>JBBELK010000219.1:0-1324632 GCA_037783545.1 Henricia sp. BOLD:AAB3569
CAAATTTTGCTTTCGAGCGTGCAGTTTCCGTGTGTGTTTTAATACACGCTGACCAGGGCGCGGACGCTGACGCACGGCACGGCCACGCGACTCTACTGCACACGTGCCTGACATGTGTGGCATGTTACTAGGCAATTTCTAAATGGGCGGAGCTTACTGGATCGGTCTATTACATGCTAAGTTTGAATCTACTTTTAGTCTGATTCTGCCATTCCTGACATCCATGTTTACCTTGTCGCACTGTAGGAGGAAGCTGTGTATTTTGGAGCCATTGGAGAGCGGTGGATTCCATCTCAGACTCAGCGTGTTCTTGGTACGACCGGTCGACCGCGGCTGGAGAGGGGCATCTGGCTGGCAGCCCTGGGTCTCGAATAGGGCTGGCTGAGAGAGGGCGCCCTTCACATTATCTAATATTGCACACACACTAAAATGGAGAAAACAAAGATACAACTTTAATTTTTGTTTGGATTCTTTAATGGACCGTGTCCAGATCACATTTTTGAGCTCTCCATTTTTCCCATGGGTGTTGAGATTTTGACACCATATCATTTGTCGTATTTTTCTCTACCATTCCCAAATTTCGTGCTCTCAATCTGTATATTTTTAATCGTCAGAAAACCACCGATGTTTAGTAAACTACATGTAATCTGTCCGGTTACATAAAGCGGTGCAGTGATTACGCCAACCTTTTTGCTTCCACATCCAAATTGGAGATTGTAAATTTCCTGTTTTCTTCCCATGGATAGTATTTTGGGGAGATATTTTATACGATTGTCAGGTAAATCGAACTCCATTTTCTTGAAAAAAAAAAAAAAAAACATTACACTCAAGATTATTTCACAAAGAGCTAGCAGCATTTTAAAAAACTCATGTACACAATTGAGTCTTTCCACGGTAAAGGTGGCATTTTGGCAACACAGACCATATTTTCCAGAAAATACCTTTGTCTGGTCTCAAAATAAAAGAAATTAGTTTCAGTTGTTCTGAAGAGATAACTTAGGCCCAAAAAGGGTTACAAATAGTGTGACAACATGCCTTTCTAAAACCCCGTGTACAAATTTCCAATATACGCTCGTAACCGGGACGGACTAAAATGTAACACAAGTGTCCGTCCCGGTTACGAGCGTATATTGGAAATTTGTACACAGGGTTTTTAGAAAGTCATGTTGTCACACTATTTGTAACCCTTTTTTGGCCTAAGTTATCTCTTCAGAACAACTGAAACTTATTTCTTTTATTTTGAGACCAGACAAAGGTATTTCTTCGAAAATATGGTCCGTGTTGCCAAAATACCCCCTTTACTGTGGAAAGACCCAATTACACATCTAAGGCATTAAAGGTACAACTTACAGTATTTCAGTCAAAATTTAATCAAGCGCAACAAAAGACAAGATTGTATGCAATACCAAATGTAATCAATAACAGAAGGAATATTCTAATTACCTGAGTTGATATTCTGTTGCTGGTTTGAGTTCGGGTATTTGATATTCATTCTCTGTTCCATGACTGAAATGAGAAAAAAAATTAAACGTTTGGTGAACAATACCACATTTCATATTTTACGACAACAAACAAAATTTACCCAAAGTAGATGAATAAGGGTGCTAATTCAATGTTGTCAACATTTTACAAAGTGTAGGAAATGTGGGGGGGGGGGGGGGGGGGGGGGGTGGTTGAGGGCTGCGTTCGACTTTACATGCACAGTAAAATGTTGACACTTCATGGTACCGACAGAAAAATGTTGATAAGTAGTATTTTATGGAGAGGGATCTTGAAAAAAATATGCTCTGTAAAACTGTGAAAATGTTGACAACTTTGGGCGGCCTCTAAGGCTGCGTTCGGGCGTGCAGTTCTCGCTACTCCGGAGTAATGCGTGCGCATTGCACTTGGGTCACATTACGCGAACGGCAAGTCCACAGTCCGCATGCGCAAATGGCCATCAGTCAAGATGGCCGTCTCTTGCCTTGACTACATAAAAAAGCTGTCCCACTGCTCACAAGAAATTGAAGGAAAATACAGACCGTAAGAAACAAACCTTTGTGAGTTGTTGTTTCAGTTATCCAGTTGACACGTTTAGGAAATTCACCAAAAATCCAACCTATATCCGGCCATCTTCGTACAAATCACATGGCACTCGCCAGGAGTGAGAGCAAACTTCCCATTTGTTTGGGAGTAGCGAGAGCATACTCCCACTGACCTGAGTGTCGTTAATCTTGCCGTTCGCGCGCGCAGGAGTATACTCGTGTTAACACGAGTACACGCAGCCTTCATGTACATGTAAGAACTGTTGGTGTGTACCGACTGAATGAAGGTTAAAGGTCAAATTGGTAGAAAATTTATAACAAACAAAAATGGTTTAATTTTGCTAAAATCTTCACCAAGAATTCAGTCATAAACAACAAATTTGCAATCCGACAGTGACAAGACGACAAAAATTAAACACAATATAATACACCAAGAAATGCTACGGTTGTAGCAAATAAAAGACTTGGGGGTCAAGAATAATGCTGTATTGTGTTTCACAATGACACCTCCCTGTGTGCAGCCATAGGGCAGGAAAACGGGGGTGGGAGTCCCTTTGCCACATATCGTGCTGGGTATACAGGGGGATTAAACTATTTGTAACAGTTTACCAATCATGTATACTATCTTTAACTGTAGGCTTATTTGGACCGTAGACCCTTAGTACATGTAGATACATGTAGATGGAAGAAATCTTTAAAAAAACAAAACAATAAACAGAGTTCAATCACTTCCTTCCACCGGCAACCAACTGGTAAAAATAGCAACGAGTCTGAAACAAACGTAGCGACCACCGGTATGTCACCCCGTTTGCCAGCCATTCCACCGCCAACCTTCCCTATGATTTTTGTAAATTTCACTTCCGGACATTTTCATGATAACTGACATTTCATGTAACATCAGTTATCATGCACCTTGAAAATGCCCTTATAATGACCCAGAGAGTAGACTTGATTTCAAGTCTGTAACTATAGACCGGTTGGTTCGTAAACCGCAGCAGCGTAGTCGCGAATGGACTGGGAACAAGTCTAATCTACCTCTAGTTACAGACTTGAGAAACCTGTTTCCGTTTTGTACACGTTCCATGGAGTTTGCTACCAGAATTGGACGTAGAGAGCTGATTGGTCGAAACGCAGGACGACATTAATATTCATGTTACTCCTCCGACTTGTTCTATGGCAACTGCGTGATTATATATTACGCGCTATTAATGCATTAATATTGGCGCGAATACAGGTTTCTCAAGTCTCTAAACAGGTACTATTCATAACAACGACTGTTGCGTGTGGGGATTATAGGCGTCAGATGGACCAAATACGACTGTTAGAGACTTGACCTCAAGTCTACCCAGAGAGCTACATGTACACATGTACAGTTGAAGTTACATGAAAATGCATATTTATCTACAATTTTCTCTGTCAGTATGCAGCACAAATTCTCATCAATGATATATCTACATGTGGGTCTGTCCACATTTCTGTAACATTCAAGATCTTAGGTCCCAGTTCACTTCAAATGTCTTAATTTTATCTTTAAATTATCAAGCTAAACTGAGCAAATAACTTTTTTTTAATTTTTTTATTTATTCACCACATCCAACAGCGGAGGGACCGCCAATCACAGGAATGGGAGCAAGTGTGGTTGAGTGCCTTGCTCAAGGGCACAGGTGCCACAACCGGTCGCGGCCCGGAATCGAACCTACATTCTAGTACTAGCACAGGAACTTAAGTTCGACGCACTAGACCGCTCGGCCATAACACCCCAAGGAGTAAGAAAAATAGTCATACAACATACATTTGTGAAAACCCCGTGCACAAATGTTCCTATTACGCGTGTAACAAAGACAGAAAAAAATGTCACAAAATGGTCTGTCCACGTTACATACATAATAGGAAAATTTGTACACAAGCTTTTCAAAAGTGTATGTTGTGGCAGCAATTTCTTACCTTTTTGGGCAAAAGTTATCTCCTGACAACAAAACAAGGACATTTCTTTAATTCTGAGATAAACTAAAGACATCTGAAAGGAATTATTGACTTATTTTTAAAATGTACCCCATAACTGTGGAAAGACCCACGTACCAATACCATGCGTACCGGGGTACATGCATAGGTACACTTGTGAATACATTTGTTTTCCATTGTTACTGGTATGTCTATTTCCACAGATGTTCTTATATTGACACAGGAAGGAAATTGGGGTGGGCATTAATACTTTATTTGTTTACATAGCAACAGGAGGTCTATGGGACACTGAAATCTAGTGTCAACTTGACCACTAAGAATAATATACTTTAATACACATGGACAAAAATGCTACATGTTTGCTACTCAGACTTAGGAATTTTCCGTTTTAGGAATTCTAGAACTTCCATCTTTTGCCCAAATTATTTTTGGTAAATTTTAGGAAAGACAAAAGCAACATGTACACCAACTTTTTTGCTTCCACATCTAAATTTGAAATTGCAAATTTCTTGTTTTGTTTCCATGGATAGCATTTTGGGGTGGTATTTTATATGATTCTTATGTTAAATTTAAACAGAAAAAAACAAATTTCTATTGATGAATCAGATTTTCCGATAGAAACTTCTAAAATAGGCCTAAATTTATCATGAAAAACACCCTCAAAGCTTGCAAAATCCAATCATGCAAGCGACCCACCTTCCCCTAGCCAAGCCCCTTGACTACATGTATCTGACCTCTGGTTGACCCCTGGCCTTAAATGACCCATCCCGTCCAACAGCCACTCCTTCACAAACCCTCCTTGAAGAAAGAATCTCTCAAGATAAGGTGCATGTTTGTCTTGCTATCCAGCCAACTTTTCCAAGTCCACATGTTTAGATAGCATTGCTGTCATTCCAACAAGGTTTGTTTGTGAACATACAAAATCTGCCAGACAGAAAACTTATTGTCTGTTGCTCTCAGTAAATTTGATTTTTAAAGCATTTATAAATTTTATTTTAACAAAAATAACATCATACTTTGTATTTTAGATATTGGCAACCCTGTAAAAAACACCGTTTTTATACGGCCATTTTTGTGTCTTGCCATAAGTGCAATTTTTGGCCGACCACCAATAATTCCAAATACTGACAGTAATTGTTCGATAACTAAACATTGGTCAATTTGGTTTCTATGTCTTATTTGAAAGCGAATAACTTTTTGTTTCTAAACAAAAATAAATTACGAAAAAAAATATATAAGGCCTCAGTTTTTTTTGCTAAACAGCTTTATGAAATTGGCCCCTGGTCGCAGGTCTGGTGTGACTGGGGCTTATAATTAAAGCAAATTCCATATATCCCAGACCTCCATAAAAATGACCTGTGACACATCTAATTCTCTCATCCCAGAATCCCAAATAATTAGCCCACCCTTGACCTAATTTTTGGTCACTTTCTACTTGTGGATGAATCATATTTTTTTAAAGACAGATGACATGACTGGAAAACGTCTAAAAACAGGAACAACAGCATTACATAACTAATAAATAATGTTGGTAAACTGCCTTGTAGAAATTTCAGCCATTTGCCTTCAGTGCCCATGGGGAAAGTTACTGCGACCCCGCAGTAAGCTTTTCCTGTGCAACAGCCATTGTTTACATGTACTGAAGGGTCATGTTACTTTTACAGGGCAAAACTGTTCCCACTGGACTAAATACAGCCTCATGAAAGTACTGCCTGTAAATTTTATATCATGGTCACAGTAACTTAAAAGAAATACTAGTGTCCAACCACTGTAGTTCAATCAAAAACAGTCTAATGGGAACACCACTTTAGGTTCACAACAGGTAAGGGCTATCCAAATTTGTCAGAATGTTCATGGTTAAACAAAGCTACAAAAGGGGGAGGCAGGTTGAAGGCTGTGTAGGACTTTACAGCCCATTTACACTCGATTCGCCTTTGCCGAATCAAACTCCGCAATTTCCAAAAAGGGGAGTTGAAGCCGGGTAGGCACTAAGTGTAAACGCAAAAGGTGAATGAAAATGGCGGATCAGACCCGGGTCTGATTCGCCTTTTTCAAGTCACCTTTGGGGTAGGGTTGAACCCTGCAATTGCGGGGTTGAACCCTGCAATCGTCAAGGTCGCTTGTAGTGTAAACGCTACCCGAATACAGATTCAGCAATTTGAGTGTCCTTGGGGCGGTGCCCGCAGTGTAGTAGATTTAATTGACCAATCTGGCACTAGTGCAGCAACACCTAACAGCTCACGCATGTGCTGCAGTTACATTTAGTGGTGACTTTTGCGGTTTCTGAAGCGAGTTGAAGCGATTTGGGGTGTAGTGTAAACGCGGCAAATGTTCAGTTTTGTGGTCGCAATAAAAATGCTGGATCTGTATCCACCTTTGCCGGTTTGAGTGTAAACATGGTGTTACACATGCTTTAAAATTTTACATTGCACGGTACTGACAGAAAAATTGATGGCAAGTACTACATGTACATGTATTTGGGGGGAGGGAGGAGCGTCTTGATAAATACTCTCTATAGACCGTATCGAATAGCTGCCATCTTGTAGGGCAGTTTCTTTGTTCGGTGAGGATATGCATGGTTGCACATTTTGTGCTTACATTGTTGACCAAATTAAACAAAAAAAGTTGCCTTACAAGATGGCAGCTATTTGATACGGTCTATACGACTGCAAAAATGTTGACAATTTTGGACGGCCCCTAAGCTCCCGACTTCCACCTTAGGCCCACTCATTCTCAGGGCAGAGTTATTGCTATATGATCACTATTGCTTCAACCTCCCTCCCAAGCAAACTTTCCTTGACCTACATGTAATGTTATGCCCCCGTTGGCCTCTAGTGCAGTATTTGAATACAAAGGCACATCTGTGTAAACTTACACACCTGTTTGGGATCTCGTGTTTATCGCTTCATGCTCAGCCTAATAGACATGAAACATGATGTCACAGCTCGTTTACAAGTATGCTTTCCTATGTGCCAACCTAAACCAGGTACCCCGAGAGCATGTTAAACTGTGTCGTCATCCCCTATTTTTTACCAGCTTGCATTTTCATAAACAAAACACGACAGCAAGTTTTCATGTCTTTCATGAAATCGAGCTCTTTTGTAAATATGGATTTAATACAAATGTTGACAAAATGTGCATGAGTTTGAGAAATCTGGATGCAGTGAAAAGCAACTTGGCTCCACTGGGATTCGAACCGCGGACCTTCTGCTGAATGTGCAGATGCCCTACCAATTGAGCTACGAAGCCAACTGGTGGTCTCGAAACACAGTATTGCAGTTGTTCTTTGAACTGATTGGGAATGCTAAGGCAACTATTACAAAATGGATTTCATTTAAAATAGCATGAAATGAAAGTGCCCTTTTAGGAAATTTACTGTGTTTTAACAAAATGGTAGTCAAATTTAATACGATTTTTTTTTGCCGTCACATACATTTGTAAAATTTACAAAAAAGCTCAATAGACTGCCGAAGTGAATACGTCACCTTTTGTTGGTTGCCTAGGATCTAAACTAAAAATCACTCAACCGTGTCCCAGTGCTTTTCCAATGGTACTTTTCCCGACGGCCATGATAGTTTAGATCCAATTGCCATGGCAATGCACGTCACACTTCGGCTGTCTATTGCAGAATATTATGCCACTCCCGATCCAAGTAGCATTCGGCAGACTTTTGAAGATTGTTTTATAAAAGTTAGTATGGTTCGAGAACCAGTCGAAGAACAACTAAGCTCATTTTGGAGTGGCAGGGTATTGTGCGATTGCTTTGACTAAATATACATGAAGAGTACATTTGCAAAAACAGATACATGTAAGCGCAATTTAATATTTTTAATGTACCTCATGATTTTTTGTTGCACATTTCAGAAAATATCCGGCAAAATGTATTAAATTTGTAAAACCAAGTCACTTCTACTAATAGACTTGAAACATAATGACGTCGCGGTTTGTTCACATACATGATTTCCTCTGGCCCTATGTCATCCGGTACCCCGAGACTCTCTCATAGATTTGCATGCATGTAAACAAACCATGACGTCATTACGTTTCAGGTCCATAAAATGCCTCAGAGAGCTGCATTTTGCTGGGTACTTTCTGAAAGGCACAACAGAAAATCTTGAGGTACATGAGGTACGGTAATTCGAATGGCATCTGTTTTTGCAAATGTACTGTTCACATGTACTTTCCCTTATGATTCCTTGATAGACTCATTCCCTTTAAAGGCCCAGTGGATCATTTGCAATGACCCCAAAAAGTAATCGACGAGTTTACAGGGGAAAGTTCTGAAAGTAAAGATTGAATTAATAGCAACTATCCAATGAAAGGTTTTCACTCAAAATGATATACATGTAATTTACCAGAAAATAATCCGTAAAGATGAAATTATTTAGATCGTTTTGCAAACGATTTACTTATTTTTGGTTCGCATCTACGCGGTCCAAAATGCATGGGCGCTGTGTACTGCGTGTGCGTGTTCCAACGCGATGCATTTTTAAGGATCGCGTGCCACAGAGCGCATGACGCAAGCCACATAGTACCCGATCAACTGAGAACGAATATTTGAAACACCCTGCCAAGACCAGGAAAGTGCATATGGATTTTCATGTTTTTTTTAAACGTGGTACATTTGACAAAGCTGAAATTTCTTTGGATGAGTTTGTTGATGTCTTTCTTTTGATTTATAATGGTTTTATTCGCAAAATCGCTCAAAAACAGATCATCTACAGGGCCTTTAAAGAGAACTATTTAACATTTCCAACTTGAGTTCCTCAGCTTGTCTGACCATGAACATGTGACGCTTACTCAGTGTCTATTTTCGTAGCCTATTGCCCCTTTACGTCAGGATCATCGCACCGAAAGGGGGAACTTCTAGCTACAAAACATCACATACGGTAGTTGGAACAGGAAACCAGCAGATATGACTTGTCCTGTTTGTTCGGGGCTTTTTCTATTCTTGGAAGAAATCTTCTTTTCTAAGGGAAACCATGAATGAGCTCCAAGTTGTGAAGTTTTTTTTACTAATTTTTTAGTAAAGTTTGTTGGCCAACAAATTTCAAATCACTAGAATGAGCTTTCGCTCACTTATAAAAATTGGAAATGCAGCTAATGTAAAAATGGCGACATTTAACTGCAGGCGATTCCAGAGAAATTGGAAAAATCAAAATTGGACAGATAAGTGCTCGTCTAGGTTTGTTTGAAGAACCAAGTTTTCAGCCAATAATTTTCAATTTATTTCTGAGATATATCGCTCTCAAAATAAATCCCAAAAATAAATCCCAAAAAAATCCCCTTTTCGCCAAGTAACTTTATTCATCTCTTAACGTTATTTAACGACAGGCGGTTTGGCAAGCCTGACATTAATTTTTCAATGACATTAATTTTTCCACGACAAATTCAAATATATAGTGATGTCCCCTAACTTGGCGCACTTCGACAACTCACTGGAAATCCGCTTACCTTATCGCAAAACGCCCTAGCAGATTTTAATTAGTTGAAACTTACACACCGTGCAGTAGAATTCACAGGCTCCAAGAAAAAGTAATACTTTAATATTTTGACTCATCAACAAGTACAAAATAATCAGGACAAACTGATGAACACTTTTTTCCCCGAAATCGCCCGGACTGTTCCCTAACATGACGCACTCGACGCTGATTGGCTGAAATGTTTAGAATCATGCTACTGTGGCCCATAAAGACCACTTGCACACACACACACACCGTGACACAGTACACGACACCAGTACCGGTATGCCTGGTTTTATTCACGTCAAATGCCTATTATGGTGTCATGTCAACCTGAATCGAACGGTGAATTAGAAATTCAATAAATGAATGATTCTTCTCTGTATTTAGTTTTGGAATTTGTAAAGATACTTGAGAACTTTATTTCTTTTCAATGCCTAGTGCAACAGATTGTTTATTGCACCAAGAGAACGGAAAGTAAAGTGTGCTGTCCGCATTTGGACTTTTTGACACACTAAAATTTTACCGACTTAAAAGGCACAGGCTCGTCAGCAGTGTGCGCGCGCCAAATTCGTGCCACGAAATACGCAGCTCCACAGCAAAAGCATGGAGCTGCGTATTTCGTGGCACGAATTTGGCGCTCGCGCATTGCTGACGAGCCTGTGCCTTTAACACCTAATTTTGGAACTCGTACTTCCTGAAGTGTTTTAAGAGGGGGAAATGGATTAATTGGCTGTCCGGACACTGATGATTTTTGTCCAGGCAGTGCGCCAAGACAAAAAATTAAAGCTACAGTACCTACCAGTAGAATGTTTTTGACGATCCGCTCCGATTGCACTCCGACAACACCAGCTCAAACCGCGCAGACGACAGATCGATATCGTGATCGCGACGCAAGTCTACATTCCCAGAATGCACCTGCGGTAGTGACCACCTGACGCTGACCGATCGAGGTAGCCTGTTGTAGACGTCCGGTGGTTGGATGTTGGACAAGAGATCTCGCAGTCTCCTTAAGTGTGGATCTTCTGAAAAACGGAAATAGAAAAAAAAAATCAACATCTATTGAAAATTCTAACAGTTGTGGGTTCAAAAAACGACCGCGCCCATGATGTGTGTCGTTGGGCAAGGCACTTTGCCATAAGTTGCCTCTCTCAACCCAGGAGTAAATGGGTACCTGCACGGGTTGCAGCCTTTGAGCGCTTATGTGAGGCTGCTGGGGCTGCATACTCCCCAAGGAGTTGTGCCCAATGACTAGGGGTAATAATGTTGTGCTCTTGGGGTATAGAACTTTGCAAAAAGTTGCCTCTTTCCACCCAGGAGTAAATGGGTACCTGCAAGGGTTGTCAGGCTGCCAGGGCTGCATACTCCCTAGGGAGTTGTGTCCAATGACCAGGGCAGGGGTCGAAATTAACCTGAATTTCATGCTGGTCAGAAGGACCAGTAGATTAGAGAACTCTACTGGTCCTGCTGAAAATTTGGTGGTCCACAGGTGATTTACAAAAAGGCACCAAGATACTGCAATACTTTCTGGTTTAAGGTCATTAAGTGCAGGATGGACGGGATTGCTTTTTGATCCAACACGAGTGTCTGGGCATGTCTGGAGAGATCGGAGAAAGAAGATCGGAGAATTTCCTTAAATATATGGAAATTATTCAGATTACGAATAAGCATTTAACCTACATGTATGAGCATACCCTCCATTATGTAACCCATGGGAAAACAAGACTGCCCCTTTAACACCGTACAAACTCAGGAAAACAGAACCGAGGTGCCCCTTTAATGTTTTCAACAGCTAAATAGCCAGTATACCATAACACTTTGAATAGGTGACCCTAAACATAACCCCAGTGTCTGGTATTGGCAAGGCCACAAACTATGGCATTGGAATTCCAAGCATACTGTGGTTAACCACATCTTAATGAAATACAATCACACCATACATTTTTATTAGCACACTCAGGACAAACTATAGGCCTTTTTACACTTGCAAAATCTTGGGGTTGACGCGGGGTTGAAAAAAGCGACGATTCACACTTGAGAAATTTCAACCCCGCGCCAACCCGGAGATTGCTTTCAACCCGGGTTGAACTCAACCCGGGTTGAACTCAACCCTGCTCGGGACCAGGGTTGAAACGCTCGCCCCGGGTTGAAAACGGTAGTAGGCCTGTTCACACTTGCACAAGTGTGAATCTTCATTGTTCATCTCGGGGTTGAACTCGCCCCGGGCGCGGGGCGAGATAAAAGCGGGTTGAGCGAAACAAGTGTGAAACGATGCGGGGTTGAACGCGGGGTTGAAAATTTGCGTTTCAACCCGGGGCGGTCGCGGGGCTCGCCCCGGGTTGAGTTCAACCCGGGTTGAAAGCTCTAGTGGGAAAAGGCCTTATCTGTAGTCACTCACAAACAATATGTCTGTAGTGGTGTTCCCACCTGACTTTCTTTGGTTAAACTGCCGTGGTTGTGCGCTAGAATTACAAAGTTAAGTCCGATGGGGACACTTGAAGAACTAGCATCCGTGTCAAGATACTGTGGCCACAATGTAAAACTTACAGGCCAAAGGCGTGTTCCCACTTGACTTTTTTTCCCCGCTACCTCGAGGAAAGTTAACATTCCTCCGTGTAATCTTTCAATTCGTTCCCATTTTCCACTTGTTTTTAGTGCCCCTGCTGTAAACATTCCCTGTCCAAGCCTATTATTATTTTAGTGCAGGGTCATGTTATTGTTACAGGGCGAAACTGTTCTCATTGGACTAAAATACAGACGCAGGGCGCCGTGCGATTGATCTTTAATCGTACGGGTGCCGCAGAGACGCAGCAGGGACGTCTGTAGGATTATCCTGCAGTACCCTTGCGGCTTACACACGAGCGCCTTGCGATTGGAGTCGAGAAAACTACAAAGGGCACGGCGCAGGCCCCGCCAAATTTGTGACTGCTGCACACGAGTCGCCGACACCTGCGATACCCCCGATTTCCCAAAATCTTAGAATTCGGCCACAGGCAGAAAAAATTTGTACGGGGCCCGGTGAATGTGACTTAAGCATTAATGATACGATATAATTATGCCACTTTTACACCGTGTTTACACTCGAACCGGCAACAGTGGATACAGACCCAGCATTTTTATTGCGACCACAAAACTGAACATTTGCCGCGTTTACACTACACCTCGATCCGGCTTTAACTCGCCTTCAGAAACCGCACACCACTAATTGTAACTGCAGTGCATGCATGAGTCGTTAGGTGTTGCGGAACTGGTGCCAGATTGGTCAATTAAATCTACCACACGGCGGGCACTGCCCCAAGAACACTCAATTTGCCGAATCTGTATTCGGGTAGCGTTTACACTACAAGCGACCTTGACGATTGCAGGGTTCAACCCCGCAATTGCTGGGTTCAACCATACCCCAAAGGTGACTTGAAAAAGGCGAATCAGACCCGGGTCTGAACCACCTTTTTCAATTCACCTCTTGCGTTTACACTTAGCGCCTATCCGGCTTCAACTCGCCTTTTTGGAAATTGCGGAGTTCGATTCGGCAAAGGCAAATCGAGTGTAAACGGGCCTTTATTGCAAGACAAAAGTGACCTGCGATTTCTTAGTTAAGACGTCTTGACTATCTTTATTGCAATCTACATGTACCAAGAAACTCGAATCCTATCACAATATGCGTTGGTGTTGCCAGAAATAAATTACTTCCGCTTCAGCATCTACAAAATAAGCTTTAATTCTCAGAAAATACTCCCCCATATTCCCTGCCATATGGTGAGCTTCAAATCCTTGATGCTGGCCAAATAATGCCCTAGTGAGATGCCCTGTGCCGCGTCGTGCGTTACTTCGTTCTCACTACGCGAAGCAGGCTAATTGATTCTAAGACGAATGCGTACAATGACCGAGCCTCATTGCTACTATGACACCGACCGTTTCATTTACAACCTGTGGCAGTTGATGGCAACCACCCACAAAAAGGTGTCAAAAATTAATAAAAAGGGCATCTGTTCATTTGGGCAAAACGGCACGCTATACATTGTTACAATCGGCCTGCACTATCAGCAGAGCAGAACACCTATTATTGCTCATACATGTACATTGGGGATTGCCAATGCAATTACTGCAATGAGCCCGATATTTTTGTAATTACTGCGAGTCAAACCACTTTTAAGCCTCTGTTTAAAAATGCAAATTTAGGGAACACCGTAACACCCACACGGAGCAGCAATGATTGTGTCGTCCCACGGTGTATCCCTTGTCAATAATTTACATAAGTAATGTCTAGACATTTATTTAATAGCATTCCCTTCACATCTGAAACGAGAATGGTTCTTTCGTTTACACGATTCATGATTCCCCCCTCCTCCTTCAGACTGCTAATTTCAGGTTTTTTTCCGATTAATTTTGTTTTAACCATTTGTGAACTTTGTGAATTAGTAACCAATCACCTTTAGTGCTAAATTAGAAGTAATTTTTTACGAGATGTTAGACTCTCTTCTCAAGAATTGTCATTAAACCCTTTTTTTTTACTCGATTAATTTTTTCCCCATCTTTTCAACTTAATATTCAAGCATTCCCTTCACATCTGAAACGAGAACGGTTCTTTCGTTTACACGATTCATGATTCCCCCCTCCTCCTTGAGACTGCTAATTTCAGGTTTTTTTCCGATTATTTTTGTTTTAACCATTTGCGAACTTTGTAAATTAATAACCTATCACTTTCAGTGCAAAATTAGAAGTAATTTTTTACGAGATGTTAGACTCTCTTCATAGAATTGTCATTCAAACTTTTTTACTCGATTAATTTGTTCCCCATCTTTTCAACTTAGAATTCAAGCATTCCCTTCACATCTGAAGCGAGAACGGTTCTTTCGTTTACACGATTCCTGAAATTCTCCCCCCTCCTCCTTGAGACAGCTAATTTAAGTTTTTTTTTCCGATTAATTTTGTTTTTACCATTTGTGAACTTTGTGAATAAGTAACCTAATACTTGTTGTGCAAATTTGAAAATTATTAAAATTGTACATTGTAATTCTCAAAACTTTGTCCATTGTTTTCTGTGTCACTTTTCACCTTTACTTTCCACTCGTGTTGGCTCGACAAGGACTGGCTCTTTATCCGGTCGTCGAGTCCTTTGACAGGCACTTTTCGAACGGTTTAAACCCCCTTTCATCCACGGTTGTCTCCAGTCGCTTCACCACTCTGGTAAGTCTTTTCGACCATTAACGAAAACAAATTTAGGGAACACCGTAACACCCACACGGAGCAGTAATGATTGTGTCGTCCCACGGTGTATCCCTTGTCAATAATTTACATAAGTAATGTCTAGACATTTATTTAATAGCCTGCATGCTAATATTTTGAACATATGGCATGTCTATCAGGTTTTTGTCCCAATCAAATGAATTTAGTACGCCACTCCCTTTTTTAAAGGCCTATAATATTCCCATTTGCAGTAAAAGTTAAGAATAATGTTGATAAACTGCCTTGTAGAAATTTTCAGAAAACCTGAAAAATCCATGAATGGTTTTTGTGTTGAATAAAGGGTACAAAAAAAACAATTTTAATTTTTAAAAAGCACCTTCATATTGACAATTTCTTACACAATTTCGAAAATTAGCACTGGTCTTGTGGTCCGAGACCAGTAAAAAATCAGAAGGACCACTAGATCTGTCAAAAAACATTTCATGACTCGTGGAAACATTCCCTGATGCCTAATCCACAGTAAACATTTTTTACTCAATGCGAAGAAAATTCCTAGTTACCAAAAAACAAATCCTGATTGCTTTAGACATTTTCAGATAACTACATTTCTTTCTCCGATCTCTCCAGACATGCCCTAGTGTTGGATAAAAAAGCCATCCCATCCATCCTGCACTCAATGACCTTAAACCAAAAAGTGTTTCAGTACATATCTCGGTGCCATTTTGAAAAGCACCGGTGGACCACCAAATTTTCAGCAGGACCAGTAGAGTTCTCTAATCTACTGGTCCTTCTGACCAGCATGAAATTCAGGTTAATTTCGACCCCTGAAGGTACCATTTTACAACGGGAAGAAATACATGTATCATGCGATGTTTGTTACCATTGTCATCAACACTTTTAGCCAAGTTTTCTTGTAATGGCTTTAAAGGGACTTGTTTTTGAAAAAGATAATATACGTCAAAAATGACGCTCGTGATGAATAACAGAAAACTTTGCTTTTGTCGCCAGTTAAGACGGTTCAATATGACTGAAAAGGCATCCTTTCGTACACATCCTTTCGTGCACATCAAACACAAATGTATTGGTATGCACAGTGTGTCAGTTGCGTCGATGTACGCGTATTTGCAACTAGTTGCTGCCAGTTGCTCGCGTGAATCTGATCACGTGCGCGCACATCGACAGCAACTGAAAGCAACAGTTGCTTCCAGTTGCGAGGTCAATGTACTCTAGGCTTTACCGAGTTGCCGTGTCGATGTGCGCGCTCTGGAAATGCGCAACTAATTAGTTGCTGTCGATGTGATTCACGATGTCGATCAGATTCACGTGAGCAACTGGCAGCAACTGGCAGCAACTGCGCGCACATCGACAGCAACTGATCAGTTGAGTTGCTTCCAGTTGCAATGTCGATGTACAATAGGCTTAAAGGGACACACCGGCTTTGTGGGGCTATTTTGGGCTCGAAATAGACCCATACATGATTCTGAAAGTCTTTCCGAAATAGACTGAAGAGAACCTGAAAAGAAACCACCAAATTTGGCCGTTTGAGCATTTTTCAAAAAAATCAAGGTCATGTGATTTATCGGAGCCAGATTCTGGTTCCGATAAATCACGTGGTCTTGTAGTTAGTTTTATTTCCAGCCGTAGAAACCAGCGCGAAGTGCGAGTTGCTTTTGTCATTCGCGGTTGGTTTCTCTTCTTGTTGGAAAATAATGTCCTACGAACACTATGTTGTATACCGTATTTTCCAATTTGTACACAAATCTGCCAACATATTTCATCAGAAGGGTTTTTGGGTGTTGATACGGACGAAAGAATCTCTCAGATTTTCACGTCTTCGCTTCGCGGCGATAAATAATATCCGAAGAAAAAACAACATAGGCCTATTAAGCGCTAAAGACACAAAAAAGTTGTGTTCGAGTTCCTTCCTCGAGTCAGCGCTGACCTGAGGGATCATGCAAGGTGTGATGAGTCAGGGGAAAACAAAGAAACGAGGTTAAACACGTGTCGACCCATATCGAACGCCACCTTTATTTACAAACACATGATACATAGCGATGGCTGGTAAAGCGTATATCCCAACATTTGTCTCTTTTGTTAATTTTAAACATTTCTAGTTAATTACGTGACATTTTGATAATTCTTTTTTTCACAACGACCATCGAAAATTTATTGTCAAGGATTGCTACATTATGTAAACAGTAAGCCGGTGTGTCCCTTTAAGACGGTTCAATATGACTAAAAAAGCATCCTTTCAGACACATCCTTTCATGCACATCAAACACAATGTATTAGTATGCACAGTGTGTTGCAGGTAATGTCAAGTGTACATGTATAGTATACATGTACATGTTGTAGCTGACGTGAACGTACTTCTTTAACATGGGATTCAATATATCATTATTTCTAACAGCTTATTGCATATTGTAATATTTGGTCTCATACAAGGCCTAATAGTAATCAGTTACGTTTCATGCACGACTGAAACTACACTGTAGTCCCTACACGTACATGCAGTTTCATATCAAATTGTGTGAATGTGCTTAGACCATATCTTAGTGTCAAGAACACAGGAATATTTCAGCTAGACTGTTTGTCCGTCACAGAATTTATTTTATCCTTTTTAAACTACCCCGTAAAATCCGTCTAGCATGTCAAAATCCACACATGTACATGTAGATCCGTGTTGAATTCAACAAGGGTCAACCTGGTGGGTTCGAATCCCGGTCCGGTCCAACCATGGTGCATGTACCCTTGAGCAAGGTACTGTGCCACTGCCACGTAATGCTTCTCTCCACCCAGGAGTAAAAAATGGGTACTTGAGAGGGTAGTGAATGTTGATGTGTTTGATTAGCCATTGAGCGCCTAATAGGGAGCCACGGCTGTATACTTCCCAGGGAGCTGAGAATGGTATATGGAGTGATTTAATGCAGCCCTATGATCAGGGGTAATGATAGTGTAGGCACCTTGATCGTGGTTTCCCTGGATAAGTGCATGGTGTATTAGACCGTGTTTACACTGATCCTGAGCTCGGGATCAAGATTGATCCCCTGATAAGAATGAGTCAGTGTTAACCCTTTAAACCCTAAATGTCACATTTGTGACTTCCCCGTGAACAAGGAATAACCCGATGAGCCACTATTGTGACTTTTGAGTGACGTCTTCATAACCGGTTGACAAACCCGTGTTATTGCGCATAAATAATTTAGGGTTCAAAGGGTTAACCGCAATGATTCGGAGTGTCGCGTTTACATTCTGTAGTTGATCTCGAGCGCGGTGCCAGAAGTTGCAGTCAAAGGTCATTCTCTGTGTGTGCATGTACAATGTACATGTACAGAAAAATGTGTGCAAAGCCACTTGAATTTCGCGGGCTTTTCCCCCCGCAATGGCTGTGAAGCGGATGCGGTAAAGAAACTAAAGATTAATTGCTTATCTAACTGCAAACTGATCCCGAGCTCGAGGTTCGACTCTCCGCCGACATGAGACCAAAATCTAGGGGTCTGATCCGGGGCCAATTTGGTCCCGAGTGCTTTTACACTCAGTTTGTGATCCGGAGCTGAACCACGAGCTTGGTGTTCGACCCCGAGCTCGGGATCAAGTGTAAAAAGGCTATAAGTCCGTATTATCATTATCATCAATACTGGGGGAAAATCATTGCCCAAAACCTTCCCTTTTTTGTAATATTCCTCTTAAACGAACTGTCTACTTGTACATAATAATTAATACTTATTGGTTTCCCCTTGTGCCCCCTTAGCATGCCTTGTTCAATGATTTACTGGCTCAGACAGACTGTATAAATCATTTTCCTGAATCTTAGCTATGTACCGATGGTCCTGAAATCAAGAATGCAATGCTCTGTACATCATGTGCTACTCATGTCATTAATGCACAAATGATGTGACAAATTGTCTAGAGCCCTTTCCACACGAGGCCAAAAAACTTGCAAGGCTTAAGATATTTTCTCATGCTTGAGAAAATCGTTGTGATCGGCGGTGTTGGTTAATACAGAGTGAAGCCAAAATAGCAGTAAAATCATGTTGGAGTTGGCCATTGCTAGCTGAATACAATACGAGCGGGGGAGATCGGAGTTTCGATCATCTGTCAGACACGGCTATAAGGGCTAGGGCGCGCGCGTGTGAGTGTCCCCACGCATACGCATTGCGTTAGCCGTCGCAAGGGACGTTGTACATTTCGTTTCACACGATCGTTCTCAAGGATACCTTGAGAAATCTTCCGCTAGTGGAAGATTTTGTCGTAGGTCTGGACCTCCGCCAAAATTTCTCAAGGAATGCTTGTCATTGTCAAGTATGGGTGTCCTTTCACACGATGGCACTTTTGTAAGATTTTCTCAAGCATGAGAAAATATCTGAAGCCGTGCAAGTTTTTTGGCCTCGTGTGAAAAAGGCTACACCATACACATCCTTTGACAGTGCAGCATGCGCGCGACCTGGTCCCACGCGAATTTAGAAAGTACATCCACCGGTCATGGCTCATCCACCGGTCATCCCTGTTCCGATTCTTGTTATTCCAGGCGATTTTGACCAAGTCATCCATTTTTAACTGGATGGTGGACGACTCCAATGTAGCCCCATGTTTTGTTTTTCTACAGAGCGTAGTGTTTTTCAAGACCCCCTCCCTCCCCCAAAATACTACTTAACATTTTTCTGCGTCAATACCATTAGGCCTGTCAACATTTTACACTGCAGTTTATGTAAAGTCATACATGGCCCTGCCCCCTCCCTCCCCCACCAGCCCCTCCCCCCACCAGCCACCCACTCCCCCCGCCCCCACCTCCTACGCTTTGTAGAACCGTGAAAATGTTAACATTAGACAACCCCGAAACAAGAAAACATCCCGGCACAAGACAAATTACATTCTCTCGAGAAATACTCCCTTAACCAAAACAAAAACATGTATGCTGATACAAACTGAATTACAGTCTACAAGATCACTTGAAACTTAAAACCTACATGTAAGCTGACCCCTTGGTCTTATGGAAAATCGTGTACAAATTTGAGGACTTGGTACCGTTAGGGTTAAATGTATTTGTTTAAAGGGCCCCTGAAATGGTATTTTAATCAGTGAAATCTGTGCTATGGAACAAGTCCATTAATTTACAATCATAAAAACACTACTTGGAAGTTGTTTGGGGGTTAAAATCAAGGTTTTTTTTTTTTTATGCTAATGAAAATTTACATATGCATGAGCAAAGTGGTGATGTCACATTAGGAAAACACAGGAAAATCTCATTCAACTGTGCACAAGTTTCCACAATTTTCTACAACTTGCTGAAACTTTTGTAACCTAAACTGCATGGGTTACATGACAGTTTAGGTTTGTTTTACATGTTGCCTGTTGCAAACCATGAAAAAACTAAGGCTGGAAACTGCAGCATTTTTCGACAATTCCAGTTTGAAGTCTTATGTTTTTTCTTTGCTTTTCTGCTGTGTGTTCCTAAAGTGACATGCCCCAAACAGCAGCCTCTTTCTGTGAGTTTATGTGAAGAAATTTTTAAAGTTGAAAAATGCCACTTTTCATTCATGGGGCATCAAAATGAACAGTAGTATTGTCTTTCTACACAAGTAATCCTTCATATGCAGCAAAAACTGTGCATAAAGTTACCGGGTATTGAGCATTTCAGGGGCCCTTTAATAATAATGCACACCCAGATTTTCAGGAGAAAATATGTAATCTCATCTCCAACAAGTACATGAAACCCTGTATGTAAAGATCTGATAATGTTCATTTTAATTATCCTATTTTTCTCAGCAACTTTACAATTTCCTAAACTTGTATAAAGCCAGCCCTATATACCCAAAGAATGCCGATCCCCTACCAAGGGGGGTATGCCCTGCCAGTGGTATGCTGATCCCTTGCCAGGGGGTCCCATATCCATTAACCACACCAGACTGTAGAGTGCCTTCTGTTTTGATCGAAAGTGACAGACAGCGGAAAGAGTTGGTCTCCTGGAGGCAAACTGGCCCCATCCAATGACCCCAAAAAACTGGAGTTTCCTTCCTTCGCTTCTGGTTTCCATGTTCGTTTAGGAAACATGTCTTTAAAGCCCCGATACAACATTTGCAATTGTCCAAAATTTTACAGGTTGACAAGAAAAATCAGTCGAAAAGTGTTGATAGCAATGGTAACAAACACCAAAATAGTAGCATACCGGTACAAGTACTGTAAGGCCTGTCTGCATTAGACTACTTGGGGGGAAAACGTACGGAGACGATGGGTACATTCCCATTTACTTTTCCTGGCCAACTGCTGTCCAGGAAAATTGACCAGGTAACTTTTCCCGAGACGATAAGTCCAATGCGGACACAACGAGTCGGTAGAAGCGCTCTGGAAGCGTACGTCCGGGCTGTGAAGGTCAAACTGCGAAGGGACACTGCGCATGCTCTCTCACGGTCTTGGTAAAATGTTACTGTTTCAAAAAGTCCAAATGCGGACAGCAGTAAAATTTAGCCATTTTTCATTTTACCATCGTCTCGGTAAAACCTCCCAAAAACCAAGTCCAATGCGGACACTGCTTTTGTTTCAAAACGTTTTCCAATCATGTAATCTGTCTTTAAACCATCTGCATATTTAGACCAGTTAAGACATTTATTCCAGTTTGCAACAACAAATTTGCAGTAAATCTAAGATCCAACAGACATTCTTATGGCTGGTTCCAGATGGCATATTTTCCATTTCATCTCATTTTTCTTTCAAGGGTCAATGAGCTAAAAGTGTAGGTGGAGCTACATTTACTGGTATGTACGTATATGTACATACAGTATGTACAATGTAAATGGTACCATATGGGGCATTGCTTAAAACAATCGCGGTGTATTTTCAAACAAACTACTGTACATACATGTATGTTTAAAAAAAGGAGCAATTTTCAGTTAATACCGGGTAGTTCGGAGTAGAACCGGTTCACGAGCCCAGTAGAAACAGAACGGAGCTCGAGGTTCGACTCTCCGCCGACACGAGACCAAAATCTCGGGGTCTGATCCGGGGCCAATTTGGTCCCGAGTGCTTTTACACTCGGTTTGCGATCCGGAGCTGAACCCGAGCTTGGTGTTCGACCCCGAGCTCGGGATCAAGTGTAAAAAGGCTATAAGTCTGTATTATCATTATCATCAATACTGGGGAAAAATCATTGCCCAAAATCTTCCCTTTTTTGTAATATTCCTCTTAAACGAATTGTCTACTTGTACAGGTAAAACCTCCCAAAAAAACAAGTCCAATGCGGACACAGCTTTTGTTTCAAAACATTTTCCAATCATTTTTCTTTCAAGGGTCAATTAGCTAAAAGTGTAGGTGGAGCTACATATACTGGTATGTACGTGTACGTATATGTACATACAGTATGTACAATGTAAATGTACCATATGGGGCATTGCTTAAAACAATCGCAGTGTATTTTCAAACAAACTACTGTACATATGTTTTAAAAAAGGAGCAATTTTCAGTTAATACCGGGTAGTTCGGAGTAGAACCGGTTCATGGGCCCAGTAGAAACAGAATGGAATGACAAGTTTTCCATGTAATGCCAAGTATGCTACCATGATTTTTTAATACTCTGATTTTACCCTCCGGTATCACATTTAAAAACAATTTTTAAAACTGAATGATAAAAAAAAAATCTTTATTTTTGAACTGGAAGCGAAAGTGATGAAAAAGTGTTAAATTATTAATGTAGTTTTAGAAATGTAAAGGTGTTTTTGGCTTGTTCAATATTTTATTGACTTTTCTCATATCACCCAAAAAGTCATTCAATATAATATCAGTATTATTTTATCTGATCCATATGGATCATTGCAAGCTTTGATAACGTACGCTGGTCGTGCCTTATATAATACCAAACCCAAACAGCATTATGCATGGCCATACACACAGCTTAAAATCCCGACCTTTACAATCACTCAGGTTGACATTTACTAACCAGTAAGACGTGCCAATCATGTCTTCATGCGACAAAGCGGATTCCTCAATTAAACTTTCATTAAAATATGATACGTATCTATTACAAGCGTGTAGTCCTGTTAATATACAGAATGGCTAACTACATGTATCTTTTGGTTTTGAATTTCAATTTTTTTTTAAATGAGACTTTAACGTTTCCTTTACAGACCATTTCTTGACAGTGAATCTTATGGGGACTGCACTCACACAGCCTGGGGCAGTACATACCAGATGGTGACCCCATTTGGGGAAGTATTGCTGACATAGACCGTGTTTACACTTGATCCCGAGCTCGGGATCGAACACCGAGCTCGGGATCAGCCCCGGATCACAAATAGGTGTAAACGCTCTCGGAACCAAACTGGCCCCGGATCAGACCCCGAGATTTTGGTCTCGCGATGGCGGAGGGTTCGATCCCGAGCTCGGGATCAGTTTGCGGTTAGCTGGGCAATAAATCTTCCCCACACAGCCCCACATCCTGTTGCGGGCTAAAGCGCGCGAAAATTCCAGGGAAGCCCGCGCTCGTATTATATACACGTGTACATAGTACATGTATATACACGCACACAGGTACCACTGGTTCCATGCATTGTGTGCAGGCATATATGCCTGGACAAAATGCCTGATACCCCGACGCGACTCATCAACGCTGAGAATCTCGATCGCTGGTGTCCGTTACGAAAACACAACGTACTACAAACGTAATTGGTATCCTGCATTCAGCAATCTCTTTTGCGTGTCCGATACAAACTTCACACGTTGAGAAAAAGTGTTTCTGTATTTCCTCTACTTTCTGCAACTTCTCTACTTTCTGCAACTATCTAGCGACACTTTGTCATTATCATACAGCTTAGTTTTTAGTTGTTATATCAAGGATTTCGGAGTGTCATTCAACGATTTCCGACATAGCATAAGTTGACATTATTTCGTCGTGAAGAGAAGTTGACGAAGACGAAGTAGCCGAGTCGAGTTGTCTTCGTGTGAAAAGATGGCAAACGAAGTTCGCGGGCGCTCGTGGAGCAACGACAAACTGGCGAAGTTTTTCGACATTTGAGCCAGCGCAGAAATAATGGCTGAACTGGACGAAACATCTCGGAATTCTGCTGCGTTAGCTTGACCTTTGACTGCAACTTCTGGCTCCGCGCTCGGGATCAACAACAGATATAAACGCGGCACTCGAGACCATTGCGGTTAACCTCAACACATTCTTATCAGGGGGTCAATCTTGATCCCGAGCTCGGGACCAGTGTAAACACGGTCATAAGCAGCAAGACTTGTTCTAACCAACCCTCCAATACTGTATATTTTTACATTTTTGTTCAACAAAAAGTACAAATTCCTGAAATTTATCAAATGTGGTTAAAAAAAATAATCATGTTGTTAAAGGCAGTATACATCATTGGTAATCTCGAAAATCAGAAATGTTCACATATTTACGCCTAACTTACACAATATAAACTGGATGACTGTAGAAAACTTCCCCTGAAATGGTTGTCTGAAGTGCTATAGTCTTGAGACGAAAATTCAATTTGCCCCAAAACCATTTCGCCCCAAACCACTTCGCCCTAAACCACTTCGTCCGAGTGCCATTTTGCCCCAAATTACTTTGTCCAAACACTATAACGCCTAAATGCTACTTCGCCACAAAACCACTTCGTGCACAGGTCGTGGTTCAGGGCGAAATGGTTCAGGGCGAAGTGGTTTTGGGGCGAAATGACTGCAAACCTTTTTTTGACTGTTTTCTCAAACGTTAGATGAAGTACGGAGCTGGTTTTTGCTCAGGTTGGTTTTAATCATGCATATATTCAATCACACAGGGGGATAAAACTATTTGTAACAGCTTACCAATCATGTATACTATCTTTAAAATGCGAAGGTGGCTAGAATTGCTGGGACATTGAAGTGAATGGCCAGATGCTTTGGCAAAAGAGTGAAAACAACGTCATTCGGTGAAAACAGGACACGGTGTCCCACGTAAGTCTTGACATTTCTGGATTTGTGTGGTAAATACCAGGCTTCACAGAACAATGACTTTCGGCTGTATAAATGGCATTCGGTCTCAAAAATTGAACAACATCTGTACCTGCCGATATTACCCAAAACACAATGAAAATTATTCAAACTTGTTCTATCTTCACATTTTGAAACTTTTTGAAGATTTATTAAAATTTTGCTCATTAAAAAAAATTGGATTTATAAAGTAGAGATTCAATAGGGTGGCTGGGTACAACCAGCAGCTACCTTTTGCAGAACATAACTGGTAAAAAAGACGAGTAAAAAATGCTTTGGTGTGCCCCCTATCCCAACTCCCTTTTAAAAAAATTGTTTCCAACAGGAAAACTATGATACCAAGACATGTCTAACCGTTTGTAAATTATTTTAAATATTCTACATGTACACTGTTAAGAAATTGCATACAAATGTTTTGAAAAAAAATGGTAACTTTGAAAAGCCATTTTTACAACTGCATCAAAATTACACACTCTGGCTTCCATTTTGTTTATGGAAAGGCTTGTGTGAAAAAAATAAAGTTGTCGTAAAATTAGTAGTCTCACGTTCCGACCCTAACAGTCTTTTTACTGTATCTTGGAAAAATAAACAGCCAAAAAAAGTGCCAAATGGAAAAAAGTAGCTCAGAGAAAAGAAATTACGAGAACCTAAATTTAAAAATTAAGCCAGGCCAGTTAAGTAATATGTAGAGCGAAAGGGATCGTATGCAGCTTTCCGCCCACATACTCCCATTGATTCACATGAAAATATATCTCCTATTCACGTGACATAAAGACTGTGGACCCTGCCTAAGTCACCGACGCTTTCAGTGGGGCCGCCTTCCTGAAATCATGTGAACGGGTTATGGTTTGTCATTGGCTAGTTACCAAACATTAATTTTGGCTCGCGAGGCGAAACATGGATTAAAACTTGACCGCACACAGTGAGCTACTAAGCAAACAATCACGAGTGACGTTGCTCAGCAGATACATGTAGTTCTTGTGTGCAGTTGGGTTGGGGTTAGGGACACAGGGAATCCTTACGTACCTTCATTTTCATCGATTCTTTGGCTACCGCCTCCGCTATTCCTCTTCTTACGGCCGTTTCCCTGCCGACCATTAGCACCATTCTCCATCTTTAAGACCGAAGGATTGTAGCTGCCACCCACGTAAAACCCACCACCACCTCCGCCCCCACGGGGCGAGGTCTGAGGGCTTAGATTACTGGAATTCTTCTCCTGTCTGTCGCGGAGTTTCTTCTGGAGTTTCTCTCGTTGTTTGTCTGTTCTGTCGTCTCTGGATCGAGATCGCATTGGTCTTTGATCTGGAGAAAATGATGGAAAAATGGGTTTGTTACTTTGCCCAGTTGCATTCCCATGCAACACCGAGAGAAGAAATTTGGTTCAAATGGAAAACCTGAGGTAATATACCACTGTGTCTTATAGCTCAGCTGGTAGCGTCTGCCTAGTGAGTCAGAGGTCTCGGGTTCGAATCCCGATAAGGCCCTTGCAATGCATCTCTCAGCCCATGTTTGAATGTTAATTAGGGTTGATTTTTTTTGCCCTTACCCAACGTGTATTAGCACTGTATACTCAGTGCTTTCCCGAGACACTATGAAAAACTGCATAGCGTGCTCGGGCGGGAATCGAACCCACGACCTCCTTGCAAACAAGGCAGACGTCTTGACCACCAAGCTAGCCGGTGTTGAATGGATGGTTCCAATCATTTAGTAACGGGGATTGCAATTAATCAGTAATTGGTTTAGCTTGCATGGGGGAGAATGAATGTTATAAGCCCATGTTTGATTGTTTCATTTCAATGGTGATCAGGCACCATACCGGATAGTGTTTCTCTACATGGTGAATATTGCCAAAACGAAATAACAAACTTCAAAGACATTTGGATATTGACCGAATCTTCAGGAAACCTATCTGTAAACTTCATTGTAAGGTTTTACGAAACTTCCAGATTAAAGGCAAGTTAATTCTTCACACAAAAGTTAACTCAAATGTAAATCTGACATCACACATTTTGCGTCAAACATTCGCGCATGTAAGTTAAAACTCGTTCAAATTTCTAAGAATTTGTGCTGCAAAAACTTTTTTGAGAAAATCCCTTTGTTCAAAAATTAGTCAATCACCGTTTAGTTAATGAAGCATGCATACATGTACACATCTCACTTAACGAAGATCGAATGAAAAGCAGTACTGTTCACATTTATAGGCAACTGCTAACGAAGATTAAATGAAACTGTATGATGCCCCTATCTCATTACGTGTCAAATCGCTTCATCGAACGAAGGTTGTGTCCATATTACAAATTTGCCTTATCGAATTAAGCGATCCTTATGTCGAATTAAAGAACAGCCGTGTGTTCACATCAGGTAATCTCTTTGCTCAATCACTGTTGAATTGTTATCGCGCGAAGCAATTTCCTGATTCGAACAGGATCTTAGAGACTGCGCTCCAAACTGCACAGGGGGCAAAAAATAAGTGGGATGAGTTCAAATCCAGCTTTTTACACAAAAACCACCTGCAAATTTTTGCATTGAGGCTCGGTACGCCCAAACAATGAATATGAGAGCTTGAGTGATATGGAGGTGAATGATTGAGAATTACAGATGAATAGTTGGGGGAAAGGGGGAATTTGGGAGGATTAAGAACGAGAGCATTTTGGGAGGTGTCAGGTCACAAATAAAGTAAGGGGTGTACGGTATCTCTACATCAAAAAGGCTTTTCCCCAGTACATTTAATCTCGAGGGTGGACCCAGGGTGACGCTAGGTGAAAATAAGTTACGATTCTTTCTTAAATTTGTCACCCTGCACCACCCCCGAGATTGTTCTCTGTTCGGGACCAGGGTTGAAAATGTTGGCCCCGGTGCGAAAACGGCAGTGTGAAAAATGGCAGGGGTGATTTCTCATTCATTCAAGTGAGGGACAAAGTGCCCTGGGGATGGTTGTTCTTGTGGGGAAGGCCTAAAGTACTCCACACTGAAAGCATGCAATGGCACTAATGAATGGACTAGCACCTTACATGTACCTGCCATGTGTGAATAATCTGGCACATTACACTGATACAAAGCGTGCATTGGTACCAATGAATGGACAAGCAACTTACCTGCTTGGAAACGGCTATTGGCTCTGCAGTTAAGGCACGTTTTCAGTTGCTTACCGTTAATGATGTCTGTGAAATACTTTGACGCTCGGTTAAGAGAAGACAGACTGTTAAGCGGCTGCATGAAATTGGTCCCTGGGACATTACACCGATACAAAGCATATGATGGCACCAATGTATGGACTAGCACCTTACCTGTCATTTGTGAATGATCTGGCACATTACACTGATGCAAAGCGTGCAATGGCACCAATGAATGGACTAGCACATGTGTCCTTACCGGTACCTGTTATGTGTGAATGATCTGACACATTACACTGATACAAAGTGTGCAATGGCACCAATGAATGGACTAGCACCTTACATGTACCTGCCATGTGTGAATGATCTGGCACATTACACTGATACAAAGCATGCAATTGCACCGATGAATGGACAAGCACATTACACTGATACAAAGCACGCAATGGCACCAATTAATAGACTAGCACCTTACCCGCCATGTGTGAATGATCTGGCACACTACACACTGATACAAAGCATGCAATGGCACCAATGAATGGACTAGCACCTTACCCATCATATCTAGCACATTACACTGATACAAAGCATGCAATGGCACCAATTAATGGACTAGCACTTTACCCGCCATGTGTGAATGATCTGGCATATTACACTGATACAAAGCATGCAATGGCACCAATTAATGGACTAGCACTTTACCCGCCATGTGTGAATGATCTGGCATATTACACTGATACAAAGCATGCAATGGCACCAATTAATGGACTAGCACTTTAACCGCCATGTGTGAATGATCTGGCATATTACACTGATACAAAGCATGCAATGGCACCAATTAATGGACTAGCACTTTACCCGCCATGTGTGAATGATCTGGCATATTACACTGATACAAATCATGCAATGGCACCAATGAATGGACCTTACCTGCCATGTGTGAATGATCTGGCATATTATACTGCTGCTGTTGGTGTGGTTGCTGTTGCTGCTGCTGTGAGTTGTGATGGCCATGGAGTTGACTATGAGGAGGATATCGAATATGAACATGGTGATGGGGTGGAACAGGCATACCAGTCGTGGGTGGCACCCCTGACGAAGCCACATGGTGCTGCTGGACATGAGTGGGCAGCACATGGTTTGTGTACCCTATAATATTGGGGTAAACACCACCCATGTTCCCCACACCGCCACCCCCGTTCATGGCGTATAAAGGGGGGTACATCTGCTGGGGTGACAATGTTGGTGGTGGACACGTAGTGTACATGCCTTGCTGTGCGGGTTGCTGCGCTTGTTGTTGCTGCTGCATGTCGCTAACGACGGTTTCTTGGACTGGTTGTGGAATCGCCATTCCGGTAGGAAGCTGCATTGGTGCGGTGACGACTGGTAAGGTTGGCATGGAAACCGGGCCGTGTCCCGTCTGCACTGTGTGTAGGGGTGGGGGGACGGGCGAGCTGGAAACCAGTTGAATGAATGTAGGACCTGAAACGAACAGAAGTCAATCATACCATCAAACTCTATCTTGATCATCTTGAATGTTTGAGTCCGTCATAAGCAGTGTTCCCATTGTGCTTTTTGTTAAAGCCCCATGGAATTTCAAATTGTCGTCCAAATTGAGGGTCTCTTTTTTATTTCTTCTGAAATAAAATTTGCAAATGAAAAAAATGCGCGACGTAATACAATGGCTCTGCATTTAAGACGAAGCTGTCGGTAATGATTTAAAATGACATTTATCAATTTACATGTACAGTGACCAAAACAAATATATATAATAATAAATTAGTTTATAGCTATGGTGACAAACACCACGTGATTTTTTTCCTGTTGCAAAATGCTTCCTTTGAGGGAGATTTTTTTTTTTTTTTAATAGTTTGTACTGTAAATGGCTTTTTCACCATTCATTCAACACAAGAACCATGGATGAATTTGTAAGGTTTTCTGGAGTATGACGGAATCTACTGTATGTGGCTGAAATTTCTACAAAGCAGTTTATCAACATTAGTCTTTGGTTATGTTATGGTGTCGTTCCTGTTCTTAACTTTTCCAATCATGCAATCTGTCTTTAATTGATGTGGGTTATTCAGTGAAAATATGACACGATGTCCCCCTTACGTTGTGACCCTTTTGTAGTTTTTTTATAAATACCAGATTTCAGAGAACGATTATCCTCGGCATATAAAGAGTATATGGCCTCATGAATCGAACACCACCTTTATCTGTTGATACTACCCAAAACATAACGAGAACGTTTCAATAAACTAGTGCAATCTTCTAAATGCAAGTGTGACATTTTGAAACTTTCGCTCAAAATGCAACAAATTTCGCTCATAATGTAAGTTAAAGGGCCTGTGACATCCTAAACAACTTTGTGCCTAAGCTTTGCTTCATAATGACAGATTACTTGTTCTGCAAGACATACTATTGTTCGTTTCGATGTAAAATCAATAAAAGGTGGCATTTTTCAACTTTGAAGATTTCATTGCAATAAATCACAGACAGAGGGCGCTGTTTTGAGTGCATCACATAAGGAAGACAGAAGGGAAAAGTTAAGAAAAAACATAAGACTTCAAGTTGGACTTGTGGCAAATTGCTGCAGTTTCTACCCCCAGTTTTGTCATGGCTTACAGCAGGCAACATGTAAAACAAACTCAAACAGCCATGGATTACAAAAGTTTCAGGAAAATTGAGAAAAAAGTGGAATCTTTTGTGCACAGTTCAATGCGATTTTCCTGTGTTTGCCTCTTGTGATGTCGTGACCTTGGTCATGAATATGCATATTTTCATTAGCATAAAAACTAAAAACCTTTGTTTTAACCCCCAAAGCAAGCTCCAAATGGGATTTTTATGACTTTAACTGAGTAAAGTGGTTTTAAAGCATAGATTTCATTGATAAAAATCCTAAATAAGGGGCCCTTTAAATCGATAAAGTCCAGGTTCTACAACTAGGTAAAATCAGCAACTACATTTTCCAGAAAGAAACTACAGTAGTGAAAAAGACTTTAAAAATGCCTTGGAGTCCCACTACTACTCCCCCACCCCCACATAGTGAAACAATTTTTTTGAATACATGTATTTTCAAGACTGTACATGTATGATTCCGAGACATGTCTAACCCTTTGTAAATTATTTTAAATATTCTACATTATTTAGAAATTGCACAGACATTTCTTCAAACAATTTAGTTAGTTTAAAAAGGCCATTTTTACAAATGCATCAAAATGTCACACTTTGGCTTCTGTTCTTATGGAAATACCCACGTAACAATACACATAGATCCACAGCACCTACCCACGCATGACGCATGGAGACAATACGATTTTCCCTTAAAATGGCCACTACCGGTACCGGTACATGTACATGTATGCAAAATGCCTATACTTTGTCTGGCATTTTCCCATAGCCAAGCTTATCTGTGTTTTGATGACGCAAAGGAAACTGAAGTTGAGGGGTAGTCCCCCAAAACCTCAGGAAGGCCTTCCCTGCCAGGCACAGAATGTTATGAGTCATCTTCAGCCGCCTGTGACCATGGTCGTTTGTGCCGAGGCGTTCTACCATTGAAAACCACAGAGTTTCAACAACATGCCTTTCACAAACAAAAATGTGCGGTTAATTTTACAGTACATTACTTGCATTATTTTTTTGGTGGCCACATTGTAGGGTCGGGAATGTTTTCTCAACCACAATTGGGAACATGATTTTGACAGGTTCGACCAACGATCACTTTCGATTAGCTTTGGTTGCCGACACCAACTGAAGGTGAACATTGGTTGCATCAATAATTTAAGGTCCGTTTACGCTCGATTCGCCTTTGCCGAATCGAAATCTGCAATTTCCAAAAAGGCGAGTTGAAGCCGGGTAGGCACTAAGTGTTAATGCAAAAGGTGAATTGAAAAAGGCGGATCAGACCCGGGTCTGTTTCGCCTTTTTCAAGTCACCTTTGGGGTAGGGTTGAACCCCGCAATTGTCAAGGTCGCTTGTAAACGCTACCCGAAGACAGTTTCGGAAATTTGAGTGTCCTTAGGGCAGTGCCCGCCCTGTGGTAGATTTAATTGACCAATCTGGCACCAGTTCTACAACACTTAACAACTCACGCATGCGCTGCAGTTACAATTAGTGGTGACTTTTGCGGTTTCTGAAGGCGAGTTGAAGCCGGATTGAGATGTAGTGTAAACGCGGCAAATATTCAGTTTTATGGTCGCAATAAAAATGCTGGGTCTGTATCCACCTTTGCTGGTTCGAGTGTAAACACGGTGTAATGTGCTTATGTCAGAAACATGTTTTTACATGTAGTTGCAGTCACGAAATAAAGCCTTCAGTTTGTAAACCTGGGTAGGCGTGCATGCAGCACCCACTTTAGCTGTTGAACAAGTGTAAGAAACGACCTGAGCACTGTAAGTGTTCGTCCCGGTTAAAAAGTATGAAACAAAACTCCTTGTGAAATTTAACCCAGATCTGCGATGCGTTGCAAGTAACCAGACCCTTCACCATGCCAGCCACTCCCCCCATGCCCCTTCCCCCGAGAATTACTCTAGTGGGAAAAGGTCTTATGTGATACAACAACCTTCACATCGTCCCTTTGCCTCATTTACAAAGTACCAATTACACAAGTATGCAGCAAGGTGTGAACTCAATTGGAACATGTGCTATTAAACACCAGCCGCTAATTCAATTACTGAACTCCTATACACCGGACTGCCATGGGACTGCTTTCTGTGAAGACTGGAGTTGGAGGCTACATGTAGCATAAATTGATTGTCCGTACCGGTACCTGGCACATGTCCTCACAAGTAACAATAGCAATCACCAAAAAGTACAGTAGTGATCAATAACCCCTCATACTGCTATAGACTGAACTGTACATGTAAGCCACACCTCACATGCATAGTACGCATGTAAACATACCAGAGCCTATATAAATATTTCATACAGAAAACCTAGACAGATGTTCATGCTTTCACAAAACTCCCAGTGTTCTCGTGAGCAAATCGGCCTGTACATGATATGCTTAATAATTCAAAGGTCCAAAAACTTCATGAAAGTGTAAGACTAGATTCACACGGCCTTTTCGTGTGTTAAATTTGACGCGCGTCGCTTTGAGATCTCAAAGCGATTTATAGAGAAACTGCAGTGAAATGACGCTCTGAAAATTAATGAATCACAAAACCGCTTTCCGTCTAAAAGCCTTTTCACACTATGAAAAATCTCCGGGTTGTACACGGGTCCGACCCGTGTTGACTTTTCACACTACAACGTGGGGTACCGTGGCCGAGCGGTTTAGGTCATTGACTCGCAATCATAGGTGAAAATTTGGGGTTGCAGGTTCGAACCTTCCCACGGCTACGGTACCTGTGCCCTTGGGCAAGGCACTCAACCACACTTGCTCCATCCTTCGGAAGGGATGTAAAGCCGTTGGTCCAGTGTGTTAGGTAATGGAAACGCACTCTAAAGATCCCAGAGCATTCTTTCGTGAAGAGCAAGGGGGATCATCCCCAGTGTCTCTGGCCATTTCTAATTCTAATTCTTCATGGGTTTCCTCACGCTTGCGAGTGACAGTGCAATGAGCACTATTGAGGAATCCTTGGTATGAATACCAGAAAGAAATAATAATAATAATAATAATTTCAACACGGCACTGACCGGTGTAGAGCGTTCGATCTGTGTTGAAACTAACCCACCTCGGGAGGTGGGTTGAAAGCTCTCGACCCGTGTAGACTTTTTCACCACGTGTTGAAAACCACAGTCTGAACGCCTCTGGGTTAAGTTTGGACCGTCACCCGTGTGTGTAGTGTGAAACGATCGCACGATACACAGGTCGAAACCTTACACGTGTAGAAAAAATGCCGGTGTTGCGTTTAGTAGCGTGAAAACGTAGCCGATTGGACCCGTGTTGAAATTTCAAAAAAGTCTACATGGGGTGGACCTGTATAGATTTGACACGGGTCAAACGTTCAGTGTGAAACGGCTTCAAGTTGATTCTATGGTTTTCAGTGAATAGTGTCACTCTAAATTTCATCCACGCCACTTTTTCTCAAAGTGACACTCGTTAACTACACATACAAAAAGGCTGAGAGTGAATCCACCCACAAAATCTGAATTAATATTTCAGTGCAATGTCGCTTACTAAAGGTACATATGAAGGCCTGTCCGCATTGGACCTTTTTTACCATCGTCTCGGTAAAACCTAAAGTAATGCGGACACGGCTAATGTTTCAGTGCAATGCCACTTAGTGATAAGCCCCTTGAAAGAGAACCAATTTATGGTCAAAGGAAAATGTTATAAGGGGCACAAGGCCAAGATTATAGAGGGTGTTGGTTTGATTGATATGAGCGGAGAAAGGCTGGACTTCTCTTGCGGTTTAAATTGATGGAAGCTGGCGAAACATAGAAATGAAATTGTAGGGCAGATGCAGCCTACATGAGCTTGAATAATCCTTTTATGCTGTCGATCGAGAACACTCTTCACTCTCTCCCAAAGCACATTTTAAAAAGATTAAAGGGGCGTGACCAGATCACATTTTTGAGCCCTTTTTCCCCCACGGGTGTTGAGATTTTGATACCAAATCATGTGTCATATTTTTCTCATTACCATTCTAAGTTTTCAACTCGTATATTTTCAAAAATATCGTAAACAAATTTTTTTGTAAACTAATTTATCTGGTTTCATAAAGCAGTGCAGTGATTACACCAATCCTTTTTGCTTCCACATCCAAATTAGAGATTGCAAATTTTCCGTTTTCTTCCCTTGGATAGTATTTTGGGGAGGTATTTTATTTGATTGTTGTAGGTTAGAACGAAATCCATTTTCTGGAGAAAAAAATCTGAACACGCCCTTTCAAAAAAATCTTGGTCTGGATGCGGTTCTCAGAAGCACAAATGTGATCGTTATAAATTACTGTAGCTGTCACAAGGCATGTTCCCATTGGACTTTCTCTGAACTGCTACTTGGTGTGAGGTTAATGTGACCTTGCGGGAACATTCTTCTGTATGTAACCTTTCTGTATGTTCCCATTTGCCATTTGTTTTCAGCGCCCATGCTGAAAGTTATCGCGACCCCACTGCAAACGTTCCCTGTGCGAGCCCGTTATTTACTGCAGGGTCATGTTTATTGTTATTTTTACAGGACGAAACTGTTCCCACAGTCCCGTCAAACTATCGTGGCTGAGACCGTGTTTACACTGGTCCCGAGCTCGGGATCAAGATTGACCCCCTGATAAGAATGTGTTGAGGTTAACCGCAATGGTCTCGAGTGCCGCGTTTATATCTGTTGTTGATCCCGAGCGCGGAGCCAGAAGTTGCAGTCAAAGGCCAAGCTAACGCAGCAGAATTCCGAGATGTTCCGTCCAGTTTAGCCATTATTTCTGCGCTGGCCCAAATATCCAAAAACTTCGCCAGTTTGTCGTTGCTCCACGAGCGCCCGCGAACTTCGTTTGCCATCTTTTCACACGAAGACAACTCGACTCGGCTACTTCGTCATGTTCGTCTTCGTCAACTTCTCTTCACGACGAAATAATGTCAACTTATGCTATGTCGGAAATCGTTGAATGACACTCCGAAATCCTTGATATAACAACTAAAAACTAAGCTGTATGATAATGACAAAGTGTCGCTAGCCTAGTTGCAGAAAGTAGAGAAGTTGCAGAAAGTAGAGGAAATACAAAAAAACTTTTTCTCAACGTGTGAGGTTGGAACGGACACGCAAGAGAGATTGCTGAATGCAGGATACCAATTACGTTTGTAGTACGTTGTGTTTTCGTAACGGACACCAGCGATCGAGATTCTCAGCGTTGCATCACATGAGTCGCGTCGGGGTATCATGCATTTTGTCCAGGCATATATGCCTGCACACAATGCATGGAACCAGTGGTACCTGTGTGCGTGTATATATACATGTACTACGTGTACACGTACGTGTACATAATACGAGCGCGGGCTCCCCTGGAATTTTCGCGCGCTTTAACCCACAACAGGATGTGGGGAAGATTTATTGCCCAGCTAACCGCAAACTGATCCCGAGCTCGGGATCGAACCCTCCGCCATCGCGAGACCAAAATCTCGGGGTCTGATCCGGGGCCAGTTTGGTTCCGAGAGCGTTTACACCTATTTGTGATCCGGGGCTGATCCTGAGCTCGGTGTTCGATCCCGAGCTCGGGATCAAGTGTAAACACGGTCTGAGCAGTAAGTTTCTGCGGCCCCTCTCAGCTTGTAAATTTTACATCTTGGTCAGGATAACTTGACAAGGACGCCAGCTTTCCATGTGTCCCCATTAAACTTAATTTTGTAATTCTACCGTACATATGTACATGTAGTTTAACCAAAAGTACGAAACAAGTAATGGGTCATTCCACGAAAACAGGACACAGTGTCCCCCTTACGTCGTAACACTTCTGGAGTTGATTTTTTTATAATTACTGGACTTCAGAGAACGATTACCCTCAGCATATAAAGAATATATGACCTCATGAATCGAACTCCACATTTATCTGTTGATACTACATGTACCCAAAACATAACGAGAACGATTAAACAAACTTGAGCGGTATTTTAGGTGCAAGTGTGAAATTTTGAAACTTTCGCTCAAAATGTAACAAATTTCGCTAAAAATGTCATTTGAATCGATAAAGTCTAGGTTCTACAGCTGGGTAAAATCAATATCTACCTTTTCCAGAAGGAAACTGGTCAAAAAGACTTGAAAAGTAATCGCAAGAGTTGAAAAATGCCTTAGAGTACCCCCTTACATCGTGAAACAATTGTCTTGAATATTTTCAAGACTATGATACCAAGACATGTTTGTAAATTATCTTAAATATTCTACATTATTTGGAAATTGCACAGAAATTTCTTTAAAAAATTGTGTTAACTTGAAAAGGCCATTTTTACAAATGCATCAAAGTGTCACACTTTGGCTCCTGTTTTTATTGAAATACCCACGTACAACATGCAACCTGTGTTGAATTCCCAGTAGAATCAGGCCACACAAAAACATGTTAATTGATCGAAACTGCCATTGGGTCTCCACACAAAGCCAGCTGCAGACTTCCTCGGGTCAAAGGTTCAAACCCCACACCCCCAAAAATGATTTTTCTGCAGCCCCAGTGTCTTCTAAAATGTTAATCTGACCAGGTTTTTTTAGTGAATAGTGTGTCAAGAAGTGAAAATGCAGACATTTGTCACACTGTACACATGTATTTTGTTTGTTTGTTGGAAATCTAATGTAAAGGAAATCAACTCCACAATCATGTTTCTTTACAAGAATAAACCTTTAACAGGTCAAAAACAAGGACCCCGTTCTCACTAGAGAAATCACGTCATTCGACGAAGATTAGTTAATCATCGTTAGTTAATGAAGCGTGCGTTCACATCTCACTTAACGAAGATTAAACAAAGATTAAAGGGGGGTGTGCTAAAAAATGTGATCTGGACATGTGATCTGGACATGCTCTTTTAATAGACCGATCCAGTAAGCTCCGCCCATTTTGGAATTGACCAATCACAGCCTCAGGTTGCCAAAAAGTATATTGCCATTTTGGCTACCTAAGTCCTCAATTTTGTGCACAGAGCTACAGCGAAATGCAGCACGAGTGACGCAAAAACACTATAAACATAATTTTTTATCAGCGCAGAGGAGGCTAGCGGGTTTAAAACGGATTGTATAAGACTATCCTAACCTACTTTTAATCCCTTCATAAATGTGTTTGTGTAAACGGGAAAAACTCACCAAAAATAGCTTGTCATTTTGCTATGTTGTGCATTCACTGCGTTCTAGATGTGTGTCGAGATGTTTTTGTTCGATCGCGCGCGTTACGCGTAATGCAGGCGTGTTGTACGTGCACACACACGACCGGATACTGAAGTGCACATTTTGCTTTCGAGCGTGCAGTTTCTGTGTGCGTGTGCGTGTTTCAATATGCGCTGACCAAGGCACGCGAATCTACCGCACACGTACCTCACATGTGTGGCATGTTGCTAGGCAATTTCTAAATGGGTGGAGCTTACAGGATCGATCTATTGCCTACAACCCAACCCCCCTCCCTCTCCCTCCCTCCCCCCAGACCCCCCACCCCACAGTGTTTTTAGCACAGTAATAAAGCACAGTTGCAAAAATTGTGCATTTCAGCTGAATTTGGTTAGTTGTGAAATGTGCCAGCTGGAACCCTGACTCCATACATGCTGAATATGTTTGCACATGTACACAGTACCAAGAGGTCAGCAAGGGTCACACCTAGGCTAAGGGGCAAGGTTGAATTGTCAGAAGGAATTTGGTGGCCTACAGTTGAGTTATCCCATGTTAAGAAACAAGGCCAATTACTGGCCAATGGGAACAAAAATAGAAATTGGGATCATACCATTACCTATGGTACATGTACATCCTGTGTGGGACATGACCAGCAAACAGCTGGTAACCTACAGTGTACCAGTATGTAAACTGAATAAAAATTGTGTATTCAATGATCAATGTTGTCCTTGAAATTTTCAAGGAAATAAGTTCAATTTTTATTAAAATGTAAGGGAACTGTCTAGTTTTATTTCAAAAAGAGGTAAAAAAAGCAGAGTTAAATGTAGAAACTATTTTAAATATATCGTACAAGTGAATATCAGGATATACTGTGTGGTTAGGGAGACTATTCAGACTAATTGAGAGTTGCTTTACGAAAATCAGTCGGATGTCGCACAGCCTTGGCCGAGTTTTTGTGACCATAACTGCAAATCACTGGCAGATCCAGGCTCATGAAAATTATGAAAACACAATATAAATTTTGAGAGGTAGGACTACCCCGATACTCCCTGGAATGTTCAAGTACTGCTCGGAATTTCCATTGTACATGTACATGTATGTATTTTTGTATTTTAATAAGCCTGGATCTGCCACTGATTTCGTGTTATACTCACACACAAAAATGGCCTAGGCTGCGTGAAATCTTACTCATTGTTATCAAACAGGGACCAATTTCATGGCACTGCTTAAGTGCCAGCTGAAAACGTGTGCTTACTGTAGCAGAAAAGTTGTGGTAACGTTACCCGCTATTTCACGGCTGCGGTGTGATTAAGCATGCGCATGCATGGAAATGGGCATTGTTGCATTACGAGTGCCTCTGGAGCTAGCAAACATTTATGTGTAGCAGTGCTTAAGGTTACGGTCTCCATGAAATAGCCGGAGCTTGGGGTCGAGTCCGGGCGGTACGTTCTTGACACGGGTAACTAGTTCTCGTTGGATAGGTGATGTGTAATAGGTGGTCGTGTTCCCGCTGTTCGGGCGTGAGAGCATTGTTCGCGTGTCAAGAACAGACCACCCCAACTCGACCTGTGTTGGCACAAAATTGGCTGCTAAACAGCTGCATGAAATTGGCCCTTCGTTACAATTTTTATACAGAATTAATTACACTTAATAGTCCAATATTCTCAGCTGCACAAGCTAAACAAAGGAACATGAACAAAACGGAACTCACCATGTATATATTGTACTTGATCGCCAGTTCCCACGGGAAAAGCTTCTCCCTGCTTAATCTGCAAGTAGAAAATATACTTCTTATTAACTTGTCCCGCCGCCGTCTGGCCGGTATCGTGGACTTGTCCCTGGGTCGACACGTCGTCCGAAACCCCTACCCCCATTCCCTGGTAGTCTGCAACCTGTGTCGGTACTCCTACTGCATTTGTAGCATAGTCCTGTCCTGTCTGGACACCGGGGTAAACATGCTCTGTCGGTGCATATTCCTGTGGATAATCCGTTGGTTGTCCGTCGAAGTCTGAAGGTTGCGCAGCATAGTCCATTTCGCTCCCTTCTACGACGGTGTTTCCGTCCACGTACTCCGTATATCCTGCGGGTGCGGCTGGAGCAGCGACCCCCACGGGTCCGTTAAGGTACTGAATAGGTACCATGGTATTACTTCCCGGCTGATTCTCGACCGACGACGACCCATCCGAGGGGTAACCATCTGGACCGTTCTCCATTATTCCGGGCGGAGTCTTAACGGCGTTATTCAGGGCAGATTCAAGTTCGCTGCTGGTCGAGCTGGTCTCGCTACTGAGTTGGTTTTGAGGCATATCATGTATGGGAAGGTGGCTGTTCATTGTTTGGTAGTTGCCGATCATAGTGTCTGATGCGGACATTGTGATTAACACTCCAACTTTATGAGATTATTTAATCCAAGGCGTACCATAAAGAGAGTCTGTAGCAGTTGGATTCCAAGTACAAGTAACCAGAGTGAATCCTCGATTTCAGTCACCTGAAAAGAGAAAAGAAAAGAAAAAGTTTGAATTTTACTTTTGAAGCATCCCCTTGAAACAGTGCCCCTTTAACGCACTCCCTAACTCCTGCGTACAGTGGCCCTGTTGAAAAAGGCCCCATTTCGCGGTGGGACTAGCGACAGAAATCTTGTCGCCTCTGCTGGACCAATCAGGACGCTTGGCAGTGCATTGCAGCATGATTGCAGGCATTCGAATGTAACCCGCGCAGATTGTAAACACCGTGCATGCATGTGATACATGTACTCGGTAATGCTGGCCGTTGTCCGCGTCGACGATTGGCTGCTATTTAAAGCATACTGGGGAATCCGTTCCATTAATAATTTGAAAAACTGCGGAGTAAATTAAGATCGTCGTTTGAAAGTTTGGTAGGAATGGGACAGTCATAAGGAACGGAACCCAATACAATTTCTAGAAAGTATAGAAATCGTTTCTTTTCGGCATAACATGACCGAATTGATTAAATTACATCAAAATGACTCGGGCGTGAGTTGGCTCAAGACAACAGAAGGCTCACTCCACAGATTTGCGTGTGTTTCCTCAGGGTATTGTTACGTCGCTTTGCAGAGTGGAAATTCCCCGATATCTCAGGATGCTTCTGAAGTGCCAAAGTTTCTGCTACAGTAACTGGGTCCATTTTCATAGAGCTGGGGCCAATTTCATAGCTCTAGGTGTTTAAGCACAAACATCTGCTGAAGTACAAAAAAACTCTTGCTTAGTAGAGAATGTTACCAGTAAAATCCTCATGTGATAGAAATAGTTAGTATATTGACCAGTGTTAGAGGACTGCTTCATTGACAATCTCATGAAATTGTTAGTGGTAACCTCATTTTATTAAGTAAGGTTTTTCATGCTTAAGCAGCTCTATGAAATTGGACTAACAGTTTATTTTCTGTTAACCGAGCATCAAGCTATTTCACTTGAAACGGCGAAGGTGAATACAGATTTGGAATTAATATTACGACTACAGTATGAATCTTAAACTTTATCGCGTTGACACAATTTCTCAATTCCACCTGCCTTTCCAACCACAAAAATCATTGCTAATTGTGCACACCATTCTGCATTAAAATAACCACATCGTGCGCACTGCACAAGCTCTGTCCCAAGGATTAGATGCTCAAAATTGCCAAATCTGTATTTAGGTAGCGTTTACACTACACAATACCTGACAATTGCGGCGGGGGTTCAACCTACCTCCATGGTTCAACCCTGCAATTGTTGGTTTTAAAGATAGTATACATGATTGGTAAACTGTTACAAATAGTTTTATCCCCCTGTGTGAATGAAGATATGCATGATTAAAACCAACCTGAGCAAAAACCAGCTCCGTACTTCGTCTAACTTTTGAGAAAACAGTCAAAAAAGGGTTTGTAGTCATTTAGCCCCAAAACCACTTAGCCCTGAACCATTTCGCCCTGAACCTCAGCTTGTGCACGAAGTGGTTTTGGGGCGAAGTAGCATTTGGGCGATGTAGTGTTTGGACGAAGTGATTTGGGGCGAAATGGCACTCGGGCGAAGTGGTTTGAGGGCGAAATGGCACTTGGGCGAATTGAATTTTCGTCTCATGAGAAGAAAACTAATTGTATTTCTCAAAGACTATAGCACTCCAGACAAAACAATTTCAGGGGAAGTTTTCTACGGTCATCATGTTTATATTGTGCAAGTTAGGCGTAAATCTGTGTACATTTCTGATTTTCGAGATACCAATCATGTATACTGCCTTTAACCCTACCTAAAAGTGACTTTAAAAAGGCGAATCAGACTGATCTGCCTTTTTCAATCCACCTTGTGTGTTTACACTTGGTTTACACTACTCACCATTAATTTGCCTTTTTGGAAAATGTCGGTTCAATTCGGCAAAGTCAGTTTGAGTGTTTAACAAATCAACAGTGTAACCATTAATGACACCATTCATTAAATAAATTAAGAGAATTTATGGACTCCAAAACAGCAGCCATGTGTACTGGTAGTAGTACAGAAACCACCCACACAATTTTCTCAATCTAAATTTATCCCACACACAATGAGGCAATCTACTTCATAATCGTTTCCTTAAGAATTTACTTTTCACATAAAAGGAACCTGTTCCATTTCCTTAATTCAATAAAGCATTGATTTAGTTTTGTTTCCCGGAAACTGATCGAAAATTATGAAAGGATAACAATTTAACCAAGAATGGTATGTAAGCTTACACAATGTCAGGAAAATATCTGCAACGGAAATGTTTTATCCAAAAGCATGTTCTCATGTTTGATGTTCTAAACAGGGAAATTCCTGTTCCGACAAAAGCACCGAGCTATTATATTTAAACCTATTCTGTGCCACTCCAACGCATACCGGTAACGTGCGTCTACGTAGATAAAATAATGAATAAAAAAAATGTTTCAGGAAACATAATATGCTGTAGGCCTACGTACGTGTACATTTACGTGGGCCTAAATAGAGTACATTTGGCAAGATTATATTTTCATGCAAATCTTTTCTAAAAATAATGTATGAATATGTGATTATTTTTAGGGATTATGACCGCCGGGGTGAATGAATACGAGTTTGGGAAATCTGGATGCAGTGAAAAGCAACTTGGCTCCACCGGGATTCGAACCGCGGACCTTCTGCTTAACGTGCAAACGCCCTACCAATTGAGCTATGAAGCCAACTGGTGGTCTCGAATCACGGTAGTGCAGTTATTCCTCACTGATTGGGAAAACTTCTTTCCTGTACGGAAATAACTATATCCAAAAGTGTGACAAAAGTGTGACAATATGTGACCAGCAGCTGATTTCACGAAACTTTACGCAATTGCGCAAGTCCACTTACGCCATAATTTATTGCGCAACTTGCGCAATAAGTTGCGAAGCGTTTCACGAAACTCGCGCTACATTTGGTTATGGAGCAACTCGCCGACTTACGCCATAAAATGTGGCGTAACTTGCGCAGTGGTTTTTGGTGGCGTAAGTGGAAAAATGTCGTAGGAGAGTGAAAATTGGCGAGAATGCAGCTAGCTACACGTGCTTATTTACCGTTATTTAGTAGAAAACGGCCTTTTATCATCAGTGAAATCTGCGACGTGACATGAGCGATGGCAGCCATGATGACAGTGCAAAATTTATGACAAACAACATCGTATGTTTTATGTATGACTATTTTATCAAGCGCAAACATCAAATAGTCATTGATAAAACTAGAAATTATCCTCGTCCTAGAAGTGCTAAAGTGAAAAAATGAACGTTGCGCAGCTAAGGAGAGTTTCGTGAAATCGATCTTGGGTTTATTGCGCATCTACGCCATAAAGTTATGGCGTAAGTCTTACGGCATGGCACAAGTTGCATAATGTTTTGTGAAATCGGCTGCTGCTCTGCAAAAAGGCCAATAAGTCACGCAGGCTGTCAAGTTTTCATGACCATACATGTAAGAAGAAATCTGTAGCAGATCCATGGTCACTAAAATAAAAAAACAGTACTCTACATTCAACCCGTTTACACTCGATTCGCCTTTGCCGAATCGAACTCTGCAATTTCCAAAAAGGGGAGTTGAAGTCGGGTAGGCACTAAGTGTAAACGCAAAAGGTGACTTGAAAAAGGCGGATCAGACCCGGGTCTGATTCGCCTTTTTCAAGTCACTTTTGGGGTTGGGTTGAACCCCGCAATTGCGGGGTTGAACCCTGCAATCGTCAAGGTCGCTTGTAGTGTAAACGCTACCCGAATACAGATTCGGCAATTTGGGGTGGTGCCCGCAGTGTAGTAGATTTAATTGACCAATCTGGCACTTGTGCAGCAACACCTAACAGCTCACGCATGCGCTGCAGTTACATTTAGTGGTGACTTTTGCGGTTTCTGAAGCGAGTTGAAGCGATTTGGGGTGTAGTGTAAATGCGGCAAATGTTCAGTTTTGTGGTCGCAATAAAAATGCTGGATCTGTATCCACCTTTGCCGATTCGAGTGTAAACGCGGTGTTAGTGGTAAGAAATGCGGCAAATGTTCAGTTTTGTGGTCGCAATAAAAATGCTGGATCTGTATCCACCTTTGCCGATTCGAGTGTAAACACAGTGCATGTTTCTCCAAACAGGACCCCTGTGGTTACATTCACCTCACATGTTGTCAAAACAAATCAGAGTCCATGAATTTGTGCCCAAACCAACCACCAAGCCTGGGAAAGGCATCTTGTTCAGACCCCGAGGTCACGATGTTTGACCCCTGCTATCCTCATGGGTAGTAATAAGAACCACAGCCAAGCGTGGAGTTTCCACACAGCTCAACAAGTTGCTGACACAGTCAAGGTGTTGTACAAGCGTATGAAGACTACTGCATATGCTGAATTGTACTTAGGCCTACATTGAACATGCACAGACATTCATTTGAACAAGTGGGTTTGTCCAAGAGGTTAGGTCACGTTTTGCAACATATTTTAACTTTCACTACGGCGCGCCACTCACAGCGGCTCTAGAAATGTCTACTTCCGGACAGAAAGCCCCTGCCAGCGGCTTGCCTTTACACATAAATAAATGGTGACCTTCAATTAATTACGTAGTGAAAGAGTTATAAACTGTCGTGATTTTACCAGGTTACATGTATTTTAGTCAATATTCAAAACAACTGCAGAATATCCCGCAACTCAAAAATGACCTACACGTACGTAAGTGCACATGCTTTATTGTCCATCAACTGGTGCTCAGACCTTTCTTAAAACTATCCTCTGATGCCACGAAGTCCACCGAATGCTACTTAAGCCGTGTCCGCATTGGACTTGTTTTTCGGGAGGTTTTACCAAGACGATGGTAAAATGAAAAATTGCTAAATTTTACTGCTGTCCGCATTTGGACTTTTTGACACGGGAAAATTGTACAGAGACCGTGGGAGAGCATGCGCAGTGTCCCTCGCAGTTTGAGCTTCACAGCACAGATGTACGCTTCCAGAGGACTTTTACCAACTCGCTGTGTCCGCACTGGACTTATCGTCTCAGGAAAGTTCCCTGGTCAATTTTCCTGGGGGCAACAGTTAGCCAGGAGAAGTAACCACTGGACTTAAGAAAAGTTACTGAGAGGAAAACGTCCTGGGCTGTCCGCATTGGACTTAAAATAAGAAAAGTAACCTTCGTCTCGGTAAATTTTCCCCATAAAAAGTCTAATGCGTACAGGCCTTTAGATAAGTTGCGAGGTATTCTGCAATTGTGGTTAACATTCATTTCAAAAAGAAGAGCATCCCACTTCAATAAAATACTTCCATTATAATGCAATATTATGATTATGAGAGAATGACCCACTGAAGATTTTGAAATCTTAGTATGTATTTTGATTCTTAAAAAAGCAAATATTCGATCCTCCAATTATGCAAATCCTATCTTACGCTCGCGTGCGTCAAAACTTTAAATAAAGGTTCACCGGTCATCATGTTTATATTGTGCAAGTTAGGCATAAATCTGTGAACATTTCTGATTTTCGAGATTACCAATGATGTATACTGCCTTTAAATAAAGAATCATTCAAAATCCAATTTTATTCAAATCTGACGTGCATTTATGACATGGAAGTGAAACGCAGACAAAAATGTACAGTACGTACAAGGAGTCAGACTGTTTAATAAAAATATATGCATGCGTACCGGTATGTATTCTGCTTATTATAATTCATACGAACGTACAATAAAGCTATGTACATGTACATGTACACTGCAGATGCAGGCCTAGCCTGTATGTACAGCAGTTTTCAATGACATCTGCTTTTGTACGATCACAATCAATAGTTTAGCAGCCAATTGTTTTGACAATTTATTACGTCAGTTACATATGTACGTCAGAGGGTTCATTAACATCACTAAAATTAGCAATATCATAGTACAGTACATCTGTATTAGCTATGAAAAGGAAGGTCTGGGCAATACTTTTTATACGGTAAAGCGGGCCTCCCACTGTGCGATTTGACACAAATTTCCTACGAATTGGTACGATTTGGTACGATTACCAGAGAATGTCTATAGACTCTACACACAATCGTACTTAATTGTAGCTAATCGTAGAAAATTTGTGGCAAAAATCGCACAGTGGGAGGCCCGCTTGAGTCAAGAATTACTACATAGATCAGCACTGTTCAGGAACAAATTGTGAAACAAGTGTAGCGCTGTGATTAGGGCAAATTACATCAGGCATTCCGGAAGAAAACATTTTCGAGTGGAAACTAATTACGGAACAAGCCTCTTCCTGTCACTAGTGCAGCAGACAGCCTTGATTTAAAAGGTCAGGGATAACGTCCTGGGGAGTCATAAGGCCCCTTTACACTTGATTCGCCTTTGCTGAATCGAACTCCGCAATTTCCAAAAAGGGGAGTTGAAGCCGGGTAGGCACTAAGTCTAAACGCAAAAGGTGAATTGAAAAATGCGGATCAGACCCGGGTCTGATTCGCCTTTTTCAAGTCACCTTTGGGGTAGGGTTAAACCCCGCAATTGTGGGGTTGAACCCTGCAATCGTCAAGGTCACTTGTAGTGTAAACGCTACCCGAATACAGATTCGGCAATTTGAATGTCCTTCGGGCGGTGCCCGCCGTGTGGTAGATTTAATTGACCATCTGGCACTAGTGCCATAACACCTAACAGCTCACGCATGCGCTGCAGTTACAATAAGCAGTGACTTTTGCGGTTTCTGAAGGAGAGTTGAGCCGAATCGAGGTGTAGTGTAAACGTGGCAAATGTTCAGTTTTGCGGTCGCAATAAAAATGCTGGGTCTGTATCTACCTTTGCCGGTTCGAGTGTAAACACGGTCTTATATTCATTCCACAGGGAGTAAACCTACATGTACAGGGCTGTGCCAATTAATTTGAACATTTGATTGAAAACTAAATATTCAAATAATGATTTCTGTTTATCAGGGGGCCGTCCAAAGTTGTCAACATTTTCTACTTATCAACACTTTTTCTGGTACTACCATGAAACATTTTACAGCATACTGTAAAGTATGAAATTTAGCCCTCACCCAGCGCCCCCTTTGTGAGAAGTGACATGCCAATCAAATACGGATTGGGCATAAATGTTCATCACAATACCATCACAACCCGCCATGTATTGTCCAAACTATCGCAGTTGGGACTAGCCCAACTATAGTTGTGACAGTCCCAAGTATAGTTGGGACCATGGCCATAGTTGGGGCGTAACAGCATCATGCCACCATACAAGCTGGAACTGATTGGTGACCTCTACACATGACCTTTCCACCCCATGGCAGTTCCAAGAACCTCCACAATAAGGCACACAGTGTCATGACACAACTTGGCACTCTACTAATAGAACAGTAGGCCTACATGCACACCTAACAAAAACCAATGAGTGCCTGGCACATACTGGTACACATGGTTCCTGTCAATTTATTCCTAGCTTGTTAAAGGTACATGTAGAGTACTGTAAAAGCCAATATTTTCGCGTACAGATATTTTCGCGCATTTCAACATCACTGACATTTTCGCGAGTTGTTATTTTCGCGGATGGAAATTATGTCACCTTAACAGGGATCGCCACAATTGTTGCAAACAATATTTTTGCGGGTTGTTATTTTCGCGGGCTCTGTCTAGTGAGCGAAATGCGCGAAAATAAAACCACTGCGAATATTTCAGCTTTTACAGTATATCATTTGCAGTGACTCCAATTTTTTTTTTTTTTACGAGTTGACAAGAAAAACCTTACTAAGTGGGTCTTTCCACGGTAATGGGGTATATTTGAAAAATAAGTAAATAATTCCTTTCAGATGTCTTCACTACCGCTGGGCAAATAGCTCGATTAATCGAAACTATAAATGGTACTCGTACTCGTGACTATCATTTTTAAACTACTCGATTAATCGTGGCGGCGTGAGTACCGTTACATACTCGCTATTAGTCGCGATTATATGCTACATGTATATTGTTTCACTGTAACAGGCCCGTTTCCAAGCACACTTAAAAAGGCGACTTGTGTGCAGGTGACTTATTTGTTGTGTATGTCGACTATTTCAATTCATTGTGTCCTTTGTGCTAGCCGAAAGTCCGACAAGCATGTTTTGAACGATCAAGTACAACAACTGCAGTCATCTGCCGCGTACACCCGGTTCAATGGACTGTTTCATTGCGCTACTCGTAAATTGGCGATTAATACATGCTATGTTACGTGACAGTACATGTAGCTACATGCATGGGTTAAAGGAGAATTAGGTAAATTTCCGCTGTACAGTTGGTTACTTATACACACAAACGTGCATTTAGTTTTTTCCTCCCTTTTAATACTTTGCCAACTACTAGCGGTTAATCGATTACTCGCGAGTAATTGCTGCAACTACTCGCGAGTAGTAAAATCCACTAGTCGCCCAGCGGTAGTCTTCACCGTAGTTTAACCAAAAATAGTCCAATGGAAACACCACTTATAAATGTTTAGCATAATACATGTGTACTTGATCAGTAATTTAAGCACTTGTCTAGTACTTGCTGTATTAGACATGGACAGACTGACTTATATATTTTCTAGTTGTGGTCATGTACAAATATCTTGGCCTGGTCTATTCAATCTTTTGAAACACTAACCATGCAGTCTATTATTAGTTTTTATAGGAGCCCTGTTGACGCATGCAGCAGGCTGGCCGTCTGCACAAAATGTACACCTCAGCATTTTTTTCCTTTCCTCAGCTCGAATTTACAACTATTTTCCCACAGCCAACCACAGACTGCCTGACCCCATGCATTCCATGACCTAGTTCAGACTGGTCATACATGTACCCGTACCTCCTGTGTGCTGTACAGGATCAGGAGTGGGCTTAGGAACAATTTCACAAAATACTTGTCAAGATCTTGACTTGTGTATTAAAGGTACACACCGGCTTTGTTGGGCTATTTTGGGCTCGAAATTGACCCATACCAGATTCTGAATGCCCTTCCGAAATAAACTGAACATATCCTGAAAAGAAACCACAGAATTTTGCCGTTTTTGAGCAATTTTCAAAAAACAGAGGTCACGTGACTTTTCGGAACCAGATTTTGGTTCCGAAAAGTCACATGGTCTTGCGAGTTAGTTGTGTCCAGTCGCATGTCCAGTCGCATGAAAGTTTCTTACTGCAGAACTGCACCAAATTCAACTCTGATTTTTCCACAATATTTATAAGTAGTTGACAAAAGAGAGACTATTTATACAGGTATGAAACAAAGTTAAACATAAGTACGAAAATTCGAACAGAAATGTTTGTTTCGAGAGTCCGGAGAATGGGACTCAGCGAGCGCGTGCTATAGCATGGCAAACTACGGTGGATCGCCCCGCGCAGCACGGCAAATATCCCGAGTGCACACACGGCGGGTTGGTTGGTGTACATGTACGTTCGTGAAGAAAAAACATGATGCTAACGTCTCCAGAGAAAGCGGAAATTCATAATCGGTCGTCTGGGCTGTCCAGTGAAATCGTGATCAGAAAATTGGAGATATCCCGAGTAGGAAAAGAGCGAATCGTTTGAGACAAAGTCGTGAAGCTCGCGCGTAGTTGCAACAGCTGGTAAAGCGTATAACCTGTCTTTTGACCGTTTTTGTTAATTTTGCAGCTCTTTAGTAAATTACGGAAGATTTTGATGATTTTTTTTCACAACGACCATCAAATAAGTATTGTCAATGCTGCTACATCACTAAATCATGTAAACAGTAGGCCGGTGTGTACCTTTAAGGACATTGGCACTAACAACTGGCCCATTACATATACCTTTACATTATGCATTGGAGTGTACCTGTACTTTGCTAAAATCATTTGCGACATTTTACTGATCACATAAATGCACAAGGCTACCGAATGAATAATTCTTGTTGAAAATTGGTTCGTATGCTTAAAGGCACATTACATCATCATTTGCCGATGAACATCTTTTAAAATGAATTCCAGGAACAGCAGCATTACATATCAAGAAAATAGCGTTGATAAACTGCCTTGTAGAAATTTCAGCCACAAAGATTCAGCAATACTTCAGAAAACCTGAAAAATCCGTGAATGGTTTTTGTGTCGATTGGTAAAAAAAATGTTGCCAACAATTTTGTTAAAGCAATTTCTCGCTCAAAGTCAAAGGAACCATTTTACATGAGAAAAATCATGTGGTGTTTGTTACTATTGCAATCAACAATTTTAATCGGGTTTTTCTTGTCAACTTATGAAGTAACATTTTGGGTCACTGTGAAGGCACAGTTCACGGCCGCATAACATTCAGCATAACATTACATTCGGGCTTTAGAACGCGACTGACAGACTGGCGACTTTCCCATCTGCATACCAATGTCTTGCTGACTTAGTAACGAGCTCTTAACCCAGAACTGAAAATTTCCAGTGTTTTACTGTTTAGCATACAATCGCTCGGACAATGCTTATAACTTCCTGACGGATCTGGGTAGGCTGAAAACTATGTCCATTCTGTATATTAAAACCTCAATACATTATTTGCAGTTACCCAAAATTTTACTTCACAAGACGACAAAAAAACCCGACTAAAAGTGTTGATAGCAATGGTAACAGACACCACATTATTTTTTTTCCCGTATAAAAATGGTACCTTTGCGGGAGAAATTGCAAACTGAAGGTGCTTTTTTTTAATATAATTATCTGCAGACAATTTTTTAACATTCAATCAGCACAAAAACCACGTATGGATTTTTCAGTTTTTCTGAAGTATTATTACTGCATCTATGTGGCTGAAATTTCTACAAAGCAGTTTATCAACATTATTCTTTAGTTATGTAATGCTGTTCCCGTTTTTAAAAGTTTTCCAATCATGTAATCCGTCTTTAAATGTGTCAGGGTTTAATTTTATCTCTGTTAAGATTTGTTTTGCCCGTGTAAAGGTAAATAACTGGATTAATTCTACCGTACAATACAGTTGAACCTCTTCAAGAGAAATCAGGTTAGCTTAGCGCTGTTTTCCTCGTCTTCCACCTCAGTGACCCGGGTTCAAATCCTGTCCGGGTCAGTATGTGGATTGGGTTCTCGGTCCCTGCTTGATTTTGTGGGCTTTCGCTATACACGTGTAGGGGTTCCCCTCCCTCCTCTTAAACTGAGCATTTCTTCATTGTCTTCTCTTCACAGGTTTCTTCAGGCTTACGAGCTACAGTGCCATGGGCACTTTTGAGGAATCCTTGGTTTCAGTACCAGAAAGAATTATTAATATCAAACAGGTCCTTGGGACTTTACACATGCATACAAAAATCAGGGGTAAGATTGGAGGAAAACGAAAATTCCGAAAGGGGCGTGGCTTCCTTGGGGGTGGGGGAGGGGGAGGGGGGACGAGGTGGACGAGGCGAGACGTAGATACCACTTCATTTTTTCAGAGGATCGTTTTAAACACCACCGTACGATCGGCATCGTGCAAAATGCAATGTCAAAAACATTTTAATTAGGCATCACAAGAACCAGTTTTGTTTGAAATATTTACCTTGTTTATAGGCAAACAAATGTGGATAATATTAAAAAGAATCCAGGCAACATCTACCGTTGAAGACGGTGAAGCGAAAGCGGAGGTAAAAATCGGATCGTTGGCTGCTTGCCGCATCGCGCCAGCTGCGCACACTGCACAGTATATACCGTACCGCATCGCTCCAGCCGCGGCACGCACAGCATGCACTGCACATGTACGTGCAAGCATCACACACACCACATGTTCGGCCGTTGCGATGCAGGCAAAGATGGCGCTTGCTTATGGATTAGACTTGTACACGTCCGCTTCGCTACTCGTTGCAGACTCGTTCAGGTCGCCGAGCGGCACAGTACATACATGGTAAAGCGCTGTATGTCATGGCACTTGCGTGACAACTAGACTTGCACAAGTTTTCTTCGCAAAATTACTGAATCAATTGGGTGCACTCGTTAAAAAAGTATGGCCTGCTAAAAGTAAAAGGGCAAACAAAAAATAGAAAATACAATCCGGGAAATCCGAAAAAATCCGGAAAGATCTCACCCCTGAAAAATTAACTGGACAAGATTGTTTCGCAAGGTTATGTTTCAAAACTGCAATACATTACTTCACTCAAACATATGGTGTTTTCCTGAGAAATAATCATTCATGTATGTGTACATGTACCTGTTCATCATGCATGTCTTGTCAAAGACAATAACTCCACTTCCAAAGTTCATCTTAACACACCAAGATCCAAAACACATCCTTCTGCAGACATGAAAGCCCACACCAGTCACTCAAAAACAAAAGCATTGTTGTTCCATTTCAGCAAGAAAACCAACAATATATTCCCATACGAAGCAGTTTTACTGTTGATAAATCTTGAAACTCCATTGGCACAGTGGTGTCACAACAAATTGAGGAATTTTCCAGACGGGCTAAAGTAACAGGTGTTGTGTGTTCCACGCTGCACTATCGATGTCTTCTGAATTCCTCACCAAGAAATCACTGTTGTCTTAAATAATGCAATGCAGGCCAAAGTCTTGAGAGTTCTTGAAGGTAATTCCTGTGTACAGCACAGAAGTCTCTCTGTACAAGTTAGCATGAACACTGCAGGACAACCATATGTAACCTTTGGGTGCAATTTATTGTTCTACCATATGGTGAAGTACTGTACTGTCAGCAACAGACCATGACGTTCACATGCTGCCCCCAAATGACCTTGGGGTCAAATCTACAAGCAAAGTCCCTGGAATTCTTGTGGAAAGTGGGCTAGATTTTTGTTGTAAGAGCAACCGGGTTTTAATTTAAGGCCGTCCTGAAATGGAAGTTCAAATGTAGGGAGGCAGGGCGTATATGTACACCATGTTTAGGGGAAGGGGCATTTAAAGTCATTTAAATTGTAAACCGTTTGTCAACATAGGACCTAAATTTATAAGAATTTAGCAGATGGTTTTACCACTCTACATTTTAAGTGTTCAGACCAACATCTGCCACAGGTGACTGCCTGTGTACCACACCAAAATGCTACCCACTCTCCACCCCTGTCCTACCCGCCCGCTTTTGCCCCTCCCCATTTCTTTGGTTTACCTACATGTATTCCTATGTTCTACCAGTAGAATTCTAGAGGTTCTCATCTAGCAGGCATTTGTTTCGCACCCAGGGGTGGGCATTCTGTAATGGGGGAGGGGCCCGGAAACAATTTATAGGTGCATAGTTAAATTTAGATGAAGGCCCGACACCGTGTTTACACTGGTCCCGAGCTCGGGATCAAGATTGGTCCCCTGATAAGAATGCGTCAGTGTTAACCGCAATGATCCCGAGTGCTGCGTTTACATTCTGTAGTTATCTCGAGCGCGATGCCAGAAGTTGCAGTCAAAGGTCATGCTCTGTGTGTGCTTGTACTGATCAATGTTTGCATGGGTTGTGCATGTACAGTGTACAAGGCCACTTGAATTTCGCGGGTTTTTCCCCCGCTACGGCTGTGGAGCGAATGTGGCAGGTTGCGGTAAAGATTAATTGCTTATCTACATGTACATGTAACCGCAAACTGATCCCGAGCTCGGGATCGAACCCTCCGCCAACGCGAGACCAAAATCTCGGGGTCTGATCCGGGGCCAATTTGGTTCCAAGACCGTTTACACTCAGTTTGTGATCCGGGGCTGATCCCGAGCTCGGTGTTCGACCCCGAGCTCGGGATCAAGTATAAACAGGGTGTAAATGTCCAATGAAATAACAAACCATAGGCCTACTTATTAATTTCAGAAAACAACCAGCATAGATTCAAGCCAAGTTTTCAGAATTTATTCCCCCTTGGGTAGCCTGCATACCCCGGTAGCCTTGAACTTCTGTAACTCCGTCAACTCAAACATGTTTTTCACAGTTTAGCGACTATCTGCTTACATCATGTGTATAATGGCTGAACATGACATTGACAGAAACCACTCGACGACGTGTACATGTAGGTCAGAAATAAAGTCACGTTTTATTTCTTTCTTTTTTTATATGAGAGGAAATCCATGTCATGCCAGGTATGCATGTTATGTTCAGTGTAAACAACATGGAGCACCAAACTCATTACACACTTGTCCTGTGCTTTAACTTCAAGTTTCTAGAGTTGTTCGGAATTTACTGGGGTCAATTTCACTTTCACTGTCTTTTGTTTTGATTCACATTTAAGTCTTTCCCTGATAAAGGGGGCATTTTGGCAACACAGACCATATTTTCCAGAATACTGGCCTCAAAATACAGGAAATAAGTTTCAGTTGTTCTGAAGAGATAGCCCAAAAAGGGTTACAAATAGTGTGACAACATGCCTTTCTAAAAACCCTGTGTACAAATTTCCAATACGCTCGTAACCGGGACGGCCTAAAATGTAACACTAGTGTCCGTCCCGGTTACTACAAGCGTACATTGGAAATTTGTACACAGGGTTTTTTAGAAAGGCATGTTGTCACACTATTTGTAACCCTTTTTGGGCCTAACTTATCTCTTCAGAACAACTTAAACTTATTTCTTTTATTTTGAGACCACTGTCAGACAACGGTATTTCCTCGAAATTATGGTCTGTGTTGCCAAAATGCCCTCTTTACTGTGGAAAGACCCAATTACATGTAACTAATTTATTTATTTCTTATTTTACCTGCTGAAACCTTTCAGTAATATTGCCAAATGCCGTTAGTGTGAAAAATTGTATAACAAACATTTTTACTCAACACCCATTTATTTCCTAAGGTAGGCCGGTTGTATCAGCGGTGTGGTTCTTTTCCCACCTTTCCCCCCTGGGTTTAAATCCAGGGCATCAATGTGGATTGGGTTAGCAGTCCCTACTTGACCCTGTGGGTTTTCCCAAGGAGATTTCCCTGGGTGTTTTCCCTCCCACTTAATCTTGAGTTGATAAGTAAGATAAAGCTAATATTATATATTTCATGGCATAAAGATTCTTAAGGCCGGTTTAAACTCGATTCGCCTTTGCCGAATCGAACTCCGCAATTTCCAAAAAAGGGAGTTGAAGCCGGGTAGGGGCTAAGTGTAAACACAAAAGGTGAATTGTAAAAAGGCGGATCAGACCCGGGTCTGATTTGCCTCTTTAAAGTCACCTCTTGGGTAGGGATGAACCCCGCAATCGCGGGGTTCAACCCTGAAATTGTCAAGGTCACTTGTTGCTTGTAAACGCTACCCGAATATAGATTCGGCAATTTGAGTGCCTGTCGTATGGTATTTAATTGACCAATATGGTACCAGTCCCACAACGCATAACAGCTCACGCATGCGCTGCGGTCACAATTAGTAATGACTTTGCTGTACTGGGTCTGTATCCACCTTTGCCGGTTCGAGTGTAAACACGGTGTATGTTGCCGAAGATGCCATAAAACAACATCAAAGGTAGAAGAGATGTCATCATGATTAAGTAACTGAATGAAAAAAACTGCTAAATTATGAATTGGAGTTTCTTCCCTCGGAGTTCAACTTTAACAATATTTCACAGAATTATTCCTTAGCAGACAGCACTGATAAGACCAACCCAGGTTCAACCTCGGGATATCAGCCACAAATGACTCTGCCAGTCCACAAAGTAAACACATTTTACCAGCATGATCTGATCTTTGACATTCAACATCACTTGGGACGGGATTTTAAATTCCAAGGCGTGAGCTTGTCAAGCAGTTTTAAAGAATGTACGTATAGTGGTTAACAACCCACTTACGGTACATTCACAGAGGCGATTATGACAATCGCAAGGCTTTTTTTCTTCTTTGCATTTCATCTCAAAATACCAGGATTTGATTTCACTGTGGAGGCGTATAGACTAGACTTGGGACGCGGCGGCCTATTCACGCTAATGTCATGCACAGCGGGTGTTTGTGTGTGCAATACAGAGCCCATGGAAATGTCTGCAAGTGTCCAGACATTTCACCCCCACAAAATCATGACAATATTCAAATTTGGCATCTAGGCAAACCACACCTACACAAACGGAATTGTACCTAAATAATGAATCCGTTAATGACTGAGAGAAAATTGTGTTTGATAGAGTAGTATTTTACCATATGGTCGAGTGCTTCATAAGTCCTTCTCCCACTAGAAAAACCATCCCTGGAGCAAACTTGCTGGGGGTGGCCCTGGGTGTCTCCACCAATATTTCCAACCCTGGTCTTGAGTAGGGTTGAGCTCGCCCCAGGAAAAGAGCAATCTCAGGGGTGAGAATTTTAATTGGGAATCAGCCAATCAGGGCTTATTTTTACCTTTGTGTGCCCCGAGGCCACCCCCTAGATTTGGTCTAGTAGGAAAATGGCTAGATAAAAAACCCTAACTAGTGACAAGCCTGCATTTTTGAGACTCTCTAAAGGGCCGTCCAATGTTGTGAACATATTCACAGTTGTACAGAATACTTTTCAAGATCCCCTTTCCTCCCCCCAAAAAAAACTACTTATCAAAAAATGTTGTCACTACATGTACCACGAAATGTCAACATTTTACAGCGCATGTAAAGTCATACACTGGAGACGTGGTGGTCTAGTAGACAGCGTGTCGGACGTTCGGTCCAGAGGTCCATGGTTCGAAACCTGGGCATTGCACCGCGTTGTGTCCTTGGACAAGACACTTCACTCCACGTTGTCTCTCTCCACCCAGGTGTATAAATGGGTACCAGCAAATACGGTTGGGGAAACCCAACTACCGGTAGTTGCTGGGGGTAGACCTGCAATGGACTGGCATCCCATCCAGGAGGATCAGTACATGTAGCATTGGTCGTAGTCACTCCATGCCACGGAAACCGGGGATGAGTACCGGCTGTATGAGCCAATATTGGCTCGTAAACGACTTGCCTACATACCTAAAGTCTTACACTGCCCTCGACCGCCCTCCCCCTTCCTGTGCTTTGTACAACCGTGAAAATGTTGACAACTTTGGACGACCCCTACGAGAAATCACTGCCAGAAAATTACAACCTGGGCTGCTTTCGAGCGCTCGTCCCTGTTGCTCCCAGGCGTTGGGAACGTTGCGTCACACACATGCCTACACACAATCGCGCTCAAAAGCGTTATCGGGATCCCTGGTGCACTACGGTCATTAGAAATTACATACCCGCTAATAAAATCTTGGTCTTCCACACAATAAATCACAGATATCTGATGAAAATAAATCATGAAAATATTTACAACATTTTGTTTCGATGTGGAAGCTTAAACATTCAAAGTATCAACCCAAATTTTCAGAATTATTCTCAACATGCCAGCCATTTTCGCCGAGTCATGCGTGAGTACGCGCAACTGCGCATGTCTCCCATTGTCCCGTCGACTTTGAGGTCGGGTGCAGTTGGTGCCACCATCTGGTGCACCAACGCGCTTTCGGGCGAGCACCAGGGATCCCTGGTGCCGCGCTTGAAAGCAGCCCAGAAGATTCACTAAAATATGGACCTCTTAACAAAACTAAAAACAGCACATGGAACATGTATCAGGTTTGGACATATCATGGATACATGGAAACTATGTGTTACCTATGAATATGAGAATATCAAAATCGCTACATTTGCCCGTTTCCCAACAAACCTCGAACTCCAAACATTCCCACTCTCCCCTAATTTCTTCCATAAGACCTAAAATTCCCGTACTTCTCAAACCCTGCAAAATGACAAAGATCCCGATTTGACTTTTTTCTTTCAAATCTAAAACCTTGAGGCAATTGGTAACCCTATAAACCTGTATTGTTAAAGTTTCCCAATAGGCTACATGTAAAACTTGCCTTGTAACAAGTCGGCCTACATGTGCACAGAACTTGCATTTGAGCTATGAATAGCACAGGTTGATACACAGATGGTTTGCAACTTCTGGGAAACCTGTTTTTTTCTGATCCAATGCCAAAACTCACCAGCAAGAGGTCCCCACTACACAAAGTACAACTCCCAAGGGTCTCGACCTCTGAGCGGTTTGCTCAGTGAGAACATCCTGTGCACTTAAAGTTCATCTGACCAATGACTAAATTATGTAAGACTGTACTGTGGGAATGCAATGGATCACCATAGGCTCCATGGGATCACACAGGAAACCCCTTCATGGTAGAGTTGTGATTGAGCTAAAAGGGACCTTTGTTTACGATTGGCATCCCTTATACCATACAAAATATTGACAGGCGTTCACAGTAGTCTGAAAATAATAAAGCAGTGTTACTTTTTATTGTCATCATATACCTACCGGTATACCCTAACCAACTGTGCAAAGTTGTCAACACTTTTACGATTCTACAAAGAGTAGGAAGGGGTAGTGCAGGTCCAAGGCTGCATACTATAGGCATGTTCCCATTGGACTTTCTTTTCCGCTGCCTCGCGGGAAGTTACCGTGACCTTCGGTAACATTCCTTCGTGTAATCTTCCCATGCGTTCCCATTTGCACTTGTTTTCAGTGCCCATGCGGAAAGCTACCGCGACCTTGCAGTAAATATTTGCCGTGCAGGCCCATAGTTTACTGCAGGGTCGTGTTCATTTTACAGGGCGAAACTCTTCCCATTGGACTTTTTGATGGCCCTGTAAAACTCCCGCGGCTGAGCGGAAAGTTTCCGCGGCCTCTCTACCCCTGTAAGTTTTACATCGTGGTCGCGGTAGCTTTACAGGGACGCTAATTCTCCGTGCGTCCCCATTGGACTAAATTTTGTTACTCTCCCGCACAACCAGGGGAGTTTTACAAAATTTAGTCCAATGGGAACACCACTTATGACTTTTCATGCACTGTAAAATGTTGTTATTTCATGGTACTGACGGGACCCAGGAAAAGTTACTGAGAGTAAAACGTGGGAAAAGTACCCATGATCGTCTCGGTAAGTTTGACCCAAAAAAATCCAATGCGGACAGACCTTAGGCGTGTAAGACCCAAACTTCACTGGTGTTTCAAGAAGTGGAGACTAGTACAGTGTGCTTCTCTACGAACGTTAAACGAGTGCATGTTAATACAGACATTCTGTACAGCTTGCAGTCTAAATCCATACATACTTTGCACAGACTCGACTCCCAAGTGAAGATGAATTACTGACATGAGTCATGAATCAACAGAGGCTGGTACTGTGTGCATACAGTGGGTAAACATGATTCATTTCGGCTGGCAGGACCTTGCAATGCACTCCGCACCACCGCACCACCCCTTCCCCACCCCCTTCCCCTATAAAAAAAAAAACAGTACTTGGGTCATTCCATGATGTTGAGGAACACTTTCCATGACGTTACATGCGAAAAAAACATTTTACCATATTGTTTTGCCCTCGATAATCCCATGAATAAATACTATTCAGAAATTCAAGCTGTTGGATGAAAGAAATTTAAAACATTCATTACTTGTAACAAAATCCAATAGAATCTTGTGCAAATGTACAGGTGTGACATTTGGTGTTTTTCAGTAGATTTTCTTGGATCACACAGAAATTTAAGCTTGAAAATATTTTTATAATAAATAAATAAATAAAAAGGATGGTAGAAAAAGTGCTTTTAACAGCTTTGGAAACACCAGCATTGTGCAATGTCAACATTCATTTAACTACTATTAGGGAAGACACACAAATCTAACCGCCGGTACCGACACCGCCGTTTTTTTAGCAGTACCGCCTGCACAAAGGGAGGAAGATTGTGGTTTCTCCCTTCGTGCAGGTGGTATCACTAAAAACAAAATGCCGGTACCGACGTTAGATTTGTGTGTCTTCCCTTCCATGTTCACAAGAACCAGTTTAGTTTAAAATATTGTGTATACCTTTAGTTTTATAAGAGTGAATAAAAAACGATCGTTGACGTGCAGGCCAGCAAACGTACCAGCGATAGCGGCCGGTCAACTCTAGGCGCAGCGGGCGGCCAGTTCATTTAAACACGCGCGCATACCACGGAAGTTTCATGGCACCATCTTGGTAACTAAGTAGACTTGCACAAGTCTGCATCGCGACTCGTTGCAGTTGTGGTCTGCACGCATGGCCAGTTTACATGCACTCACGCAAGTGTCTTGGCCTCGGACTGTCAATGGAGGGCGCTGTTTGTTTTGCTCGGTTAAAAAAATCGCCCGTGCGTGCGTAGAAAAAAAGTGGACATTAAAATCTTCCACGCTCGACAAAAAAAGGGGAATCATTCACCAAAAAAGCGGATTAAGGAAATTAAAAATGCGGAAATCCGTGAAAACGCGGAAATTTCGTCAGGACTTAGAAAAGGGAGTTTTACATCAGGGGGAATTATAATGATAGTTTACTGTACACCTACTTTTTGCTTAGAGTACATTTCTCTCATTTCAGAATAATTTCACTGCCACATTCATAAATATTCATAAAGTGTATTACAGTAGGCCAACATGTACGGTATTATCAGGCCATGTCTGGCTATTATTAGTAGAGCAGAGAGGGGAGGGGGAATTAGGCAGAAACATATGGCAGGACATCATTTTAATCAGGAGAGGAATACTGGTAATATGAGACGCCTGCAATGGTTTTTTCTTAGTGGGTTTAAGTGCTTTACATGCACACACTGAGTAGCGTGTGTGCGTGTGCCATATGGTACCAGGGTCCAACAGGATATTATGATGCAGTCGTAATGGTACAAAAGTGTACAACACACTTGTACTTGTGTGACAATCATCCACGTGAAGGCTTTTGTTGGGGATAAAGAAACCGCAACAGCTTATGTGTACCTCATTATGCATGGCAACAAGTGTACATGGATGGAAGGGAAATCTTTGTATTCTTGAGATATACGGTTTACTGAAACTGTTGGCACTAAATCTACAATGTAGCCTACTATTAATAATTAGAGCAAATTAAACAAATCTGTACTCCAAAACCATGCTGTTACAAATGTTTCTGCAGCATTTTTTTACCCTTTCAGTGCCAAGGTCATACATACATGTACATGTATGATCTATCATACAGTGTATGTACATGTACCATACCATACTCTGAAAGTGCTATCGTACGTGTACACTGTACTATCTCTTTTTCTTTTAACACGCCAACCGTTGCGCAAAACAATTGCAAAAAAAATGCAAAAAGAAATGCCACTTTTAATGTCAAATGTATTACACAATGGAGACTGACAATCTGTGTAAAAATCTGTGTAAAAATCTGTGTAAAAATCTATGTAAAAAAAATGTGTACAAAATTTTTTGAAACAAAGTTGATGTTGAAACTGATGCATTTGGAACACTGAAGTTACATAAATAACAGGACTGATAGGCCGTATCGAATAGCTGCCATCTTGCAGGGCAGTTTCTTTCACCGTGTTTACACCCGAACCTGCAAAGGTGGATACAGACCCAGCATTTTTATTGTGACCACAAAACTGAACATTTGCCGCGTTTACACTACACCTTGATTTGGCTTCAACTCGCCTTCAGAAACCGCAAAAGTCACTGCTTATTGTGACTGCAGCGCAGGCGTGAGCTGTTAAGTGTTGCGGCACTAGTGCCAGATTTGTCAATTAAATCTACTACACGGCGGGCACCGCCCCAAGGACACTCAACTTGTTGAATCTGTATTCGGGTAGCGTTTACACTACAAGCGACTTTGACAATTGCAGGGTTCAACCCTACCCCAAAGGAGACTTGAAAAAGGCGAATCAGACCCGGGTCTGATCCGCCTTTTTCAACTCACCTTTTGCGTTTACACTTGGCGCCTACCCGGCTTCAACTCCCCTTTTTAGAAATTATGGAGTTCGATTCGGCAAAGGCGAATCGAGTGTAAACGGGCCTTTTGTTCCTTGAGGACATGTATGGTTGCAAATTTTGTCAACAAATTTAAATGACAATTTTCCCTACAAGATTGTAGCTATTCGATACAGTCTATAAACCTCTCTCACAAACTACCATCTTAGTACACACATCATGGACAATGTTCCAAATACGAGCACACGTCACTCAATATTTGTTCGAAATATGGCGCAGCCGATGCGCGTCACAAAAATGTATGTAATTTATTTATGTACGTAGCAATCTATAGGCAATGACATAATTTGATGTCCATTAGCTAATGAGTAATTAAAAACGGAACACTCGACTTGAATTACGTCATTACGATTTTTCATCTCATCCCAAGTTTGGTTGTTTCATTTCAATGGTGATTAGGCACCATACCAGATATTTAGTTCGTTACTTTGCCCTGTTGCGCTCCCATGCAAAACCGATAGAAAGAATTGGTTCATAGGGAAAACCTGAGGGAGTATACTACTGTGCCTTAAAGCTCAGCTGGTAGAGCATCTGTACAGTGAGTCAGAGGTCCCAGGTTCGAATCCCGATAAGGCCCTTACAATTTTACTCTCAAGTTAGGTTTTGTATTAAAGTATAATCTTACATGACTGTTGAAGGCTGGTCATTTCATTGTAAAGAATCTTAAATGTAAATACTGGGCCATGAAAATCATCAAAAGTGCAACAGGTATACATATCTGGTATGGCCTGGCTCATGTGTCCAACTTGAAAAAGGGACAGACAGACGGTCACCATGAACACAGGAAATACAACTATAATCACAACTATAATCACATCCCAAAACAATCATCTTATTTGACTACATAGTTTTTGTTGGTTTGTTTGTTTTTCTCCTTTCTTTTCTGTCTGGTCATCTGTCTAGTCATCTGTCTGGAAATATGTGTTTGTCTGATTGTGTTTATTGTCCCGGCATTAAAATACTTTTATAAAATACGTTTCACCATTTTAAGCAATTTTTCGTGTAATTTTTGCATATATGGCTGGCACCCCTAATTTTTCACTTTGAAATGGAGGCGTACATGTACATGTAGTTTAGAAAGTCACATACATGTACTGCGCTGTTTTTTCTACATGGTGCACGCCATTGCCTAGCAACCAACAGTCTGGTTGCATTATGCCAATCTCTCCTGCGGTGAAAACAGCATTTATTCTGTACTTCATACCTGCCACATGCACCACATAGCAACCAAGATTTAGTCTGGTCAAGTGGATAGGAGGTACAATAAGGGCCCACTCACGCCTGCAGTGTATTTGCCCCTGAAATGGCCACCGTGCAAAAAGAGTTCGGGCAGACTGTTTTTGACATGGGTGGGCCTAACTTGTTCTCGATGGATACATGTACCGTAGGTGGTGTGTGATCCTGTTCCGAGTGCAGTGTTCTTGGACCATGTTCCCGTCGTTCGGGCTCGAGAACGAGTTAACCCGTATCAAGAACACAGACCTTCCGAACTCAGCCCGTATGTCCTGAAATAGAGCATCAATGAGGGCGTGTTCACACTCACAGCTGGTACACTCAGATGGCCACTATAACATATGGCCAGCAACCAGCGCACAGCAGCTAGTGTGTGGTAATTAGTGCATGGAGTCCATTAACTCAAGTGCCCCTCAGCAGGTGTCTCTTGAATACACCTGTACATAGTGACAAATCCATTAGCAAGGTTTGTGTACACTGCAAACATGTGGAGTCACAGCAACACTAACCTACACTGTAAATATAATCACACCACCTGTTCAACTTTTTAATAGGGGGCTGCCATAAGATCATTAGGGGTCGTAAAAAGGTCAGGTCAAGTATGTGACCCAAGGCCCTGAATTTGTGTAGTCAAATCCTTACATGCACAAACTTTGCTGTAATACCAAGTTGCAGTGCCAACTTGCAGAACCAAGTCAGTCTTGTATGTAAATCCCCAGTACATGTACATCATCGGTTACCCAAAATTTTACTTTACGAGTTGACAAATTGTTGGTAAAAAACACCACCTCATTTTTTTTCCTGTGTAAAGTGGTAGATGTAGATGTTCGCACATTTCAACATCACTGATATTTTCACGAGTTGTTATTTTCGCGGATGGAATTTATGTCACCTTAACAGGGATCGCCACAATTGTTGCAAACAATATTTTCGCGGGTTGTTATTTTCGCGGGATCTGTCTGGTGCGCGAAAATAAAACCATAGCGAATATTTCAGCTTTTACAGTATTCAACACAAAAACCATGCATGGATTTTTCAGGTTTTCTGAAGTCTTACTGCATCTATGTGGCTGAAATTTCCCCAAGGCAGTTTATCAACATTATTCTTTAGTTATGTAATGCTGTTGTTTCTGTTTTTAAAAGTTTTCCAATCATGTAATCCGTCTTTAAACCTTTTTTCCCCATATGTATGTCCCCACTCTCTCTACAATTACATGTACTGTAAAAGCTGAAATATTCGCGGTGGTTTTATTTTCGCGCATTTCGCGCACCAGACAGAGCCCGCGAAAATAACAACCCGCGAAAATATTGTTTGCAACAATTGTGGCGATCCCTGAAACAAAACATAATTTCCATCCGCGAAAATGTCAGTGATGTTGAAATGCGCGAAAATATCTGTACGCGAAAATATTGGCTTTTACAGTAGTTAGATTCACAAGCTGCAATATTAAAGGCGCACTCCGTGACAAACAAATTTGTGCATGCAAATTGTGACCAGTTTTTAAACCTACCAATTAATACCATTTCTTTGGGAGACAAAAACAGTATCAAGAAATGTTTCATGTCGAACAATTCATAAATAAAGGGATACTTCATATATAAAAATCAACCAATTAACTTAATTACATCAGTGTGAGTAAATGCCTTCAAAAGTTGAAGATTTTTGATATGGCCACAATTTTTGTTTATCATTTCATATCTCAAAATGAGTTAAATTTTACTGAAGAAAATCCACAATAAATTTAGTTCTAAGAACCCTCTGGCAATGAGAGACTCCTCATTTTAAAGGTTTTTTTAAGCCTTTTAACACGAAATAAAAATTTATTTGATTTTTAGTCTGCCTACTACAATGGGAGACACTTTTGGGATTCATGTCTGAAAAAAATGCTGACACTTCACTTCCAAAAATGTCAACAAAATTTTCTTAGGACCTCCTTGTACTTGTACCGTATGTCTTGGAAGAGTGTCCAAGTTTGGTCAAGATGTCCTGGTCCACAACAAAAAGCCACATCCACATCCACATCCACCGAGGATCTAACTAACGAATTTGCACATTGAAATACTGTTCTCCACCTAATTCTTAAGGCCTGTCCGCACTGGACTTTTTTGGGGAAAACTTACCGAGACGATGGGTAGTTTCCCATTTTAAGTCCAATGCGGACAGCCTAGGATGTTTTCCTTTCAGTAACTTTTCCCTAGTCCAGCGGTTAATTTTCCTGGCCAACTTCTGCCCAGGGAAATTTTGTGTATTCTCTGGAGAAAAAACCTTGCATATTGCTCGCAGCCATCGAACTTTCAATCCGGCCTTCAATGTGACTCATACAGCTAAACGGCCCAAACATTGCACTATTCGAAACTAATTTGCTTGAATTCAGACCTAATTTTGAAAAAAAGAAAAAAAACGACAAATTACAAGTGTCCATTCAGGTTAAATTTATGATCGTGAAAACAAAAACGCGACACAGGCCTTTTGAAATGGAAGATAGAACTCACTGAAAACTTCAACTATTTCCATGTTTTTTGTTGCCATCAAAAGCTGCCATATTCTGTGATTATCATATCACTGGTGCGCATGAGTTTCGAGCTAAAACAGGACAATTTTCAGTAGAAACATGAGCTTCGGAAACGGGTCAGTGGAGATTTTGCCGCAGGCTCCAACACTCGTATGCAAATGCAAATGCAAATGTTCATGACGTCAGTAAATGAGCGGCCTGTTCACCTAATTTACATATTTCAAATTCGCACACGTAGACGTAGTTTACTCGTGCAATGGCAGCCAATTCTGTTTTTGTTCATTAATAATAATGTCAAATTCACTTTCGCAAAATGTTAAAAACTGGCCTTCAACTTAAAGAAACACAGGGAAGTAAAATGGCGACAATAAGTCGCAAGAGTTAAGTACGGCCGCAAATTCCCCCAATAAAAGCACACAGCTGTTCAGTGTGTCCGCCGTCCGGCTTGCGTACGTACGTGACACAGTGCATTGGATGCACAAGACTTATCAATGTTTATCATGGAACGGGCAGGGGAGAAAACTGACACGTTCCACTTTTTGAAACCCAACATTTACCGCTATGGAAGAAATAACAGCTTTCTAAATACCTAAAATACGCATATGTGCATTGAAATATTTACTAAAACACTACTTTGCTTACCGGTGTCTTCACTAAAAGTGAAAAATCTGTCCATTTTCTCGATGCTCTTCGGTGCTTATGATTCGGGCGACAGCCATTTTCGTGCAACTGCGCATGTGCGAATGTATATTTGACGTCTTCGACGAAACGGTACGGGTGCGCGTCGTTAACACAGCAATCAAAGCGAATATCTGCCGGAGACCAGCGAGAGACCTGTAGGTGTCCTCTGATCAACGTGTACGTACTTCGTGACCGTCTCTCAAATTAAAGGGGTTTCCCGTGAAATTTGTAAAAATATTATTTTTAGAAATAGACGGGGGATTTAAAAGATATTGATCGCATTTGATGAGTCAGATGATTTAACAATAGCATTGACTCGCAATCACAGGTGAAAACTTGGGGTTGCGGGTTCGAAACTCGCCCCGGCTGGGGTACCTGTGCAAGGTAATGAATCACACTTGCTCCATCCTTCGGAAGGGATGTAAAGCACTTAATCACACTTGTTCCATCCTTCGGAAGGGATGTAAAGCCGTTGGTCCAGTGTGTTAGGTAACGCACTTTAAAGATCAGAGCATTATTTCATGAAGAGCAAGGGGAGGGATTCCCCGGTGTCTCTGGCCGTTTGTTTCTAATTCATCATGGGTTTCCTCACGCTTGCGAGCGACAATGCAATGGGCGATTTTGGGGAATCCTTGGTTTCAGTACCAGAAAGAAATAATCATAATAAGACAGCTTTTCGTATGTGTACTGGAATTTCTAAAGAGTTTCTTAAATCCCCTACCCCGCCAATTCCAATGCACCTATAGCTATTACTCATACGCGCGCATGATACGCATAATTCAAAGTTTGATCCACAATTTCAACAGAAGATCAAAATTGAAAGTTTATTTCTTCCGGCGTGCTCCCAAACTACATCGGGGTTTCCCCTGTCTCTCACCATAGGAGGAAGAAAGGGCTTGGCCCCGGACCTGGCCCCCGCCGGAGGATGCTACATTTGAGGTTTCGTTTTGAAAATTTTGAGCGCGGTTACTCTGATCGAATGTTTGATCTGACTAGTTCTAACTCCTGTAGACTTCATTTAATAATCATTAGCATAATTTCAATACGGTAATTTGCAAACAGTAGTAACTGCCAGCAATCTTTAATATGTCCGTTTTGATTTGCCATATCGTCCGGATGGTTCACCCTAAGCTTCGCACTAAAAATTATATGATGTGGTCCAGCAAAAACCGAAAAGGCGACAAAATATTTAATAAATAAATCAGCTGTAACTGTGATGCGTAATCTGGTAATTTATTAGTCCACTGACGCTATAAATCATCAATACTACCACAGAAGCCGGGATCCGCCCACGCTTTATACAGCCGCGCCCCCTCCCCGATCCCGACCCCTTCTCTCCTCCTCCCTCCGAGCTCCTCCCCCTCCGCGTGGCGGGTGATACTATATACCGGAAAACACCGGAAAACACCGGAAAACACCGGAAAACACCGGAAAACTCACCGGAAAACACCGGAAAACACCGGAAAACATACTAAATACCGGAAAACACTAAATACCGGAAAACACCGAAAAACACCGGAAAACATACTAAATACCGGAAAACACACTAAATACCGGAAAACACCGGAAAACACACTAAATACCGGAAAACACCGGAAAACATACTAAATACCGGAAAACACACTAAATACCGGAAAACACCCGAAAGCACTTAATAACACCACCCCCACTACCTGCAGAAGACACCATAAAATACTGTTTTCCGGTGTTTTCCGGTATTTAGTATGTTTTCCGGTATTTAGTATGTTTTCCGGTGTTTTCTGGTGTTTTCCGGTGTTTTCCGGTAAATAGTACTACCGCGCGTGGGTGCCACTGAAGATTTGTAAGGGCGCCCTCTATTTATTACGCATGATGGTCCGGTCGGTCGCGGGCTAACCGTTTTAAAAAATATCGACCACTTCTCCGCTTTTTGAAGTCACAGAAAGACCAGCCTTCTGTCAAAATGAACCACGCCAGTAAAAAGAAGAAAGAAGATGCTGACAGATTACTGGAATCGGTGAAAGAAAAGTCGAAGACAGCTCGTGAGGTGAACCTGGCCTCCAAATTTCTGTTAAATATTTTGTCAGTCATTTGTCAGTTTGTGTTACAACTAAACGATAAGCATTGCATTTCCGACATGCATAGTCATGACAGTGCGAAACAGGTCAACTCGTACACGTACCAACGAATGTCGGTCGTTTCGTACCCAAGTTGTTTCGTACCCAGTCGTTTCGTACCCAGGTCGTTTCGTACCCAGGTCGTTTCGCACCCAGGATTCATTGCACACGTGACAAAGGGTTCCAAATCCTTTTCTATTGAACAACAATGCTATCAAAGATACCGCTGTATCAATGAGGGGCACCGCGGCGCGCGGTGCATGACTGGAGCGGACGGTATTGAAATTGGATCAATGGGTTACCAAGATTGTATGGGTATAGTTGGGGGTTAGGGGTAATGCAGAACCCTTCCCTCACACAAAAGGTTTAGCTTCAGTTTCTATCATATCTGAAAATTGGAACGCCATAACTCCATAACGGAATCAAAATGACAAGCACATTTGAACCTTTAAAAAAAGAACTTTTAAAAAGCACAAGTCCGGGAGGTTCATACGTCAATGCACCTAGCCGTGTGGAGTTGCCGGCCGACCGCGCTAATTGCCGGTCAATGTTCTGGGACTAACAGGCTCTACTTAATGAGTTTGAATACTTACTTCAAACTTTATCGGAGAAAAAAATAAAAGGGACAAAATATGTATCTATTAAATTAATGTATATTTCTCCAGTTACCCGGGTTTTCAAGGGGATACGGCTTTTCCTTTGAAATGAAAACAAAACTATGTAGATCCCTATACGATAGATTTTTAATTGGTTTATTGTGTTATTCCAGTGTTATATTCTTTCAATATGAGTTTTAAAAATTCAAAAAGGGAAAACAACCTTAATAAAAACGGGAACCAAATGTGTTTTCCCAAAGGATTTTTCGCCGCTAGAGGGCCCACATTCGGTAGCTACTGTGCGTGAATGCCTGGGAACTTGATACGTACATCTCTATGATGATGCCGCGCGTCGGTGACTAACAGGAGCGGGTTTGCATGACTGGCTTAATCTCCTTTGTGCATCATAATTGACTGGGTACGAAACGACTTGGGTACGAAACGACCAGGGTACGAAACGACTTGGGTACGAAACGACCAGGGTACGAAACGACCTGCTTCGGTACCAACTCGTACACACAAGCAAACTCATACTCATCGTTTATTTTTAGAAAGCTAAAAGTGATTTTCTGATATTTTATTTGGACTCTAGACTATGAATCACTTTTAGCTGATCAGGTTTTGTTGTCCATTGCGAAATATTTGCCATGGCTGCACGATTAAAATGGCGGCCGTTCACCAATCTGAAATTTCACCTTACAGTCAAAATTAAACATTGAAAAACATACCTTAGAGGTCCTAACACTCTCAAGAATGTTGTGCACTAGTCCGTTTTCCCAGATGATTCTTCTAAACAGGAAAGGGATTTTTTTTCATATACATTGAACTCGGATTTTGGTGAATTTATATATTGGAATCGATAGCTTATTCAATAAACCTTATCGACGTTCTCAATGCATTATGGGATTGAATGACAAAATTGCCCGGCCAAATGTGCATAAACCTATGAGGCGGACACCAATTCGGCAACTTTTTTACTCATTTTCACGAAAACCAAAAAGAGTTCAAAAATCAACCTCCCACCACTTTATCTTTGACACATATCAAACATTCTGACAAACATGTCCCGAAACAGAAATGTTGCAAATGCGAGAAATCTTTGGGGATTCCCTTCGTATCGGTAGAGTCCGAGTACCATGCTCGCAGCTCGGTATGCGCTATGCAACACACGTCGTATCGGCACGGCGCTGGACGGATTGAGTGTGCTGCGACAGAACGCTGCAGTCGTACGAACGTGTGCGTGTTCCACTGTTCCGTTCAACCACTCCATTCCACCGTTTTGTTGCAAAAGTGTGCAAATGTATACTGAATTTGGTCATATTAAAGCTTTTTCTTTTGTAAATTATTTTGGCAGATCTGCTTGAAGGGATTTCACATTGCCAGCCTGTACGTCCAAGCTAACGAGCATCGTATAGCACACCGTCATGTTCAAGAGTACATCAGTATCAAACCAACCGACGTGCGAGCCCATCGCCTCCTCGGCGAGATCTACGAAGCTCTTAAAGATGCACAGAAGGCAATTGATAGCTACCGACGAGCCTTGGAGTTGAATGACACACAGAAAGATCTTGTACTGAAAGGTGGGCAAAGGGAAAGAATTGTGTAGTTGGTTGAGTAGTTGATTCACAAAATCTTAAAATTCTCATGCAAAATTTTGGGTTTTTCCTTCAAATCTGCACATACCAATGCTAGATAAGTCATTTAAAAGAACAAAATTTCTGATCTATTCCTCAACTATTACTGAAATTTTTTTGAAGTTGATCATGGCTTCAGAATATGAGACTGGCTAATTTTGTTTTAAATATTTTCAATGAAAATCTTCAATTTTTTTCACTTCTAAATTTGAGGTTTTCTATCAACTGTACTTACTGATGTCAATTTAATTACAAAAAAAAATTCATGATGGCCTTAATTCTAACCGAATTTATACTATTTTTACTCTTTTTGTGTGAGTGTAGTTGCAGAGCTATATTGCCGTGTCAATTGTGACTCTGAACGACATCGATTTTGGGCAGAGAGGGCGGAAAAATACTTCCCCGGATCAGCAAAGATTTACTTCATCATGGTAAACAATTGTTATTTTCATTTTGGACTGAATTCCATTTTGGACTGAAATAAAATCATGTGGTGTTTGGCAACATTGTTATTAAAGGTTTTTCTTGTCAACTCGTGAAAACATTTTTGGGGTCACTGCAAATGATGTGTTCAACCTTTAAGGTTTTCTTTTATTGTCAAACAGGAGCACATTTACCGAAAGAGTGGAAAGTTGAACAACTTCAAAACATATCTTCAACAAAAATTGGTACGTATTTACTCATGTCTTGCCGAGTTGGCCTGGATGTGTTTTCAAAATAGACACTTTCTGAGGCCAACTCGGCCAGCATGCCCACACTAATAACCAGTACACATTTGGAACAAAGTTTGCGTGGTGCCCCTCCAGTTGGCCTCAATACCCCTTGAAATTCGGACAAAGTCCAAGTGATCTGCCCCTAATGGGCCATCAAAAATTGCCAACATTTTCTCGGTTCTACAAAGCGTAGGAGGGAAGGGGTTGAGAGCTGCACAGGACTTTAAAGGGCCCCTTATTTAGGATTTTTATCAATGAAATCTATGCTTTAAAACCACTCTACTCAGTTAAAGTCATAAAAATCCTTTTTGGAGCTTGCTTTGGGGGTTAAAACAAAGGTTTTTAGTTTTTATGCTAATGAAAATATGCATATTCATGACCAAGGTCACGATGTCACAAGAGGCTAACACAGGAAAATCACATTCAACTGTGCACAAAAGATTCCACTTTTTTCTCAATTTTCCTGAAACTTTTGTAATCCATGGCTGTTTGAGTTTGTTTTACATGTTGCCTGCTGTAAGCCATGACAAAACTGGGGGTAGAAACTCCAGCAATTTGCCACAAGTCCAACTTGAAGTCCTATGTTTTTTCTTAACTTTTCCCTTCTGTCTTCCTTATGTGATGCACTCAAAACAGCGCCCTCTGTCTGTGATTTATTGCAGTGAAATCTTCAAAGTTGAAAAAGGCCACCTTTTATTGATTTTACATCCAAACGAACAATAGTATGTCTTGCTGAACAAGTAATCTGTCATTATGAAGCAAAGCTTAGGCACAAAGTTGTTTAGCATGTCATGGGTCCTTTAAATGCACTTCAAAATAATGACACTATACGCCTTTTCCCACTAGAACGTCAAACCCCGGGGCCGCCCCGGGGTGACTTATCCCTGTGTTCAACCCCGCGTCGATTCACACTTGTTGTTCTGAATCTCGCTCCAGGGTGAACTCACCCCGGAGATCGGCACCTCGTCCCTCACTTGAACAAGTGAGAACTCACCCCTGCCCCTTTTCCCGCTACCTTTCTCGCCTCGGGGAAAATGTCTCGCCCTGTGGCCAAATTGTTCAACCCTAGTCACGAGCAGGGTTGAACTCGCCCCGGGGAATGAGCAATCTCGGGGGTGGCGCGGGGGTGAGACTTACAAGTGGGAATCAGGATTTATTTTCACCCCGGCGCTGCCCCGGGGCCACCCCCGATATTTTGTTTATTGGGAAAATGCCTTTTATGGTACTTAGAGAAAAATTTTGATAAGTAGTATTTCCGCTGGAGGGAGGGGGTAGGGCTTGAAAAATACTACGCTATGTGAAACACTGAAAATCTTGACAATTTTGGATGGCCTGTTACAACCATTTTTGTGAATTTACCACTTTTGTGAATTTTTTACCACTTTTGTGAAATTTCACAAAACCAGTGAGCTTGAAATTCACAAAAAGGGGCAATTTTCACAAAACTCGTGACCTTTTCACAAAAGTGGTAAATTCACAAAAACACGTGCCCATATTTTCAATAAAGGTAACCAATTGTCCAACTTTGCTCTTTTCAGAAATCCCGACCCCAAGACCTCACGCTTAACCTAAAGTTGCTACAAGTCCTCATTGATCTCCAAAAACTACAAGAAGGCCAACAGCTCTGCATACAAGTTGAGGGCGCCAGACTCTTCGATCACGAAACCCACTGGTGGCAGAAGGCATATCAACTCTATCAGGTAGCAATATTTCCATTATCCCTAACAGCTACTAACAGAGGTCAATTTCATAAAGGAGTTTAGCAAAATATTTTGCTTAATAAAAATGTTATTTCCTTAGCAAAAATGGGGTAGGAGTCAAAATCGTATGTGATGTGTATTACAATTGTTCTGCTATTCTTGCTAGGAACACAAGTTGACTTACAATTTTTGACTGCAAACCAATTTTTGCAAGCCAGAAAAAGTTGTTTTAAAGGAGCGTGTCCAGATCACATTTTTGACGCTCCCATTTTCCCCATGGGTTTTGAGATTTTGATACCATATTTTTGTCATATTTGTCATATTTGTCATGTCATATTTTCCTCATCACCATTCTGAAATTTCAAAATTTTATTTTGGGGATATATTTTACATGATTGTTGGGTTAGTATATACTTGACCAAACTAAATTGTTGTTGCTGTGTGGTGAATGCAGCAGGTTTAAGTACAGAATCAATACCTTGCTCATTGTAGAGAATAGCATAAAGCTACCAGACTGTTGGTTGTTAGGCAATGGTGTGCACCACATAGCAACAAAAGCGTAGTATGTGACTTTCTAAATTACACCTCCGTTCGAAAATGAAAATATCAGTGACATACATTGAAACCGTTTGTTTTCAGAAATTGCTGTCCAGTATCGATGAAGGGGACCAGTCATTAGATCACATCAGTACGTTTTGCCATTCGTTACTTGCCATCAATAAGCTGGTTCTCATCACCCTCTCGATCCCAAATGCTGCCGTGTCCCAAGCATCAAAACTGCTCAGAGTGTAAGTTGTAATGGTAATGATGGATTCTTATCTAGTACACATGTCCTCCCTGCGGGTTGGTCCTGGCGCTGTTATTATCACTGCCATCAGGAAATCACCACAACCATTTCGCTTCAACTAGGCTGCCTGGCCAAGGTGCATATCCCTATCAGCAGTTAGATTGTGGCATTCCCCCTACCAGCTCCCTACATATCGCTTGGGTTGACGAGGCAACTGGGATTAAGTTCCTTTCCCAGGGACACAGACACGTTGGTCATAGTGGGGTTTGAAATATTTTTGGGGGTTTGATTTCTTCCTATGTGTGCTCGCTGAATTCAACAGCCGGCTTACTCCACAGATTTGCATGGATTTCCTCAGGTTATTGTATCGTCGCTTCGCAGAATGGAAATTCCCTGAGATCTCAGGATGGTCACTTTTATGCTTCATCTGTATCCGTCAAGAACGAGGCGCATAACAATGATACGGGGCACTTCAAGGCCGTGTTTGTTTCGGAAGGATTCAGATCTGCGCAGATCTAAGGTGAACTCGTTCACTTTGCGCAGATCCTGAATGCGATCAGTGATCTGTGCGATCCTTCTCGAGAAATGGTTCAGTGCCAGATCCAAAATAAAACATCGCAAAGATTTTTGTGTGAGCAAACCGTGTGATTTTCAATTTTCAGAGGCAACACACGATACAAAAACATTTAGGCTGGTTGTTTATTTACGATGAATGTCGTGCGAGAAATTTGGAACAGAAATTTGACAAATTTGGTAAATAAAGTGCAATTCACGTGATTTGATATCCGAGTTGAGAGCAGTTTCGTTTGTTTCTGCGCGGTAAAACAGATTGGGATCTGAATTCGGATCTGTCATGAAACAAACACGCCCTTTGACAAAAGATTAAACCTGTGTGTTTTGAGTGCACTCTTGAAATCAGAGATGTTTTTAAGAGAACGGATGATAGGAAGTTTTTTCCACAGGACATAAATAATTACAATAAAAAAATCTGCATTTTTCCTCAGAATGGACAGAGAGTTGTTCCGTGCCACCGATTACATCGACGCGAGCCCGTCATGTCCTCAACAATCTAGTGCCCAGATCGTGCTACAGGAAATAAAGGCTCAGCTGTACACTCACCTGGCTACACTGATTACTAAGATGTGCGCCACTGTAAGTAACAGACAAGTGTTAGGACAAGGGGCCAATTTCATAGAGGTGTTTAAGCACAAATATTTGCTTAAGCACAAAAACCTCTTGCTTAGTGGAGAACGTTACCAGTTAAATCCTTATGTGATAGAAGTAGTGTATGACCAGTGTTAGAGGACTGTTTCATTACCATGACAATCTCATGAAATGTTTGCTGGTAACCTCATTTTATCAAGCAGTTTTTCATGCTTAAACAATTTTTTATGCTTAAGCAGCTCTATACAATTGGCCCCAGGGCCCAATTTCATGGAGCTGTTTGAAAGCCAATTTTGTGCTAACGGCGACTCCAGCTATTTCATGGAGACCGTAACCTTAAGCACTGGCAAAACGTTTAATGGTGTTCTCAACACGGGAAGAGAGTGTGCGCGCAGCGCTGTCGTCTGTTTTGTTTTGAATGCGTTCATCGTCTGCTTTGTCAACGTTAAAAATTTCAAATACCATCATCGGTAATATATCCATTTTGGGATGACTGTCAATACCACATAAAAAACCTTGCCTGTTGCTGACCTGGATATTTCAACAAAAGTTGTGTATCTGTTGGAATATGTCTCAAATTTTGTCGAGTATAGCGATGAAAAAAAATGGTGTTGCGTTAGCTTAATCACAAAATGGGTCCTAACAGGTTTTATGAAATTGATCCGTGGATATTGTTTTGGGGGTGGGGAGAGACACTATAAAATGTATTCATAAATACCTCAGACAGTTTACGCATCCTCATTGGCTGAGAACACATCACGTGGTCAGTTTTAAATGAATGATAATAACCAGTGTTTAGCTGGATCGCGTTTCTGCCTGCGCCCTAGTAAACGTATGGAACTTGCACACGCATGCAGAAACTGCACGCTCCCGACAGCAAAATTTGCACTGTGCATGGGACATGTACCGTGTCGTCTGCGTGCGCGTACACAACACATCTGCATTATACGTGTAACATGCGCGATCGAACAAACAACTCGACGCACAGCTAGCAGTTTGAACTTACAAAAAACAAGATGAAGCAAAAAAGTGAATGCAACGACAAGCTAATTTTAGTGAGTTTTACCGATATACACAAAAAAGGTATGAATGCTATTAAAAGTGGGTTTGGCCTGTCTTAAACAATCCGTTTAAAACCGGATAAGGGCCTGGAAGCTGATAATGGCCTGCGCTTTCAGCTTAGGCCATTATCAGCATCCAGGCCCCGGTTTTAAACATATGTTTAAGACTATTCAAACCCACTTTTAATCCCTAAATAATAATAAAATAATTTCATGTTATGGATATCTTATAGGGATCAGCTCGTTGGGCCGACGTTGTGGGACCCGTGACTGCTTGCTACCTAGTCAGTGCCCAGATACCATCCTGCAAGGAACCCAAAATCACCGATAGCAAAGGCTCCAGCGGTAGCCCGGATAGCAGGGTGTATGGCTTAGCCCAGTGTCGCCTCAGCCAAGTCTGTAAGTAAAGAGTTTCATCACAATGCAATAAACGCCATATCCAAACAAATTGAGATAATGTTGTCAGTACATTGTCGATTGGTGGTCCTATACATTTGTCCAATAGATTATTGGCAAACTGCGTTATATCACACACAAAAACTGTTTTACATATTGAACTTGCCATTGACCATAGTGCTTAGTTGTAATACAAAATGGCAGTTTTCTCAAAATGCCAAAAATGGATATATAGCGTTTTGCGATACAAGTATTGACCTTTATCATGATGCGTCCATCTTTGTCTTGTTCCCCATACATGTAGTACGTGTCGGGCACGATTAGTGCGTCTGCGCGATAACTCAATAGCGCGTGAAATCCTTCATTGTCGCGTTGAGAGAATCACTGTCTGCGCTGCATGTTTTCTTGATCGCACGTGTCATTGTAATGCACACAATCGATTATTTCAACATGGGGCCAAACTATTTTTCCTGCAAACCGTTGGTTACATTCATTTAGGGAGTGGAAAGAGAAGATGGCCACACAGTGATAAAGATCTATTGATCAGAACTTTGAGCGTATATTTTTTGTGACGCGCATCGGCTGTGCCGTATTTTAAAATTTTTTTCGAGCATTTGGAACATGTTACTGCGTGTGCGTGCGCGTACTTGATAGCGTTTAATACGCAGTAGCATTTCTTCCTACGAAGATGGCGTCTGTGAACGTGATCAATACTAACCCCATTTGTGACGGCTATAATATTGACATATATTTTAATGTCCATACTCTGATATTCTTGATATAGCATTGACAAATTTCAAATTAACACTAGCAGCCTCGATTCAGATGCTGAGCCTTTGTATTACGTCATGTGTCTTTTCATTTGCAAATTTCATTATCAGGGAAAGTACTGAGACCCCCGTTTTCTGTGACAATTTGAAATTCCTTTATTGGGTGATATTTCAAAGTCCAAATTTTTATATCGTGGATGTGGGTAATTCCCAAAATTAGGGGTCCAAAAGTGTGACATGGTTTTTAAGATTTCCAAGTGTTTTAGTGATTGAACGTGGTTTCCCAGTAAAAAAATAATTATTTTGATTTCAACAAATGCCACTTAATTTTAATGTCTGTGTGTAGATGTGGCACCAAGGTTAATGCAAACTCATTCTACAGCCAATTTTCATTGGCGTAGGTAACCCGGGACACCAAACTCCTATTCAATACCATGGAACAAATTATAAGCCTTTATGGTCTTTTGTTTTAAATTTTTTTTAGGAATCAGAGAAAAAAATATTCAAGAAAATGATGCTGCCCCTTATAATCACAGGCCACAGTCCATTACTGAGAATTTGTGATCATGAGTGGTGATTTTTGAAGCAGAGAGTGTCGTACGTAACTGGGACACCAACAATTTTGAACCCCTAATTTTGGGAATCACCCATATAGTATAGGGTGATAGTCCATGTTTTCATAATGTTGACATTGTATTGAGCGATATTCCATAGTCCATATTCTGATATTCTTTATATAGTATTGAGCGATATCTAATATTCTAATATTCATAATCCATACTCTGGTTCTATTGATAAAGTATTGGAAAATATTCCATACTGTATAATTCTTACACTGTTGATATAGTATTGGCTGATATTCTTTACTCCATATTCTGATATTGTGGATATAGTATCAGGCGATATTTCATACTGCATATTCTTACACTGTTGATATGAGCGATATTCTATACTCCATATTCTGATATTGTTGATATAGTATCAGGCGATATTTCATACTGCATATTCTTACACTGTTGATATGAGCGATATTCTTTACTCCATATTCTGATATTGTGGATATAGTATTAGGCGATATTCCACACTCCATATTTTGATACTTTTGATGTAGTATTTGGGCAATATTCCACACGCCATATTCCGATATTCAGAAAATGTGAAATGCTGATCTTTTTCATATTGTATTTTGCAGGTCACATCTTGAACAGTCTCGTCAAGCAACAGAAAGACCCTAAATGGCTGAAGCAGTGTCATGATAAATGGTGTTCTCAAGAGGTAACGTTTTAAGCAACCTTTCACTTCTCCAACCTCCAGTCCTTCATTTATTCAATTCCTAAATATATGTGACATACTTTGCAAAGATGCCTCTTGCCCAGCCTGGGATAAGTTTTTGCGACCATAAGGTTGTATCGAGACTAAGACTTTTCGCGCGTAAATGAGACTTGAGTCAGTTTGAGGAAAAAGCAAAAAGAATTTTGTTGAGATTGTGTAAGCCTAAATGCCTCTGGCCGTCTAAAGAGGGCCAGAGCGGTAAACCACCCCCAGCGGCCGGACTTTCTGTAGTGAATTTGCTACATACTTTGAGCGAGATTTTCCTCTCACCCAGGACAGAGATTTCTAAAGTTAGGGTACCTACACATAAAGGAACTCACACCTTTTTTAAAACACGTTCCCTTATTCAGAAGTCTTTATCCATCTGGCCGAGAGGAGAGAAATATCGTTCTCCATTGACGTTTATAAAAACATGGCCGCAGCGGCCTGGCCGTGTTGTAATGCAATGGGCATTAAGCGCGCTCCCATGCGACGCACCCAAAATAGTCTAGCCGCTGGGGGCAGTTTACAACTCTGGCCGTCTTTATTATTTTTTATTTTTATTTATTTACCACATCCAACAGCGGAGGGACCGCCAATTACAGGAGTGGGAGCAAGTGTGGTTGAGTGCCTTGCTCAAGGGCACAGGTGCCACAACCCGTCGCGGCCCGGAATTGAACCTACATTCTAGTACTAGCACAGGAACTTAAGTTCGACGCACTAGACCGCTCGGCCATAACACCCCAAGGCCAGAGGCGTTCGGTCTACTGTACGTCATTCAACTCCAAATTCCCATTCATGCTGCTTTTTCTCAAATCGATGTGTCACATTTACGCTAAACAAATGTTTTTTTAATCAGTGTGAATCTACTCTAACTAGAAATTAACAGCAGATTCAGCCTCATTAAAATACGAACACACAATAAAAAAATCCTGGCAGTACTCGGATACTGCCTGAAATTTCCAGTTAGTGTTAAATTTCAATTTTGTTTTTGTCTTTTAATGACCCTGGATCTGCATTTTTAGTCGTGGTTTCAAAATCGTGCCCCTGGCTGTGCAAGAAGCGACTCATTTTTGTGGAAGCCAATTTCATGGCACTGTTTAGCACAACAATTTGCTAAGCACAGAATTCATTTGCCTTGTATTGCAAAAATGGGTTGCCAGTGTTGGCTTGTAACACATGTTACAATGCAAAGAAATTCTTGTGCTGAACAGCAGCTTGAAACTGTAATGTAAAAACATAGGCTTCATTTGAGCGTACAGTTCTCCTTACTCTGGAGCAATGCGTGAGCTCTGCACTCTACAGCACGTCTGCAGTCCGCATGCACAAATGACCATCAGTCAAGATGGCTGTCTCTTGCCATGACTGCACAAAAAATGCTGTTTCACTGCTCACAAGAAACTGAAAAAAATAGACGTTCAGTCGTGCAAACCTTTACGAAATCATTGATGCTGTCTAGAACAAACCTTAGTGAATTGTTGTTTCAGTTATCGAGTTGACACGTTGAGCAAATTCACCTCAATCCCACCCATATTCCGCCATCTTCGTACAAATCACATGACACTCGTCAGGAGTAAGAGACCACTCCCCATTTGTCGGGGAGTAGCGAGAGCATACTCTCACTGACCCGGGTGTCGTTATTCTTGCCGTTCACGCATGCAGGAGTATATTCATGTTCACGCTCGAACGCAGCCAATATGTTCATTTTGTTGCCTGTTGTGTGTCACATTAATTGCTTGTTTTTGTCCTGTCCAGGGCGGTCAGCTTGTCATCTCTCAAGCCTTTGGCCAGGTGGGAGTTGACCCAACAAGTTCATTTCTGACCATGGACCGAAGTCTGGTCAATGCCACCTTTACTGAACTACCTAGTCTTCTCAAGACGGTGTTTGCTTATGATCAAGGTACATACAGATTAGATAATGGTAGTCGAGACCCTTTCAAGACCTTCCTGAAATCTTCCGAGACCCTTCTAATCTTTTTTTCTTTTCTAGTTTAAGTACTTCCATATTCAGATTTATTAAATAATGAGGCAGTTTTATGTCTCAGAAAGGTTTTGCTTATGGATGATTTGTTTTTGAGCGATTCTTGTAAATCAAAAGAAAGACACCAACAAACTCATCCGAAGAAATTTCAGCTTTGTCAAATGTACCACGTCTTCTAAAAACCGGTCTTGGCTGGGTGTTTCAAATATTCGTTCTCAGTCGGTCGCGTACTCTCTGGCTCGTGTCATGCACTCTGTGGTGCGCATCATACTGCGTGTGTGCGCGACCCACGCAATGCATCGCGTTGGAACAAAATACATGCAGTACATAGCGCCTATTTCCGACCGCCCAGATGAGAAGTAAATCGTTTGCAAACGATCTAAATAATTCCATCTTCATGGACTATTTTTTTCTGATAAAATTATATCATCTCGGGTGGAAATATTTCATTGGATAGTTGCTACCAATTTAATCCTTACAATTAGGCACAAGTGTCTCAAGAGGATTCGAACCTGCAACACACAGTTTCGAGAATCAGTGACCTAGACTGCTTGGCCATGGTATTTTAATAACTTTTTAAAATATGATTTCAGAATCCATCCTGTCGGATCCGTCCAACCTCCCACGCCTTGTTTGGCTCGGTCTCCGATGGGACATACGACTAGACGGCATCCTGCCAGACCTTGGCCAGTTTCTACAACCGATCTTCTCCCGTCTTCTCTTCAGCACCAAGCATCTTGACAACACAGCAGTTGATAATATCAGACTACTGGACATTGAGGTTAGTCAACACAGAGCAAGTTTCGGCATATGTGACCGGCTCCAGCAAAACCCAACACTTGTGATGAAAATTCAAAATTTAAGTTTTGGTATCAGCTTAGTGTGCATACAAAAAGGTATCTTTTAAAACATGTTTGAGGAAATTCTGATAATATTTGGCGAAGTTATGACCAATTAAAGTATGACAGATCAGAAAAAGTGAAATGGAGCTATTGGTCTTTAAAGTTTGACAAACTAGTTGATTATTTAATTTGTTGTCAATAATATGAGGAATTTTGAGACAGTTCAAACAACAAAACAAATCTTGAATGTATCCCGATGTTGATTCTGCCAAATTTTCAAGTTGGTCCCAGAGGCCATTTTTTAAGGTTGTGGGCCCATATCACGTAATGGGAAATGCCGAGAAGCGTCGGGTTTTGCCAGAGTCGGTCACATATTTTCACAGAATTTAGAATTCAGGATCGATCCGGGTCGACTCAAGAAAAAAAACGTGTGTAAAGGGGTCTGTGGAAACACCAGATACAGATTTTTAATAAACAGATATCCACAAGCAGCAAACCAGTTCCTGTACAAACCAATGGCACAAGTGCGCTCAAAGGCATTTTTCTGCGAATGCCCCTTAAGGTACCTAATAGAATTGTTTTCTGTTCATTTTATAGCTTTAGCATGTCTTTGTCGTTATTTAAAGGGCCTGTGAATTCTAAACAATTTTGTGCCTAAGCTTTGCCTCATAATGACAGATTACTTGTTCAGCAAGACACACTATTGTTCGTTTGGATGTAAAATCAATAAAAGGTGGCCTTTTTCAACTTTGAAGATTTCATTGCAATAAATCACAGACGGAGGGCGCTGTTTTGAGTGCATCACATAAGGAAGACAGAAGGAAAAAGTTAAGAAAAAACATAAGACTTCAAGTTGGACTTGTGGCAAATTGCTGCAGTTTCTACCCCCAGTTTTGTCATGGCTTACAGCAGGCAACATGTAAAACAAACTCAAACAGCCATGGATTACAAAAGTTTAAAAACGTGGAATCTTTTGTGCACAGTTGAATGTGATTTTCCTCTGTTTGCCTCTTGTGACATTGTGACCTTGGTCATGAATATGCATATTGGCATTATCATAAAAACTAAAAACCTTTGTTTTAACCCCAAAAGCAAGCTCCAAATAGGATTTTTATGACTTTAACTGAGTAGAGTGGTTTTAAAGCATAGACTTCATTGATAAAAATCCTAAATAAGGGGCCCCTTTAATTCTATATTCCGATTTTGCAGTACCACATGCTTATTAATTTATTGATCAGGCATTCCTGTACTGCTGCGTCCACGTGGCTAAACTACAGCAACAGCATCTTCAAGCCAGAGGCCAAGCACTGCCACAAACACTGCCCCTCGGCTTGTGTCGTGGGATGTGTGGTCAGCAACAGCTGGAGTGGTATAGCTCCCTCTATTGTCTCTATAATGCCAAGGCGAGGTGAGTTAATTATTATTATTATTTCTTTCTGGTATTCATACCAAGGATTCCTCAATAGTGCTCATTGCACTGTCACTCGCAAGCGTGAGGAAACCCATGAAGAATTAGTATTAGAAACGACCAGAGACACCGGGGAATCCCCTTGCTCTTCACGAAAGAATGCTCTAGGATCTTTAGAGTACGTTACCATTACCTAACACACTGGACCAATGGATTTACATCCCTTCCGAAGGATGGAGCAAGTGTGGTTGAGTGCCTTGCCAAAGGGCACAGGTACCGCAGCTGGATTCAAACCTGCAACCCCAATGTAACATATTGTGCAGTAATAGAGCTTCTGCACAGGCGGCCATGCAGGGAGCAGGTTTTCTTATTTAAATTATGTAACAATAGAACCACAAAGCACCTACTCATGCATGACTCATGGTAACAATGTGACTGTCCCCTGTCATGGCCGCCGTGCAAAGGCTCTATAAGGAGGTTTAAGATGCACGTAATACGCAAACGTGAAAGCAACATTGCTTGAACAACTGGTAAATTTTTGTTTGTTTGTTATGAGTTTAATCAACTTTAAATCGCAGCCCGTAAGCTGAATTGCATGAAACTTACAAGTGTCTTCCACCTAAACATCAAGATACATAGGTGGGTGGTGCCATTGGCAGCAGACGGCCAAAGATACCGAGGAATCCCCTTACTCTTCATGAAAGGGTGCTCTGGTATCTTTTAAGTGTGTTACACAACGCACTGGACCAACGGCTTTACATCTCTTCCAGAGGATCAAGCAATTGTGTTTAAGTGCCTTGCTTAAGGGCACAGGTACCACGGCCGGGTATCAAACCCGCAACCCCAAGTTTTCACCCGAGTGTTGCGAGTCAGTGACCCAAACCACCCCACCATGGTACCCCACGAGTGCCATGAGTATCCTGCAGGGTAGATATTTGCACTATAAGACAAATTCATGATTACGTATGCAGGAAATAAGTACACCAATTTATTGGAAATAGCTTTTGCCGTTGAGAATTTTAGATGTGTTTGAGAGCTTTAGCCGTCGTAATTTTATAATATTGTGGTTTTTCTTTTCTTGCACCCAGCCCCAGTGAGCGAGCCAAGTTGCGACTGACTGTACAGAGAGGTCTTGAGGTGCTTCGTTGTAGGATGAACCACGGCATGGAGACATCATTACTCATACGCCTTGGCAGAACATTCAGAGAAAGGGTATGTTGTGTACACTGAATATGCGCATGCTGAATGCAGATACATAGGCCTGGACACACATACACGTCAAGCGTCAAGTATGCTGCGCAATGTTAAAATTTAGAAACATCTCTGTTTCTGGAAGTGCGAGGTCGACTTTTAATTGGCAATATCGCTATTTTTTTCAGAGACGTGTTTCTATAGAAATAAAGATATCTATTTCGGGATTAAATATTAATTAGGTACGTCCAGAAATAGAGATAATCTTTAAATGCAAACTTTGCATGCCATACTTTTTACGCATATATGTGACCAGGCCTTAACATGTAACACCCCCATTGTTCATTTATGTTGGCAAAATCATGGTACTGTCGGCAAAGTCATGGTTGCTGTCTGCAAAACAAAAATTAAAGAATGAAAGTGATGTAGCACCACTCATCAAAATGCCATGCTATTATGGCGCTGTATATTGTATTATGTCGGCACGTGTTGTCCCGCAAGAGCGCTCACCCGCTCACCCGCTCACCAGCCTGTGACTTGAATTAAAGCGGGCCTCCCACTGTGTGCGATATTTGCCACGAATTTCGTACGATGAAGTACGATTGTGTGTACAGTCTATAGACAGTCTCTGATAATCGTACCAATTCGTGGCAAAAATCGCACACAGTGGGAGGCCCGCTTTAATTCAAGTCACTTGTGATGGACTCTACTACAACCCTGGTACAAGTCCTAACAACTCCATGAGCCAAACATGTTTTCTTTGCTTAGATGCAAGAGATTCAGAATTCGAGTGACGGAGACGACAAGAGAGAACAGTGGAATGCCTTTCAGGAGATGAGCATAATGTACTGGCAGGCGGCCATGGAGCACCTGAATCTACTGGAGAGGTAAAGTCATCACGTCACCATAAATCATGTGGAGTTCACGTTAAAGGGACACACCGGCTTTGTTGGGCTCTTTTTGGTTCGAAATAGACCCATACATTATTCTGAAGCGCTTTGCAGAGTAAATTAGATATATCTTGAAAGGACGCCGTCAAAGTCACGTTGTCTTGTGAGTTAGTTGTATTTCCAGCCGTAGAAACCAGCGCGAAGTGCGAGTTGCTTTTGTCATTCGCGGTTGGTTTCTCTTCTTGTTATAAAAAAATGTCCTACGAACACTATGCAACATACCGTATTTTCCAATATGTACACAAATCTGCCAACAGATTTCATAAGAAGGGTTTCTGGGTGTTGATATGGACAAGAGAATCTCTCAGATTTGTTTGTCTTCGCTTCGCGTTCGCGGCGATAAATAATATCCGGAAAAAAAACAACATAGGCCTATTGAGGGCGCTAAAGACACCAAAACGTTGCGTTCGATGTGCTTCCTCGAGTCAGCGCTGACCTGAGGGATCATGCAAAGTTTGATGAGTCAGGGAAAACAAGGAATCGAGGTTAAACACGTTTCGACCCATATCGAACGCCACCTTTATTTACAAACACACACATCCCGATGGCTGGTAAAGCGTATAGCCCAACATTTGTCTCTTTTGTTAATTTTAAACATTTCTAGTTAATTACGTGACATTTTGATAATTTTTGTTCACAACGACCATCGAAATATTATTGTCAAGGATGCTAGATTGGTACATTATGTAAACAGTAAGCCGGTGTGTCCTTTTAATTTCACGTTCTTTAGAAGAAATCTGGAGAGTCCAACTTTAAAGTTTAACCCCTTAGAGACCATGAATGTGCACAATGACATATAATCAGTTAAACGACCAGAGTCATACCATGAAAATAGAATATCACTCGTTAAAAATACCCACGTTGGTAAAACAAAAATATGCATTATTTTACCTCGGGGTCATTTCATGTCAATTCAACGAGCTTTTGGACCTGACCCTCACAGATTGAAATGAAATTTGGTGTACATACACAGTTACATGTTATTTGCATGGTATTTACATGGTATTTACATGGTATTTACATGTTAGCCAATGTTAAAATTATCATAACTCAAAAACTGTAAGAGTGCCCATCCCAAATCTTTCTGGAAATGTTCCTTACATCTTAAGCTAACAAAACAAAAAAATTATGCATTTTGACAAATACGCATTTTTTGCAAAGGTTATAAATTTACATAACTTTTTTGTGGTTCGAGATACAATTTTGTCGTCATTTTATAAAATGAAGGCCATTTCAAGAGCTTTAAAATGATGTAAAGTTTATCTCTCTAGGTCCATTACTTTTAGAGATATAACTGTCCAAACATAGCAGGTCATGCTAATTAGTCAAAGTTTGTTGACCCGTATCTCAAAAATTAATTGACCAAATGACATAAAATTTAAGTTCTTGGGGTTTCTCAAGGAGTCCAATCAGCACACCAAATTTCATTTCAATCTGTGAGGGTCAGGTCGAAAAGCTTGTTGAATTGACATGGAATGACCCCTCGATCAAAAGCACATCTGCTATAGGACAACAATTGCTTGATCACCCGGAGTGCTCGAAACAATACAGCGAACAGCAGTCACTGTACTGGCCAGAGCACGCAGTATCATGCATCTGCACATGCTCGAAACTACATACATTCACTTCACTAAACCCGTGTTATGTCGTCGGAAAGAATTTGTACACACGCTACATGTAGTCTAACTGCGCAGTAGCGTGCTCCCTGCTGTTGTCAGCTGACCAATTAGCGCGCAGCATTCTGAACACGTCATTCCCACCCTTAGCCTTATATTATTAGCGATAGCGTCACCCACGCCATTCTTGCGTTTTGCTCTGATGAATGCAAGTCAAAAAACTTTAGCATGTCTTTGTTGTTACTTAATTCTTTTTCCGAAAAGCTGAATACTTAAACTACGTATAACAAAGTTAAAAACATTGAGATATCGAGTGCAGTGTGTAGATGCTGCGTGTGCAAACATTGTGGGGCTGGTGGCCGCTTACAGCCGCTATATGGACATTATGGCTGCGTTCGGGCGTGTACTCGTGTTAACACGAGTATACTCCTGCGCGCGTGAACGGCAAGATTAACGACACTCGGGTCAGTGAGAGTATGCTCTCACCACTCCCCGACAAATGGGGAGTGTGCTCTTACTCCTGACAAGTGTCATGTGATTTGTACGAAGATGGTGGAATATGAGTGGGATTTTTTGTGAATTTGCCCAACGTGTCAACTCAATAACTGAAACAATAACTCACTAAGGTTTGTTTTAGACGGCATCAAAGGTTCTCACGACTTACGGCCTGTATTTCCTCAGTTTCTTGTGAGCAGTGAAACGGCATTTTTTTGTGCAGTGATGGCAAGAGACGGCCATCTTCACTGATTGCCATTCGCGCACGCGGACTTGCCGTTCGCGTGATGTGACCCGAGTGCAATGCGCAAGCATTACTCCCGAGTAATGAGAACTGTACGCCCGAACGCAGCCTCGGCTTCAGGCTGCTTGTGGCTACTGTGGTCACTTATGAGCTAACTTGGATAACTTCAAAAACTTTGCTTAGCTCAAACTAGAAATCAATTACCTTAAGTATAACAATGTCATTTACATTTACATTTGCAGATGAAACTTTATTTATGAATTCCAGGAACAGCATTACATAACTAAAGAATAATATTGCTAAACTGCCTTGTAGAAATTTCAGCTACATAGATGCAGTAATACTTCAGAAAACCTGAAAAATCCATGCATGTTTTTTGTGTTAAATGAATGGATTTTTTTTTAAAGCACCTTCAGTAAGCAATCTCTCCCACAAGGGACCATTTTACAAGGGAAAACAAATCATGTTGTGTTTGTTACCATTGCTATCAACACTTTTTTCTTGTCAACTCATGAAGTAAAATTTTGGGTCACTGCAAATGATGTATTGGGGCTTTAATTATTTGTTTGTATTTAATCCAGGAACCAAGCTGTGCCCCCTCAGCAGAAGCCGTTCTTTCCACATGGCAACAGGCCCATCTCGGTAATTCATGTCAAGTAATTCTTTCATTAAAAGTGAAATTTGTTTGGAGTTGCTTGCCTCAGTCAATGGAATACAAGTTACAAATACTTGAAAACTGAAAATTGGTTGACCCATGGAATGTTTGAAATGAATGTTTGGAACAGAATGTTTGAAATAGAATGTTTTAAAAAGAATGTTTTAAAAAATGAATATTTTAAAAAATGAATATTTGGAACAGAATGTTTATTAAAGATTTGCATAATGTTGGGAGATAAAGCTGGATAGCAGTAATTTTCTTTGGCCGTGTTTGTTTTATGACAGATCCGAATCCAGCAGTCGATTTCACGAAACATTGCGCAGCTTGCGCAACTTTTGACAAATGGCGCAAGCCCCATAGCTTGCGTGTTATCTTTGGAAGAATGTTGCGCAACTTACGCAATAAAATGTTGCGCAGGTGGGCTTACGCAACTGCGTAACTTTCGTGAAATCGGCTGCAGATCCCGAGTTGTTTTACCGCGCAGAAACAAACGAAACTGCTCTCAACTAGCACCATAAGTCACTAGAATTGCCATTTATTTACCAAATTTGTCAAATTTTTGTTCCAAAATTCACCCACGACATTCATCGTAAATAAACCACCAGCCTAAATTTGTTTGTATCGAGTATATCGTGTGTTGCCTCTGAAAACTAAAATGACACAAAAATCTTCGCGATGTTTACGTCACCATTTTGGATCTAGCGCTGAACCATCTCTCGAGAAGGATTCCACAGATCACAGATCTCGATCAGGATCTGCGCGAAGTGAAGTTTACTTGGATCTGCACAAATCTGAATCTGGATCCGTCCGAAAAAAACACGTCCTTTGCCTTTCACCTCTGTGGTCCCTGGTCGAATTTTGTCTAGGTCAAGCCAAAGTATATTTAACCTGTCTGTGTGAGATTTTTAAAGATTTTTGACAGTGGGGTACTTAGGCCGAGTGGTTTAGGTCGATTAACAACAAGGGTAAAAACTTGGGGTTCCGGGTTCGATACCCAGCCGTGGTACCTGTGCCCTTGAGCAAGGCACTCAACAACAGTTGCTCCATCCTTCAAAAGAGATGTAAAGCCGTTGGTTCAGTTTGTTGTGTAATGCACTTGAAAGATCCCAGAGCATTATTTCGTGAAGAGTAAGGGGATTCCCCCGGTGTCTCTGTCTGTCGACTGCCAATGGTGCCACCAACCTATGTGTCTCGATGCTTAGGTGGAACACACCTCATGCAATTCAGGCTACGGGCTGCGAATTAAATCCATTAGATAAAATAAATTAAATAAAGAATATTGTTGGATATTCTCCTTCCACAGGCTGACAAAATCCAGGAGTACAAGGACGAAGGGATGGTAGCCATTGCCGAGTACAAGTTCCAACAGGGCCAATTCCAGCAGGCCGTTACCATGTTAGACAAGACTAAATCAGCATCAGGGTCCTACCTTAAAGCTCGGGTACTAATCACTACACAATTTTATGAAGAGCTTAACAAGTTATTAAAAACTGTACAAATATTTACTTTTTAGCTGTTTTTCGCCAATATACATGAATTGTGGTATGTTTTATGATGTTTGTATATCCATGCATGTGCCCACTGAACCTCTATTCGCTGGCAAAGTGTGACGTCAATTTCCGCGCGGACACGCTCACTTCTTTGGCAACGGTTCGCGCTACTTGCATGGCAACGCGTTTCTCCATTCGTTTTGCACAGGAGCCATAAAGGGAACATTTTCTGTTGAGTTTTTTTGTTACAAACATCACAAAATAAGGCGGTATGGTAGCGTATTGCTATGAGAGTAGGTACGAGCAAACCATTGCAAGTCATTATGGTCCTTATTTTAAAATATTTTCTTTTAAAAGACCAATAGTAAAACACGCTGTGCGCAAACATAATGGATGTAAAACGTGAGCAGTAACCATAGTTACGGTCCAGCGTCCGCAATGTGACGTCATGACTCTGCCAGCAAATATAAGGGCCACCTGTTAATTCTGGTCAGATGATGTCAATTCCTTGGGTGGCTACCATGTACAAGTTTCACTGTATGTTGTCAATTTTGGAATATTTCTTTTTCAAATGACTGTTTTCACCTATTCCTGTGACAAGGTGTGTCTGTCATGCAGATACAATTGTCTAACCATATACAAAATCATTCAAGCGGAATGCATACCCTCAATAAAATATCTGCGTACACCCCACAATATCCCTAACTTATTTTGAGGAGTGTATGTCAAAATATATGTAACCGTATTAATCACTCTCACAGACGCCATCTTTGTAAGAAAAATGCTACTGCGTATTAAACGCCATCAAGTACGCGTAAGCACATCCTGGAAAATGTTCCAAACGCGCGCGTGTTGTTTAAAATTTGTTCGAAATACGGCGCAGCCGATGCGCGTAACAAAAATTTACGCCTAAGATCTCGATACACGTGACAGTTTGTAGGAAGTGACGTCATTTGAAAGTGATCAATTGCAAGGGAAGCCTTTTTCTTGTCCATGCCTCTTAAAATTTTGTTGGTCTTTTTCTTGTTCAGATGTATCTGACCAGGGCCGACTCCGAGTCCGAAACACAAGGCCTAGAGGTCATTTCAAGCCCCTTGACCAGGCAGGGCGAACTATTGGACAAAGCCAAGTATGCTTTGTTTCAGACAATGGACTTCATTCAAGATCAACCTGAGAATGTAAGGGTTAAAGGTCAATTCAAGCCCTTGATCTTACAGGGTCAGAGGTCAATTCAAGCCTTTGATCTTACAGGGTCAGAGGTCAATTCAAGCCCCTTGATCTTACAGGGTCAGAGGTCAATTCAAGTCCCTTGACCACACAGGGTCAGAGATCAATTCAAGTCCTTGATCTTACAGGGTCAGAGGTCAATTCAAGTCCCTTGACCACACTGGGTCAAGCTAATTATCGTATTACACAGTGTGCGTGTTGTGTTGAATAGCTAACAATGCGAGCCAATCAGGTTCGCGCGTACTGATTTGTAATCAACAACGCAGGGATGAATAATGTAACAGGGGCTGTATACATTAATAAATAATTATTCCGGGACGGCAGAGGCCTCACAGCTGGCGCTGCTCGTCCCGTCCTCGTCGCATGGTGGCGCTCTCGTTCTGGCGCGCGACTTAACCAGTTGTGAGGCCTTAACAAAGGCTAATACCAGGGCCAACTTGGTCTAAACACAACCATTCGTAACCTGAAACGTCCTTTACTAACGTACAGGAAGACAGTTCACTGGTTTTAGTGTAGACCCAGTAACCTCAGCAAGGCACAAGAGATGACATTTTTCACTTCATTACTCTATTCAAATTTTTCCTCCCCAGCCTTTGCACGATGAGATCCAGACATCCTTGTTAGACATCGACAACCGACAAGCGAGCCTCTGTCAAGAAGTCGTTCAACTTGAACAGGAGGAATCGGCCGCTGGGGACACCCTTCACAGATCGCTCAACAGCAGCCGCAATATCAGCAGTCTCAGTGATCAAAATCAGCTGGAGGTACGTAATAAATGGGCAGTTCCACCGTCACTAGCGTTGCATCATAGACTGTCATTTCACTTTCATCTCACACAATCCCACAGTATTTTGATCAAAAATGCCATAACACTAAAGGGAGGTGAGGCCTATCAACAGACACAGAGAACAACTCGCAACTTGGATTGCTGTTTATTGGGGGGGGGGGGGGAGGGGGGGGGGGGGGGGGGGAGGGGGAGGGGGAGGGGGAGGGGGAGGGGGAGGGGGAGGGGGGAGGGGGGGAGGGGGGGAGGGGGGGAGGGGGGGAGGGGGGGAGGGGGGGAGGGGGGGAGGGGGGGAGGGGGGGAGGGGGGGAGGGGGGGAGGGGGGGAGGGGGGGAGGGGGGGAGGGGGGGAGGGGGGAGGGGGGAGGGGGGAGGGGGGAGGGGGGGGGGGGGGGGAGGGGGGGGGGGGGAGGGGGGGGGGAGGGGGGGGGGGGGGGGGGAAAGGTGCCATGCCATGCCATGCCATGCCATGAGGCTAGCGAGTTACAGTTGAAATTATTCGTGCCTTGAACGGGACCTCCACTTATATCGAACTCTGGATACCTCTATTTTTTCTCCATTCCCTTGACTTTCGACTTAACAAGATTTTACTGTATTTTTATTTTTGTCTCATTGCAGTCTGTTGGTAACGACCCAAGCCCGCGTCGTTTGGCCGCCGAACTCCGATCCATGAATCTATCCCATGGACGTTTGATGGAGGAGAATACCCAACTACGATCATTGGCTGCTACGCACAGCCGCATTCTGGAGCAAAACACGTTTCTGATCGACAAGCAGAATACGCTGATGGAATCCAACAACGCACTCATGAAACAAGTCCTTGAGCTGAATGTAAGGGAAAAACTTCCTCTTTCAATTATCTCGCATACAGTCGAACCTTGATTATGAGAGCACTGTTAATGCATTCTACTTGTTTACAATATTACATGTAATTATATAACTATGGATGGCGGGTGATATGAGAATATACCGCACGAGTCTTGAAAATACTGAACGAGCCGAAGGCGAGTTGGGTATTTTCATGACGAGTGCGGTATATTCTCATATCACCCTAAAAGACATACAATATTATGTCTCGCCCGAAGAGTTTTTGCAAAAATCATCGCCGGCTCTAACCATAGATCTCATGTTAATGTGTTGTATCCTGTACACTAGACTCGTAGTTGGAAATCAAAGTGGCCGTTTCGGCGGGAAAAAAAAGGAATTTTCATTTCTTTTTAACTGAATAACTTGTTTGGTTTGGAGTGGAAAAGCACATACCGAATATTTGATTTGGTAAAATGCTATTCGAATATTTGATGAACGATCGAATATTCAAATATTCAATTCGTTAGGCACAGCCTTATTTAGTAGTTGATTTTGTGCTAGCAGAGACTTATAGTAAGCACTGTAAGCACTGCATTCTCAGCTCGCGTGAGGTCAAAATAGAAACGGTCTGTATACCAGGAAACGGTACATAAACGATACACTGTTGCACGGTTTTCAGTGAACAAGTAAACGATTAAACTTGTCTGGCCAGACGATAGATAATTGGCAATGTTCAACCCGGCCCACGTTCGCTGAACAATAGAGAGCTTATCGGATTACGGGCCATTGTGTGACTACTCCTGGCTGACTGGCTGCCACTGTTTATCCCGTGACCACCTGAACAAGGGTGTTTAACCACAACCCATTCGTGCCCTGGGGTGCGCCCAGCTGGAGGGTCGGGCGGCTCCCTTTGAAGTCGTCGGCCAGTAGCAGCCTTTTGTTCCCTTCATGCAGGCGGCTAGTTGTAAACCTGTCAATCATGGAAACTTCAAACAGACACACGGTTTTCTGTCAACAGAGAAACGATTTGGAGAGGGATTAACTCGAATCGTTTACCAGTATACATACCGTTTCTATTTTGATCTCGTGCCTAAGCAGCACCATGATATTGATCACATGTTTTTGTTTCTGTACAGACGAAATTTCATGAGCTGAGTGCCGCTCAAGCTAGGAAACCACCCACACCGCCCCCGCCGCCCCGACCCCAGCCACAAAGTCTCCCCGACAGCATCACCTCAAACCGTCCAATCATAATCTCCGCTCAAGAATGCAACCTGTCCAGCCCTCAAGTTCCCACCATGCACTCCATGGGGGGCCTAGCAAGCCCCATGCCAGGGATCCCAAGTCCCATGCATAGCATGCCCACGGCCCAGATCCCAGGCCTATACCACCAGCCCTTCTATGGGTACTACAACACGCCTCAGGGGTACGGGATCGCGGCGTACGATAGCTCTGGGCTGCATCCTGGTCTTGTTTCGTCGACCCCGGCGATGCACATGCCTCGTATGCCGGGCATGTCGCAGTTTATGTATAATGATGTGACCTCTCCCACGGAGGTTGAGCCCCAGACTCCGACTGTTGGTGGCTTCGTACAGGGGATGGAACCTGGAACCGAGGTACAGAGTGCAAACTCATACGTGACCTCGCCCACGGAGGTTGAGCTCCAGACTCCGACTGTTGGTGGCTTCGTACAGGGGATGGAACCTGGAACCGAGGTACAGAGTGCAAACTCATACGTGACCTCACCCGCGGAGGTTGTGGTCCAGACTCCGACTGTTGATGGCTTCACACATGGGATGCAACCTGAAACACAGGTACTGAGTGTAAACTCATGCTTTGCGTTAATCTTGCTCACTCACCTTCAGGGTTCTCCACGAGAGGTTTTGCTAGGGCGTGCCGCTCTACCTAATTTCTTTGCTTAAGTTATCTCTTCAGAACAACTTAAACTTATTTCTTTTATTTTGAGACCAGACTAAGCAATTGTCTGTGTTGCCAAAATGCCCCCTTTACTTTGGAAAGACCGATATATTCATAAATTACACGCTTTCTTACCTTTGAACAGCGAATCCCCCAAAATTGAAACCAGGGTTTTAGTCGAGTTCATCACAATTCCTCACAAGTCCCTGGGTCTTAATTCAAGTCACAAGCTATACAAATGAACTTCAACAAAGGCATTATTTTGTGCATGTTCATCCTTTGCTTCTTGTTACTGGACTTGACGTACTTGTGTGGGACTTGTCACAGACTTGTGATTTTATCATCTCTGGACTTGTGATAGACTTGTGATGGACTTGACTACAACCCTGATTGGGGCAACTGCATACAAGCAATATTTATGGTACAGCCAAGAACTGCGCTTACAAGCATGCACGTCTTAGTGGGCGATATGCTAATGTGCTGTGTGTGTAGCACTGTTGTGATTGGTCATACAGTACCGGCCAAAAGTTGAGTACACCTGTTGAAAACTATGTTTAGTAACATTTTACAGCATTTTATGCCCAGTACAAAAAACACATTATGCAACTTATATATTCAATGCATGTCATAAAAATGTCCTTGAAACTTCAGAAATGTCTCTTTATCTTTCATTCCTCAAAATATCCACCTCTGGCTTCATATAAAAGAGTAGCCTCTAAAGGTTACACAAGTTTTAAGAAGTACACAATGAAATTGAATACAATAATGTGCAACAGATTATGTGTAATAGGTTTTTTTGCATGTGTTCCGACTGTTCTCTGATTTTCTGAGGTCCCTGGAGCGTGTCCAAAATCACTTTGTACTAGCTGAATGCACAGTATTGGCACCAGTCAGTTCTTGACCTCTATCAGATAGCTATCTAGTCTATATTTGCGTTTCCTGCATACACAACTGTTGTAAAATGGCAAAAGGACCCCAGTTGAGTAAAGAAAGGGGCAAGCTGTGATTACTCTACGAAATGAGGGTCAATCTTACAGACAAATTGCAAATACATAGTTTTCAACTAGTGTACTCAAACTTTTGGCCGGTATTGTATTGCAGGTTCGGTTTGATTGACGTGTCGGAACTATGCATTATGCAATAAACTGCTATTATCCTTTCTTTCACAGCCAACCTCTTCGCTCGAATCAAAAGCTTACCCTCAAGGATTAAATCCATCAGTCTTTAACGACTCCACAACCCCCACATTACTCGAGGAGAACAAAGTATTTCTCCCTACTGTACCCACAGCAGCAACAAACAAACCTGCCGTTGGAACACCCAGCAGAATGCAGCCTACACCCCCGGTGTCCAGTAACAAGGACGTCACAGGTAACTCTCCGCTTCTCATGTCCATGCTGATGGACAAAGAGGAAGATTCGACAGATAAACCTGGCTCCATCACTGCAGGTACTCCAACGAAGGCATCCTCATCCGCGAAAAGCCCCACCTCAACTCCAACGGGAATCTTCAAACCGAAAACCTCGGAATCTAACCAAAAACAGGGATTTTTTGGGACAACTCAGTCGTCCGAATCTGGAGGCGTGTTTGGTGCAACTTCAAAACCTTCAGGGGCACCATTTAAGGCAGGAATGGCTTCCGACAAAACGGCCAATCCCATTTCTGCCACTATTTTTACCGATCCCACTTCTGCTACCATTTCCCCCAATCCCACTTCTGCTACCAGTTTTGGTAATCCCACCGCTGCCGCTAGTTCTGCATCTTCTGCTTTATCCAGCTTCTCTTTCAAGGCAAGCCCACTAGCAACATCTGGAAACATTCAACAGAAACCTCCAACACCTCAACCATCTGCAGCAAACAAGCCAGCCTCGCAGTCGCCTTTTGCCGGATTTTCCTTCGGTCATATCAAACCCGCAAACACAATGGCAGCAAATTTTGGGAACTTTGGAGTTAAAGGCTCAAACGAAATACCAAGCTTTAAGACTTTTGCTGACACTGCTAAAGGCCAACAGCCACAAGGTAAATATCTTCATCTTAATTATAGAGGATTACGTCTAATTTTTCAAGTTCAACTGATCTGAATGGTTTTGTATGGATTTTTGGTTTTGTAGTCTTTCAATTGGTAGTAGTTATTTCTTTTGTGGTACAGTCTAATATATAGCAATTGAGATAGAGTAGAATGGTGAGTTTTGAATGATCTTTGGCGGTTCACTCAATATATTGCTTTTTAATTTTGATGTTGTTAATGAAGTGTCCATACTGAAACTATTTTATGCTATTGTCCATTTTTCTCTCGTGCATTTAACCACTTGACATTGGAAGACATGTAAACATGTTTTGGCAATGTACATGTATAGTCATAGGGTCGGTTGACGTGTCAACACGTCCATTGCCCACCATTTAATTTTACACACCGTATTTTGAACTTGAATTTGACGGCTGTGGACGGCCTGTCAGTGTAGCAAATCTCGCTCAGTGGAGGCCGCCTCAGAGTGTTGCAAAGTATAATCTTTTGATGAAAAGTTTCATACAATGAATGTGAAAGTGACTCTCAAGAGTTGATGTTTGTGGTGCTTGACCTGAGGTCGATTTCACAAAGACTTGCGACGTGTCGTAAGTGCTCAAATCAGTTGCAACTCGCCGAACCCTTCGTAAGCTTACGACGGATTTTGTAGTTGCATTTCACAAAACACTTGCGACAGGTACACTTCACAGTTTAAGGACAAAACTGCTATGCGGTGCTATACACTCTTTGGGCCAAACCCCGCGGAAACTTGTAATTACCTGTTTGGTAGTCGTAACTTTGCGAAGGGCGTCTTAGGTTGTTACAACGCGTCGCATATTAATTCTTTGTGAATACTACCCTTGGTCTTTTGGCATTCGCATTTGCTATTTTTTTTAAATTGGTATTTTTTGCCAAAAATAATCCTGGGGCTAACTGGTTAACAAATACATCACAGAAGTTGGCTCAGAGAAAAAGCATTCAATGCCCTAATTTGTTTTCTTTTCTTCAGGATGTGATGACAATGACGATGATGTAATCTTTATATCTGAGAAGCAACCAACCCCTGATCAACGTGCCCGAGCCGAAGCACTCATGCTGCCTCCAACCTACTTCCTTTATGAAGACGAACCTCCATGTCCTGGTTGCGTTGGGTGTGACCCCGAGGACCTGGCTGCCAGGGGAATCACATGTAAGTTAGATTGCTAGTCGATGACATCTTAGACCAATGATCCATGTATTTATCATACATCGTGCGTAGTGCGCACTGCGTGATGCGTAAACATCAATCAGATATGTCCATGCATCTGTACTGTTCACTGCACTATCCATATTTCGTTAACCGTCTAAATTTTATACGCTCCATGGAGCGAATGAAACGGATGACTCACAGTGCAGTACGCACGACACATGAAGGTTACGTGGATTTTCGGCCTCGGACGCTTTGTTCTAGGTCTTTGTTCTAAGTCTTTTGCTGATAATTCCAGTTTCTTAAAGACAGATTACATGATTGGAAAACTTTTAAAAACAGGAACAGCATCATTTACATAATTAAAGAATAATGTTGGTAAACTGCCTTGTAGAAATGTTAGCCACATAGATGCAGTAATACTAAAGAAAACCATGCATATTTTTTTGTGTTGAATGAATTGTAAAAAAAAAATGTCTGATGACAATCTTTTTGATTGGAAAAAAAAATGCCTTCAGTTGGCAATTTCTCCCACAAAGATACCATTTTACACTGGGAAAAAATCATTTGGTGTTTGTTACCATTGCTATCAACACTTTTAGTCATTTTTCTTGTCAACTTGTTAAGTCATAAGCTCAAGAATCTTGAGTATATTTCATGAAGTAAAATTTCAAGTCACCGCAAATGATGTATTGAGGTTTTAAGGATGGTTTTGGGTTGTAAACATTTCCCTCATCCCATGTTTTTTTTTTTTTAATATTATAAATATTTTAATAGAGGTTAGGCGCCATACCAAATATTATTTGATTTTTTTTCTAAACAAGTCAAGGTGTATTAATTGCTTTTCGGTGATGTCACGCCTTCCATCCACCATTTTGGGTGTCATTTTTCATGACCCACGTGGCTCGAGTGATTACCAGCCAAAAAAGCAAGAAAAATGCATTGGTTGCCCTTACTCTGTTGCTTAACCTTGCTTTATGTTGTTGCGCAATGGCTGTTGTATCGATAAAGATAAAATGTATTTCTTCAGGCTAAAAATCGTGATCAAGTAAAAACACTTTTTTTCACAAGCTTGGCTACGTGCTCAATAATTTGAACATATCGCAATGCGCACATGCGACATTTTTGAATGAAAATACGCTGGTGAGTATTTTTATGCGTGTTCAGGTGCGTCTATTGGTGCGCGCGCATGTACGCGCATGACCGGTGACACCCAAACATTCCTGGATGTTCTACGTCACAGAAAGCAATCAATAGTGAGGCCTAATCAGAGACTCTGAAAATTTCGCCAAACAAAGTTTGTCATTTAGTTTGACCATGTGAAATGCTACAATTACAACAGCCAAAATTCCTAATCTTATAATTTCAGTAAGCAAGCATTCCCCATCACCGAAGGCATCTAGGGGTAAAGAAAAAGGGGGTAACGGCTCTGTTGCCACAAAAACAACAGTTCCATCAGGCACAATGGGTAAGCATTATTTTGTCATCGCATCACTGAGAAATTTTCCGGTAAGAGTTGAGAAGTTGATCAGAATTTGTTTTCTTTAATATGACTCGCCAAGCATCATTAAATGCAGATTTGATGGAAAAACTCAAATTTGAGGGAAAACAATTCAGATTTCGTAAGTAAACACTTTCAGCCTGTCACATATGTTGTGTACACAGCCATGATCAACTACAGTCGAACATTGATAATACAAGGTCCGTGAGACTTTTTAAATTACCACGTTATAACAGTAATCTTGTATTATCAGTCTTGAAAACGGAGGAAAACAAAGATTTGGGACTTCAGCACGAGTGATGCAAAAACACAATAAAAATCATTTTTATTAGCGCCCAGGACTATCCATCCTCAAACCATTTGAATGTTTCCCTGAATGTAACTTTATTTACTTTCTGCTGGTATTAATTGTCCTTAACTCTGTTTATATTTCAGAACCAAGCCAGCCTGCTTCAATTTTTGGCAACTCGGTAGCATCAACTATCAGTTTTGCTTCTCTCACGTCCGACAAACAAGGGACATTTGCTCAAGAAGGTATGACAAAATTAAAAGCCTGGTTCAAGGTCCGAAAACTTGTAAACTGTAAAACGAAGAACAATGTCACAGAGCTGTTAGGACTTTGCACAAGATTTGCCTTGTGAAAATGGGATACCAGGAGCGCGTGTGGACTCTCAAAGGTTGTGGGTTCGAGCCCCACTTCGACCAACGTGTTTGTGTCCCTGGGCAAGGCACTTATCTCGGTTGCCTTGAAGTTCCAACTTCATGTTGGTGGTTGTTGGCCAACAAATGTTGGCTCGTGTAGACCGGCCTCTAAGACAATTTGGAGTGGTTAGAGAAATAACGGGCGAAACTTTGTGTATTTTTCTCTTTAAAACAAAGGGTTTTATTTGTCTTATTACAGGACAGAAAGGATTTTCCTTTGCCAAAGCTGGCACCCCAGTCTTCGGCAATAAAGCCAATGAAGAGAGTACTGGTGAAGGACAGGAACATGACCCACACTTTGACCCCATCGTCGAACTGCCCGAGGTACAGAACAGTGCATTGTTTAACCCAGTGCATGTGCCCTTGGGCAAGGCACTTTGTCATAAGTTGCCCCTCTCCAGCCAGGAGTAATTGGGTACCTGCAAAGGTTGTAGCCCCTGAGTACTTGTCAGGCTGATGGGGCTGCATAATCCCCAGGGAGTTTTCTCTCCACCCAGGAGTAAATGGGTACCTGTAAGGGTTGCAGCCTTTGGGCACTTATGTCAGGCTGCTGGGTCTGCATACTCCCCAGGGAGTTGTGCCCAGTTGACCAGGGTAATAATGTTGTAAAGCGCCATGAGTATCCTCCATGGTGCATGTGCCCTTGGGCAAGGCACTTTGCCACAAGTTACCTCTCTTCACCCAGGAGTAACTGGGTACCTGCAAGGGTTGTAGCTGCTTGTGTCAGGCTGCTGGGGTACATACTCCCAGGGAGTTGTTCCCAATGACCAGGGTAATAATGTTGCTCAGTGGTTAGTTGACAATTTGTACTAACTGGCAAGACCTGTTACTCGATTCAAATACACGACCAGGTCTTGACGGTTAGTTGACGATTTATACTAACTGGCGAGACCTGTTACTCGACTTAAATACACGACCAGGTCTCGGTGGTTAATTGACGATTTATACTAACTAGCGAGACCTGTTACTTGATTTAAATACATGAATAGGTATTGGTGGTTAGTTGATGATTTAACTGGCGAGACCTGTTACTTGATTTAAATGCATGACCAGGGTCCTATTTCATAAAGCCCACTAAAAAACATTCCTAAATAAACATTCTTAACTCGTGTTTTTAAAGATAGAGATTTTATTGTTCCTAAATCCACTTATGAATGTTTAACTTTTTATAAGAAAAAGGACCCAGGTCTTAGTGGTTAGTTGACAATTTATACTAACTGGCGAGACCTGTTGATTTAAATACATGATCAGGTCTCAGTGGCTAGTTGACTATTTGTACTAACTGGCGAGACCTGTTACTTGATTTAAATACATGACCAGGGGTGAGTGCTATTGAACATTCTCTCAAATTGTGCGCCAACAGCTCATTGACGTAAAAACCGGTGAGGAAGACGAAGAAGTAATGTACAAGCAGCGAGCTCGACTTTATCGCTTTGTTAACGATCTTAGCGTCTGGAAGGAGAGAGGTATTGGGGATGTAAAACTACTACGACATAGAGACACTGGGTTGTTGCGGCTCATCATGCGAAGGGAACAGGTGAGATTAGGGACAGAATACATAATTGGAAAACTTTTAAAAACAGGAACAGCAGCATTACATAGATGCAGTAATACTTCAGAAAACTTGGTTTTTGTGTTGAATTAATGGTAAAAAACGTCCTTCAGTTTGCAATTTCTCCCACAAATGTGCCATTTTACATGTAAAAAAAAATCATGTTGTGTTGTTACCTTTATCGACACTTTTAGTTGGGTGTTTGAGTAACTGCGAATTATGTATTGGGGATTTAATCAACCATGAATGAAACTAGGTCCTGACATTTATTTTACATCAAAATGGGCAGTAGTAATGTCTTTTTAGACAATAGACAGATCCAGTAAGCTCCGCCCATTTAGCAATTGCCTAGCAACATGCCACACATGTGAGGCACGTGTGCAGTAGAGTCGCGTGGCCGCGCCATGCGTCAGCGTCCGCGCCCTGGTCAGCGCGTAATAAAACATGCACACGCACACAGAAACTGTACGCTCGAAACCAAAATGTGCACTTAAGTATCCGGTCGTGTGTGTGCACGTACAACACGCCTGCATTATGTGTAACACGTGAATCAAACAAAAACAACTTGACACACATCTAGAAGGCAGTGAATGCACAACATAGCAAAACGACAAGCTAATTGTGGTGAGTTTTACCGATTTACAATCCGTTTTAAACCGGCTAGGGTCCTCTGCGCTGATAAAAATGTTAATGGTGTTTTTGCGTCACTCGTGCTGCATTTCGCCGTCGCTCTGTGCACAAAACTTTGAGGACTCGGGTAACCAAAATGGAGATCCACTTTTTTGTTACCTCAACCTGAGGCTGTGATTGGTCAATTCCAAAAGGCGCGGAGCTTACTGGATCGGTCTATTAATTCCTCATATACAGTGAAGATTCTGCATCAAGTTACTTTGCATTCCATAATTTTTATAATATTCCCTTTGATCACATGTTTACATTTGTTGAAAGAGATTCCTTTTTCTGTCCAATTTCCTGTGACTGAACGAGTTATACCAAACAACAAAACAAATTCCTGCATTTTTTTCTCCACTTTTTGACTGAAAATAAAACCGCAGTTAATCTGAGAGTGGACATTTTCAACACACAGAAGTCTTTATGCAGTCATGCATAACAAAGCAGTGAATTTTCCTTGGAATTAAGTTCAATTTTATTTGATTAAACTCTATTCTGAAGAAAATTTGCATTTCTTTTGTTCCTAAGATAAATTATATTATGAAATAAAACATGTTAGATAAGCATCTCACGTCAACTTCATAAATTTGAATTCAAATGTAACATTATCTCCTTCCATTTGTTTTAATGACAGGTCTTAAAACTGTGCGCTAATCACCGCATAAGCACCGACCTAACGCTAAGCAGCATGGAATCGTCCGACCGTACTTGGGTCTGGTACGCCCTGGATTACGCCGAGGGGGAACCTTGCCACGAGCAGTTTGCCATTAAATTCAAGACGCCGGAGCTGTCCCAGGAGTTCAAGCAACGTTTGGAGGAGCTTCAGGCTACTCGGAGAGAGGAAGAAAGGATTGGTTTATCTGGGAAGGTCAAGGAAACTGAGATACCAAAAGAAACTGCTGAGACTGAGGAGAAGACAGATACTAAGGAGGGAGAGGGGGAATCGGTGAAGACGCAAGAGCCAGTTGAAGAAACGGATGAAGAGGTAGAAAACTTTTAAGACTTGACGTTTATCAAGAGAGCAAAACATTGCTACAGGCAACCATAGTTTGCATAAACTGCATGTTGTGTAGATTACACATTGTTGTATTGTCGTCACTGCAAACGGATGCATGTGTTATTTTGTGTCCACCAAAGACGCATGTGGGTCATTCCATGAAATGGGACACAGTGTCTCCCTTACGTCATGACACTTTTGGAGTTGATTTTTTATAATTACCGGACTTCAGAGAACGATTACCCTCGGCATATAAGGAATATATGACCTCATGAATCGAACACCACCTTTATCTGTTGATACTACTCAAAACATAACGAGAACGATTCAATAAACTAGTGCGATCTTCTAAATGCAGGTGTAACATTTTGGAACTTTCGCTTAAAATTTAACAAATTGTTCTCATAATGTAATTTGAATCAATAAAATCCAGGTTCTACAGCTGGGTAAAATCAGCAACTATCTTTTCCAGAAAGAAACTGGTCAAAAAGACTTGAAATCTAATCGCAAGAGTTTGAAAATGCCTTGGATCCCCCGCTTACGTCGTGAAACAATTTTCTTTAATATTTTCAAGACTATGATACCAAGACATGTCTAACCCTTTGTAGATTACTTTAAATATTCTACATTATTTAGAAATTGCACAGAAATTTCTTTAAACAATTTTGTTAACTTGAAAAAGCCATTTTTACAAATGCATCAAAATGTCATACTTTGGCTCCTGTTTTTATGGAAAGACCCCTGTCTGTTCACAGTGACAACACAATGCTACAGTGTGTAATCCATACAAAACATGCAGTTTATGCGCTAGAGCAGGCCTGTAACCAGGGGGGGATCTGGTGGATCGGACGATGCCCCCCCCGCGGAACAGGGAGTTCCGCTCAAAAATTCAATAATTCGAATAATTCAATTTTTCGTCGCACAATATAGCCAGTTGGATATTGAGAATAAATCTACTTATCCATGATTCTTCGTTATGTATGCAATGTTATGTATAGCCGGCATTTTACTGTTTCAAAAACTAGTGCCTAACGGCACTATTCGATCCCCCCCGCAAAACTCGCTGGTTACGGGCCTGTAGAGCACCACAGTTTCTGCAGCCTACGTAAATGGATTGGTCTATATGCACTAATGGCCACTTATGTGGGCACGTTTCAGTGTTCTGGCTGCACAATTTTATTTTTACATCATGAGAGGTTTTGTGTCTCTTGTGCATTTTGGGAAGAGACTACATAATTATGAATAAGTTAAATTTTAGCTTAAGGGTTATTTTGAACGAATTTAGAGCTCTGGAATGCAATAGGTTTGCAACCAGCTTCGTGGTCTGATTATAAGAGATCTCGACTTTCAATAAGAAAGTCCTTGGTTTGAATCTCAGCATAGTTTGGGATTTTTTAAAAACTTTATCAGTTTTTCTGATTTCAGAATACTTTTTTTCTTCTCTGTAATTACTTTTTAAAAAGGCTGTTTTTACGTGTCCTTTGCAGGCAACTACTGAGGACATATTTGCCAAATTCCAACCGAAACCTGGCGACTGGAAGTGTGACGCATGCTTGTTGAATAACAAGGCAGATGCGATATCATGCATCGCTTGTATGACGCCCAAACCAGGGGCAACACCATCCCAGGAAAGTGGAGTCTCGTTGAACCTTAGTTTCTGATGGGGGTTTTACGTAAAATTCGAAAATGGATTGGTCTATATGCATTAATGGCCACTTATCTGGGCAGGTTTCAGTGTCCCAGCTGTGCAATTTTATTTTTACATCATAGCCTGGGGAAACAAGCTGTTTTGTGTCTCCTGTTCATTTTGAAAAGAGACTATATAATTATGTATAAGTTAAGTTTTAGCTCAAGGGTTATTTTGAACGGATTTAGAGTTCTGGAATGCAGTAGGTTTGCAACCAGCTTCGTGGTCTGATTAGAAGAAATCTCGACTTTCAATAAGAAAGTCCTTGGTTCGAATCTCAGCATTGTTTGTGTTTTTTTTTTCAACTCCATCAGTTTTTCTGAGTGAAATTCAAAATACTTTTTCCTCTGTAATTACTTTTGAAAAAAGGCTGTTTTTGTGTCCTTTGCAGGCAACTACTGAGGACATATTTGCCAAATTTCAACCCAAACCTGGCGACTGGAAGTGTGACGCATGCTTGTTGAATAACAAGGCAGATGCGCTGTCTTGCGTTGCCTGTATGACACCCAAACCAGGGGCACAACCTCCTATCTTCCAATCCAAGCCGCCATCGACATCCCAAGAAAGTGGAGTCTCAATGAACCTTGGTTCTGGTGGAGGTTTTAGTTTTGGGAATTCTTCTTTTGGCTCTGGCAAAACTTCTGGATTTCAATTTGGAGGTCCTCTGCCTTTTGGTAGCACAACGTCCACTTCGACAAACCAAGGATTTTCATTCCCAAATGGAGGAGTTACTTTTGGAAGCAAGCAATCGGAGAGTACACCAACGACCACAATGGAGCAAGCTCCGACCCAAGTATCACAGCCAACAAGTCAGTTTACGTTCGGAGAGACATTTCAAAAGTTTGACCTTGGCGGTTCGGGCGATAAACCTTCGCAGCCGGTTTTTGGGTCACAACCCCCAAGCACTGGCTTCTCCTTCGGTGGAAGCAGTCTGGGTGCTGTAAAAACAGACGCTGCTAGTTCTGCTGCTACCGCAAATGTGGCTTCGGCGCAACAAGTTACTCCAGTCAAACCATCAACGGGATTCGTGTTCGGAGCAAAAAGTCCAACATCAACCTCCCAAGCTGGCACGGAAACTCCGAAAGCGTTCTCTTTTAACGACATGGCCAAATCTACGGGTTCCACCTTCTCATTTCGTTTAGACGTCAGCAAAGTCACCGAGCCATCGCCGGAAAAAACACCCAAGCCAAAATCCCCCGGTTTCCTAAAATCCCCTGGACTGAATAAAAGCGGCGACAACGAATATTACAAGGACGACGACGGAGATCACATCCACTTCGAACCTGTCATCGAGCTACCGGAATGCATCGCGGTAAAAACCGGCGAGGAAGACGAAATCTCCAAATTCAGCCATCGCGCTAAGCTCTTCCGCTTCGACAAAGAATCATCGCAGTGGAAGGAACGCGGAATTGGCGACATTAAACTCTTGTACAACCCGTCCAACGGAAAGTACCGTATTGTCATGCGCAGAGAGCAAGTCTTTAAGGTCTGCGCAAACCACTACGTCACGCCGGAGCTGAAACTGGAACCGAACGCTGGATCGACGAAGTCTTGGGTCTGGATGGCGATGGACGCTTCTGAGGACGAAGTCCAAGTTGAGCAACTTGCAGTGAGATTTAAAGCGGAAGAGGCTGCGCAACAGTTCAAAGACGCCATTGACTCGGCTCAAACACACATGGTGACTGGAGTTAAGGAGTCAACAAGGGAAACCAAACAAGATGACAGTGAACAAAAACAGGAGGAAAAACAGGAGAAAGGTCGAAGTGATACGACGGTCGGAGTGGCAATAGATGATGCAGATAAAGTTGCAGCTAAATGTGATCAAGATGACGTTGCAAGGGGCAACGATGATCAGAATGTTCAGGATGATCCAGATGATCAGGATGATCCAAATGATCAGGATGATCCAAATGATCAGGATGATCCAAATGATCAGGATGATCCAAATGATCAGGATGATCCAAATGATCAGGATGATCCAAATGATCAGGATGATCCAAATGATCAGGATGATCCAAATGATCAGGATGATCCAAATGATCAGGATGATCCAAATGATCAGGATGATCAGGATGATCAGGATGATCAAGTTGATCAAGTTGATCAAGTTGATCATGATGATTACAGTGATCAAAATTGTCCAGATGATCAAGTTGATGAAGTTGATCAAGTAAATCAAGATGATTACAATGATCCAGATAATGATGATGATTACGAAGACCTAGAAGAAGAAATTGTTGAAGAAGATGAAGACGCAGTACAAGAGCCAAACCTAGTCTTTGCGGAAACGGGACAACATGACGTCGAAATCCAACCGAACAGAGGAGACATACCAGATGCACAGGACGAAACTACTTTGGGGACTGAAGAGGTGGAAAGTTATGACCAAGATGATGGTTATAAAGATGTAGAGAATGGGGACGAGACGGCGGAAGGACAAGATAAGGAAGAAATAAAGACGGAAGGAGACAGTCTTGAACAAGAGGGTGGAGATCAAAATGATGATCAAGGTTATGAAGAAGAGAAAGAGCCAACAAAAACGGGTATTGATCACAGATTTCTATTATACACTCAATACTCACAATAAGTTAGGGATACTGTGAGGTGTACGCAGATATCTATTGAGGGTATGCATTCCGCTTTAATGATTTGATTAGACAATTGGGTCATTCCATGTCAAATCATGGAATTTTTAACCCTACCCTCTTCAAATTTGCTCAAATTTGGTTTATAGGTTAACTTTGACTCAACAAGCTCAAATTTCAAAATTAAAAATGTATCTGACTTACGGTTTTCGCGATACGGCGCGCGCTTTTTCGACGATTTTGGTCAAAATGAGTGCGACCGTCAACTTTCAAACGACCATAAATCAGTAACCCCTGGGTCAAAATGGCTGAAATTTGTATTTTTTGGAAAGGGAATTGCATAAGGAATCCAAATCTGCCATTATTTTCATGCATTAACATGGTATGTTTTCATGACCTTTTGACCTTCACTTTGACCTTGAATTTGACCTCGTGGATCACGTGATCCAGAGGTGAACTTCGGTGAAAATTTTGAAATTTGAGCTTGTTGAGCCAATGTTACCCTATAAACCAAATTTGAGCAAATTTAAAGAGGGTAGGGTTAAATCCATTGGGTGATTTGACATGGAATGACCCAATTGTATCTGCATGACAGACACACCTTGTCACAGGAATAGGTGAAAATACACATTTGAAAACAAATTCTTGTGAGGAAAAACTCCAAATGCAGATGACCCAAGAATGATGGCAATATTTTTACTCTAATTTTCATTTAGTTATTCCTTTAGCCGAGGCTGAAGAATTTGTCGTTGTGAAATCCTGCGATCCAAACATCTCCAAAGCCTTCTCTGAGCTGCTACGAAGTGCCAACGCCAGCCACTCCCAGAAACTCCAGGAGGGGGCAGAGTCTTCATCACAGAAGGAGCAAGAAGAGGGAGGGGCAAGCGGCAAGGATGACAGTGTGTCGGGTGAAGGGGACGACATTCACTTTGAACCTGTTGCTCATCTCCCGTTACAGGTGGGTCTGAATTTAAAGATGTTACACAAGAATGTTGAATTGTGTGAACATCAACTTTACAAACAGCATTATATACAGTTGAAAAAAATGAAACGTAATTTTCTTAAAGGCAGTATACAGCATTGGTAATCTCGAAAATCAGAAATGTTCACAGATTTACGCCTAACTTACACAATATAAACATGATGACCGTAGAAAACTGCCCCTAAAATGGTTTTGTCTAAAGTGCTATAGTCGTTGAGAAATGAGTAAAACAATTAGTTTGCATCTCATGAGACGAAAAGTCAATTCGCCCCAAAACCATTTCGCCCAAGTGCCATTTCGCCCTAAACCACTTAGACTTGATTTCAAGTCTGTAACTATAGACCGGTTGGTTCGTAAACCGCAGCAGCGTAGTCGCGAATGGACTGGGAACAAGTCTAATCGACCTCTAGTTACAGACTTGAGAAACCTGTTTCCGTTTTGTACACGGTCTATGGAGTTTGCTACCAGAATTGGACGTAGAGAGCTGATTGGTCGAAACGCAGGACGACATTAATATTCATGTTACTCCTCCGACTTGTTCTATGGCAACTGCGTGATTATATATTACGCGATATGAATGCATTAATATTGGCGCGAATACAGGTTTCTCAAGTCTCTAAACAGGTACTATTCATAACAACGACTGTTGCGTGTGGGGATTATAGGCGTCAGACGGACCAAATTCGACTGTTCAGAGACTTGACCTCAAGTCTATAAACCACTTTGCCTGAGTACCATTTTGCCCCAAATTACTTCGTCCAAACACTACATTGCCCAAATGCCACTTCGCCCCAAAACTTGCTCCTTTAACAGCTCCATGATATTTGTGTCTGAATTTCCTTGGACAGGTTGAGAAAATCACGGGAGAGGAAGATGAAACCCAACTCTTCTGCTCGCGTGCAAAGTTGTATCGCTACGACAAGGAGTCGTCGCAGTGGAAAGATCGCGGTATCGGGGATATTAAGATTCTTCATAATCCCAAGACGGGGCACTATCGAATCGTTATGAGACGAGAACAAGTCTTGAAGGTTAGTTGGACTGTCTACATTGTATCTTTAAATTTGCTGTAGTCAACGTAAAATAACTTTCAGCTCTTTGAAAGTAGTTCATGGCAATCACTCATGTGATCTCTTTCGTCAATTTTTCCCGATTAACAGTTGTGTGCCAACCATTACATCACTAAAGACATGAGTCTACTTCCGAATGCCGGATCTGAAAACTCTCTGGTCTGGCATGCCATGGACGTGTCGGATGGCGAAGTCCAGCCGCAACAACTTGCCGTTCGATTCAAACTGGCCGGGACGACGCAACGTTTCAAAACAGTCTTTGAAGAATGTCAGGCAGGATTGAGGAAAGAAACCGACCAAGGTAAAAACGATATTCATTTATTTTGATGTTAATTAGGCGCCATACCAGATATTGCTTTCGTTACTTTGCTCAGTTGTGCTGTCATGCAACACTGATAAAAAAAATTGTGTTGATTTAGGGAAAACCTGAGGTAGTATACCACTGTGCCTCATAGCTCAGCTGGTAGAGCATCTGCCCGGTGTGTCAGAGGTCTTGGGGAAACTTGAGGGAGTATACCACTGTGCCTTATAGCTCAGCTGGTAGAGCATCTGCCCGGTGTGTCAAAGCTATAGGGAAAACCTTGGGAGTATACCACTGTGCCTCATAGCTCAGCTGGTAGAGCATCTGCCTGGTGTGTCGGAGGTCTTGGGAAAAACTTGATGTAGTATACCACTGTGCCTCATAACACAGCTGGTAGAGCATCTGCCCGGTGTGTCAGAGGTCTTGGGGAAAACCTGATGTAGTATACCACTGTGCCTCATAGCTCAGCTGGTCGAGCATCTGCCCATTGAATCAGAGGTCTCGGGTTCAAATCCCGATAAGGCCCTTAGGATTTTTCTCTTCTCCCAAGTTTGGTTGTTTCATTTCAATAGTGAGGGGGTCGAGGACCACGTAGGACTTTACATGCACTATAAAATGTTCATGGTAGTGACAAAAAATGTTGATAAGTAGTATTTCAGGGGAGGGAGGGAGTCATGAAAAATACTACGCTCTGTAGAATCGTTAAAGTGTTGACAACTTTGGACAGCCCCTAAATAAGATGACTTCACATAATTTCATAAAAGCATGGGCACAGTTCTTCATTGTTTTCCCAAAATGTAGATGAGGTACTGACTTGATTAAAATAAGTGATTAAATTACACGCGGAAATCAAGCCGTTTTGAACAGTTTTTTAAAGGCAGAGGCTCGTCAGCAATCGGAACTGTGGTCGATTTCACAAAGACTTGTGACGCGCCGCAAGTACCCAAATCCATCGCAACTCCGTCGCCGAACCTTTGTAACTTTGCCACGGGTTCGGCGAGTTGCGACGATTTCGATACTTGCGACCGGGTCTGAATTCTTTGTGAAATTAACCCCTGGTCTTGTTTCGGAAGTTGTCAAGTTTGTTTGTTTTCTTTCTTTCTTAGCTGGTGATGACCCTTCTGCAACTGAACCACAACAACCTGGTGATGCGGAAACATAATAAGGACGTGTTAATGGAGAGAATGATAAAGTAATCTTTTGTTTTGTCCGGTTTTCTTCTTCAAAACCAATCTTTTCCATTTGTATGAATAATTTAATATATCATGTAAATGTTTCTAATTTTAAACTCCATTTACAGTGATCAAAAATTCATGAGTTGACAAGAAAAACCCGACTAAATTTGTTGATTGCAATGGTAATAAACACCAAATGTTTTTCCCCTGTGTAAAAAGATATGTTTTGGGAGAAAATTACTGACTGTACACGCTCTTTAAAACAATTTTTGCAAATTATATTTTTCCAATTCATCAACACAAAAACCATTGCGGATCTTAAGGTCATGAACCCTCCTCCCCCAAAAACCTATGTTTAGCGTTGGCATGCACGTCACTTTCAACCCTGGGCGTCAAAGCTTTTTTTTTTTTCGAAAACACAATGCACTTAAGCCGGCCGTACACCTTGCGTTCCGACTCTGTTGCGATTGCACAGACTCACAAAATTTCAAACATGCTCAAAATTCTGCTATTGCGTTTCGACAGACACAAAATCGTGACCACACCGCCATCAGAATGCATCGCAAAACCTGTACACCTTGTGATGCGACTGCACAAAATGCGCTATTGTGACTGGATCACGGATGAAACGCAAGGTGTACGGCCGGCTTTAGACACGCATTGTCTTGTCAAGCTGCTGTTGACAGTTCTCTATAATTATTCCCTCGAGGGCAAGTCGTCCACACGGCGCAAATCCCTGAGTTCTCTTTTGGAGGTTGAAAGTTGTTTTTGGGGGAAACTCGTAGGTTCACTTGAGGGATAATCCCCGAGTGCGTCCATAACGTCTGAAACTTCTAACTTTCCCTCGAGGAAACGGCCTCCGTGTGGACATGCCTTAAAATGTAAACATATCATGTTAGATTTTAATTGCTAAAACCTTCAACGGCAAGTAAGGTGGATTCACGTTCAGCCTTTTTGCACGTAAATGCGACGCGCATCGCTTTAAGAAAAAGCGGTGTTGAGGGAATTTGGAGAGAAACACGCATTAAAAATCCAACAAAAACGCTTTCCACCCAAGTTTATTCTGTGGTTTTTAGGACGTCGTTTCACTCCAAATTCCCTTCGCACTGCTTTTTCTCAAAGAGATGCGCATCGCATTTACACGAAAAAGCCCAGTGTGAACCACGGTCCATTTGTGTCAGTACTTAACTCTTAATTCACTGCCCATTATTGTTAAAATTTAACCCTAAAGTGCTCGGCCTTTTGTGGTTTTTGTATTTTTTTGAAATTGAAGTCAAACATGCATTTGGCATGACTTGGAAGAAAAGATATACAAGCAAGGTCGTACATATACAATAATACTTTCGGAATGCGTATAATAGATCGTATATGTACGACTTGGGCAGTGAAAGAGTTCAGAGTTTCACAACTTTGGCTTAAAAGTAAAAATTTGTGCTTAAATTTGTGCTTAAATTTATGCTTAAATTTATGCTTAAATTTAAGCTTAAATTTATGCTTAAATTTATGCTTAAATTTAAGCTTAAATTCATGCTTAAATTCATGCTTAAATTCATGCTTAAATTCATGCTTAAATTCTTGTTTATACAAAAAGAATGCACATACTCTGTACAGTCAAATGTTGTTAATTTTGATTACCTTGTTATAACTGGAACTTTGTATTATCAGGAATGAAAACCATGAAGAACAAAGATGAGGGGAAACATTAATGACTGTTTAATAATATTCTGTAAATGATTCTACAAATATATAATCATGCCTTGATGCAGAATCAACACAATAGCCAGATTTATCTTGTCAGAGATTTTGTGATTTTTTTTTGGGGGTGAGGGGAGTGGTATTATGGAGTGCATTATATTTTGGGTTTTTTCCCTCATTGTTCATTACCATGTAGACGGTGTGATCTCTGACGTCACGGCAGGCATCAAAACATTGGGGGTGTGGCTATCGCAGTGCACGCGCATCTTGTCGTGCATAAATTTGGATAAGGAATGAGGTCGACGGCTTTGAATTATGATACCTTTGACATCATTCCCCAAGCAAATTTATGCAGAGCAATATGCGTGCGCACAACGGCAGGCACGATTTAAATAGAGGGCGCTATATATGTAAACAATTAAAAGTCACATGGTCTATAGCATCGTGGATTGTAATGAATCGGAAAATCCATGTGGATTTGCCATTTTGTAAAAAAAAAAACAGCTGAAATGTTAATTGTCTCTAGTCATTTCAGTACATGTAGAAAAGCACGAAAGCAAATAAAACAGTGCTGTAAAAAGTGTCATTTAAAAAAATATTGCATTTTCATTTTGTTTCTTATTTGTACTTGAAAACACATCAAAATCTTAAACCTGAATAACCCAAAATCGGCCAAAATATCTATTTATTTTCTTGTAATAAATACTCTGTTGTATTGTTGCTTGTGTTAATTATTGACAGGAATAACTCCATAAATTTAGTCTCATCTTTAAATGCAGTGCATGATTTACAATAACTAGTAAAGAAAGGTTCATTTTATTGCACTAAAATACGCCAGAAAATTAGCAATGCTTTTTTTTTTTTAATTAGGGCACAGATTTTCACTTTTTTTTTTAAAGAAGGGTGCAACGTCACAGCAGCATTAGCCACGCCCACCCTCCGCTCAAACCTTGGAACCAGTTGAAACCGGTCGAGTGTAAAAACATCTTGTCAAATTAACCAATCAGCGTTGCAAATCACCAAGTTGGCACGCGGCCGAGAAATTTAGGCGCGCTCTTCAAACTGCGCGCACGTGCTTGAAAGCCAAAATTGAAACTGAAATTTCAGTTTTATAGAAGTTGTAGGCCAAGCGGCATCGTCAGATTTTCAGGGGCAGGGGGTGGGGGAAGGGGTGGGGGAGGTGAGGGGAGGGGCGTGCAAGGCAAAGGGTTCGCCCACACCCCTTTGGCGGCGACGCTGTGTAGGCCATGCACATCTTGTGAACAGCTACATTTCAAGTTTTAAAATGACGCCTTAACCGCAATGTAACTTTCGGGAGTAATAGGTTTTCAATATTTAAAACGAGTAGAGAAACGAAAGAAGGCCTATAGCAGGTGCATTGTTTCCTACACGAAAGTGGCTGAGAATGTTGAGCACACATTGTTACAATATACTGGCTCCAAAAATGTTATTCGCGGAGCAAATCTCCGAGTATTTTGGCCGAGTTTTTTGTTCATTTTCTGGTTTGACTGCTAATTTAGAAACACATTTTACAGGATTTATCACATTGGCCTATTAATGTTTTTCTTCTTTCACGTAGAGAAAGATATTTGCAAAACAATTTTGTAAAAATCCCCCTGATATGAATTTTGTAGTGTTTTACCTTATGCAGTGGTTTGCGCGCCCCTAGTTTTAAAGCGGACAAATTGGGCACGTAAACCAGTTACCACTGCGAAAGGAGTTTGTGTTTTACCCTGCACTGAAAAACGAGTGCTTGTGAGTTTTAAATACATGTACACAATGTATTGTAGACCAGTTCGCCTACTTCGCCTTGCAGGGTCACATTTAAAGTGTTTTATGTCATCAAACTTGCACCTATAAATAACATGTTTTATTGGGCATATACACACGTACATGTATAGCAGACAATCACAATATGCAAGATTAGCTCAGGTTGCGTTGGACTCCGTACCGCATGAATGCAATGAAGATGACGTTCAACCTGGGCTAGTACAGTATTAACCTTATAAAATACATGTAAATAAATATTGCGTGCGAGGGAAATTCCCAACGCAGGAAATGTGAGAAATGTTTTATTGTGTGACCAGACACATACATGTAGTTCCATTATAGTTCCGTTAGTAAAATATAATGCCCAGTTATGCAGCAGCGCGTGCAGTTTCATAACCAACTCGGGAAAACAATCTTCAAACTACATGAATAGTTCAACTTTTTCGACTTGACTTGTGAACAGCGAAAGACAGTGAGTGTCATCTAAAAATGTTTTATTTAGGCTTATTGGTATACTTTTAATTGTGAATTTCTATGAATTACGAATTGTTTTCATAGGCGCGGCAATAGTGTGAATATTAATATTTTGGTCTTTCTTACTTTGAAATTATTCATCTCATAATATAGGACATTTGTAAGCGAAATGTTACAAATAATGCTAACAGCAAACTAAAATTTATTTTCTTTGCAGAATTTGTCAAGGATGGAGAAAGCCACAATGAATCATTTGTTGTGTTTTCTGTGCAATGAGAAATGCCAAAAGCCGAAAATCCTGAATTGCCTGCATAATTATTGTGAGGCCTGTCTCATAAAAATGAAGCATTCGACCCAACCTTTTGAAGAAAATATTCGGTGTCCTTGCTGCAGTGAAGTGACGGAAGGCGGAGTTAAAAAAACAAAGACAAATTATTTCCTCATCCGCCTTGTGAAGGAGGCGGCGCTATCCGAAGCCTTGAAGAGTAACGATATTTCTTGCAGTTTGTGTGCCAAGGCCAAAGCCTCAAATCACTGCTTTGATTGCGCCAAATTTCTCTGCTCCAATTGTCGGAAGATCCACGATCTTTTCTCAGTATCTTCTGAACACAAAATCATCTCTTTGGAAGTGTGCAGAGAAGGGAAAATGCCAACGGATCTACCAATTTCAGACGGGGTCGTGAGGTGCGGAAAACATGACGAAAAATGCCAGTACTTCTGTGAGACATGTCAAGAATTAATCTGCCAGGATTGTAAGGTTCTGTACCACCCCTCGCAGTCGCACTCTTACTACAACCTGAAAAAAGCAGCCGTGGAAGGAAAGAAATCCACGCAGACCCTACTGACTCGACTGGCAAAAAAGCTCCCCAAGTTGGAAAAATCACTGGGTCTCTTTAAACAGCTTGTACCGATTTTCAAAACTCATTTCAAGCAGACCATTTCAGAAGTACAGGCTTTTGCCGACAAAATCCGCGAAGAAATAACGGCTCAAGAGAAACGACTAATCAGTGAGATTCGTCGGGAAAGCCACAAACAAACGATAGATCTTACCCTGACTTGTAAGGGTCTCAGTGAATCGGTCATTCACGCTCAGTTCTCCATCGAAGCTGTTGCAGTTTTCACCAAGAAGTCTACAGACAGCGAGTTTCTGTGGCTTCGCTTCATCGTAGAGAACAATCTTAAAAAGCTTGTGGATAAAGAGCTCCCAAGCTTTCCCAAGACGGTGGGGTTTCTAGAAAATGAAGATGACATCATTTTGGGAGACTTGGAGGAGGTGGACATCAAACAATTTTTCCAGAATCATATCCAAGGTATGGCTGTCGTAATTTTAAAATGGATTTTGCTCCAACAAACGGTCAAGTAAAGTACCTCCTCTAGAGGCCTTTTCACACTTGCAAAATCTCGGGGTTGATGCAGGGTTGACACAGGGTTGGCGCGGGGTTGAAAAAAGCGACGATTAACACTTGAGAAATTTCAACCCCACATCAACCCAGAGTTTGCTCTAATTTAGAGGTTGATTTGATCACAACACTGCTTTATGGAATGGATAAATTAGTTTACAAAGCAGTGTTTTTTTTTTAAATATCCTTGAAAATGTTAGTATTAGAGCAAAATTTCATGAGAGAAATATGACCAAAAAAAATGATATAAAATCAAAATCTCAACACCCATGGGAAAAATGGAGGCTTAAAAATGTGATCTGGACATGCTCCTTTGAGGTCGGGAGAGAATGGCGGAGTATTTCCCCTAATGTGATATTGAAAATGAAAACCAATTTATAATTAGCTGTTCCATAACAACAACAAGATGTATCCTGTCTTGTGGTTGCGTGGTACTCAAAAAAATTATGTGAACACTTCTAACAGAAACAAGGGGCTCGTCTTCTAGAAGTGGTGGTCCTCTGAGAGGTCCAAGCCAGCGGAGGTCAAGAGAAGAAGATGCTACTCTCACTGGCTCCATCACTGCAGGCACTCCAACAAAAGCAACTTCATCCACTAAAAGCCCTGCCACAACTCCAACGGGAATCTTCAAACCGAAAACTTCGGAATCCAACCAAGAACAGGGACTTTTTGCGACAAATCAGTCGCCTGAATCTGGAGGCGCGTTTGGTGCGACTTTAAAACCGTCAAGTGCACCATTTCAGGCAGGAAAGGTTTCCAACAAAACAGCCAATCCCACTTCTGCTACTATTTTTGGAAATCCCATTTCTGCTACCAGTTTTGCTAATCCCACCGCTGCCACTGGTTCTGCATCTTCTGCTTTATCCAGTTTCTCTTTCAAGGCAAGCCAGCTAGCAACATCTGGAAACATTCAACAGAAACCTCCAACCCGACAACCTTCTGCAGCTACCAAGTCGGCCTCGCAGTCCCCTTTTGGCGGATTTTCCTTTGGTCAGAACAAACCTTCAAACACAATGGCAGCAACTTTTGGAAACTTTGGAGGCAAAGGCTCAAACGAAATACCAAGTTTTAAGGATGTTGCTGACACTGCTAAAGGCCAACAGAAAGAGGGTAAATGTCTCCATTCTTCAAAAAGTGTTTTCAAGATTGAGTACATGTGGTGACATTTGAATGATCTAGGATATTAATATCCATATTCTCATATAGTTGTTCTGCTGCTTGTGCATTGTACCGATTTCTGTAGTCCAGAGAAAAGCATGCTGGATGTTCATGGTTTAACGTCCTGGTCACTGCCATATTTCAAAGATCCCGTTCTCAGTAGAGAAATCGCTTCGTTCGACAATGATTTGACAATGATTCGACAAAGAGATAAACGCATGCCTCTTCATTCGACAACGATTAGAATTGCTTCTTTTGACAAAGTGATTTGGCGGGCCTGTTGCACAAGCGCATTGTGCGTCGAGCGCCTAGCAAGAGTTGTATTTGACACGCCGCTGGAAAACCACACAGCGCGTCTAGACGCTTGAAGCTCGGCGCTTGATGCGCGACGCACATGTACGACCTGCCACGGCTTCATTCGATCTTCGTTAGTTGTCGCTCTTCGTGCGATCTTCGTTAAGTGATATATGAACGCACACTTCATTAACTAACAATGATTAACTAATCCTCGTCGAACGAAGCAATTTCTCTAGTGAGAACGGGGTCTTAATACTCGGTCACTCCATGCCACAGAAAATAACAACCTGTTGGGGAAACCCAACTAACTGCCTCGGGGTAAACCTGCGATGGACTGGCATCCCATTCAGGGGAGTAGCAATGCTCTTAATCCCTCCATGCAATGGAAACTACCTGTTCGGGAAAGCCAACTGCCTGCTGGGGGTAAACCTGCGATGGACTAGCATACCATCCAGGGGGAGTAGTAATGCTCTTAGTGCACACATACCATGGAAACGAGATAAAATTTGACTGTATGAGCCAGCTTGGCTTGTTAACTCTTACCTTTACCTGACAAAATTCAGGAAAGATAAAAAAGCTTTGTACAATTTCAATGTGCATATTCTTTTCTTCAGAATGTAATGACAGTGATGAGCATGATGTGATCTTTGTATCTGAGTAGCAATTAACCTACCGCTGACCACATCCTAATGAGATCCATAACAATTAGGTGCCACACCAAAAATTGTTTGATATTTTGTAAGCAATTAAGTCTGCCTAATCAGAGACTGAAATTCTTGCCAAACAAAGTTTGTCATCGTTTGTCCATGTAAAATGCTACAATTACAACAGCCAACATTCCTATTGTCATTCTGATTTCAGTAAGCAAGCATTCCCCATCATCAAACGCATCCAGTGGTAAAGAAAAAGGGAGCAGTTTTGGCTCTGTTGCCATGGGAACACGAGGTCCGCCTGGCACAGATGGTAAGGAGTAGTTCTTGTCCTCACATCACTGAGACAGTTATTTCTGGATGATTCCCAAAATAATCAGCAAAAAATGGTGGATTCTTGTACAGCACACGTGTCTCTCCTGCAGGATACTCCTGGTACTGTTGCCATTATTATCGCTGCCATCAGGGAATCACCTGAACCATTTTGCTTCAACTAGGTGGCTGCCTGGCCAAGACGCACAACTCTATCAACAGTTAGATTGTAGCATTCCCCCTAACAGCTCCCCAAATATTGATTGGGTTGACGAGGCAATTGAGATTATTAAAGTGTCTTGCCCACAGACACAAACATGTTGGCACAAGTGGGGTTCGAACCCATAACCCCTCGATCTCACGAGCACAACTGTGTACCAGGGTTGTAGTTGAGTCAGCCACAATTAGTCGCAAGCTATTCAAAGGAAGTCCAACAAATTAAAGGCATTATTTTGTGCGTGTTCATCCTCTTCTTAATTGTTACTGGACTTGTGCCGGACTTGTCATAGACTTGTGATTTTATTGGCTCTAGTGGACTTGTGGTGGACTTGTGATGGACTTGTGATAGACTTGACTACAATTACTAGTGTACGCACTAGACCACACATGCTCCCTAATTACTATCAAAGGCAAGCTATAACTTTATTTACTCTCTGCTGATGTTAATATGTCCTTTATGCTGCTTATATCTCCGAAGCAAGCCAGCCTTCTTCAATTTTCAGCAGCTCTGGAACATCGACTATCAGTTTTTCTTCTCTCACGTCCAACAAACAAGGGACATTTGCTCAAAAAGGTATGACAAGTGGCTCTGCAAAATTGGGTACTATAGTTCATACATAAATCTGACAAACATTTTGCGGTGAACATTAGCACAAGTTGAAACTAGTCAAGCTGTCTGCAAGTTTACAGTGTGAAAACTTTGCTGTGATGTGAAATTCATATTCACGTTTGCTTTTTCATTAAGTATGAACCGCCCCAAAAGTGAGTAATATTCTTACTCAGTTGGTAAACATTTCAGTGTAGCCTTTTGTCATAAAATGACATTTTGTCTGGAAAAATAAATGTTTTTGTTGTCTTACTACAGGACAGAAAGGATTTTCCTTTGCCCAAGCTGGTGCCCCAGTCTTCGGCAATAAAGCCACTAAAGAGAGTATTGGTGAAGGCCAGGAACATGACCCACACTTTGACCCCATCGTTGAACTGCCTGAGGTATGAAACAGAAATCAACAGAAAGCATTGCTTAAATTAGTGCATGTGCCCTAGAGCAAGGCACTTTGCCATAGGTTGCCTCTCTCCACCCAGGAGTAAATGGGTACTTGCAAGGGTTGTAGCGCCCCCCGAGTGCTTGTGTCGGGCTGCATACTCCCCAGGGAGTTGTGCCCAATTCCCAGGGGTAATAATGTTGTAAAGCACCATAATGTTGTTTATCTTCAAGCAAACTTGAACCTGTGATCTTATTGGTAGATGGTTGGTTAAGGACTAGAACCCATGACTTCCTGTATACAAAACGGACATCTTATTCATTAGACCTCAAATCTCTCAAAATTAACCACTCTCATATATTTCTTCCATGTTCAACTCCGTGAAATTCAAGTTTCTGCTAATGCACCCTCAATTGTTAGGCGTGTACTCGTAGCTTGATTCATCCTCAAATATTGTGTTCAGTAAAGGTGGTTACTATTGGATAACTTCGGTTATTGAATTTACTTTAATAGTATTACCAAAAACCGCTGAAGAGTAATAAGACACATTAGTTGTTTTCAGTGATTGCTATTGGGTTAAAGCCCCAACACATCATTTGCAGTTAGTTACCCAAAATTTTACTTTACGAGTTGACAAGAAAAACCTGACTAAAAGTGTTGATAGCAATGGTAACAAACACCACATGATTTTTTTCCCCGTGTAAAATGCTACCTTTGTGGGAGTAATTGCCAACAAAGTGCTGCAGACAACTGAAAAGTTGTCTGCAGACAATTCTTTTTTACCATTCATTTAACAAAAACATTAATTTTCAGGTTTTACTGCATCTTTGTGGCTAACATTTTACAAGGCATTTTATCAACATTTATTCTTTTGTTATGTAATGCTGTTCCTGTTTTTAAAAGTTTTCCAATATGGGTCTTTCCATGGTAATGGGCCTATTTGAAATATACATGTACATCAATAATTCCTTTCAGATGTCTCTATTTTTTCTCAAACTAAAAGAAATTCCCTTGTACTGTTCTCAGGAGATAACTTTTGCCCAAAAAGGTAAGAAAATGCTGCCACAACATACATCTCTGAAAAGCTTGTGTACAAATTTTCCAAATAAATATGTAACGGTGGACAGACAAAATTGTGACATTGTTGTCTGTTCACCGTTACCCAGTATATGGAAAAATTTTGCACAGGGTTTTTAGAGTTGTGGCAGAATTTTCTTACCTTTTTTGGGCAAAAGTTATCTCCTGAAAATGTAGACATCTGAAAGGAATTATTGACATATTTTTTAAATAGGCCCATTAGCATGGAAAGACCCATATATACTCTGTCTTTAAACATTCTCTCAAGCTCGTTGACGTAAAAAACGGCGAGGAAGATGAAGAAGTGATGTACAAGCATCGAGCTCGACTTTATCGCTTCGCTATTGTTCTTGGCGTCTGGAAGGAGAGGGGTATTGGTATTGTGAAACTACTACGGCATAGAGACACTGGCTTGTTGCGGCTCATCATGCGAAGGGAACAGGTGAGATGGAATTTAAACCCATATAGACTGATTTCGGCCACATGCAACATCCAGGAATGTTTGGGTGTCACAGGCCACGGGCGTACGCGCGCGCTCCAACTGATGCACACAAACGTACATAAAAAATACCTATCAGCGTGAATTTATTCGAAAATGCCACACACGCGCGTTGCGATAAGTTTGTACTCTGCTTGTAAAAGTGTTTTTTACTTGATCACGTTGTAGCCTGAAGAAATACATTTTTATCTTATTTGGCGCAACAGCCATAGCGCAACAACCTAAAGCAAGGTGAAGCAACGGAGGTAAGTGCAACCAATACAATTTTCTCACTTTTTGCTGGTTAGCACCCAAAATTGTGAAACGCATGACATTATTTGGAATGTCGTAAAATTTTCATCAACCATGATTTATGAAAAATTTTGGACATCGAATTGGATTAACCTTTATACTCGAATGGAAGAGAGAAAGTGGTTTGAATTGTCCAATTCAATGATTACGCCCCAAGATATCTTTTTATGAGAAAATATTTAATGATAAACTGATATGTTCACATGCATTTTTTTCCAAGGGCGCCCTCGTGTGAATGAAACTAGGGCCCTAAGCATTTTTTTGGTGGAGTAATGTGGCCAAGTGGTTTAGGTCATTGACTTGCAACAGTGGTGATACCCAGCCATGGTACCTGTGCCCTTGAGCAAGGCACTCGACCTCAATTGCTCCATCCTTCGGAAGGGCTTTAAAGTCGTTGATCTTGTGTGTTGTGTAACACACTTAAAAGATCCCAAAGCACTCTTTCGTCAAGAGTAAGGGGACTCCCCGGTGTCTCTGGCCGTTGGCTGCCAATGGTGCCACCCACTTATGCATCTCGATGTGTAGGTGGAAGACAATTGGAAGCTTCCTGCAATTCAGCTCAATTAAAGCTACAAATTGAAGTTTATTAAACTCATTAATTAAAAATAATTAAAGAGTTTCATCGCAAAACGCTATATATCCATTTTTTGCATTTAGAGAAAACTGCCATTTCAATTCCAATAAGTAAAACGTTTTTTGTGGGATATAACACAGTTTGCCAATAATCTATTTGACAAATAGGACCACCAATCGAGAATGTACTGACACCATTAGCTCAATTTTTCGGATGTGGTGTTTATTGTGCTTTGCAAACTCTTCAATAGACCGATCCAGTAAGCTCCGCCCATTTAGAAATTGCCTAGCAACATGCCACACATGTGAGGCACGTTTGCAATAGAGTCGTGTGGCCGCGCCGTGCGTCAGCGCATATTAAAACACGCACTCTCACACAGAAACTGCACGCTCGAAAGCAAAATGTGCACTTAAGTATCCGCGGTCTTGTGTGTGCATAAAACATGCTTGCATTACGCGTAACGCGCGCGATCAAACAAAAACATCTTGACACACATCTAGAACGCAGTGAATGCACAACATAGCAAAACGACAAGCTAATTTTGGTGAGTATTTTCCGTTTTCACAAAAATACATTTATGAAGGTATTAAAAGTAGGTTTGAATACTCTTATACAATCAGTTTTAAACCAGCTTAAAGGGTCCTCTGCGCTGATAAAAATGATTTTTATGGTGTTTTTGCGTCACTCGTGCTGCATTTCGCCGTATCTCTGTGCACAAAATTTTGAAGACTCGGGTAGCCAAAATGGCGATATACTTTTTGGCTATCTAAACCTGAGGCTGTGATTGGTCAATTCCAAAATAGGCGGAGCTTACTGGATCGGTCTATTTTATTCGCCACAAATTGAAGTACAAATGTGACACGTACTATCTCCTTCCGTTTGTTTATGACAGGTCTTAAAACTGTGCGCCAATCACCGCATAAGCACTGACCTAAAGCTAAGCAGCATGGAATCGTCCGACCGTACTTGGGTCTGGTACGCCCTGGATTACGCCGAGGGAGAACCTTGCCACGAGCAGTTTGCCATTAAATTCAAGACGCCGGAGCTGTCCCAGGAGTTCAAGCAGCGTTTGGACGAGCTTCAGGCTGCTCGGAGAGAGGAAGAAAAGACTGGTTTATCTGGGAAGGTCAAGGAAACTGAGATACCAAAAGAAGCTGATACTAAGGAGAAGACGGATGCTAAGGAGGGAGAGGGGGAATTGGTGAAGACTGAAGAGCTAGTTGAAGAAACGGATCAAGAGGTAGAACACCTTCATGACTTCAAGTTATGTGGAGGAAATTTTGAATGAAACGATGCACTGAAAATCACTTAATTATGAAAACACTTTTCGTACAATATGTCCAAGCTAATTCTGTGGTTTTCGGTGCGTTGTTAAATTTCACTCAATTCTCTCCACAGAATAAACTTGAACGGAAAGTATTTTTTATAAAAACATGTTATGCTTAGTAAAAAAATTGGATTAAGTATAGCGCGAATATTCGCTAAAGCAAGGGCGTATTTCATAAAACTTGTTGTTCTAAGCGCGCGTAAAGTGTGCGCGCGCAACGCTGTCGTCTGTTTTTTCCAAACGCGTTTATCGTCTGCTTTCATAAGTCAACGTCAACATTTTCAAGTACCATCATCGGTTATGTTTCCATTTTGGGATGATTATCACTACCACAGAAGACTCTTGCATGTCGCTGACTGAAATATTTCAACAACAGCTGAAAGTTGTAAATCTGTTGGAAAATGTGTGAAGAAAAAAGATGGCATCAGGTTAGCAAAAAATCGGTAGGTTAGCATGCTGTTTGGTTTGCTAGTGCTTAAACAGTTTTATGAAATGGAGAGAGCGCTGCTTAATCAAAATCTTCTTCCTGGTAGAACAGGAAGAGGTCAAAAATAAAAATTTAACTGAAAGTAATTTTAAAATTTAGTGATTTTCATTGCATCGTTTTATTTAAAATTCCTCCACATCACTTTTTCTCCAAGCTACGCGTGTGACATTCACGCGCAAAGGAGGCTCAGTGTAAATTTGTGTGTGCAAAGAGCACTTTGCGCGCGTCATGGATGAAAATCGTGAAAATCTAACCCCCGATATGACTTTTTCATGTATTTTGCTCTAGCGTAAAATAAGGTTTGCGGACTTTGCGGCCTGTTTTTTGTAGATGGTCACATTTTATCTTCATGCAAACTTGAACCTGTGATCCTTATTGGTAGATGGGTGGTTTGGACTCGAACTGATACAAAACAAACGTCTTATTAACCTGTTAGTCTTCAAATATCCCAGAACAGCACCACATTTCTTCCATGTTTAACTTGGTGAAATTTGAATTTCTGCAAAAACCCTCAATTGATTGGCATGCACTCATAGCTAATTGACTCATCCTCTTTCAAATCTTGTGTTTAGTATGGTGCCGTCAAAAGTTGTCAACATTTTCATGGTACAACAAAGCGTAGGAAATAAGAGGGGATGGGGGTCGAGGGCTGCGTATGACTTTACCTGCACTGTAAAATGTTGACATTCACGGCAGTGAAAAAAGGTAGCATTTCGGGGGAGGAGGGAGGTCTTGAAAAATACTACTCTCTGTAGAACTGAAAATGTTGACAACTTTGGATGGCTCCTAAGTTGCTTCGAGTGATTGCTGTTGAACATTCTCAAACTCTGCACCAACAGCTTGTTGACGTAAAAACCGGTGAGGAAGATGAAGAAGTGATGTACAAGCAGCGAGCTCGACTTTATCGCTTCGTTGAAGATCTTGGCGTCTGGAAGGAGAGAGGTATTGGTGATGTGAAACTACTACGGCATAGAGACACTGGGTTGTTGCGGCTCATCATGCGAAGGGAACAGGTGAGGTTGAATTAAACTGAATGATTATTTCATTGACCGATCAATCCTAATGCTCTTCACTGCTGGTACTGTTGCCATTATTATCACTGCCATCAGGGAATCACCAGAATTATTTGCTTCAACTATAAGTTTGATCCACAACTGGAGTTAACCACTGGTCAACGTCATTCTGGCAACACACTTTAAGCATTGACGTGCAAGTGCCAATGCCTTTGGTTAATCAACTGTTTCTGCGCAAATTGCTGCCCCAACTCGATGCCCGATGGGTGCCAGTGACCATGAGTGTAACTGTGGGCTGGTTCCAAATGGTCAACCAGACACATCACTAACCATCATTGACTAGACTGCATTCAGTTGGAAATAGTCAAACTATAGTGTACACATGGACTGGCAATGAGGTCACAACACTTCAACAATAATGACTTTAACTAAAACACCTCAAGAGCTATATAGGCAGTTCGTCAGTTACATTCAAGAAACTTTTGGCTAGCTTCAGTTTCCGAGTTGCTATTTACTGACACAGTTGACAACCTCCAGAGGGCTCAGTAACTGGTCACTAGTTTTTGAGACTATAGTGCCCAGGCAGGAGTACCACTGGGCGAGGCCAAAAAAAACAAAATGTTGTGTTTACGGTAACCCGAACGACCTGGAATTTGAGGCCAAATTGCCTAAAACTTTTTATTGCCAATTTTCAAGTTTGCAATAATTTCCAACGAACATAACATTTTCTATTTCAGAATTTTCCGATACGCAGCGCTACGTACGATCTTTTATGGTGACCCTGGAGGGACATAATATTGTCGTAAAAAATCACGCAAAACAATTCACAACTGTCGCGAATGATTTCACGCCAAAAAATTGATGACCATCGCGAAATAAATCACGACAGTATTATGTCCCTTTAGGGCCACCATAATCTTTGGTGGTTAATATTAAATTAAATATGTATTGGCCAAATATGGAATGATACACTCGTTCTGTCGGTGGCGCTACGTTGTCACACTACTAAATGCAACACCAGCATTTTTTTCTAGACCTGTAAGGTTCCACCTGTGTATTGTGCGATCGTTTCACAAATTTCGCTCATTAATGTACTTTGAATCGATAAAGTCCAGGTTCTACAGCTGGTGGGTAAAATCAGCTACTACTTTTTCCAGAAATAAACTGGTCAAAAAGACTTGAAATGTAATCACAAGAGTTAAAAATGCCTTGGACTTTTGGAGTCCTCCTTACATCGTGAAACAATTTTCTTAAAATTTTGGCTCCTGTTTTTATGGAAACACCCTATAATACGTTTAGCACAGTAAAAATATGTACACGAAATATGTACCGTAATTTTCGGAATATAAGCCGCGGCTTATACGTTGATTTTGCCAAAAAAAGAGTTCCCGGCGGCTTATAAACCGGGCGGCTTATACGCCGAGCTCTAAAGATAAAAATCATGATATGCTCATATACATTATGTAATGTAGTTCCTGAAATAATTCTATCAATCTTTTATGGGAATTTGTTATTGTCAAAAAACGATGTTGAAGGCCGTCGCACGCGCAAGAAAAGGTGTGCAATTTTTCCAGGTGCAGAGTGTACAGATCTTCGTTGGTGACCCATACATCGATGTGACACTGCACAAGCGCAGGCAACCAGTTCGCCATCGGACCATGCCATCGGTCGTGAGTACTCGTCCAACACCAAACAAATCGTTTGGTGCGTCTGTTCCTTCCGTGTTTTCTTCAATTCTTTACTTTTAGTTGGCGTTGTTTTAAAATCCAAAGATTTATGTGTTTGTCATTGTCTGTGGAAATGTGTGTTTTAGATGGAAAATCATTACAAGTAATTTTAATTAACGATGTTTTTCCAACGATGTACAGTCACTTTGCCCAACTGAGCCCCTTCGCCCAAAAGCCATTTCGCCCAAGCGGCATACGTGTACGTACGTACGTCCGCAGGCTAGGCAGGCAAACGGTCCCCTATTTTAATATTATCGGTATCTCGCGCGCGGTGGCGAGGTCAAAGGTAAATTCGGAACACGACGCTGCCATAGTTCATTCACCGCCATTGATACAATGGGGGTGAATGAACTATAGCGGCGTCGTGCACAAAAATATGGGGCGGACGCAAATGCGAGAAATCATCGGGAATACCGGTATACCAAGCAAAAGACGATAGACTGATCTATGTAGCATTCTTTTTCCGCTGAATTACAAATATTAATACATGTAAATGTATCAATCACCCAATCCCCATGAAGCCCCTTTATGTCAGTTGCAATCTTCTTTTCAAGTAATTTTGAATGATGTATAGTGAATCAACATAGAATGATCTATTGAGATAACCGAATTCGGAAAAAAGAAGGCATAGCGTTTGCACCGCTCAAGACGCCCATTGATGACCATCGGCTTCAGGTTTTTTGCCGCTGGCCGTGCAGGCAAGAACCACTGTGAAGCTGGTTTTCTTTTTGCAAAAATGGAGAGGCCCCATGAACCGTCCAATTATTGTTGCAGCTTCGGTCTAAACCCCCGTCCATCTGGTCTAGTACAATGTCTAATTCTTTGTCACTGTCCTTTGCGTGTTTAGTTTAATCGTGATGGACCCAAACGCATGACAAATGCAATGTAGTGGCAGTACAATACGGAAGCAATCAAACATAAAACGTTTGGCATATTTTATTTTGGCCGGTGAGATCAAAATCGCCAGGTCACCATGTGCATTAAAAATAGCCAATCGCGGTGCGCGTAATGGAGAGACTCGGCCGGCTATTATCGTACATGCAGAGCATATGCATCGGGCCCGGGCGAAAGCAGTGTACAATTTGTACACGTGGGCTGCGTTCCACTCATGCGAACGTTGCAAACGTTTAAAATGTGCGTGTATTTGGAACGAAGCCCTGCTTTCACTTACCGTGTTTGTGCATGGCCTACCGGCCTGGTGCATGCACTGCCGTGCGGCCGCCTTCGGAGAATCCATGACGAATATCTTGATGGCTTGCGGCCTTTGTCTTCGTTGTCTTCTACTCTCCTTTATTTTTTGGAGATTTCTTATAATGCACATTCCAAGGCATTTTAAAAATATGTCAAGTTACATGTACCTTATCTAATTACAAAACAAACTGAAACAAGATTAGCCTACTTTGAGTTTGAGTGCATTGCACCTTGCTATAACTTATTATAAACATGTAACCCTTTTTCCGATAAAGCCACTTCTTGATTTCAATAAAGTTTTCTCTTGAGTGTGCTGTCATCAAAACAGCCTGGACCACAAAGCTCTCTTTGAGGTGACATGCAGCGCCGACAGAGAGTGTGACTACTGCAGTGCGTGGTCGCGCGCACGTGGCCCGCGGTGAGGCACTGTACTTACGGCGGCAGTTCTTTGTGATCGATCTGTGGCCGACAAAATGGTGCGGCTAATAAGCCGGGCGGCTTATACGCCGACGGTGAATCTTGTTTCTGGAATTTTCGGGCGTCGCGGCTTATACCCCGGGCGGCTTATATTCCGAAAATTACGGTACATGTAAAATTATGTACACGAAACCCAAGCTTGTTTGTTCCTTGCAAAACAGCATTAATGTACAAGCAGTGCGATGCTGCCGTGCTCCAAAATCGACACGTTTCCAAACTTAACCCAGAGGCGTTCAGACTGTGGTTTTCAACATGTGTTAAACTTCTCTACATGGGTCGAGAGCTCTCAACCCACTTCCCGAGGAGGGTTAGTTTCAACATGGGTCAAGCGTTCTACACGGGTCAGTGCCGTGTTGAAATGTTGTAGTGTGAACAGTGAACACGTGTGCTAAGGACCCGTGTACAACCCGGAGATTTTTCATAGTGTGAAAAGGCCTTTAGTAAATTTCATTGCATTTATATTTTGCTTTATTTCATTCCAATGCTGACTTTGCTGCGCTACTGGTTTATTTACATTGATTTGCAGCCTGCGGTTTATTCACTTATAATTGTCTGGCTCTTTAATTGCATTATTCATATCTTTTGTGTAACTTTATAACTTAACACATTCTGAGGGAGCTCACACTCAATAAGTGTTGCTTCCTGTGAGCTCCCCCTATACTACCTTATTATATACTACAGTAATTTTGTTTTGTATCAACTTCTCAACTCTTACCCCTACGCCCTTGAGCAAGACACAATTGCTCCATCCTTTGGAGGGGCTGTAAGGCTGTTTATCTAGTGTGTTTTGTAAAGCACTTAAAGGATCCTAGAGCATTCTTTCGTGAAGAGTAAGGAGATTCCCCGTTGTCTCTGGCCATTATTGGCTGTCAATGGTGCCATCCACTTACGCATCTCAATGTTTAGGCGGCAGACACTTGGAATCTTCATGCAATTCAGCCTACATGCTACCAAAAAAAAGAATTGCAAAACGCTATATGTATCCATTTTTCGCATTTTGAGAAAACTGCAATTTTTGAGAACTAAGCACTACAGTCAATGGCAAATTCCAAATAAGTTTGCAAATAATCCATTTGACAAATGTATAAAACCACCAATTAAGAAAGTAATGAAACCATTATCTAAATTTTTGGACATGGTGTTTATCGCGTTTTGCAATGAAACTCTTGAAATTGAAGTGCAAAATGTGACACTCTCTCCTTTCGTTTGTTTATGACAGGTCTTAAAACTGTGCGCCAATCACCGCATAAGCAACGACCTAAAGCTAAGCAGCATGGAATCGTCCGACCGTACGTGGGTCTGGTACGCCTTGGATTACGCCGAGGGAGAACCATGCCACGAGCAGTTTGCCATTAAATTCAAGACGCCGGAGCTCTCCCAGGAGTTCAAGCAACGTTTGGAGGAGCTTCAGGCTGCTCGGAGAGAGGAAGAAAGGACTGGTTTATCTGGGAAAGTCAAGGAAACTGAGATACCAAAAGAAGCTGCTGATACTGAGGAGAAGACGGATGCTAAGGAGGGAGAGGGAGAATTGGTGAAGACTGAAGAGCTAGTTGAAGAAACGGATCAAGAGGTAGAACACCTTCATGACTTCAAGTTATGTGGAGGAAATTTTGAATGAAACGATGCACTGAAAATCACTTAATTATGAAAACACTTTTCGTACAATATGTCCAAGCTAATTCTGTGGTTTTCGGTGCGTTGTTTCACGCCAAATACTCTCCACAGAATAAACTTGAACGGAAAGTATTTTTTATAAAAACATGTTATGCTTAGTAAAAAAATTGGATTAAGTATAGCGCGAATATTCGCTAAAGCAAGGGCGTATTTCATAAAACTTGTTGTTCTAAGCGCGCGTAAAGTGTGCGCGCGCAACGCTGTCGTCTGTTTTTTTCAAACGTGTTTATCGTCTGCTTTCATAAGTCAACGTCAACATTTTCAAGTACCATCATCGGTTATGTTTCCATTTTGGGATGATTATCACTACCACAGAAGACTCTTGCATGTCGCTGACTGAAATATTTCAACAACAGCTGAAAGTTGTAAATCTGTTGGAAAATGTGTGAAGAAAAAAGATGGCATCAGGTTAGCAAAAAATCGGTAGGTTAGCATGCTGTTTGGTTTGCTAGTGCTTAAACAGTTTTATGAAATGGAGAGAGCGCTGCTTAATCAAAATCTTCTTCCTGGTAGAACAGGAAGAGGTCAAAAATAAAAATTTAACTGAAAGTATTTTTAAAATTTAGTGATTTTCATTGCATCGTTTTATTCAAAATTCCTCCACATCACTTTTTCTCCAAGCTACGCGCGTGACATTCACGCGCAAAGGAGGCTCAGTGTAAATTTGTGTGTGCAAAGAGCACTTTGCGCGCGTCATGGATGCGAGGTGTTCGATTTAACAACAACGTAAAATGCAAAGTCTATGCACTGGAAAAAGAGCGTCCCAGCAATAGCGGACGTGTACGGGGAAGGCGTCCTGGGAAAGGTATGTTTGCAACCAGCTTCGTGGTCTGATTAGAAGAGATCTTGACTTTCAATAAGAAAGTCCTTGGTTCGAATCTCAGCATTGTTTGGGATTTTTTTTCAACTTCATCAGTTTTTCTGAGTGAAATTCTAAAAACCTTTTTCTCTGTAATTACTTTTTTTTAAATAGCTGTTTTTACGTGTCCTTTGCAGGCAACTACTGAAGACATATTTGCCAAATTCCAACCCAAACTTGGAGACTGGAAGTGTGACTCATGCTTATTGAATAACAAGGCAGATGCGATGTCATGCATCGCTTGTATGACGCCCAAACCAGGGGCAGCACCACAGAGTTTCGCATCGAAACCCCAGACAACATCCCAGGAAAGTGGAGTCTCAGTGAACCTTGGTTCTGGTGGAGGTTTTAGTTTTGGGAATTCTTCTTTTGGCTCTGGCAAAACTTCTGGATTTCAATTTGGAGGTCCTCTGCCTTTTGGTAGCACAACGTCCACTTCGACAAACCAAGGATTTTCATTCCCAAATGGAGGAGTTACTTTTGGAAGCAAGCAATCGGAGAGTACACCAACGACCACAATGGAGCAAGCTCCGACCCAAGTATCACAGCCAACAAGTCAGTTTACGTTCGGAGAGACATTTCAAAAGTTTGACCTTGGCGGTTCGGGCGATAAACCTTCGCAGCCGGTCTTTGGGTCACAACCCCCAAGCACTGGCTTCTCCTTCGGTGGAAGCAGTCTGGGTGCTGCAAAAACTAGTTCTGCTGCTACCGCAAATGTGGCTTCGGCGCAACAAGTTACGCCAGTCAAACGATCAACAGGATTCGTGTTCGGAGCAAAAAGTCCAACATCAACCTCCCAAGCTGGCACGGAAACTCCGAAAGCGTTCTCTTTTAACGACATGGCCAAATCTACGGGTTCCACTTTCTCATTTCGTTTAGACGTCAGCAAAGTCACCGAGCCATCGCCGGAAAAAACACCCAAGCCGAAATCCCCCGGTTTCCTGAAATCCCCTGGGCTGAATAAAAGCGGCGACAACGAATATTACAAGGACGACGACGGAGATCACATCCACTTCGAACCTGTCATCGAGCTACCGGAATGCATTGCGGTAAAAACCGGCGAGGAAGATGAAATCTCCAAATTCAGCCATCGCGCTAAGCTCTTCCGCTTCGACAAAGAATCGTCGCAGTGGAAGGAACGCGGAATTGGCAACATTAAACTCTTGTACAACCCGTCCAACGGAAAGTACCGTATCGTCATGCGCAGAGAGCAAGTCTTTAAGGTCTGCGCAAACCATTACGTTACGCCGGACCTCAAACTGGAACCGAACGCTGGATCGACCAAGTCTTGGGTCTGGATGGCGATGGACGCTTCTGAGGACGAAGTCCAAGTTGAGCAACTCGCGGTGAGATTTAAAACGGAAGAGGCTGCGCAACAGTTCAAAGACGCCATCGATTCAGCTCAAACAGACATGGAGACTGGCTTTTATTCCTTCGGTGCAAGCAGTCTGGCTGCTGTAAAAACTGAAGCAGCTGGTTCTGCTACTGCAAATGTGGCTTCAGCTCAGCAAGTTACGCCGGTAAAGCCCTCGACAGGATTCGTGTTCAGAGCAGAAAGTCCAACATCAACCGCCCAAACTAGCACGGAAACTCCGAAATCGTTCTCTTTTGCCGACATTTTCAAATCTACGTGTTCCACCTTCTCGTTTCGTTTAGACGTCAGCAAAACTACCGAGCCATCGCCCGGAAAAATACCCAAGCCAAAATATCCCGGTTTCTTGAAATCCCCTGGACTGAATAAAAGTGGCGACAACGAATATTACAAGGACGACGACGGAGATCACATCCACTTCGAACCTGTCATCGAGCTACTGGAATGCATTGCGGTAAAAACCGGCGAGGAAGATGAAATCTCCAAATTCAGCCATCGCGCTAAGCTCTTCCGCTTCGATAAAGAATCGTCGCAGTGGAAGGAACGTGGAATTGGCAACATAAAACTCTTGTACAACCCGTCCAACGGAAAGTACCGTATTGTCATGCGCAGAGAGCAAGTCTTTAAGGTCTGCGCAAACCATTACGTTACGCCGGACCTCAAACTGGAACCGAACGCTGGATCGACGAAGTATTGGGTCTGGATGGCGATGGACGCTTCTGAGAACGAAGTCCAAGTTGAGCAACTCGCGGTGAGATTTAAAACGGAAGAGGCTGCCCAACAGTTCAAAGACGCCATCGATTCAGCTCAAACAGACATGGAGACTGGCTTTTATTCCTTCGGTGCAAGCAGTCTCGCTGCTGTAAAAACCGAAGCAGCTGGTTCTGCTACTGCAAATGTGGCTTCAGCTCAGCAAGTTACGCCGGTAAAGCCCTCGACAGGATTCGTGTTCAGAGCAGAAAGTCCAACATCAACCGCTCAAACTAGCACGGAAACTCCGAAATCGTTCTCTTTTGCCGACATGTTCAAATCTACGTGTTCCACCTTCTCATTTCGTTTAGGCGTCAGCAAAACTACCGAGCCATCGCCCGCAAAAACACCCAAGCCAAAATCTCCCGGTTTCCTGAAATCCCCTGGACTAAATAAAAGCGGCGACAATGAATATTACAAGGACGACGACGGAGATCACATCCACTTCGAACCTGTCATCGAGCTACCGGAATGCATTGCGGTAAAAACCGGCGAGGAAGATGAAATCTCCAAATTCAGCCATCGCGCTAAGCTCTTCCGCTTCAATAAAGAATCTTCGCAGTGGAAGGAACGCGGAATTGGCGACATAAAACTCTTGTACAACCCGTCCAACGGAAAGTACCGTATTGTCATGCGCAGAGAGCAAGTCTTTAAGGTCTGCGCAAACCATTACGTTACGCCGGACCTCAAACTGGAACCGAACGCTGGATCGACCAAGTCTTGGGTCTGGATGGCGATGGACGCTTCTGAGGATGAAGTCCAAGTTGAGCAACTCGCGGTGAGATTTAAAACGGAAGAGGCTGCGCAACAGTTCAAAGACGCCATCGATTCAGCTCAAACAGACATGGAGACTGGCTTTTATTCCTTCGGTGCAAGCAGTCTGGCTGCTGTAAAAACCGAAGCAGCTGGTTTTGCTACTGCAAATGTGGCTTTAGATCAGCAAGTTACGCCGGTAAAGCCCTCGACAGGATTCGTGTTCAGAGCAGAAAGTCCAACATCAACCGCCCAAACTAGCACGGAAACTCCGAAATCGTTCTCTTTAGCCGACATGTTCAAATCTACGTGTTCCACCTTCTCGTTTCGTTTAGACGTCGGCAAAACTACCGAGCCATCACCCGGAAAAACACCCAAGCCAAAATCTCCCGGTTTCCTGAAATCCCCTGGACTGAATAAAAGCGGCAACAACGAATATTACAAGGAGGACGACGGAGATCACATCCACTTCGAACCTGTCATCGAGCTACCGGAATGCATTGCGGTAAAAACCGGCGAGGAAGACGAAATCTCAAAATTCAGCCATCGCGCTAAGCTCTTCCGCTTCGATAAAGAATCGTCGCAGTGGAAGGAACGCGGAATTGGCAACATAAAACTCTTGTACAACCCGTCCAACGGAAAGTACCGTATTGTCATGCGCAGAGAGCAAGTCTTTAAGGTCTGCGCAAACCATTACGTTACGCCGGACCTCAAACTGGAACCGAACGCTGGATCGACGAAGTCTTGGGTCTGGATGGCGATGGACGCTTCTGAGGACGAAGTCCAAGTTGAGCAACTCGCGGTGAGATTTAAAACGGAAGAGGCTGCCCAACAGTTCAAAGACGCCATCGATTCAGCTCAAACAGACATGGAGACTGGCTTTTATTCCTTCGGTGCAAGCAGTCTCGCTGCTGTAAAAACCGAAGCAGCTGGTTCTGCTACTGCAAATGTGGCTTTAGCTCAGCAAGTTACGCCGGTAAAGCCCTCGACAGGATTCGTGTTCAGAGCAGAAAGTCCAACATCAACCGCCCAAACTAGCACGGAAACTCCGAAATCGTTCTCTTTAGCCGACATGTTCAAATCTACGTGTTCCACCTTCTCGTTTCGTTTAGACGTCAGCAAAACTACCGAGCCATCGCCCGGAAAAATACCCAAGCCAAAATCTCCCGGTTTCCTGAAATCCCCTGGACTGAATAAAAGCGGCGACAATGAATATTACAAGGAGGACGACGGAGATCACATCCACTTCGAACCTGTCATCGAGCTACCGGAATGCATTGCGGTAAAAACCGGCGAGGAAGATGAAATCTCCAAATTCAGCCATCGCGCTAAGCTCTTCCGCTTCGACAAAGAATCGTCGCAGTGGAAGGAACGTGGAATTGGCAACATAAAACTCTTGTACAACCCGTCCAACGGAAAGTACCGTATTGTCATGCGCAGAGAGCAAGTCTTTAAGGTCTGCGCAAACCATTACGTTACGCCGGACCTCAAACTGGAACCGAACGCTGGATCGACGAAGTCTTGGGTCTGGATGGCGATGGACGCTTCCGAGGACGAAGTCCAAGTTGAGCAACTCGCGGTGAGATTTAAAACGGAAGAGGCTGCCCAACAGTTCAAAGACGCCATCGATTCAGCTCAAACAGACATGGAGACTGGCTTTTATTCCTTCGGTGCAAGCAGTCTGGCTGCTGTAAAAACCGAAGCAGCTGGTTCTGCTACTGCAAATGTGGCTTCAGCTCAGCAAGTTACGCCGGTAAAGCCCTCGACAGGATTCGTGTTCAGAGCAGAAAGTCCAACATCAACCGCTCAAACTAGCATGAAAACTCCGAAATCGTTCTCTTTTGCCGACATGTTCAAATCTACGGGTTCCACCTTCTCGTTTCGTTTAGACCTTAGCAAAACTACCGAGCCATCGCCCGGAAAAACACCCAATAAAAGCGGCGACAACGACGATGGAGATCACATCCACTTCGAACCTGTCATCGAGCTACCGGAATGCATTGCGGTAAAAACCGGCGAGGAAGATGAAATCTCCAAATTCAGCCATCGCGCTAAGCTCTTCCGCTTCAACAAAGAATCTTCGCAGTGGAAGGATCGTGGAATTGGCGACATAAAACTCTTGTACAACCCGTCCAACGGAAAGTACCGTATTGTCATGCGCAGAGAGCAAGTCTTTAAGGTCTGCGCAAACCATTACGTTACGCCGGACCTCAAACTGGAACCGAACGCTGGATCGACGAAGTATTGGGTCTGGATGGCGATGGACGCTTCTGAGGACGAAGTCCAAGTTGAGCAACTCGCGGTGAGATTTAAAACGGAAGAGGCTGCCCAACAGTTCAAAGACGCCATCGATTCAGCTCAAACAGACATGGAGACTGGCTTTTATTCCTTCGGTGCAAGCAGTCTGGCTGCTGTAAAAACCGAAGCAGCTGGTTCTGCTACTGCAAATGTGGCTTCAGCTCAGCAAGTTACGCCGGTAAAGCCCTCGACAGGATTCGTGTTCAGAGCAGAAAGTCCAACATCAACCGCTCAAACTAGCATGAAAACTCCGAAATCGTTCTCTTTTGCCGACATGTTCAAATCTACGGGTTCCACCTTCTCGTTTCGTTTAGACCTTAGCAAAACTACCGAGCCATCGCCCGGAAAAACACCCAATAAAAGCGGCGACAACGACGATGGAGATCACATCCACTTCGAACCTGTCATCGAGCTACCGGAATGCATTGCGGTAAAAACCGGCGAGGAAGATGAAATCTCCAAATTCAGCCATCGCGCTAAGCTCTTCCGCTTCAACAAAGAATCTTCGCAGTGGAAGGATCGTGGAATTGGCGACATAAAACTCTTGTACAACCCGTCCAACGGAAAGTACCGTATTGTCATGCGCAGAGAGCAAGTCTTTAAGGTCTGCGCAAACCACTACGTCACGCCGGAGCTGAAACTGGAACCGAACGCTGGATCGACGAAGTCTTGGGTCTGGATGGCGATGGACGCTTCTGAGGACGAAGTCCAAGTTGAGCAACTCGCGGTGAGATTTAAAACGGAAGAGGCTGCCCAACAGTTCAAAGACGCCATCGATTCAGCTCAAACAGACATGGAGACTGGCTTTTATTCCTTCGGTGCAAGCAGTCTGGCTGCTGTAAAAACCGAAGCAGCTGGTTCTGCTACTGCAAATGTGGCTTTAGCTCAGCAAGTTACGCCGGTAAAGCCCTCGACAGGATTCGTGTTCAGAGCAGAAAGTCCAACATCAACCGCCCAAACTAGCACGGAAACTCCGAAATCGTTCTCTTTAGCCGACATGTTCAAATCTACGTGTTCCACCTTCTCGTTTCGTTTAGACGTCAGCAAAACTACCGAGCCATCGCCCGGAAAAATACCCAAGCCAAAATCTCCCGGTTTCCTGAAATCCCCTGGACTGAATAAAAGCGGCGACAATGAATATTACAAGGAGGACGACGGAGATCACATCCACTTCGAACCTGTCATCGAGCTACCGGAATGCATTGCGGTAAAAACCGGCGAGGAAGATGAAATCTCCAAATTCAGCCATCGCGCTAAGCTCTTCCGCTTCGACAAAGAATCGTCGCAGTGGAAGGAACGTGGAATTGGCAACATAAAACTCTTGTACAACCCGTCCAACGGAAAGTACCGTATTGTCATGCGCAGAGAGCAAGTCTTTAAGGTCTGCGCAAACCATTACGTTACGCCGGACCTCAAACTGGAACCGAACGCTGGATCGACGAAGTCTTGGGTCTGGATGGCGATGGACGCTTCCGAGGACGAAGTCCAAGTTGAGCAACTCGCGGTGAGATTTAAAACGGAAGAGGCTGCCCAACAGTTCAAAGACGCCATCGATTCAGCTCAAACAGACATGGAGACTGGCTTTTATTCCTTCGGTGCAAGCAGTCTGGCTGCTGTAAAAACCGAAGCAGCTGGTTCTGCTACTGCAAATGTGGCTTCAGCTCAGCAAGTTACGCCGGTAAAGCCCTCGACAGGATTCGTGTTCAGAGCAGAAAGTCCAACATCAACCGCTCAAACTAGCATGAAAACTCCGAAATCGTTCTCTTTTGCCGACATGTTCAAATCTACGGGTTCCACCTTCTCGTTTCGTTTAGACCTTAGCAAAACTACCGAGCCATCGCCCGGAAAAACACCCAATAAAAGCGGCGACAACGACGATGGAGATCACATCCACTTCGAACCTGTCATCGAGCTACCGGAATGCATTGCGGTAAAAACCGGCGAGGAAGATGAAATCTCCAAATTCAGCCATCGCGCTAAGCTCTTCCGCTTCAACAAAGAATCTTCGCAGTGGAAGGATCGTGGAATTGGCGACATAAAACTCTTGTACAACCCGTCCAACGGAAAGTACCGTATTGTCATGCGCAGAGAGCAAGTCTTTAAGGTCTGCGCAAACCATTACGTTACGCCGGACCTCAAACTGGAACCGAACGCTGGATCGACGAAGTATTGGGTCTGGATGGCGATGGACGCTTCTGAGGACGAAGTCCAAGTTGAGCAACTCGCGGTGAGATTTAAAACGGAAGAGGCTGCCCAACAGTTCAAAGACGCCATCGATTCAGCTCAAACAGACATGGAGACTGGCTTTTATTCCTTCGGTGCAAGCAGTCTGGCTGCTGTAAAAACCGAAGCAGCTGGTTCTGCTACTGCAAATGTGGCTTCAGCTCAGCAAGTTACGCCGGTAAAGCCCTCGACAGGATTCGTGTTCAGAGCAGAAAGTCCAACATCAACCGCTCAAACTAGCATGAAAACTCCGAAATCGTTCTCTTTTGCCGACATGTTCAAATCTACGGGTTCCACCTTCTCGTTTCGTTTAGACCTTAGCAAAACTACCGAGCCATCGCCCGGAAAAACACCCAATAAAAGCGGCGACAACGACGATGGAGATCACATCCACTTCGAACCTGTCATCGAGCTACCGGAATGCATTGCGGTAAAAACCGGCGAGGAAGATGAAATCTCCAAATTCAGCCATCGCGCTAAGCTCTTCCGCTTCAACAAAGAATCTTCGCAGTGGAAGGATCGTGGAATTGGCGACATAAAACTCTTGTACAACCCGTCCAACGGAAAGTACCGTATTGTCATGCGCAGAGAGCAAGTCTTTAAGGTCTGCGCAAACCACTACGTCACGCCGGAGCTGAAACTGGAACCGAACGCTGGATCGACGAAGTCTTGGGTCTGGATGGCGATGGACGCTTCTGAGGACGAAGTCCAAGTTGAGCAACTCGCGGTGAGATTTAAAACGGAAGAGGCTGCCCAACAGTTCAAAGACGCCATCGATTCAGCTCAAACAGACATGGAGACTGGCTTTTATTCCTTCGGTGCAAGCAGTCTGGCTGCTGTAAAAACCGAAGCAGCTGGTTCTGCTACTGCAAATGTGGCTTTAGCTCAGCAAGTTACGCCGGTAAAGCCCTCGACAGGATTCGTGTTCAGAGCAGAAAGTCCAACATCAACCGCCCAAACTAGCACGGAAACTCCGAAATCGTTCTCTTTTGCCGACATTTTCAAATCTACGTGTTCCACCTTCTCGTTTCGTTTAGACGTCAGCAAAACTACCGAGCCATCGCCCGGAAAAATACCCAAGCCAAAATATCCCGGTTTCTTGAAATCCCCTGGACTGAATAAAAGTGGCGACAACGAATATTACAAGGACGACGACGGAGATCACATCCACTTCGAACCTGTCATCGAGCTACTGGAATGCATTGCGGTAAAAACCGGCGAGGAAGATGAAATCTCAAAATTCAGCCATCGCGCTAAGCTCTTCCGCTTCGACAAAGAATCGTCGCAGTGGAAGGAACGTGGAATTGGCAACATAAAACTCTTGTACAACCCGTCCAACGGAAAGTACCGTATTGTCATGCGCAGAGAGCAAGTCTTTAAGGTCTGCGCAAACCATTACGTTACGCCGGACCTCAAACTGGAACCGAACGCTGAATCGACGAAGTCTTGGGTCTGGATGGCAATGGACGCTTCTGAGAACGAAGTCCAAGTTGAGCAACTCGCGGTGAGATTTAAAACGGAAGAGGCTGCCCAACAGTTCAAAGACGCCATCGATTCAGCTCAAACAGACATGGAGACTGGCTTTTATTCCTTCGGTGCAAGCAGTCTCGCTGCTGTAAAAACCGAAGCAGCTGGTTCTGCTACTGCAAATGTGGCTTCAGCTCAGCAAGTTACGCCGGTAAAGCCCTCGACAGGATTCGTGTTCAGAGCAGAAAGTCCAACATCAACCGCTCAAACTAGCACGGAAACTCCGAAATCGTTCTCTTTTGCCGACATGTTCAAATCTACGTGTTCCACCTTCTCATTTCGTTTAGGCGTCAGCAAAACTACCGAGCCATCGCCCGCAAAAACACCCAAGCCAAAATCTCCCGGTTTCCTGAAATCCCCTGGACTGAATAAAAGCGGCGACAATGAATATTACAAGGACGACGACGGAGATCACATCCACTTCGAACCTGTCATCGAGCTACCGGAATGCATTGCGGTAAAAACCGGCGAGGAAGATGAAATCTCCAAATTCAGCCATCGCGCTAAGCTCTTCCGCTTCGACAAAGAATCGTCGCAGTGGAAGGAACGTGGAATTGGCAACATAAAACTCTTGTACAACCCGTCCAACGGAAAGTACCGTATTGTCATGCGCAGAGAGCAAGTCTTTAAGGTCTGCGCAAACCACTACGTCACGCCGGAGCTGAAACTGGAACCGAACGCTGGATCGACGAAGTCTTGGGTCTGGATGGCGATGGACGCTTCTGAGGACGAAGTCCAAGTTGAGCAACTCGCGGTGAGATTTAAAACGGAAGAGGCTGCCCAACAGTTCAAAGACGCCATCGATTCAGCTCAAACAGACATGGAGACTGGCTTTTATTCCTTCGGTGCAAGCAGTCTGGCTGCTGTAAAAACCGAAGCAGCTGGTTCTGCTACTGCAAATGTGGCTTTAGCTCAGCAAGTTACGCCGGTAAAGCCCTCGACAGGATTCGTGTTCAGAGCAGAAAGTCCAACATCAACCGCCCAAACTAGCACGGAAACTCCGAAATCGTTCTCTTTAGCCGACATGTTCAAATCTACGTGTTCCACCTTCTCGTTTCGTTTAGACGTCAGCAAAACTACCGAGCCATCGCCCGGAAAAATACCCAAGCCAAAATCTCCCGGTTTCCTGAAATCCCCTGGACTGAATAAAAGCGGCGACAATGAATATTACAAGGAGGACGACGGAGATCACATCCACTTCGAACCTGTCATCGAGCTACCGGAATGCATTGCGGTAAAAACCGGCGAGGAAGATGAAATCTCCAAATTCAGCCATCGCGCTAAGCTCTTCCGCTTCGACAAAGAATCGTCGCAGTGGAAGGAACGTGGAATTGGCAACATAAAACTCTTGTACAACCCGTCCAACGGAAAGTACCGTATTGTCATGCGCAGAGAGCAAGTCTTTAAGGTCTGCGCAAACCATTACGTTACGCCGGACCTCAAACTGGAACCGAACGCTGGATCGACGAAGTCTTGGGTCTGGATGGCGATGGACGCTTCCGAGGACGAAGTCCAAGTTGAGCAACTCGCGGTGAGATTTAAAACGGAAGAGGCTGCCCAACAGTTCAAAGACGCCATCGATTCAGCTCAAACAGACATGGAGACTGGCTTTTATTCCTTCGGTGCAAGCAGTCTGGCTGCTGTAAAAACCGAAGCAGCTGGTTCTGCTACTGCAAATGTGGCTTCAGCTCAGCAAGTTACGCCGGTAAAGCCCTCGACAGGATTCGTGTTCAGAGCAGAAAGTCCAACATCAACCGCTCAAACTAGCATGAAAACTCCGAAATCGTTCTCTTTTGCCGACATGTTCAAATCTACGGGTTCCACCTTCTCGTTTCGTTTAGACCTTAGCAAAACTACCGAGCCATCGCCCGGAAAAACACCCAATAAAAGCGGCGACAACGACGATGGAGATCACATCCACTTCGAACCTGTCATCGAGCTACCGGAATGCATTGCGGTAAAAACCGGCGAGGAAGATGAAATCTCCAAATTCAGCCATCGCGCTAAGCTCTTCCGCTTCAACAAAGAATCTTCGCAGTGGAAGGATCGTGGAATTGGCGACATAAAACTCTTGTACAACCCGTCCAACGGAAAGTACCGTATTGTCATGCGCAGAGAGCAAGTCTTTAAGGTCTGCGCAAACCATTACGTTACGCCGGACCTCAAACTGGAACCGAACGCTGGATCGACGAAGTATTGGGTCTGGATGGCGATGGACGCTTCTGAGGACGAAGTCCAAGTTGAGCAACTCGCGGTGAGATTTAAAACGGAAGAGGCTGCCCAACAGTTCAAAGACGCCATCGATTCAGCTCAAACAGACATGGAGACTGGCTTTTATTCCTTCGGTGCAAGCAGTCTGGCTGCTGTAAAAACCGAAGCAGCTGGTTCTGCTACTGCAAATGTGGCTTCAGCTCAGCAAGTTACGCCGGTAAAGCCCTCGACAGGATTCGTGTTCAGAGCAGAAAGTCCAACATCAACCGCTCAAACTAGCATGAAAACTCCGAAATCGTTCTCTTTTGCCGACATGTTCAAATCTACGGGTTCCACCTTCTCGTTTCGTTTAGACCTTAGCAAAACTACCGAGCCATCGCCCGGAAAAACACCCAATAAAAGCGGCGACAACGACGATGGAGATCACATCCACTTCGAACCTGTCATCGAGCTACCGGAATGCATTGCGGTAAAAACCGGCGAGGAAGATGAAATCTCCAAATTCAGCCATCGCGCTAAGCTCTTCCGCTTCAACAAAGAATCTTCGCAGTGGAAGGATCGTGGAATTGGCGACATAAAACTCTTGTACAACCCGTCCAACGGAAAGTACCGTATTGTCATGCGCAGAGAGCAAGTCTTTAAGGTCTGCGCAAACCACTACGTCACGCCGGAGCTGAAACTGGAACCGAACGCTGGATCGACGAAGTCTTGGGTCTGGATGGCGATGGACGCTTCTGAGGACGAAGTCCAAGTTGAGCAACTCGCGGTGAGATTTAAAACGGAAGAGGCTGCCCAACAGTTCAAAGACGCCATCGATTCAGCTCAAACAGACATGGAGACTGGCTTTTATTCCTTCGGTGCAAGCAGTCTGGCTGCTGTAAAAACCGAAGCAGCTGGTTCTGCTACTGCAAATGTGGCTTTAGCTCAGCAAGTTACGCCGGTAAAGCCCTCGACAGGATTCGTGTTCAGAGCAGAAAGTCCAACATCAACCGCCCAAACTAGCACGGAAACTCCGAAATCGTTCTCTTTTGCCGACATTTTCAAATCTACGTGTTCCACCTTCTCGTTTCGTTTAGACGTCAGCAAAACTACCGAGCCATCGCCCGGAAAAATACCCAAGCCAAAATATCCCGGTTTCTTGAAATCCCCTGGACTGAATAAAAGTGGCGACAACGAATATTACAAGGACGACGACGGAGATCACATCCACTTCGAACCTGTCATCGAGCTACTGGAATGCATTGCGGTAAAAACCGGCGAGGAAGATGAAATCTCAAAATTCAGCCATCGCGCTAAGCTCTTCCGCTTCGACAAAGAATCGTCGCAGTGGAAGGAACGTGGAATTGGCAACATAAAACTCTTGTACAACCCGTCCAACGGAAAGTACCGTATTGTCATGCGCAGAGAGCAAGTCTTTAAGGTCTGCGCAAACCATTACGTTACGCCGGACCTCAAACTGGAACCGAACGCTGAATCGACGAAGTCTTGGGTCTGGATGGCAATGGACGCTTCTGAGAACGAAGTCCAAGTTGAGCAACTCGCGGTGAGATTTAAAACGGAAGAGGCTGCCCAACAGTTCAAAGACGCCATCGATTCAGCTCAAACAGACATGGAGACTGGCTTTTATTCCTTCGGTGCAAGCAGTCTCGCTGCTGTAAAAACCGAAGCAGCTGGTTCTGCTACTGCAAATGTGGCTTCAGCTCAGCAAGTTACGCCGGTAAAGCCCTCGACAGGATTCGTGTTCAGAGCAGAAAGTCCAACATCAACCGCTCAAACTAGCACGGAAACTCCGAAATCGTTCTCTTTTGCCGACATGTTCAAATCTACGTGTTCCACCTTCTCATTTCGTTTAGGCGTCAGCAAAACTACCGAGCCATCGCCCGCAAAAACACCCAAGCCAAAATCTCCCGGTTTCCTGAAATCCCCTGGACTGAATAAAAGCGGCGACAATGAATATTACAAGGACGACGACGGAGATCACATCCACTTCGAACCTGTCATCGAGCTACCGGAATGCATTGCGGTAAAAACCGGCGAGGAAGATGAAATCTCCAAATTCAGCCATCGCGCTAAGCTCTTCCGCTTCGACAAAGAATCGTCGCAGTGGAAGGAACGTGGAATTGGCAACATAAAACTCTTGTACAACCCGTCCAACGGAAAGTACCGTATTGTCATGCGCAGAGAGCAAGTCTTTAAGGTCTGCGCAAACCACTACGTCACGCCGGAGCTGAAACTGGAACCGAACGCTGGATCGACGAAGTCTTGGGTCTGGATGGCGATGGACGCTTCTGAGGACGAAGTCCAAGTTGAGCAACTCGCGGTGAGATTTAAAACGGAAGAGGCTGCCCAACAGTTCAAAGACGCCATCGATTCAGCTCAAACAGACATGGAGACTGGCTTTTATTCCTTCGGTGCAAGCAGTCTGGCTGCTGTAAAAACCGAAGCAGCTGGTTCTGCTACTGCAAATGTGGCTTTAGCTCAGCAAGTTACGCCGGTAAAGCCCTCGACAGGATTCGTGTTCAGAGCAGAAAGTCCAACATCAACCGCCCAAACTAGCACGGAAACTCCGAAATCGTTCTCTTTAGCCGACATGTTCAAATCTACGTGTTCCACCTTCTCGTTTCGTTTAGACGTCAGCAAAACTACCGAGCCATCGCCCGGAAAAATACCCAAGCCAAAATCTCCCGGTTTCCTGAAATCCCCTGGACTGAATAAAAGCGGCGACAATGAATATTACAAGGAGGACGACGGAGATCACATCCACTTCGAACCTGTCATCGAGCTACCGGAATGCATTGCGGTAAAAACCGGCGAGGAAGATGAAATCTCCAAATTCAGCCATCGCGCTAAGCTCTTCCGCTTCGACAAAGAATCGTCGCAGTGGAAGGAACGTGGAATTGGCAACATAAAACTCTTGTACAACCCGTCCAACGGAAAGTACCGTATTGTCATGCGCAGAGAGCAAGTCTTTAAGGTCTGCGCAAACCATTACGTTACGCCGGACCTCAAACTGGAACCGAACGCTGGATCGACGAAGTCTTGGGTCTGGATGGCGATGGACGCTTCCGAGGACGAAGTCCAAGTTGAGCAACTCGCGGTGAGATTTAAAACGGAAGAGGCTGCCCAACAGTTCAAAGACGCCATCGATTCAGCTCAAACAGACATGGAGACTGGCTTTTATTCCTTCGGTGCAAGCAGTCTGGCTGCTGTAAAAACCGAAGCAGCTGGTTCTGCTACTGCAAATGTGGCTTCAGCTCAGCAAGTTACGCCGGTAAAGCCCTCGACAGGATTCGTGTTCAGAGCAGAAAGTCCAACATCAACCGCTCAAACTAGCATGAAAACTCCGAAATCGTTCTCTTTTGCCGACATGTTCAAATCTACGGGTTCCACCTTCTCGTTTCGTTTAGACCTTAGCAAAACTACCGAGCCATCGCCCGGAAAAACACCCAATAAAAGCGGCGACAACGACGATGGAGATCACATCCACTTCGAACCTGTCATCGAGCTACCGGAATGCATTGCGGTAAAAACCGGCGAGGAAGATGAAATCTCCAAATTCAGCCATCGCGCTAAGCTCTTCCGCTTCAACAAAGAATCTTCGCAGTGGAAGGATCGTGGAATTGGCGACATAAAACTCTTGTACAACCCGTCCAACGGAAAGTACCGTATTGTCATGCGCAGAGAGCAAGTCTTTAAGGTCTGCGCAAACCATTACGTTACGCCGGACCTCAAACTGGAACCGAACGCTGGATCGACGAAGTATTGGGTCTGGATGGCGATGGACGCTTCTGAGGACGAAGTCCAAGTTGAGCAACTCGCGGTGAGATTTAAAACGGAAGAGGCTGCCCAACAGTTCAAAGACGCCATCGATTCAGCTCAAACAGACATGGAGACTGGCTTTTATTCCTTCGGTGCAAGCAGTCTGGCTGCTGTAAAAACCGAAGCAGCTGGTTCTGCTACTGCAAATGTGGCTTCAGCTCAGCAAGTTACGCCGGTAAAGCCCTCGACAGGATTCGTGTTCAGAGCAGAAAGTCCAACATCAACCGCTCAAACTAGCATGAAAACTCCGAAATCGTTCTCTTTTGCCGACATGTTCAAATCTACGGGTTCCACCTTCTCGTTTCGTTTAGACCTTAGCAAAACTACCGAGCCATCGCCCGGAAAAACACCCAATAAAAGCGGCGACAACGACGATGGAGATCACATCCACTTCGAACCTGTCATCGAGCTACCGGAATGCATTGCGGTAAAAACCGGCGAGGAAGATGAAATCTCCAAATTCAGCCATCGCGCTAAGCTCTTCCGCTTCAACAAAGAATCTTCGCAGTGGAAGGATCGTGGAATTGGCGACATAAAACTCTTGTACAACCCGTCCAACGGAAAGTACCGTATTGTCATGCGCAGAGAGCAAGTCTTTAAGGTCTGCGCAAACCACTACGTCACGCCGGAGCTGAAACTGGAACCGAACGCTGGATCGACGAAGTCTTGGGTCTGGATGGCGATGGACGCTTCTGAGGACGAAGTCCAAGTTGAGCAACTCGCGGTGAGATTTAAAACGGAAGAGGCTGCCCAACAGTTCAAAGACGCCATCGATTCAGCTCAAACAGACATGGAGACTGGCTTTTATTCCTTCGGTGCAAGCAGTCTGGCTGCTGTAAAAACCGAAGCAGCTGGTTCTGCTACTGCAAATGTGGCTTTAGCTCAGCAAGTTACGCCGGTAAAGCCCTCGACAGGATTCGTGTTCAGAGCAGAAAGTCCAACATCAACCGCCCAAACTAGCACGGAAACTCCGAAATCGTTCTCTTTTGCCGACATTTTCAAATCTACGTGTTCCACCTTCTCGTTTCGTTTAGACGTCAGCAAAACTACCGAGCCATCGCCCGGAAAAATACCCAAGCCAAAATATCCCGGTTTCTTGAAATCCCCTGGACTGAATAAAAGTGGCGACAACGAATATTACAAGGACGACGACGGAGATCACATCCACTTCGAACCTGTCATCGAGCTACTGGAATGCATTGCGGTAAAAACCGGCGAGGAAGATGAAATCTCAAAATTCAGCCATCGCGCTAAGCTCTTCCGCTTCGACAAAGAATCGTCGCAGTGGAAGGAACGTGGAATTGGCAACATAAAACTCTTGTACAACCCGTCCAACGGAAAGTACCGTATTGTCATGCGCAGAGAGCAAGTCTTTAAGGTCTGCGCAAACCATTACGTTACGCCGGACCTCAAACTGGAACCGAACGCTGAATCGACGAAGTCTTGGGTCTGGATGGCAATGGACGCTTCTGAGAACGAAGTCCAAGTTGAGCAACTCGCGGTGAGATTTAAAACGGAAGAGGCTGCCCAACAGTTCAAAGACGCCATCGATTCAGCTCAAACAGACATGGAGACTGGCTTTTATTCCTTCGGTGCAAGCAGTCTCGCTGCTGTAAAAACCGAAGCAGCTGGTTCTGCTACTGCAAATGTGGCTTCAGCTCAGCAAGTTACGCCGGTAAAGCCCTCGACAGGATTCGTGTTCAGAGCAGAAAGTCCAACATCAACCGCTCAAACTAGCACGGAAACTCCGAAATCGTTCTCTTTTGCCGACATGTTCAAATCTACGTGTTCCACCTTCTCATTTCGTTTAGGCGTCAGCAAAACTACCGAGCCATCGCCCGCAAAAACACCCAAGCCAAAATCTCCCGGTTTCCTGAAATCCCCTGGACTGAATAAAAGCGGCGACAATGAATATTACAAGGACGACGACGGAGATCACATCCACTTCGAACCTGTCATCGAGCTACCGGAATGCATTGCGGTAAAAACCGGCGAGGAAGATGAAATCTCCAAATTCAGCCATCGCGCTAAGCTCTTCCGCTTCGACAAAGAATCGTCGCAGTGGAAGGAACGTGGAATTGGCAACATAAAACTCTTGTACAACCCGTCCAACGGAAAGTACCGTATTGTCATGCGCAGAGAGCAAGTCTTTAAGGTCTGCGCAAACCATTACGTTACGCCGGACCTCAAACTGGAACCGAACGCTGGATCGACGAAGTCTTGGGTCTGGATGGCGATGGACGCTTCTGAGGACGAAGTCCAAGTTGAGCAACTCGCGGTGAGATTTAAAACGGAAGAGGCTGCCCAACAGTTCAAAGACGCCATCGATTCAGCTCAAACAGACATGGAGACTGGCTTTTATTCCTTCGGTGCAAGCAGTCTGGCTGCTGTAAAAACCGAAGCAGCTGGTTCTGCTACTGCAAATGTGGCTTCAGCTCAGCAAGTTACGCCGGTAAAGCCCTCGACAGGATTCGTGTTCAGAGCAGAAAGTCCAACATCAACCGCTCAAACTAGCATGAAAACTCCGAAATCGTTCTCTTTTGCCGACATGTTCAAATCTACGGGTTCCACCTTCTCGTTTCGTTTAGACCTTAGCAAAACTACCGAGCCATCGCCCGGAAAAACACCCAATAAAAGCGGCGACAACGACGATGGAGATCACATCCACTTCGAACCTGTCATCGAGCTACCGGAATGCATTGCGGTAAAAACCGGCGAGGAAGATGAAATCTCCAAATTCAGCCATCGCGCTAAGCTCTTCCGCTTCAACAAAGAATCTTCGCAGTGGAAGGATCGTGGAATTGGCGACATAAAACTCTTGTACAACCCGTCCAACGGAAAGTACCGTATTGTCATGCGCAGAGAGCAAGTCTTTAAGGTCTGCGCAAACCATTACGTTACGCCGGACCTCAAACTGGAACCGAACGCTGGATCGACGAAGTCTTGGGTCTGGATGGCGATGGACGCTTCTGAGGACGAAGTCCAAGTTGAGCAACTCGCGGTGAGATTTAAAACGGAAGAGGCTGCCCAACAGTTCAAAGACGCCATCGATTCAGCTCAAACAGACATGGAGACTGGCTTTTATTCCTTCGGTGCAAGCAGTCTGGCTGCTGTAAAAACCGAAGCAGCTGGTTCTGCTACTGCAAATGTGGCTTCAGCTCAGCAAGTTACGCCGGTAAAGCCCTCGACAGGATTCGTGTTCAGAGCAGAAAGTCCAACATCAACCGCTCAAACTAGCATGAAAACTCCGAAATCGTTCTCTTTTGCCGACATGTTCAAATCTACGGGTTCCACCTTCTCGTTTCGTTTAGACCTTAGCAAAACTACCGAGCCATCGCCCGGAAAAACACCCAATAAAAGCGGCGACAACGACGATGGAGATCACATCCACTTCGAACCTGTCATCGAGCTACCGGAATGCATTGCGGTAAAAACCGGCGAGGAAGATGAAATCTCCAAATTCAGCCATCGCGCTAAGCTCTTCCGCTTCAACAAAGAATCTTCGCAGTGGAAGGATCGTGGAATTGGCGACATAAAACTCTTGTACAACCCGTCCAACGGAAAGTACCGTATTGTCATGCGCAGAGAGCAAGTCTTTAAGGTCTGCGCAAACCATTACGTTACGCCGGACCTCAAACTGGAACCGAACGCTGGATCGACGAAGTATTGGGTCTGGATGGCGATGGACGCTTCTGAGGACGAAGTCCAAGTTGAGCAACTCGCGGTGAGATTTAAAACGGAAGAGGCTGCCCAACAGTTCAAAGACGCCATCGATTCAGCTCAAACAGACATGGAGACTGGCTTTTATTCCTTCGGTGCAAGCAGTCTGGCTGCTGTAAAAACCGAAGCAGCTGGTTCTGCTACTGCAAATGTGGCTTCAGCTCAGCAAGTTACGCCGGTAAAGCCCTCGACAGGATTCGTGTTCAGAGCAGAAAGTCCAACATCAACCGCTCAAACTAGCATGAAAACTCCGAAATCGTTCTCTTTTGCCGACATGTTCAAATCTACGGGTTCCACCTTCTCGTTTCGTTTAGACCTTAGCAAAACTACCGAGCCATCGCCCGGAAAAACACCCAATAAAAGCGGCGACAACGACGATGGAGATCACATCCACTTCGAACCTGTCATCGAGCTACCGGAATGCATTGCGGTAAAAACCGGCGAGGAAGATGAAATCTCCAAATTCAGCCATCGCGCTAAGCTCTTCCGCTTCAACAAAGAATCTTCGCAGTGGAAGGATCGTGGAATTGGCGACATAAAACTCTTGTACAACCCGTCCAACGGAAAGTACCGTATTGTCATGCGCAGAGAGCAAGTCTTTAAGGTCTGCGCAAACCACTACGTCACGCCGGAGCTGAAACTGGAACCGAACGCTGGATCGACGAAGTCTTGGGTCTGGATGGCGATGGACGCTTCTGAGGACGAAGTCCAAGTTGAGCAACTCGCGGTGAGATTTAAAACGGAAGAGGCTGCCCAACAGTTCAAAGACGCCATCGATTCAGCTCAAACAGACATGGAGACTGGCTTTTATTCCTTCGGTGCAAGCAGTCTGGCTGCTGTAAAAACCGAAGCAGCTGGTTCTGCTACTGCAAATGTGGCTTTAGCTCAGCAAGTTACGCCGGTAAAGCCCTCGACAGGATTCGTGTTCAGAGCAGAAAGTCCAACATCAACCGCCCAAACTAGCACGGAAACTCCGAAATCGTTCTCTTTTGCCGACATTTTCAAATCTACGTGTTCCACCTTCTCGTTTCGTTTAGACGTCAGCAAAACTACCGAGCCATCGCCCGGAAAAATACCCAAGCCAAAATATCCCGGTTTCTTGAAATCCCCTGGACTGAATAAAAGTGGCGACAACGAATATTACAAGGACGACGACGGAGATCACATCCACTTCGAACCTGTCATCGAGCTACTGGAATGCATTGCGGTAAAAACCGGCGAGGAAGATGAAATCTCAAAATTCAGCCATCGCGCTAAGCTCTTCCGCTTCGACAAAGAATCGTCGCAGTGGAAGGAACGTGGAATTGGCAACATAAAACTCTTGTACAACCCGTCCAACGGAAAGTACCGTATTGTCATGCGCAGAGAGCAAGTCTTTAAGGTCTGCGCAAACCATTACGTTACGCCGGACCTCAAACTGGAACCGAACGCTGAATCGACGAAGTCTTGGGTCTGGATGGCAATGGACGCTTCTGAGAACGAAGTCCAAGTTGAGCAACTCGCGGTGAGATTTAAAACGGAAGAGGCTGCCCAACAGTTCAAAGACGCCATCGATTCAGCTCAAACAGACATGGAGACTGGCTTTTATTCCTTCGGTGCAAGCAGTCTCGCTGCTGTAAAAACCGAAGCAGCTGGTTCTGCTACTGCAAATGTGGCTTCAGCTCAGCAAGTTACGCCGGTAAAGCCCTCGACAGGATTCGTGTTCAGAGCAGAAAGTCCAACATCAACCGCTCAAACTAGCACGGAAACTCCGAAATCGTTCTCTTTTGCCGACATGTTCAAATCTACGTGTTCCACCTTCTCATTTCGTTTAGGCGTCAGCAAAACTACCGAGCCATCGCCCGCAAAAACACCCAAGCCAAAATCTCCCGGTTTCCTGAAATCCCCTGGACTGAATAAAAGCGGCGACAATGAATATTACAAGGACGACGACGGAGATCACATCCACTTCGAACCTGTCATCGAGCTACCGGAATGCATTGCGGTAAAAACCGGCGAGGAAGATGAAATCTCCAAATTCAGCCATCGCGCTAAGCTCTTCCGCTTCGACAAAGAATCGTCGCAGTGGAAGGAACGTGGAATTGGCAACATAAAACTCTTGTACAACCCGTCCAACGGAAAGTACCGTATTGTCATGCGCAGAGAGCAAGTCTTTAAGGTCTGCGCAAACCACTACGTCACGCCGGAGCTGAAACTGGAACCGAACGCTGGATCGACGAAGTCTTGGGTCTGGATGGCGATGGACGCTTCTGAGGACGAAGTCCAAGTTGAGCAACTCGCGGTGAGATTTAAAACGGAAGAGGCTGCCCAACAGTTCAAAGACGCCATCGATTCAGCTCAAACAGACATGGAGACTGGCTTTTATTCCTTCGGTGCAAGCAGTCTGGCTGCTGTAAAAACCGAAGCAGCTGGTTCTGCTACTGCAAATGTGGCTTTAGCTCAGCAAGTTACGCCGGTAAAGCCCTCGACAGGATTCGTGTTCAGAGCAGAAAGTCCAACATCAACCGCCCAAACTAGCACGGAAACTCCGAAATCGTTCTCTTTAGCCGACATGTTCAAATCTACGTGTTCCACCTTCTCGTTTCGTTTAGACGTCAGCAAAACTACCGAGCCATCGCCCGGAAAAATACCCAAGCCAAAATCTCCCGGTTTCCTGAAATCCCCTGGACTGAATAAAAGCGGCGACAATGAATATTACAAGGAGGACGACGGAGATCACATCCACTTCGAACCTGTCATCGAGCTACCGGAATGCATTGCGGTAAAAACCGGCGAGGAAGATGAAATCTCCAAATTCAGCCATCGCGCTAAGCTCTTCCGCTTCAACAAAGAATCTTCGCAGTGGAAGGATCGTGGAATTGGCGACATAAAACTCTTGTACAACCCGTCCAACGGAAAGTACCGTATTGTCATGCGCAGAGAGCAAGTCTTTAAGGTCTGCGCAAACCATTACGTTACGCCGGACCTCAAACTGGAACCGAACGCTGGATCGACGAAGTCTTGGGTCTGGATGGCGATGGACGCTTCTGAGGACGAAGTCCAAGTTGAGCAACTCGCGGTGAGATTTAAAACGGAAGAGGCTGCCCAACAGTTCAAAGACGCCATCGATTCAGCTCAAACAGACATGGAGACTGGCTTTTATTCCTTCGGTGCAAGCAGTCTGGCTGCTGTAAAAACCGAAGCAGCTGGTTCTGCTACTGCAAATGTGGCTTCAGCTCAGCAAGTTACGCCGGTAAAGCCCTCGACAGGATTCGTGTTCAGAGCAGAAAGTCCAACATCAACCGCTCAAACTAGCATGAAAACTCCGAAATCGTTCTCTTTTGCCGACATGTTCAAATCTACGGGTTCCACCTTCTCGTTTCGTTTAGACCTTAGCAAAACTACCGAGCCATCGCCCGGAAAAACACCCAATAAAAGCGGCGACAACGACGATGGAGATCACATCCACTTCGAACCTGTCATCGAGCTACCGGAATGCATTGCGGTAAAAACCGGCGAGGAAGATGAAATCTCCAAATTCAGCCATCGCGCTAAGCTCTTCCGCTTCAACAAAGAATCTTCGCAGTGGAAGGATCGTGGAATTGGCGACATAAAACTCTTGTACAACCCGTCCAACGGAAAGTACCGTATTGTCATGCGCAGAGAGCAAGTCTTTAAGGTCTGCGCAAACCATTACGTTACGCCGGACCTCAAACTGGAACCGAACGCTGGATCGACGAAGTATTGGGTCTGGATGGCGATGGACGCTTCTGAGGACGAAGTCCAAGTTGAGCAACTCGCGGTGAGATTTAAAACGGAAGAGGCTGCCCAACAGTTCAAAGACGCCATCGATTCAGCTCAAACAGACATGGAGACTGGCTTTTATTCCTTCGGTGCAAGCAGTCTGGCTGCTGTAAAAACCGAAGCAGCTGGTTCTGCTACTGCAAATGTGGCTTCAGCTCAGCAAGTTACGCCGGTAAAGCCCTCGACAGGATTCGTGTTCAGAGCAGAAAGTCCAACATCAACCGCTCAAACTAGCATGAAAACTCCGAAATCGTTCTCTTTTGCCGACATGTTCAAATCTACGGGTTCCACCTTCTCGTTTCGTTTAGACCTTAGCAAAACTACCGAGCCATCGCCCGGAAAAACACCCAATAAAAGCGGCGACAACGACGATGGAGATCACATCCACTTCGAACCTGTCATCGAGCTACCGGAATGCATTGCGGTAAAAACCGGCGAGGAAGATGAAATCTCCAAATTCAGCCATCGCGCTAAGCTCTTCCGCTTCAACAAAGAATCTTCGCAGTGGAAGGATCGTGGAATTGGCGACATAAAACTCTTGTACAACCCGTCCAACGGAAAGTACCGTATTGTCATGCGCAGAGAGCAAGTCTTTAAGGTCTGCGCAAACCACTACGTCACGCCGGAGCTGAAACTGGAACCGAACGCTGGATCGACGAAGTCTTGGGTCTGGATGGCGATGGACGCTTCTGAGGACGAAGTCCAAGTTGAGCAACTCGCGGTGAGATTTAAAACGGAAGAGGCTGCCCAACAGTTCAAAGACGCCATCGATTCAGCTCAAACAGACATGGAGACTGGCTTTTATTCCTTCGGTGCAAGCAGTCTGGCTGCTGTAAAAACCGAAGCAGCTGGTTCTGCTACTGCAAATGTGGCTTTAGCTCAGCAAGTTACGCCGGTAAAGCCCTCGACAGGATTCGTGTTCAGAGCAGAAAGTCCAACATCAACCGCCCAAACTAGCACGGAAACTCCGAAATCGTTCTCTTTTGCCGACATTTTCAAATCTACGTGTTCCACCTTCTCGTTTCGTTTAGACGTCAGCAAAACTACCGAGCCATCGCCCGGAAAAATACCCAAGCCAAAATATCCCGGTTTCTTGAAATCCCCTGGACTGAATAAAAGTGGCGACAACGAATATTACAAGGACGACGACGGAGATCACATCCACTTCGAACCTGTCATCGAGCTACTGGAATGCATTGCGGTAAAAACCGGCGAGGAAGATGAAATCTCAAAATTCAGCCATCGCGCTAAGCTCTTCCGCTTCGACAAAGAATCGTCGCAGTGGAAGGAACGTGGAATTGGCAACATAAAACTCTTGTACAACCCGTCCAACGGAAAGTACCGTATTGTCATGCGCAGAGAGCAAGTCTTTAAGGTCTGCGCAAACCATTACGTTACGCCGGACCTCAAACTGGAACCGAACGCTGAATCGACGAAGTCTTGGGTCTGGATGGCAATGGACGCTTCTGAGAACGAAGTCCAAGTTGAGCAACTCGCGGTGAGATTTAAAACGGAAGAGGCTGCCCAACAGTTCAAAGACGCCATCGATTCAGCTCAAACAGACATGGAGACTGGCTTTTATTCCTTCGGTGCAAGCAGTCTCGCTGCTGTAAAAACCGAAGCAGCTGGTTCTGCTACTGCAAATGTGGCTTCAGCTCAGCAAGTTACGCCGGTAAAGCCCTCGACAGGATTCGTGTTCAGAGCAGAAAGTCCAACATCAACCGCTCAAACTAGCACGGAAACTCCGAAATCGTTCTCTTTTGCCGACATGTTCAAATCTACGTGTTCCACCTTCTCATTTCGTTTAGGCGTCAGCAAAACTACCGAGCCATCGCCCGCAAAAACACCCAAGCCAAAATCTCCCGGTTTCCTGAAATCCCCTGGACTGAATAAAAGCGGCGACAATGAATATTACAAGGACGACGACGGAGATCACATCCACTTCGAACCTGTCATCGAGCTACCGGAATGCATTGCGGTAAAAACCGGCGAGGAAGATGAAATCTCCAAATTCAGCCATCGCGCTAAGCTCTTCCGCTTCGACAAAGAATCGTCGCAGTGGAAGGAACGTGGAATTGGCAACATAAAACTCTTGTACAACCCGTCCAACGGAAAGTACCGTATTGTCATGCGCAGAGAGCAAGTCTTTAAGGTCTGCGCAAACCATTACGTTACGCCGGACCTCAAACTGGAACCGAACGCTGGATCGACGAAGTCTTGGGTCTGGATGGCGATGGACGCTTCTGAGGACGAAGTCCAAGTTGAGCAACTCGCGGTGAGATTTAAAACGGAAGAGGCTGCCCAACAGTTCAAAGACGCCATCGATTCAGCTCAAACAGACATGGAGACTGGCTTTTATTCCTTCGGTGCAAGCAGTCTGGCTGCTGTAAAAACCGAAGCAGCTGGTTCTGCTACTGCAAATGTGGCTTCAGCTCAGCAAGTTACGCCGGTAAAGCCCTCGACAGGATTCGTGTTCAGAGCAGAAAGTCCAACATCAACCGCTCAAACTAGCATGAAAACTCCGAAATCGTTCTCTTTTGCCGACATGTTCAAATCTACGGGTTCCACCTTCTCGTTTCGTTTAGACCTTAGCAAAACTACCGAGCCATCGCCCGGAAAAACACCCAATAAAAGCGGCGACAACGACGATGGAGATCACATCCACTTCGAACCTGTCATCGAGCTACCGGAATGCATTGCGGTAAAAACCGGCGAGGAAGATGAAATCTCCAAATTCAGCCATCGCGCTAAGCTCTTCCGCTTCAACAAAGAATCTTCGCAGTGGAAGGATCGTGGAATTGGCGACATAAAACTCTTGTACAACCCGTCCAACGGAAAGTACCGTATTGTCATGCGCAGAGAGCAAGTCTTTAAGGTCTGCGCAAACCATTACGTTACGCCGGACCTCAAACTGGAACCGAACGCTGGATCGACGAAGTATTGGGTCTGGATGGCGATGGACGCTTCTGAGGACGAAGTCCAAGTTGAGCAACTCGCGGTGAGATTTAAAACGGAAGAGGCTGCCCAACAGTTCAAAGACGCCATCGATTCAGCTCAAACAGACATGGAGACTGGCTTTTATTCCTTCGGTGCAAGCAGTCTGGCTGCTGTAAAAACCGAAGCAGCTGGTTCTGCTACTGCAAATGTGGCTTCAGCTCAGCAAGTTACGCCGGTAAAGCCCTCGACAGGATTCGTGTTCAGAGCAGAAAGTCCAACATCAACCGCTCAAACTAGCATGAAAACTCCGAAATCGTTCTCTTTTGCCGACATGTTCAAATCTACGGGTTCCACCTTCTCGTTTCGTTTAGACCTTAGCAAAACTACCGAGCCATCGCCCGGAAAAACACCCAATAAAAGCGGCGACAACGACGATGGAGATCACATCCACTTCGAACCTGTCATCGAGCTACCGGAATGCATTGCGGTAAAAACCGGCGAGGAAGATGAAATCTCCAAATTCAGCCATCGCGCTAAGCTCTTCCGCTTCAACAAAGAATCTTCGCAGTGGAAGGATCGTGGAATTGGCGACATAAAACTCTTGTACAACCCGTCCAACGGAAAGTACCGTATTGTCATGCGCAGAGAGCAAGTCTTTAAGGTCTGCGCAAACCACTACGTCACGCCGGAGCTGAAACTGGAACCGAACGCTGGATCGACGAAGTCTTGGGTCTGGATGGCGATGGACGCTTCTGAGGACGAAGTCCAAGTTGAGCAACTCGCGGTGAGATTTAAAACGGAAGAGGCTGCCCAACAGTTCAAAGACGCCATCGATTCAGCTCAAACAGACATGGAGACTGGCTTTTATTCCTTCGGTGCAAGCAGTCTGGCTGCTGTAAAAACCGAAGCAGCTGGTTCTGCTACTGCAAATGTGGCTTTAGCTCAGCAAGTTACGCCGGTAAAGCCCTCGACAGGATTCGTGTTCAGAGCAGAAAGTCCAACATCAACCGCCCAAACTAGCACGGAAACTCCGAAATCGTTCTCTTTTGCCGACATTTTCAAATCTACGTGTTCCACCTTCTCGTTTCGTTTAGACGTCAGCAAAACTACCGAGCCATCGCCCGGAAAAATACCCAAGCCAAAATATCCCGGTTTCTTGAAATCCCCTGGACTGAATAAAAGTGGCGACAACGAATATTACAAGGACGACGACGGAGATCACATCCACTTCGAACCTGTCATCGAGCTACTGGAATGCATTGCGGTAAAAACCGGCGAGGAAGATGAAATCTCAAAATTCAGCCATCGCGCTAAGCTCTTCCGCTTCGACAAAGAATCGTCGCAGTGGAAGGAACGTGGAATTGGCAACATAAAACTCTTGTACAACCCGTCCAACGGAAAGTACCGTATTGTCATGCGCAGAGAGCAAGTCTTTAAGGTCTGCGCAAACCATTACGTTACGCCGGACCTCAAACTGGAACCGAACGCTGGATCGACGAAGTATTGGGTCTGGATGGCGATGGACGCTTCTGAGAACGAAGTCCAAGTTGAGCAACTCGCGGTGAGATTTAAAACGGAAGAGGCTGCCCAACAGTTCAAAGACGCCATCGATTCAGCTCAAACAGACATGGAGACTGGCTTTTATTCCTTCGGTGCAAGCAGTCTCGCTGCTGTAAAAACCGAAGCAGCTGGTTCTGCTACTGCAAATGTGGCTTCAGCTCAGCAAGTTACGCCGGTAAAGCCCTCGACAGGATTCGTGTTCAGAGCAGAAAGTCCAACATCAACCGCTCAAACTAGCACGGAAACTCCGAAATTGTTCTCTTTTGCCGACATGTTCAAATCTACGTGTTCCACCTTCTCATTTCGTTTAGGCGTCAGCAAAACTACCGAGCCATCGCCCGCAAAAACACCCAAGCCAAAATCTCCCGGTTTCCTGAAATCCCCTGGACTGAATAAAAGCGGCGACAATGAATATTACAAGGACGACGACGGAGATCACATCCACTTCGAACCTGTCATCGAGCTACCGGAATGCATTGCGGTAAAAACCGGCGAGGAAGATGAAATCTCCAAATTCAGCCATCGCGCTAAGCTCTTCCGCTTCAATAAAGAATCTTCGCAGTGGAAGGAACGCGGAATTGGCGACATAAAACTCTTGTACAACCCGTCCAACGGAAAGTACCGTATTGTCATGCGCAGAGAGCAAGTCTTTAAGGTCTGCGCAAACCATTACGTTACGCCGGACCTCAAACTGGAACCGAACGCTGGATCGACCAAGTCTTGGGTCTGGATGGCGATGGACGCTTCTGAGGATGAAGTCCAAGTTGAGCAACTCGCGGTGAGATTTAAAACGGAAGAGGCTGCGCAACAGTTCAAAGACGCCATCGATTCAGCTCAAACAGACATGGAGACTGGCTTTTATTCCTTCGGTGCAAGCAGTCTCGCTGCTGTAAAAACCGAAGCAGCTGGTTCTGCTACTGCAAATGTGGCTTTAGCTCAGCAAGTTACGCCGGTAAAGCCCTCGACAGGATTCGTGTTCAGAGCAGAAAGTCCAACATCAACCGCCCAAACTAGCACGGAAACTCCGAAATCGTTCTCTTTTGCCGACATGTTCAAATCTACGTGTTCCACCTTCTCATTTCGTTTAGGCGTCAGCAAAACTACCGAGCCATCGCCCGCAAAAACACCCAAGCCAAAATCTCCCGGTTTCCTGAAATCCCCTGGACTGAATAAAAGCGGCGACAATGAATATTACAAGGACGACGACGGAGATCACATCCACTTCGAACCTGTCATCGAGCTACCGGAATGCATTGCGGTAAAAACCGGCGAGGAAGATGAAATCTCAAAATTCAGCCATCGCGCTAAGCTCTTCCGCTTCGATAAAGAATCGTCGCAGTGGAAGGAACGTGGAATTGGCAACATAAAACTCTTGTACAACCCGTCCAACGGAAAGTACCGTATTGTCATGCGCAGAGAGCAAGTCTTTAAGGTCTGCGCAAACCATTACGTTACACCGGACCTCAAACTGGAACCGAACGCTGGATCGACGAAGTCTTGGGTCTGGATGGCGATGGACGCTTCTGAGGACGAAGTCCAAGTTGAGCAACTCGCGGTGAGATTTAAAACGGAAGAGGCTGCCCAACAGTTCAAAGACGCCATCGATTCAGCTCAAACAGACATGGAGACTGGCTTTTATTCCTTCGGTGCAAGCAGTCTCGCTGCTGTAAAAACCGAAGCAGCTGGTTCTGCTACTGCAAATGTGGCTTCAGCTCAGCAAGTTACGCCGGTAAAGCCCTCGACAGGATTCGTGTTCAGAGCAGAAAGTCCAACATCAACCGCCCAAACTAGCACGGAAACTCCGAAATCGTTCTCTTTTGCCGACATGTTCAAATCTACGTGTTCCACCTTCTCATTTCGTTTAGGCGTCAGCAAAACTACCGAGCCATCGCCCGCAAAAACACCCAAGCCAAAATCTCCCGGTTTCCTGAAATCCCCTGGACTGAATAAAAGCGGCGACAATGAATATTACAAGGACGACGACGGAGATCACATCCACTTCGAACCTGTCATCGAGCTACCGGAATGCATTGCGGTAAAAACCGGCGAGGAAGATGAAATCTCAAAATTCAGCCATCGCGCTAAGCTCTTCCGCTTCGATAAAGAATCGTCGCAGTGGAAGGAACGTGGAATTGGCAACATAAAACTCTTGTACAACCCGTCCAACGGAAAGTACCGTATTGTCATGCGCAGAGAGCAAGTCTTTAAGGTCTGCGCAAACCATTACGTTACGCCGGACCTCAAACTGGAACCGAACGCTGGATCGACGAAGTCTTGGGTCTGGATGGCGATGGACGCTTCTGAGGACGAAGTCCAAGTTGAGCAACTCGCGGTGAGATTTAAAACGGAAGAGGCTGCCCAACAGTTCAAAGACGCCATCGATTCAGCTCAAACAGACATGGAGACTGGCTTTTATTCCTTCGGTGCAAGCAGTCTGGCTGCTGTAAAAACCGAAGCAGCTGGTTCTGCTACTGCAAATGTGGCTTTAGCTCAGCAAGTTACGCCGGTAAAGCCCTCGACAGGATTCGTGTTCAGAGCAGAAAGTCCAACATCAACCGCCCAAACTAGCACGGAAACTCCGAAATCGTTCTCTTTTGCCGACATGTTCAAATCTACGTGTTCCACCTTCTCATTTCGTTTAGGCGTCAGCAAAACTACCGAGCCATCGCCCGCAAAAACACCCAAGCCAAAATCTCCCGGTTTCCTGAAATCCCCTGGACTGAATAAAAGCGGCGACAATGAATATTACAAGGACGACGACGGAGATCACATCCACTTCGAACCTGTCATCGAGCTACCGGAATGCATTGCGGTAAAAACCGGCGAGGAAGACGAAATCTCAAAATTCAGCCATCGCGCTAAGCTCTTCCGCTTCGACAAAGAATCGTCGCAGTGGAAGGAACGTGGAATTGGCAACATAAAACTCTTGTACAACCCGTCCAACGGAAAGTACCGTATTGTCATGCGCAGAGAGCAAGTCTTTAAGGTCTGCGCAAACCATTACGTTACGCCGGACCTCAAACTGGAACCGAACGCTGGATCGACGAAGTCTTGGGTCTGGATGGCGATGGACGCTTCCGAGGACGAAGTCCAAGTTGAGCAACTCGCGGTGAGATTTAAAACGGAAGAGGCTGCCCAACAGTTCAAAGACGCCATCGATTCAGCTCAAACAGACATGGAGACTGGCTTTTATTCCTTCGGTGCAAGCAGTCTGGCTGCTGTAAAAACCGAAGCAGCTGGTTCTGCTACTGCAAATGTGGCTTCAGCTCAGCAAGTTACGCCGGTAAAGCCCTCGACAGGATTCGTGTTCAGAGCAGAAAGTCCAACATCAACCGCTCAAACTAGCATGAAAACTCCGAAATCGTTCTCTTTTGCCGACATGTTCAAATCTACGGGTTCCACCTTCTCGTTTCGTTTAGACCTTAGCAAAACTACCGAGCCATCGCCCGGAAAAACACCCAATAAAAGCGGCGACAACGACGATGGAGATCACATCCACTTCGAACCTGTCATCGAGCTACCGGAATGCATTGCGGTAAAAACCGGCGAGGAAGATGAAATCTCCAAATTCAGCCATCGCGCTAAGCTCTTCCGCTTCAACAAAGAATCTTCGCAGTGGAAGGATCGTGGAATTGGCGACATAAAACTCTTGTACAACCCGTCCAACGGAAAGTACCGTATTGTCATGCGCAGAGAGCAAGTCTTTAAGGTCTGCGCAAACCATTACGTTACGCCGGACCTCAAACTGGAACCGAACGCTGGATCGACGAAGTCTTGGGTCTGGATGGCGATGGACGCTTCTGAGGACGAAGTCCAAGTTGAGCAACTCGCGGTGAGATTTAAAACGGAAGAGGCTGCCCAACAGTTCAAAGACGCCATCGATTCAGCTCAAACAGACATGGAGACTGGCTTTTATTCCTTCGGTGCAAGCAGTCTCGCTGCTGTAAAAACCGAAGCAGCTGGTTCTGCTACTGCAAATGTGGCTTTAGCTCAGCAAGTTACGCCGGTAAAGCCCTCGACAGGATTCGTGTTCAGAGCAGAAAGTCCAACATCAACCGCCCAAACTAGCACGGAAACTCCGAAATCGTTCTCTTTAGCCGACATGTTCAAATCTACGTGTTCCACCTTCTCGTTTCGTTTAGACGTCAGCAAAACTACCGAGCCATCGCCCGGAAAAATACCCAAGCCAAAATATCCCGGTTTCCTGAAATCCCCTGGACTGAATAAAAGCGGCGACAACGAATATTACAAGGAGGACGACGGAGATCACATCCACTTCGAACCTGTCATCGAGCTACCGGAATGCATTGCGGTAAAAACCGGCGAGGAAGATGAAATCTCCAAATTCAGCCATCGCGCTAAGCTCTTCCGCTTCGACAAAGAATCGTCGCAGTGGAAGGATCGTGGAATTGGCAACATAAAACTCTTGTACAACCCGTCCAACGGAAAGTACCGTATTGTCATGCGCAGAGAGCAAGTCTTTAAGGTCTGCGCAAACCATTACGTTACGCCGGACCTCAAACTGGAACCGAACGCTGGATCGACGAAGTCTTGGGTCTGGATGGCGATGGACGCTTCTGAGAACGAAGTCCAAGTTGAGCAACTCGCGGTGAGATTTAAAACGGAAGAGGCTGCCCAACAGTTCAAAGACGCCATCGATTCAGCTCAAACAGACATGGAGACTGGCTTTTATTCCTTCGGTGCAAGCAGTCTCGCTGCTGTAAAAACCGAAGCAGCTGGTTCTGCTACTGCAAATGTGGCTTCAGCTCAGCAAGTTACGCCGGTAAAGCCCTCGACAGGATTCGTGTTCAGAGCAGAAAGTCCAACATCAACCGCTCAAACTAGCACGGAAACTCCGAAATCGTTCTCTTTTGCCGACATGTTCAAATCTACGTGTTCCACCTTCTCATTTCGTTTAGGCGTCAGCAAAACTACCGAGCCATCGCCCGCAAAAACACCCAAGCCAAAATCTCCCGGTTTCCTGAAATCCCCTGGACTGAATAAAAGCGGCGACAATGAATATTACAAGGACGACGACGGAGATCACATCCACTTCGAACCTGTCATCGAGCTACCGGAATGCATTGCGGTAAAAACCGGCGAGGAAGACGAAATCTCAAAATTCAGCCATCGCGCTAAGCTCTTCCGCTTCGACAAAGAATCGTCGCAGTGGAAGGAACGTGGAATTGGCAACATAAAACTCTTGTACAACCCGTCCAACGGAAAGTACCGTATTGTCATGCGCAGAGAGCAAGTCTTTAAGGTCTGCGCAAACCATTACGTTACGCCGGACCTCAAACTGGAACCGAACGCTGGATCGACGAAGTCTTGGGTCTGGATGGCGATGGACGCTTCCGAGGACGAAGTCCAAGTTGAGCAACTCGCGGTGAGATTTAAAACGGAAGAGGCTGCCCAACAGTTCAAAGACGCCATCGATTCAGCTCAAACAGACATGGAGACTGGCTTTTATTCCTTCGGTGCAAGCAGTCTCGCTGCTGTAAAAACCGAAGCAGCTGGTTCTGCTACTGCAAATGTGGCTTCAGCTCAGCAAGTTACGCCGGTAAAGCCCTCGACAGGATTCGTGTTCAGAGCAGAAAGTCCAACATCAACCGCTCAAACTAGCATGAAAACTCCGAAATCGTTCTCTTTTGCCGACATGTTCAAATCTACGGGTTCCACCTTCTCGTTTCGTTTAGACCTTAGCAAAACTACCGAGCCATCGCCCGGAAAAACACCCAATAAAAGCGGCGACAACGACGATGGAGATCACATCCACTTCGAACCTGTCATCGAGCTACCGGAATGCATTGCGGTAAAAACCGGCGAGGAAGATGAAATCTCCAAATTCAGCCATCGCGCTAAGCTCTTCCGCTTCAACAAAGAATCTTCGCAGTGGAAGGATCGTGGAATTGGCGACATAAAACTCTTGTACAACCCGTCCAACGGAAAGTACCGTATTGTCATGCGCAGAGAGCAAGTCTTTAAGGTCTGCGCAAACCACTACGTCACGCCGGAGCTGAAACTGGAACCGAACGCTGGATCGACGAAGTCTTGGGTCTGGATGGCGATGGACGCTTCTGAGGACGAAGTCCAAGTTGAGCAACTCGCGGTGAGATTTAAAACGGAAGAGGCTGCCCAACAGTTCAAAGACGCCATCGATTCAGCTCAAACAGACATGGAGACTGGCTTTTATTCCTTCGGTGCAAGCAGTCTGGCTGCTGTAAAAACCGAAGCAGCTGGTTCTGCTACTGCAAATGTGGCTTCAGCTCAGCAAGTTACGCCGGTAAAGCCCTCGACAGGATTCGTGTTCAGAGCAGAAAGTCCAACATCAACCGCCCAAACTAGCACGGAAACTCCGAAATCGTTCTCTTTTGCCGACATGTTCAAATCTACGTGTTCCACCTTCTCATTTCGTTTAGGCGTCAGCAAAACTACCGAGCCATCGCCCGCAAAAACACCCAAGCCAAAATCTCCCGGTTTCCTGAAATCCCCTGGACTGAATAAAAGCGGCGACAATGAATATTACAAGGACGACGACGGAGATCACATCCACTTCGAACCTGTCATCGAGCTACCGGAATGCATTGCGGTAAAAACCGGCGAGGAAGATGAAATCTCCAAATTCAGCCATCGCGCTAAGCTCTTCCGCTTCGACAAAGAATCGTCGCAGTGGAAGGAACGTGGAATTGGCAACATAAAACTCTTGTACAACCCGTCCAACGGAAAGTACCGTATTGTCATGCGCAGAGAGCAAGTCTTTAAGGTCTGCGCAAACCATTACGTTACGCCGGACCTCAAACTGGAACCGAACGCTGAATCGACGAAGTCTTGGGTCTGGATGGCGATGGACGCTTCTGAGGACGAAGTCCAAGTTGAGCAACTCGCGGTGAGATTTAAAGCGGAAGAGGCTGCGCAACAGTTCAAAGATGCCATTGATTCGGCTCAAACACACATGGAGACTGGAGTTAAGGAGTCGACAAGGGAAACAAAACAAGATGACGGTGAGGAAAAACAGGAGGAAAAACAGGAGGAAAAACAGGAGGAAAAACAGGAGGAAAAACAGGAGGAAAAACAGGAGGAAAAACAGGAGGAAAATCGAAGTGATACGACAGTCGGAGTGGCAATAGATGATGCAGATAAAGTTGTGGCTAAATGTGATCAAGATGACTTGGCAAGGGGCAACGATAATCAGGATGATCCAGATGATCAAAATGATCAGGATGATCCAGATGACCAGGGTGATCCAGATGACCAGGGTGATCAGGATGATCCAAATGATCAGGATGATCAAGTTGATCATGATGATTACAGTGATAAAAATTTTCCAAATGATCAGGATAATCAGGATGATCAAGTTGATCAAGTTGATCAAGTTGATCAAGTTGATCAAGTTGATCAAGTTGATCAAGTTGATCAAGTTGATCAAGTTGATCAAGTTGATCAAGATGATTACAATGATCCAGATGATGATGATGATTACGAAGACCTAGACGAAGAAATTGTTGAAGAAGATGAAGACACAGTACAAGAGCCAAACCTAGTCTTTGCGGAAACGGGACAACATGACGTCGAAATCCAACCGAACAGAGGAGACATACCAGATGCACAGGACGAAACTACTTTGGGGACTGAAGAGTTGGAAAGTTATGACCAAGATGATGGTTATAAAGATGTAGAGAATGGGGACGAGACGGCGGAAGGACAAGATAAGGAAGAAATAAAGACGGAAGGAGACGGTCTTGAACAAGAGGGTGGAGATCAAAATGATGATCAAGGTTATGAAGAAGAGAAAGAGCCAACAAAAACGGGTATTGATCACAGATTTCTATTATACACTCAATACTCACAATAAGTTAGGGATACTGTGAGGTGTACGCAGATATCTATTGAGGGTATGCATTCCGCTTTAATGATTTGATTAGACAATTGGGTCATTCCATGTCAAATCATGGAATTTTTAACCCTACCCTCTTCAAATTTGCTCAAATTTGGTTTATAGGGTAACTTTGACTCAACAAGCTCAAATTTCAAAATTAAAAATGTATCTGACTTACGGTTTTCGCGATACGGCGCGCGCTTTTTCGACGATTTTGGTCAAAATGAGTGCGACCGTCAACTTTCAAACGACCATAAATCAGTAACCCCTGGGTCAAAATGGCTGAAATTTGTATTTTTTGGAAAGGGATTGCATAAGGAATCCAAATCTGCCATTATTTTCATGCATTAACATGGTATGTTTTCATGACCTTTTGACCTTCACTTTGACCTTGAATTTGACCTCGTGGATCATGTGATCCGGAGGTGAACTTCGGTGAAAATTTTGAAATTTTAGCTTGTTGAGCCAATGTTACCCTATAAACCAAATTTGAGCAAATTTAAAGAGGGTAGGGTTAAAGGAGTGTGACCAGATCACTTTTTTTTACCCATAACTCCCCGGGACTTACCTTATGGGTCATGAGATTTTTATATCATAATATCCGTTATATTTTTCTGATTACGAAACTGAAACTCCCGGGCTTCTAGGCCGCATATTTCCGAGGATATCGTCGAAAATCCACCGATTATTTGTAAACTAATTTTCCAGTATCAACGTTTATCCGCTGAAAGCATACTCGATAGTTTTGTTCAATTTTTTACTGGAAATTGCGAATGTTTTCGGGTTTTTGGGACATGGGAGGTGTGTATGGGAGTTACTTGATAATATTGGTAAGTTACATCGAAAACTATTTTCCAGAAACTCTGGTCACGCTCCTTTAAATCCATTGGGTGATTTGACATGGAATGACCCAATTGTCACAGGAATAGGTGAAAATACACATTTGAAAACAAATTTTTGTGAGGAAAAACTCCAAATGCAGATGACCTAAGAATGATGGCAACATTTTTACTCTAATTTTCAATTCGTTATTCCTTTAGCCGAGGCTGAAGAACCCATCGTTGCGAAATCCTGCGATCCAAACATCTCCAAAGCATTCTCCGAGCTGTTACGAAGTGCCAACGCCAGCCACTCCCAGAAACTCCAGGAGGGGGCCGAGTCTTCATCACAGAAGGAGCAAGAAGAGGGAGGGGCAAGCGGCAAGGATGACAGTGTGTCGGGTGAAGGGGACGACATTCACTTTGAACCTGTTGCTCATCTCCCGTTACAGGTGGGTCTGAATTTAAAGATGTTACACAAGAATGTTGAATTGTGTGAACATCAACTTTACAAACAGCATTATATACGGTTGAAAAATGGATTTAGGATTTATTTCTTGATTAGAACAGAAATTTGTTGAATACAGGGAACTTTTGGACAACAAGGCTACTGATCAACCAATGATTTGGAATCGCTTCCAAGACTGTTCTGCTTCACTGATTTCCTCCAGGTCCAAGAGGACCTGTTTGAACAAAATTATTCCCACAGTAATGAAATGTGTCATTTTCTGTTTCTGGGAGAATCCTGCAATTAAGGGCTCTCAGAAAACCAATTTTGTTGGGTAATCAGTCTGATTTAACCTGCGTGGGCCAAGGGAGGCACTACAGGCATAGTGCCGCACCCTGCCTCGGTGGCTCTTAAGAAGGCTGGTTCAGTCGTCCTTACTGCAAGATGTCTTCATACACGTTAATGACTGACAAAATATATTCACCTCCACAAAATGAAAGAAAACAAGAACTTTGCAATCTCCAGTTTGGATGTGAAAGTAATTAGTGTACTGCTTTATTGAATCAGATAAATTAGTTTACAAAAAAAAATTTGAATAATTTATTTGTTTACATTTAAAAAAATATCCTATTACAAAAATATATGGATTGAAAACGCAAAATTTCAGAATGGTAATAATAAGACAGGGATGCCAGTCTTCCGGCTTTTTTCTTATTTTGAAAAAAGGAATCCGGAAAAGTAAACGGCCGGAAATATAAGGAGAATATATTTTCAACTCAAGTAAAAAAAAATGTGGAAAATTGTCTCACTTACTGATCAACGATGTCCGGATATAGTTCAGTGGGAAGAAGGGGGTACCGTGCACCCCCCGGAAACCAACTTTTAATTAGCATTTCTAGATGGGAAATAATGCGTAGAAAACGATTAGCTATGTTAACAAGTTGTCCGAATGTCCCACGTATGTGTTTTATGCAAATTAGCGCCGCCATTACTGGAAAATCTGTTTTTCACCCTATCGGTGCCAAAATCGCATATAACTGAACAAATAAGGTGTCTAGACCTATGTTTTCATGGTCAAGGATTATGAAAAACCTATTAAAAAAGAGATAAAACACGTCTGTGACATAGTATTCAAAATAGTGGCAATATGCAAATTAGAAATGCCGATTACCGTTTGAATTTTAGGGGTAAACAATACACGTTTCTTCCCACTAAATTATTTGCTTTACATTAATATTAATTATTAATTTTTCCTCTTGTTTGTAAACAGCAGTGATAGTAGTTGTAGATCTGGACAATAAGCCAGCATGCCCAAAGCAAAACGTGACCAAAGCACAAATCCTGCAGTCCCAAAACAGTCTCAGTATATGCATTCTTCATGTGTAATCCATGTCTGACCATGATTAATTTACACTGCAGTAATATAGAATGTGCTGCAATCCGTGTGCAATTAGATCCCCACATGAACTAGAAAAGTGTCGGGTATCACCAGCAGTGCTTTAGGGGATGAACCAGAAGCATCAACTTCTCAATTACATCATTCCCCTCACAGGTTGTCTTGAGGTTGCAAATGACCTATCTTTCCACCAGGATACATTTTCTGCAACTAGCTAGAAACTTTCCATCTTATAAGAACAGACATCATTTAGCAATTACTAGTGCGGGGTTCGTAGAGCTGAATTAAGCACTGAAGGATACTGAGCATGCTCATTCAAACATCACATTGTCCAGCAGAATGAGGTCCTGCGGTTATCTTCCATGCGCTTGCTCTATGTTGAAGAACTAAAACAAAATGGGTATAAAAACTATCGATGAGAGAAACTACTTCGGCTTAAAATGAACCTAAGATTGTCTGCTTTACAAAAGTTGATAATAACAAAGCCGATACCATTTAATTGTGGCTTGTGTACAGCTCAAAAATCAATTCTGCTCTTGCAAAAGCCTACATTCTTGGAAGCACTGACAAGGGGTGGGGTTAGGCTGGGCTGATCTGGCTGGCTTTGGGCTGGGCCAGGTCGGGGCTTGGGCTGGGCTGGGCCATGTCCGGGCTTGGGCTGGGCCAGGGTTGGGGCTTGGGCTGGGCTGGGGTAGAGCTGTGGTCGGGGCTTGGGCTGGGCTGGGGTAGGGCTGGGCTTTAGGGCTTCAGGCTGGGCTGGGAGGGCTTCGGGCTGGGCTTGAAAGAATTCGAGCTGTGCTGTGATGGGGTCGGGCTGGGCTTTGGGGGTTTGAGCTGGGCTCGTAGGACTTCGGGCTAGCTTGGAGGGCTTCGGGCTGGGCTGGGAGGGCTTCGGGCTGGGCGGGCTTTGGGCTGGGCTGGGAGAGTTTTTTGGGCTAAGCTGGGAGGGCTTCGGGATGGGCTTGGAAGGCTTCTGGCTGGGCTTAGAGGGCTTTGGGCTGGGCTTGGAAAACTTGGGGCTGTGCTGTGCCGGGTTCAGGCTGGGCTGGGAGGGCTTCGAGCTGTGCTGGGGATGGGTTTGAGCTGGCCTCGTATGACTTCAGGCTGGGCTGGAAGGGCTTTGGGCTGGGCTTCGTGGCTTCGGGATGGGCTGGGAAGGCTTCAAGCTGGGCTGGGAGGGTTTCAGGCTGGGCTTGGAGGGCTTCGGGCTGGACCAGGAAGGCTTCCAGCTGTGCTGGGATGGGTTCAGACTGGGCCGAGAGCGCTTTGGGCTGTGCTGGGATGGGCTCGGGCTGGGCTTCGGGGCTTTCATCTGCACTCGTAGGACATCGGGCTGGGGGGGTGCTTTGGGCTGGGCTGTGAGGGCTTTTGGCTGTGCTGTGAGGGCTTCGGGATGGGCTTGGAAGGCTTCTGGCTGGGCTTGGAAGGCTTTGAGCTGGGCTCTGGGCTGGGCTTCGTGGCTTCGGTATGGGCTTGGAGGGCTTCAGGCTGGGCTGGGAGGGCTTCCGGCTGGGCTTGGAAGGCTTCCGGCTGTGCTGGGTGGGTTCAGGCTGGGCTGAGAGCGCTTCGGGCTGTGCTGGGAGGGCTTCGGGCTGGGGGTGAGGGCTTCGGGATGGGCTTGGAAGGCTTCTGGCTGGGCTTGGAAGGCTTTGAGCTGGGCTAGAAGGGCTCTGGGCTGGGCTTCGTGGCTTCGGTATGGGCTTGGAGGGCTTCAGGCTGGGCTGGGAGGGCTTCCGGCTGGGCTTGGAAGGCTTCCGGCTGTGCTGGGTGGGTTCAGGCTGGGCTGAGAGCGCTTCGGGCTGTGCTGGGAGGGCTTCGGGCTGGGCTTGGAAGGCTTCTGGCTGGGCTTGGAAGGCTTCTGGCTGGGCTTGGAAGGCTTTGAGCTGGGCTAGAAGGGCTCTGGGCTGGGCTTCGAGGCTTCGGTATGGGCTGGGAGGGGTTCAAGCTGGGCTTAGAGGGCTTCAAACTGGGCTGGGAGGGCTTCCGGCTGGGCTTGGAAGGCTTCCGGCTGTGCTGGGTGGGTTCAGGCTGGGCTGAGAGCGCTTCGGGCTGTGCTGGGAGGGCTTCGGGCTGGGCGTAGAAGGCTTCGGGCTGGGCTTGCAGGGCTTGCAGGGCTGGGTTGGGATGGCTCCAGGCTAGGCTGGGCTGAGATGGCTTTAGGCTGGGAGTGTCAAGTTTGTTGGGTTATATCCTGATTAAACCAGCGTGGGATGAGCTGACCTCCTGAATTCCGCATCTCAAAAACGGTCCTAGAAGTGCAGGTTGTGGGGGAGGCAATTCCCGCAGAGTGGCGCACCCTGCCTTAGTGGCTCGCATGGTTGCTGATGCAGCCAGCCTTGCCACAGGAGGGGATCATGTTATGCACAATACTGACCAATAAAAGAAGCTGCATATGACATCAGCAGTTAGAGAAGTTATTGTCTCTACCCCTTCCACGGCCTGTAAATATGACCGGCATTTTGAGTTTGTAGCTTTTATTTTTTGTCTATGGTTGGATTGAAATTGCATGGGTACCTGTTAATTCACTGGCCCTGAAAACCCTAGGGTAGACATTTAAATCACCGTTCTACATGTACTCCAATTAAAGATAGTACAGCCATTTCAGCGATTTCCAAGGTCACCGGCGGCCATCTTGGAAGTGACCCAGATATCACCCATTTCCGGTGGCTTGATTTTGGTAGAGTTTTGTTTACTGTCATTCACCACATTCAGTAGGACCAGAAAATGTTCAAAAACATTTTGTTGGATTTTTTGTTAGGTAAGGGTACTTTTTTTCCATAAATATACCCGTCTATGAGGGGTGTAAATTAAGTGACCATGATCAGACATGGATTGCACATAAAGAATGCATGTTGGCTGAGATTGTTTTGGGACTGCAAGAGTGGTCACGTTTTTCTCTTGGGCATGATGGCGCATTGTCAACTACCACTGCTGTTTACAAACAAGTGGAAAACAATAATTATTAATATTATTGTAAAGCAAATAATTCAGTGGGATGAAACGTGTATTGTTTACCCATAAAAATCAAACTGTAATCGGCATTTCTAATTTGCATATTGCCACTATTTTGAATACTAGTTCACAGACGTATTTTATCTTTTTTTTAATAGGTTTTTCATAATCCTTGACCATGAAAACATAGGTTTAGACACCTTATTTGTTCAGTTATATGCGATTTTGGCAACGATAGGGTGAAAAACAGATTTTCCAGTAATGGCGGCGCTAATTTGCATAAAACACATACGTGGGACATTCGGACAACTTGTTAACATAGCTAATCGTTTTCTACGCATGATTTCCCATCTAGAAATGCTAATTAAAAGTTGGTTTCCGGGGGGTGCACGGTACCCCCTTCTTCCCACTAGACTAATATGCTATGTATGTCATGTATACGTACAGCCTATGTACACGCACGTAGCACGTTTTCCTAATGATTTGCACATATGCAGTATGTCTGTATCCCGGCCATAATCATTCACGGATAAAGTACCGCGAAACCAGACTATCGATCAGAACTAGTACATAGAGGGCGCTGTATCCATTCGGCAGTAGTTAGATCACGTACAGATACTGACATATCCATTGCATTACACTCATACTGTCAATGCACATACTGTACAGTATACTGTGCTGGCGAGTCCATATATAGTGGATTTTTTTCCGGCCCTGAAGGTAAGAGCCACTGGCATCCCTGATAAGAAAAATATGACCTTGACAGATTTTATTTTATCAAAAGCTCAACACCCATGGGAAAAATGGGTGGTTCAAAAATGTGATCTGGGCATGCTCCTTTAACAGCTCCATGATATTTGTGTCTGAATTTCCTTGGACAGGTTGAGAAAATCACAGGAGAAGAAGATGAAACCCAACTCTTCTGCTCGCGTGCAAAGTTGTATCGTTACGACAAGGAGTCGTCGCAGTGGAAAGATCGCGGTATCGGGGATATTAAGATTCTTCACAATCCCAAGACGGGGCACTATCGAATCGTTATGAGACGAGAACAAGTCTTGAAGGTTAGTTGGACTGTATACATTGTATCTTTAAATTTGCTGTAGTCAACGTAAAATAACTTTCAGCTCTTTGAAAGTAGTTCATGGCAATTACTCGTGTGATCTCTTTCGTCCATTTTTCCCGATTAACAGTTGTGTGCCAACCATTACATCACTAAAGACATGAGTCTACTTCCAAATGCCGGATCTGAAAACTCTCTGGTATGGCACGCCATGGACGTGTCGGATGGCGAAGTCCAGCCGCAACAACTTGCCGTTCGATTCAAACTGGCCGGAACGACGCAACATTTCAAAACGGTCTTTGAAGAATGTCAGGCAGGATTGAGGAAAGAAACCGACCAAGGTAAAAACGATATTCATTTATTTTGATGTTAATTAGGCGCCATACCAGATATTGCTTTCGTTATACTTTGCTCAGTTGTGCTGTCATGCAACACTGATAAAAAAAATTGTGTTCATTTAGGGAAAACCTGAGGTAGTATACCACTGTGCCTCATAGCTCAGCTGGTAGAGCATCTGCCCGGTGTGTCAGAGGTCTTGGGGAAACTTGAGGGAGTATACCACTGTGCCTTATAGCTCAGCTGGTAGAGCATCTGCCCGGTGTGTCAAAGCTATAGGGAAAACCTGGGGAGTATACCACTGTGCCTCATAGCTCAGCTGGTAGAGCATCTGCCTGGTGTGTCGGAGGTCTTGGGAAAAACTTGATGTAGTATACCACTGTGCCTCATAACACAGCTGGTAGAGCATCTGCCCGGTGTGTCAGAGGTCTTGGGGAAAACCTGATGTAGTATACCACTGTGCCTCATAGCTCAGCTGGTCGAGCATCTGCCCATTGAATCAGAGGTCTCGGGTTCAAATCCCGATAAGGCCCTTAGGATTTTTCTCTTCTCCCAAGTTTGGTTGTTTCATTTCAATAGTGAGGGGGTCGAGGACCACGTAGGACTTTACATGCACTATAAAATGTTCATGGTAGTGACAAAAAATGTTGATAAGTAGTATTTCAGGGGAGGGAGGGAGTCATGAAAAATACTACGCTCTGTAGAATCGTTAAAGTGTTGACAACTTTGGACAGCCCCTAAATAAGATGACTTCACATAATTTCATAAAAGCATGGGCACAGTTCTTCATTGTTTTCCCAAAATGTAGATGAGGTAATGACTTGATTAAAATAAGTCATTAAATTGCACGCGGAAATCAAGCCGTTTTGAACAGTTTGTTAAAGGCAGAGGCTCGTCAGCAATCGGAACTGTGGTCGATTTCACAAAGACTTGTGACGCGCCGCAAGTACCCAAAACCATCGCAACTCCGTCGCCGAACCTTTGTAACTTTGCCACGGGTTCGGCGAGTTGCGACGATTTCGGTACTTGCGACCGGGTCTGAATTCTTTGTGAAATTAACCCCTGGTCTTGTTTCGGAAGTTGTCAAGTTTGTTTGTTTTCTTTCTTTCCTAGCTGGTGATGACCCTTCTGCAACTGAACCACAACAACCTGGTGATGCGGAAACATAATAAGGACGTGTTAATGGAGAGAATGATAAAGTAATCTTTTGTTTTGTCCGGTTTTCTTCTTCAAAACCAATCTTTTCCATTTGTATGAATAATTTAATATATCATGTAAATGTTTCTAATTTTAAACTCCATTTACAGTGATCAAAAATTCATGAGTTGACAAGAAAAACCCGACTAAATTTGTTGATTGCAATAGTAACAAACACCAAATGTTTTTCGCCTGTGTAAAAAGATATCTTTTGGGAGAAAATTACCGACTGAAAAAGATTGTTTGCAAACGATATTTTTCCAATAGGCCGTATTCCTGAACGTGGAGGGCGCTGTCAAGTGGTTCGCGCCTGGTCCGCGCTCATCGTGCGTTATGTTCGAACACAAAACGCGCTACGCGCACACGCCTTCCAAACGTTTATTTTGAATGGAAATCTGTGCGCGCGACACAGGTCTGCGCGCTCCGCGTTCGTGACTTTTCCCCACGTACGTATGCACGTACCCCCACTTTTCTACTGTCGTCTATGGACATTTTCCCCCAAATCACCTTGTTCGGGCACCCTCACGCGTTCAGGAATACGGTCTATTCATCAACACAAAAACCATTGCGGATCTTAAGGTCTTGAACCCTCCTCCCCCAAAAACCTATGTTTAGCGTTGGCATGCGCGTCACTTTCAACCCTTGGCATCAAAGCTTTTTTTTTCTTTCAAAAACACAATGCACTTAAGCCGGCCGTACACCTTGCGTTCCGACTCTGTTGCGATTGCACAGACACGCCAAATTTCAAACATGCTCAAAATTCTGCTATTGCGTTTCGACAGACACAAAATCGTGACCACACCGCCATCAGAATGCATCGCGAAACCCGTACACCTTGTGATGCGACTGCACAAAATGCGATATCGTGACTGGATCACGGACGAAACGCAAGGTGTACGGCCAGCTTTAGACACGCACCGTCTTGTCAACTGCTGTTGACAGTTCTCTATAATTATTCCCTCGAGGGTAAGTCGCCATATGGCGCAAATCCCTGAGTTTTTTGGGGGAAACTCGTAGGTTCACTTGAGGGATAACCCCCGAGTGCATCCACCTGGTCTGAAATCTCCACGTTTCCCTCGAGGGAACGGCCTCCGTGTGGACATGCCTTAAAATGTAAACATATCATGTTGATTTTAATTTCTGAAACCTTCAACAGCAAGTACGGGGTCGATTCACACTGGGTCTTTTCACACGTAAATGCGACGCGCATCGCTTTGAGAAAAAGCGGCGTGGAGGGAATTTGGAGAAAACAATGCATAGTTCCGACCTGTCAATCAAGCCAAACTGCGACCAATCACAACAGAGCTAGCAGACGGCGCCCACATAGGTCAAAGTGATGCAATCATCACACAATCACGCGATTTTCTGCCAATACAGTTTGTATGTTGTATGCGCCAGTGAATTTTTGTTTCAATGTCGGGCGATTCGCTGTTCAAAGGTAGGAAAGCGCATTTTTATGAAATATGTCATCCCTGCATTACTAGCCCTTTGCTCAGTGTGTGCTACGGTAACTGTCGACCCTAAAACATAGATACCTTTGAGTTTTCTTCAATGAATTTGTGCTTTCCATGCCGAGTCCCGTTGCTTTGTACGTTGTGTCGCCATTTTTTTGCGATGGCTTGTGAGCACATAGCAACAATATCTAAGAGGCGGGGTGTAACTGGGCAATCTCGGAACTATGCATTGGAACTACAACAACAAAAAACCGCTTTCCACCCAAGTTTATTCTGTGATTTCAATGGCGTAATTTCACTCCAAATTCCCTCCGCACAGCTTTTTCTCAAAAGAGATGCCCATTGCATTTACACGAAAAAGCCCAGTGTGAACCACCCTGATGTGACCATTTGTGTCGGTACTTAACTCTTTCACTGCCCATTATTGTTAAAATTTAACCCTAAAGTGCTCAACCTTTTGGGATTTTTTTGGAAATTGAAGTCAAACATGTGTTACGGTTGGCATATTGAATCAAAAAAAATTATACAAGCAACGTTGTACATGTACAATAACACTCTCAGAACAGATTGTATACATGTACGACATGGGCAGTGAAAGAGTTCAGAGTTTCACAACTTTGGCTTAAAAATGGAAATTTATGCTCAAACTCCTGCTTAAATTCTTGTTTATACGAAGAGAATGCACACTACTCTGTACAGTCAAATGTTGTTAATTCGGGAATTTGTAGATTACCTTGTTATAACCGGAACTTTGTGTTATCAGGAATGAAAACAATGAATAACAAAGACCCCGTTCTCACTAGAGAAATCACTTCGTTCGACGATCATCGTTCATATCACTCAATGAAAATCAAACAAAGAGCGACCGCTAACAAAGATCGAATAAAGCCGTGGGAGGTTGTACATGTACGTCGCGTATACGTGCATCAAGCGCTGAGCTTCAAGCCTGGAGACGCGCTGTGTGGTTTTCCAGCGGCACGTCAAAAACAATTCTTGCTAGGCACTCGACGTACAACGCGCTTGTGCAACAGGCCTGTCAAATCGCTTCGTCGAAAGAAGGGAGCCGTTCACATTACAAATTTGCTTTGTTGAATGAAGCGATCTTTTCATCGAATGAAGCTATTCTAATCATCGTCGAATGAAGAGGCGTGCGTTCACATCAGGAAAACTCTTCGTCAAATCATCGTCGAACAAATAGATTTCTCTAGTGAGAACGGTGTCATAGATGAGGGAAAAAATTAATGACTCGTTTAAATGATAATTCTGTAAATGATTCTACAAATATATAATCATGTTTTGATGCAGAATCAACACAATAGCCAGATTTATCTTGTCAGAATTTTTTTTTTTTGGGGGGTGGTTTTCCCTCATTGTCCATTACCATAGATGGTGTGACCTCTGACATTACGGCAGGCATCAAAACATTGCGCGATCATCATGCCGTGCATAAATTTGGATAAGGAATGAGGTCGACGGCTTTGAATTTTGATACCTTTGACATCATTCCCCAAGCAAATTTATGCAGAGCAATATGCGTGCGCACAACGGCAGGCAAGATTTAAATAGAGGGCACTATATATGTAAACAATTAAAAGTCACATGGTCTATAGCATCCTGGATTGTAATGAATCGGGAAATCCATGTATTTGCCATTTTGTAAAAAAAGCTGAAATGTTAATTGTCTCCGTCATTTCAATACATGTAGAAAAGTATGAAATCAAATAAAACAGTGCTGTAAAAAGTGTCATTTTGTCAAACTATAACTTAATGTAACAAAATATTGCATTTTCTTTTTGGCTTTCCGCACTCCTGCGGAAAGCCTTTGAAACTGTTCTGATTTTTTTTTTTTTTTTTTTTGGCTTTCCGCACTCCTGCGGAAAGCCTTTGAAACTGTTCTGATTTTTTGGCTTTCCGCACTCCTGCGGAAAGCCTTTGAAACTGTTCTGATTTTTTTTTTAGCTTTTTTTATTCTTCTCCCAAAACCCCATAGACAAAGCGCATGGTCTTTCGGCCTGGCAAAATGGTCACTTGCAAAGCTCGGATCATCATCAAACTTGGTCACAACAATCACCTCATAATGAAGTACTGCACAAATGTGTTTACATTTTGATGACGTCATCAGGTGTCAGATTACAAGCGTTTGAAATATATGGCCTTCAAAATTGAAACTTCTGTAAAAATTCAACCGTTTGAGATACAAACTTTATTCCTTCGGCAATGGTCATGACTATCCAAGGTCGAAATTTCGTACACAGACATTGACCTTGAATCTTGCTTCCTATTGGTCGAAAACGAGGCTGCCCTGTCATTTAAAACTGGTAGCAGATACCGAGATCGGGTCAAAAGTGTTAGTCTCAGGACCCCCTGGGCATCAACAAAATACAAAAAGTTAGGTTGTCACACGAAAGAGCGCCCTCTAGCGGCAAGTTGAAAAATGGCCAAAACGCATTTTGAAGAGATGTCTGTGGCGAAGTTTTTGCAAATTGGCCCAAAATTGGTGCATATGTTCACTAAGGGTCAGTGAACATGCCCATACCTGCAAAAGTTTGATGACGTCACCAGGTGTCAAATTACACTCGGTTGAACATGCATTCTTTTAAAAGCTATATCTAGAGAACGAAAAGGCCGATGAAGGTTAAATTTTGTGTTTTAGGTTTGTTGTGACTTGGTCTAATGCATATTAGCAGCAAAATTTGGTGGCGTCACGATGACGTCATAAAATAAGCGCGTTTGTGCAGCATACATTAGCCAAGGTCGTTCACTTCTTCTATTGGTCGTATGACCTTGAAACCTAGCAGGGACGTAGACTAGGTCATTAACATATAACATACCAAGTTACATTAGTGTGACGTCATTTGTTGATTTGTTATGAATTTTTAAATCTGGCAACCTATACTACAGCATACACACAGTGCAGCATATACGAGTGTACATAAGCATGTACAATATGCATACATCTGCACTATCCCATAGACAAAGCACACAGTCTGTCTCGCTGCTAGAAGGGTCGCTTGCAAAGCTTGGATCATCATCAAACTTAGTCACAATAAGGAACCCATAGTAAAGTACTATACCAAAGAGGTTAGATCTTGATGACGTCACCAGGTGTCAGATTACATGTGTCTGAAATTTAATGCCTTACAAATTGAAAAATCTGTAAAAATTTAACCGTTTGAGATACAATCGTTATTCTTTCGGCACTGGTCATAACTATCCAAGGTCTAAATTTCATGCAGAGCCATTGACCTTGAATCTTGTTTCCTATTGGTCGAAAACGAGGCTGCCTTGTCATTTAAAACTGGTAAGCGATGCCGAGATCGTGTCAACGGTGTTAGTCTCAGGACCCCTTGGGCATTCAAAAAATACAAAAAGTTAAGTCGTCACACGAAACAGCGCCCTCTAGTGACGAGTTGAAAAAAGACCAAAGCGTATTTTGACTTGGTCAAATGTATATTATCAGCTAAATATTGTGACGTCACGATGACGTAATCAAATAAGAGTTCCTCAAGTATACATTAACCAAGGTCGTTTACTTTCTCCATTGGTCGTATGACCTTGAAACCTAGCAGGTACGTAGACCTGGTCATTAACATGTAACATACCAAGTTACATTAGTATGACATGCATATTTTGTTGATTTATTATGAATTTTTAAATCTTGTCACTGTGCATGTACATGTACGGTATGCATTTACATTGTACAAAGTGTACATGTAGTATTATACAGCATGCAGTTTTCCATGCATACAAACATACAAAAAAAGAAAAGCGGAAAGCCATATGCTCTGTTATCAACAGACATACCTCTAGTTTTTTTTTTTTTTTTTTTTTTTTTTTAGCTTTTTTTATTCTTCTCCCAAAACCCCATAGACAAAGCGCATGGTCTTTCGGCCTGGCAAAATGGTCACTTGCAAAGCTCGGATCATCATCAAACTTGGTCACAACAATCACCTCATAGTGAAGTACTGCACAAATGTGTTTACATTTTGATGACGTCATCAGGTGTCAGATTACAAGCGTTTGAAATATATGGCCTTCAAATTGAAACTTCTGTAAAAATTCAACCGTTTGAGATACAAACTTTATTCTTTCGGCAATGGTCATGACTATCCAAGGTCTAAATTTCATACACAGACATTGACCTTGAATCTTGCTTCCTATTGGTCGAAAACGAGGCTGCCCTGTCATTTAAAACTGGTAGCAGATACAGAGATCGGGTCAAAAGTGTTAGTCTCAAGACCTCTTGGGCATTCCAAAAATACCAAAAGTTAAGTCGTGACACGAAAGAGCGCCCTCTAGCGGCAAGTTGAAAAATGGCCAAAACCTATTTTGAAGAGATGTCTGTGGCGAAGTTTTTGCAAATTGGCCCAAAATTAGTGCATATGTTCACTGAGGGTCAGTGAACATGCCCATACCTTCAAAAGTTTGATGACGTCCCCAGGTGTCAAATTACACTCAGTTGAACATGCGTTCTTCTAACGGTTATATATAGAGAACGAAAAGGCCGATGGAGGTCAAATTTTGTGTTTTAGGTTTGTTGTGACTTGGTCTAATGCATATTAGCAGCAAAATTTGGTGGCGTAACGATGACGTCATCAAAAAAGCCCGTTTGTGCAGCATACATTTGCCAAGGTCGTTCACTTCCTCTAATGGGCGTATGACCTTGAAACCTAGCAGGGACGTAGACGTGGTCATTAACATATAACATACCAAGTTACATTAGTGTGACGTCCTTTGTTGATTTGTTATGAATTTTTGAATCTGGCAACCTACATGTATACCACAGCATACACACAGTGCAGTATATACGGGTGTACATAAGCATGAACAATCGCCATACATCTGCACTACCCCATTTCCCATAGACAAAGCACATAGTCTATCTCGCTGCTAGAAGGGTCGCTTGCAAAGCTTGGATCATCATCAAACTTGGTCACAATAAGGAACCCATACTAAAGTACTATACCAAAGAGGTTACATCTTGATGACGTCACCAGGGGTCAGATTACATGTGTCTGAAATTTAATGCCTTAAAAATTAAAAAAATTGTAAAAATTCAACCGTTTGAGATACAAACATTTTTGTTGCGGCAATGGTCATGACTATCCAATGTCTAAATTTCATGCAGAGACAATGACCTTGAATCTTGCTTCCTATTGGTCGAAAACGAGGCTGCGTTGTCATTTAAAACTGGTAGCAGATACCGAAATTGGGTCAACGTTGTTAGTCTCGGGACCCCTTGGGCATTACAAAAATACCAAAAGTTAAGTCGTCACACGAAACAGCGCCCTCTAGCGGCAAGTTGAAAAATGGCCAAAACGTATTTTGAAGAGATGTTTGCGGCGAAGTTTTTGCTAATTGGCCCAAAATTGGTGCATATGTTCACTGATTGGCCCAAAATTGGTGCATATGTTCACTGAGGGTCAGTGAACATGTCCATACCTTCAACAGTTTGATGACGTCACCAGGTGTCAAATTATACTCGGTTGAACATGCGTTCTTCTAACGGTTATATCTAGAGAACGAAAAGGCCGATGGAGGTCTAATTTTGTGTTTTAGCAGGTACGTAGAGTTTTACATGCATACAAACATACAAAAAAAGAAAAGCGGAAAGCCATATGCTCTGTTATCAACAGACATACCTCTAGTTTTAGCTTTTTTTATTCTTCTCCCAAAACCCCATAGACAAAGCGCATGGTCTTTCGGCCTGGCAAAATGGTCACTTGCAAAGCTCGGATCATCATCAAACTTGGTCACAACAATCACCTCATAGTGAAGTACTGCACAAATGTGTTTACATTTTGATGACGTCATCAGGTGTCAGATTACAAGCGTTTGAAATATATGGCCTTCAAATTGAAACTTCTGTAAAAATTCAACCGTTTGAGATACAAACTTTATTCTTTCGGCAATGGTCATGACTATCTAAGGTCTAAATTTCATACACAGACATTGACCTTGAATCTTGCTTCCTATTGGTCGAAAACGAGGCTGCCTTGTCATTTAAAACTGGTAGCAGATACAGAGATCGGGTCAAAAGTGTTAGTCTCAAGACCTCTTGGGCATTCCAAAAATACCAAAAGTTAAGTCGTGACACGAAAGAGCGCCCTCTAGCGGCAAGTTGAAAAATGGCCAAAACCTATTTTGAAGAGATGTCTGTGGCGAAGTTTTTGCAAATTGGCCCAAAATTGGTGCATATGTTCACTGAGGGTCAGTGAACATGCCCATACCTTCAAAAGTTTGATGACGTCACCAGGTGTCAAATTACACTCAGTTGAACATGCGTTCTTCTAACGGTTATATATAGAGAACGAAAAGGCCGATGGAGGTCAAATTTTGTGTTTTAGGTTTGTTGTGACTTGGTCTAATGCATATTAGCAGCAACATTTGGTGGCGTAACGATGACGTCATCAAATAAGCCCGTTTGTGCAGCATACATTTGCCAAGGTCGTTCACTTCCTCTAATGGGCGTATGACCTTGAAACCTAGCAGGGACGTAGACGTGGTCATTAACATATAACATACCAAGTTACATTAGTGTGACGTCCTTTGTTGATTTGTTATGAATTTTTGAATCTGGCAACCTATACCACAGCATACACACAGTGCAGTATATACGGGTGTACATAAGCATGAACAATCGCCATACATCTGCACTACCCCATTTCCCATAGACAAAGCACATAGTCTATCTCGCTGCTAGAAGGGTCGCTTGCAAAGCTTGGATCATCATCAAACTTGGTCACAATAAGGAACCCATACTAAAGTACTATACCAAAGAGGTTACATCTTGATGACGTCACCAGGGGTCAGATTACATGTGTCTGAAATTGGATGCCTTAAAAATTAAAAAATTTGTAACAATTCAACCGTTTGAGATACAAACATTTTTGTTTCGGCAATGGTCATGACTATCCAATGTCTAAATTTCATGCAGAGACAATGACCTTGAATCTTGCTTCCTATTGGTCGAAAACGAGGCTGCGTTGTCATTTAAAACTGGTAGCAGATACCGAAATTGGGATAACGTTGTTAGTCTCGGGACCCCTTGGGCATTACAAAAATACCAAAAGTTAAGTCGTCACACGAAACAGCGCCCTCTAGCGGCAAGTTGAAAAATGGCAAAAACGCATTTTGAAGAGATGTCTGTGGCGAAGTTTTTGCAAATTGGCCCAAAATTGGTGCATATGTTTACTGAGGGTCAGTGAATACGCCCATACTTTCAAAAGTTTGATGACGTCACCAGGTGTCAAATTACACTCGCTTGAACGTGCATCCTTTTAACAGCTATATCTAGAGAACGAAACGGCCGATGAAGGTCAAATATTTTGTTTCAGGTTTGTTGTGACTTGGTCTAACGCATATTAGCAGCAAAATTTGGTGGCGTAACGATGACGTCATCAAATAAGCCCGTTTGTACAGCATACATTAGCCAAGGTCGTTCACTTCCTCTAATGGTCGTATGACCTTGAAACCAAGCAGGGACGTAGACTTGGTCATTAACATATAACATACCAAGTTACATTAGTGTGACGTCATTTGTTGATTTGTTATGAATTTTTGAATCTGGCAACCTATACTACAGCATACACACAGTGCAGTATATACATGTATACGTGTGTACATAAGCATGTACAATATGCATACATCTGCACTATCCCATAGACAAAGCACACAGTCTGTCTCGGTGCTAGAAGAGTCGCTTGCAAAGCTCGGATCATCATCAAACTTAGTCACAATAAGGAACCCATAGTAAAGTACTATACCAAAGAGGTTAGATCTTGATGACGTCACCAGGTGTCAGATTACATGTGTCTGAAATTTAATGCCTTGCAAATTGAAAAATCTGTAAAAATTGAACCGTTTGAGATACAATCTTTATTCTTTCGGCACTGGTCATGACTATCCAAGGTCTAAATTTCATGCAGAGACATTGACCTTGAATCTTTTTCCTATTGGTCGAAAACGAGGCTGCCTTGTCATTTAAAACTGGTAAGCGATGCCGAGATCGTGTCAACGGTGTTAGTCTCAGGACCCCTTGGGCATTCAAAAAATACAAAAAGTTAAGTCGTCGCACGAAACAGCCCCCTCTAGTGACGAGTTGAAAAAAGACCAAAACGTATTTTGAATTGGTCAAATGTATATTATCAGCTAAATATTGTGACGTCACGGTGACGTAATCAAATAAGAGTTCCTCAAGTATACATTAACCAAGGTCGTTTACTTTCTCCATTGGTCGTATGACCTTGAAAACTATCGGGTGCCTGGACCTGGTCATTAACATGTAACATACCAAGTTACATTAGTACCCGTATGACATGCATGATTTGTTGATTTATTATGAATTTTTGAATCTTGTCACTGTGCATATTGTACATGTATATGTACAGTATGTATTTATATTGTACAAAGTGTACATGTAGTATTACACAGCATGCAGTTTTACATGCATACAAACATACAAAAAAAGAAAAGCGGAAAGCCATATGCTCTGTTATCAACAGACATACCTCTAGTTTTTATTTTTGGCTTTCCGCACTCCTGCGGAAAGCCTTTGAAACTGTTCTGATTTTTGGCTTTCCGCACTCCTGCGGAAAGCCTTTGAAACTGTTCTGATTTTTTTTTTTTTTTTTTTTTTTTTTTTTTTTTTAGCTTTTTTTATTCTTCTCCCAAAACCCCATAGACAAAGCGCATGGTCTTTCGGCCTGGCAAAACGGTCACTTGCAAAGCTCGGATCATCATCAAACTTGGTCACAACAATCACCTCATAGTGAAGTACTGCACAAATGTGTTTACATTTTGATGACGTCATCAGGTGTCAGATTACAAGCGTTTGAAATATATGGCCTTCAAATTGAAACTTCTGTAAAAATTTAACCGTTTGAGATACAAACTTTATTCTTTCGGCAATGGTCATGACTATCCAAGGTCTAAATTTCATACACAGACATTGACCTTGAATCTTGCTTCCTATTGGTCGAAAACGAGGCTGCCCTGTCATTTAAAACTGGTAGCAGATACAGAGATCGGGTCAAAAGTGTTAGTCTCAAGACCTCTTGGGCATTCCAAAAATACCAAAAGTTAAGTCGTGACACGAAAGAGCGCCCTCTAGCGGCAAGTTGAAAAATGGCCAAAACCTATTTTGAAGAGATGTCTGTGGCGAAGTTTTTGCAAATTGGCCCAAAATTGGTGCATATGTTCACTGAGGGTCAGTGAACATGCCCATACCTTCAAAAGTTTGATGACGTCACCAGGTGTCAAATTACACTCAGTTGAACATGCGTTCTTCTAACGGTTATATATAGAGAACGAAAAGGCCGATGGAGGTCAAATTTTGTGTTTTAGGTTTGTTGTGACTTGGTCTAATGCATATTAGCAGCAAAATTTGGTGGCGTAACGATGACGTCATCAAATAAGCCCGTTTGTGCAGCATACATTTGCCAAAGTCGTTCACTTCCTCTAATGGGCGTATGACCTTGAAACCTAGCAGGGACGTGGACGTGGTCATTAACATATAACATACCAAGTTACATTAGTGTGACGTCCTTTGTTGATTTGTTATGAATTTTTGAATCTGGCAACCTATACCACAGCATACACACAGTGCAGTATATACGGGTGTACATCAGCATGAACAATCGCCATACATCTGCACTACCCCATTTCCCATAGACAAAGCACATAGTCTATCTCGCTGCTAGAAGGGTCGCTTGCAAAGCTTGGATCATCATCAAACTTGGTCACAATAAGGAACCCATACTAAAGTACTATACCAAAGAGGTTACATCTTGATGACGTCACCAGGGGTCAGATTACATGTGTCTGAAATTTAATGCCTTAAAAATTAAAAAATTTGTAAAAATTCAACCGTTTGAGATACAAACATTTTTGTTTCGGCAATGGTCATGACTATCCAATGTCTAAGTTTCATGCAGAGACAATGACCTTGAATCTTGCTTCCTATTGGTCGAAAACGAGGCTGCGTTGTCATTTAAAACTGGTAGCAGATACAGAAATTGGGTCAACGTTGTTAGTCTCGGGACCCCTTGGGCATTACAAAAATACCAAAAGTTAAGTCGTCACACGAAACAGCGCCCTCTAGCGGCAAGTTGAAAAATGGCCAAAACGCATTTTGAAGAGATGTCTGTGGCGAAGTTTTTGCAAATTGGCCCAAAATTGGTGCATATGTTCACTGAGGGTCAGTGAATACGCCCATACTTTCAAAAGTTTGATGACGTCACCAGGTGTCAAATTACACTCGCTTGAACGTGCATCTTTTTAACAGCTATATCTAGAGAACGAAACGGCCGATGAAGGTCAAATATTTTGTTTCAGGTTTGTTGTGACTTGGTCTAACGCATATTTGCAGCAAAATTTGGTGGCGTAACGATGACGTCATCAAATAAGCCCGTTTGTACAGCATACATTAGCCAAGGTCGTTCACTTCCTCTAATGGTCGTATGACCTTGAAACCAAGCAGGGACGTAGACTTGGTCATTAACATATAACATACCAAGTTACATTAGTGTGACGTCATTTGTTGATTTGTTATGAATTTTTGAATCTGGCAACCTATACTACAGCATACACACAGTGCAGTATATACATGTATACGAGTGTACATAAGCATGTACAATATGCATACATCTGCACTATCCCATAGACAAAGCACACAGTCTGTCTCGGTGCTAGAAGAGTCGCTTGCAAAGCTTGGATCGTCATCAAACTTAGTCACAATAAGGAACCCATAGTAAAGTACTATACCAAAGAGGTTAGATCTTGATGACGTCACCAGGTGTTAGATTACATGTGTCTGAAATTTAATGCCTTGCAAATTGAAAAATCTGTAAAAATTGAACTGTTTGAGATACAATCTTTATTCTTTCGGCACTGGTCATGACTATCCAAGGTCTAAATTTCATGCAGAGACATTGACCTTGATTCTTGTTTCCTATTGGTCGAAAACGAGGCTGCCTTGTCATTTAAAACTGGTAAGCGATGCCCAGATCGTGTCAACGGTGTTAGTCTCAGGACCCCTTGGGCATTCAAAAAATACAAAAAGTTAAGTCGTCACACGAAACAGCCCCCTCTAGTGACGAGTTGAAAAAAGACCAAAAGGTATTTTGAATTGGTCAAATGTATATTATCAGCTAAATATTGTGACGTCACGATGACGTAATCAAATAAGAGTTCCTCAAGTATACATTAACCAAGGTCGTTTACTTTCTCCATTGGTCGTATGACCTTGAAAACTATCAGGTGCCTGGACCTGGTCATTAACATGTAACATACCAAGTTACATTAGTATGACATGCATGATTTGTTGATTTATTATGAATTTTTGAATCTTGTCACTGTGCATATTGTACATGTATATGTACAGTATGTATTTATATTGTACAAAGTGTACATGTAGTATTATACAGCATGCAGTTTTACATGCATACAAACATACAAAAAAAGAAAAGCGGAAAGCCATATGCTCTGTTATCAACAGACATACCTCTAGTTTTTTTTTTGGCTTTCCGCACTCCTGCGGAAAGCCTTTAAAACTGTTCTGATTTTTTTTTTTTTTTTTTTTTTTTTTTTTTGGCTTTCCGCACTCCTGCGGAAAGCCTTTGAAACTGTTCTGATTTTTTTTTTTTTTTTTTTTTTTTTTTTTTTTTGGCTTTCCGCACTCCTGCGGAAAGCCTTTGAAACTGTTCTGATTTTTTTTTTAGCTTTTTTTATTCTTCTCCCAAAACCCCATAGACAAAGCGCATGGTCTTTCGGCCTGGCAAAATGGTCACTTGCAAAGCTCGGATCATCATCAAACTTGGTCACAACAATCACCTCATAATGAAGTACTGCACAAATGTGTTTACATTTTGATGACGTCATCAGGTGTCAGATTACAAGCGTTTGAAATATATGGCCTTCAACATTGAAACTTCTGTAAAAATTCAACCGTTTGAGATACAAACTTTATTCCTTCGGCAATGGTCATGACTATCCAAGGTCTAAATTTCATACACAGACATTGACCTTGAATCTTGCTTCCTATTGGTCGAAAACGAGGCTGCCCTGTCATTTAAAACTGGTAGCAGATACAGAGATCGGGTCAAAAGTGTTAGTCTCAAGACCTCTTGGGCATTCCAAAAATACAAAAAGTTAAGTCGTGACACGAAAGAGCGCCCTCTAGCGGCAAGTTGAAAAATGGCCAAAACCTATTTTGAAGAGATGTCTGTGGCGAAGTTTTTGCAAATTGGCCCAAAATTGGTGCATATGTTCACTGAGGGTCAGTGAACACGCCCATACCTTCAACAGTTTGATGACGTCACCAGGTGTCAAATTACACTCAGTTGAACATGCGTTCTTCTAACGGTTATATCTAGAGAACGAAAAGGCCGATGGAGGTCAAATTTTGTGTTTTAGGTTTGTTGTGACTTGGTCTAATGCATATTAGCAGCAAAATTTGATGGCGTAACGATGACGTCATCAAATAAGCCCGTTTGTGCAGCATAAATTAGCCAAGGTCGTTCACTTCCTCTAATGGGCGTATGACCTTGAAACCTAGCAGGGACGTAGACTTGGTCATTAACATATAACATACCAAGTTACATTAGTGTGACGTCATTTGTTGATTTGTTATGAATTTTTGAATCTGGCAACCTATACTACAGCATACACACAGTGCAGTATATACGAGTGTACATAAGCATGTACAATCTGCATACATCTGCACTACCCATATCCCATAGACAAAGCACCTAGTCTATCTCGCTGCTAGAAGGGTCGCTTGCAAAGCTTGGATCATCATCAAACTTGGTCACAATAAGGAACTCATAGTAAAGTACTATACCAAAGAGGTTACATCTTGATGACGTCACCAGGTGTCAGATTACATGTGTCTGAAATTTAATGCCTTAAAAATTCAAAAATCTGTAAAAATTCAACCGTTTGAGATACAAACATTTTTGTTTCGGCAATGGTCATGACTATCCAATGTCTAATTTTCATGCACAGACAATGACCTTGAATCTTGCTTCCTATTGGTCGAAAACGAGGCTGCGTCGTCATTTAAAACTGGTAGCAGATACCGAGATTGGGTCAACGTTGTTAGTCTCAAGACCCCTTGGGCATTCAAAAAATACCAAAAGTTAAGTCGTGACACGAAAGCGCGCCCTCTAGCGGCAAGTTAAAAAATGGCCAAAACGCGTTTTGAACAGATGTCTGTGGCGAATTTTTTGAAATTGGCCCAAAATTGGTGAATATGTTCGCTGAGGGTCAGTGAACATGCCCATACCTTCAAAAGTTTGATGGCGTCACCAGGTGTCAAATTACACTCGGTTGAACATGCATTCTTTTAACAGCTATATCTAGAGAACGAAAAGGCCGATGAAGGTCAAATTTTGTGTTTTAGGTTTGTTGTGACTTGGTCTAATGCATATTAGCAGAAAAATTTGGTGGCGTAACGATAACGTAATCAAATAAGAGTTCCTCAAGTATACATTAACCTAGATCGTTTACTTCCTCCATTGGTCGTATGACCTTCAAACCTAGCAGGTGCCTGGACCTGGTCATTAACATGTAACATATCAAGTTACATTAGTATGACATGCATGATTTGTTGATTTATTATGAATTTTTGAATCTAGGGTATGCATTTACATTGTACAAAGCGTACGTAGTATTATACAGCATGCAGTTTTACATGCATACAAACATACAAAAAAAGAAAAGCGGAAAGCCATATGCTCTGTTATCAACAGACATACCTCTAGTTTTTTAGCTTTTTTTATTCTTCTCCCAAAACCTCATAGACAAAGCGCATGGTCTTTCGGCCTGGCAAAATGGTCACTTGCAAAGCTCGGATCATCATCAAACTTGGTCACAACAATCACCTCATAATGAAGTACTGCACAAATGTGTTTACATTTTGATGACGTCATCAGGTGTCGGATTACAAGCGTTTGAAATATATGGCCTTCAAATTGAAACTTCTGTAAAAATTCAACCGTTTGAGATACAAACTTTATTCTTTCGGCAATGGTCATGACTATCCAAGGTCTAAATTTCATACACATACATTGACCTTGAATCTTGCTTCCTATTGGTCGAAAACGAGGCTGCCCTGTCATTTAAAACTGGCAGCAGATACAGAGATCGGGTCAAAAGTGTTAGTCTCAAGACCTCTTGGGCATTCCAAAAATACCAAAAGTTAAGTCGTGACACGAAAGAGCGCCCTCTAGCGGCAAGTTGAAAAATGGCCAAAACCTATTTTGAAGAGATGTCTGTGGCGAAGTTTTTGCAAATTGGCCCAAAATTGGTGCATATGTTCACTGAGGGTCAGTGAACACGCCCATACCTTCAAAAGTTTGATGACGTCACCAGGTGTCAAATTACACTCAGTTGAACATGCGTTCTTCTAACGGTTATATCTAGAGAAAGAAAAGGCCGATGGAGGTCAAATTTTGTGTTTTAGGTTTGTTGTGACTTGGTCTAATGCATATTAGCAGCAAAATTTGGTGGCGTAACGATGACGTCATCAAATAAGCCCGTTTGTGCAGCATACATTAGCCAAGGTCGTTCACTTCCTCTAATGGGCATATGACCTTGAAACCTAGCAGGGACGTAGACTTGGTCATTGACATGTAACATACCAAGTTACATTAGTGTGACGGCATTTGTTGATTTGTTATGAATTTTTTAATCTGGCAACCTATACTACAGCATACACACTGTGCAGTATATTATGAGTATACATAAGCATGTACAATATGCATACATCTGCACTACGCCATATCCCATAGACAAAGCACATAGTCTGTCTCACTGGTAGAAGGGTGGCTTGCAAAGCTTGGATCATCTTCAAACTTTGTCACAATAAGGAACCCATAGTAAAGTACTATACCAAAGAGGTTACATCTTGATGACGTCATCAGGTGTCCAATTACAAGCGTTTTAAATTTAATGCCTTACATATTCAAAAATCTGTAAAAATTCAACCGTTTGAGATACAAACTTTATTCCTTCGGCAATGATCATGACTATCCAAGGTCTAAATTTCATACTAAGACATTGACCTTGAATCTTGTTTCCAATTGGTCGAAAACGAGGCTGCCCTGTCATTTAAAACTGGTAGCAGATACCGAGATTGGGTCAACGTTGTTAGTCTCGGGACCCCTTGGGCATTACAAAAATACCAAAAGTTAAGTCGTCACACGAAACAGCGCCCTCTAGCGGCAAGTTGAAAAATGGCCAAAACGCATTTTGAAGAGATGTCTTTGGCGAAGTTTTTGCAAATTGGCCCAAAATTGGTGCATATGTTCACTGAGGGTCAGTGAATATGCCCATACTTTCAAAAGTTTGATGACGTCACCAGGTGTCAAATTACACTCGCTTGAACGTGCATCATTTTAACAGCTATATCTAGAGAACGAAACGGCCGATGAAGGTCAAATATTTTGTTTCAGGTTTGTTGTGACTTGGTCTAACGCATATTAGCAGCAAAATTCGGTGGCGTAACGATGACGTCATGAAATAAGCCCGTTTGTACAGCATACATTAGCCAAGGTCGTTCACTTCCTCTAATGGTCGTATGACCTTGAAACCGAGCAGGGACGTAGACTTGGTCATTAACATATAACATACCAAGTTACATTAGTGTGACGTCATTTGTTGATTTGTTATGAATTTTTGAATCTGGCAACCTATACTACAGCATACACACAGTGCAGTATATACGAGTGTACATAAGCATGTACAATATGCATACATCTGCACTACCCCATATCCCATAGACAAAGCACATAGTCTATCTCGCTGCTAGAAGGGTCGCTTGCAAAGCTTGGATCATCATCAAACTTGGTCACAATAAGGAACCCATAGTAAAGTACTATACCAAAGAGGTTACATCTTGATGACGTCACCAGGTGTCAGATTACATGTGTCTGAAATTAATGCCTTAACAATTCAAAAATCTGTAAAAATTCAACCGTTTGAGATACAAAAATTTTTGTTTCGGCAATGGTCATGACTATCCAATGTCTAAATTTCATGCAGAGACAATGACCTTGAATCTTGCTTCCTATTGGTCGAAAACGAGGCTGCGTCGTCATTTAAAACTGGTAGCAGATACCGAGATTGGGTCAACGTTGTTAGTCTAAAGACCCCTTGGGCATTCAAAAAATACCAAAAGTTAAGTCGTGACACGAAAGAGCGCCCTCTAGCGGCAAGTTGAAAAATGGCTAAAACGCGTTTTGAACAGATGTCTGTGGCGAAGTTTTTTGAAATTGGCCCAAAATTTGTGAATATGTTCGCTGAGGGTCAGTGAACATGCCCATACCTTCAAAAGTTTGATGACGTCAACAGGTGTCAAATTACACTCGGTTGAACATGCATTCTTTTAACAGCTATATCTAGAGAACGAAAAGGCCGATGAAGGTCAAATTTTGTGTTTTAGGTTTGTTGTGACTTGGTCTAATGCATATTAGCAGAAAAATTTGGTGGCGTAATGATAACGTAATCAAATAAGAGTTCCTCAAGTATACATTAACCTAGATCGTTTACTTCCTCCATTGGTCGTATGACCTTCAAACCTAGCAGGTGCCTGGACCTGGTCATTAACATGTAACATATCAAGTTACATTAGTATGACATGCATGATTTGTTGATTTATTATGAATTTTTGAATCTTTTCACTGTGCATGTACATGTACATGTAGGGTATGCATTTACATTGTACAAAGTGTACGTAGTATTATACAGCATGCAGTTTTACATGCATACAAACATACAAAAAAAGAAAAGCGGAAAGCCATATGCTCTGTTATCAACAGACATACCTCTAGTTTTTTTGGCTTTCCGCACTCCTGCGGAAAGCCTTTGAAACTGTTCTGATTTTTTTTTTTTTTTTTTTTTTTTTTTTTTTTTTTTTAGCTTTTTTTATTCTTCTCCCAAAACCCCATAGACAAAGCGCATGGTCTTTCTACCTGGCAAAATGGTCACTTGCAAAACTCGGATCATCATCAAACTTGGTCACAACAATCACCTCATAATGAAGTACTGCACAAATGTGTTTACATTTTGATGACGTCATCAGGTGTCAGATTACAAGCGTTTGAAATATATGGCCTTCGACATTCAAACATCTGTAAAAATTCAACCGTTTGAGATACAAACTTTATTCCTTCGGCAATGGTCATGACTATCCAAGGTCTAAATTTCATACACAGACATTGACCTTGAATATTGCTTCCTATTGGTCGAAAACGAGGCTGCCCTGTCATTTAAAACTGGTAGCAGATACCGAGATCGGGTCAAAAGTGTTAGTCTCAGGTCCCCTTGGGCATCAAAAAAATACCAAAAGTTAGGTCGTCACACGAAAGAGCGCCCTCTAGCGGCAAGTTGAAAAATGGCCAAAACGCGTTTTGAAGAGATGTCTGTGGCGAAGTTTTTGCAAATTGGCCCAAAATTGGTGCATATGTTCACTAAGGGTCAGTGAACACGCCCATACCTTCAAAAGTTTGATGACGTCACCAGGTGTCAAATTACACTCGGTTGAACATGCGTTCTTCTAACGGTTATATCTAGAGAACGAAAAGGCCGATGGAGGTCAAATTTTGTGTTTTAGGTTTGTTGTGACTTGGTCTAATGCATATTAGCAGCAAAATTTGGTGGCGTAACGATGACGTCATCAAATAAGCCCGTTTGTGCAGCATACATTAGCCAAGGTCGTTCACTTCCTCTAATGGGCGTATGACCTTGAAACCTAGCAGGGACGTAGACTTGGTCATTAACATATAACATACCAAGTTACATTAGTGTGACGTCATTTGTTGATTTGTTATGAATTTTTGAATCTGGCAACCTATACCACAGCATACACACAGTGCAGTATATATGAGTGTACATAAGCATGTACAATATGCATACATCTGCACTACCCCATTTCCCATAGACAAAGCACATATTCTATCTCGCTGTTAGAAGGGTCGCTTGCAAAGCTTGGATCATCATCAAACTTGGTCACAATAAGGAACCCATACTAAAGTACTATACCAAAGAGATTACATCTTGATGACGTCACCAGGGGTCAGATTACATGTGTCTGAAATTTAATGCCTTAAAAATTCAAAAATCTGTAAAAATTCAACCGTTTGAGATACAAAAATTTTTGTTTCGGCAATGGTCATGACTATCCAATGTCTAAATTTCATGCAGAGACAATGACCTTGAATCTTGCTTCCTATTGGTCGAAAACGAGGCTGCGTTGTCATTTAAAACTGGTAGCAGATACCGAGATTGGGTCAACGTTGTTAGTCTCGGGACCCCTTGGGCATTACAAAAATACCAAAAGTTAAGTCGTCACACAAAAGAGCGCCCTCTAGCGGCGAGTTGAAAAATGGCCAAAACGTAATTTGAAGAAATATTTGCGTCAAAGTTTTTGCTAATTGGCCCAAAATTGGTGCACATGGTCACTGAGGGTCAGTGAACATGTCCATACCTTCAAAAGTTTGATGACGTCACCAGGTGTCAAATTACACTCGGTTGAACATGCGTTCTTCTAACGGCTATATCTAGAGAACGAAAAGGCCGATGGAGGTCAAATTTTGTGTGTTAGGTTTCTTGTGACTTGTTCTAATGCATATTGTCAGCAAAATCTTGTGGCGTCACGATGATTTCATCAAATAAGCGCGTTTGTGCAGCATACATTAGCTAAGGTCGTTTACTTCCTCCATTGGTCGCATGACCTTGAAACCTAGCAGGTGCCTGGACCTGGTCATTAACATGTGACATACCAAGTTACATTAGTATGACATGCATGATTTGTTGATTTATTATGAATTTTTGAATCTTGTCACTGTGCATGTACATATACATGTACGGTATGCATTTACATTGTACAAAGTGTAGATGTAGTATTATACAGCATGCAGTTTTACATGCATACAAGCATACAAAAAAAGAAAAGCGGAAAGCCATATGCTCTGTTATCAACAGACATACTTCTAGTTTAGCTTTTTTTATTCTTCTCCCAAAACCCCATAGACAAAGCGCATGGTCTTTCTACCTGGCAAAATGGTCACTTGCAAAACTCGGATCATCATCAAACTTGGTCACAACAATCACCTCATAATGAAGTACTGCACAAATGTGTTTACATTTTGATGACGTCATCAGGTGTCAGATTACAAGCGTTTGAAATATATGGCCTTCAACATTCAAACATCTGTAAAAATTCAACCGTTTGAGATACAAACTTTATTCCTTCGGCAATGGTCATGACTATCCAAGGTCTAAATTTCATACACAGACATTGACCTTGAATCTTGCTTCCTATTGGTCGAAAACGAGGCTGCCCTGTCATTTAAAACTGGTAGCAGATACCGAGATCGGGTCAAAAGTGTTAGTCTCAGGTCCCCTTGGGCATCAAAAAAATACCAAAAGTTAGGTCGTCACACGAAAGAGCGCCCTCTAGCGGCAAGTTGAAAAATGGCCAAAACGCGTTTTGAAGAGATGTCTGTGGCGAAGTTTTTGCAAATTGGCCCAAAATTGGTGCATATGTTCACTGAGGGTCAGTGAACACGCCCATACCTTCAAAAGTTTGATGACGTCACCAGGTGTCAAATTACACTCAGTTGAACATGCGTTCTTCTAACGGTTATATCTAGAGAACGAAAAGGCCGATGGAGGTCAAATTTTGTGTTTTAGGTTTGTTGTGACTTGGTCTAATGCATATTAGCAGCAAAATTTGGTGGCGTAACGATGACGTCATCAAATAAGCCCGTTTGTGCAGCATACATTAGCCAAGGTCGTTCACTTCCTCTAAGGGGCGTATGACCTTGAAACCTAGCAGGGACGTAGACATGGTCATTAACATATAACATACCAAGTTACATTAGTGTGACGTCATTTGTTGATTTGTTATGAATTTTTGAATCTGGCAACCTATACCACAGCATACACACAGTGCAGTATATACGAGTGTACATAAGCATGTACAATATGCATACATCTGCACTACCCCATTTCCCATAGACAAAGCACATATTCTATCTCGCTGTTAGAAGGGTCGCTTGCAAAGCTTGGATCATCATCAAACTTGGTCACAATAAGGAACCCATACTAAAGTACTATACCAAAGAGATTACATCTTGATGACGTCACCAGGGGTCAGATTACATGTGTCTGAAATTTAATGCCTTAAAAATTCAAAAATCTGTAAAAATTCAACCGTTTGAGATACAAACATTTTTGTTTCGGCAATGGTCATGACTATCCAATGTCTAAATTTCATGCAGAGACAATGACCTTGAATCTTGCTTCCTATTGGTCGAAAACGAGGCTGCGTTGTCATTTAAAACTGGTAGCAGATACCGAGATTGGGTCAACGTTGTTAGTCTCGGGACCCCTTGGGCATTACAAAAATACCAAAAGTTAAGTCGTCACACAAAAGAGCGCCCTCTAGCGGCGAGTTGAAAAATGGCCAAAACGTAATTTGAAGAGATATTTGCGTCAAAGTTTTTGCTAATTGGCCCAAAATTGGTGCATATGGTCACTGAGGGTCAGTGAACATGTCCATACCTTCAAAAGTTTGATGACGTCACCAGGTGTCAAATTACACTCGGTTGAACATGCGTTCTTCTAACGGTTATATCTAGAGAACGAAAAGGCCGATGGAGGTCAAATTTTGTGTGTTAGGTTTCTTGTGACTTGTTCTAATGCATATTGTCAGCAAAATCTTGTGGCGTCACGATGATTTCATCAAATAAGCGCGTTTGTGCAGCATACATTAGCTAAGGTTGTTTACTTCCTCCATTGGTCGCATGACCTTGAAACCTAGCAGGTGCCTGGACCTGGTCATTAACATGTGACATACCAAGTTACATTAGTATGACATGCATGATTTGTTGATTTATTATGAATTTTTGGCTTTCCGCACTCCTGCGGAAAGCCTTTGAAACTGTTCTGATTTTTTTTTTTTTTTTTTTTTTTTTTTTTTTTGGCTTTCCGCACTCCTGCGGAAAGCCTTTGAAACTGTTCTGATTTTTTTTTTTTTTTTTTTTTTTTTTTTTTTTGGCTTTCCGCACTCCTGCGGAAAGCCTTTGAAACTGTTCTGATTTTTTTTTTTTTTTTTTTTTTTTTTTTTTTTTTTTTAGCTTTTTTTATTCTTCTCCCAAAACCCCATAGACAAAGCGCATGGTCTTTCGGCCTGGCAAAACGGTCACTTGCAAAGCTCGGATCATCATCAAACTTGGTCACAACAATCACCTCATAGTGAAGTACTGCACAAATGTGTTTACATTTTGATGACGTCATCAGGTGTCAGATTACAAGCGTTTGAAATATATGGCCTTCAACATTCAAAGATCTGTAAAAATTCAACCGTTTGAGATAGAAACTTTATTCCTTCGGCAATGGTCATGACTATCCAAGGTCTAAATTTCATACACAGACATTGACCTTGAATCTTGCTTCCTATTGGTCGAAAACGAGGCTGCCCTGTCATTTAAAACTGGTAGCAGATACCGAGATCGGGTCAAAAGTGTTAGTCTCAGGACCCCTTGGGCATCAAAAAAATACCAAAAGTTAGGTCGTCACACAAAAGAGCGCCCTCTAGCAGCAAGTTGAAAAATGGCCAAAACGCGTTTTGAAGAGATGTCTGTGGCGAAGTTTTTGCAAATTGGCCCAAAATTGGTGCATATGTTCACTGAGGGTCAGTGAACACGCCCATACCTTCAAAAGTTTGATGACGTCACCAGGTGTCAAATTACACTCAGTTGAACATGCGTTCTTCTAACGGTCATATCTAGAGAACGAAAAGGCCGATGGAGGTCAAATTTTGTGTTTTAGGTTTGTTGTGACTTGGTCTAATGCATATTAGCAGCAAAATTTGGTGGCGTAACGATGACGTCATCAAATAAGCCCGTTTGTGCAGCATACATTAGCCAAGGTCGTTCACTTCCTCTAATGGGCGTATGACCTTGAAACCTAGCAGGGACGTAGACTTGGTCATTAACATATAACATACCAAGTTACATTAGTGTGACGTCATTTGTTGATTTGTTATGAATTTTTGAATCTGGCAACCTATACCACAGCATACACACAGTGCAGTATATATACGAGTGTACATAAGCATGTACAATATGCATACATCTGCACTACCCCATTTCCCATAGACAAAGCACATATTCTATCTCGCTGTTAGAAGGGTCGCTTGCAAAGCTTGGATCATCATCAAACTTGGTCACAATAAGGAACCCATACTAAAGTACTATACCAAAGAGATTACATCTTGATGACGTCACCAGGGGTCAGATTACATGTGTCTGAAATTTAATGCCTTAAAAATTAAAAAATCTGTAAAAATTCAACCGTTTGAGATACAAAAATTTTTGTTTCTGCAATGATCATGACTATCCAATGTCTAAATTTCATGCAGAGACAATGACCTTGAATCTTGCTTCCTATTGGTCGAAAACGAGGCTGCCCTGTCATTTAAAACTGGTAGCAGATACCGAGATTGGGTCAACGTTGTTAGTCTCGGGACCCCTTGGGCATTACAAAAATACCAAAAGTTAAGTCGTCACACAAAAGAGCGCCCTCTAGCGGCGAGATGAAAAATGGCCCAAACGTAATTTGAAGAGATATTTGCGGCAAAGTTTTTGCTAATTGGCCCAGAATTGGTGCATATGGTCACTGAGGGTCAGTGAACATGTCCATACCTTCAAAAGTTTGATGACGTCACCAGGTGTCAAATTACACTCGGTTGAACATGCGTTCTTCTAACGGCTATATCTAGAGAACGAAAAGGCCGATGGAGGTCAAATTTTGTGTGTTAGGTTTCTTGTGACTTGTTCTAATGCATATTGTCAGCAAAATCTTGTGGCGTCACGATGATTTCATCAAATAAGCGCGTTTGTGCAGAATACATTAGCTAAGGTCGTTTACTTCCTCCATTGGTCGCATGACCTTGAAACCTAGCAGGTGCCTGGACCTGGTCATTAACATGTGACATACCAAGTTACATTAGTATGACATGCATGATTTGTTGATTTATTATGAATTTTTGAATCTTGTCACTGTGCATGTACATATACATGTACGGTATGCATTTACATTGTACAAAGTGTAGATGTAGTATTATACAGCATGCAGTCTTACATGCATACAAGCATACAAAAAAAGAAAAGCGGAAAGCCATATGCTCTGTTATCAACAGACATACTTCTAGTTTTTTTAGCTTTTTTTATTCTTCTCCCAAAACCCCATAGACAAAGCGCATGGTCTTTCTACCTGGCAAAATGGTCACTTGCAAAACTCGGATCATCATCAAACTTGGTCACAACAATCACCTCATAATGAAGTACTGCACAAATGTGTTTACATTTTGATGACGTCATCAGGTGTCAGATTACAAGCGTTTGAAATATATGGCCTTCAACATTCAAACATCTGTAAAAATGCAACCGTTTGAGATACAAACTTTATTCCTTCGGCAATGGTCATGACTATCCAAGGTCTAAATTTCATACACAGACATTGACCTTGAATCTTGCTTCCTATTGGTCGAAAACGAGGCTGCCCTGTCATTTAAAACTGGTAGCAGATACCGAGATCGGGTCAAAAGTGTTAGTCTCAGGACCCCTTGGGCATCAAAAAAATACCAAAAGTTAGGTCGTCACACGAAAGAGCGCCCTCTAGCGGCAAGTTGAAAAATGGCCATAACGCGTTTTGAAGAGATGTCTGTGGCGAAGTTTTTGCAAATTGGCCCAAAATTGGTGCATATGTTCACTGAGGGTCAGTGAACACGCCCATACCTTCAAAAGTTTGATGACGTCACCAGGTGTCAAATTACACTCAGTTGAACATGCGTTCTTCTAACGGTTATATCTAGAGAACGAAAAGGCCGATGGAGGTCAAATTTTGTGTTTTAGGTTTGTTGTGACTTGGTCTAATGCATATTAGCAGCAAAATTTGGTGGCGTAACGATGACGTCATCAAATAAGCCCGTTTGTGCAGCATACATTAGCCAAGGTCGTTCACTTCCTCTAATGGGCGTATGACCTTGAAACCTAGCAGGGACGTAGACTTGGTCATTAACATATAACATACCAAGTTACATTAGTGTGACGTCATTTGTTGATTTGTTATGAATTTTTGAATCTGGCAACCTATACCACAGCATACACACAGTGCAGTATATACGAGTGTACATAAGCATGTACAATATGCATACATCTGCACTACCCCATTTCCCATAGACAAAGCACATATTCTATCTCGCTGTTAGAAGGGTCGCTTGCAAAGCTTGGATCATCACCAAACTTGGTCACAATAAGGAACCCATACTAAAGTACTATACCAAAGAGGTTACATATTGATGACGTCACCAGGTGTCAGATTACATGTGTCTGAAATTTAATGCCTTAAAAATTCAAAAATCTGTAAAAATTCAACCGTTTGAGATACAAACATTTTTGTTTCGGCAATGGTCATGACTATCCAATGTCTAAATTTCATGCAGAGACAATGACCTTGAATCTTGCTTCCTATTGGTCGAAAACGAGGCTGCGTTGTCATTTAAAATTGGTAGCAGATACCGAAATTGGGTCAACGTTGTTAGTCTCGGGAACCCTTGGGCATTACAAAAATACCAAAAGTTAAGTCGTCACACGAAACAGCGCCCTCTAGCGGCAAGTTGAAAAATGGCCAAAACGCATTTTGAAAAGATGTCTGTGGCGAAGTTTTTGCAAATTGGCCCAAAATTGGTGCATATGTTCACTGAGGGTCAGTGAATATGCCCATACTTTCAAAAGTTTGATGACGTCACCAGGTATCAAATTACACTCAGTTGAACATGCGTTCTTCTAACGGTTATATATAGAGAACGAAAAGGCCGATGGAGGTTAAATTTTGTGTTTTAGTTTTGTTGTTACTTAGTCTAATGCATATTAGCAGCAAAATTTGGTGGCGTAACGATGATGTCATCAAATAAACGCGTTTGTGCAGCATACATTAGCTAAGGTCGTTTACTTCCTCCATTGGTCGTATGACCTTGAAACCTAGCAGGTGCCTGGACCTGGTCATTAACATGTGACATACCAAGTTACATTAGTATGACATGCATGATTTGATGATTTATTATGAATTTTTGAATCTTTTCACTGTGCATGTACATATACATGTACGGTATGCATTTACATTGTACAAAGTGTAGATGTAGTATTATACAGCATGCAGTTTTACATGCATACAAACATACAAAAAAGAAAAGCGGAAAGCCATATGCTCTGTTATCAACAGACATACTTCTAGTTTTTTTAGCTTTTTTTATTCTTCTCCCAAAACCCCATAGACAAAGCGCATGGTCTTTCTACCTGGCAAAATGGTCACTTGCAAAACTCGGATCATCATCAAACTTGGTCACAACAATCACCTCATAATGAAGTACTGCACAAATGTGTTTACATTTTGATGACGTCATCAGGTGTCAGATTACAAGCGTTTGAAATATATGGCCTTCAACATTGAAACATCTGTAAAAATTCAACCGTTTGAGATACAAACTTTATTCCTTCGGCAATGGTCATGACTATCCAAGGTCTAAATTTCATACACAGACATTGACCTTGAATCTTGCTTCCTATTGGTCGAAAACGAGGCTGCCCTGTCATTTAAAACTGGTAGCAGATACCGAGATCGGGTCAAAAGTGTTAGTCTCAGGTCCCCTTGGGCATCAAAAAAATACCAAAAGTTAGGTCGTCACACGAAAGAGCGCCCTCTAGCGGCAAGTTGAAAAATGGCCAAAACGCGTTTTGAAGAGATGTCTGTGGCGAAGTTTTTGCAAATTGGCCCAAAATTGGTGCATATGTTCACTGAGGGTCAGTGAACACGCCCATACCTTCAAAAGTTTGATGACGTCACCAGGTGTCAAATTACACTCAGTTGAACATGCGTTCTTCTAACGGTTATATCTAGAGAACGAAAAGGCCGATGGAGGTCAAATTTTGTGTTTTAGGTTTGTTGTGACTTGGTCTAATGCATATTAGCAGCAAAATTTGGTGGCGTAACGATGACGTCATCAAATAAGCCCGTTTGTGCAGCATACATTAGCCAAGGTCGTTCACTTCCTCTAATGGGCGTATGACCTTGAAACCTAGCAGGGACGTAGACTTGGTCATTAACATATAACATACCAAGTTACATTAGTGTGACGTCATTTGTTGATTTGTTATGAATTTTTGAATCTGGCAACCTATACCACAGCATACACACAGTGCAGTATATACGAGTGTACATAAGCATGTACAATATGCATACATCTGCACTACCCCATTTCCCATAGACAAAGCACATATTCTATCTCGCTGTTAGAAGGGTCGCTTGCAAAGCTTGGATCATCATCAAACTTGGTCACAATAAGGAACCCATACTAAAGTACTATACCAAAGAGATTACATCTTGATGACGTCACCAGGGGTCAGATTACATGTGTCTGAAATTTAATGCCTTAAAAATTCAAAAATCTGTAAAAATTCAACCGTTTGAGATACAAACATTTTTGTTTCGGCAATGGTCATGACTATCCAATGTCTAAATTTCATGCAGAGACAATGACCTTGAATCTTGCTTCCTATTGGTCGAAAACGAGGCTGCGTTGTCATTTAAAACTGGTAGCAGATACCGAGATTGGGTCAACGTTGTTAGTCTCGGGACCCCTCTGGCATTACAAAAATACCAAAAGTTAAGTCGTCACACAAAAGAGCGCCCTCTAGCGGCGAGTTGAAAAATGGCCAAAACGTAATTTGAAGAGATATTTGCGTCAAAGTTTTTGCTAATTGGCCCAAAATTGGTGCATATGGTCACTGAGGGTCAGTGAACATGTCCATACCTTCAAAAGTTTGATGACGTCACCAGGTGTCAAATTACACTCGGTTGAACATGCGTTCTTCTAACGGTTATATCTAGAGAACGAAAAGACCGATGGAGGTCAAATTTTGTGTGTTAGGTTTCTTGTGACTTGTTCTAATGCATATTGTCAGCAAAATCTTGTGGCGTCACGATGATTTCATCAAATAAGCGCGTTTGTGCAGCATACATTAGCTAAGGTCGTTTACTTCCTCCATTGGTCGCATGACCTTGAAACCTAGCAGGTGCCTGGACCTGGTCATTAACATGTGACATACCAAGTTACATTAGTATGACATGCATGATTTGTTGATTTATTATGAATTTTTGAATCTTGTCACTGTGCATGTACATATACATGTACGGTATGCATTTACATTGTACAAAGTGTAGATGTAGTATTATACAGCATGCAGTTTTACATGCATACAAGCATACCAAAAAAGAAAAGCGGAAAGCCATATGCTCTGTTATCAACAGACATACTTCTAGTTGAATCTTGTCACTGTGCATGTACATATACATGTACGGTATGCATTTACATTGTACAAAGTGTAGATGTAGTATTATACAGCATGCAGTTTTACATGCATACAAGCATACAAAAAAAGAAAAGCGGAAAGCCATATGCTCTGTTATCAACAGACATACTTCTAGTTTTTTTTTTTTTTTTTAGCTTTTTTTATTCTTCTCCCAAAACCCCATAGACAAAGCGCATGGTCTTTCGGCCTGGCAAAATGGTCACTTGCAAAGCTCGGATCATCATCAAACTTGGTCACAACAATCACCTCATAATGAAGTACTGCACAAATGTGTTTACATTTTGATGACGTCATCAGGTGTCAGATTACAAGCGTTTGAAATATATGGCCTTCAAATTGAAACTTCTGTAAAAATTCAACCGTTTGAGATACAAACTTTATTCTTTCGGCAATGGTCATGAATATCCAAGGTCTAAATTTCATACACAGACATTGACCTTGAATCTTGCTTCCTATTGGTCGAAAACGAGGCTGCCCTGTCATTTAAAACTGGTAGCAGATACAGAGATCGGGTCAAAAGTGTTAGTCTCAGGACCCCTTGGGCATTCCAAAAATACCAAAAGTTAAGTCGTGACACAAAAGAGCGCCCTCTAGCGGCAAGTTGAAAAATGGCCAAAACCTATTTTGAAGAGATGTCTGTGGCGAAGTTTTTGCAAATTGGCCAAAAATTGGTGCATATGTTCACTGAGGGTCAGTGAACATGCCCATACCTTCAAAAGTTTGATGACGTCACCAGGTGTCAAATTACACTCAGTTGAACATGCGTTCTTCTAACGGTTATATATAGAGAACGAAAAGGCCGATGGAGGTTAAATTTTGTGTTTTAGGTTTGTTGTGACTTAGTCTAATGCATATTAGCAGCAAAATTTGGTGGCGTAACGATGACGTCATCAAATAAGCCCGTTTGTGCAGCATACATTTGCCAAGGTCGTTCACTTCCTCTAATGGGCGTATGACCTTGAAACCTAGCAGGGACGTAGACGTGGTCATTAACATATAACATACCAAGTTACATTAGTGTGACGTCCTTTGTTGATTTGTTATGAATTTTTGAATCTGGCAACCTATACCACAGCATACACACAGTGCAGTATATACGGGTGTACATAAGCATGAACAATATGCATACATCTGCACTACCCAATTTCCCATAGACAAAGCACATAGTCTATCTCGCTGCTAGAAGGGTCGCTTGCAAAGCTTGGATCATCATCAAACTTGGTCACAATAAGGAACCCATACTAAAGTACTATACCAAAGAGGTTACATCTTGATGACGTCACCAGGGGTCAGATTACATGTGTCTGAAATTTAATGCCTTAAAAATTCAAAAATCTGTAAAAATTCAACCGTTTGAGATACAAACATTTTTGTTTCGGCAATGGTCATGACTATCCAAGGTCTAAATTTCATGCAGAGACATTGACCTTGAATCTTGTTTCCTATTGGTCGAAAACGAGGCTGCCTTGTCATTTAAAACTGGTAAGCGATGCCGAGATCGTGTCAACGGTGTTAGTCTCAGGACCCCTTGGGCATTCAAAAAATACAAAAAGTTAAGTCGTCACACGAAACAGCGCCCTCTAGTGACGAGTTGAAAAAAGACCAAAACGTTTTTTGACTTGGTCAAATGTATATTACCAGCTAAATACTGTGACGTCACGATGACGTAATCAAATAAGAGTTCCTCAAGTATACATTAACCAAGGTCGTTTACTTTCTCTATTGGTCGTATGACCTTGAAAACTATCAGGTGCCTGGACCTGGTCATTAACATGTAACATACCAAGTTACATTAGTATTACATGCATGATTTGTTGATTTATTATGAATTTTTGAATCTTGTCACTGTGCATACTGTACATGTACATGTACGGTATGTATTTATATTGTACAAAGTGTACATGTAGTATTATACAGCATGCAGTTTTAAATGCATACAAACATATAAAAAAAGAAAAGCGGAAAGCCATATGCTCTGTTATCAACAGACATACCTCTAGTTTTTTTTAAGCTTTTTTTATTCTTCTCCCAAAACCCCATAGACAAAGCGCATGGTCTTTCTACCTGGCAAAATGGTCACTTGCAAAGCTCGGATCATCATCAAACTTGGTCACAACAATCACCTCATAATGAAGTACTGCACAAATGTATTTACATTTTGATGACGTCATCAGGTGTCAGATTACAAGCGTTTGAAATATATGGCCTTCAATATTGAAACCTCTGTAAAAATTCAACCGTTTGAGATACAAACTTTATTTCTTCGGCAATGGTCATGACTATCCAAGGTCTAAATTTCATACACAGACATTGACCTTGAATCTTGCTTCCTATTGGTCGAAAACGAGGCTGCCCTGTCATTTAAAACTGGTAGCAGATACAGAGATCGGGTCAAAAGTGTTAGTCTCAAGACCTCTTGGGCATTCCAAAAATACCAAAAGTTAAGTCGTGACACGAAAGAGCGCCCTCTAGCGGCAAGTTGAAAAATGGCCAAAACCTATTTTGAAGAGATGTCTGTGGCGAAGTTTTTGCAAATTGGCCCAAAATTGGTGCATATGTTCATTGAGGGTCAGTGAACACGCCCATACCTTCAAAAGTTTGATGACGTCACCAGGTGTCAAATTACACTCGGTTGAACATGCGTTCTTCTAACGGTTATATCTAGAGAACGAAAAGGCCGATGAAGGTCAAATTTTGTGTTTTAGGTTTGTCGTGACTTGGTCTAATGCATATTAGCAGCAAAATTTGGTGGCGTAACGATGACGTCATCAAATAAGCCCGTTTGTGCAGCATACATTAGCCAAGGTCGTTCACTTCCTCTAATGGGCGTATGACCTTGAAACCTAGCAGGGACGTAGACTTGGTCATTAACATACAACATACCAAGTTACATTAGTGTGACGTCATTTGTTGATTTGTTATGAATTTTTGAATCTGGCAACCTTTACTACAGCACACACACAGTGCAGTATATACGAGTGTACATAAGCATGTACAATATGCATACATCTGCACTACAACATATCCCATAGACAAAGCACATAGTCTATCCCGCTGCTAGAAGGGTCGCTTGCAAAGCTTGGATCATCATCAAACTTGGTCACAATGAGGAACCCATAGTAAAGTACTATACCAAAGAGGTTACATATTAATGACGTCACCAGGTGTCAGATTACATGTGTCTGAAATTTAATGCCTTAAAAATTCAAAAATCTGTAAAAATTCAACCGTTTGAGATACAAACATTTTTGTTTCAGCAATGGTCATGACTATCCAATGTCTAAATTTCATGCAGAGACAATGACCTTGAATCTTGCTTCCTATTGGTCGAAAACGAGGCTGCGTTGTCATTTAAAACTGGTAGCAGATACCGAGATTGGGTCAACGTTGTTAGTCTCGGGACCCCTTGGGCATTACAAAAATACCAAAAGTTAAGTCGTCACACGAAAGAGCGCCCTCTAGCGGCGAGTTGAAAGATGGCCAAAACTTATTTTGAAGAGATGTTTGCGGCGAAGTTTTTGCTAATTGGCCCAAAATTGGTGTATATGGTCACTGAGGGTCAGTGAACATGCCCATACCTTCAAAAGTTTGATGACGTCACCAGGTGTCAAATTACACTCAGTTGAACATTCGTTCTTCTAACGGTTATATCTAGACTACGAAAAGGCCGATAGAGGTCAAATTTTGTGTTTTAGGTTTGTAGTGACTTGTTCCAATGCATATTTTCAGCAAAATCTTGTGACGTCACGATGACGTCAACAAATAAGCGCGTTTGTGCAGCATAAATTAGCCAAGGTCGTTCACTTTCTGTATTGGTCGTATGACCTTGAAACCTAGCAGGTACGTAGACCTGGTCATTAACATATAACATACCAAGTTACATTAGTGTGACGTCATTTGTTGATTTGTTATGAATTTTTGAATCTGGCAACCTATACTACAGCATACACACAGTGCAGTATATACGAGTGTACATAAGCATGTACAATATGCATACATCTGCACTACCCCATTTTCCATAGACAAAGCACATAGTCTATCTCGCTGTTAGAAGGGTCGCTTGCAAAGCAATGGGTCATCATCAAACTTGGTCACAATAAGGAACCCATACTAAAGTACTATACCAAAGAGGTTACATCTTGATTACGTCACCAGGGGTCAGATTACATGTGTCTGAAATTTAATGCCTTAAAAATTCAAAAATCTGTAAAAATTCAACCGTTTGAGATACAACAATTTTTGTTTCGGCAATGGTCATGACTAACCAATGTCTAAATTTCATGCAGAGACAATGACCTTGAATCTTGCTTCCTATTGGTCGAAAACGAGGCTGCGTTGTCATTTAAAACTGGTAGCAGATACCGAGATTGGGTCAACGTTGTTAGTCTCGGGACCCCTTGGGCATTACAAAAATACCAAAAGTTAAGTCGTCACACAAAAGAGCGCCCTCTAGCGGCGAGTTGAAAAATGGCCAAAACGTAATTTGAAGAGATATTTGCGGCAAAGTTTTTGCTAATTGGCCCAAAATTGGTGCATATGGTCACTGAGAGTCAGTGAACATGTCCATACCTTCAAAAGTTTGATGACGTCACCAGGTGTCAAATTACACTCGGTTGAACATGCGTTCTTCTAACGGCTATATCTAGAGAACGAAAAGGCCGATGGAGGTCAAATTTTGTGTGTTAGGTTTCTTGTGACTTGTTCTAATGCATATTGTCAGCAAAATCTTGTGGCGTCACGATGATTTCATTAAAGAAGCGCGTTTGTGCAGCATACATTAGCTGAGGTCGTTTACTTCCTCCATTGGTCGCATGACCTTGAAACCTAGCAGGTGCCTGGACCTGGTCATTAACATGTGACATACCAAGTTACATTAGTATGACATGCATGATTTGTTGATTTATTATGAATTTTTGAATCTTGTCACTGTGCATGTACATGTACATGTACGGTATGCATTTACATTGTACAAAGTGTAGATGTAGTATTATACAGCATGCAGTTTTACATGCATACAAGCATACAAAAAAAGAAAAGCGGAAAGCCATATGCTCTGTTATCAACAGACATACTTCTAGTTTTGTTTTTTATTTGTACTTGTAGACCTGGGAGTTAAGGTGTGTTTTCATCGAAATCTTAAACCTGAAAAAAATCAGCCAAAATATATATTTATTTTCTTGTAATGAATACTCTGTCAGTGTATTGTTGCTTGTGTTGACAGGAATAATTCCATAAATTAAGTCTCATCTTTAAACGCAGTGCACAATTTACATTAACTAGAAAAGAAAGGTTCATTTTATCGCACTAAAAACTCGCAATACGCCAAAAAATTAGCAATGATTTGTTTTTCAAATTAGGGCACAGATTTCCACCTTTTTTTTGGCCGAGTTTTTTTGCTCATTTTCTGCTAATTTAGAAACGCATTTTACAAGATTTATCACATTGGCCTATTAATGTTTTTCTTCTTTCACATAGAGAAAGATATTGTAAAAATCCCCCTGATATGAATTTTGTAGTGTTTTACCTTCTGCAGTGGTTTGCGCGCCCCTAGTTTTAAAGCGGACAAATTGGGCGCGTAAACCAGTTACCACTGCGAAAGGAGTTTGTGTTTTACCCTGCACTGAAAAACGAGTGCTTGTGAGTTTTAAATACATGTACACTGATCTGTGTACACAGGGGTTTATGGGGTACTTGCATTGTTGTCCTATTTTCCCTTTTCTTTAGAATTCCTCTGTGGGGTACCACTGTTCCTTTTGAATTTCATTTAAAGTGTTTTATGTCATAAAACTTGCACCTATAAATAACATGTTTTATTGGGCATATAAGGCACGTACATGTATAGCAGACAATCACAATATGCAAGATTAGCTCAGGTTGCGTTGGACTCCGTACCGCATGAATGCAATGAAGATGACGTTCAACCTGTGCTAGTACAGTATTAACCTTATAAAATACATGTAAATAAATATTGCGTGCAAGGGAAATTCCCAACGCAGGAAATGTGAGAAATTTTTTATTGTGTGACCAGACACATACATTATAGTTCCATTATAGTTCCGTTAGTAAAATATTATGCCCAGTTATGCAGCGCGTGCAGTTTCATAACCAACTCGGGAAAACCATCTTCAAACTACATGAATAGTTCAACTTTTTCGACTCGACTTGTGAACAGCGAAAGACAGTGAGTGTCATCTAAAAATGTTTTATTTAAGCTTATTGGTACTTTTAATTGTGAATTTCTATGAATTACGAATTGTTTTCATAGGCGCGGCAATACTATGTGATATTAATATTTTGGTCTTTCGTACTTTGAAATTATTCATCTCATACAGGACATTTGTAGGCGAAATGTTACAAATAATGCTAACCAAACAGCAAACTAACATTTATTTTCTTTGCAGAATTTGTCAAGGATGGAGAAAGCCACAAAGAATCATTTGTTGTGTTTTCTGTGCAATGAGAAATGCCAAAAGCCGAAAATCCTGAATTGCCTGCATAATTATTGTGAGGCCTGTCTCATAAAAATGAAGCATTCGACCCAACTTTTTGAAGAAAATATTCGGTGTCCTTGCTGCAGTGAAGTGACGGAAGGCGGAGTTAAAAAAACAAAGACAAATTATTTCCTCATCCGCCTTGTGAAGGAGGCGGCGTTATCCGAAGCCTTGAAGAGTAACAAGATTTCTTGCAGTTTGTGTGCCAAGGCCAAAGCCTCGAATTACTGCTTTGATTGCGCCAAATTCCTCTGCTCAAATTGTCGGAAGGTCCACGATCTTCTCCTGCCATCGTCTGAACACAAAATCATCTCTTTGAAAAAGTGCAGAGAAGGGAAAGTGCCCACGGATCTACCGATTTCAGACGGGGTCGTGAGGTGCGGAAAACACGGCGAAAAATTCCAGTACTTCTGCAAGACATGTCAAAAATTAGTCTGCCGGGATTGTACGGTTCTGGACCACCCTTCGCAGTCGCACACTTACACCAACCTGAAAACAGCAGCCGTGGAAGGAAAGAAGTCCACGCAGTCCTTACTGGCTCGACTGGCAACAATTAAGCTCCCCGAGTTGGAAACATCACTGGGTCTCTTTAAACGGCTCATCCCGATTTTTAAAACTCATTCCAAGCAGACCATTGCAGAAGTGCAGGCTTTTGCCGACAAAATCCGCGAAGAAATAACGGCTCAAGAGAAACAACTAATCCGTGAGATTCGTCAGGAAAGCCATAAACAAACGAAAGATCTTACTCTGACTTGTGACGGTCTCAGTGAGTCAGTCACCCGCGCTCGGTTCTCCCTCGAAGCTGGTGCGGTTTTCACCGAGAAGTCTACGGACAGCGAGTTTCTGTGGCTTCACTCCATCATAGAGAACGATCTTCAAAGGCTTGTGGATAAAGAGCTCCCAGGCTTGCCCAAGACGTTGGGTTTTCTGGAAAATGAAGATGACATCCTTTTGGGAGACTTGGAGGAGGTGGACGTCAAACATTTTTTCCAGAATCATATCCAAGGTATGGCTGTCGTAATTTTAAAGGACCTTGTTCAGATTTTTCCAGAAAGTATTATCCATGGGAAGGAAAAAATGAAATTTGCAATCTCTAATTTAGATGTGGAAGCAAAAAGGTTGGTTTGATTCACAACACTGTTTTATAGAATGGATAAATTAGTTCACAAAACTGATTTTTAAAAAAGATATCCTTATTACTAGGGCCAAATTTCATAATGAGAGAAATATGACAAATGATATGAAATAAAAAACCCAACACCCATGGAAAAAATTGGGGCTTAAAAATGTGATCTGGACACGCTCCTTTAAGGTCGGGAGAGAATGACATAGAGAATTTCCCCTAATGTGATATTGAAAATGAAAACCAATTTAGCTGTTGTTCCATAACAACAACACAATTTATCTTATTTCCTGTCTTGTGGTTGCGTGGTACTCACAAATTATGTGAACACTTCTAACAGAAACAAGGGGCTCTTCTAGAAGTGGTGGTCCTCTGAGAGGTCGAAGCCAGCGGAGGTCAAGTAAAGAAGATGCTTCTCTCAAAGAAACCGTAAGCTGCCAAATTAGCTTAATTGAATAATCTAGTCTAATTCAAGATTATGATACAGTACTAGGCCTAAAGCAGTACATTTAAAGGCAGTATTCATCATTGGTAATCTCGAAAATCAGAAATGTTCACAGATTTATGCCTAACTTTAATACACAATATAAACATGATGACCGTAGAAAACTTCCCCTGAAATGGTTTTGTCCGAAGTGCTATAGTCTTTGAGAGATGAGTAAAACAATTAGTTTTCGCCCCAAAACCATTTCATCTTGAACCACACTACATCGCCCAAATGCCACTTCGCCCTGCAAAACCACTTTGTGCACAGGCCGTCACATGGTTCAGGGGCGAAATGGTTCAGGGGCGAAGTGGTTTTGGGGCGAAATGACTGCAAAAACCCTTTTTTGACCGTTTCTTAAAAGTTAGACGAAGTACGGAGCTGGTTTTTGCTCAGGTTGGTTTTAATCATGCATATCTTCAATCACACAGGGGTATAAAACTATTTGTAACAGTTTACCAATCATGTATACTATCTTTAACAAATTAGCAGTAAAGCAGTAAATCTAACTATGAACAATAATTCATTCCAGCTTAAAGGCACAGGCTCGTCAGCAATGCGCGCCCGCCAAATTCGTGCTCGAAACACGCAGCTCCATGCCTTTGCTATGGAGCTGCGTATTGCGTGGCACACATTTGGCGGGCGCGCATTGCTGACGAGCCTGTGCCTTTAATTATTGGAGCTTCTACAATTTCAGAAAATTGCATTTGACTACTTGTGGAACTTAGGGATTTTTTTCCAGATAAAATAAAATTATACTTTCGTGAAATCGGCCCCAGATAGGGCAAATCTCAATATTTTGGCCCAATATCACTTTTCCAAGTATTTTGCTCTGTAGCGTGAAATAAGGTTTGTAGACTTTACGGCCTTTTTTTTTTTAATGGTCACATTTTATCTTCAAGCAAACCTGAACCTGTGATCCAAACAAACATTAACCTGTTAGTCCTCAAATATCCCAGAACAGCCCCACATTTCTTCCATGTTCAACTCTGTGAAATTTAAATTTCTGCATAAACACCCTCAGTTGATAGGCATGTACTCATCCTCTTTCAAAGGTTGTCAACATTTTCATGGTACTACAAAGCGTAGGAAGGGGAGATGGGGGTTGAGGGCTGCGTATGACTTTACATGCACTGTAAAATGTTGACATTCACGGTAGTGAAAAAAGTAGTATTTCGGAAGTGGTGGAGGGTGGGTCTTGAAAAACTGTAAAAATGTTGACAATTTTGGACGGCCCCTGAGTTGCTTCCAGTGAGTGCTGTTAAACCTTCTCAAACTCTGCGCCAACAGCTCATTGATGTACAAAACGGCGAGGAAGATGAAGAAGTGATGTACAATTAGCAGCGAGCTCGACTTCATCGCTTTGCTAACGATCTTGCATGGCTTCTGGAAGGAGAGGGGTATTGGGGATGTGAAACTACTACGGCATAGAGACACTGGCTTGGAACTGCGCTTACAAGCATGCACGTCTTAGTGGGCGATATGCTAATGTGCTGTGTGTAGCTCTGTTGTGATTGGTCATATATTGTCATTCAGGTTCGGTTTGATTGACATGTCGGAACTATGCAATATGCAATAAACTGCATGCTATATTCCTTTCTTTCACAGCCCACCACTTCGCTCGCATCAAAAGCTTATCCTGGCTTCATCACTGCAGGTACTCCAACGAAGGTATCGTCATCCGCAAAAAGCCCCAGTAACAAGGACATCACGGGTAACTCTCCGCTTCTCATGTCCATGCTGATGGACAAAGAGGAAGATTCGACAGACAAACCTGGCTCCATCACTGCAGGAACTCCAACGAAGGCATCCTCATCTGCGAAAAGCCCCGCCCCAACTCCAACAGAAATCTTCAAACCGAAAACCTCGGAATCCAACCAAAAACGGGGATTTTTTACGACAACTCAGTCGTCCGAATCTGGAGGCATGTTTGGTTTGACTTCCAAACCTGCAGTGGCATCATTTCAGGCAGGAAAGACTTGCGACAAAACAGCCAATCCCACTTATGGCACTATTTTTACCAATCCCACTTCTGCTACCATTTCTATCAATCCCACTTATGCTACCAGTTTTGCTAATCCCACCGCTGCCACTAGTTCTGCATCTTCTGCTTTATCCAGCTTCTCTTTCAAGGCAAGCCAGCTAGCAACATCTGGAAACATTCAACAGAAACCTCCAACACCTCAACCTTCTGCAGCAACCAAGTCAGCCTCGCAGTCTCCATTTGCCGGGTTTTCTTTTGGTCAGATCAAACCTGCAAACACTTTTGGGAACTTTGGAGGCAAAGGCTCAAACGTAATAACAAGCTTTAAGACTGTTGCTGACATTTTTACCAATCCCACTTCTGCTACCATTTCTATCAATCCCACTTATGCTACCAGTTTTGCTAATCCCACCGCTGCCACTAGTTCTGCATCTTCTGCTTTATCCAGCTTCTCTTTCAAGGCAAGCCAGCTAACAACATCTGGAAACATTCAACAGAAACCTCCAACACCTCAACCTTCTGCAGCAACCAAGTCAGCCTCGCAGTCCCCATTTGCCGGGTTTTCTTTTGGTCAGATCAAACCTGCAAACACTTTTGGGAACTTTGGAGGCAAAGGCTCAAACGTAATACCAAGCTTTAAGACTGTTGCTGACATTTTTACCGATCCCACTTCTGCTACCATTTCTATCAATCCCACTTATGCTACCAGTTTTGCTAATCCCACCGCGGCCACTAGTTCTGCATCTTCTGCTTTATCCAGCTTCTCTTTCAAGGCAAGCCAGCTAACAACATCTGGAAACATTCAACAGAAACCTCCAACACCTCAACCTTCTGCAGCAACCAAGTCAGCCTCGCAGTCCCCATTTGCCGGGTTTTCTTTTGGTCAGATCAAACCTGCAAACACTTTTGGGAACTTTGGAGGCAAAGGCTCAAACGTAATACCAAGCTTTAAGACTGTTGCTGACACTGCTAAAGGCCAACAGAAAGAAGGTATATGTGACCTGTCATGACTAAATGAGCGTAAAGTCTGAATTTTCAAAAAATAGATATTGGTAGTTTTGAATTAAGCAGAAAAAGAGCTTTCAATGGTATAACACATAAGGTAAAACTATTCCCCTAACGCAACAAGGCTTGGAAAAGTGGTAGTGTTCAAACAAATCTTACAAATCTTCAAACAAATTTTCTTACGAGTTACAAATAAAGCTATCGTCAAAATTAGTCTGAAACTGTTTTTAAACTGTTTTGTTAATGACGCTAACAATTTGGAATAAAGTAGAATAAGAGTTACTCTTTCTAAAATTGACCTCCCCTTGAATTTTTTACTTTGAACCGTCGGTATAGGAAATAGCGGAGTGTGACCTTATGCTCATTTCATTGTGACGTAATTCTTTTAGAAAAATTAGAAAAGCTGAACATGTCGATTTCAGTAATAAACTGGTTTAAGTCCTATCTCAGTGATCGCAGTCAAACCGTTAATATTAGTAAACATATATCAAAATCCTTGCCTATAAGTGTCGGTGTACCACAAGGATCAATTCTGGGCCCATTATTGTTTCTTGTATATACATATGACCTGCCTCTTTATGTATCCGATAAGCTATATATGTATGCCGATGACTCCACACTAACTTGCAGTTCCGAAAGCATTGTCGAAATTGAAACTAGCCTTAACAAGTCATTAGACATGATTCATCTGTGGTCCGTTAAAAATAAAATCAAAATTAATGCCAGTAAAACTAAATGTATGCTAATTGGCTCAAAGAAAAAGATAAGCGCGCATGAGCTCAGAGTACACATTAATAATGATCAAGTGCATAACGTTAAATCGTTTAAATGCTTGGGTGTTATTATTGACGAAACCTTAAGTTGGAACCAACATGTCGAATATGTAAAGAAAACAGTTTTCTCGAAATTAGCTATGTTAAAAAGAATTCGCGACTGTGTAACTCAACAGCACATGAACACCCTTATGTTAAGCTTAGTCATGCCTAGTCTAGATTATTGTTGCACAGTATGGGGTGACCGTTACGCATCTCATAACAATGTCTTGAACAAATGCCTCAAACGTGCAGCCAGAATAATACTGAAATGCGATTTCCTAACGCCATCAGCTGACATGTTTAAAAAGCTCGACTGGCTTGCCTATCCAGAGAGAGTTAAATACAAGAAAGCTATATTCGTCTTTAAAAGCATCAATTCCTTGGCCCCGCAGTATATGGCAAGTCTATTTACACCTTACGTACAAACTCGAGAAACTCGTCAATCTGCCGAAAAGACACTGAAAATTCCCTTTGCACGAAAGGGGTCTTACGCCTCGAGTTTTGCTGTAACTGGCGCCGCAATTTGGAACAGCCTCAGTGCTCACCTTAGAACTATGTCTTCTTTGAGCTCATTCAAATCGGCACTTCGCCAAACATACACATAATATTCACATGATCAACTTCAAGTGAGAAATGCTAATTTACGGAGTCGTATGACTTGGTTGCCATAAAATCAAACTTTAATTTTGGAGCCGGAGGGGAATTTTCCCATTTTTAAAATTTTGTTTTCTCTTAAAAAGAGTTTTTGCGGGTTTTTCGCCCTTCCCGTAATTAGCGTAAATTTTAGTGTCACATGCATGTATAATAATTACTTGTGATGTTCTTCTGTAACCATTCGGTTTTTTTTTTTTTTTTGTATTATGTTGTAATTGTTGTACAAATGTATCTTCTTCCAGTTTGTTAGTAATTATGAAGTTGTTCAATTTAGTATATTTGTTCTATGTGTGTTTGCAGGGCCCCAATGGAAACCAGTTTTTGTAAACTGTTTGGGCACACCCTGGGTAAATAAATGGAATAAATAAATAAATAAATAAATGAATTTTTGGTTTTGTAACCTGTCAGTACACCCCATTCACACATTTAAGTGGTTCATCGTGTCCCCTGGATCAGTTCTATAGAATATAAACTGCTGATTGGAACGGTGCCAGTTACGTATGCGTTTCAAACCTCGATCTGAAGACGAGGCTTGGAGCGCATATGTAGTATTGGGATTCAGGGGACACGATTGAACCGTTCAAATGTGTGAATAGAGTCTATTGGTAGTAGTTTCTTGCGGAATAAAGCATATTTAAGATTGACCAGAATAGTTTACTAAAAATATCACTAAAATGTCCTTACCGAAATTGTGAGCAAAACAAAAAATGCAAATTTTCAATTAATCAGTTTAGTAAAAATTTGAAAATTTCTTCTGTAATTAAGAGCAAGTTCAATCAAGCGACCTTAGTTCACCATAGTCAACTAGAGGGGGCCGTCCATAAAGTACGTACGCAGGAAGTGGGATGGGTGGTTGTAGCCAATGCGTACACCTAATGTTAAAGCATTATGCATGGGCGGTACAGGGGGGAGGGGAAGCTCTAAAAAGTCGTGCATCGACCAACAGAAATTACTTGTTGTTCAAGAGACTCGATCTAGTCGACTAGAGTTAACTATAGTCGCTTGATCAAACTTGCTCGACGTTGACATTGAATTCATAAAAACGGCTTCATTGTGCATGACTGCATAAAGGTTATGTGTCATGAAAATTCCCACTCTCAGATTGACTGCTTTTTAATCAAAGTGAGAATTTTTTTGCATTTCTGTTGTTGCTCGGTATATTTTATGACATTGTTCATTTTGCTCTTAGGCATTTAGCAAACACCTCACAGACATTGGCTCTGAGAAATTTGTGTTTTTTTCCCCAGAATGTGGTGATAATGATGAATATGATGACGATGATGATGTAATCTTTATATCTGAGAAGCAACCTACCCCCGATCAACGTGCCCGAGCCGAAGCACTCATGCTGCCTCCAACCTACTTCCTTTATGAAGACGAACCTCCATGTCCTGGTTGCGTTGGGTGTGAGCCCGGGGACCTGGCTGCCAGGGGAATCACAAGTAAGTTAGATTGCTAGTCGATGACAGCTAGTTTAGACCGAAGATCCATCTATCTATCTATCTATCATACGTCGTGCGTAGTGCGCACTGCGTGATGCGTAAATTGTAAATTGTAAATTTATTTGAAAATTTCTTTTTACAGGGAAAAAATGTCTGTTACGTGTGTGACATTTCTGACGTCACACACGTAACGGACATATTTTCCCCTGTAAAAAAAGAACTTTCAGATAAATTTCAAATAAATGCTGTATTATATAAGGTGCCCCCTGTAGATGACTGCCATGCTATATTAATGCAAAAGTTACGATTCAGCAACAGAAAAAAATATTTGATATAAGTCTGTTTTCAATACTGGAGAGACTTTTTCACCAGGATCATATCTCTGTGCAATATGCCAGTTATCTTCTCTCGAAACAAATGTAATATCTTAAGACGGATCTAAGGAGATAACTTCAGCAACAAATAGTGCAACAACATACCTTTCTAAAAACGCTGTGTACAAATTTCCTATTTAACATATGTAACATAGGACACATAATTTTTGGGTGTCCTTGTTACATACGGTATATTGGAAATTTGCACACAGGGCTTTCAGAAAGGTATGTTGTGGCACATTCATTGCAGTTCTTTTGCTGAAGTTATCTCTTTAGATCCATCTTAAGATATTTCTTTTGTTTTGAGAGAAGATAAATGACATTGTACAGGGATATAATCCTGGAGGAAAAGTCTCTCCAGTATTGAAAACAGACTCATATAATACAGTTCAAAAATGCTTCAAAATGTCACACACGTAACGGGAGAATGGCCCAGCAGCCAATTTCACGAAACTTTACGCAATTGCGCAAGTCCACTTACGCCATAAATTATTGCGCAACTTGCGCAATAAGTTGCGGCGCGTTTTACGAAAGTTGCGCCACATTTGGATATGGCGCAACTCGCCGACTTACGCCATAAGATGTGGCGTAACTTGCGCAATGGTTTTTGGTGGCGTAAGTTGGAAAAATGTGTCGTAGGACAGTGAAAAATGGCGATAATGCAGCTAGCTACACGTGCCTATTTACCGCATCGTCAACAAACTGAACCCCAGCCTTTAGTTAGTAGAAAATGGCCTTTATCATCAATTAAATCTGCGACGCGACGCATAATGACCAAGCGACATGAGCGATGGCAGCCATGATAACCGTGCAAAATTTGTGAAAAACAACGACGTATGTTTTATGTATGACTATTTCCTCAAGCGCAAACATCAAATAGTCGTTGATAAACTAGAAATTATCCTCGTCCTAGAAGTTACAAGTGCTAAAGTGAAAAAATATACGTTGTGCAGCTAAGGAGTTTCGTGAAATCGATCTTGAGTTTATTGCGCAGCTAAGCCTATAGACTGGTTTTAGACTGCATATTGCAATCTGTCCAAGGTGTATGGTGAGGCCTAATCAGAGACTCTGAAATTCTTGCCAAACAAAGTTTGTCATATAGTTTGACCATGTGAAATGCTACACTTACAACAGCAAAAATTCCTAATATTCTTATGATTTCAGTAAGCAAGCATTCCCTATCACCAAAGGCATCTAGGGGTAAAGAAAAAAGGGGAAGTTTTGGCTCTGTTGCCACGGAAACATCAGGTCCTCCTGGCACAAAGGGTAAGGAGTAGTTCTTATCCTCGCATCACTGAAACAGTTTCTGGTAAAAGTTGAGAAGTTGATCAGAATTTTTGTTTTTTAATGACTTATCAAGCATCAAGTGCAGATTTGATGAAAAAACCCAAATTTGAGAGGGGCTGAAATTTCAGATTCTGTGAGAAAACACTTTCAGTCTATCACATGTCTTGTACACAAGGTCAGTTCAGGAACATTTATTTCAATGTTGTCATTTATCACAATAAATACAAACAATACATATTGCATAATATTGATGTGTTGAACCAAAATAATGTGTACAAAGCAGTAGCAATAGTGTAATTTGAGCAAGAAAATTAAAAACAATGGACAATATCTAGGTATAAGGTGAAGTGATCAGCTTTTGTACCCTAATCTATAGACAGACAAACATATAGGACCAGGGTACTAGACATAAAAACAAGACACACAAATAAACAAATACCAACAAATACATGAAACCATGATCAACTCAATTATTTTCCAGTTTCTTTCCGTTATTGTTTTTCATGCCTATTCATTGTCAGTGTTTTTTTTTTGGCGGTTTACCAGTGCACAAATGCTCGGATCCGCTCATGTCAAACGCGCAAGCGTGGTAAACTATTCAAAGCTATCCGGAAAATTGTGGGGTACCGTGGCTGAGTGGTTTGGGTCATTGACTCGCAATCATAGGTGAAAACTTGGAGCAAGCGCATTCCCTGGTGTCTCTGGCTATTTCTAATTTCTAATTCTTCATGGGTTTTCTCTCCATGCGAGTGACGGTGCAATGGGCACTTTAGAGGAATACCAGAAAGAAATAATAATAATAATAATGCGCTTTACGAAGCAATCTTTCCTGGTTACTCGGAAAATAATTCACTACACATGCGCTTCACAAAGCAACTGTTTGTAGCACATAGAGTGTGCAATACACAACTCAGCATCGCGCGAGTAAAACGTGCATATCTGCTGAATGAAAAGATGACTGCACAAACAAAATTTTACTCATCGTTTTTCTGCAGTATGGATTTTCGAACTTGTGAAGAATATGTATGAGATATGGTAAAACAAATACAACATGGTTTATATCGGTTGGCTAGTCGAATTTAGCTCTGATTGGTATTGTAAGTTGACAAACTAGTTCCCTTGGCTTTCGCCTCGGGATCTAGCGTGGCAACTTCCAGTACCTTAGGGAGCTAATATCGACTATCCACCCTCAATGTTTTCCTAAATAGTTTGATTTAAAACTTTTATGAGCATTGGCAATATTGCCAAAGCTATAACTTTATTTAGTCCCTGCTGGTATCAATTGTCATTTACTCTTTATATCTCAGAAGCAAGCCAGCCTGCTTCAATCTTCGGCAGCTCAGGAGCATCGACTATCAGTTTTGCTTCTGTCAGCTCTAACAAACAAGGGACATTTGCTCAAGAAGGTATGACATGGATGGATGGATTAAAATAAAATGTTGGCAAAATTAAAAGCCCAGTTCAAGCTCCAAAATCTTGTAAACTGTAAACGAAGAACAATTTCATGGAGCTGTTAGGAAATTTGCCTTGCCCAAATGGGTGACCAGTTAATGAAATCCAGGGTTGTAATGACTAGGACTCGGGACTCAAGTCGACTAGAGTCTCGATTTTCACTGACCTGACTTGAGACTCGAACTTCAAATGACTTGACTTGACTCAGATTTTTTTACTCGAGTTTGCCAAAAATGAAACTTTTATGCCTTTTTTCTAAATTTCATTTTGAGGACCGAATTGTAATTAAGCACTACAGATACACTTAAGGCCCGCTTCAAACATCGCGCTTATGCCGTGTCGAAATAAATTCACGATGTTGGCATGATATGTTAGCACGGCAGTGGCTTCAAACGTCGAACTTATTTGCAAACTACCAGTCAAGCTTAAATACATCCAACATGGCGGATGGGTATTGTGCAACGTCATGGACGTGTGTTTTATTATTTTGATGCACTTGTTTGTTGGTTATTTCTTTACTCACATGAGCGCTGCAAGCACTAAGACTGACAATGTCGGCCGACCAAAAGTTGGATGGTGTGAACGTCACTCCAGACAACGCCCAAAATCAACATGTTTCTATTGCCTGACTTTGTTGGAGCTTGTTGGAGAAACGGGCCAATAGCAGATTAGAATGCCTGTCATGTTATAGGCAGCAACCAACTGCAGTTGAGATATGCTGGAACATGTTGGTTCACACGGTCAAGCGCATCCATGTTGGATGTTTGGCCAACAAATGTTGGCTCGTGTAGACAGGCCTTACGGCAATTTGGAGTGCTTAGAGAAATAACGGGTGAAACTTTGTGTATTTTTCTTTATATATTTGCCAAAGCTGGCGCCCCAGTCTTCGGCAATAAAGCCAATGAAGAGAGTACTGGTGAAGGACAAGAACATGACCCACACTTTGACCCCATCGTCGAACTGCCCGAGGTACAGAACAGAAATTGAATCATAAAACGAGTGCATTGTTTAACCCAGTGTGTGTGCCCTTGGGCAAGGCACTTTGTCATAAGTTGCCCCTCTCTACCCAGGAGTAATTGGTACCTGCAAGGGTTGTAGCCCCCGAGTACTTGTCAGGCTGTGAAGCGCCATGAGTATCCTCCAAGGTGCCTGTACCCCTGGGCAAGGCACTTTGCCATAAGTTGCCTCTCTCCACCCAGGAGTAAATGGGTACCTGCAAGGGTTGTAGCCCCTGTATGCTTGTGTCAGGCTGCTGGGGTACATACTCCACAAGGAGTTGTTCCCAATGACCAGGGTAATAATATTGTAAAGTTTCCCAGCAGGATAGATATGTGTGCTATATATGGCACCATTATTTTCATTATTATTTAAGAAAGAACAATTTCTAAGCTTTAAAATGGTGCTTGTTTTTTGGATTTTTAAAAACTTCATCAGATATTCTGAGTGAAGTTCAGAATACTTTTTCTCTGTAATTACTTTGTAAAAATTAAAGGCTGTTCTATGTGTCCTTTGCAGGCAACTACTGAGGACATATTTGCCAAATTCCAACCAAAACCTGGCGACTGGAAGTGTGATGCATGCTTGTTGAATAACAAGGCAGATGCGATGTCATGCATCGCTTGTATGACGCCCAAACCAGGGGCACAACCTCCTATCTTTTATTCCTTCGGTGCAAGCAGTCTGGCTGCTGTAAAAACCGAAGCAGCTGGTTCTGCTACTGCAAATGTGGCTTTAGCTCAGCAAGTTACGCCGGTAAAGCCCTCGACAGGATTCGTGTTCAAAGCAGAAAGTCCAACATCAACCGCCCAAACTAGCACGGAAACTCCGAAATCGTTCTCTTTTGCCGACATGGGCAAATCCACGGGTTCCACCTTCTCATTTTGTTTAGACGTCAGCAAAACTACCGAGCCATCGCCCGGAAAAACACCCAAGCCAAAATCTCCCGGTTTCCTGAAATCCCCTGGACTGAATAAAAGCGGCGACAACGAATATTACAAGGACGACGACGGAGATCACATCCACTTCGAACCTGTCATCGAGCGACCGGAATGCATTGCGGTAAAAACCGGCGAGGAAGACGAAATCTCCAAATTCAGCCATCGCGCTAAACTCTTCCGCTTCAACAAAAAATCTTCGCAGTGGAAGGAACGCGGAATTGGCGACATAAAACTCTTGTACAACCCGTCCAACGGAAAGTACCGTATTGTCATGCGCAGAGAGCAAGTCTTTAAGGTTTGCGCAAACCATTACGTTACGCCGGAGCTGAAACTGGAACCGAACGCTGGATCGACGAACTCTTGGGTCTGGATGGCGATGGACGCTTCTGATGACGAAGTCCAAGTTGAGCAACTCGCGGTGAGATTTAAAACGGAAGAGGCTGCGCAACAGTTCAAAGACGCCATCGATTCGGCTCAAACACACATGGAGACTGGAGTTAAGGAGTCGACAAGGGAAACAAAACAAGATGACAGTGAACAAATCGAGGAAAGACAGGAGGAAAGACAGGAGGAAAGACAGGAGGAAAGACAGGAGGAAAGACAGGAGGAAAGACAGGAGGAAAGACAGGAGGAAAAACAGGAGGAAAGACAGGAGGAAGGTCGAAGTGATACGACAGTCGGAGTGGCAATAGATGATGCAGACAAAGTTGCGGCTAAATGTGATCAAGATGATGTTGCAAGAAGCAACGATGATCGAGATGATCAAGATCAGGATGATCCAGATGACCAGGTTGATCCAGATGACCAGGGTGATCAAGTTGATCATGATGATTACAGTGATCCAAATCATCCAAATGATCAGTATGATCAGGATGATCAAGTTGATCAAGTTGATCAAGTTCATCAAGTTCATCAAGATGATTACAATGATCAAAATGATCCAGATGATGATGATGATGATGATTACGAAGACCAAGAAGAAGAAATTGTTGAAGAAGATGAAGACGCAGTACAAGAGCCAAACCTAGTCTTTACGGAAACAGGACAACATGACGTCGAAATCCAACCGAACAGAGGAGACATACCAGATGTACAGGACGAAACTACTTTAGCGACTGAAGAGGTGGAAAGTTATGACCAAGATAAGGATTATGAAGATGTAGAAAACGGGGATGAGACGGCAGAAGGACAAGATAAGGAAGAAATAAAGACGGAAGGAGACGGTCTTGAACAAGAGGGTGGAGATCAAAATGATGATGAAGGTTATGAAGATGTGGATGCAGAAGAGAAAGAGCCAACAAAAACGGGTATTGATCACAGATTTCCATTATACACTATGCTCACAATAAGTTAGGGATACTGTGCGGTGTACGCAGATATCTATTGAGGGTATGCATTCCGCTTTAATGATTTTGTATATGATTAGACAATTGTATCTGCATGACAGACACACCTTGTCACAGGAATAGGTGAAAACAGTCATTTGAAAACAAAAAAACACAACAATAGCCCTAACCTATTGTGAGTAAACATCACGTGTGTTATTGAATGGTACACCACCGTAACGGGTTTTTGTCGGTTTGCATGCACAATCGTCACAAACATTTAGAAAAAGGTCCAGTATGTAGACTGAAACGCAAAAGAAACTTACCACTTGGTTAAAATGTAATGAATTTGTAACAGTTCAAAATAAAACAAACCAACAATTGCTAATTGAAATATTGGCATTTTATTGATTACATGTCAAGTTTTTGACCAAGATACACCATCTCATCAGTTTGTTCTACAGTAAAGAACAGAAGAGGGTGCGATGTCAGTCTCCTTTCAATAGCGTGTGTGGCCACCATTGATTTGGATACAGGCAGTGCATCGTCGGCGCATACTGCCTACCAGTCCTAGCATGTTGCTTGAAATGCCCATTTTGCACTGGCCTTTTTAAAGCCGACATCAAGACATCACGTGCAGATCATTACAATCATCCCATACCCCTTGGCTAATCACTGACAGTCAAAACAGCTGTGCCATGAAGTGACCATTGAAGGTTCAAGTGACCTTCAGACACCGTTTGGTCTGACAGTGAGGACACTATTGTCCACAAATAAGTTCACATTACTACACGCAGTGTTATTGTTGCTATTTAAAGGTTTAAAAGGTGGTAAGTTTATTTTGCTTTTTAAGTATAGTTATGCGCATCCCAGTGAGTATTCGGTCAGTAGCTTTTAATACAGTTGTGTATTCTTTTTAGATGCCATGCATTTGTACGTGTACATGTATACATGTATTTTGAATAGTATATTAACTTTTAGGATGATGCCTACCCACTCTTTAATTGTATGATTCCCATTGTCTCTTGTGCTCCCCTCCCCAAAAAGTCACTTTGAGGGTATTTTTTCGTCGGTAAACAAGAAAATTAAACTGAACATTTTGAAATTTCTATGATTTAAAATCGAACGTGTTGGAAAGTAATTTCTTGTAAGGTGACTTGTACCAGGAAAAACTCAAAATGCAGATGACCCAAGAATGATGGCAACATTCGTTTACTCTAATTTTCATTTCGTTATTCCTTTAGCCGAGGCTGAAGAATCCATCGTTGCGAAATCCTGCGATCCAAACATCTCCAAAGCCTTCTCTGAGCTGCTACGAAGTGCCAACGCCAGCCACTCCCAGAAACTCCAAGAAGGGGCAGAGTCTTCATCACAGAAGGAGCAAGAAGAGGGAGGGGCAAGCGGCAAGGATGACAGTGTGTCTGGTGAAGGGGACGACATCCACTTTGAACCTGTTGCTCATCTCCCATTACAGGTGGGTCTGAATTTAAAGATGTTACACAAGAATGTTGAATTGTGTGAACATGAACTTTACAAACAGCATTATATACGGTTGAAAAATGAAACGTAATTTTTTTAGGATTTATTTCTTGATTAGAACAGAAATTTGTTGAATACAGGGAACTTTTGGACAACAAGGCTACTGATCAACCAATGATTTGGAATCTCTTCCAAGACTGTTCTGCTTCACTGATTTCCTCAAGGTCCAAGAGGACCTGTTTGAACAAAGTGATTCCCACAGTAATGAAATGTGTCATTTTCTGTTTCTGGGAGAATCCTGCAATTAAGGGCTCTCGGAAACCAATTTTGTTGGGTAATCAGTCTGATTTAACCTGTGTGGGCTAAGGGAGGCACTACAGGCAGAGTGGCGCACCCTGCCTCAGTGGCTCTTAAGAAGGCTGGTTCAGTCGTCCTTACTGCAAGATGTCTTCATACACGTTAATTACTGACCAAATATATTCATCTATCATCCTCTATCTTTTGATCTGATTACAATATGTGTCAGTCTTTTGGAACTGTATTTGGAATAATGCTGAATTGTGTAAAAATTATTTTAGAACTGTAGTACACGCAAACTTTCTGTGCTTAAAGGCCCAGTGGATCATTTGCAACGACCCCAAAAAGTAATCGACGAGTTTACAGGGGAAAAGTTCTGAAAGTAAAGATTGATTTAATAGCAACTATCCAATGAAAGGTTTCCGCTCAAAATGATATAATTTTACCAGAAAATAATACGTAAAGATGAAATTATTTAGATCGTTTGCAAACGATTTACTTATTTTTGGTTCGCATCTACGCGGTCCAAAATGCATGGGCACTGTGTACTGCGTGTGCGTGTTCCAACGCGATGCATTTTTATGGATCGCGCGCACACGCAGTATATGATGTGCGCCACAGAGTGCATGACGCAAGCCACATAGTATACCCGATCCACTGAGAACGAATATTTCAAACACCTCGCCAAGACCAGGAAAACGCATATGGATTTTCATGGGTTTTTTTAAACGTGGTACATTTGAAAAAGCTGAAATTTCTTCGGATGAGTTTTTTGATGTCTTTCTTTTGATTTATAATGGTTTTATTCGCAGAATCGCTCAAAAACAGATCATCTACAGGGCCTTTAAAGGAGCATGTTCAGGTTTTTCTAGAAAACAGATTATGTTTTAACCTAAGAATCGTATAAAGTGGGGTGTTATGGCCAAGCGGTCTAGTGCGCCGAACTCAAGTTCCTGTGCCAGTACTAAAATGTGGGTTTGATTCCGGGCCGTGACGGGTTGTGGCACTTGTGCTCTTGAGCAAGGCACTTAATCACAATTGTTCCCTCCTTCGGAAGGGATGTAAAGCCGTTGGTCCAGCGTGTTAGGTAACGCACCTTAAAGATCACAGAGCATTCTTTCGTGAAGAGCAAGGGGAGGGATTCCCCGGTGTCTCTGGCCGTTTCTAATTCAACTTAGAAGTTGATAGTTATTTGAATATCTATGTTAATTAATCCCATTCCTGTAATTGGCGGTCCTTCCGCTGTTGGATGTGGTGAATATATAAATAAATAAATAAATAAAATAAATAAAAGTACCTCCACAAAATATGGAAAGAAAACAGGAAATTTGCAATCTCCAATTTGGATGTGGAAGCAACAAAGTTGGTGTAATCACTGCACTGCTTTATGGAATCAGATAAATTAGTTTACAAAACATTTATTTTAAATTTATTTATTTACATTTTTAAAATATCCTTTTACAAAAATATACGGATTGAAAACGCAAAATTTTAGAATGGTAATGAGAAAAATATGACAGATTTTATTTTATTAAAAGCTCAACACCCATGGAAAAAAAATGTGAACTGGGCATGCTCCTTTAACAGCTCCATGGTATTTGTGTCTGAATTTCCTTGGACAGGTTGAGAAAATCACGGGAGAAGAAGATGAAACCCAACTCTTCTGTTCGCGTGCAAAGTTGTATCGTTACGACAAGGAGTCGTCGCAGTGGAAAGATCGCGGTATCGGGGATATTAAGATTCTTCACAATCCCAAGACGGGGCACTATCGAATCGTTATGAGACGAGAACAAGTCTTGAAGGTTAGTTGGACTGTCTACATTGTATCTTTAAATTTGCTGTAGTCAACGTAAAATAACTTTCAGCTCTCTGAAAGTAGTTCATGGCAATCACTCTTGGGATCTCTTTCGTCCATTTTTTCCGATTAACAGTTGTGTGCCAACCATTACATCACTAAAGACATGAGTCTACTTCCGAATGCCGGATCTGAAAACTCTCTGGTCTGGCATGCCATGGACGTGTCAGACGGCGAAGTCCAGCCGCAACAACTTGCTGTTCGATTCAAACTGGCCGGAACGACGCAACGTTTCAAAACGGTCTTTGAAGAATGTCAGGCAGAATTGAGGAAAGAAACCGACCAAGGTAGAAAAACGATATTCATTTATCTGTCTTTTGCTTCCTTGTTTCATTTCGATGTTAATTAGGTGCCATACAAGATATTGCTTTCGTTACTTTGCTCAGTTGTGCTGTCATGCAACACCGAGATAAAAATTGTGTTTATATAGGGAAAACCTGATGTAGTATACCACTGTGCCTCATAGCTCAGCTGGTAGAGCATCTGCCTGGTGTGTCGGAGGTCTTAGGCAAACCTGATGTAGTATACCACTGTACCTCATAGCTCAGCTGGTAGAGCATCTGCCCGGTGTGTCAGAGGTCTTTGGGAAAACCTGAGGGAGTATACCTCTTTACCTTATAGCTCAGCTGGTAGAGCGTCTGCCTAGTGAGTCAAAGGTCTCGGGTTCGAATCCTGATAAGGCCCTTACGATTTTTCTCTTCTCCCAAGTTTGGTTGTTTCATTTCAATGGTGAGGGGGTCGAGGGCCACGTAGGACTTTACATGCACTGTAAAATGTTGACATTTCATGGTAGTGAAAAAAATGTTGATAAGTAGTATTTCAGGGGAGGGATGGGTCGTCTTGAAATACTACGCTCTGTAGAATCGTGAAAATGTTGACAACTTTAGACAGCCCCTAAATAAGATGACTTCACATAATTTCATAAAAGCATGGACACAGTTCTTCATTGTTTTCCCAAAATGTAGATGAGGTACTGACTTGATTAAAATAAGTGATTAAATTGCACGCGGAAATCAAGCCGTTTTGAACAGTTTTTTAAAGGCAGAGGCTCGTCGGCAATCGGAACTGTGGTCGATTTCACAAAGACTTGTGACGCGCCGCAAGTACCCAAATCCATCGCAACTCCGTCGCCGAACCTTTGTAACTTTGCCACGGGTTCGGCGAGTTGCGACAATTTCGGTACTTGCGACCGGGTCTGAACTCTTTGTGAAATTAACCCCTGGTCTTGTTTCGGAAGTTGTCAAGTTTGTTTGTTTTCTTTCATTCCTAGCTGGTGATGACCCTTCCCCAACTGAACCACAACAACCTGGTGATACGGAAACATAATAAGGACATGTTAATGGAGAGAATGATAAAGTAATCTTTTGTTTTGTCCAGTTTTTCTTCTTCAAAACTAATCTTTTCCATTTGTATGAATAATTTAATATATCATGTAAATGTTTCTAATTTTAAACTCCATTTACAGTGATCAAAAATTCATGAGTTGACAAGAAAAACCCGACTAAATTTGTTGATTGCAATAGTAACAAACACCAAATGTTTTTCGCCTGTGTAAAAAGATATCTTTTGGGAGAAAATTACTGACTGTACACGCTCTTTAAAACAATTTTTGCAAATTATATTTGTCCAATTCATCAACACAAAAACCATTGCGGATCTTAAGGTCTTGAACCCTCCTCCCCCAAAAACCTATGTTTAGCGTTGGCATGCACGTCACTTTCAACCCTGGGCGTCAAAGCTTCTTTTTCTTTTCAAAAACACAATGCACTTAAGCCGGCCGTACACCTTGCGTTTCGACTCTGTTGCGATTGCACAGACTCACAAAATTTCAAGAATGCTCGAAATTCTGCAATTGCATTTCGACAGACACGTACACAAAATCGTGACTACATCGTCATCGGAACGCATTGCAAAACCCGTACACCTTGTGATGCGACTGCACAAAATGCGCTATCGTGACTGGATCACGGACGCAACGCAAGGTGTACGGCCGGCTTTAGACACGCACCGTTTTGTCAACTACTGTTGACAGTTCTCTATAATTATTCCCTCGAGGGCAAGTCGTCCACACGGCGCAAATCCCCAAGTTCTCTTTTGGAGGTTAAAAGTTTTTTTGGGGGAAACTCGGAGGTTCATTTGAGGGATAACCCCCGAGTGTGTCCACCTGGTCTGAAACCTCCACGTTTCCCTCGAGGGAACGGCCTCCGTGTGGACATGCCTTAAAATGTAAACATATCATGTTGATTTTAATTGCTAAAACCTTCAACAGCAAGTACGGGGTCGATTCACACTGGGTCTTTTCACACGTAAATGCGACGCGCATCGCTTTGAGAAAAACCGGCGTGGAGGGAATTTGAAGAAAACAATGCATAGTTCCGACCTGTCAATCAAGCCGAACCGCGACCAATCACAACAGAGCTAGCAGACGGCGCCCACATAGGTCAAAGTGATGCAATCATCACACAATCACGCGATTTTCTGCCAATACAGTTTGTATGTTGTATGCGTCAGTGAATTTTTGTTTCAATGTCGGGCGATTCGCTGTTCAAAAGTAGGAAAGCGCATTTTTATGAAATATGTCATCCCTGCATTACTAGCCCTTCGCTCAGTGTGTGCTACGGTAACTGTCGACCCTAAAACATACCTTTGAGTTTTCTCCAATGAATCTGTGCTTTCCATGCCGAGTCCCGTTGCTTTGTACGTTGTGTGTCGCCATTTTGCGATGGCTTGTGAGCACATAGCAACAATATCTAAGAGGCGGGGTATAACTGGGCAATCTCGGAACTATGCATTGGAACTACAACAACAAAAAACCGCTTTCCACCCAAGTTTATTCTCAAAAGAGATGCCCATCGCATTTACAGGAAAAACCCCAGTGTGAACCACCCTGATGTGACCATTTGTGTCGGTGCTTAACTCTTTCACTGCCCATTATTGTTAAAAATTAACCCTAAAGTGCTCGGCCTTTTGTGGTTTTTGTATTTTTGGGAAATGAAGTCATACATGCATTAGGCATGACTTGAAAGAAAAGATTATACAAGCAAGGTCGTACATATACAATAATACTTTCAGAATGCGTATAATAGATCGTATACGACTTGGGCAGTGAAAGAGTTCAAAGTTACACAACTTTGGCTTTATTTATGCTTAAATTTGTGCTCAAATTTGTGCTTAAATTTATGCTTAAATTCTTGCTTATACAAAGAGAATGCACACTACTCTGTACAGTCAAATGTTGTTAATTTGGGAATTTGTAGATTACCTTGTTATAACTGGAACTTTGTATTATCAGGAATGAAAAACAATGAAGAACAAAGATGAGGGAAAAAATTAATGACTGTTCAATAATATTCTGTAAATGATTCTACAAATACATGTAATCATGTTTTGATGCAGAATCAACACAATAGCCAGATTTATCTTGTCAGACATTTTGTATTTTTTCGGGGGGGGGGGGTGATTTTTTGTTTTTGGATTTTTCCCTCATTGTTCATTAGCATATAGACAGTGTGACCTCCGACGTCACGGCAGGCATCAAAACATTGGGGGTGTGGCTATCGCAGTGCGTGCGCATCATGCTGTGCATAAATTTGGATAAGGAATGAGGTCGACGGCTTTGAATTATGATACCTTTGACATCATTCCCAAAGCAAATTTATGCAGAGCAATATGCGTGCGCAGGCAAGATTTAAATAGAGGGCGCTATATATGTAAACAATTAAAAGTCACATGGTCTATAGCATCCTGGATTGTAATGAATCGGGAAATCCATGTATTTGCCATTTTGTAAAAAAAGCTGAAATGTTAATTGTCTCCGTCATTTCACTACATGTAGAAAAGTATGAAATCAAATAAAACAATGCTGTAAAAAGTGTCATTTTGTCAAACTATAACTTAATGTAACAAAATATTGCATTTTCATTTTGTTTCTTATTTGTACTTGGAAACACATACCGATACTAAAACATCAAAATCTTAAACCTGAATAACCCAAAATCGGCCAAAATATCTATTTATTTTCTTGTATTGAATACTCTGTTGTATTGTTGCTTGTGTTAATTGACAGGAATAACTCCATAAATGTAGTCTCATCTTTAAATGCAGTGCATGATTTACAATAACTAGTAAAGAAAGGTTCATTTTATTGCACTAAAATACGCCAGAAAATTAGCAATGCTTTTTTTTTTTTTAATTAGGGCACAGATTTTCTTTTTTTTTTTAAAGAAGGGTGCAACTTCACAGCAGCATTAGCCACGCCCACCCTCCGCTCAAACCTTGGAACCAGTTGAAACCGGTCGAGTGTAAAAACAACTTGTCAAATTAACCAATCAGCGTTGCAAATCACCAAGTTGGCACGCGGCCGAGAAATTTAGGCGCGCTCTTCAAACTGCGCGCACGTGCTTGAAAGCCAAAATTGAAACTGAAATTTCAGTTTTATAGAAGTTGTAGGCCAAGCGGCATCGTCAGATTTTCAGGGGCAGGGGGTGGGGGAGGGGAGGGGAGGGGAGGGGAGGAGCGTGCAAGGCAAAGGGTTCGCCCACACCCCTTTGACGGCGACGCTGTGTAGGCCATGCACATCTTGTGAACAGCTATATTTCAAGTTTTAAAATGACGCCTTAACCGCAATGTAACTTTCGGGAGTAATAGGTTTTCAATATTTAAAACCAATGGCAGGTGCATGGCAGGTGCATTGTTTCCTGTACGAAAGTGGCTGAAAATGTTGAGCACACATTGTTACAATATAATGGCTCCAAAAATGTTATTCGCGGAGCATATCTCCGAGTATTTTGGCCGAGTTTTTTGTTCATTTTCTGGTTTGACTGCTAATTTAGAAACACATTTTACAGGATTTAGGCCTAGCAATGTTTTTCTTCTTTCACGTAGAGAAAGATATTTGCCAAACAATTTTGTAAAAATCCCCCAGATATGCAGTGGTTTGCACGCCACTAGTTTTGGAGCGGACGAACTGTGCGTACAAACCAGTTACCACTGCGAAAGGAGTTTGTTTTTATACCCTGCACTGAAAAACGAGTGCTTGTAAGTTTTAAATACATTGTAGACCTAGTACCAGTTCGCCTACTTCGCCATGCTGGGTCACATTTAAAGTGTTTTATGTCATCAAACTTGCACCTATAAATACATGTTTTATTGGGCTTATACACACACGATTATACATGTACATATAGCAGAAAATGGCCTTTGTTATAGCCCAGGTTGGACTCTGTACCACATACTACATAATGCAATGAAGATGATGTTCAACATGGGCTAGTACAGTATTAACCTTATAAAATACATGTAAATAAATATTGCGTGCGAGGGAAATTCCCAACGCAGGAAATGTGAGAAATGTTTTATTGTGTGACCAGACACATACATTATAGTTCCATTATAGTTCCGTTAGTAAAATATTATGCCCAGTTATGCAGCGCGTGCAGTTTCATAACCAACTCGGGAAAACCATCTTCAAACTACATGAATAGTTCAACATTTTCGACTCGACTTGTGAACAGCGAAAGACAGTGAGTGTCATCTAAAAATGTTTTATTTAGGCTTATTGGTACTTTTAAAGGCCCAGTGGATCATTTGCAATGACCCCAAAAAGTAATCGACGAGTTTACAGGGGAAAAGTTCTGAAAGTAAAGATTGAATTAATAGCAACTACCCAATAAAAGGTTTTCGCTCAAAATGATATAATTTTACCAGAAAATAATCCGTAAAGATGAAATTATTCAGATCGTTTGCAAACGATTTACTTATTTTTGGTTCGCATCTACCATGGAGAAAGACTCCATGCATCTACGCGGTCCAAAATGCATGGGCGCTGTGTACTCCGTGTGCGTGTTCCAACGCGATGCATTTTTATGGATCGCGCGCACACGCAGTATGTGCGCCACAGAGTGCATGACGCAAGCCACATATTACCCGATCAACTGAGAACGAATATTTGAAACACCCCGCCAAGACCAGGAAATATGGATTTTCATGGGTTTTTTAAACGTGGTACATTTGACAAAGCCGAAATTTCTTCGGATGAATTTGTTGATGTCTTAATTTCTTTTGATTTATAATGGTTTTATTCGCTCAAAAACAGATCATCTACAGGGCCTTTAATTGTGAATTTCTATGAATTACAAATTGTTTTCATAGGCGCGGCAATACTATGTGATATTAATATTTTGGTCTTTCGTACTTTAAAATTATTCATCTCATACAGGACATTTGTAAGCGAAATGTTACAAATAATGCTAACACTTTTAACAGCAAACATAAAATTTATTTTCTTTGCAGAATTTGTCAAGGATGGAGAAAGCCACAAGGAATCATTTGTTGTGTTTTCTGTGCAATGAGAAATGCCAAAAGCCGAAAATCCTGAATTGCCTGCATAATTATTGTGAGGCCTGTCTCATAAAAATGAAGCATTCGACCCAACTTTTTGAAGAAAATATTCGGTGTCCTTGCTGCAGTGAAGTGACGGAAGGCGGAGTTCAAAAAACAAAGACAAATTATTTTCTCATCCGCCTTGTGAAGGAGGCGGCGTTATCCGAAGCCTTGAAGAGTAACGATATTTCTTGCAGTTTGTGTGCCAAGGCCAAAGCCTCGAATTACTGCTTTGATTGCGCCAAATTCCTCTGCTCAAATTGTCGGAAGGTCCACGATCTTCTCCTGCCATCGTCTGAACACAAAATCATCTCTTTGAAAAAGTGCAGAGAAGGGAAAGTGCCCACGGATCTACCGATTTCAGACGGGGTCGTGAGGTGCGGAAAACACGGCGAAAAATTCCAGTACTTCTGCAAGACATGTCAAAAATTAGTCTGCCGGGACTGTACGGTTCTGGACCACCCCTCGCAGTCGCACTCTTACACCAACCTGAAAACAGCAGCCGTAGAAGGAAAGAAGTCCACGCAGTCCTTACTGGCTCGACTGGCAACAAAGCTCCCCGAGTTGGAAACATCACTGGGTCTCTTTAAACAGCTCATCCCGATTTTCAAAACTCATTCCAAGCAGACCATTGCAGAAGTACAGGCTTTTGCCGACAAAATCCGCGAAGAAATAACGGCTCAAGAGAAACAACTAATCAGTGAGATTCGTCGGGAAAGCCGGAAACAAACAATAGATCTTACCCTGACTTGTGACGGTCTCAGTGAATCGGTCATTCACGCTCAGTTCTCCATCGAAGCTGTTGCAGTTTTCACCAAGAAGTCTACAGACAGCGAGTTTCTGTGGCTTCGCTTCATCGTAGAGAACAATCTTAAAAAGCTTGTGGATAAAGAGCTCCCAAGCTTTCCCAAGACGGTGGGGTTTCTAGAAAATGAAGATGACATCATTTTGGGAGACTTGGAGGAGGTGGACATCAAACAATTTTTCCAGAATCATATCCAAGGTATGGCTGTCGTAATTTTAAAATGGATTTTGCTCCAACAAACGGTCAAGTAAAGTACCTCCTCTAGAGGCCTTTTCACACTTGCAAAATCTCGGGGTTGATGCAGGGTTAATTGACACAGGGTTGGCGCGGGGTTGAAAAAAGCGACGATTAACACTTGAGAAATTTCAACCCCACATCAACCCCGAGTTTGCTCTAATTTAGAGGTTGATTTGATCACAACACTGCTTTATGGAATGGATAAATTAGTTTACAAAGCAGTGTTTTTGTTTTAAATATCCTTGAAAATGTTAGTATTAGAGCAAAATTTCATGAGAGAAATATGACAAATGATATAAAATCAAAATCTCAACACCCATGGGAAAAATGGAGGCTTAAAAATGTGATCTGGACATGCTCCTTTGAGGTCGGGAGAGAATGGCGTAGTATTTCCCCTAATGTGATATTGAAAATGAAAACCAATTTATAATTAGCTGTTCCATAACAACAACAAAATGTATCCTGTCTTGTGGTTGCGTGGTACTCAAACAAATTATGTGAACACTTCTAACAGAAACAAGGGGCTCGTCTTCTAGAAGTGGTTGTCCTCTGAGAGGTCCAAGCCAGCGGAGGTCAAGAGAAGAAGATGCTACTCTCACTGGCTCCATCACTGCAGGCACTCCAACAAAAGCAACTTCATCCACTAAAAGCCCTGCCACAACTCCAACGGGAATCTTCAAACCGAAAACTTCGGAATCCAACCAGTCGCCTGAATCTGGAGGCGCGTTTGGTGCGACTTTAAAACCGTCAAGTGCACCATTTCAGGCAGGAAAGGTTTCCAACAAAACAGCCAATCCCACTTCTGCTACTATTTTTGGAAATCCCATTTCTGCTACCAGTTTTTCTAATCCCACCGCTGCCACTGGTTCTGCATCTTCTGCTTTATCCAGTTTCTCTTTCAAGGCAAGCCAGCTAGCAACATCTGGAAACATTCAACAGAAACCTCCAACCCGACAACCTTCTGCAGCTACCAAGTCGGCCTCGCAGTCCCCTTTTGGCGGATTTTCCGAAATACCAAGTTTTAAGGATGTTGCTGACACTGCTAAAGGCCAACAGAAAGAGGGTAAATGTCTCCATTCTTCAAAAAGTGTTTTCAAGATTGAGTACATGTGGTGACATTTGAATGATCTAGGATATTAATATCCATATTCTCATATAGTTGTTCTGCTGCTTGTGCATTGTACAGATTTCTATAGTCCAGAGAAAAGCATGCTGGATGTTCATGGTTTAACGTCCTGGTCACTGCCATATTTCAAAGACCCCGTTCTCAGTAGAGAAATCGCTTCGTTCGACAATGATTTGACAATGATTCGACAAAGAGATTTCCTGTTATAAACGCATGCCTCTTCATTCGACAACGATTAGAATTGCTTCTTTTGACAAAGCGATTTGGCGGGCCTGTTGCACAAGCGCATTGTGCGTCGAGCGCCTAGCAAGAGTTGTATTTGACACGCCGCTGGAAAACCACACAGCGCGTCTAGACGCTTGAAGCTCAGCGCTTGATGCGCGACGCACATGTACGACCTGCCACGGCTTTATTCGATCTTCGTTAGTGGTCGCTCTTCGTGCGATCTTCGTTAAGTGATATATGAACGCACACTTCATTAACTAACAATGATTAACTAATCCTCGTCAAACGAAGCAATTTCTCTAGTGAGAACGGGGTCTTAATACTCAGTCACTCCATGCCACAGAAAATAACAACCTGTTGGGGAAACCCAACTAACTGCCTCGGGGTAAACCTGCGATGGACTGGCATCCCATTCAGGGGAGTAGCAATGCTCTTAATCCCTCCATGCAATGGAAACTACCTGTTCGGGAAAGCCAACTGCCTGCTGGGGGTAAACCTGCGATGGACTAGCATACCATCCAGGGGGAGTAGTAATGCTCTTAGTGCACACATACCATGGAAACGAGATAAAATTTGACTGTATGAGCCAGCTTGGCTTGTTAACTCTTACCTTTACCTGACAAAATTCAGGAAAGATAAAAAAGCTTTGTACAATTTCAATGTGCATATTCTTTTCTTCAGAATGTGATGACAGTGATGAGCATGATGTGATCTTTGTATCTGAGTAGCAATTAACATACCACTGACCACATCCTAATGAGATCCATAACAATTAGGTGCCACACCAAAAATTGTTTGATATTTTGTAAGCAATTAAGTCTGCCTAATCAGAGACTGAAATTCTTGCCAAACAAAGTTTGTCATCGTTTGTCCATGTAAAATGCTACAATTACAACAGCCAACATTCCTATTGTCATTCTGATTTCAGTAAGCAAGCATTCCCCATCATCAAACGCATCCAGTGGTAAAGAAAAAGGGAGCAGTTTTGGCTCTGTTGCCATGGGAACACGAGGTCCGCCTGGCACAGATGGTAAGGAGTAGTTCTTGTCTTCACATCACTGAGACAGTTATTTCTGGATGATTCCCAAAATAATCAGCAAATAATGGTGGATTCTTGTACAGCACACGTGTCTCTCCTGCAGGATACTCCTGGTACTGTTGCCATTATTATCGCTGCCATCAGGGAATCACCTGAACCATTTTCAACTAGGTGGCTGCCTGGCCAAGACGCACAACTCCATCAACAGTTAGATTGTAGCATTCCCCCTAACAGCTCCCCAAATATTGATTGGGTTGACGAGGCAATTGAGATTATTAAAGTGTCTTGCCCACAGACACAAACATGTTGGCACAAGTGGGGTTCGAACCCATAACCCCTCGATTTCACGAGCACAACTGTGTACCAGGGTTGTAGTTGAGTCAGCCACAATTAGTCGCAAGCTATTCAAAGGAAGTCCAACAAATTAAAGGCATTATTTTGTGCTATTCATCCTCTTCTTAATTGTTACTGGACTTGTGCCGGACTTGTCATAGACTTGTGATTTTATTGGCTCTAGTGGACTTGTGGTGGACTTGTGATGGACTTGTGATAGACTTGACTACAATTACTAGTGTACGCACTAGACCACACATGCTCCCTAAATACTATCAAAGGCAAGCTATAACTTTATTTACTCTCTGCTGATGTTAATATGTCCTTTATGCTGCTTATATCTCCGAAGCAAGCCAGCCTTCTTCAATTTTCAGCAGCTCTGGAACATCGACTATCAGTTTTTCTTCTCTCACGTCCAACAAACAAGGGACATTTGCTCAAAAAGGTATGACAAGTGGCTCTGCAAAATTGGGTACTATAGTTCATACATAAATCTGACAAACATTTTGCGGTGAACATTAGCACAAGTTGAAACTAGTCAAGCTGTCTGCAAGTTTACAGTGTGAAAACTTTGCTGTGATGTGAAATTCATATTCACGTTTGCTTTTTCATTAAGTATGAACCGCCCCAAAAGTGAGTAATATTCTTACTTGGTAAACATTTCAGTGTAGCCTTTTGTCATAAAATGACATTTTGTCTGGAAAAATAAATGTTTTTGTTGTCTTACTACAGGACAGAAAGGATTTTCCTTTGCCCAAGCTGGTGCCCCAGTCTTCGGCAATAAAGCCACTAAAGAGAGTATTGGTGAAGGCCAGGAACATGACCCACACTTTGACCCCATCGTTGAACTGCCTGAGGTATGAAACAGAAATCAACAGAAAGCATTGCTTAAATTAGTGCATGTGCCCTAGAGCAATTAAGGCACTTTGCCATAGGTTGCCTCTCTCCACCCAGGAGTAAATGGGTACTTGCAAGGGTTGTAGCGCCCCCCGAGTGCTTGTGTCGGGCTGCATACTCCCCAGGGAGTTGTGCCCAATTCCCAGGGGTAATAATGTTGTAAAGCACCATAATGTTGTTTATCTTCAAGCAAACTTGAACCTGTGATCTTAATGGTAGATGGTTGGTTAAGGACTAGAACCCATGACTTCCTGTATACAAAACGGACATCTTATTCATTAGACCTCAAATCTCTCAAAATTAACCACTCTGTATTTCTTCCATGTTCAACTCCGTGAAATTCAAGTTTCTGCTAATGCACCCTCAATTGTTAGGCGTGTACTCGTAGCTTGATTTATCCTCAAATATTGTGTTCAGTAAAGGCCGTTACTATTGGATAACTTTGGTTATTGAATTTACTTTAATAGTATTACCAAAAACCGCTGAAGAGTAATAAGACACATTAGTTGTTTTCAGTGATTGCTATTGGGTTAAAGCCCCAATACATCATTTGCAGTTAGTTACCCAAAATTTTACTTTACGAGTTGACAAGAAAAACCTGACTAAAAGTGTTGATAGCAATGGTAACAAACACCACATGATTTTTTCTTTGTAATTGCCAACAAAGTGCTGCAGACAACTGAAAAGTTGTCTGCAGACAATTCTTTTTTACCATTCATTTAACAAAAACATTAATTTTCAGGTTTTACTGCATCTTTGTGGCTAACATTTTACAAGGCATTTTATCAACATTTATTCTTTTGTTATGTAATGCTGTTGTTCCTGTTTTTAAAAGTTTTCCAATATGGGTCTTTCCATGGTAATGGGCCTATTTGAAATATACATGTACATCAATAATTCCTTTCAGATGTCTCTATTTTTTCTCAAACTAAAAGAAATTCCCTTGTACTGTTCTCAGGAGATAACTTTTGCCCAAAAAGGTAAGAAAATGCTGCCACAACATACATCTCTGAAAAGCTTGTGTACAAATTTTCCATATAAATATGTAACGGTGGACAGACAAAATTGTGACATTGTTGTCTGTTCACCGTTACCCAGTATATGGAAAAATTTTGCACAGGGTTTTTAGAGTTGTGGCAGAATTTTCTTACCTTTTTTGGGCAAAAGTTATCTCCTGAAAATGTAGACATCTGAAAGGAATTATTGACATATTTTTTAAATAGGCCCATTAGCATGGAAAGACCCATATATACTCTGTCTTTAAACATTCTCTCAAGCTCGTTGACGTAAAAAATGGCGAGGAAGATGAAGAAGTGATGTACAAGCAGCGAGCTCGACTTTATCGCTACGTTAACGATCTTAGCGTCTGGAAGGAGAGGGGTATTGGTATTGTGAAACTACTACGCCATAGAGACACTGGCTTGTTGCGACTGATCATGCGAAGGGAACAGGTGAGATGGAATTTAAACCCATATAGACTGATTTCGGCCACATGCAACATCCAGGAATGTTTGGGTGTCACAGGCCACGGGCGTACGCGCGCGCTCCAACTGATGCACACAAACGTACGTAAAAAATACCTATCAGCGTGAATTTTTTCGAAAATGCCACACACGCGCGTTGCGATAAGTTTGTACTCTGCTTGTAAAAGTGTTTTTTACTTGATCACGTTGTAGCCTGAAGAAATACATTTTTATCTTATTTGGCGCAACAGCCATAGCGCAACAACCTAAAGCAAGGTTAAGCAACGGAGGTAAGTGCAACCAATACAATTTTCTCACTTTTTGCTGGTTAGCACCCAAAATTGTGAAACGCATGACATTATTTGGAATGTCGTAAAATTTTCATCAACCATGATTTATGAAAAATTTTGGACATCGAATTGGATTAACCTTTATACTCGAATGGAAGAGAGAAAGTGGTTTGAATTGTCCAATTCAATGATTACGCCCCAAGATATCTTTTTATGAGAAAATATTTAAAGATAAACTGATATGTTCACATGCATTTTTTTCCAAGGGCGCCCTCGTGTGAATGAAACTAGGGCCCTAAGCATTTTTTTGGTGGAGTAATGTGGCCAAGTGGTTTAGGTCATTGACTTGCAACAGTGGTGATACCCAGCCATGGTACCTGTGCCCTTGAGCAAGGCACTCGACCTCAATTGCTCCATCCTTCGGAAGGGCTTTAAAGTCGTTGATCTTGTGTGTTGTGTAACACACTTAAAAGATCCCAAAGCACTCTTTCGTCAAGAGTAAGGGGACTCCCCGGTGTCTCTGGCCGTTGGCTGCCAATGGTGCCACCCACTTATGCATCTCGATGTGTAGGTGGAAGACAATTGGAAGCTTCCTGCAATTCAGCTCAATTAAAGCTACAAATTGAAGTTTCTTAAACTCATTAATTAAAAATAATTAAAGAGTTTCATCGCAAAACGCTATATATCCATTTTTTGCATTTAGAGAAAACTGCCATTTCAATTCCAATAAGTAAAACGTTTTTTGTGGGATATAACACAGTTTGCCAATAATCTATTTGACAAATAGGACCACCAATCGAGAATGTACTGACACCATTAGCTCAATTTTTCGGATGTGGTGTTTATTGTGCTTTGCAAACTCTTCAATAGACCGATCCAGTAAGCTCCGCCCATTTAGAAATTGCCTAGCAACATGCCACACATGTGAGGCACGTTTGCAATAGAATCGTGTGGCCGCGCCGTGCGTCAGCGCATATTAAAACACGCACTCTCACACAGAAACTGCACGCTCGAAAGCAAAATGTGCACTTAAGTATCCGCGGTCTTGTGTGTGCATAAAACATGCTTGCATTACGCGTAACGCGCGCGATCAAACAAAAACATCTTGACACACATCTAGAACGCAGTGAATGCACAACATAGCAAAACGACAAGCTAATTTTGGTGAGTATTTTCCGTTTTCACAAAAATACATTTATGAAGGTATTAAAAGTAGGTTTGAATACTCTTATACAATCCGTTTTAAACCAGCTTAAAGGGCCTCTGCGCTGATAAAAATGATGTTTATGGTGTTTTTTAGTCACTCGTGCTGCATTTCGCCGTATCTCTGTGCACAAAATTTTGAAGACTCGGGTAGCCAAAATGGCGATATACTTTTTGGCTATCTAAACCTGAGGCTGTGATTGGTCAATTCCAAAATAGGCGGAGCTTACTGGATCGGTCTATTTTATTCGCCACAAATTGAAGTACAAATGTGACACTATCTCCTTCCGTTTGTTTATGACAGGTCTTAAAACTGTGCGCTAATCACCGCATAAGCAATGACCTAAAGCTTAGCAGCATGGAATCATCCGACCGTACTTGGGTCTGGTATGCCCTGGATTACGCCGAGGGAGAACCTTGCCACGAGCAGTTTGCCATTAAATTCAAGACGCCGGAGCTGTCCCAGGAGTTCAAGCAGCGTTTGGACGAGCTTCAGGCTGCTCGGAGAGAGGAAGAACAGACTGGTTTATCTGGGAAGGTCAAGGAAATTGAGATACCAAAAGAAGCTGCTGATACTGAGGAGGAGACGGATGCTAAGGAGGGAGAGGGGGAATCAGTGAAGACGGAAGAGCCAGTTGAAGAAACAGATCACTGGGTAGAAAACTTTCAAGACTTGACGTTTATCAAGAAAGTAGAACATTGCTCTAAAACATGAATCCAAAGGCCACCATAGTTTGCATTTAAACTGCATGTTGTATTAAGATTACATATTGTAGTATTGTTGTCACTGCAATCAACAGCAGCACGCATTTTGATTTCAAAACAAAACACAGTGAAAACACAATGCTACAGTGTGAAATCCATACAAAACGTGCAGTGTATGCGCTAGCATCTAAGTTATTGCAGCCTACGTAAACTTAGGAAATGGATGGGCCTATATGCACTGTGTTCCCGCTGCGCAATTTTATTTTTACATCATAGCCTGGCGAAAACGAGGGGTTTGAGTCTCTTGTGCATTTTGGGATGAGACTACATAAATATGAATAAGTTAAGTTTTAGCTCAAGGGTTATTTTGAACGGATTTAAAGCTTCGTGGTCTGATTAGAAGAGATCTTGACTTTCAATAAGAAAGTCCTTGGTTCGAGTCTCAGCATTGTTTGGGATTTTTTTCAACTTCATAAGTTTTTCTGAGTGAAGTTCAGAATACTTTTTTTTTAAAAGGCTGTTTTTACGTGTCCTTTGCAGGCAACTACTGAGGACATATTTCTAAAATTTCAACCAAAACCTGCAGGAGACTGGAAGTGTGATACATGTTTGTTGAATAACAAGGCAGATGCGATGTCATGCATCGCTTGTATGACGCCCAAACCAGGGGCAGAGCCACCGAGTTCCGCATCGAAACCCCTGACAACATCCCAGAAAAGTGGAGTATCGGTGAACCTTGGTTCTGGTGGAGGTTTTAGTTTTGGGAATGGTTCTTTTGGCTTCGGGAAAACCTCTGGATTTCAGTTCGCAGATCCTCTACCATTTGGTAGTACGACGTCGGTTTCAACAACACCAGGATTTTCGTTCCCAAGTGGTGAAGTTACGTTTGGAAGCACTAAATGGGAGAGTACACCAACAACTGCAACAGAGAAAGCTCCAGCCGAAGTATCACGGCCAACAAGTCAGTTTACGTTCGGAGCGGCGTTTCAGGGGTTTGACCATGGTGGTTCGGGCGATAAAGCTTCGCAGCCGGTCTTTGGGTCACAATCCCCAAGCACTCGCTTTTATGCAAGCAGTCTGGCTGCTGTAAAAACCGAAGCAGCTGGTTCTGCTACTGCAAATGTGGCTTTAGCTCAGCAAGTTACGCCGGTAAAGCCCTCGACAGGATTCGTGTTCAAAGCAGAAAGTCCAACATCAACCGCCCAAACTAGCACGGAAACTCCAAAATCGTTCTCTTTTGCCGACATGGCCAAATCTACAGGTTCCACTTTCTCATTTCGTTTAGACGTCAGCAAAGTCACCGCGCCATCGCCGGAAAAAACACCCAAGCCAAAATCCCCCGGTTTCCTAAAATCCCCTGGACTGAATAAAAGCGGCGACAACGAATATTACAAGGACGACGACGGAGATCACATCCACTTCGAACCTGTCATCGAGCTACCGGAATGCATTGCGGTAAAAACCGGCGAGGAAGACGAAATCTCCAAATTCAGCCATCGCGCTAAGCTCTTCCGCTTCGACAAAGAATCGTCACAGTGGAAGGAACGCGGAATTGGCGACATAAAACTTTTGTACAACCCGTCCAACGGGAAATACCGTATCGTCATGCGCAGAGAGCAAGTCTTGAAGGTTTGCGCGAACCACTACGTCACGCCGGAGCTGAAACTGGAACCGAACGCTGGATCGACGAAGTCTTGGGTCTGGATGGCGATGGACGCTTCTGAGGACGAAGTCCAAATTGAGCAACTCGCGGTGAGATTTAAAGTGGAAGAGGCTGCGCAACAGTTCAAAGACGCCATCGATTCGGCTCAAACACACATGGAGACTGGAGTTAAGGAGTCGACAAGGGAAACAAAACAAGATGACAGTGAACAAATCCAGGAAAAACAGGACGAAAAACAGGAGGAAGGTCGAAGTGATACGACAGTCGGAGTGGCAATAGATGATGCAGATAAAGTTGCGGTTAAATGTGATCAAGATGATGTTGCAAGGGGCAACGATGATCAGGATGATCAAGATCAGAATGATCCAGATGATCAGAATGATCCAGATGATCCAGATGATCAGAATGATCCAGATGATCAGAATGATCCAGATGATCAGAATGATCCAGATGATCAGAATGATCCAGATGATCAGAATGATCCAGATGATCAGAATGACCCAGATGATCAGAATGACCAGGGTGATTACAGTGATCAAAATTATCCAACTCATCAGGATGATCCAAATGATCAAAATGATCAGGATAATCCAAATGATCAAGTTCATCAAGTTCATCAAGATGATTACAATGATCAAAATGATCAGGATAATCCAAATGATCAAGTTCATCAAGTTCATCAAGATGATTACAATGATCCAGATGATCCAGATGATGATGATGATGATGATGATGATGATGATTACGAAGACCAAGACGAAGACGAAGACGAAGAAATTGTTGAAGAAGATGAAGACGCAGTACAAGAGCCAAACCTAGTCTTTACGGAAACAGGACAACATGACGTCGAAATCCAACCGAACAGAGGAGACATACCAGATGTACAGGACGAAACTACTTTGGGGACTGAAGAGGTGGAAAGTTATGACCAAGATGAGGATTATGAAGCTGTAGAAAACGGGGACGAGACGGCGGAAGGACAAGATAAGGAAGAAATAAAGACGGAAGGAGACGGTCTTGAACAAGAGGGTGGAGATCAAAATGATGATGAAGGTTATGAAGATGTGGATGCAGAAGAGAAAAAGCCAACAAAAACAGGTATTGACCACAGATTTATATTATACACTACACTCACAATAAGTTAGGGATATTGTGGGGTGTACGCAGATATTTTTAAGGGTATGTATTCCGCTTGAATGATTTTGTATATGATTAGACAATTGTATCTGCATGACAGACACACCTTGTCACAGGAATAGGTGAAAACAGTTATTTGAAAACAAAAAAACACAACATAACAATAGCCCTAACCTATTGTGAGTAAACATCATGTGTGTTATTGAATGGTACACCACCGTAATGGGTTTTTGATTGTATGCACAATCGTCACAAACATTTAGAAAAAGGTCCAGTATGTATACTGAAACGCAAAAAAAACTTACCACTTGTTTAATTTATAATGAAATTGTAACAGTTCAAAATAAAACAAACCAATAATTGCTAATTGAAACATTGGCATTTTATTGATTACATGTCAAGTTTTTGACCAAGATACACCATCTCATCAGTTTGTTCTACAGTAAAGTCCCCTTTCAATAGCGTGTGTGGCCACCATTGATTTGGATACAGGCAGTGCATCGTTGGGGCAAACTGCCTACCAGTCTTGGCATGTTGCTTGAATGCCCATTTTGCACTGGCCTTTTTAAAGCCAACATCAAGACATCACGTGCAGATCATTACAATAATCCCATACCCCTTGCCTAATCACTGACAGTCAAAACAGCTGTTCAACAGCTGTGCCATGAAGTGACCATTGAAGGTTCAAGTGACCTTCAGACACCGTTTGGTCTGACAGTGAGGACACTATTGTCCACAAATAAGTTCACACATTACTACACACAGTTGTTGCTATTTAATGGTTTAAAAGGTGGTAAGTTTATTTTAGGTTTCAGTATAGTTATGCGCATCCCAGTGAGTATTCGGTCAGTAGCTTTTAATACAGTTCTGTATTTGTTTTAGATGCCATGCATTTGTACGTGTACATGTATACACGTATTTTGAATAGTATATTAACTTTTAGGATGATGCCTACCCACTCTTTGTATGATTCCCATTGTCTTCTGTGCTCGCCTCCCAAAAAAGTCACGTTTGAGGGTATTTTTTCGTCGGTAAAAAAATAAACGGTGAACATTTACACATTTCTATGAATTAAAATTGAACGTGTTGGAAAGTAATTTCTTGTGAGGTGACTTGTAGCCAGGAAAAACTCCAAAGGCAGATGACCCAAGAATGATGGCAACATTTTTTTACTGAAATTTTCATTTCGTTATTCCTTTAGCCGAGGCTGAGGAATCCATCGTTGCAAAATCCTGCGATCCAAACATCTCCAAAGCCTTCTCTGAGCTGCTACGAAGTGCCAACGCCAGCCACTCCCAGAAACTCCAAGAGGGGGCAGAGTCTTCATCACAGAAGGAGCAAGAAGAGGGAGGGGCAAGCGGCAAGGATGACAGTGTGTCTGGTGAAGGGGACGACATCCACTTTGAACCTGTAGCTCATCTCCCGTTACAGGTGGGTCTGAATTTAAAGATGTTACACAAGAATGTTGAATTGTGTGAACATGAACTTTACAAACAGCATTATATACAGTTGAAAAAAAGATGTTGATTCTTGATTAGAACAGAAATCGGGGGTGAGATTTGTCTGAATTTTTCTGAATTTCCAGAATTTTACCGACACGTCCGGATTTGAGAGTTTCTGTTTTTCATTGTGAAATCTCTGATTTTTTTTAGCGGATTTCTACTTTTTTTTGGTGTGCTTCACGATCCACATTTGATTTTCCGCTATTTTGCCCTTCCAGGGGGCCAAATTTTTTTAACGAGCGCCCTCAATTGATTAATAATTTTGTGAAGAAAACTTGTGCAAGTCTAGTTGCCATGTACATGGATGTACTGTGCCGCTCGGCGAGCAGACCGAGATTGCAACAAGAAGCGAAGTCTAATCCCTAAGCAAGCGCCATCTTTGCCTGCATCATAAACTGGCAACGGTCGTGCGTTGCGTGTCGTGTGTGATACGAACGAACCGATTACCCTCCCCTTTCGCTTCACCGTCTTCAACGATCGATGTTGCCTATGGAAAAAAATTGTGAACTGGGCGTGCTCCTTCAACAGCTCCATGATATTTGTGTCTGAATTTCCTTGGACAGGTTGAGAAAATCACGGGAGAAGAAGATGAAACCCAACTCTTCTGCTCGCGTGCAAAGTTGTATCGTTACGACAAGGAGTCCTCGCAGTGGAAAGATCGCGGTATCGGGGATATTAAGATTCTTCATAATCCCAAGACGGGGCGCTATCGAATCGTTATGAGAAGAGAACAAGTCTTGAAGGTTAGTTGGACTGTCTACATTGTATCTTTGAATTTGCTGTAGTCAACGTAAAATCACTTTCAGCTCTCTGAAAGTAGTTCATGGCAATCACTCTTGTGATCTCTTTCGTCCATTTTTCCCGATTAACAGTTGTGTGCCAACCATTACATCACTAAAGACATGAGTCTACTTCGGAATGCCGGATCTGAAAACTCTCTGGTCTGGCACGCCATGGACGTGTCGGATGGCGAAGTCCACCCACAACAACTTGCTGTTCGATTCAAACTGGCCGGAACGACACAACGTTTCAAAACGGTTTTTGAAGAATCTCGGGCAGAATTGAGGAAAGAAACCGACCATGGTAAAAACGATATTCATTTGTCTTTCCTTTGCTTCCTTGTTTCATTTCGATGGTAATTATTTTTTAGGTGCCATACCAGATGTTGCGTCCATTACATTGCCCAGTTGCGCTCCCATGAAATACCGAGAGAAAATTGTGTTCATATAGGGAAAACCTGAGGTAGTATACCACTGTGCCTCATAGCTCAGCTGGTAGAGCATCTGCCCGGTGTGTCAGAGGTCTTGGGCAAACTTGAGGGAGTATACCACTGTGCCTCATAGCTCACCTAGTAGAGCGTCTGCCTGGTGTGTCAGAGGTCTTTGGGGAAAACCTAAGGGAGTATACCACTGTGCCTCATACCTCAGCTGGTAGTGCATCTGCCCGGTGTGTCAGAGGTCTTGGGGAAAACCTGAGGGAGTATACCACTGTGCCTTATAGCTCAGCTGGAAGAGCATCTGCCTGGTGTGTCAGAGGTCTTTGGGGAAAACCTAAGGGAGTATACCACTGTGCCTCATAGCTCAGCTGGTAGAGCATCTGCCCGGTGTGTCGGAGGTCTTGGGCAAACTTAAGGGAGTATACCACTGTGCCTCATAGCTCAGCTAGTAGAGCATCTGCCTGGTGTGTATAGAGGTCTTGGGGGAAAACCTGAGGGAGTATACCACTGTGCATCATAGCTCAGCTGGTAGAGCGTCTGCCCAGTGTGTCCGAGGTCTTGGGGAAAACCTTAGGGAGTATACCACTGTGCCTCATAGCTCAGCTGGTAGAGCATCTGCCCGGTGTGTCGGAGGTCTTTGGGAAAACTTGAGGGAGTATACCACTGTGCCTTATAGCTCAGCTGGTAGAACATCTGCCCAGTATGTCAGAGGTCTTGGGGAAAACTTGAGGGAGTATACCTCTGTACCTTGTAGCTCAGCAGCTAGTAGAGCGTCTGCACAGTGAGTCGGAGGTCTTGGGTTCGAATCCCGATAAGGCCTTTACGATTTTTCTCTTCTCCCAAGTTCGATTGTTTCATTTCAATGGCAAGGGGGTCGACGGCCGCGTAGGACTTTACATGCACTATAAAATGTTATCATTTCATGGTAGTGACAACAAATGTTGATAAGTAGTATTTCAGGGGGAGGTAGTCTTGAAAAATACTACGCTCTGTATCCATGCCCAGAATCCATGTAGTACTTCTATACAATGTTTCTTCAATCTTATTGAAATATAGCAAAAACCAGCTCCGTACTTCGTCTAACTTTTGAGAAAACAGTCAAAAAAAGGGTTTGCAGTCATTTCGCCTCAAAACCACTTCGCCCTGAACCACGGCCTGTGCACGAAGTGGTTTTGGGGCGAAGTAGCATTTGGGCGATGTAATGTTTGGACGAAGATATTTGGGGCGAAATGGCACTCGGGCTAAAGGGTTTTGGAGCGAATTGAATTTTCGTCTCATGAGACGAAAACTAATTGTTTTACTCATTTCTCAAAGACTATATATAGCACTTCAGACAACACCATTTCAGGGGAAGTTTTCTACGGTCATCATGTTTATATTGTGTAATACCAATCATGTATACTGCCTTTAAGTCGGTGTTAACCACAAGTATCGGAACTGTGGTAAATTTCACAATAACTTATGACACGTCGCAAGTACATGTACCCAAACCCATCGCAACTTCGTTGCCGAACCCTTTGTAAGTTTGCCACGGGTTCGGCGAGTTTCGATGATTTCGGTACTTGCGACCTGTCTGATCTCTTTGTGAAATTAACCCCTGGTCTTGTTTTGGAAGTTGTCAAGTTTGTTTGTTTTCTTTCTTTCTTAGCTGGTGATGACCCTTCCGCAACTGAACTACAACAACCTGGTGATGCGGAAACATAATAAGGACGTGTTAATGGAGAGAATGATAAAGTAATGTTTTGTCGGTTTTTTTTCTTCAAAGCCAATCTTTTCCATTTGTATGAATAATTTAATATATCATGTAAATGTTTCTAATTTTAAACTCCATTTACAGTGCTCCATAATTTTACTTCATGAGTTGACAAGAAAAACCCGACCAAATTTGTTGATTGCAATAGTAACAAACACCAAATGTTTTTCGCCTGTATAAAACGATCTTTTGGGAGAAAATTACAGACTTAATTAACACGCTCTTTTAAAAAATTGTTTGCAAACGATATTTTTCCAATTCATCAACACAATAACAATGCGGGGTGGGGGGGGAGGGGGGCGTGATGGTGGGGGGGGAAAACTTGGAGGTTCACTCGAGGGATAACCCCCGAGTGCATCCACAACGTCTGAAACCTCAAATTTTCCCTCGAGGGAACGGCCTCTGTGTTGACATGCTTTAAAATGTAAACATGGGGGGTAAAATGTAAAAATATTAGGTACCATGACCAAGTGGTTTGGGTCATTGACTCGCATTCATATGTGAAAGCCTGGTGTTGCGGGTTCGAACCTCCCCCCGGCTGTGGTACCTGTGCCCTTGAGCAAGGCACTCAACCACACTTGCTCCACCCTTCGGAAGGGATGTAAAGCCGTTGGTCCAGTGTGTTAGGTAACGCACTTTAAAGATCCCAGAGCATTCTGGGGATTCCCCGGTGTCTCTAGTCATTTCTAATTTCTAATTCTTCTTGGGTTTCCTCACGCTTGCGAGTGACAGTGCAATGGGCACTTTAGAGGAATCCTTGGTATGAATACCAGAAAGAAATAATAAAATAAAACATGTTGATTTTAATTTCTGAAACCTTCAACAGCAAGTAGGGGTCGATTCACACGTAATTGCGACGCGCATCGCTTTGAGAAAAAGCAGAGGGAATTTAGAGAGAAATGACGCATTGAAGAATTACAAAAATAAACACTTTCCATCCAAGTTTATTCTGTGATTTTGAGGGCGTCGTTTCACTCCGAATTCCCTTTGTACTCCTTTTTTTCTCAAAGAGATGCGCATCGCATTGACGCGAAAGAGCCCAGTGTGAACTACCCTAATGTAGCTATTTGTGTAAGTACTTAAAGGAGTGTGACCAGATCACTTTTTTTTACCCATAACTCCCCGGGACTTACCTTATGGGTCATGAGATTTTTATATCATAACATCCGTTATATTTTTCTGATTACGAAACTGAAACTCCCGCGCTTCTAGGCCGCATATTTCCGAGGATATCGTCGAAAATCCACCGATTATTTGTAAATTAATTTTCCGGTATCAACGTTTATCCACTGAAAGCCGACTCGATAGTTTTGTTAAATTTTTTACTCGGGTTTTTGGGACATGGGAGGTGTGTATGGGAGTTACCTGATAATATTGGTAAGTTACATCGAAAACTATTTTCCAGAAACTCTGGTCATGCTCCTTTAAGAGTTTCACAACTTTGCTTAAAAATGGAAATGTATGCTTAAATTCTTGTTTATACAAAGATAATGCACACCACTCTGTACAGTCAAATGTTGTTAATTTGGGAATTTGTAGATTACCTCGTTATAACAAACTTTGTATTATCAGGAATGAAAAACAATGAAGAACAAAGATGAGGGAAACTAAATTAATGACTGTTTCAATAATAATTCTGTAAATGATTCTACAAGTACATGTAATCAAGTTTTGATGCAGAATCAACACAATAGCCAGATTTATCTTGTCAGACATTTTGTATTTTATTTTGGGGTAGTTAGGGTGCATTTTGTTCATTACCGTATAGACAGTGTGACCTCTGACGTCACGGCAGAAAACATTGGGGGTGTGGCTATCGCAGTGCACGCGCATCATGCTGTGCATACATTTGGATAAGGAATGAGGTCGCCGCCTTTGAATTGATACCTTTGACATCATTCTCTAAGCAAATTCATGAACGGCAGGCAAGATTTGAATAGAGGGAGCTTTATATGTAAACAAATTAAGTCACTGTAATGAATCGGGAAATCCATGTGTATTTGCCATTTTGTAAATGTTAATTTTCTCCGTCATTTCAGTACATAGAAAAGCACGAAATCGAATAAAACAGTGATGGTATAAAAAGTGTCATTTTGTCAAACTATATATAACAGCGGTACAATAGATAAGGAAACGGGGGGGGTAGACAATGCACACAAATAATACGGGGAAACTTTTTTTTTTAAATGTCACAAGGACCCAAAAACAACAGCAGTCGAATACAGACGAACTGGCCAGCACTCCCTTATATATACCCAGCACGATATGTGGCAAAGGGATTCCCCTAACGCCCATATACCTCAACACACACACTTCCCTTTTGTTAACACACCTACTCCCCCTAAAAACTGAAAGGAATTCCTTGGATGTTTAAGAGACAATGGGGGAACAATGGTAGGGGTTATACCCTCTGCCACATATCGTGCTGCGTATGCCCTTATATCTAGGAACGCAGGCTGAACACCTGGAATCCCAAGTATGCCAGAATACAAAAGTAAAAGAATGATAGCTTCTGCCACCTGCAGCCAGGGAACCCACTGTAAATGCAACTGCTCCTAAGAAAAGAATTCCAGAAATTCCAAGGAACAATTGCACACAGTGGCACCTCCAACATGCAGATGGCAGAGGTATTAAAATTACGTGTACCGTGACCAAACAAATCAATTCATAGTTCCGACCTGTCAATTAAGCCTAACCCGCCGACCAATCACAACAGAGCTAGCAGACGGCGCCCACATAGGTCAAAGTGATGCAATCATCACGCAACACGCGATTTTCTGCCCATACAGTTTGTATGTTGTATGCGCCAGTGACCAGGTGAATTTTGGTTTCAATGTCGGGCGATTCGCTGTTCAGAGGTAGGAAAGCGCATTTTTATGAATATATGGCATCCCTGCATTACTAGCCTATCGCTCAGTGTGTGCTACGGTAACTGTCGACCCTAAAACATAAATACCTTTGAGTTTTCTCCAATAAATCTGTGCTTTCCATGCCGAGTCCCGTTAGTTTGTACGTTGTGTCGCCACTTTTTTGCGTTGGCTTGTGAGCACATAGCAACAATATCTAAGGGGCGGGGTTAACTGGGCAATCTCGGAACTATGCATTGGCTTGGTCACATAGGCCTATAACTTAATTGAACAAAATATATTTTCCTTACTTTTTTTAAATTCCTACTTGGAATACACCCCATAACTCTGAATTTTTAAATTTGCAGTATCGCTACAATATAACCCAAATTGTCATAGGAAAAACACTCGGTCACATCTTTAGACGCACTGTTCGATTTGCAATCACTAGAAAAGAAAGGTCCAATTATTTATCGCACTAAAAACAACCTCGCGAAGCGTCAGAAAATTAGCAATAATTTATTCAAATTAGGGCACAGCTAGATTTCCACCTTTTTGAAAAGAAAGATGCAACGTCACAGCAGCATTATGTGGATTGGGTTTGCAGTCCCTACTTGACCGCGTGGGTTTTCCTTTGGGGGTTTTCCTCCCACTTCTAAAACTGCAACTCCTTCTTCGTCATCTCAAGTTGATAATAAAGTTATAGTTGATGGCATAAAGGGTTTTAGTTGCCGAAGATGCCATAAATTAACAACGACAGCAGCATTAGCCACGCCCACCCTCCGCTCAAACCTTGGAACCAGTTGAAACCGGTCGAGTGTAAAAACAGTTTGTCAAATTAACCAATCAGCGCTGCGAAACACCGAGTTGGCACGTGGCCGAGAAATTTAGGCGCGCTCTTCAAACTGCGCGCACGCGCACGTGCTTGAAAGCCAAAATTTACCACATACTTTGGGTGCAGACGTTTAGTTCTGTTGCGTTGGCCGTGCTGTCTGGGAGCCATTTTGGATAACAGAACGTTGGGAGAACCGAAAACACGCTGCGAAGTTCTTCAAACTGAATTTCCCAAAAAAATAACCTCAGCAGGACTACACTTCGTATAATGTTGGAGTTCTCCCGAACGAAGAATTTTGTCGAGGAAAATATCGGAAGTCGCAGAATGGATGTTGTGTGGAACTTGGACATAATACATTGGAACCTCGTGGGTGAAATGAGTGGAAGATGCACTTTGTGCGAAGATGGGAATTTGTTCGGTAAGTTCCTTTTCCGTTTGTTTTATACGTACAACCCTGGTCGTTGCCTACGGGAAAAGCACCATACACCTTCGCCAGTTCAGACTCCATGTACTGTAAATGTATGGAGCATAAGTGTTTTCACTGCTAAATTCATTCTTCCTTGGCATTATCAAGGAAGAATTAGTGCCGAAGCTGTATGGTATAACTATTTATACCATTATTATAGTTTTTCTTGAGTAATAAACCTCACATTTTTCTTACCTATTTCGTGATCATTGGGCCTATTCGACTCCGAAAAGGGTTTGTTAAACTGAAATTTGTAGACCCAGCGGCGTCGCCAGACTTGTTCATATCTTGTGAACATGCAGCTACATTTCAAGTTTTAAAATGACGCCTTAATCACCATGTACCTTTCGGGAGTAAGGTTTTCAATATTTAAAACAAAATACGAGTAGAGAAACGAAGGAAGGCCTATATCAGGTGCATTGTTTCCTTTACGAAAGTGGCTAAAAATGTTGAGCACACAATGTTCAGTTACAATACAATAGCTCGTTCGATTAAACGTATTTGGCTCCCAAAATGTTATACTCGCGGAGCATCTCCGAGTATTTTGGCCGAGTTTTTAGCTCATTTTCTGGTATGACTGCTAATTTAGAAACGCATTTTACAAGATTTATCACAGAGGCCTATCGAATTGTTTTTCCCGATAGGCCTATCGTGGAGAAAGATATTGGCAAAACAATTTTGTAAAAATCCCCCAGGTATGAATTTTGTAGTGTTTTACCTTTTGCAGTGGTTTGCGCGCCCCTAGTTTTGGAGCGGACGAACTGCATGGGCGTGCAAACCAGCGAAAGGAGTGAACGTTTTACCCTGCACTGTAGAACAAGTGCTTGTGAATTTTAAATTTAGAACCGTTCGCCATGCAGGGTCAAAGTTAAAGTGTTTGTGTCATCAAACTTACATATATGTTTTATTGGGCATATCCTACATACGTGTAGCAGACATTTGTTGGTATAGTAACCTTACAAAATAAATAAATATTGCGTGCGAGGGGAATTCCCAATGCAGGAAATATGAGCAATGTTTTATTGCATGACCAGACACATAGTATGCCCAGTTATACAGCGCGTGGATACATGTACATGTTTGTATAAACCAACTCGGAAAACTTCAAACTATAGGTAGTCCAACTTTTTCGACTTGACTTGTGAACAGCGAAAGATAGTGAGTGTCATCTAATTTTTTTTTATTTAGGCTTAACATTGGTACTTTTAATTATATGAATTTCTATAAATTATTCTTTTTATACTAGCCTATACTAGGCGGCGGCGGTAGTACTATTTACCGGAAAACACCGGAAAACACCAGAAAACACCGGAAAACATACTAAATACCGGAAAACATACTAAATACCGGAAAACACCGGAAAACAGTATTTTATGGTGTTTTCTGCAGGTAGTGGGGGTGGTGTTATTAAGTGCTTTCGGGTGTTTTCCGGTATTTAGTATGTTTTCCGGTGTTTTCCGGTATTTAGTGTGTTTTCCGGTGTTTTCCGGTATTTAGTGTGTTTTCCGGTATTTAGTATGTTTTCCGGTGTTTTCCGGTATTTAGTGTTTTCCGGTATTTAGTGTCGGTATTTTACCGCACACCTTTGCGATTTACCGGGTAATCGGATCATCGGACGGCAGTTTGTGAAAGTCGGATCTTCAGGATCTTTGTTAAAGAAAGTACCTAGTTTGACTTCTAAATACGCTTACATACCTTTTACCACCATGTATTGCACCAATTTGTAATCATACACCACATCCACTATCCACAAAGTGAAATTTTCCAAGAAATAGGCGTAGGAAGTGCAGGAGTACACTAAGAAAAAAGAAATTGGTTTTTTTTCCACGCCGGATCTTTAAAAATAAGGCCTGTACATGGCGGTAAAAGGTATGGAAGCGTATCAAAAAGTCAAACTAGGCACTTTCTGTTCATTAAATAGCCATTTTTGAAAAAGATCCGGAAGATCTGGAAGGATCCGGAGGGTCCGTTTTTCACCCGGCCACACCCTCATCGGACCACATACCGGAAAGGTGTGCGCTGAAACAATTCGGGCCGGTTTGACCGTACGCTATACCCCTAGAACTATGGGGGACTGTATCCTTTTACCGAATGCCTCAATCATGCATGTGGATGCATCGCACATGTTCCCGTTCATTTCCCAACATTATTTTCGGAGAATTTAGTGGACAAATGGTACCGAAATTCCGTAGACACACGCAAGGTGAGTGTCTCAAGAACTATCAGACGGAGTTTGGTGGCGATTGGGGAGCGGATTATTGCGCTAGCTTAAACCGTATCAGTCCGATCTTAAAGTTCAGGCGCCGCCATATTGGAAAAAAACAACATAACCTATGGGGGATACTATATCCCCCATAGTTCTAGGGGTACGTACGCTATAGACCGGAGCAAATCAAACTTGTTTGATTTTTTCGATGAGCCGGTAAATCGCAAAGGTCTAGGTGTGCGGCGGGCTTTATTCGACGTTCAATATTCAATAAGCCTTAGGAGCTGTTACTTATTCGACATTCAATAAGGAGCTGTTACTTATGCACCTATCAATTGGTCCGCACCCTCCCCCTCCGCGCTGCCCTATCCCCTAGGTGGGGGTTTGGTCACGTTTTTCATGCCCCAGGGTGGGGCATTTGACCCTTTGAAATAACATTTTCTGTGCATTTGTATGTCGAATAAGTAACAGAGCTCTCCTTATTGAATGTTGAATAAGTAACGGCTCCTTATTGAATATCGAACGTCGAATAAGTAACCAACTTCATAGCCTACCGGTGAATATTTTAGTCTTTTGTACTTTGAAATTATTCATCTCATATAGGACATTTGTAAGCGAAATTTTACAAATAATGCTAACATCTAACTAAAATAACTTATTTTCTTTGCAGAATTTGTCAAGGATGGAGAAAGCCACAAGGAATCATTTGTTGTGTTTTCTGTGCAATGAGAAATTCAAAAAGCCGAAAATCCTCAATTGCCTGCACAATTATTGCGAGGCCTGTCTCATAAAAATGAGGCATTCGACCCGACATTTTGAAGAAAATATTCGGTGCCCTTACTGCCGTGAAGTGACAGAAGGCAGAGTTCAGAAAACTAAGACAAATTATTTCCTCATCCGCCTTGTGAAGGAGGCGGCGTTATCCGAAGCCTTGAAGAGTAACGAGATTTCTTGCAGTTTGTGTGCCGAGACCAAAGCATCAAATCACTGCTTCGATTGCGCCAAATTTCTCTGCTCAAATTGTCGGAGGATCCACGATCTTTTCCCGTTATCTTCTGAACACAAAATCATCTCTTTGGAAGAGTGCAGAGAAGGGAAAGTGCCCACTGATCTACCGATTTCAGACGGGGTTGTGAGGTGCAGAAAACACGGCGAAAAATGCCAGTACTTCTGCCAGACATGCCAAGAGTTAATTTGCCGGGACTGTACGGTTCTGGACCACCCCTCGCAGTCACACTCTTACACCAACCTGAAAAGTGCAGCCGTGGAAGGAAAGAAATCCACTCGGTCCTTACTGGCTCGACTGGCGACAAAGCTCCCCGAGTTGGAAACATCACTGGGTCTCTTTAAACAGCTCGACCCGATTTTCAAAAGTCATTCCAAGCAGACCATCGCAGAAGTGCAGGCTTTTGCTGACAAAATCCGCGAAGAAATAACGGCTCAAGAAAAGGATCTAATCCGTGAGATTCGTCTGGAAAGCCGTCAACAAACTAAAGATCTTACTCTTACTTTTAAGGGTCTCGGTGAGTCAGTCACCCGTGCTCGGTCCTCCCTCGATGATGGTGCGGTTTTCACCAAGAAGTCTACAGACAGCGAGTTTCTGTGGCTTCGCTCCATCGTAGAGAACAATCTTCAAAGGCTTGTGGATAAAGAGCTCCCAAGCTTGCCCAAGACGTTGGAGTTTCTTGAAGATGAAGATGGCATCATCTTGGGAGAGTTAGAGGAGGTGGACATCAAACAATTTGTACAGAAGCATATGAAAGGTATGGCTGTTGTGATTTTAAGATGCATGCATCATACTTGATTCAACCAATTTAACCTATGACAAATGTTCAGGTCAAACCTGATGGCATCCTCAGTATCTGTTTTCCCGGACCCTGATAGGGAATCTTCTTGCATGAAAAGTTGTCTTTATTGCATCAAAATCAGTCAAGCGAAGCTAATCAAAAGTATTGTCATTTTTGGGGCAGCAAAACCAGCCCTTAGACTAGTGACCGCGCCTAAATTGGGTAGACAGTAAAATTGGGGTCTGACTTTGCTGCACCAAAACTGACTGACATAACTTTTGATTTGCTTGACTGATTTTGATGCAATCATGACCACTTTTCATGTAAGAAGATTCAGTTGTGTTTCCTGTCTTGTGGTTCCTTGATACTCAGAAAGAAATTCTCTGAACACTTCTTACAGAAATAAGCTCTTCTAGAAGTGGTCGTCCTCCGAGAGGTCCAAGCCAGCGCCAGCGGAGGCCGAGACAGGTAGATGCTTCTCTCAAAGAAATTGTAAGCTTCCAAATTAGCTTGAATAGTCCAGTCTAATTCAAGATTATAACATGGTAAAGCAAGAAATTTAACCAAGGACAATCATTCATTCCAGCTAAATTATTATTAGAGCTTTAGTACAATTTCAGAAAATTGCATTCGACTGCTTGTGGAGCCTCTTCTATTTTTTTCCCCACTAAAATTATGCATTTCGACAACTTACATGTATAACTGATTTATGTGATGTTTAGTTAAAAGTCAGCTATGGTTTGAAAGTTAGCTTGGTTTAAAAGTTAGCTTTGTTTGTGTAAAGGGGCGTTCACACTATCGCGGAAAAATCACACTGTTCCATTGGTTTGTACACAAACTGGTTTGCCGCTTGTGCGCGGCCTATCGCGACGCGCAAAACGTTTTGAGCTGGGTCAAAGTTCAAATTTGTTGAACTTTGACCGCGGTGCGCTGACCTTTTCAACGCGCAGCCAATGAGGTATCAGAGAAGCCCCAAGTTACCAGAGTGGAATTTTCTATTTTTGAATAATCGGCGATTGGGAGATCATGCAATGCGGTGAGCGCAGCGCAAAAGTGTGATTTTTCCGCAATAGTGTGAATGCGCCTTTAGTCCCTCGAAAAACGGAAATTACCCATTGTTCGAGGGACTCTTGTCGACTATACCTGCTCTTGGTTTGAGTGTAGCTTGGTTTAAAAGTTAACTTGGTTTAAAAGTTAACTTGGTTTAAAAGTTAACTTGGTTTAAAAGTTAACTTGGTTTAAAAGTTAACTTGGTTTAAAAGTTAACTTGGTTTAAAAGTTAACTTGGTTTAAAAGTTAACTTGGTTTAAAAGTTAACTTGGTTTAAAAGTTAACTTGGTTTAAAAGTTAACTTGGTTTAAAAGTTAACTTGGTTTAAAAGTTAACTTGGTTTAAAAGTTAACTTGGTTTAAAAGTTAACTTGGTTTAAAAGTTAACTTGGTTTAAAAGTTAACTTGGTTTAAAAGTTAACTTGGTTTAAAAGAACAATTAGGCCTAATACAGCTTCTGTCTTTCACCAAATTTTTAGCCGAAATTCAAACCAGAGGAGACCAATGCCTCAAATCGGAGCAGTAAAAACGAGGAAGAAAATCCTAATTCATCAGAAAAATTGGCCAGTTCAACAAAACCCAAGACCTACACTGAAGAAAAGCCAGTACAAGGCCAATGGCAGACTGAGAGCCACACCCGGGCCTCTACAGAAACGACCAAATCAGCGGGGAAGACTGAAACCTCTACAGTTCTGCCTTCCGACCGAGTTCTTAGGTCGTTCTTGAAAGAAAATATTGCCAAAGAGCAGCAACCGCCCATGATGTCATCAGGCCAGAATCGGCACGGCAACTTTGGCTCAGTTGAAGGCGGAGAGACATCTTCAAGTTTCTTAGCAAATCAAGAACCGAGTGCATTCCATTTCACTGCCATGAACAAACCTTCAACAGTGAAAAAGGTAAGATTTCTGATTAATTTTAAATTGTCTTCAAAAGTGTAGACGGTGTCAAATAACTGTCATCTCATATAGCTGTTTCTTTGTTTCGATGAGGTCATGCATACATTGTGCTTACATTGTTGACCAATTCAAACAAAGGTTGCCCTACAATATGGCTGCCATTCGACATGGTCTATTCTCATCAAGAAACATGGATTCAATTCTAATAGTAACAAATTAAGATGAATTTTTAAGGCATAGTTGTTCAGTTTAGTTCAGTTCATTTTATTTCCATACAATTTTACTAATACACTGTAGAATATAATAAGGTAGTATGGGGGGAGCTCACAAAAAGCAAAGCTTATCGAGTGTGAGCTTCCTCAGAATAAAATATTAAGTTATAAAGTTAACCAAATTAATTAATACTGCAAATAAATGTAATATGAGCCGGACTATTATTATAAGAAAATAAAACCAAGCCAGCAAATCAATATAAATAAATCAAAAGTGCAGCAATGGTCAGCATTAAAATGAGATAAAGCAACTAAGTTGAGCTGTGAGTGAGTTCAACAAACAAAGCAACGAAGCAAGTTAAGGTAAGTAAATTAAGCAAATATGGCAAGTAGGTTAGTTAACACAATGCAGGTTAGTTAACACAATGTTAACACAATGCAAAAGTTGCAAAACTATCAGCCAGCAAGACAGTTGACCCTTACGATTTCTTCTTGTAATCTTGCAGAATTCTCAGAACATAGAAAACTTCACCATTCAACAGCAGAGGGCGCCGTCTTCGTCTTTCAATCAATCAAGACAACCTAATGCAGAGCTTCCACAGGACGAACACGATGGTAAGAACCTAGTAGGGGTGCGTTAAAGACGGATTACAAAAGAAAACTTTTAAAAACAGGAACAACAGCATTACTTAATTAAAGAATAATGTTGATAAACTGCCTTGTAGAAATTTTAGCCACATAGATGCAGTAATACTTCGGTAAACCTGAAAAATCCATGTATGGTTTTTGTGTTGAGTGGATGGTAAAAAAAAAATTCTGCAGACAATTTTTTAAAAAACACCTTCAGTTGGTAATTTCTCCCACAATGGTACCATTTTACACGGGGGAAAAAATCATGTGGTGTTTGTTAGCATTGCTATCAACACTTTTAGTCTGGTAAAATTTTGGGTACCTGCAAATGTTGTATTGGGGTTTTAACTCTTAACATGGGGGGAAAGGGGGCAGGAGGGGGTGGGAAGTGCAAACCTCAAGAGCATGATAATTAGTTTTAAAAATCAACCAAGTACACTAGTTCATTTATGTTAAAATGTTCTTTTGGGAAAAAAATACCACTGTATGTTGCTTGTAAAGGTTGGAATATTCTTTGCTTCAAAAGTGTCTGTAAAGCTAAATATTTCGTGCCACTCTTTTATAATAAAATTTAACATCACCTGCATTGCAATTTTGTACTTTCGCTAAATGATTTCCATAAAAATCTTGTTTGTTTTATAACCTCCAAAAATATCTGTTCTTTTAACAGGAGAAAATCCACGGTTGAATGAGAATACGACTTCTTCGAACCAGGATGAGACGGACAGTGACGATTCAGATTTGTAATTTCACATTTTTAATGGTTTTTCATTATTTTCATTTAATTCAGATTTTCTTTTATTCGATTTCATTTCATTCCATTCAGATTTTTAATTCTAATTTAAAATTTTCATTTAATTCAGATTTTTTAACCTAACAATCGTGTAAAATACTATACATGGGAAAAAAACTATTTGCAATAATTTCCAACGAACATAACATTTTCTACACTTGTACATAAACATGTTTAATAGTGTTAATAGTGAGTTTTAAACATTGCAAAACAACACGCAAATGCATGAACTGAAATGTAAAAAAATTATTTTCCTACCTACCTACCTGGATATTGTTTTAGGCCGTTACCGTAAACGCACCATTTATTTTGTTTGGCCTAAGTAGAAATCTGTGGCGGATCTACGCTCATTAAAATACAAAAACAGAATGGAAAATCTAAACACTTATGGGAAATATGGGGTGTTCAGTGGGGATTCTTCTTTCTGAGCAAGTGTTAGGTTTGCTTCCAGTAACTGTAAACAGCGCCCTCTGTTGACACGACAAAGACCAATAAAGTAAATGTGTGAGACACACTTTTGCATGCTTTGCACAAAACCACCACCAGGGAATTCAATTTCCATCTGGTTTTGGTCGATGACCCACATTCCATTTCCGGGCCACTGAGCAACAAAAGCTTAACCAGCAGGAAAATGTATAATCATTTCTTGGAGTTGTTGAATCACAGGAATTTGACAAGAGTTTGTGGTTTTGGCACATCAATCATAAAACAATTCTGAATCATTTCCTTTTTTTGTTAAAACAGCCCAACCTTTAAGTATTGTCTGCTGGAAAGTAGTTAGAATTTAGTTATTCATTGGAACTATAGCTGCCTCCAAAAAAAAAAAAAAGACTAATAAAAGTGATTTATAATATATCTTCTTTTTTCAATTTTTAAAAAGCTATTGGCAAGCTTGATAAGTTTAGAATGTGCCTTTTTTTGGTTAGGATGCCGAGTCTTTTCACAGCTAGTATAAAGGGGGAATTTTGGCAACGCAGACCATATTTTCCAGAAAATACCTTTGTCTGGTCTCAAAATAAAAGAAATAGGTTTCAGTTGTTCTGAAGAGATAACTTAAGCCCAAAAAGGAGTCTTTCTTTTATTTTGAGACCAGACAAAGGTATTTCCTCGAAAATATTGTCCGTGTTGCCAAAATGCCCCCTTCACTGTGGTAAGACCCATGTAGAAGTGCCTTGAAAATATTGGTCATTATCGAAGATGATAGGTAGACAAATGCGGAATTTTAGAATGTGGGTTTTTTGTTAGGATGCAAGTCTTTTCACAGCTAGTATAAAGGGGGAATTTTGGCAACACAGACCATATTTTCCAGAAAATACCTTTGATGTAGCGCCATAGGCGCAAGGTAGATCACTCTGCGAAATCAATTCAATGAAGTGAAGTACGAAAAGGCGCAAATTCAGAAAGAAAACTAGACACGTCTTGTGTCTGTTTGACATGCCTGTCGTAAATGCTGCTGTAACTTTTCGCCACATTATTGTGTGTCAAACGGGCACGTCTAGTTTGCTTACTCAAATGGCGCCTTTGTGTACTTCACTTTATTTCATTAGTGATATCTCTGGTCATGGTCTTGGGTACTAAGAATAACTGAAAAACTTTAGAAAACATTTGTACATTAAAATACAAACTTAGATTTTATTCAGTTATTGAGTTTATGCATACACAACTTTATGGCTTAGGGGCAATTTTTAGATTTTACAGCACTTTTGTATGGAGCAATAACATTTAATTCCAATGATTTTTAGTTCAAAAAACTTTTGTATTCGCAAATATCCATTAATTATGTATTTTTCTAAAATAATTTCAGAAAAACAATCTGAATGCTTAAATTATAAAAAAGTAAAATGTACTCAAAGATGAATGTTACCATTGTCTTAATCCCTTGGTTTGTGAAGCCATTAAATTGTTCTTCCATTTTCATAGCTGATATACATAAAATGTAGAAAGGAAATAAACTGCAGTAAATACATATGGATATGTACACGAGTTAAAACACAAACAGAAATTATAAATATGAAAAAACAGCTTATATATAAAATACATTTTATCACCTTGGTACTGGTGCATTCACGTACGCCCCGCCCCGCCCCCCCCCCCCCCCCCCCCCCCCCCCCCCCCCCCCCCCCCCCCCCCCCCCCCCCCCCCCCGCCCCGCCCCCCTCCTCCCCCCCAAAAAAATTGTTGATCTTACCAACATTCTCAAGAATTAAAACTGCTTTGCATTTAGCAAAACTATGTACATTCAACAGCAAAAATCAGTAGCTATTACGTTAATGCAATGTAGTGCTGATATAAAAATAGTCGGATGTTAAATACGTTTTAATTACAATGCTATTTTAGAAAGTATTATTTTAACAACTGCATTTACACAATAAGGTATTAACCCCTATTTGAAGGATGGAATGGTCCATTTCTGTCCAATCAGGGTCGGGTTAAATTTTAAAATATCTACAGCAATTGTTTTGAGGAAACCTTTGTTTTTTAAACATAAAACGAAATTTCCATTTTTTTGGCCTTTTTTTTTACCAGTTAACACCGGGATTATTTCAAACATTGCTGTCCGTAGGCGAGGGTTTATTTTTAGTTGAAGCATGGAGGAAGGAAAACAACGGAACTCTTCAACCATGTGCGGTAAAGTATTGTTAATTCGATACACCGTCATTGTACACCCCAATGCTGCTTTGTTATAAACTGTTCTGCCAATTTCCCTCGTCAATTACTGCGAGTGTAGACATCAAAAGCAGTAACAACTGAATTTCCCCTAAATGTGTTAACGAGTCCTTCGCTACAACGATGCGGAAATCTTGGCGTGTTTAAACGTCCTCCGGCATCAAGTCGTTAATAGCTATAACGAGTTACTTTTGTGCTTTATTGACAAATCTACTCCCGCCTCCTTAAAAAAAAAAAGCAGCAAATAATTTTTTATTAATGATACAAAATAATAATTTACATCGTTCAACAAGAACGGTACTGACTCGGTTTGAAACAAATTAACACACTGCATTTTAATACATTAAAGCCAGTTAATTTTTTAGAAAGACTGATAAATTTATGATAACCAGCACAATGATGCAGATAGATACTAAATTATTATTTGGAAAATTTCAGATTTACATACCTGTTAATGCAAATGTTAATTTCTAGTACCCCTGTTGTGTGTTAGTACTTCAGTACTTTTTGCAGTTAGAGCATACAAAATGATTTAAAAGCACTAAAATACATGCATACTACATCAAAATACACTGATTTTGTCCGTCGCAATTCTGCCTTGCAGATGATCAATATATAACAGATTGATTTATAAAAAATAGATACTTTAATATTACAACAGCAAACTTACAATTTCACCATGCGATTTGAGACTAAGCAAATTCTCTTTAAAGGCAGTATACATGATTTGTAATACATGTCAATGACCGGCATGAACAATTAACGATCGTTCACTAATACTAGAGAACCAGGGTTTTAATAACTTTTAAAAAGTACACTTTTGTCTCATTTTTATTGTCGGACAAGAAGATGTAGGAACCTGGCTTTGCTTTGCTCATCAGTACGTGAGTCGGGGAACCTGACCATATAAGGGTGCCATTATCTTTTTTCTTTTTTTATTAGAAATGTGGACAAATTTCGATAACTTTGGAAAATCTGGATGCAGTGAAAAACAACTTGGCTCCACCACGATTTGAAACGCGGACCTTTTGCTTAATGTGCAGACGCCCCACCAGTTGAGCTGAAGCCAACCGGTGGCCTCGAAACATGGTGTTGCACTGATTGGGATTGGCTATCATGCGAAGCTCACATGATAGCCAATCCTAATCAGTGATAAACAACTGCAGTACTGTGTTTTGAGATCACCAGTTGGCTGCATAGCTCAATTGGTAGGGCGTCTGCACATTAACAAAACGTCCGCGGTTCAAATCCCGGTGGAGCCAAGTTGCTTTTCACTGCATCCAGACTTCCCAAACTCATGGACATTTGTCCACATTTGTATCGAATTAATCCACATGGCGGTCCCTGGGTCATACCTTTTTTTCCTCATGACCTACGAAGACAAACCATAAAAAGATCGGTGTTCTGAGTGTTATAGGTAATATTACCTACACCACCCACTTTTAAAACAAAAAAACCTAGATGAATCCGGTAACTAAGGATTTCTTCCTTATACGTCCGCCATAACTGGGGCCATCCAGTACCATGAACTGTGCGTTCTGTGTTAAATTGAACAGCACACATCCATAACACGCACAATGCGCCCCCTTCATGTACACAGATTTCACAATAAACAAGCAAATTGTTCGATGTAACAGCTTATCATCAACATTGAACGCACAGTTCATGGCACTGGATGGCCCCTCGCTATGGCGGACGTACAAGGAGTCAGTTACTGGATTTGTCTATAGCAGAAATCAATCATGTACGCTGCCTTTAACGCCCTCTTGCTTACTGTAAATGAAACAACTCTCAGGTACTCCCACAGTATCATACACTGGGGTTGCATGCTCAGTCTCAAATACCGCATCATGTGCTCATCCATGTATACACAATATGTACAGATATGCATAGACAGTTTGCATTTGAAATCTACAGACCAATTTAAGTTGACACCTATAATATGGATGTACGTGTCAAAAAAACCTGTCAATTTCAGAATTCGTCACTTTCGACTTACATCACTGGAGACGGTGGTGGAATGTGTGCTGCAGCCGAAAGCTTATGAAGAAAGGCAGGATCACTCCAAATGTTAATTGCAAACCATCTCGATCGCTTCCAGCATATTTCAACAGGAGGTACAATAGGTACAAAATAGTGGACGCCAAGTCGAAAGTGACATATTCTGAAATTTAGGTTTTTTTTTTCCGTAAGGCTTTTAAATCCCACCCTCTCAGACAAAGCTGTTGCAAATTACTCAGTAAAATTTGTCAGGTCTTGTTTACATGATGTGAAATTTTGGTTTACATCCGTTGAAAAATGACAAGGTTATTCAGGATTAAAAGTAGGATAGGTTTTTTTTTTTACACGTAGTACAATTCACATCGCCATATTAATGAAGGGGTATAAACTATATCCAATAACTGAAGGAGTAGTCTGTAATTGTTTGTGTTCTTTAAAAATGTTTAGCAAAGAAAGATCGTGTAGTAGTTAGACTGCACACAATGTGCCCGTCATTAAAATTGGTATAAGTTTATGGTTTAAAACCCAGTGAAGCTCTTAAATAGTGTATATACCATTCTATGCGCAAAATTAGTTTAGAATATACATTAAGTATAGAATGTTAAATTTTGTATTGTTTAGTACAGCAGTAATTTACAGATCAAGAAATGGCCTCAGTACAAAATATCCAGAACAACAAAAAAAACGCAAATTTTCTTGGGGAAACAAGTTTAATCAAATATAGACCGTATCGAATAGCCGCCATTTCGTAGGGCACCTTTTGTTACTTAAACCGCTCAACAATGGAAGCACAATATGTGCAACCTTGCATGTCCTCAAGGAACAAAGAAACTGCCCCACGAAATGGCGGCTATTCGATACGGTCTATAACTAAACTTGTTTCTGAAGAAAAAAAATCACATAACGGCTCTGTTATGCATGACTGCATAAAGCTTCTGTGTGCTGAAATTTCCCACTCTCAGACTGACTGCAATTTTGTTTTCAAAGTGGAATTTGTTTTTGCGTTCCTGTTTTATTGCTCGGAATGAAAGTCCAATATAGGATAAAACAGCTTGTATGTTTTTGGGCACCTTCCCTTTAACTAAACCTTACTTTAAACATGTTAAGATCGCGGTATTTTAATGCCTATGCCACAGCAACGACACCAACAAACAAACAAATGTAAGCGATAAAGATATTCTTGACGTTGCTGCATCACCACTGCCGTTTTGCCTGTTCTTATTGTCTTTAAGAGCCGGTGTGGTGCTGCTAGAAGACTTCTCAACTTCCTTAGAAGTCATCTTGCCGTCATCGGCTTTTGAAGTGGTCATCCCTCGCGGTACAAAAGGCCACTTACTGGCCGAAGGGCTCGCAGTTGGCATGTTAGAACCACTATCCTCGTTGCGCGAGGTCGTTGCTGGGTCGAAGTGAAAGTCTGTCTCTCTCGTAGTTGTGGTTTCTATCAGGAAGACAAAGCATGACACAAATTAGTCCAGGATTTCCTGAATTGAATGTGCCTTTTTTCAAGAGTCAAGGATGCTGTACAGTTTTGCGGCTTCTGACAGACATTTGTTTATAAAAAAGTACATGTAGTTTTTAAAGTACCTTTGAATTGAAACAGGATAACATTTATTGTTTTGTTATCCGATAACTGCTATTTCAGTAGCAGGGGTGTAAATGTATAGTTGAATCTACCATGAGTCCATCACAAGTCCAGTAACAAGAAGCAAAGGATAAACACGCACAAAAGAATGCCTTTGTTGGAGTTCATTTGAATAGCTTGTGACTTGAATTAAGACCCAGGGACTCGTGGTGGACTTGTGATGGACCGGTACTGTTTCTGTAATGCCCTGGGCCAAACTGTGTGGGTTCAAGATAGAGAAATGCAATTAGCCTTTTGCGTGTTCTGCATAAATAGCATCTGCTTTACTGAGTAACATACTTTCACATGCACACTTAATATTTGTGGTGCACGCGACAGGTTTGGAGTACAAAATTAATACCGTGTTTATGCATTGCAGGAGAGAATGGCGTTATTAGCAACCAGACTGTTGGTTGCTAGGCAATGGCATGCACCACGTAGCAACAATAGCACAGTATGTTACTTTCTAAACTGCACCTCTATACTTAAGCATTACAAAAATACTGGCCAATTTGACTGTAATGGCCGAGTGGGATAGCTGACCGTATTTTTGTCCTTTGTTGTCCAAAACCCACCACATATAATATTCTAGATCCCAATCCTTCCTTTTTCATTGTTTTTAGATCCCAATCCTTCCTTCTTAATTGTTTTTAATCCTGATAATACAAGGTTGAATACACAATAATCTGCAAACTTCCATGGTCCCTCACCTAACCATTTGTCCCTATGAAAAATTGAATGTTTTGGTACGTTAGGTCGGATTCCGTGGCAGAGTGGTTTGGGTCACTGGCTCGTGTAAAAACTTGGGGTTGCGGGTTCGATACCCGGCTGGGGTACCTGTGCCCTTGAGCAAGGCACTTGCTCCATCCTTCAGATGCGTTAGGTAACGCACTTTAAAGATCCCAGAGCATTCTTTTGTTGAAAGCAAGGGTGTCTCTGGCCGTTTCTAATTCTCCTCATGGGTTTCCTCATGCTTTGAGCGACAATGCAATGGGCACTCTTGAGGAATGTCTAAAATTCGAAAATAATTTGAGCTTATTGCTTTGTGATTTGACTTTATTAATCAGGAACTCCAAGAAAGTTGACCCAGACATTACTTAGATGACCCAGACGCATTTGTTTCTGCGGTTTGTAAAATACAATGAATAATCTCGTCTGTTTATGCATAACACTGTCTGGGTGACTAATTCTGGAAGTGATAAAGCTTTCACAATTATATGATAGGGTCATTATATTGGACAAAGGAAAAGTGGAAAACAAATTTCATAATTCATCTCGTTTCTAAAAGATTTTAGTATTCTAGACAGGAGATGGAAAAGTTAATTGTAGTTCAACGTTACCCTTTGAAGTGTCTGTATTATTGGTAATATTTTTGTAATCTCTGCTCCACCAAAACTATACTGTTCAGTACAACAAAATAAAAAATGAAATGAAATTTCCCTGAAATTTTCCTTTTTTGGGTCTTGATTTTTTTCTACAGTACAAACTCGTCAGATATGCCTCATTATATGAATTGAAATTTTGGGGAAAAAAATTAAATTTGGGGAATTTTTTTAGCAGTAAAGAAGTATTTGCTAGTTTTTGCCATCTGAAATAAAATAGAAACTAGATTTTATTTCCCATCATACCAATGGGATATAAATCGACCAGGATTTACAGTTGATTTTTACACCTAGTTTCAGTTGCCAAATCAAATTCTAGATTGCATGAAGAAAAGCACACAAAAGTTACAAATAAATTAGGCGAGGGATTTTTCACACTTGTGGAAAAGTTTCGGGGTAAGAGGGTGTGAATCCCACACTTCAAATCAAGACTGAATTTAATGGTAGTCTACTTGTTTGGTAAGTACCCTCCAAAACATTTCTGAATTATCATCTTAAAGCTTACTTGTTATCCTGTGGTATTATTTCGTTGGAACTGCCCCATTCATGAGAAAAATTACAATTATATGAATCTCCAAATATTGCCTGTAGGCGATCGTTGGAGCCATTCATATTCATGCACAAAAACCATACTTTTTTTCTGGTTTTCTGAAGTATTACTGCATCTATGAGGCCGAAGTTGACAGTTTTCTCGACCTATGCTTTCAATTACCAGTGGAAATCATGTTTTTTATTAACAGTTTATGAAACAAGTATACTATCTTTAATGTCAAGTGTCCTGGCAACATGGGTTTAAACCTTTAAGAAACTGCAAAGGTTTTCTAATTGTGTCCTACCTGGAGTCGTCGTCGTGTAGACCATGTTATTCTTAGTACTTGGTTTTACAAGTGTCCCACCCCCAGACCCGCTGATACAATCTTCATCATCGCCATAGCAACCACTACCACTTCCACTCCCACTCAGGTTATTGTCATCATTTCCCTTTCTGCTGTTTAGTCTCCAACGGATGAGCTGCAGGAAATACAGGGAAGATGAAATGGGGTCAGCACGTGATTCCCATCTTTAGAGGCAATCCATAAAGTACGTATGTACGCACTGAAGGGGAAGGGGTCAGAGTCAGTGCATACGCCAATGTTAGTCAATGGATGACATCACAAATTTTGTATGGAGTAGAGGGAGTCTAAAAGGTCGGCATTTCCTGCCGTCCCGGAGGTTCTTTTCAGAACCACACATATACAAAAGAGATTCACATGGCACTACTGCAAACCCATACACATCTGATACTGTTGTCGATTAGCGTCTGGCGCCATTCTTGTGTTTTGCTCTGAGTGCAAGTTTAAAAGTGGTTTAGCATGTCTTCGTCGTTACTTTTTAAAAGTTATTTTGTATTTTGCAAGTTATGCACAAAGCTGTGCCCCCTTGAAAGAGTGAAGTTCTTGACCCCGTTCTGACTAGAAAAATAGCTTCGTTCGACGAAGATTAGTTAATCATTGTTAGTTAATGAAGCGGGTGTTCACATCTTACTTAACAAAGATCAAACAAAGAGCAGTACCATTCACACTAGGCAACTGCTAACGAAGATCGTATAAAGCTGTGAGATGCCCCCATATCGTTAAGTGTTAAATCACTTCGTCGAACGAAGGGACCGTTCAAAATTTTGCTTCGTCGAATGAAGCCATTTGCTTCATCGAATGAAACGATTCTAATCAGGCACTCGGGATCATATTGCGGTTAACACTGACACATCCTTATCAGGGGATCAATCTTGATCCCGAGCTCGGGACCAGTGTAAACAATGTTAGGCCTATGAAGAAAAAGTAGACTCACGTTTATAATTCCATCCAACTTGTCCATAAGGCCATATGCCTGTAGGAGCTCAAATTCCTTGCCTGTCCACGAAACCTCTGGGTTGTGTAGCTGAGATGCCAGGCCATTCTCTACTAATGTTGTTAAATACCTGTAAGGGACACAAACAAAATATGATTATTTATTCATTCAAATGTGTGTGTTCATGAACCTCTGGTACTTTCAACAATTCACTTTTTAAATTAAACCATAAGAACATGTAGCATACATAAACATGCTGTTTAATACACATTTGGTATGGTGTCTGATCACTATTGAAATGAAACAACCAAACTTGGGATGAGAGAAAAATCGTAAGGGCTTTATCGGGATTCGAACCCGAGACCTCCGACTCACTAGGCAGATACTCTACCAGCTGAGCTATAAGGCACAGTTGGTATACTCCCTCAGGTTTTCCCTATGGACCCAATTTAATACACAATGATAGTGTTCTGTAGAGAACATATTCCCCAATAAAATACTAAATTTTGTCAGTTGGTATATGTCTAAACATTCACTGGTAGTCCAAAATGTCCATTGCCAAAGCGCTAAGAAACAGTTCACTGGTTTTAGTGTAGACGCAGTAATCTTGGCAACACACAAAGGGTGATGTGTTCTTGCATTGAAAGTACTATAGGGCCAATTTCACAAAGCACTAAGATGAGTCTTAGGAAGGGTCACTCTTATCTTGGGACGTTGGTGAAATCGACCCATGGTACACTCTAATATACACCATCTCTGATCATTGGCCCATGCTAAATACCATTCTCACATACAGTGAACACGGTATTAATTCTGTACTTTGCACATCTGCTGCGTGCACCACATGGCAACAAAAATTTAGTCTGGTCAAGTGGATACTAAGTGTAAAAGGAAGTATGTCTACACCTGACCCCTATTCATGTGAAATGGCTAATTCAGTTGAGCTAGCAGAATTGAAAATCACTTGACATCTATGCACATAAATCAAAACTTGGATGTACAATGGGAACACTAGTTTTCACCTGTTTGCAAAAGACCCCAAGAAAGTGCATGTCTGTTGTCTGATCATGACATAAAGGCTGAAAGTGCCAGGGCCACCGTTTATGGTTCCCCCCAGGGTGTTTGTCTGAACCTTGTGAGAGTGGGGGGAGGGGGAGGAAGACTGGATACAGAAGGCTTGTGTCAGGTGTGTGCTGGGGGAGGAGTGGCTTTGTCAACAGACTGACAAACGGGCTCAACTTGTGGTAATATTTTACTGATGTGAACTCCTTAAATAGTAAATTTAACTTGCACCTGCTTTAATAGGGATAGATTTTCATTAGATTGTCATTAGTGAGGTTTCTCTGTGCACGGTTAAATCCGGAAACAAAAACGTTATTCTCGTGACTTTGACATTCGTTTGCGTTACCCCAAAACACGTTACCCGCAAAACAATATACAGTGCTTGTTCCGCGAAACATGTTTTCATAGAAACAGACGTTTCGACCTACTGTTTGCAGTACTTGTTTCGATATACTGGAGAAACGGCGACTTAGCGATGACCAATCATCGATCGTATTCAGGCGCTGCTGTATCCGTTTCAGTGGCATTTTTGTTTCATTGTGTGGTATTTCTGTCACGGTTTTCCGTTTGAGGGATACACTGTTCTAGCTACAGAGCGTAGGAAGAGGAGAGGGGGCGGGGTTGAGAGCCGTGTAAGACTTTACATTGTACAAGTACACGTATGCAAAATGTTGACATTTCAAGGTAGTGACATAAAAATGTTGATAAGTAGAAGTCAGGGCAGGGGGTACCTGAGTAAGAAAATTTGCAGACATCCACTACGGGGTGGGGGTGGGGAGAGGGAGGTAGGTAGGTCCTGTTGTTTTTAGACTTATGACATCATGTATCGTGTACCAGTTATGCACCGGGTACTTCCCATAATTGGTGAAGTGTAAGCGATCTAAGGCCCGCTTCAAACGTCGCGATTATGCCATGTCGAATTAAATTTAACTTGATTTTGTTAATTCGACACGGCACAAGCACGACGTTTGAAGCCATTTGGCTCGGCAAAATGAGTTCGACACGGCAGAAAATTTTAGCTCGACAGGGTCTGCCGTGCTAACTCAATTTAGTGCGGCACAAGCACGGCTTGGCTTCAAACGTCGTGCTTCTGCCTCGTCGAATTTAATTCCAGTTCGAAGTTGGTCGCAATTTTGTTCACAACTAGGAATGCGCATGCTCGCACCGTGTATGTGAGTAAAGAAATAACCAACAAACAAGTGCATCAAAATAATAAAATGGCGACGTACAATGGACAGAATGGAAAACGCACGTGCACAACGTCCATGACGTGCACAATACTCATCCGCCATGTTGGATGTATTTAAGCTCGACTGGGAGTTTGCAATTAAGTTCGACGTTTGAAGCCACAGCTGTGCTAAAATCGTACCAACGTCGTGCCAAGTTGAATTTATTTCGACACGGCATAAGCGTGACGTTTGAAGCGGGCCTTAGATCTGAAATAAGTATAAAAATCAACTGGACCTACCCCCGTAGTAGATTTCTGCAAATTTTCTCACCAGTGCTCCCAGTCAGGGGAGGGAGGGGTGTCCTAAAAAAAATATACTACTCTCGCCTGTAGAATTGTGAAAATGTTGACAACTTTGGACAGCCCCAAAATAAAATTTAAAACAGTAATGTGACGGACCCTGAAGATTTCTTTAACATCCCCATGTTGTTTTTCTGCAATCTTCTCATGAATTATGTTTGTTCCTTCTCTCTAATGAAACCAAAATCCCATGATAATTCCACAGCAAAGCATAATCTAATTGCATTTGATAGCACCACACACTAATGCCCCCATGCCTGCCACAATGTAAAGCCATCTCGGCTAAATTAAGAAGACAAACTTCCCTGCATGTCTCAAGTGGCGCTTACGGCCCAACTGTAGTCTGTGTAAGCTTGCTTACAGCAGTGTGAATGACCAGATAATGGAAGAGTGTTTGGGTTGACCCTTTCTGCTATTACTGTAAATAGATTATCATCAACTTGGTATAGGCCTACTGATGATCAGTATGTCTCTCAGCATCTGAAGTTGTCCGTGAAATGGCTGCTGAAGTGTACAGTGCACAAATGTTGTATCTGACAAAAATGCTTGAGGAATACTCGGGGAAATAATTGTTGTATATAAGAACAATTATTTTCAATCAACCAAACTATAGCAAGTGGACTTGTTTTTCGGGAACTTTTCCTGGCCAACTTCTGCCCAGGAAAATTGACCAGGGAACTTTTTCCGAGACGAAAAGTCCAATGCGGACACAGCGAGTCGGTAAAAGAGCTCTGGAAGCATACGTCCGGGCCGTGAAGGTCAAACTGCAAAGGGACACTGCGCAGGGACACTGCGCAAACTCTCCCACGTTCTTGGTAAAATTTTACTGTCAAAACCTCCCAAAAAACAAGTCCAATGAAAAACTAGAGGTATGACGTTTGTTGTTACAAACGCCAGGTGATCGGGCTAAATGAACATTTTGTGATGAATTTCAGACGTTGTTATCACCTGTGGAATGGCAAAAATGGAAGTTCAGCAGCCGATTTCACGAAACTTTACGCAATTGCGCAAGTCCACTTACGCCATTACTTGCGCAATAGCTTATGGCGTAAGTGATTATGGACTTGCGCAATTGCGTAAAGTTTCGTGAAATCGGCTGCTGTATACACTAGTCCGGTAACTAATATCTCCTCCCTGCATATCCGCCATAGCTGGGGGGTTGATAGCTTGCACCGTTTTGAGATATGAATTGTTGAAATAATAACCTTTGAAATCTTGTAATGTGACACCTGTGACGACATCATGACGTCACAATTTTGTGCACAAATTGTTGAACAATATGTTGAACATCAAGTTCTTAAATGTGGCGAAGGAATCATACCAATATCTGTTGTAGTTTTCAAGATACAGCATTTTAAAACATCTCAGCTCCAAATTTGCGTAATTTGACACCACATTACGTAACCACCGTCCATGTAATGACGTCACCAATGGTATAGTCAAAAGGTCCACATGTGTGGAAACATTTCGTTCCGTAGAAATATGGTCAAATTCACTACCACTTTGAATCTATTTGCATTCAAAATGCTAAAAAATTGCACATTTTCGAACAACTTCCGGTTTGGACCGGAAGTAGGCGTCACACAGGGGTCATGACATCGTATGATTTGTTCAGTTCATTTAGACTTATCATGTTGTGAAAGAATTGTTCAAGTATCTATTACGGTTCTTGAGATATGAATTTTGAAAATAATGTAACCCGTGGTTCGCATTTCCAAAATGGCAGGAGTCAACCGGTAAAGGTTTACCCCCTTTTGGAAAGACATCAACGATTTCTAATAACTCCGCAGACACGAGAATTGTACAATGAATGAATTTTTATTGTAAAATGTTAAGGCTGAATAGAAAGGCAATGGAAAAGTAAATACACAAAAGAACAGGATCCTGCAAATTTAAATAATACATAAAAGGCGCCAAATAAAAAAGAGTCTCCCTATGGGCCCAGTTCTTGTGCAGGTACATGTACATGTAGTTTATAGCAGAGAGTACTTGCGGTATCGGTCAGGGTTTCGGCTTGAGTTGAGTTCAGTTCGGGGTAGACATGGGCTTGGCCGCAGTCAGGGCACTACCGGTAGAAGTCCATTCTAGGACGGTTTGTGGCCCACAGCCGAACAGTTCAAACCTGAACAGAGAGTTATAAAGTGGTCCGTGCCACATTACAAAGTTCTACCGCAAATTTGTAAATAGTGCGGAGAAAATGAGAACTCCTCACTAGGGACACTTTGTCCTTCATGGCAACTAATGCTGACCATAATGTGAGGGTTGCTCTCCCATAATTATGTAAACAATATACTCTCAGTCTGTGAATCTCAATCTTGGGAAAAAGCCAAGGTCATAGGCTAGTCCTTGATATACAAGTAAGGGAATTCATTACCCTTAAAACAGAATTTGGCAAAGCTTATGTTAAAGTCAGCTTTTACAGAACTGACCGGGGATCCTTGCTCAACAAGGCTCAAAGTGGATCCTCGTATATTTTACATGTATGCATTAAACTTATATGTTATATCACAGGAAATTTCTGCATATGTCATGTATGTAAGTGATGGTTTTCTTCAACATCACCAGCTTCTCAAAACCTTATGTCGGGATGATAATTTTATATCTCCGAATGAGGACTTGAAGCCAAACAAGTACTCGCAACAAAAATAAAAGGAAAACTTAAACAAAACAACCAACTTGATATTGTAAATTCTACGATATCCGCAAACTTTGGAAACTTATCTTTTTACGAAATGAATCTTTTTACACGTTTAGTTTTTATACGATGGTCGGCTGGCCATCGCGTTTCTCTTAGAAATCAAAACAAAATTAACACAAAAGCCCAATTAGAACTAATCAGTCCATGGACCATTGGCAAACCATTAAACTTGAGTCTTTAAAGGTTGCCGCATGATAGAATAGTTTAAATATATAATCACGAATAATCACACTGATTTAAATCTAGAGGCTTGGGCTAGCATGGTCCAGATAAACGGACTAAACAGGTAGTTACACACATTACACATAAACATATCGCATGCATGTGTACTGTAGTGTATGCCTCATTGAAATGCTTAAAGTAAAATATTACAAAAATAAAAAGGTGTTGCAACTAAACAAATGGCAATGACTACGGTAAATTATATAGTGAAATCTCAAAATGTCTAACTTTGGGAACTCGAAACTCAAGTTTAAAGCGCATTCCAAAGGTCATTTTACTCGAAACAAAGCATAAAAGAATGAAAATACATGTAGGTTTTAAATGGAAATTTGGTCAACTCGACTTAGCTTATTTGCCTGAGTTCCGAGTTTGATAATATTAAGAATCTGAATATGCACATCATTCTTTAAACAATACAAAATACACTTGACTTACCTGAACAGAGAGCCAACGTTCGTGTATAGCTATTGTGCAGATGTACTGGAGTGGGAATCTCCCACGTCTCCAAATCGTGTAATGCGGTGCAAAAGTGTGGAGTCAACGCTCAACACAAACAACATTGAAGAATTCACAGAAGTGTACGGTCGATCACAAAGGTGTACAGTCGATCAGTACTTAACAGATACATGTGGTCAGCACGATGGCAAAAGCTTGAATGAAATTTCGGGGCCAGCAAGTGCCCAAAACATGGCTCGAGCACATGGTCATCCTAGGCTCTCATTGGTTAGAACTTAAACAATCATGCATGACCTTAAACCCTATTGGTCACTCTGTTACAGGATGTGATCTCACAGCCCATAAAGATAAAATCAAACGATGAGGGATTAATGTTCCCTACATCCTGCTTGCCTACCAGGGGGCTAGAGTTGGTACATCAGTTGCTAATTAGCAACAGGTACACACACAAAGGCCACCCATAATCTTCTTGGAAAAGGGGAAGATAAAAGGCTTAAAGAAAGAATAACAATGCAAGGCTAAATCAGTAAAACTAACATCAAAGGATATAGTGAAAAACAAGTGCAGAAATTAACAGCTGAAAGAAGTTGTTAAATCTGTACAAAGTTGAGATTAGACATAAAATAAAGTTGTAACAAACTACCACTTTGGGGTGGGGTTACAATAATAACGTTTGAATTTTTGTAATTTGACACCTGATGACGTCATGATTACGTCACACTTGATGCCATCATGATACTATACATGCTGGTGAAAGTCTGCCGTAGGGCCTATGTCTGTATCTAATTTACTGACGATTCAGCTTGGTTTGATGGGCATTGTTACTGGTAAGTGTAAAAACAGAGATTTCCGTTTTCGTTGAACTTTGACCTCCAATTGACCCCAGAAGGAAGGGTCAGATGGAAATGCCCACACAAAGAAAGTTGTAGTACAGAATGTCATCTATAAATCTGCCAAATACGAAGATCCTGGGTCACGTGGTTTTCGAGACGGAAGCATTTTAAAATATGCATATTTTGGTTTTTTGGGAGGTGTAATTTGATACTTGATGACGTCACGATGACGTCACGCTTGATGCCATCATAATATTAAACACGCTGGTGAAAGTCTGCTATAGGACCTATGCCTGTACTTAGTTTCTTAAAGATTCAGCTTGGTTTGATGGGCATTGTTGCTCAATAAGTGCAAAAATTGAGATTTTCGTTTTCGTTGAACTTTGACCTCAAATTGACCCCAGAAGAAAGGGTCAGATGAAAATGCCCACACGAAGAAAATTGTAGGCCATGATCTTATCTATAAGCCTACCAAATACGAAAATCACGGGTCACGTGGTTTTCTAGACGGAAGCATTTTAAAACATGCATATTTTAGTCATTTTTGGGTTGTAATTTAATACCCGATGACGTCACAATGACGTCACACTTCAATGCACACCATCACTTTGGGATTGATGTTCCTACCAAGTTTCAAGTTGATAGCATGAACCGTTTTGAAGAAAAGCTCTGGAAACGTTTGAGTGGAAAAAGAAGAAAAAAAAAAAAAAAAGACAAAGAAATCGTACAATAGTAATAGGTGATCGGAATGAGTTCCGATCACCTAATTACTGAGACTGTGGGAGAGCATGCGCAGTGTCCCTTCGCAGTATGACCCTCACGGCCCAGATGTATGCTTCCAGAGCACTTTTACCAGCTCGATATGTCCGCACTGGACTTATCGTCTCAGGAAAAGTTACCTGGTCAATTTTCCTGGGCAGCAGTTGGACCATGGAACTCCATGGTTGGACAGAAAAAGTAACTGCTGGACTCAGGAAAAGTTACTTAGAGGAAAACTTTCTAGGCTGTCCGCATTAGACTTAAAATGGGAAAAGTACCCATCGATTGGTAAGTTTTCCCAACAAAAGTCCAATGCGGACAGGCCTTAAGACCACTGAAGTGTTAGGTGATGAGAGTACTGTAATTACACCAAACTCATTAATTTAAACCCAAGACTGTCTTAAGTTGACCAGCATGTGGTCTAGAGTGTTGAGGATTATTTGTGTTTCTGGTTTGGCGCAAAGTGGTCTCCACACTGTGTTGTTGTTGTGGCCTTGCTTGTATGCTTTTTGCCTTTGATCTGTAGGGATGCCGGTACCTTTAAAGTGGTGTGTTCCTAATGAGTGATTCTTGACATGCTTGGACAGGCATTTTTGTGGGAATTTAGGTAGGGTGATTAATTAACATTGGTGTATAAGGAAAGATGATAGGCGCTAAGGAACCGTGGTCTGTCTGTTGGCTTGCTAGAAATTTCATTATGAGAGTATGGAATTTATGAACAAAATAAAGGGGGAAAACAGTGTCATAGAGAACAGCAAGTGAATTTAATACCCATTTGTTTTTGTTATTGTTCACTGATTACTTTTTGGCCACCTCACTAGGCACAGGCTTGTCAGCAATGCATGCGCGCCAAATTCGTGCCACGAAATATGCAGCTCCGTAGCAAATGCATGGAGCTGCGTATTTCGTGCCACGAAATTGGCGCGTGCATTGCTGACGAGCCTGTGCCTTTAACTGGATAACTCAATCACTTGTTTGAAATTATCGTCATATTTAAGAACAAATGCTAGCTATTTTTCCCGATGCATAAACCCCCATAAAGAATCCGGGGCTCTTGTTTTCAACGTACACAATTTATTTTGATGATAAACTTTAAAGCCAATGCGGCTATGTGCTGCGCCATATTTAACATTTTAAAATGGAAATCGAGGTCAGGATTGTTGAATGTTTGTTTCCCAACTCCTACACGCCACGAAGTAAGAAAATTCTGTTGTGACCTGACTCACGCCCTCTCCAGTCCGAGCAGCGAACTGCAAAACATAGCGACTTACATGAAGCATGTTTAGACTCGAAAGTGATTTTTCAAATGTCAAAAGGGTTACAGTTTGAAAAAATAACCATAAATAAATAAAATTAAATAAAATGTGCTACTTTTATAACAACTTTGCTATGCTGTCTATTCTGGAGAATTAAGCAACTTTAAACTGTTTTTAACTCAAAACGCCGAGCTTCAAACCACAGAGGTCTGAACCAAGTTACAATTTTGCGGTTCCTGAAACAAACTGTGATCTCTCTCTGCTTTAAATCTTTTGTCCTCAGTCTACAGAGCAAAGATGAGGTTTTAATGTCTTTGTGATGACAAATACTCAGCAGGGCTGTGAGTAAAGGTTAAGAGATTGGGATTAGGTTTGTGTGCCTAGAGGACACAGTAATGTACCTTCCTTGCTACCCACTTCGTGTCTGAATCCGGGCAGCTAGGAGCAAGTTCAATTGAGTGACCATTATATTGTCCGTGGTTCTCGGCAAATTCTATTTTGTTTTTCTCCGAACAAACCTTTTAAGCATTTACTTTATTTTATAAAGAAAAAACATCATACTTTGTATTTTAGACATCGGCAACCCTGTGAAAAACGCCGTTTTTATACGTCCATTTTTGCACCTTGAGTTTGACTGTAATTGTTCGATTACTAAAGGTTGGTCAATTTTTTATTTTTTATTTAATTCTTTTTTAAAAATTGTTAATGTCTTATTTGAAAGTGATTAACTTTTATGTATCTGGGTGATTCCCAAAATTAGGGGTCCAAAATTGTTGGTGTCCCAGTTACGACGTAGGACACTCTCTGCTTCAAAAATCACCACTCATGATCACAAATTCTCAGTAATGGACTGTGGTCTGTGATTATAGGGGGCAGCATCATTTTCTTAAATATTTTGTTCTCTGATTTCTGAAAAATATTCAAAACAAAAGACCATAAGGGCTTATAATTTGTTCCATGGTATTGAATAGGAGTTTGGTGTCCCGGGTTACCTACGCCAATGAAAATTGGCTGTAGAATAAGTTTGCAATAACCTTGGTGCCATATCTACACACAAACATTAAATTTAAGTGTTATTTGTTGAAATAAAAATAATTATTTTCTACTGGGAAACCACTTTCAATTACTAAAAACACTTGGAAATCTTAAAAAGCATGTCACACTTTTGGACCCCTAATTTTGGGAATGACCCATCTAGAAAAATATCAATTTTAAAAAATTATGTTTTGAGGTGCCACACCCAAAATGCAGCGACAATACATCTTTAACTATAGTCGATAGAGTCCCTTGAACAATAGGTCTACATCTTTAACTCCAGTCGATAGTCCATCAAACGATGGTTAATTTCCGTTGGTTCAGGGACTCTAGTAGAATTAACTACAGTTAACTATAGTCGTGAATCGGATTTGGCCTAATTAGTGGGCGGTATAGTTGAACCGAACTTCGTTAATAAGGTCCTTGGGACTTTGCAGATTACCTTGTTATAACAGAATTCTCATTATCAGAATGAAAACAATGAAGAACATGCAAAGACCTCACAAAAAGTAACATATTTCCACTGGAAATATGTATAGGCCTTAGGCGTAGCTTAAAACACATTTTAACATTGAAAGAAAGATATGGTTTATTTACATCCATTTTGGTACCACATTCGCCAAATTTTGGATCGAAATGTTGCGGTGTAAACAAGTAGATAAGGTCAACATATTTGGACTTCTGTTGAAACAGTAGTGTGAAAGGCCTAACTTGGACAAGTATGCCACTTGACATTTTTGATCACATTGAAGCATGTAAAACATCCAGAAGATGAACAATGAATACTAATTAGAATTTGGTTGAAATTAAAAAAAAAAAATCTACATCCAAATGAAATCCCATTAGCTGTGACAACAACATTTATCAGTAAAATGTCTAGCACCATTTTGTTTACACAAATGTCACAGTGTGTACCGGGAAATGTCAAGTAGACTACAGTGCACACAAACTGGCTACATTATCGGTGGAACAGACTCACCGGCGACCCGCGCTATCTTAGGTTTCCATGGATAAGGGATGCCGGTATTGAGTTAATCATTCTCGGTTTCACCGTAATAATCAATAATAGTGTCTGGTGTCTCTAAGCAAGTCTGATGCAGTTTCCGATACTTTAAAGCCAAGATCTAGGTGCCTTTCCCTAGTCAGGGGCGGTATTCCGCTTAAATTCTAGACCCAAGTCAAATCATAGGTTTAAGTGGTATTCACAGCGTGTTTACTTTTAGTGCCCCGCTTATTTTTTGGACTTAAACTTAAGTGTGGTCTGACCTAACGCTGGGTCAACCGTGTGGAATTGCAGTGTTTTTCTGCCCAGTGTGTTATCTAAAAACGACTATGATTAATTAGAGTACGCCTAAACAATTTACGCCTTTCAATTTCTGTTCTCACTGACCTTAGAAAGCCTTCGTTTTCCGTCTTTGTTCGCCACTGACCATTGACTACCGCATAGCACAACGAACATGTACGTCGTCTTCTTGTGGTACGTGCACGTAATGTGCGCGTATGATGCACGCGCGTAGTAATCGAATGTTTTTTAAACGTCCGCGCGTGGTCTGCGCTGCTTTGATAGCAGAGACATTATGACGTGACAGAGTTAATGCACTGATTGATTAAGTACACCACTAAGGTAAGCGGGGTGCTTAAATCTTTTGTGAATACGAAGTTGAGTGCCCCACTTATCTTAGCGGGGTGCTTAGATTTAAGACGGACTTAAGTGCCCCGCTTAGATTCAGTTTTGTGAATACCGCCCCTGATCCTCAATTTTGTAAAATCATTTTGAAGTCCCTGATGCATAACATGAAGAAGTCCTGGTGATGCTTTTTTTTTCGTTTACCTAATATTGACTCATTCTTTTAGTTACGGTACTTATTTTTCACTGTTTAATTTTACAAAGTTCTGCACCTGAACACACAAACTATCCTTTCTGCCTGCCGTCCTCATATAGCCAGGCCAAAAATAAAGCTGCTGATGCTGGTAGTAGTACAACTGCTAATAGATACTACTTGCCTAAAGCTGACCTGGGTTTAATAAGATCAACATCTTGTAGCCAGTCTATCATCACCATGGTAATGAGTTAGTGATGACAGGAATGTCAACTCGACCCCCCTAAACCCCCCTCCCCCTCCTCCAATCTGGCACCATGCATTCCATGCTGGTGACAGCCCATATAAAAACACTCTAGTTTGGAGGCATTCAGAAAGCCCACAGCCCTGGTCCATGTGTACCCTTGGACTGGTATCTCATTGTTTTTACAGGTCTCAAGTTGGCCCAAACATTTTGGGAACAGAGAACCCCTGTCAGTCCCTAGTGTATACACACAATGATGACTCATAGGCTTTAAGTGAATGTTTTGTTCCATTTGGCAGCCAAACATTTGAATTGACAGTTCAAGGGAATTGAAATACTGTAAGTTCTTGTCCTGGGCTTTTATTTCATGTATAAAGACCACCACTATTTTGGAGAAATTAGAACAATCAGTTAACATACAAAATCGAAATTAAAGTTTAGGATAGGGAGCACTTTTGTAATGAACATGTTACATTTTGTCAGATGTGTTACTGAAATAGCTCACCGGCACTAGTCTTAAGCCGTGCCGCATTGGACTAATTTTGGAAAAAACTTACAGAGATCTCCATAAATTTTACTGTAAACATTCCATTGTGGTAATTCTTCCGTGTGTCTGAATGTGGATTTATTTTCGGCACACGGAATGTCCTCCGCCACGTAAAACCTGGATGAAACCTCATCATTCAGGTCCCCACAGAAGTTACATGACCACAGCATGTGTTTTCTATTGGTTTTACATTACAATGCCCGTCCGCACAGGACTTTCCATCCGTGTAAAATCTACAATGTAATTCTTCCGCGACTCAGCTCGTCCCGTAAAAATTACAGCGACGGAGCGTTAAAATTACAACCGACGGTCGACACTTTTCGGGTGTTTTCCGGCAGTCCGCATTAGACTAAATTTTGTAAAATTTACGGAGATCTCCGTAGGTTTTACCAAAATTAGTTTAATACGGACACGGCTTTAGTCCACTGCTGACACCCGAAATTGTAAACTGTCGGTTGTAATTTTTACGCTTCGTCGCTGTGATTTTTACAGGGCGAGCTAGGTCGTGGAAGAATTACATTGTAGATTTTACACCGCTGTAAAGTCCCATACAGACGGACATTGTAAAGAACACACGTTGTTGTCATGTAACTTCTGGGTGGAGCTGAATGATGAGGTGACGTGTTTTATCCAGGTTTTACGCGGCGGAGGACATTCTGTGTGCCGAAAATAATTCCACGTGCGGACGCACAGAAGAATTACCACAGTGGAATGTTAACAGTGACTCGTGGAAACTTTTTACAACAAATAGTCCAATGCAGACACGGCTATAGTTATCTACGATGAAATTAATGTGACAAAGATCGACGCTGTTAGGTCAACATATTTTAACAATTTTTGTGTGCGGCTTCATTCAAGTTCAGCATTGTAATCAGGACAAGTTGGTAAACATTTCAGGTTGGTGTTGCGGTACTTTCCTTGCATTCCACCTCTGTGGCCCTGGTTCGAATCCTGTCCGGGTCTGTATGTGGATTGGGTTTTCAGTCCCTACTTGACTCCTTTGGTTTCCCTGATACTTGTGTTCAAGACTTTTCCTCCCACTTCGAAAACAGAGCATCTCTTCGTCTTCTCTTCAAAGGTTTCTTCAGGCTTATAAACTACAGTGCCTCAGGCACTTTTGAGGAATCCTCAGTACCAGAAGGATTTAATTTCTTCAATGTCTTCTGGTCTATTGCTAATACCATATCTTCTGCCATTGAAAATCTTCTTTTCTCAAGCTTCCATGGTCTCATTTATCCCTGTCTACTGCTAAAACTAAGCTCCCTCTTGGCCCAAGCATTTTCCAGTTGACAGCGCATTGACGTTTAATTGATGAGTGCACCAGATATTGGCATAAGGGAAGACAGCCTTTAGGCTGCAACAGCAAGCCAGGGAATACTGCCCTAAAGAACAAGCTGGTCCCTATGGGGTCTACTGAAGTCAGGACAATGGCATATCTAGGATTTTCAGACACATACAGGTCAAATCAATTTTGGTTAGTCCCTCAGTAACAAAACCTCTGCATTAATATTAGCCACATTAGACTAATTTTTGCAAAACTTACATCAACGCTAATTTAACCCAATAGGGTTTCTCTGGAAACAAGTAGTAGGCCTATATCTTATTACTCCTCGGAGCCTTTTGGTAATGTTAATTAACTGTTCTTTGTCAAGGTCAATAACTACAGCTTCCAATAGTAGCCATCGTTATTGAACACAAGATTTGAAAGAGAACGAGTCAAGCTATGAGTGCATGCCTGTAGTGTAAGTTACTTTAGGGCGTGTCTGCAGAAACTTAAATTTCACTGCGTTGAACATAGAAGAATTCTTGGGCAGTTTTGGGTACTTTAAAGGGCCCCTGAAATAGTGTTTTTATCAATGAAATCTGGAACTAGTCCATTAATTTACAATCATGTGGGGTACTTGCTCCATCCTTCGGAAGGGATGTAAAGCCGTTGGTCCAGTGTGTTAGGTAATGGAAACGCACTCTAAAAATCCCAGAGCATTCTTTCGTAAAGAGCAAGGGGGAGCATCCCCGGTGTCTCTGGCCATTTATATAATTATAATTATAATTCTTCATGGGTTTCCTCACGCTTGCGAGTGACAGTGCAAATGAGCACTATTGAGGAATCCTTGGTATGAATACCAGAAAGAAATAATAATAATAATAATAATAATAATAATAATAATAAAAACCCTACTTGAAAGTTGTTTGGGGGTTAAAATCAAGGTTTTTTATTTTTGTGCTAATGCACATTTACATATGCATGAGCAAAGTGGTGATGTCACTTTAGGAAAACACAGGAAAATCTCATTCAACTGTGCACAAAAGTTTCTACAATTTTCTCCAACTTGCTGAAACTTTTGTAACCCATGATGGTTTAGGTTTGTTTTACATGTTGCCCGTTGCAAACCATGAAAAAAACTAAGGCTGGAAACTGCCACTTTTTATTCATGGGGCATCAAAATGAACAGTATAGTATTGTCTTTCTACACAAGTAATCCTTCATATGCAGCAAAAACTGTGCATAAAGTTGTTGAGCATTTCAGGCCCTTTAAGGATAAAGCTGTATAGGCCAGTTTTTGGTACTTTGAAAACCTGTGGGTTATCCAAAATTAGTCCAATGCAGATGGCCAGTATAAACACCCAAAATTGCAAGTGTTGATTGTGAGTTCTATACTGCTTTGCTGGAAGTTTTACAGGACAAGCTGAGTTGCGGAAGAATTAGGCCTACATTGACAATTTTACATTGCTGCAAAATACCGAGTATAAGCTGTATAATTTTAAAATTTTCAAGAAAAACTTAGAAAGTAAGACTCGTGCAGAGAACACACATAGATACGTGACATGGATCGATACTTGATGATGTCAAAGAACCAAGTCCAAAATAAATACTTTCACTGGGTGTGAAAATGTTTATGGACGACAATGTACTCTACTTGTCAGCACATTTAATCTAAACATACCAGATGCGTAACTAGGAATTTTAATTCAATAACATAAATCATTATCTGTTTCGGATTGAAACAAAAATTTGCCCCAACTTGAAAAGAGCAGCAGAGGAATGATTTTTGCAAACTGTTTTTCAGCACCTTGAAACATGGATTTGACACAGGGCCAAAATACAGTTGAGTCAATATTGAAGACAATATATCAGCTGAGTAAAAATCTTGCCAACTCAAGCGTTTACATAGCCTTTTTTCAAGGCCTCGCAGCTGGTGGTGTCTCGCGCCAGTATTAGAGCGCCACCATGCGACGAGGACGAGGGGAGCAGCACAGCTACGACGCCTTTGGCGACCCGGAATTTTGCTACCGCTCAGGTAGCAAAATGCTGATCGTTTGACCATGTGTGCGTGTTGCGTTAAATAGCTAACAATGCGAGCCAATCGGGTTCGCGCACACCAGTTTGTAGCGCCACACATAGAATGCGTGCACGCCAACACATACGTACGTTCGCAGCACATACAATGCAGGGATGAATAATGCAACAGGGGCTGTAATACATTAATAAGTAATTATTCTGGGTCGCCAAATGCGTCGCAGCTGTGCTGCTCCCCCGTCCTCGTCATATGGTGGCGCTCTCGTTCTGGTGCGCGACACCACTAGCTGCAAGGCCTTGAACAAAGGCTAGCATTTACATTGAACTCAAAATTTGATTCCCTAAAGGTCTGGTTTGAAGACAAATAATCTAGTTTATCAAACTCAAATCCTGGTCAATTTTACATGTTGTTTTGAAAGCTTGTGTGTTTGTGTAATAGGCAAGGCACTCAGCACCCAGGAGGCAGGAGTAAATGTGTACCTCCATTTAATAACTTTGTAACTTTACGATTGTGTACGGTATCTTTACCATGTTAACTTTGAAAATGGAGAATACATTGTTTTTTAAACACCTTAGCAAACTCAATATTTTTAAGTCCCAATCTAGTTTCTTCACCAACTGCAGTTGACAAATGATCCGACAAAACTAACACATTCTGTCTCAATTTCAGTCCAGGAATGTGACGATATGTTCATAAAATGTTTGCTCTGAACACAGTAGACAAAACTCCTTGAAATCAGGTACGAACTCTGACAATATCCAGCCGCCTCAACTTCAAAAATGTTTATAGAAAAGGTAATTGGGTTCACCAATCTATGAACCAAGGGCACAACACATTGTTGAGATATTTATGGAATGTTGAGCATTGCACATAATATGGAGAAATCATAACATTTTGGACATTCAGTTGAAAGTTTGTTTCGCTTGGAAGAATGAGATAATTGTGTTTTGGGATAGTGTCTTTTATGCTTTTTCAATGCATAGTTCCGACCTGTCAATCAACCGAACCCGCCGGCCAATCACAACAGAGCTAGCAGATATCACTGACATAGGTCAAAGTGCACTGTCTCACAACAACATGATCACGCGATATGTTCTGCCGGCCCCATACAATTTGTACAGTGTTGTATGCGATGATCCGGTGAATTTTTGGTTTCAAGGCCGGTCGTTTCGTTGTTCAAAGGTACGAAAGCACCGTCATGATATGACATCCCTGTATTACTGGCCCTTTACTTTGTGTGTTCTAAGATAACTGTCGACCTTGAAACATGAATGCCTTTGAGTTTTCTCCAATGAATCTGTGCTTTCCGTTGAAAGTCCCATTGCTTTGTGCGTAGTGTGTCGCCATTTTGACGATAGCGTGTGAGCCATAGCAACAATATCCACGGGGGCGGGGCTAACTAGGCAAACTCGGAACTATGCATTCTGTAGTAAGCTTTACTCCACAACAACTTTGCAAGAGATATAGTTTCCCAAATATGATCCACTCTTAAGCCGTGTCCGCATTGGACTTGTTTTTTGGGAGGTTTTACGGAGACGATGGTAAAATGAAAAATAGAAATTGTTTACTGCTCTCCGCATTTGGACTTTTTGACACGGTAAAATTTTACCGAGACCATGGGAGAGCATGCGCAGTGTCCCTGGCAGTTTGACCTTCGCGGCCCGGACGTACGCTTCCAGAGCGCTTTTACCGACTCGCTGTGTCCGCATTGGACTTTTCGTCTCTGGGAAAAGTTTCCTGGTCAATTTTCCTGGGCAGAGGTTGGCCAGGAAAAGTAACCGCTGGACTCAGGAAAAGTTACTGAGAGGAATACATCCGAGGCTGTCTGCATTGGACTTAAAATGGGAAAAGTACCCATTGTCTCGGTACGTTTTCCCCAAAAAAGTCCAATGCGGACAGGGATTTTGTCATAGTACATTATTACAAAAATGAGTTAGATTTTGGAGGAGGGGGCGGGGGAAGGGGCAAGGAATGAGGGAGGAGTACTTACTCTCCCACTTGGTGTCCTGTCCAACATTCCTGATTCTTAGTCGACCCAAGTTCATCTTCAACACACATCATCGTGGGTAGGTTGTTGTAAAATCCTTGGGATCGGTCTAAACTCTGCACAAACGCCAACAACCTCTCGTCCAGAGGACCGCTTGAATTAGGCACGACGGGGATGTCAACGACTGGTGGGTTAGCTGCGGCAAAATCGTTGAATGGTGAAGGGCGCCCTCTGGATGGGTAACCGCATAGTCTGTGAACCTGTAGCATGGATACAATTGACCTTTTTCATGGTGCGTCCATTCTTTGTCTTGTTCTCTATAGTGCGTGTCGGGTACGATCAGTGCGTATGCGCGAAGGCGCGTGTAATCTCCCGTTGAGAATCACTGTCCACGGTGCGTGCTCGCTTGATCTCGCAATGCCTGTGCCATTGTGATGCACACTATGAACAATTTCAAAAAGCCTTGCTTTTTTTGGTTACATTCATTTTAGGGAAGATGGCCGCACCGTGATAAAGGTCTATAAGGTGTGACTGTACACATTCTTGGATTTTTTGGTAAGAATTTGAATTTAGTTTTTGTCAAGGTTTCCTGAACCAGTTTTACTTAAAGTGAGATACCGTAGCATTTGCCATGCCTTCCCCCTCACCTCAAATCCTCACCAATATTTTTAACCCTTTAGTACATGTATGAATTTGTTTTTTTCTGCATACAATTACACACCCATCTCCCAGAATAGGTTTTCAATAGAGCATAGAAAATTTTTATGGAAAAAGTTGTATGCAAACTCCATTTTTCGCTCGGTTGTCGGACAAAATGACCGCATTGCTGCAACTGTCATTCTTTGTAAATTAAGTTTATAAGAACTTTTAAGTGAGTCACATTTCTTGTTGCACATTTTAAAAAAATAAAAAAAAATCGGGCGATTTCATGAAAAAAGTGCGGAGCTTGTGCAACGTTTGAAAATGGCATTTGCCCCATAGCTTGCGTGTAATTATCGCTGGAATGTTGCACAACTTATGCAATAAAAAGTTGCGCAAATGGGCTTACGCAGTGCGTAAGGTTTCGTGAAATCGGCTGATGTCTTTTGTTTCTTGTGTATACTTAAGGTTTTTAGGAGTAGGTACCTACCTCACCAGTTATATCTTGTTGATTTTCCAACGCGTAGTTGATGGCATCATTGAAGTGATATTCCAATGAATTCATAGCATGCTGGAGGTCATTGTCCCTCATCATGCTGTGCCGAATCAAATCAATAACGGAGGTCACGTACGTGTTCCAAGTTGAGTCCATATCCATGAAATTAGCAAGGCACCCCTTGACCACATTCAGACAGTACGTCTGGCATGGTGGGGCAGTCAGCTGTGCCTCGCAGATACTACAGTATCGCATCTCCAGCAGAGAGCGGCTGCATTTCTTACCAAGCGACATGTTTATCGTGGCGTTAAGCACGTATTGGCCCTGCTGGAGAGCTCGGAGTACGATGCGCGAGGTCTCGACTGAGTTGTAGAGCAACGTCGAGATTTGACGCGGGAGGTCGCCGAAGGGTTGGATGATAGCGCGCTTGGCTGATAGGCAGCTCGAGAATAGCGCATCGAGACGGCCGGCCGACGGGTCGAGAAGGCTGTAGATTAGAGGGAATAGTTCATCAATGAAGTTCCTCACAGTTCGCTGAATCTTGACCTGGTAGAATAACAAAATAAAATGTAATATATCAAAGCTTGTAGACACTGATACACTTCCAAAACTTTAGCAACTTCCAAAGCTACAAGTTTCCTATGTTCATTTCTGTCTTTATCAATTATTTTGAACTTAATTGGTAAACAATTTTCCACTCTGCCATGCACATTATACAATTAACTGGAACCTGTCTCTGTATTAGATCCCAATTCCAAGAAATTAAGAAACCTAGGCCTGTGCATTATATTCTAAAATTTGATTTTATTTTCGATTGAATATTCGATGCGTGAGCATTTTAACAAATTTAATTAAATTGATTTTGGCACATCTAATGGGAAATTACAGCAACCTTTTTAGTGTCGAATTAGTCATAACAAATGACACATCACTGTAAAGAGGAATAACAGGGCTTTCCAATGATACCACATTCAAGGGAAATGATTTAGTAACAAGAGAGAAATCGTCGGTCAAACTTGACTTTCCGAACTTTTTTGAGGAGTTTATAAACTCCTGACTGCTACTAAAATGAAATGTGCTATTAAGGCGCCATCTGTTTATAGTGACCAATATTTATTTACAGTCCGAAGAGTGGCCACTATATACAATTTAAACTGTAGACTTTTGAAATCCTCACCTCTTCTCCATTTAAACGATTTCTCAGGTCGCTGAAAAGATTCCTAATGTCATTATCAAGGTCCATCGCAATACTGATGTACATTATGCGGAAATTCTGTTGAATCTTGGCTTCTCCAAACCTCAGAAGTTCTTCATATTCATCTGGACAAAAAGAACAAAATAAATGCACATTTATTTTGTGAAACTCTTATTTGTGAGACCATCAAAGAACTCAAAACCATGTCCACATTGGACTCATTTTTGTAAAACGTTACCGCAAGCAGCCGCAAGCCACTGTCAACATTCCATATTGGTGATTATTCTGCACATTTATACTTGGATGAAGTTTTGGAATGGAGTATGTCTCGCATTATGTACATGTAACTTATAAAATTTTCAAGTGGAATTTAAAAAAAAATTTATAAAAGAGTCAAAAAAAGTTTTTAAAAAAACACAAATTTTCAGTTTAATCAAAAATTTTAAATCTCTTTTGTAATTAAGTTGACACTGAAATATTCCCATAACAGCTTCATTATACATGACTGCATTAAGCTTCTGTGTGCTGAAAATCCAACTTTCAGATTGACTGCTTTTTCAATCAAAAAATTTAGGACCATTTTTGCTTTTATTTTTTTCTTCTGGGTATTCAAGTTCATTTAAGCTTGAAATTTGATCTAAAATGTACGATGAAGGGTTTGTTTTTTAAATTTACAAAAAAATCTTCCAGATTAAAAAATATAACTTGGTACTTTGAGGTAAAATTTATATTTTTCTTGATTCAGCAAGTAACTAGATACAAAATGTGAAAGTAATACCCAGTTTGTTATTAAAAACTCCAATTTGCTTGACCCCAAGTTTAAAATGTCTTAAGTTACCAAAACATCCTCAGATGACCTGCTGGGCAATTCAGGGACCTATTATGAAATTATACACTATATCACTACCAGGTGTAAGGAGTAGGGTGTCCAATTGGTGTCAAATGTATTTACCTGGACATGTAACACAAACCATATACTCCAACTGACTTTCTGTAAACATACAGCAAATTCTTATCTTTAAGTGGACAGATTGAAGGGGTGTTAGGATAAATAGGATAAAATAGACCAATCCAGTAAGCTCCGCCTATTTAGAAATTGCCTAGCAACATGCCACACGTGTGCAGTAGAGTCGCGTGGCTGTGCCGTGCGTTAGCGTCCACGCCCTGGTCAGCGCGTATTGAAACACGCACACAGAAACTACACGCTCGAAAGCAAAATGTGCACTTAAGTATCTGGTCGTATGCGTGCACGTACAACACGCCTGCAATACGCGTAACGCGCGCCATCGAACAAAAACATCTCGACACGTACATCTAGAACGAAGTGAATGCACGACTTAGCAAAACGACAAGCTAATTTTGGTAGGTTTTTCACGTTTACACAAAAACACATTTATGAAGAGATTAAAAGTAGGTTAGGATAGTCTTATACAATCCGTTTTAAACCCGCTAGCCTCCTCTGCGCTGATAAAAATGATGTTTATGGTGTTTTTGCGTCACTCGTGCTGCATTTGCTGTAGCTCTTTGCACAAAATTTGGAGGACCCAGGTAACAAAAGTGGAGATCTGCTTTTTGGTTACCTGAGGCTGTGATTGGTCAATTCCAAAATGGGCGGAGCTTACTGGATCGATCTATTAGAGAGGAGGAAGGTTTTGAAGATAGGCACAAAATCGCGCTACAAGATCAGAAAGAGTTGAGTTGGCAAACGGTCGAGTTGACTGTAAACCAAATGTGGGTCTGTGTCCAGACACGTGCAATGCATGCTGGCAGTATTGATTGCGCTCAATGCATCATTTTATGAATGCAACGTGTGCGACGAGAGTGAGTTGCCGTTAAAAAAAATAAACAAGCTTTACACGCTTTAGGTTAGGAGCGAATTATAACAAGAGTCATTGTACACATAATGTATCGTTCCAGGGACTTGAAATGTTGAGCGCTGTATCTGTAATAGCGCAGTAACAGAGAGCGCTTTAACCAAATAAAAATGTACACAATTCAATAGGGGAACGGCCGGGACTTGAAAAATGGAGCTTTATATCGGAAAGAGCGTACTATCAGGGCGCGTTGTAATGAGAGTTTACTGTATAGCTCTATCTATAAATTAAACCTATACGTGTCCATCTGTTCACAGATGTTTTTATGACCTCTGTATTATTCCTGGGTAGCATGCGACACTTCCACAGGATGTGCGATATTAATCAATCGGTCATTTACCAGTATGCGTTGTAGGAAAAGGATGGAAGTTGGTGGACACTGGTCAAAGATAAGGAGAAAATGAACCTGTTACACAGGTGAAGTTTCTGGTCATGCTGTGACTTGCAATCATATTAGGCATATCTGATGTACTATGGTCTGAAAAATAACAATGAGAGGTCATTTCTCTCACTCCCTCATCGTACCCCCACACGAACCCATATATCCCCACCCCCCTACTCACTCCCCCAACCTATAGGAAGAGCTTTATTTGTCCAGGGGGCCCAAAAAATGCACAGCACAGACATGACAAGTATCTGTAGCACAAACAATTGGTTTATAAGTTTTTAAAAGAATTCTGCAGCTAGTAAGAATTTTATTTTGGGGCTGGCATGCACACCAAATTCTTCGATCTTTCTTTTCTCTTCACAACAAAAATATTGATGTACTTTTTAGCCCAAATGTCATACAGGTTGTTGACGTCAAAGTGATTGCAAGGTATGCTCCAGGAAAAACTACTTTAAATGTCTGACTGTTCATTTTGAACGCTCCCCCTTTTTAAAAAACAAATGGGTTTTTTTTAAATCTACTTTTTGTGCACACTTTTCCTGCTTAAAATAGTTAAATATTGCCCCAGATCGCACCACAGAACATCTAGAATCCATCTAGAAGCCGTTAGGGCTTTGCACTACCTGCTCGCTATCTTATTGTCATCAGCATTTCATGCTTAAAAATTTCACGCACCACCCCCCCTTTTTCAAAATCCTGGATCCGCCCCTGATGGCCGAGCGGTCTAGTGCGTCAAACTCAATTTCCTGTGCCAGTACTAGAATGTGGGTTCGATTCCAGGCCGTGACGGGTTGTGGCACTTGTGCTTTTGAGCAAGGCACTAAAATCACACTTGTTCCGTCCTTCGGAAGGGATGTAAAGCCGTCGGTCCAGTGTGTTACTTAGGTTTCGGTAACGCATTTTAAAGACCCCAGAGCATTCTTTCATGAAGAGCAAGGGGAGGGATTCTCCTGGTCAGTGGTGTGTCTGGCCGTTTCTAATTCAACTTACAAGTTGATAGTTATTCGAATATCTATCCCATTCCTGTAATTGGTGGTCCTTCCACTGTTGGGTGTGGTGAATAAATAAATAAACAAATAAAACACGACCGTATTACTGAATTGATTTCAAGTCTACTCAACACCTAAAATTCCTGCAAACACTCACTAGAAAGAGTCCACACCCATGTGGGCTGTTTCCCAAGAGACAGATAATAGAAATAAAACAATGTCTTAAACCATTTTTCGGGTCAGCTCCATTTTTCAGGAGGCGACACCTTTATCTCAAGTTACTAATGATATAAATGTCAAATTCCGAATGGTTTGTGGGCGGATTGACTCAAGCTGAGCTGTAAAAGACCCAGGGGAAATTCTAGAAGTCAGATTCTTGAGGGAAAAGAACCAAACGAGTCTTGTTACACATTTCACTTGCAATTCCTTGTGGATTAAAGTAAACACATTGTTGGTTTCTGTCCATTTGTCTTGTTTGTTATCAAAAATAAATTCATTGCGCTCTGACCCACAAAAATCAGAAACCTCAAAAAAACACTTGTCAATCACCCAGTCCGCCAATCTTCAGCCTCCAAAATATTCAGTTCAGACCTAATAATCATGTAAAATGCCTCCCCAAAATACTATCCATGGAAAGAAAACGGGAAATTTGCAATCTCCAATTTGGATGTGAAAGCAAAACATTTGTAAAGTCTGCACTGCTTTATAACCGGATAAATTAGGGGCCATTCTAAATAGTCAATGTTAAACAATTTCGATATTTTTTCGAAATTGTGGGTGGGTGGGTCAAAAGAAATAACTGAAAATCCAAAGTCGTGCTTTGTTTTCTTTGACCTCGGTGAACCTTGTTTCTATACCGTTATACCAAGCATGAAGGGACAAAGGGACTGAAAGGAATTCCTTTGAAATTCCTTGGATGTTTGAGACACAATGGGGGAACAATAGAAGGGGCCGTACGTACCCTCTGCCGCATGCTGCATAGGAATACCCTACCTTAGCTCCTCCGCGTGCCTGGAGATCTCGTCGAACATGGGGACAACCGAACGCACTGGTACGATGGTTAGTCGTTTACGAGCATAATCGCACTGGTACCCATCATGTATTAAGTTGATGCAGCATTTTGCGCGGGACCAGTAGCCTAACGGAAAACATGATTGTGTAATGGTGACACGTAATGTACCATTGAATGTAGGACATGTAGAACGTTCGCTGTTCAGAAAAGCGAGTAGGCTGTGCAACGGTTGTACGTACATGTATAGGTCTACGTTTGTGGGCTGTGTTGTTTAAGATTTAAAAATCAAAATTTGGGGTGGGTGGGTCAAAACAAATTTTTTAACATTGATTATTTTGAATGGCCCCTTAGTTTACAAAACATTGGTACTTTTTCAGCGATATCCTTGAAAATACAAGGATTGAGGGCGCGAAATTTTAGAATGGTTATAAAAAATGATATGGTATTAAAATCTCAACACCCATGGGAAAAATATGTGGGTCATAAATGTGATCTGGACATACTCCTTAACAGGTTAAAACTATACAATCTGTTTCTTTCCAACTGCAAATGCCTCTATAAGTTTTAAATAAAATTTGTATCGATAAGCCGGAAATGCTGTCTTTTAGCATGCCATGCATGCCACACAGAATGTGACAAAATGTCCCTTTAGTTTCCCTCTGGAAAAATAATATGGGTGGAACAGAAACTAACACATACAATCTGTACGTGTCTAAATCAGACGGATAATGATTACCATGGTAATCACGTAGTCATATACATGTACTGCTTTACCTCGCCCTACGTAGTCGTACTAATTTGCTCCTTCAGTCACGTACAGGTGCAACGGATACCTGAAAGGGACCATGTACACATACTGCTATTCAGGGATCAAATTTTATGTGTTTCAGAAAGATTCTGATTTCTAAATGCTGAATAATGTTTGAATTAAAGAAGGAATCAGTTAGGCTGACTTAGTGAGATAAAGACTAATTGAATTCATGTGCGAATTCAGTATAATCAGGAATACAGTGATTATCTGACGACGAAGGACATTCTCTGATGCCTTAGGCGTGCACCTGCATAAAGACATTCCAAATACACCTGTGCATGTAAAGTAATGTTCTTAAAACCCCAATACGTCATTTGCAGTTGACCAAAATTTCACTTCATGAGTTGACAAGAAAAACCCGACTAAAAGTGTAGAAAGCAACGGTAACAAACACCACATGATTTTGTTTTTTTTGGCTGTAAAATTATACCTTTTTGGGAGAAATTGCCAACTAAAGGTGCTTTTAAAAACAATTGTCTGCAGACAATTTTTACCATTCAATCAAGTAAAAAAAAACCTGCATGAATTGTTAAGGGTTTCTGAAGTATTACTACATGAATGTGGCTGAAATTTGTACTAGGCAGTTTAGCAAGAAATTATTTGTTAGTTATGTAATGTTTTCCAATCATGTATTCTATTACAGAAAATACGTCACCTCCGATACCTACAAATGCATTCCTATGCGCATGCGCACCAAAATTCGCTGAATACAACAAAAGACCATTACGTCACCACCACACCGCACGTCCCGCGAAAACAGAGAACACTCTCCCCTTTTTTCCAGCGCGCTGCACCGAGTGCACACGTATTCCAAAACAGTTCCGTTCCGATGTTACAACGAAGGCTATAGACCGTGCATTTCCGACACCTCTGCAATGGAGTCGTCTAAATCAAAACGAAAGTCCTTCAGGAAGACTAAATGCCGATCTTGCAGTGGACCTTTATGTCCTTTGGACTTTGATATACACTTTTCGTGCCACCGTTGCAGACTGTGTTCAAGAGAAAATCCTTGTGGAATATGTTCTTCGTGGTCAACCGAACAGTGGAAGATTTTCGAAGCGTGGCAGGACGAGCACTCCAAGCAAGGCAACGCGGCACAGTTGACCGCTAATCCTACCGGGACATTACCGATAGTTACGGGACATTTTCTGATGTCTTCCGGTGTAAATACCAAGCCTAGTTCCTGCTCTGTTCCGAGTAATCTGACCACAACATCCAGCGGACTTAGCGGAGCTTCAGGGAATGTGCCCCTGACCTCGTTTATTCCATCGAGCACCGAGCCTGACGTAACGTTCGTCCACCTTACACCAGGCGAAACTCAAATACCTACATTCGGGCCAGATTCTCGCCCCTCTGGATCTTCATATTATCCACATGATCCACGTTTCTACACCTCATCTTTTCAACCAACATATCGGAGCTCTCATCACATGATTTCTTCCGACGCAAGGTCATGTAATTTTCCTCGAGACTGGCAGACAGACAGCCGTCATAATCCGATCTCGTCATACATTTCCTGTTCCAGAGAACGTGACAACATAGTTCCAGCTCAGCCTTCACATCGTTCACTACACGATAGAGACTTGGAACATCAATCACGATCCTCCAGACATCGGTCCCGATCCCCCAGACATCGGTCCCGATCCCCCAGACATGGAGAATTCCGTTACGACTCTGAGCATGTTCCACGAGATAAATATCACTATTCATCCAGAGGCTTTACACGCTCTCCGGTTAGGCGTCATCGCGACCTTCGATCCCAGTCGCACAGCAGCTCGGGTTCACCATCAATCCATCGTGACCAGGCATACATGTATGCACACTCGCCTGCGTCTAGCTCTTCTGACCTGGATTTTGAATACGGTACCACCTCCATGTTCCAACGAGGCAAATTGATAATCCCGGAAGTTAGTCGGACCTTACAGTTTCCTCCTCCCTCGCCAGTGGAAATCTCTCGACCGTCCTTTCGTAGAGATTCCTCGACAGGCGCTTCATTGCCCAAATGCACAATACCTGTGGACAGTTTCTGTGCTGACATTATGGATAACAGTTTTGCCCAAGTTTTGAAGAAATCATCAAAAATCCCTCGTCAGGAGTATTCTCTCTTCAAAACTAATGATGAAGACACTCGGCATTTCTTTTCAGTACCGAATATTTCAACGCAGGTTAAAGATAAGCTGCGCTCAGGGAAACCAGGCTCGCTTCCTAAGAAACGCATATTCCAAGACAAGCAAATCAGCGACATAAACAACTCCCTGGAGAAGTTGGACCACCGTTTACGTCATGGAGCTAAAGTGTCGAGTTTCTCCCTCCTTCTCTCTGACGTGTTGGCCCGAACTTCAGAAGATCCTAACATAGTAGAACCGGACCTTCTCCCAGTCATGTTCAAGTTCCTTGATGACTGTTTAGCCTCCTCTCTTCGAGAGTTCGCAGCTGGTTCGGCGCTTATCTCATCCTTACGTCGATCCCTGGTGCTAGACAACATCTTCTGGCCTTCGCTGGGATCAAGAGAAGAGATGGAACAACTTCCATTGTCTGGACCCGACTTATTCAACAACAAATTTGAAGAAGTCATGCTAAAAGAGGCGAAGCGACTGAAGACGGAGGAGAGGATTGATTTTCGACGTCACTCTTCAAGACCTCCAACTCCGTCATCTTCTGGCAGCAGTAAGACCTATGGCAGATCCAGAACCTACCCGGACAGGCCAGGCACTTTTCGTCGCTCCCAGCAGTTTCAACACCAACGAAGAGTCTCGTTTACCACCCCAACCTATCGGCGGCGATATACAGGCTCGACCAGAACACCACGCTCAAAGTACGCACGTTCCTTCGGGGGTCAAAATCCACCCGGAAGTAAGAGCCAGTGACTACTGGCCCATACCAGTCCAGCCAATCCCAGGTCCGGTGGGGGGCCGTCTTCTTCATTATCATCACAAATGGGCGCAGATCACAACAGACACATGGGTTCTTCAAACCCTTTTATCGGGATATCGTCTGGAATTTACCAGTTCACCACCTCTTCTGGAGATGTTACCTCGGTGCCTCACACCCCTTCCAAAAGATCCTTCACGCCAAAAAGCCTTGGAAGACGAGATAACAGCTCTAAAGGACAAGGAAGCAATCATCATTCAGCCGCCCTCAACCCTGGGGTTTACTTCAGTGTTTTTCCTCACTCCAAAGAAACCGAGTGGTTGGCGCCCAATTATCAATCTCAGGCCTCTCAACGCCTTCATTCGCCCAAAACATTTTCGTATGGAAACCTTGGCCACAATCCTCCAGTCTGTTCCTCTCGGCTGGTGGGCAACATCTTTGGACCTGAAGGACGCTTACCTCCATGTCCCCATTCACAAGGAACATCAGAAGTTCCTGCAATTCATTTACCGAGGCACAACATACCAGTTTCGATGCCTCCCATTTGGACTGTCCACAGCACCACGGGTATTCACCAGAATAACCAAGGTTCTAGCTGCAGCACTACGCAGACAGCACATACGTCTGTACGTTTATCTGGACGACTGGCTCATTGTGGCTCCTTCTCAATCAGAAGCACTCCAAGCCATATCAACAACAGCCAAATTGACACAAGACCTCGGGTTCATTATCAACCGGCTGAAGTCATCTCCGATTCCCACGCAAACCCCCAACTTCTTAGGGGCAACCCTGAACATGATAACAGGGAAAGCTACTCCCTCCTTAGACCGTTGTACAACTCTGGAGGAATGCGTCAAGATATTCCTAGCATCCAATTTGCTTCCAGCCCGAGCATGGTTACGCCTCTTGGGATTTATGGCAAGCCTAGTCGAGATAGTTCCATGGTGCAGAATGCACATGCGTCCTATCCAGCTTCATCTCCTCCATCACTACCGACCAAGGAGGGATCCTATCTCAAAGATGGTGCCTTTGAATCCGTTGATAAAATCCCATCTTCGCTGGTGGATGTTACGCCAGAATCTATTGTGCGGCACAATCTTTCCTCGACCACCTCCTTCGATTACGATCACGACAGATGCCTCTACACGAGGATGGGGTGCTCATCTGGACGACCTCTACCTTACGGGAGTATGGTCCAACTCGGAGCGTCTCCTCCACATCAATCATTTAGAACTCCTTGCTGTTTGCAAAGCTTTATACATGGCAGAAAGCAGGCTTGTAGGCCAGGTGATACATGTGAAATCAGACAATTCCACAGTTGTGTCTTACCTGAATCGCCAAGGAGGGACTCACTCCCCTTCCCTTTGTATGCTCACATGGCAACTCCTCAGTTGGTGCATTCCTCGACAGATTTCCATCCAGTCGAGTCATCTGGCGGGAAAGAGCAACACCATTGCCGACGCACTGTCACGAGGTCGAGCTCTTCCGACAGAGTGGACCCTTCATCATCCCACAGTTCAACATGTATTCAACATCCTGGGAACTCCCCACATAGATCTGTTCGCATCCCACCTGAACAACCAGTTGCCAACTTTCTGCTCACGTCACAAGCACCCTCTGGCCTGGGAGACGGATGCTCTGAGCTTCAGCTGGAAAGGAATCCTCGGATATGCCTTTCCCCCAATCTCTCTAGTGTCTCGGATTCTAACAAAAATCCAGCAAGAGAAATGCAAGATTATTCTAATAGCACCCTTTTGGCCAAGACAACCATGGTTTCCTCGAATTCTGGACCTACTCAACCATCGCCCAATCGCCCTACCAGACCGTCCAGACCTCCTCTTCCAACCCAAGTCGAAGATACTGCACCCAGATCCAAAGAGCCTCCATCTCTGTGCCTGGATGCTATCAAGTTGTCCCTTAGAACGGCAGGCCTTTCTACAGACGCTGCAAATTTGGCAGCCAAGAGCAGACGACCCTCAACTAAACGAACTTACGATAACCGCCTCCAACACTACATCAAATGGTGTGCCAGAGAGGCTGTCAATCCCACTCTTGCATCTGTAACAAATCTTGGGGATTTCTTCCTCTATCTGTTTAAGTCTGGCCTACAGATTACGACGATTCGAGGCTACAGATCAGCCATTGGAGTGATTCATAAGGGCTTTGAGGACGGGACTAACTTGTCTAATAATTCGGCGATCTTTCACCTGATCAAGGGCATGTTCGTGGAAAGACCACCATCTAAGAAATTAGTGCCTTCTTGGGACCTCGGTGATGTTCTGTATAGGCTCACCAAAGCTCCCTTCGAACCAGCTGGAGACTCGTCTCTGCACCATCTGACTGTCAAAACTGTCTTTCTGCTGGCTGCATCCACAGCCCGTCGCAGGAGTGAGCTCCATTCACTCTCTATAGAAAAGGGTCACCTGCGTTGGGAACCAGGTGGTGTGCGTTTAATCCCACGTATTGGCTTCCTGACGAAGAACCAATCCCCGGATTTTACACCGCCAGACATATTTGTGCCAAGTTTGTCTTCCTTCTCAAGCATCCAGGAGGACAAGTTATGGTGCCCGGTTAGGGCCTTGAAGTTCTACATCTCACGCACTGAGAATCTACGAGGCAATACTAAGCAGCTCTTCATCACGACAATCCGTCCGCACAATCCAGCATCTCAGGCTACAATTTCGAGGTGGATCGTTGAAGCCGTTATTTCTCTCCCCTCTTCCTATACAGGTACAGGTGCAAGGTCATTAGATGACACATACCGAACAGGACCTGCCCAGACCTCCAGAAGCCCACACCGTATGAGCCGTGTTCAGGAAGATTCTAACAAGCCAAACGAGTGTTGCTATGCACCTCAGGCTGTCAAACCGGCTCACTTGCCACACGAGGCTCGCTATGCACCTCAGGCAATAAAGAAAGCAGAGAGCAAGCCAGACGAGATGTATACACCTCGGGCTTCAGTAAAAGCACACCAGACCCGCAGCATGTCAACATCATGGGCTCTCTTTCAGGGTGTGGCCATTTCCGAAATCATGCAAGCAGCATGTTGGAAAAATCCCTCAACCTTTACATCATGCTACCTGAAGGATGTTTTGCAAACTGAGGGCAGAATGGGCAGACAGGTCCTGAAGTCAGCTGCACGGTCATCAACCCAGAGATCCCGTTCAGCAGTCAGTTCATCAACCTAAACCGGTTCGTGACATCTCATACGGGTATGTCTTGACTATCACTTTTGATTATGTTCAATTAGTCACTGGTAAGACCTCTGGACACCACACTGCATGTTCCTTCCCTCCCTTCAGGGCTGGAAATTCACGGAGGCCACGGAGGCCATTGCCTCTGTTGCCCCTGGTCTTGGCCTTGGTGCCCTTTTGCAATCCTCTTATAGACTTTTTCATTTTCCAATGGAAGTGCCCTTTTTAAACTCAAAAAGACTCCTCAAAAAATACAAATGGCAGCGCCCTTTCAGTGACGAAGTTCCTGCCCTGTCCCTTGTTCAGTTTTCGGTGCTAATCTGCATTTGTAGGTATCGGAGGTGACGTATTTTCTGTAATAGAATCTCCCAAATCTTCTGGGATTTCCTATTCTATATAAGAAAATACTCACCTCCGATACCTTCCCACCCAATATCCTTGAGCTCAAACATTTTAAGATGGAAAAAAGGGGAGAGTGTTCTCTGTTTTCGCGGGACGTGCGGTGTGGTGGTGACGTAATGGTCTTTTGTTGTATTCAGCGAATTTTGGTGCGCATGCGCATAGGAATGCATTTGTAGGTATCGGAGGTGAGTATTTTCTTATATAGAATAGGAAATCCCAGAAGATTTGGGAGAATCTGTCTTTAAATCCCCAATTTCAGCATTATTTCGCTTCTCAAATCTCACACATTTTAACACCTGCCTAAGCCGTTTAAAGTGCATTCAATTATCTCCCCCTATCCACCAGTAACATAAAACCATAAACTATTGACAATGTTAGTTTCAGTACTGGCTTACCAGACTTTGTATTGTCTTGATTTCTAGAGCTTTGCCCTGGGTTATTTTTGCAGTCTTTAGTCTCGGATAACATTTCTGTTTTTCCGCCACAAGCTGGGTTTTATCTGGGGCTTCAATGCCATTGATATAGGCCCTATATACTTGTTTCATAATACATACAGTCTCTTGTCTCTAAAAAGGCTAATATTGAGACGTAAATTTGTCAGACTTGGTTTACTCTGTCTATGGACTTTTATCCGTGCTTCTGATTGGTGAATCCATGACAACATGTACCATCTTCCTATTTTAGGTTGCACTCTGCATAATGCGCCCTGGTATCCCAAATGCACTGCGTCCCTTACACGGAGCTGCACACTATTCAAATGTGACGAGTGTGCGTCTGATGCGGCTTGTTATGCGCATGATTCTCTGCGTGTACTTCTTGCCCTCATCCGCGAGTTTGTGTGTCAAGTTTGCTTGAAGATAAATTTGTTATCCCACTCGCGCTCATGGTATATTGGATGCAGATGTACTACATTATGCAGTATTCCACTTGTGCTTACTGGGATAATTAATAGTGTACACAGGATACAAAAAAATGACTCAAACCTCCATGTATTTTTAAAGCACCAATACATCGTTTGAAGTGACCCAAAATTTTACTTTATCATCATACTTGACCAAAGAAATTGCCAACTGAAGGTGTGTAAAAAATATTTAAAAAAATTCCAAACCATTTTTTACCATTTAGTAAATACACAAAAAATATGCATGGATTGTTCCATCTTCCTTTCGCAACGGTCTTTCCTGCACGTACCTAGTTTGCCAAGAACCCTTGCTGAAACGAGTTGAGCTAGGCTGTATTTCAGGCCTCGGGCTGTTCGACCAATGAGAGACAAGATATCTTTGACATGGAACTTTTGACCTTTTAATGAAGCCGTTTCGAAGAATCATCTCACGTGTTGTTCATCTCGCGACATCGTAGCCGCAATTACCACAATTTGTGTGGGGGAGATCTTTTTATGTACATATATAATTTTATCTTGCACGCAGTATAAATGTTCGTAACTGAAAGGAAGACTTACTATATTTCGCTAAAAGCTAAACGCAGTTCATCTGAATAAAGGCCTATTAAACAACGCCCTTACAGTAACTGTTCATTTAAACATTAGACCCCACACACTAGTAAAAGTGGACGCTACCACTAAACGGAGCGAGGTGCGTGATTGGCTCTAATTGCTGTTAGCAACAGCGTCCGTAGCTATGATGCATTTTGAATGTCGCGCTACGTGCACGCGTGCTTTAGTATATCGGCACTGCATGCGATAACCGAGAAACATGCGCGGCGCGTGATTGGTCAGTTGCGATCACTGTCACTGGCTAATCAATATTCATATATATTCCTCAATACAGCCCAGCTCAAGTCGTTTCAGCAAGGGTTCTTGGCAAACTAGGTATGTGTGCAGGAAAGACCGTTGCGAAAGGAAGATGGGATTGTTCAAGTATTACTGTATCTATGTGGCTCAATCTTCTACAAGGAAGTTTATCAACATTATTCGCTTTAGTTACATGTATGTAGGCCGATGCTGTTCCTGTTTATAGAAGCTTTCTAATCTCGTAATCTGTCTTCAGGGACTGTCTGAAGTAAATTACAACATTCATCTTAGAACTGACTTCAATGGTTTCTTAAGAATGATAATCATGCAGGAATGATCCCATAAAACACTGCATGCTACATTCCGCTCCTAACTAAAAACAGACCACATGTAAAAGTCATGCAGTCAAGACCCAGGTGAAATATCACCTCCGTTCCCTATATTAATGTCAGAAGCAATTGAGTGAATAACAGCTCAACTTTTAAAAACAAGCAGTGCTCCACGGAAGCATCATTACCTAGCCAAAGGTCAGAAATTAAATTACAGCCACTTTGGGGTTCCTTGTAAGTAGTTCTCCAGATTCAACAAGTAAAGTACGCACCAAGTCCGAGGTGGCAAAATGTCTCAGACTGGATGGTGCCCATAATTTCTCCTCTTAAATCTGTCTAGAACACCTGTCTACATCTTAAACTTTCTCCATCGTAAAATAAAATACTTGTTTTTCATTAAAACAAAATCAAGGCAACAAATGAACCATGCATTTTCATTGAAGTTGAGCAAAATTTCAGTTCTAAAGTGGTGTTCCCATTGGACTAATTTTTGTAAAAATCCCGTAGTTGTGCAGGGAGAGTAACAAAATTTAGTCCAATGGGGACGCACGGAGAATTAGCGTCCCTGTAAAGTTACTGCGACCACGATGTAAAACTTACAGGGCGAGAGAGGCCGCGAAAAACTTTTTGCTCAGCCGTGGAAAACAGGGCCCTCGAAAAGTCCAATGGGAACAGTTTCGCCCTGTAAAATGAACACGACCCTGCAGTAAACTATGGGCCTGCACGGCAAAAGTTTACTGCAAGGTCGCGGTAGCTTTCCCGCATGGGCACTGAAAGCAATTGCAAATGGGAACGCATGGAAAGATTACACAGAAATGTAACTTTCCGCGAGGCAGCGGAAAAGAAAGTCCAATGGGAACATGCCTTAAACCTCTGGGCCAAAAACCATTGTAGTTCTGAATCAGTTGTGAACTTGACTGTACAAAAATTGGGATTTAAAGTTAAAGATAATGTACATAGCAACTTTTCGGTCATTATCACAAATCGGCCTGTTGCCAAAAAAACCCAACCCAACTATAAACGCCAAGTGGCAGTTATTTGAATTCCACTGTCAAAAACACTGCCTTTATGAATTCATCAAGTTATTTTATCAGTAAATTGGCTGGACTTGGTTTGCTTTTGGTCTTTTCTTCTGACCATTTTAGTTTCAAAAACCTTGAGTGCCACTTTATCAGGCTGAAATGTCAGGCCCAAGTGCAGCTATTGAGAGCTAAAGAAAATTGATGACTGTAGCAACAACAAAACATAATCTGAAAGCGAACCTTTTCGTTTGGCCTTACCTACCACAAAGGTATTTATAAAGGATTATTTCACTGCAGTGCATTCTGACTGTATATTTTTTTCTACTCTGACCATGGAGCTATAGCAAATGCTGCACAACCCTGCACCCTCCCCCTCTTTGGCCCCAATATTAGGATTAGGTCAGGGCTTCCCCATAATTTTTTAACACTGGCTACCTGGACCACTGTGGTCACATCTTGACTGGGCCGCCAGCATCTTCAGTGGTCCTCCATTTTTTACATGTAATTTTTACAGGGTGCTCACCACCCCCCTATAAAAAAAAGCCACCCATGTACACTTGCTTGATTAATTAATTAGCTGCTTGTCGCTGTGGATTTTAGATTGTGGCAGCATTATTTACTAGGCAGAATATTTAGGCTACATGTATTTTATGTTATAAAGAACTGGTACAAGATTGTCTTAAAGGGCCTGTGACATGCTAAACAACTTTGTGCCTGAGCTTTGCTTCATAATGACGGATTACTTGTTCAGCAAGACATACTATTGTTCGTTTGGATGTAAAATCAATAAAAGGTGGCCTTTTTCAACTTTGAAGATTTCATTGCAATAAATCACAGACAGAGGGTGCTGTTTTGAGTGCATCACATAAGGAAGACAGAAGGGAAAAGTTAAGAAAAAACATAAGACTTCAAGTTGGACTTGTGGCAAATTGCTGCAGTTTCTACCCCCAGTTTTGTCATGGCTTACAGCAGGCAACATGTAAAACAAACTCAAACAGCCATGGATTACAAAAGTTTCAGGAAAATTGAGAAAAAAGTGGAATCTTTTGTGCACATTTGAATGTGATTTTCCTGTGTTTGCCTCTTGTGACATCGTGACCTTGGTCATGAATATGCATATTTTCATTAGCATAAAAACTAAAAACCTTTGTTTTAACCCCCAAAGCAAGCTCCAAATATAATTTTTATGACTTTAACTGAGTAGAGTGGTTTTAAAGCATAGATTTCATTGATAAAAATCCTAAATAAGGGGCCCTTTAAAGGGCCCCAGACTTTTCGAACAGTGTTTGACTGGCATTTGGCCACCGGACCACTGTTATGTTCGAGCCCTATAAGGACCTGGGCCCATTTTCATGGAATGTGTTTAGCACAATTTCTTTCCTCTGTAAAATGAGTTACCAGCCAAAATTGTATGTCAAATTGTATTTTTTAGGAACAGGAGCAAAATATCAGTAAATACACATAATATACGATTTTGGCTGGCAACCCAGTTTTGTAAAATAAAGCAAAGAAATTCTGTGCTAAACAAATTTGTGCTAACGGGTTCCATGAAATTGGGCCTAGTAGGTCCTTAGGAAGAAAAAACAATTTACTACAACCAGGCTGAATCTAGCTAAATGCAACCCACACAGACTCATTCAGTCATTGCCTTTAATACTCGTCCATTCTGAGGAGATATGTGGGAAATTGCAAACAGCATCTGGTCATGTCCCATCCACTTATGGTTGCCTAGTTATGACCAGTATATAGTCATGTAGAAAGCTCACATCCAAGACAGATGATGATTTATAATGGGTTCATCAGGGCAAATGGGTCTTATTACTGTACTCTGAAGGAAAACAACATCCATGAACATCTCCAGAGACAAGATGGGAACAATGAACATGTCTCAGGTCAATGAGGTCCGGGTCTTGTAGAATTTCATAGATTTCTCTGAAAACTGCTTTCCACATGGCACCAATTTCTGAAGAATGATTTTGTGTTCGTATTAATCATATGCTATGTTAACTAGTTGTCGCTGGAAAATAGCTATTTTGTAAAAAGGCAAATGTGATTTGTCAAAAGTTAAGACCAGGGCCCAATTTCATAGAGCTGCTTAAGCGCTAGCTGAAAACGTGTGCTTACTGTAGCAGAAAAGTTGTGCTGATGTTAAGGCTATTTCACGGCCGTAGCGTGATTAAGCATGCGCGCGCTTGGAAACCGCCATTGTTGCATCACTATCTTAAGCAAAATTTGCCTCTGGGGTTAAGGCAGGTTTTCAGTTGCTTACCGTTAACGATGTCTATGAAATAGCCTGACCCTCGGTTAACGGAAAATGGGCTGTTAAACAGCTCTATGAAATTGGGCCCTGGTCAAGCACCACAAATACCGACTCTTGAGTCATTTCTACATTCATTGTATGAATCTTCTCACCAAAAGATCATACTTTGCAACACTCCGAGGCTGCCGCCACGGAGTGAGATTTGCTACACTGACAGGCCATCCACAGCTTTTAAGTTCAAAACACGGTGTGTATAGAGTACAAATGAATGGTGGAAAATCAAAGTAGATTTTTTTTAAATTCCTGAAGTAGGCTTATACCCCTTTCCCACTACAAAATCTCCGGGTTAACTCGGGGGTAACGGCAATCCTTAACCCCGAGATACCCCGGGGCAGCGAAATATCGCGCGAGCGTTCCCACTACTCTTTTGCTGGCCCGGGTTAAGACAAAAAAATCGGCCGTTAGCCCGGGGTTCGTTAACCCTGCCAGCGACCAGGGTTAAGGATGGCAATCTCGGGGTTAACGGCCAAACTCCGGGGTAAGCATTGTAGTGGGAAACCAAGCAGGGTTAAGTGTTCCCCAAGCAATCTCGGGGTTAAGACGCATGAATCATTGCGCAATACGGTGTCCAAAGGTTAAACTCGTGGCGCGAAAATGCGTGTTCAGTGCGCTATAAATCCTGCTGGCGTATTGCCTCAAGCAACATCTATCTGCCTTCTTCCCCTTTTGAGAACGTTGGCGTTGACGTTTCCTTCGCAATATTTGTAAAATTACCATCAGGACCGCGACCGATATTGCTTCCGTGTCTGGCGCCATTTTGAGCGATGTATTAGCAGTACTTTGCCCCCAAACCACTTCGCCCTCGGCTGGACCACTTCTCCCAATCATGGAGGTAGGAATACATCGCCCAAATGCTACTTTACCCAAGGGGCACTCTGCAAACGTAACCTACGTACGTGCCCGCTCACGGCTGACAGACATGCAGTTACTTAGTTTTATGCCGTTTGATGAAATAATTAGGCCTGGCTGAGAAAACACCGTCTTAATACACCCCCATTTTAATGGTATAGGCCTACACGTGATGCGTCTTGCTTGCACGTCTTGCTTGCCACGTGGGTCATGGATGTTTGGACGAAATGTTATTTGCACGAGTGGGGGTGTCGTTGAAACCCGGAAGTCGGAGGTAACCCGGAGGTAGAATTTGTTGTGACCGTGTAGTACATGCTACAATCTACCTCCGGCTTGTTATTTTAATACCGCGTAGCTCCGGGCCACCGTCAACGCACCAACTACACGTTAGCAAAAACAATCTACCTCCGGGTACCTTTGGGTACCTCCGACCACCTCCGACCTCCGGGTTTTATAAATTTCCCACGAGGGGTGTGTGGCCCAAGTGGTTTGGGGGCGAAGTGACTGTAAAGGGCAGTGCAGCGAAACGAACGCATGTGTCGAATGGTGGGATCATATTTACCGATGTCTTGTGGCGCGAAAAAGGGCCCGTTGCTTGGCGACAAGCCAGTGCAAAACAATTGCGGGACCAACTCGCGCACTCCGTCATTTCCAGTCCGCGTGTAGTGGGAAACCGCACCGCGTTAACCCGGGGCAAGCTCGCCCCGGGTTTGCCGAAACTCCGGGTTAACGAAACAAATGGGAACAGAACTCGGGGTTAACGAACCCCGGGGTAAGAAAAGCTTAACCCGGGGCGGCAAATCTCCGGGTTAAGCAGTTTGTAGTGGGAAAAGGGTATTATAAAACTTGTGAAAGTGTTGTGTACACAGGCCTGTGGAACAAGGTATCATTTTCACAGACGAAAAGTTAAACACATCAAACTAAAGTCACAATTTGCTTCTGACTTTGACTTTGCCTCTCCCACGCCCCTTCTCCCGCCATTGACCACAAGAAAGTATTTCACTTCTTGAAACAATTGAGGCCAAACTTGACAGTGCAGCTGCAGTAAATTGTTTCCAACGACCAAAGCTTTTAACATTCCACAAGAGTGAATAACCTTAATTCTGATTGGTTGATAGCTAACAGGTTGTGTTCTGACATGTCATTTATTGCCTTCATTGTTTGACAGACTTTCCTTGCCAGTATGCATTGGCAATGTACAAACTTGTGAAGCAAATGCATCTGCCATTGAACAAGAAATATCTGATTGTCAAACCATGGTCAAACAGTCTGCATGTGTGTCTGCTACTGGTATATGTGTCTGTTTTCAATACTAGAGACCATTTCCTCCAGGATTATATATCTGTACAATGTCATTCATCTTCTCTCAAAACAAAAGAAATATCTTAAGATAGATCTAAGGAGATAACTTCAGCTAAAGAACTGCAACGAATAGTGCCACAACATACCTTCCTGAAAGCCCTGTGTGCAAATTTCCAATATACCGTATGTAACAAGGACACCAAAAAATGTCACAAACTGTTTCCAATGTTACATACGTTAAATAGGAAATTTGTACACAGGGTTTTCAGAAAGGTACGTTTCTGCACTATTTGTTGCTTAAGTTATCTCCTTAGATCTGTCTTAAGATATTTCTTTTGTTTTGAGAGAGGATAACTGGCTTTGCACAGAGTTCCTGGTGATCCTGGTGAAAAAGTCTCTCCAGTATTGAAAACGGACTTACATAGCTGGCACCAAAGTGGCACCTTTAGGCAAATATTTCCCTCCCCTAACAAATTAAACACACATCACTGACTATGAATTCAACAACCCAGTGAAAAATTCACCTTGATATTGCACGAGGCAGCTCTTCAGATCCCTTTACAATTGTCCAACCCAAAAGCATTCCAGCGATTGAGGGGAGTCCTTGCAACCACAACAGCTAGCTATAGCCAAGGGCTATATGGTTGGTATTTAATCTGAACTAAATTGACACCAGTAGGACCATTTCTATAGCTCGTTTGAAACCAATAAAAGCATTTCCACAAACCGTTCCTATCGGAGCCTGAAGCTATGTTACATTGGGTGGTAACTTCAAGGTGGACTATTCAATAGTCCTGTCCCCCTGAACTGTTTATCTGCTCTGCAACTTGCGAGAGACCAAGAGAGGCACGCAATGCTTGGGGGCGTGAAGTTTAGGGACGATGTCAAAAAAGATTAGAAATTCAAATGAACATAATTAGCAGGATACATGTAGCAACGACATTCAGAGTAATTGGCTCTATGTGCTTACAAATTTATACAAATTGTTCTTGGGAATGTTACATTCTAAATTGGCCTTTTTGCATGTAACCTAAAGTTACACTAAGGCTGGCACCATGAATTTTTCACTTTTTAATGGAGGTATAGGCCTACAGAAAGTCCACATACTATACTCTTATTGCTATGTGGTGCACGTCTTTGCCTCGCAACCAACAATCTGGCCGTTTTATGCCATTCTTTCTTACAGTGAACCCGCTGTTGATTTCTGTACTTCACACCTTCCGTTTGCTCCACATAGCAACAAAAATTTGGTCTGGTAATCTGGATACTAAGCGTGCACGTGAAAGCGAGTATGTCAGTACGCAGACGCTATTCATGCGAAACACACAATGGCCTATTCAAGGCACTAGTACTTGGCAAACAGACTGCTGAAGAGAATATGGATGTCACCTTTGCAATGGATGTTTCAGCCTGACAGCTCAATATTTATGCACCTGTCAATTGTAATCCCGGCCCCGGGGGACCCGGGACTAGCGGGGACTGGGCCGGGGATGTCCAAGTGGCCCAGCGTGATACTCCCGCTACGTCCCCGCTACGTGCCCGGCCCTGCGGGGTACTTGATTTTGTACATCTCCGGCTATACCCCGGCCCCGGTATGCGGGGCATTATTGTACAACCCCCGCACGATCCCGGCCCCGACATGCGGGGCATTTAATACATCCCCCGCACAATCCCGGCCCCGACATGCGTGGCATTTTGGACAACCCCCGCGCTGTCCCAGCCCCAACATGCTAGGCATAACAATACAACTCCCGCCCGATCTCGGCCCCGACTCAACTGCTTTATGAAATTCGCGTCCGGCAAGAGTGTCCAAAAAGTACATTTCGTTCCTAAGATTTGTTATAAAATTTGTACTGCTATGTCCCCACTATTGTCCCGGTAGAGCGGGGCAACACAATTGTACAACCCCGGCTATGTCCCCGCTATTGTCCCGGTATAGCGGGGCAACACAATTGTACAACCCCGGCTATGTCCCCGCTATTGTCCCGGTATAGCGGGGCAACAAATTGTACAACCCCGGCCAAGTCCCCGCTATTGTCCCGGCTAGCGGGGCACGTTTTTTTGGACATCCCCGGCTATGTCCCCGCTACTTTCTCCAAAGTCCCGGGTCCCCCGGGGCCGGGATTACAATTGACAAGTGCATTAGAGCCAATTTATGTACTCCGCAACCCACGTCACACTTCAGTTACTTTCCCCATTTCACGGTACAACTTTCAATTTCAAAAGCACAAGCCGTAAGCTCACAAATATGGTACGTAACTTCAGTGCTTACAACATTCAATATTTTTTTCACACACCCAAGGGAACCCTATGGCATATGTGACAAATGACATTAATTTTAGGAGTGTTAAAGCCCGGCTACACGACCCAACATTTGTTGGCCAACAAGGTCTATCATGTGTCTGACGATTTGGATGGTGTGGACGTCCCTCCAGACAACACCCAACATCATCCAAAGAGTTGGTCCGTGTTGAAACATGTTTCAACTTTGTTGGAGCTTGTTGGAGAAGCGGGCCAATAGTAGATTAGAACACCTGTCACGTTATAGGCAGCAACCAACTGCAGTCGAGATATGTTGGAAAATGTTGGTTCGCGCGATCGAGCGCATCCATGTACCGCACAACAAGTTCCAACTTCATGTTGGTCCTTGTTGGCCAACAAATGTTGGCTCGTGTAGACAGGCCTTTATATGGATATTTTTAAAATAAGAAATGCGCCAAAGTCGTCAACATTTTCACGGTTCTCTGGAGTGTGGTATTTTTCAAGACTCCCCTCCCTCCCTCCGAAATACTCCCTCCGAAACATTTTTTGTCGGTACCGTGAACTGTCAACATTTTACAGTGTATGTAAAGTCGTACGCGGCCCTCGAGCTAACCCTTTCTCCTCCTATGCATATAAGCTCTGTAGACCCTGTGAAATTGTTGACAACTTTGGACGGCCGACCAAACAGGCCAAACCAACACAAAGGTGTCATTAGAACAGTACGTCTTTGTCATTAGAACAGTACCGTCTAAAATAAAGATCAAGCCTATATTAACCCATTAAAACTTATAAACTAAAACTTACTAAGGTATTCAAGTTATTGATCGGTTAACTTCCCAGTAATGGAATGATATTTTGCATAGTATTGTCCTAAAATAGCCCCAAATACACCATGTTTGTGTAGTTATACCATATTTTTTTATCAAGCAAGCGATCTGTAATATAAAGCCATAATCCACATATCTTAGGAAACCGCAAGCGAACGTAGAATTGCCCTCAATGTTTGCACAGGTTTCTCGGTCCTTTGTCAACCACCCCAAAATAAGATTATAGGCTCAAAAACCGGCTTTTGTGGCTAGAAAGTGTGAAAAATATCCCAGCTGCCCGACCTAACACAACAGAGAATTTTCCACCCTTTTTGCCCGAAGTGGGTTATAATACAGGTTCTTTCAAATATCGTAAGTCCCAACCAATCAGTATGTTTGAATTGGTCAAACCGCGACGATGTTAGTCGCCTAAAGCTATCGGGTAATCTTAATCTACTGGAAAATGCATTATAATTAGTAAAATTGTTGACACTTTGAGATATTGGGGGAGAGAGGGAAAAGTCAAGTCCAAGGAGATTGAATGACTTTGAATAATTATTGCCTTTTTGAAGTATGGAAGACTTAATAGGCCGACTACTTTGAATTGGGTATGAATCAATCAAATTTGTGGTTTAAATTTGAAGTTAGAAGTAGGCCTTATAAAAATTATAGGGGCAGTCCAAAGTTGTCAACACAGTTTTACAGAGCGTAGTATTTTTCAAGACTTCCTCCCCCACCCCCCACCCCCCTCTGCGAAATACTACTTATCGACATTTGTTGTCATTACCATGAAATGTCAACACTTTCCAATGCATAAGTTGTACGCGCCCCACCCTTAAGCCGCATCCGCATTGGACTATTTTTTGTAAAATGTTTCCGCGGGCCGCTGTAAACATTCCATCGTGGTAATTCTTCCGTGCGTCCGTACGTGGATTTATTTCAGGCTCTTCGCTGCGTAATCTTTTACAATGCTGTCGCCCCTGAAACTAATGGGGGCGTCCTACAAACGATCGCGTAACCTGACACCGGATGTTCTGCTGTCGTGTCTGTGTGAAGACAACGAAGGAAAACAACATGACTCGACTGCAGTGCTCTTGTTTTGGAGCGCGGGGTTTAGTCGAGGTCAGGTCAACTCAGTTACCCACACGGAAGTCATATGACCGTAAAGAGCGTTTTACATTACAATGCCCGTCCGCACGGGACTTTCCAGTGCTGTCAAATCTACAATGTAATTCTTCCGCGACCCAGCTCGCCCCGTAAGAATTACAGCGACGTAGCGGAAAAATGACAATAGACAGTCGACACATTACAATTTTTGGTGTTTTTCGGCCGTCCGCATTGGACTAAATTTGGTAGAATTTACGGAGCTCTCCGTAAGTTTTACCAAAATAAGTCCAATACGGACACGGCTTTTTGCCTTTAGAACCGTGAAAATGTTGGCAACTTTGGACGAGCCCCTAAGTGCAAAATAACTGCTTTCTTATTTTCACTTTGCACTCTATTTTTGAATAATATATAGGCCCATAATTCTAGAAAAATCAGATTTTTGTAAAGAAATACATTTTTTACAAACAAAAGTCCTACCCAAATAAAATTGTTCCCTCTCCTTTTGTTACGCCACTTCAAAAATATGAACACATAACATGAAAGATATTATTTAAGTGGCATTCCCCACAAATATGTATTTGAACGGGCCATAATTTCAAATTGTTCTAATACTCGCAAATTTCCAGCCATCCCCTCCCAGACTCTCCCTCCACTCAAGATTTCGCCCACACACACTTTCCCTCCAACACCTTGCAGTTAAAACACCGCGGACCACATGGGTCACATATCACAAGCCCGCTCATGCAAAAGATACACACTCCTTGAATAAGACCCTTACCACAACCCCACAAAAGACCATTGTGAACATGCAGGCTCCGAAATGCACATTGGGAAATACCAAAACTTGTTGACTTTAGGATTTGAAATCCACGCTTAGTAGACTATTATGAAATCTATTTAGACTGTATTTGAAGGAAACAAAGTGAATAAAACAGCCAAGGGTGTATATCAGAAAAAAAGGTATACACTCATAAGTCATAAAACTGTAGATAAAATGGAAATTGTATTATATTTAGAAAATTGGCTCACACATACCCGTAGGTTTCATGTTTTTATTAACGTAGTCATCATGTTGGGAATTTCACGCCTGACCGAATATGGGCTAGTTTAACCCGACTAAAATAGAAACAAACACCACATTATTTTTTTCCCCGCCTGCAAAATGGTACCTTTGTTGGAGAAATTACTAATTGAAGGTGCTTTTGTTTAAAAAATGTTTGCAAACGATTTTTTACTATTCATTTAACACAAAAACCATGCATAGATTTTGAAGTATTACTGCATCTATGTGGCTGAAATTTCTACAAGGCAGTTTATCAACATTATTCTTTAGTTATGTAATGCTGCTGTTCCTGGAATTCGTTAAAAAGTTTCATCTGTAAATGATATAATAACCTTTAAATTGTATCTTTCAAGCTAAAAATATTCCATTGGTCTGCAGAAAATAATAATGAGTTAGTGAATTAAAGATTGGAATTTGGATGAACTTGATTCCTTCTTAATCCAGCCACAGCCAGCCACAATTTCCATCATCAACAAAAGCCCATAAAAACTAACCAATCCAACCCTGAGTAGTCGTTGTGGAGTAATTTATAGCCAACAGTTGGTCACCCCAGACAGCGTTTTGATGGGGTCACCATTGTCGTTCCATTCCATTCCAAGTAGCCAACCAGATTCCATTGGCTTCCATTGACTCACTGATACAAAACACCAATGGACAACTCCCCCCTCCCCAAGAAAAAGGTGCTTAACACAGTTTCGCTTCTGTTAAAAAAAAAAACCTTATTACTAGTAAACTTTTGTAATGACCAAGTAAATGATGTGAAAATTACAGTGACTCTGACAGCATATTGACAGGAATGGGCAAGTTGAAATTTTGAAGTGAGAATGATTGTCTAAACTAAAGGCCTGTTGGCATTGGACTCTTTTGGGAAAACTTACCAAGACGATGGGTACTTTTCCTATTTTAAGTCCAATGCGGACAGCCTAGAAGGTTTTCCTCTCAGTAACTTTTCCTGGCCAGGTAAATTTACCTGGGAACTTTTCCCGAAACGAAAAGTCCAATGAGGTCACAGCGAGTCAGTAAAAGCGCTCTGGAAGCATACGCCCGGGCCGTGAAGGTCAAACTTTTACGGTCCGGACGTATACTTCCAGAGTGCTTTTACCGGCTTGATGTGTCCGCATTGGACTTATTAGAAAAGTTACCTGGTCAATTTTCCTGGGCAGCAGTTGGCCAAGAACAGTAACCGCTGGACTCCGGAAACGTTACTTAGAGGAAAACTTCCTAGGCTAAAAATGGGAAAGTACCCATCGTCTCGGTAAGTTTTCCCAAAAAAGTCCAATGCGGACGGGCCTTTGGGAACCATTTTCTTTACTGCAAAGTGCATATACATGTATGTATTCATAATCTGGACATGACCTCAGCAGCAAAAATGGCTGGCACCAAAGTCCAAATGCTGAATTAAAGTAATCAATAATACTAAAATAAATATTTCAACAAAGTGGTGCCAAAATTCGGCTTCTCTTTCCGCCAGCCATGGGTGAGTGATTTCAGCTCTTTTCAGGTGAGAGAATGGAGGGATTTCTATGCACCTGCAGTGCTCATAATACCATAAAATGTTGACAAAATATTGATAAAAATACAGCCACCCAAATTTCGCTTCATTGGTTCCAGGTCTACCGTGAAGGCTTAAAATGAAAACTTTTAAAGTTAAAATCACTAGTCACGTTAACTATGAGTCAAAAACAGTTTTTAATATGGTTGATAATGCACACATTGTCTCTCCCCCACCCCCTGCCCCCCACCCCTGCACTGCCACACCCCCACAACCCCCCCCCCCCCCCCCCACCCCCCTGCACTGCCCTACCCCTTAGGTGGGGGTTGGGTCACAATTTTCATGCCCAAGCAGGGCTTGAAATTCATCACTGAAAGGGCACTGCCATTTGGAGTTTAAAAAGGGCACTTCCATTGGAAAATGAAAAAGTCTATGGGAGGATTGCAAAAGGTCACCAAGGCCAAGAGCAGGGGCAACCTCTGTGGCCTCCGTTAATTTCAAGCCCTGCCCAAGGGTGGGGACTTTGACCCATTAAAATAATCAAGACGTGCATGTTTTGCACCCCTGGGTGGGGATTTTTGTCAACTAAATTTTGTCCCAGGGGTGGGGATTTTGTCATGTGAAAACTTTGTGCTTGTTTATATTCTACCTTATTGACAATGCACTCCAAAAGGCATCAATACTGTAGATTATTTACTATCACAGAGTATTGTTTTGGGAAAAATTGAGAGTAAAAAGTAAAAGTTTGCACAAATCTTCCTCTCCTCACCAGCAGCCGATTTCACGAATCCTTACACACTGCGTAAGCCCGCTTGTGCAACTTTTTATTTCGTAAGCTGCGCAACCTTCCTGTGATAATTACACGCAAGCTTATGGGGCTTATGCCATTTCCAAAAATTGCGCAAGCTACGCAATTTGTCGTGAAATCGGCTGCAGAGGCTGTTCCGGGAAGTTATGCACCTTATCCTTTGAAGGTCAGGACTGCACAAAAGTAATTTTACTGGTAAACAAAGCAGTAGCATCCATCTACACGCACTTGCAAGACTTTATATGGCCTACTACAACTTGCCTCTAGCCTAAAGGAAAACGGTACAAACACTTGAGTTTGGAGCAGTTGTGTGGACGTCGGGCATTACTGCAACCCAGGCTCATAGTATTGAGCGAGTACAAAAGAGGGCGCTTCGTATAATTGATTATCCAACTGCATTATCTTATATAATAACCTTCTAGAAAAATATTGACAGATTGTCGATTAGACGCACCATATGTTAGCAACTCGTTTTGCCAAATCGTTGTTTACTTCTCCTAGACATCACCATTTCTTGCCCCAAACACGACAATTTACATCAGGTCGTAGTCTCAGGAATGGCAATCAAATTGATATCCCTTGAGCAAGAACTCAGAGGTTCAGTCAGTCCCACCCCCATACCTTACTTTGTGCAATTACTTTTAAAATAATGATTTACTTTAAAACTCAAGTTTTCTTTTTCTGATCTGGTTGTTCTCCGTTTTGTAACGTCAAATGACAATGCTCATCTTTTGTGTTTTTGTGCTCCAATTTGTTTCTCAGTTTAATTTTAATGTGTGCTTTTTTTCTATAAATATGTAAACCAAATGTTTTTTAGTCCTTGACTTTTTATTTGGTCAAATTTTAAATAAACCGATAAATGAATGAAATGAATACCATACCTAAAACCTCTAACAATATTAATACCACACATAGCTCGTTTGCATAGAGCGTTAATAATTAGATAGGTGCCTACAGATTATGAATGCGCCACTTGGTTCATTATGCATGCTATATTTGCTCGCTAATCATCTGCGTCAGACATGTTAATGGTTGTGCAATTCTTGATAGATTTGTCAAGTCACGGAATGTCCATAAAAATTTCTCTTTCTCAGAGTTGGACTTCAGATTAAGGGTAAAAGTACAAGTGAATATATCCCAAGGCTATTTCCAACCAGCATAATGTGCTCGTGTACTTTGAATGAAATTTTACAAGGCCATGTCAGTAATTGAAATAGTGATGGATGTAAGTTTAACACTAATGGCAAAAAGCAATTTTTTCCCTGTTGACTTATAGGGGTTTCGGACTATGCTCGGGCGGGTTAAAGAAAAATTAACCCCGAGATTACCCGGGTAATTCGGAGCGTTCACACTGCACTTCTCGGGCTTATTTTCACCCCGGCGTCGCCCGGGGCCACCCCCGAGATTTTTTCTAGTGGGGAAAAGGCCTATATAGGCCCTACATCTGTGAGAATGTGTAACCACAGTTGCCCCAGCAACACTAATGTTTAGGATGATTTGTACTCAGATAACACTTAATCATATCTATTAAATGGCCTTACCACTAAAGTCTGCCCCATAACCCACCCAGACTGGTCAAGTATGTAATATTATACACCATTCCATTGCCAGGTGCATAGCTAATCAATTCAAATTAGTAAGATTTGTGGGGGCAGTGTCATCTTTTTTTTCAGAACTGGCCGCATTTCAAGCGTGAAACAGTAGCCTAGAGACATGCTCGCCCTTATTCCTTCATGACATTTATTTCTGACAGACGTAATATGTTTCTGCCGATCAAGGGGTGCATATTTTACAAACTGCTGTATAGGCCTATGCCTAGAGATGTGGAATTCCCAAAGTTCAGGAAATTCTAGAGCTGAAAATTCCATGGCACATTCAACAAAATACACGGCTCACAATAAGTTAGGAATATTGTGGGATGTACAACACTGTACCTATAGATATATCATTGAGGGTATGCATTCCGCTTGTGAATGATTTTGTATATGATTAGACAATTGTATCTGCATGACAGACACACCTTGTCACAGGAACAGGTGAAAACAGTCATTTGGGAAAACAATTCCAAAATTGACAACATACGGATTAGATCCCTAACTTATTGTGAGTAGTGTAAGAAATGAAACTAAAAGTGGATTCACACTAGAGCCGTGTCCGCATTTTACTTGTTCTTCGGGAGGTTTTACCGAGACGATGGTAAAATGAAAAATGGCTTTAAATTTTACTGCTGTCTGCATTTGGACTTTTTCGACACAGGAAAATTTACCGAGATCCTGGGAAAGCATGCGCAGTGTCCTTTAGCAGGATGACCTTAACATCCTGGACATGTATGCTTCAACAGCGCTTTTACCAACTCGATGTGTCCGCATTGGACTTATCGTCTCAGGAAAAGTTACCTTGTCAATTTTCCTGGGCAGCAGTTGGCCAGGAAAAGTAACCGCTGGACTTGAGAAAAGTTACTGAGAGGAAAACCTCCCAGGCTGTCTGCACTGGATTAAAAATGGGAAAGTACCCATCGTCTCAGTAAGTTTCCCCCACAAAAGTCCAATGCGGACAGGCCTTAACCCTATTCTTTCATTGTGAATGTCAAATTGAACATTTTTCTTTTTGGCAGATGAAAACTTTTCCCGAACAGGTGTTTGTAGGTATGTGCAAATAAAACTGAATGAAACAGCTTTTACCCTGAATTTATATTACAGCAGAACAAAAACAAATAAAGTACGTAAATCTGTCACACGCTGGTGCCACTGTGACAAAAACACTTTGATGAGAGTAGTATGCCAGTCACGTTGCTCCATGGACCCTAAGGCAAAGCTTTAGTTGCCGTGGTTACGCAGGGACCAAGTGGTATAACCCTTCTTGGGTTATAAAACAAGCACTTCTCATTAATGGTCCATTTTCTCTCAGTATTTCTGTCGTCACCTTGAACCATGTGATGGAATGCTAGTGCTTTGCTTCATAGCTCCATGATTCCAGCAGTGCAGAGTGACTGCAGAAATAATTCCTTATAAAGAATTAAATATTTGTTCAACTTGAAGTGATTTTGGCCAAAAAGAATAATAATTTTAACAGAATATCACAGCTGCAGCACCAGACAAAGAAATGTTTGTGGACACTTTGTGGATCTATTGTCACATCAGGCCGAGTAAAAAATAAAACATGTTTCTCGTCCGGGTTTTTTAAAAAAAGGAGGAAGAGGGGCTTTTTATTTTTTTATTTTTATTTTTCAAGATGACTGCCATTAGAGATTTCTAGGCCGCTGCAGGTAAATAGACTCGTGCGAAGACATATTTAGCGATGGTACAGTAGCTACACGATGTAGAAAGTCACCGAGAGAGTCTATATAGAAGACTTCGAACTCGCAAGTATTTATTTTCCGACGGATTTGTTGTAGTTTTTAAAATTTGTCTCATTTTTTGGAAATAAAAAATAAAAAATAAGTCCAGGAGGCCTAAAAAAAGGAAGCGGGCGGGGACGAGAAACATGTATTTTTTTTTAATTTCGCCTCATTTAAATATGAAAATTTGCCCCCTGACATGGGCGCCGGTGCAAAAGCTCTATTGAAATGCAAATGTTCAGTTTTGTCAAAACTTTAAAATTTCTGTTGACTTGTCATTAAGTTGACATACTCCATAACAGCTTCTTTATGCCTTGCTCTATGGTAAACCTTGTCTGTGGTTTATGCTAAAAATTCTCATTTATTATTATTATTTTTTTTTATTGCTCAGTAATATAAACTCCTCAAAAAAAGTTCGGAAAGTCAAGTTTGACCGACGATTTCTCTCTTGTTACTAAATCATTTCCCTTGAATTTGGTATCATTGGAAAGCCCTGTTATTCCACTTTACAGTGATGTGTCATTTGTTATGATTAATCAAATGGGGGATGTGCAGTATAGCGGAATACAGGGGTTGGTGGAAAGTGAAATGTCCAAAAATTCACTGCTATTGTCATGCAGTGCATTCCCCTTTTGCTTGGAGGATGGGAATGTGTCAATGCACTTATTGACAATAGCAGTGAATTTTCGGACATTTCACTTTCCACCCACCCCTGTATTCCGCTATACTGCACATCCCCCAATTGATTAATCATAACAAATGACACATCACTGTAAAGAGGAATAACTGGGATATGATTAGGGAACAAGAGAGAAATCGTCAGTCAAACTTGACTTTCCGAACTTTTTTTGAGGAGTTTATTTGTAAGCTTGATCTTTCAACTTCTCATAAAGCAGTTAACAGTTATCCAACAACTCAGCATGGAATAGTCAACAATAATTACTAGTCATTATTACCAGTAGGTGTGAAAACTCCACTAAAACCGTTCTATATAAATGGGGACCTCTGACTGAAATCAATAAACACATCAACACCTCAATTAGGCCTATAACACCATCACAGCACCTGAAATAGCACCATGTGTCTGCATTTAGCACCTCCCAAAACCTTAAATCAGGTTAACTTCTTGTATATTATAAACAGTGGTAAAGACATGGATTACTTTGGAGTATAACTGACTTAAACAGATTGTGAAGTTGTCCAATTTTTGATAACGGAATTTACTTGTTCCGGCTGGTACATTTCACTTTCAAACTGGCTTATTCAATGTTGACAACAGGCTTAATATGTTGTCCTGAATGAAATCTCAGAAAATCCCACCACCAATATGCCAGCTTTGCACAAGATCCAACTAAATCCCCTGCCAGATATGGGACATTCACCCCTTCAGCCAATATCTGTAGTCAAGATACTACAATTCCAAAATAGGGGTAGGAAGTGCGATATTTAAAAAAAGTGTTTTAACTGATTTTTTTAAACTTTTTTTATCTGTTCTGCGTGCTTGGCATGTAGGACTGTGTGTACATTAGTTCACTTCTGAGTTTGATAAAAAGGGTTCTTCGTGTTAAGCAACGTAAGTGCGCAGATCGGTCTCAAATTGGTTAATTTGGGATTCATCTATAAAGCACAAGTGTCACAAATGTAACTGGAATAACTATTACCTGCTAAATTAAACTTTTAAACTTCACAAAATTATTTACCAAAATCTTAAAAATCTTGATTGTCTTAAAATGTTTTATCATACTTATTTTTATTAGCCATTGGCTTAAGCTATTAAAATGTCTTGTTTAAACAAATTCCCAAACTTGTCAAAGAGTGTACTAAATAGGAGTTTGTAGAAATGGTTGGGTAGGTCTATGTAAATGAAGCATCTCATGAGCAGTACAATGGCTGCTCCTGCTGGGAAACACCAAACTGCCTATATGCGTGTTTCTATTGAGAACCATTTACCGGATAATGCCAGAAAAGACGGTAAATGTGCTCAGTAGAAACAGGTCTTATCCGCTATTTACCGGTAAATGGCGGGGAGGATTTTCCGATTTTTTTCCCCGGCAATTTTCCTTCTTGAGGAAGGAAAATGCCGGGGAATTTTTCCGGTGAGCGCCAATAGAAACACGCACCGTTCCGCCCGAGTGCGCATGCAGGGGAGAAACGGAACACGTGACCGCAAATATTGACCCAGAGTTGACCTCTGTGCAACCGCGCGCGCCAAACACATGCATTGCGCGCTTGTGACTAGTCACCACAACATCGCGCCATCTTGAATCCCACAATGCAAGTGTCTGACCTCTGCACGTGACCTTTATCCGGTAAACTCACGAAGCATCACGAAAACCTGCAAGCTCCGCTATTTACCGGATAAAGCCGCTCAGTAGAAACTTCGCGTTAGTCCCTCGTTACCCGCTATTTACCGGTAAATGTGTTTACCGGTAAAATTCCGGATCTTCAATAGAAACATGCTTTATGTAGTCCAATTTTAACAAAACCACTAACATCAACATCACACCAACAAACAAAAACATTGTGTCCTGCTCTCAATTTGGGGTTTCCACGCTTTGGTTAGGGGTGTGCCAAAAATTTAAAGTATTTTCCTTTTGGTGTGGTGAGGGTATAATACTTAATAGACAGCCGAAGCTATTAACATCATGGCCGTCAGAAAAAGTACCATTGCAAAAGCACAGGGACATGTTCAGTTATTTTTAGTGTAGAGCCATTGCCTAGGCAATTAACTGATGTATTCACTTCAGCAGTCTATGGCCATTTTTAATAGCTGCCATCTAGGGGGAAACTGCTGTCACTTAAATTGGTTGAGCACAACGTGTGCAACCATGCATGTCCTCCATGATGATGAACAAAGAAATTGCCCCACAAAATGGCAGCTATTCGATACGGTCTATAGCTCATAATCTTTGAGTAATTTTTACCATCATTTGGAACTTTTCAAATAAACTGCAAAATTATAAAGAACCTGTGACATTAATTGTTGTCGTCTATTTAGATGGCATATCATTATCAATGTTACTTTATTATATCAGTACTGTAGACAGTATGGAAATCGCAAATGTATGTCCTCAAGTCATTAAAGTAACATTTAATGACGCACAATACATGTAAAGCTTGCTAAGGGTCGTTTCACACTAAGCCTATTTGCGCAGAATGTTGACGTGCGTCAATTTGAGAAAAAGCAGCACAAAGAGAATTTAGAGTGGAATGACGCACAGAAAACCACACAATCAATTTGACAAAAAAATGTTTTTAAAAAAAAGATATTGTGATTTTCAGTGCGTTGTTTCACTCCAACGCTTTTTTTCTCCCGTGTCAAAATTACGTACGAAAAAGTTGTGTAAACCCACCCTACATGTAATACATTGTAAGCGAAATGAACTCCTATGACACCCACGCAATACATTTACATGAACTCTGCTCGATGATTGAACAAAGATGTTTGAAAGAGAAGATTGTCAGACATAATATAACGGGATAATTCAACTGGATAAAAACACGTCTGTTGAGATTTGTTGATTATTCTCCATGATGTGTCACATTCAGAGATAAAGATTATGACTCACTGTTAAAAACTCTATTCATAGCCAAAACACAAGACACTGGTGCCGTTTGTGCCATTAGACTGAAGTGACTACTGTGTCTAGAGATCATAAAAACGTGACTGCGACACCACTTGTCTCTCAAGAGCCAGGGTAGTTTAAAAGTGTTGAAAAAATGTCTTTCAATCAGTTTTGTTACAATTCCGTGTTCAGATCACATTTTTTAGCCCCCATTTTTTTCATGGGTGCTGAGATTTTGATACCCATATCATTTATTTCTCATTACTATTTTGAAATTTCGCACTCTCAGCTAGTCCATAGGTACATTTTCAAGGATATCAGTTAAAAAAAACACCCATGTTTTGTAAAGTAATTTATCTGTTCCATAAAGCAGTACTATGGTGATTACACCAACCTTTTTGATTCCGCATACAAATTGGAGATTGCAAATTTCCTGTTTTCTTTCCATGGATGATGTTTTGGGCTGAAGGTATTTTATGATTGTAAGCGAAATCCTTTTTCTGGAAAAATCCTTTTATGGCCAACTTTGTTCCAAATGTGTGCTGGTTGTTTACAAGCCCCATGAAATTTAAGAGGATAGGGCATGCTGGCCAAGTTGGCCTCGGAATGTGTTTATCTTGAAGAGGCATCGGCCAACTCAGCAGGGCATGAGGCTATTGGCCTCAGTGGCCTCAGTTAATGTTTAAAAGGCCTGCAGAGATGTACATGTATCACAAAATAAAAAGTAAATGCGGTGGCCAATTTTCAAACCAAACATTTTTAAGACACCGATGAAGTGATTAGAAATGTTTACCTTTAAATCCTTCGGCATTTGAAGACAAGAGAAAGTCCAAGTAATCTATATTTGTCTGTATGGCTTTCCTGAAGTCGCTCGCTGACTTGTCCAGAAGATTTTCCTCCATTCTTCGTGTGCAACATGTTCTTTCTCTCCTACATACTTTCAGTCCGGCTCCTGTTATTCCAAAATTTAACCAAAATGTCATATTAGACCAAAAAATTGAAATTGTCAAATGGGTCATTCTATAAATTTGGGGTCCAACGTGTGACATTTTTCTGTACCCGTTTATACACCTGACATACTGCTATTTGCCATACAAGTATCATTAAAAATGCCTTCAAACCATATTTTTATGAATTGTATTTTATGTAATCACTCTTTGAAATAGAAGGCATTTAAAGAATATGTCCTGAATTTACAAAATACAACATTTTACAAGATGTCGGATGTAACGGGGACAGAAAAAAGTGGACCCCAAATTTATAGAATGACCCAAATGCATGCTCTAGGCCAAGTCGACAACAAACGTGGTGTTTTTATATAAATTATATCAATATAAATTATTTCCCAAAATTAATCTGGCCAAGTGTTGATAGCAATGGTAACAAACACCACATGATTAGGCCTATTTTTCCCTTGTACAATGGTACCTTTGTGGAAGAAATTATCAACTGAAGGTGCTCTTTTAAAAACAATTGTCTGCAGACAATCTTTTAGCATTCATTCAACACAATGACATGCATGGGTTTGTTCAGGTTTTCTGAAGTATTATTGCGCTGTGGCTGAAATTTCTACAAGGCAGTTTAAACATTCCTTAGTTACAATGCTGCTATTCCTGTGTTTAAAATATTAAAAATCTTTAATATAATTTTTTATTATTAACTTATCGAGGTAAAATAAAAAAGAAACAAAATTATGCATTTCCTGATGTTTTCTTATCAAAATGGTCCTGAATTTAGCATGAAAATCCACAATTTTGGCTTTAAAAATTAATATTTTACAATGTGATGCCATTTCACAATCCTAAAACGTTTTGGATTTTCCAAGTTTGGCCAAACATGACATAACACTACATATTAACTTAACGTACGCCATATCATTAGCTGTTGTTAAGTTGGGTCAAGTAAAGATTTTAAGTACCTTAGGAAATAGAACCAAAGTCCGTAGTTTGTACTCGTCCATTTTTGTCCGGTAGAGGGTGTTTGATTTGGGTTATCTTGCTTTGGCAAATATTAATCTCAATGCGTCAAAAGGAAATGTCGTCTGGACAATGCACCCAATTTGATAAATTAATAAGTAATCTATTCTTGCATACTTCTGAGTAAGAATCTGACAAATTGTGCAAGCACACATTGAAAACTTCAAGAGTTGCTTGTAAACACAGACCAAGTGTGTTTCGTTTTCAAAGTTTTCAGACTGGTTTGCTTTTGCGATAAGATGCAAAATATTAAAATTGTCCCATACTTATCCATTTAAAATTAAACTAAAAATACTGATTACAGTTGAGGACTTGCACTCAAAAACTGATTTCTACTGATTGTAATCCATAATTTATTTTTGTCAACTTGTTCAATTTTTAAAAGCAATTTGAATCCTAGGCTACTCATTTTTTCTCCCAAAACCAGATCTGAAGCACAAAATAACAACCAAAATTTAGCAACTTTACAGCAGAAAAGAAATCCCATCAAACATTTATATTTTACTTGGAAAACATTTAGATCTGGTTGAGATCTCTTTCCAAATTTTCAGTTTAATTCTAAACAATATTTTAATTCGTTAATTCAATTCCTAGCACTTGTTTTCCTTGTTTTGAAACTATTTCTGGCAAATTTTACGAATGACAAGTTGGAGCCAAGACAGAAAAAAATGCTACAACTTTACAAGTACTTTAGTACAACAGCATTTTAACAAAATTATCTTTGAAATAAAATCTTGCAGCATCATTTCATCTCCGACTTCCGTAATTTTCAGCGGGCCACTGGCCGCAAGTTGCGCCTACCTGAAATTAAATTTTCCGGCATGTCGATCTCCTGAGCAAACTGGAAACTTTGGAAAATGTTCCGGACGTTTTCGCACGTCGGTTGCTCCTCCTCGAACTGCGACAAAGTTCCGCGCCCGAAAAACACCACAAATCCAATCGAAATCAGGAAAAATCTTTGAAAATCCGCTGAATCCATGATTCAGTCCAGAATATAGTTCGTCCAAAAACCTGTACAAAGTTTGAGATTTAGTTTTAAGATGGGTCGAGTTTGAAGAACACAACACTCAACAGAAAAAGTTGAAAACCGGCGCGTGCCAAAAGATGATGCTATTTTCGCTTCGAAATAGTGGGTTCCTTTTCATCGAAACATCCTTTTTTATTTCAAAATCTTATTTCCTGACAACGGAACTCATCATCACAAGGATCCCAAGGTAACCGGTTGTATTAAAATCAGGAACTGCGTCAAAAATCCGGTCACTGTATTCCGAATAAAGTTGTCATCTGTACTGTACTATACTAGCTTCCGTGCATGTGTCAAGAGCACGCGTGTGCAGGCGTGTAAGTACGTTGACAATGTGCACAATGCAATGCAGTTTGTGTTGGTGACATGTTTTTGTTCATGGACATGTGGGTGGCCAAAATCCACCGTGTGATTGGTGCGTTCCGCTTCAATGCACCCACAAAGGAAGTTTGTCACTAAGTTTTAGTCAGCATCGTTTGTCTTGTCACAAAAAGCAAATGAGTCAATTGTAATACACATCACATCAGATTTTGACTGAAAACCCATTTTTATAAAGCAAACAAATTTTGGATTAAGCAAATTTTTCTGCTAAACAGCTTGATGAAATTGGCCCCAAAAGTGGTAACAAACACCACATGATTTTTCCTGTGCAAAATTGGTACCTTGGTGGGAGAAATTGCCAACAGAAATTGCTTTTTTTCACATTGTCTGCAGACATTTTTTAAAAAACATTCTTTCATGCACAAAAACCATATATGGATTTAAACTCGCCTCGGCCGGGTCCCTGTGCCCTTGAGCAAGGCACTTAATCACACTTGTTCCATCCTTCGGAAGGTATGTAAAGCCTTGGCCCAGTGTGTTAGGTAATGCACTTTAACCCCTCAATCAATATGATTTTACATACACCCTAGGGTTAAAGATCCAGAGCATTCTTTTGTGAAGAGCAAGGGGATTCCCGGCGTCTCTGGCCATTTCTAATTCATCATGGGTTTCCTCACGCTTGCGAGCGACAGTGCAATGGGCGCTTTTGAGGAATCCTTGGTTTCAGTACCAGAAAGAATAATAATGTTGTTGTAACTGTTTAAAAAAGTTCTCCAATCATGTTGTCCGTCTTTATTTGAGATAAACTTGCAGAAACATTTGTTTGTGCAAAGACTCACGTCTAGTGCATGGTACACTAGCTCATTAGAATACTTTTGTTTTTAAAGAATATATCGGCTTCTGGTAAGATAGCAGTAGTATTTTGATAACGGGGAGTATTTTTGAATCTCCAGTCTTGCAACAGGCCACATGATACAAAAATCACACATGTTGACTGATTCGAAGTAGGCGTAGTAACTTTATTTTATTCTGTAAAGATTCTGGTCATATACAATACTCAAGAGATTAAAAAAAGAACATCGCACAAAATATAAATATTTTTACTTATAAAAAATAGCAACTTTTGTTTGCTTTTAAAAGTATTTTAAACAGTAAACTCAATCCTTTGCACCCCACAAGTTTAAAACAAGGAATATTAGCAATTCTACATTTAGGTTGTGGAAAGTTTCACCACACAACTAACAACCAACAATATAAAATTTATTATGAATTAGTCTAAATTAGTCTAAATTTCAGATTCAATATGCTTAAAATTATGAAATCTTGCACCAGTAACACTAAATACATTTTAATATATACTCTCCAACAAAAAAAAACTGTGCATGATAAAAATTGCTGTATTTTTTCAGCCATGGCAGATAACTCGCTGGAATAAACTGTTAATGAAAGTCCATGAAGTCTTTCAAATGGTTAACCGAACTTGAAATGTACAAAATGTGTTCTTCGTGTTCTCAGAGGTTGCTGAAAACTGACTTGCCAATATTGAAGTCACAAAGTCAGTATCGAGCGTGTCCTCCTTGTGCATTAATCACTGCTGTGCATCTTCGCCTCATGGAGCCAATGACACGCGCGCGCATGAAAGAGAATATTGTCTTTTGGGTAGTCCTGTTATACGGCTTGCTAACGAGACCGGAACTTTATGGAATTCTGTTACATAACAACCTGTCGGACCCCTATTGTGAAATCAACACCCAGGCATGCCTAAGTCCTGCACTATGCCATGAGCAGGTTTTGAGTGCATAACCTTTTTCTAACAATGTCAGAGAATATTGTCTGTGAATTTGGTGTTTATTTTCCACCTTCTTGAAAAAATACAGCAATTTTTACCATGCACAGTTTCTTTTGTTGGAGAGTATATATGGACGGATTTTATAAAAACAGTAGCAGATTTTTGGCACTTGTATATTTGGATAAATTCTCCCATTAAAAAAAAATCCATAAATTACAATATTTACAGAGGGGTAAAACAGCGCCCTCTACTGATGCTCTCTGCCAAAACAATTGAAATTGTGATCAACTGATAAGTTGTATGGACAAGAGATTTGTCTTGGTCTTTTCGTTTAAGAACAACGACCCCAGGGGGAAGTTGAAGTTCCTGTATAGGTTACAAGTTCATGAACAGTCATTTCCATTTTTTGTTTCTTTTTAATAATGTACACTGCTTAGGTAGTCTGTATGTCTGAGATTATACTTCATGGCTTGCGGTTTTGTCAGAAACAGTCAAATGTTTTATCTTGAATTTTTTGGAAGTCACAACAATTAAAAAGTCCCTGAGGACTTTGCATATTACCTTGTTATAACAGGAACCTTGTATTATCAAGAATGAAAACGATGAACAAAGCATTGGGCTCTAAAATTGTCCTTGTTATAAGGAGAATGATGTATTATATAAAATGAAGCCTTTGTGGATACTGTGCAGCACAGAGCCCTAATCCATATGCGCGCGTCGTGAGTACAGTAACAAAAAATACTGTACAACAATAACAAAAGCCCAAGCAGTTTTTAACGTTGCACATGAGCTAAAGTTTTTAACATCAAGCGGACACAAATTTTGCGGAAATCTTACAAAACAAAGAAAATATAAGCTTCATTTTATATAACAATAATAATATTGAATGTCTTTTCGGGTGATATGAGAATATACCATACTCGTCATGAAAATACCAAAAAGTGCCTTGCCCACGGGCACGGGCACCAGAATCTCCATCAATCTGGGTTTTCATTTCTGTCATCGTCCTGACTTCTTGTTTCCTCTTCACTCCTGCGAGACTGAAAAAAACAACAACAAAATACTGTACCAAAAACCTCTGGTAAAAAATAATTACTGTATTTCCTAAAGTAATGTTGTAGTAGAGTCTATCATAAGCCCTCATTGTAGAGCTGAATCAATTCAAATAACTTACTATTCGAACATTATTCGCCTTTGCTGAATCGGACTCCACATTTTCAAAAAAGGGGAGTTGAAGACGGGTGAATTGAAAAAGGCGGATCAGACCCGGGTCTGATCCGCCTTTTTAAAGTCACCTTTAGGGTAGTGTTGAACCACGCAATTGTCATGGTCGCTTGTAGTGTAAAGGCAATTTGAGTGTCCTTGGGGTGGTGCCCGCCATGTAGTAGATTTAATTGACCAATCTGGCACTAGTGCCGCAAGCCTGGTGCACTGTATATAGAAAAAGTAAACCAGGCATGCGGTAAGGCAGAAAGTACGCTCGCGCGTGGGGAAGGTTACCACTGGGGGTTATGGGATGGATTGTAATACGATTACGAGATTGGGTCACACGCCTGTTTTTGTAATACGATTACAATCAATCGATGAGAATTCTCGTTGTTGACCGATTGTGAAAAATTACAATAAATTTAGGGTCACATGCACAAAATCTTGTAATCGTACAATAAATTGGGCTGTCGTATTTTGTCTGACTCCGGCCTTGGAAAAAATACCCTTCTATTAAAAAAATTAAAAATACATTTCATTTCTCTCCCAATTTACTGATTAACTCATTACTCATCAACGTTTTTTATTTTTTGAATACTTGGCACAGCCCTACCCCATTGGGCCCAATTTCAGTGGTGTTAAAAAGCACAAAAAATACCTTGTTTCAGCACAGTTAACAGTGAAATTGATTCCTAATATGTTGGCTATTCTGTACCCGGTCATTGTGAATGGTTTAACGGATGCTGAAATAACAAAATTCCAGGAATTTTGCCATGTTTTGTATCAGATTTTCAAGATATTGTTCTAATTTCTTGTGCCAACTTATTTCGAAAAAGAAACTGAATTCAAATGGAAATGCAGTTCCTAATAGCAGAAGCGATCCCAAAAATATTGGAATCGCCCAAGCCTAAATGCATGTTCAGCCTCCTTTTGAATGTTAACCATTCAAAAATTACCATGACTCAAACGCGGCGTTTGCATACAGAGCCTCTTTTTGGAGTAAATCTATCTTACCAGAATCCTTTGTATAAAATCCCTCTCAGTCTTCATTTTGTCATCCTTCCAGCACTGTTTGAGGTACGTCTTGTCTATCTCCGAGCCTTCTGAGACATAGACAGCAATGTCGACTAGTTGAAGCACCAGTCTATGCGCAAACAGCTCTATGTTGCGATACATGTCGTTGTCTATCGTCCATTCTTGATTGTGGTGTTGCAGTTCGTAGGGAACGTTTGGTTTCTTTTTTTGCCTTGGAATAAAATTAATTAAATGTTGAACTTGAGACATTTCATTGTATAACAATTTATCTCTCTCAAATTACGTCACTTCCTACAGACTGCGCTGTATATCGAACAAATTTTGAGCAACACATGTGCCTGTTTGGAACATTTTCCAGGATGTGCGTACGCGTATTGATGGCGTTTAATACGCAGTTGTATTTTTCTTACAAAGATATGGCATCTGTGAGGGTGGTAAATTGTGGGTTTGAAAAGCCCCATAGGTGAGTCTCAAACAAAGGTTGCTAGTCCATAGTGCAAACCGCTCAGAAACAGTACTCCCATGAAAATGGGTTACCTGTAGCCCTCTGAGTACTTGTGTTGGGCTGCTGAGGCTGCAGACTCGCCAAGGAGTTGTGCCAAATGACTAGGGTAATAACATACTGTACTTGCTGTGTGGGGGAGGTTAGCCTACCCACCTTCCCTTGTTACCCTTGATCCAGGGTCCAGACAAGTCCCGCATAAGTCCGTCACAAGTCCAGTAACCAGAAGTCCAGTAACAACACGCACAAAAGAATGCCTTTGTTAGAGTTCATTTAAATAGCTTGTGACTTGAATTAAGACCCAGGGACTTGTGAGGTCTTGTGATGGACTCGACTACAACCCTGCCTTGATCAACAAGGTTCAATGAGCCTATTAGGTTTTGATGACACAAGTTTAAGAAATTATAATAAACCCAGCGAAGGTGATAATAACCATAGTCAAAGAGTATATCATCAATGCCGATATTTACCAGTTCAAGTATGCTTCGTACACATGACGTCTTGTCCGGACTGGAACCTTGTCTGCCATTTGTAAGATATCTACGGTATTCAGTCTCTGAAAATACATTTAAATAAACAACCTCAGCCACGTCCAAACAACAATTAGAATCACACAACAAAGCAACATTTGGTTAAACCTTTATACAGGATTTGCACTGGTGGCCATGACAGGGGGCAGGTTTTCATATTTAAATGTGACAATAGATCCACAATGTTCCTGCTTGTGCGTGATGAAGGGTGACAATAGACCCTTATCACGGTGCATCCATCTTTGTCTTGTTCCTCTTAGTACGTGTTGGGTACGATCAGTGCGTCTGCGCTACTGCGCGTGTATTCTACCGTTGAGAATCACTGTCCACGCTGCACGCTCTCTTTATCGCGCAATTTCAAAACGGGACCAAACTTCTTTTTTTTCTGCAAGCATCGCTTTGGTTACGTTTATTTTAATAGAAGAAAAGGGAAGACGGCCGCACCGTTATAAAGGTCTATATGACTGCCCCCGTCATGGCGGCTCATGCAAAGGGTTTATAAAGGATTTGGAATGTCCCAAACTTTTAATCAGCCATTTGACTGAAAAAACCTTACTCAGAATATAGAATTGATTCTGTCCGAGATATAGGACAGAAAACAAAATCCTAAAGAAATTATCCTTTTTTTAGGAAAACGATAATTAAAGGATGAATGCATTTTTGTTACAAGGGTACGTTCATGTGATTAAAACTAGGTCCCTGACTGTGGCATTATGGCTCTGTTTTCAATGCAGCATAGTCGGGGAAGTCAGGGAACTAGGCCAAATAGGACAGTGGCTTTGTGCAATTTCTTGAAACCATGGACACAGTTTTTTAACGTTTTCTTAAAATATATAGGTGAGGTACTGAGCTGACTTATACATAGGTTGTTTTTTATCATATACATCCTCAATCATGCATGGAGATAACGCCATTTTAAAAAAATTTCCAATCATTAAGTGTCATTAAAGAAATTCTTTCCTACAGTATTTAGGTGAATCGAGTTAGGTCCACGATTGCCGGCAAATACAAGTTTGTGTGTGTGTGTTCCATGCACGCTGACTAGGGTGCGGCCAAGGGCAAGACCAGAAAGTGTTTAAGACTGGCCGCGTGACGTGCTCTCAGCTAATAGGGATACGTAAACAGTCTAAGGTATTTATAAATCTATTTTAAATCCAATTGTCTTGGCCGTGGAGGCTTACCGGTGCATAAGTAATGATATACAAGTTCCCCTTGGACATTGCTATTTGAACCATCGACCTCTCGGCAAGAGCTCTCTTGGCTTTAGATCCGTTCAGAGTATCTACACTGGTTTCTATCAACTGATAGGTGGTTTCCATTGAGAAAAGGTGAATGGTGCCCAAGACGCATGCTATGAGGTAGTGGGAACCAGTTGTAGCATATACTGGCGTTATCTTGAAGAGAAAAGAAATGTTAGAACGTAATTAACCACTTGATGCCGGAGGACGTGTAAACATGTTCTTGCAATGTATAGTCACAGGGGCAGTTGATGAGTTAAAACGTCACATGTTGACATATAAATATGTCCATTGTCCACCATTCATTTGTAAACACTGCATTTTGAACTGGCTTTGGACAGCCTGTCAGTGTAGCAAATCTCGCTCCATAGCGGCCGCCTCGGAGTGTTGCAAAGTATGATCTTTTGGTGAGAAGATTCATACAATGAATGTAGAAATGACTCTCAAGAGTCAGTGTTTGTGGTGCTTGACCAGGGGCCAATTTCATGGAGTTGTTTAGCAGCCGATTTTATGCTAACGGAGGCTCCGGCTGTTTCATGGAGACCGTAACCGTAAGTACTGCCAAACGTTTGCTCGCTTCAGAGGCAAAATTTGCTAAACACTGGTGACGCAACAAAAACCATGCATGGATTTTTCAGGTTTTCTGAAGTATTACTGCGTGGCTAAAATTTCTACAATGCAGTTTATCAACATTTTTCTTTAGTTCTGTGATGCTGTTGTTCCTGTTTTTAAAAGTTTTCTAATGATGTAATCCGTCTTTAAGTTTGAGGCATAACTCATAATGATTGTGAGTTTGTAGTATTGAGTTTGTATCAAATTGACTCACCGCAAAGTTACAGACGTTATCGTCCAAACACTTGTCATGTTGTTCCTCAGAGAGACTCAAATCAATACGAGTATCGCTCACACTCATGTCTTTCAGGCTCAGAACTACAAACGAAATGTGGGGACCTAGGATGCAAAATACATTATTCAGTTGATGTGTACACATGCAAGTCGTGTTTTCATTGACTCATGGTATGCAGGACTTTGATTGGTCAATTAGTAGACCTGCTGCTAATGAAAGCCGTGGTCTGATTGGCTGAATGAATACAGCCCAATCATCTGATGCCGTTTTGTCAACCTCAACAGCTGTTTACCCTTTAGTCACTGTACCGTACCAAACTGCCACGGCCATTAATCCCCATAATGCTAAAAACTAGCCCAACTATGATTACATACATGTACACCACTACCATCATCATCCAAAATGGTAAACTTGACTACCCGAACCATTGAAAGGTGTGCAAGCTATGTTTTAAGTACTGCAAGCACGTGAAGAATTCCACAAAATCACGACTTTAGTAAAGACTGTTACAAAAATGGTGACAACGCAAGTTTAAGCACACCAGTTTTAACACAGTTGTTTGTAAACTTCTGACTACACCTGTATGTATTGCAACGTAACACAGTTGCTAATTGGTTAAACATGCCTTTTCACAAAATTGAGTAGAAACTGCACAAAACAAAAACAAATTATCAAAGTGTCATATAGTGTAATTTTTCCCACAAAAAATTTAACTCTTAAACTACGTAAAAACTTTACTTAGGACATTTTCTCAGACAAGCCAAATACTATCTCATATTCCAATGCCTTCTAAAAATTTTACTTTAGTAAGTAAAATACTTGGATATATTGTGACATTAGAATTTAACGCAGAACTCCCTCAATAGCCAATCGAATACAGCGTGAGATGCACCATAAACCGCGCCTTCTCATGCACGTTTTTCTCACGCAAAAACACGCTAGACGTGCACCCAAACAAAACCGGTAAAAACCAGTTAAAGTGTGCGTGTGATGTATGCAATAATTTACTTAAATTTGAGCAGGCAGGGAAGCACACTTAAGTAAAAATACTTTATCAAAAAGAACCATTTGAATAACAAATGTTCTTAAGTATTTTTTCTAAGTACAAAACTTAGCCACTTACGAATTGAATACCGATTTTAGCTAAGAATTTTACTTGAGCCAAAAACTAGGTAAAATTCTTATATATTTGGATTAAGAATTGAATTTAATACCGCCTCAGGTCTGTGATGTAATTAATTGATGGCCAGGTTTGTTTTATGTGTATGGGCGAGCCGCTGGCAAGGGCTTTCTGGCCGGAAATAGATGTCTCTCGAGCCGCTGTGGGCGGCACACTGTTGTACTATATAAATTATGCAAATATGATTGGTTAAAAAAAATCTAAGATGGCAACCTGATACATGACAATACTAGTTGGGATGACTCAAAAACTGAGTTAGTTTCAAGTGTATAAAGTGTATTGACTGACCTTTGGGAGAGAAAGCTGGAAACAGAAGCATAAGAACAAGCTTCATTCCACATGGTGTCTGTTGGGCCTTCAGTAAACGGCTGCAGAAATTCTGAAATATTAAGCACAAGTACACCGTGTTTACACTGGTCCAGAGCTCGGGATCAAGAATGCATCAGTGTTAACCGCAATGATCCTGAGTGCCGCATTTACATTCTGTACTTGATCTCGAGCGCGGTGCCAGATGTTGCAGTCAAAGGTCATGCTCTGTGTGTGCATGTACTGATCAATGTATGCATGGGTTGCATACGGCTGTGGAGCGGATGTGGCAGGTTGCGGTAAAGATTAATTGCTTATCTAACCGCAAACTGATCCCGAGCTCGGGATCGAACCCTCCCCCAACGCGAGACCAAAATCTTGGGGTCTGATCCGGGGCCAATTTGGTCCCGAGAGCATTTACACTCAGTTTGTGATCCGGGGCTGATCTCGAGCTCGGTGTTCGACAAATGGGTACCTGAGAGGGTAACAAATGTTGTTTGATTAGCCATTGAGTGCCTGATAGGCTGCCAGGGCTGTATACAGTCCTCAGGGAACTGAGATAGTATATGGAGCTGGGAGTGATCTAATGTAATTTAAATTTTATGATCAGGGGAAATGATAGTGTAGGCGCCTTGACCAGGTTTTTTTTGCTGTACAAGAGAATATTTGGTCCAGCGCATGCAAACCACAGCATCAAAACGAGCCAAACAGGTGGGCTCTTTATAAGGGTTGCATTAGCATTATACACATGGCATTTAGGACCAAAGATGGGTGGCCTCTTTATCAAGGTGGTTCTAAAAACAGGTTTGAATGTAGATCCAATCAAACCTTAGCAGGTTGGCAGTTGTACGTGTAGTGTTTCAGCAATTGGTCCAACGTGGCGTGCTTGATGATTCCATGGCACATACTCCCTGTTTCTGGTACAATCCTTGGGCTGTAAATCTGAAGCTAAAATTAAAAACAATATCACTCCTTCAGACATGACACAAACAAAGTAAATTAAACCTGGAAAATGCAGCAAAAAATGTTCTTATGATTTTTAGAATTTTCTATGATTTGCCAATTTTTGTCAAAATATTTAAAGACAGGCTGAAAGCTTGAAGCTACTTGGCGAGGAAGAAAGTTATTTTATAAAACGGATGTTACTTGATAAAGTTGCGTTTTTCTTATCTTTATTGCTGACTTTATATTAGAGAAAAATGAAAAACTAGACCGTGTTCGTCAACCGGCAACAGGCCAAACTGAAAACCGGGGTGATGACATCATAATGATATGCATTGACCCCGCTACATCATAGCGAGGAGACAGTCACTATTTTGCAAAGCATGTTGCATGCTTTCCGCATAGCATAAACCACCAGTCGTTATTTTTCTGTAAAAGTTTTCAAAGTTTTCGGTGTATTTTCTTAGTGGTTGTTACACTGAATTCATTTTTGATATCAATACAATGCCAGCTTCGTGACTTGTTGGTGGTAACACTTGCAACTCTGTGGAAAATCCGCAGTTCCGTGCGTGCATACAGCGTGTACGTGTTTGCTGCGGGGAGCTAGGTTCACGACCACAGTCAGTGAAGCAGCTCTGTGTGTCTCCTTGCTATGAAGTCACACACATAGCTCAAGTTGATTGTTGTGACCTTTCGTTTTCAGTTTCGCGTGAAAAGAGTCTCGGAAAAAGACTGAAATTTTTAGACTTTTCCAGGATGAAATTCTGAATAAACTGTTCTTAGTACATAAAGGACTATATAAAGAAAGGAATACTGTTGAAAACCATGAAAGTTAAGGGAGATTTCCACCCAGCTTTAAATGATTTTCATAAAACACGCAATTCTAAAACCGTCTATTTTCCCTTACGACTGTTGAGCTTGTATTCATTTCTCGATGCCAGAGTACCCCAAGATCTAACTTCTGTAGTCGTTGCGTTGCCCTTTCCCTCGCGGCAACTCTTTCTTGTCGACTGTATTTCTTCTCAACCAAAGCTTCATCGCTGAAATGCACCTGACGTCGTGAAAAAAATTAGAAACTCATAATAGTAATACAATTAAACATGGCATCTGCCCAGAGAGTTGGAGGTCTCTGGTTCGAATCCTGATGTGTAATGATTTTTAGTGTTTGAATATTACAAATTATTCAAATTGGTAGAACTGACTGATTTCTTGGTACCTTTGGTACATCATCTTGTCTAGGGGCATAGACTCTTTCCGCTAGCTCCAACTGGTACTTGGCGCTCGGCTCAAACCAGCCAAAATGACTGAATGATTCCCTGTTAAATGAGAATATTTACAAAAAGTTACGGACAAATTTCAAATTAGAACTAGCAGCCTTGGGCCAATTTCAAGCTGTTTAGCAGAAAAATTTGCTTAATAAAAAATTTGTTTGCTTTATAAAAATGGGTTAATAGTCAACATTTTATGTCAACTTGTGTTCTTAGCAAGAATAGCAAATATTGTTGTGAAAAACACAAATTGACATGCAATTTTGACTATTGACTCATAAACAGCTTTATGAAATTGGCCCCAGGTCTTGGATGCGAAGCCGTTGTATTACTTCATGCATTGTTTCATTTCCAAATTTGAAATTGCCCTATTGACGTCTCTCACAGACGCCATCTTTGTAGGAAAAATGCTACTGCGTATCAAACGCCATCAAGTACGCGTATGCACATCCTACAAAAAATTCCAAACACGCACGCGTATTGCTAAACAAAATTGAAATACGGCGTAGCCAATGCACGTCACAAAAAAATACACGCAAGATCCTGATGCACGTGGCAATTTTTAGGACGTGACGTTATTTGAGAGTGATGAATTGCAAGTAAATTTATCGTCATAATCCTATCATATAAAATAAATGCTTGAGATGTTTATTATCAAATAAAAAAAAATTCCTAATTTTGTCTTGACTAACCTGCCATACTCCCATACACATATCAGCCCGCTAGTATCCATAGATACCATTTTACCATGGAAACCAATAAAGCCAACGAAGGCAAGAGTTGACTTGTGACATCGAAACAACTCGGTGGGAACATCTTGACCAATGAAGTTATCTTGGGTATCAATGTCTGACTGTAATTTGGAAAATAAATGTTTTTTAATGAAAGCTAATGACAATATTTTGAAGACATCATACAGTGTGTGTATTGAGGACAATTCACCACTTGCACGGTTCTGCCATATTGGCAAAACAGCAAGGCTTTCCTTGCATGAACAATGACTCCCTCGCATCGTTACCATGTCGGTTGCTGTGACATTGAATGGCTGGTTCGAATTATGTTTAAGACATCTACCTCCTAGTATGCAGAAGGTCGTGGGTTCGAGTCCCACAATTTCACAATCAGTAACCAAAAATAATAAATGCACCAAACCCTAAGGGGCCGTCCAAAGTTGTCAACTTTTTCACAGTTCTAGAGAGCGTAGTATTTTTCAAGACCCCCTCCCTCCCCTGAAATACTACTTATCAACGTTTAACAGTGCATGTAAAGTCCTACGCGGCCCTCGACCCCCCTCCTTCCCTTCCTACGCTTTGTAGAAGCGTGAAAATGTTGACAACTTTGGACGGCCTCTAATACAACAATATCAACAGTGCACAGCATACCTTAGAGTAACTGGCTGTCTTTAAGACGCCCTCAGTGTCATTGGGTGATGTACTGGTATTGCATTTCAGAATATCGCCATTCTCGAGACCGACGACGATAGCATTCTGTGGTCAGGCAAGAAAAAATGACACAAACAATAAATGTGACAAGACAACTAGCATTATGTCTAGCGTCTTCAATTCTTTACTTTCAAATGGAGGTGGGTCTTTCCACGGTAAAGGGGGAATTTTGGCAACACAGACCATATTTTCCAGAAAATACCTTTGTCTGGTCTCAAAATAAAAGAAATACGTTTGTTGTTCTGAAGAGATAACTTAGGCCCTAAAAGGGTTACAAATAGTGTGACAATATGCCTTTCTAAAAACCCTGTGTACAAATTTCCAATATATGCTCCTAACCGGGACAGACACTTACATTTTAGGCCGTCCTGGTTACGAGCGTACATTGGAAATTTGTACACAGTGTTTTTAGAAAGGCATATTGTCACACTATTTGTGAACCCTTTTTGGGCCTAAGTTATCTCTTAAGAACAAATTAAACTTATTTCTTTTATTTTGAGACCAGACAAAGGTATTTCCATGAAAATATGGTCTGTGTTGCCAAAATAGCCCCCTTTACCGTGGAAAGACCCATGTCTTAGCTTAGACCCCCTAACGTTTGGATATTGCAAGACATTTTTCAATGTGTTGAAGGTAAGATGTTCTAAATTCAGTTAAGACATATGATGCATCTCGGACTTAAGATGGTCATATTGTAATACACCAAACATGGTAGCCAGGTGACTGTCAATGTTTACCTGAGTGGCCAGCAGTGTGTGTGATGGATGGAAGATTGACATTCCTGGATTAACGGCTGAAGTCAGAGCACCAGTTTCCTTCAATGGACCTATTAAGGGAATGCAATGCAATGTACTATACTATAACGGTACCCTCGCTCATTAACAGCCCAATGTTCCCAATTTTTAAGACAGTTTTATGGCGACATCCTCCATGTCCATAGAATTTAATATACAGACTCGGGAGACGTTAAACATGAGCACTGTGGACCTGCATGTATTGTCCTTTTGTTCTCCCCTTTCTGCAAACAAACTTAAAACGCCAATACATCATTTGCAGTCGCCCAAAATTTTACTTCATGTGTTGACAAGAAAAACCTGACTAACAGTGTTGATAGAAATGGTAACAGACACCACATGATTTTCAGGGGTGAGATTGGAGGGAAACAAAAATTCCGGAAGAAAAAAAATCGGAAGGAGCGTGGCTTCCTTGGGGGAGGGGGCGGGTAGAGACGTAGAGACCACAATGACTTTTGGGATCGTTTTAAACACCACCATCGTGCAAATTGCAATGTCAAAAACATTTTAACCAGGTATCACAAGAACCAGTTTTGTTTTAAATATTGACCTTGTACAAATGTGGATAATATTAAAAAGAATCTAGGGAACATCGATCGTTGAAGACGGTGAAGCGAAAGCGGAGGGTAAAATCGGTTCGTTGCCCACTGCTTGACGCATTGCGCCAGCCGCGCACTGAATACATGCACCCATCACACACCACACACAACGCATGACCGTTGCCGTTGCCAGTTTACGATGCAGGCAAAGATGGCACTTGCTTAGGGATTAGACTTGTACACGTCTGCTTCGCTACTTGTTGCAGTCTCGGTCTGCTCGCCGAGCGGCACAGTACATACATGTACATGGTACAGCGCTCTATGTCATGGCACTTGCGTGGCGACTAGACTTGCACAAGTTTGCTTCGCAAAATTAATGAATCAATTGAGAGCGCTCGTTCAAAAAATATGGCCCGCTGGAAGGGTAAAAAAGCGGAAAATAGAATGTGGATCGCGGAGCACACTTAAAGTGATACACTGGGCCTTCCCCTAATTCCATAACTTCTGTCTTGCAGTAAGAAAAGTCAAGTCTACCTTCCTTGAAGTTGAAATCTGCTTTTTCAGCATCAAGCACCAGAAGCTGCGTAAGCTGTGACATCATCGGAACGCCTGGCTGAGATTTCAACTCCAAATCTCTGATATCCTTCTGTGAGACTCCTCCTGAAGACATGGACCATAGCTGGAGGATACCCTGCCAAGATGACACAAGATTTATATCTAAGACCCTGTTCTCACTAGCACCGCGTTTACACTCGAACGGGCGAAGGTGGATACAGATTCGGCATTTTTATTGCAACCGCAGAGCAAACCGCAAACTCAGCAATTTGCCGTGTTTAGACTACAGCTGAACCCACCTTTTGTGCTGGAAATACCGATGCGAGGGACCCTGGGGTGTGAAAGGTCAAAATTAGAGGTCATGAAAGCGCGCGCCCGATGTTGTTGTGTAATGATTGTGTGCACCGTCACACGTGGTTTGTGTCGTGAAAATCGACGCGTTATTACTGCGCTGCTGCATGCAAAACTGTTCCTGTTGACGAAAATTCTGGAGTGAATTTCAACAGTTCAATATCATGAAGAATTCCTTTGTTTTTGTAGCCATGCATGATGTTGCCACTTTTGGCTATTTTACGGCGTAGATTTATGCAGAGAAGAAGTGCTTGTCAGTTGGACGAATTTCCAGTAGGACTAGGGTAGTTTTTGCCCAACAAAACGTGCCGTGAGCGATGTACTAGCAGTAGCACACCAGCACAGTAAGTGGCGTACATTCTATCACGCACGCCCACAAAATAAAGCGCGCCAAACAATGGCCCCCCGGATGTCGCCAAAGAAAATTGCCGAATCTGTATTCGGGTAGCGTTTACACTACAAGCGACCTTGACGATTGCGGGGTTAAACCCCGCAATTGCGGGGTTCAACCCTACCCCAAAGGTGACTTGAAAAAGGCGAATCAGACCCAGGTCTGATCCGCATTTTTCAATTCACCTTTTGCGTTTACACTAGTGCTTACCCGGCTTCAACTCCCCTTTTTGGAAATTGCGGAGTTCGATACGGCAAAGGCGAATCGAGTTTTAAACGGGCCTATATACTCCTAATTTCCTTATTTTCTCTTGCCAAGGTTCATGTAACACCTTCATGTAACACCAAACCAACATTTACAATTTAGGCACTTTGTTTCTACAACCATCAACACTGAAAAATGGGCTCATGGGCCATAATGACTGTAAACATGTAGTGCATGTAACAGCCCGTTTACACTCGATTTGCCTTTGCCGAATCGAACTCCGCAATTTCCAAAAAGGGTAAACGGGGTGTAGGGAAATCGCTTTGCCATGTGAATGACAAAAAAACATTGACTACTGTGGTACTATGGCTCATATTTCTGTGCAGTATAGCCAGGGAACCAGCCTAAATAGGACACTGGCTTCGCACAATTTCTTAAACCATACATTTTTTTACTGTTTTTCGGAATGTAGATGAGGTACTGAGCTGACTTATACACAGGTTGGTTTTTATCATACACATCCTCAATCACACATGGAGATAACGCCGTTTGTAACAGTTTTCCAATCATGTAATCTATCTTTAAATTCTCAAACATTTTTCTCCTGGTAATTTTACCGTTTCATTGATAGTGGTCATTCTACTGCTGTCTAAACTCCATGCAATGTGTATCACAGCATCAGTCTGGTTACTTTCATTCTGTATGCAGCGGATAGGTAAAGGTCTGCTGGTTGCCAGACTGTAGACCAAAACATCCCCTAGGTGAAATAAAAAAAATAACAAACATTAATAATTGCCCTAGGTTGTTCCCAAGACCCCTAACACACAAGGCAAATGCTCTACCAGCTGAGCTATGAGGCACAGTGGTATACTCCCTCAGGTTTCCTCCAAGACCTGTGACACACCAGGCAGATGCACTACCAGCTGAGCTATGTGGCACAGTGGTATACTCCCTCAGGATTTCCCCGCCCCCCCCCCCCCCAAGACCTCTGACTCACCGGGCAGATGCACTACCAGCTGAGCTATAAGGCACAGTGGTATACTCCCTCAGGTTTTCCCCAAGACCTCTGACACACTGGGCAGATGCTCTACCAGCTGAGCTATGTGGCACAGTGGTATACTCCCTCAGGATTTCCCCCCCAAGACCTCTGACTCACCGGGCAGATGCACTACCAGCTGAGCTATGAGGCACAGTGGTATTCTCCCTCAGGTTTTTCCTACGAACCAATTTGTTTTCCCCTCGGTGTTGCATGGGTATGTAACAGGGCAACCAAAATACCCCTCACAGTATCAAATTTTGCATAACTCAGTGACTGAAATATTTATATAATATTGGATGGCTTTGAGGGTGATATGAGAATATACCGCACAAGTCACGAAAATACCGATCGAGCTGAAGGCGAGTACGGTATTTTCACGACGAGTTTAAAATGAAGCTTAAAATTTTAAAATGAAGCTTATACTTTCTTTGTTTTGTAGGATTTCCGCAAGATTTTTGTCTGTTTGGTGTTGAAACACTTCGGTTCATTTGCAACATTTGCAACTGCATGCGCTTTTGTTACTGTTGTACAGTATTTTTTTATACTTAACTCGCGCGCATGTAGCACGCACACGCAATCCATTCACTCGATGCAGTATGCGCGCGTATGCGTTTGCTTTGTGCGCCCAGCGTAGACGCATCGGATTGGGGCTCTGTGATGTAGAGTATCAGAAACGCACGGTATCCGCAAAAGCTTCACTTTATATAATAATCAACATTACCTCGTAAGCATCCCAGAGCAAGGTAGCAGTGGTTCGGGGATACTTCAGCAGTTACTATGCCTTGAACCTTCTTAGTAAGCGTGATAGATTCTTGCTCAGTGGAAAACATCTGAAACAAATAGTGACGTCGAGAAATGTGACCCGGTACATCATAATCAGAAATAAGTTTTGAGTAACGGACCAGTCAATACATAGTTCCGACCTGTCAATCAAGCCGAACCCGCCGACCAATCGCAACAGAGCTAGCGGACAGCGCCCACATAGGTCAAAGTGCATTGCCTCACAAATGACATCACACGATTTTCTGCCCATACAGTTTGTACAGTGTTGTATGCCGTGAATTTTTGGTTTCAAGGCCGGGCGTTTCGCTGATATGACATCCCTGTATTACTGGCCCTTTACTCAGTGTGTTCTAAGATAACTGTCGACCCTGAAACGTGAATACCTTTGAGTTTTCTCCAATGAATCTGTGCTTTCTGTGAAAGTCCTATTGGTTTGTGCAGTGTCTGTGGACATTTTGACGATAGCGTGTGAGCCATAGCAACAATATCCAAGGGGCGGGGTTAACTGGGCAAAATCGGAACTATGCATTGGGTATAAAGGTAAAAATGGTGAGAAATTTGATTTTCAAGTTTTTGTAGTTAGCACAGTTTATCCTCATCAATGTCTTTAGAGGAGCTTGTTCAGATTTTTCCAGGAAATGGATTTCGTTGGATTAACCTAACAATCACATAAAATACCTCCCAAAATACTATCCATGGGAAGAAAACAGGAAATTTGCAATCTCCAATTTGGATGTGGAAACGAAAAGGTTGGTGTAATCACTGCACTGCTTTATGGAACAGATAAATTAGTTTACAAAACTTTGGTGGTTTTTTGGCGATATCCTTGAAACTATACAGATTGAGAGCGCGAAATTTCAGAAATTTTTGTGGTAATGACAAAAATATGACAAATGATACCGGGTATCAAAATCTCAACACCCATGGGGAAAAATGGGGGTAAAAAATTGTGATCTGGTCACGTTACTTTAAAAGTGACAAAGTTTTTTTTCTTTCTTGGATGTGCAAGCGATTACTCACCTTCCAAAATGCGGTTTCCTGATCTCTGAATCTCTTCATTTCAGGACTATTCTGGACTGGTGGCCGACCAACCTTGACAGGAAGATGCAGTAGGTTTAGTGGGATGGCATCGTCCGGAGCCAGACTCTCCACGCTTGCAGATAAAATAAAACAAAGTACTCGATCAGTCAGGTTAGTGTAGTGGTACTTTCCTCGCCTTCCATGCACCTCTGCGGCCCTGGTTCGAATCCCGTCCGGGTCAATATGTGGATTGGGTTCTCAGTCCCTGCTTGATTCCGTGGGTTTTCCCCTGTACAGAATTGTGTAGGGGTTTTCCTCCCACCTTTAAAACTGGCAATTTCTTCATCGTCTTCTCTTCGCAGGGTTCTTCAAGCTTATGAGCTACAGCGCCTCAAACACTTTTGAGGAATTCTTAATTTTAATACCAGAAAAAAATTAAAGGGCTGTCCAAAGTTGTCAACATTTTCACGGTTCTACAGAGAGTAGTATTTTTCAAGACCCCCTCCCCCTCCTGTATAGTCCTTTGCGACCCTCGACTGCTCCCTCCCCCCTCCCCCTCCCCCAAAAAAATTACTACGCTTTGTAGTTCCGTGAAAACTTTGGACGGCCCCTAAATTGAAAATGTCACCCTTTGTGTGTTGCCACACTAAATCCAGTGAACTGTTCCCCAGTGCTTTAGCAATGAACGTTTCAGATTACTTGTGAATGTTTTAGACCCAGTAAATGACGTCACACATTTGTAGTCTTTGCAGTACCCAAATCTCAAGAATTATTTTGAAACTGTTAAGAAATGAGTTAAGCATTCAAATTAAAAATAGAATGCTTTGGAAAATACCTGTCATTTTTTTATTTTTTGGGTAGGATTTTTGACTTACACAACGTTTTGGTCTTGGTTAGATTCCGTCTTTTGAAGGTGTAGCGTCTGACTGTGAGCCCAAATCTCTTTCCTAAAAAAAATACAAATTCGTAAAAAATACAAATTCGATCACACAAACATAACTTGTCTTATTTATAATCCATTAATCTAAAACAAAAAATGCCTTTAATAATTTCACCACTGTTTGTAGATTTTAAAGTAAGTCTTGTTCTCGAGTCACAGCAATCTAAAAATTCTTGACGCTGTTGGCTTGTTTGCATAAATGTCACTGTTAATTGGGGTTTGTTTTTTTCCCCTTACCCGACGTATATATTAGCACTGTATACTCGGTGCTTTCCCGAGACACTATAAAAAACTTCATAGCGTGCTCGGGTGGGATTCGAACCCATGTCAGGTAAGGGCAAAAACAATCCCCAATTAACAAGCCAAATCAATTATTGATAAATGTCACTGCTTATGATAACATGAATAGCTTACAGTATAGACCTTTATCACGGTGCGACCATGTTCCCTATTCAACTGAACGTAACCAAAGCGAGGCTTGCAGAAAAAATAGTTTCGCCCCGTGTTGAAAATGTTCATTGTGTGTATCACAATGGCACACGCGTGGCACGATCAAGAAAACGCGCAACGCGAACAGTGATTCTCTTAAAAGCAACAGCGTTAAATTACATGCGCGGTCACGGCAACACACTGATCGTGCCAACACGTACTATGGGGATCAAGACAAAGATGGACACACCATTATAAAGTTCTATTGTGAGGGGGTGGGGCACGTAGGGCGGGACATCATTTGACCTACCTGCCTTGGCTTCTATCTTTGGACATCTTTTCATATGTTGACGTAACTAGGTCAAATGCTGGGTCATTCTCTGTTCGACCAATAGGATTCCCCGTTGCTGCCACCTGATAAAAAAGAAAACTTGTTAGTCAACACAAGAAAATAATTTTAATGTGGTAATAGCATATATTAATGAATATGCTAATTGACTGACACACGAGCAAGCATGGACCGAACCCGACTCCTTCACTGACGGGATTCTAACCCACCTCAGCAGACTGCATGACAAGTTGCTGCTTCAGGCTGTTGGCATAATGCTGTACGCTCAAATATTCCTCGGCCGTTTGTCTAGATACTACACTTGTTACCTGAAAGTTGGAGGTTTAAAAAAGACAACAGTTAAACAAATGCAGTCAAATATTTTCAAACTAAAGTCTGCTAACACATTTCTAACCAACCTTTTAACTCTCGGAGCAGCTCCGAAGGCAAAATTTTGTATTTTTTTAAATATATAAAAAAAACTTTGGCCCAATTCATGTCATCCTCAACTGATTACCCTAGTCTGTGCCCCTGTAGTCGCCTTTAATGTTAAGTTCACTTACTGGTCAGGTCCAACCTGGGAAATCCTGGCCTCAAGCCCAGGCCCATTGATTTGTGTACAAACATGTTCTTTGAGTAAGGCCCTCATACTTGACACGCGACGATCGACACTTATGTGTGGCCTTAGGGATGTGTCCATACCTCTAATATAAGTTCTTCTGCAAACAGTTTTATTGCCATCTCTTGGCTTTGTTGTTTACGAGCTGCATCAACCTCCCGTACAGCAGCTTTCGTGGCTTGTCTGAATGATGCATCAGGCTCAGGAAAATAAGCAATTTATCTTTTAACTTCAGGATGAAGAAAAAAATACACTCGGGCAAGAATTGACAGGATTGCACAAAATTTAAGTAAGAAAAAAACTAAGATTTATTTTAGATAGAAATAGGTTTGGGTTTACTCAGACTCCCGCCCCCCCCCCCCCCCCCCCCCCCCCCCACCCCCCCCCCCCCCACCACACCCCCAAAAAAAACACTCTTCCCTACTACACACACCACCCCCACCCCCACTCCAGTTTAAAGCCCCATTACATCATTTGCAGTTACCCAAAATTTTAAAATGTACTTGAGTTCAGTTGACAAGAAAAAAGTGTTGATAGCAATGGTAACAAACACCATAGGATTTCTCCCCGTGTAAAATGGTACCTTTGTGAGAGAAATTGCCAACTGAATGTGCTTTTAACATTCATTCAACACAAAAACCATACACGGATATTTAAGATTTTCTGAAGCATTACTGCATTTTTAAGGCTGAAATTTCTACAAGGCAGTTTAATAATTCTTGTTATGTAATGCTATTGTTCCTGTTTTAAAAACTTTTCCAATCATGTAATCTGTCTTTAAGACCGTGTTTACAGTGGTCCCGAGCATAAGAATGCGCCAGTGCTAACCGCAATGATCCCGAGTGCAGCGTTTACATTCTGTAGTTGATTTCGAGCGCGGTGCCAGAAGTTGCAGTCAAAGGTAATGCTCTATGCGTGCATGCACAGAACAATGTGGTCATGAACAGTGTACAAGGCCGCTTGAATTTCACGGGCTTTTCCCCGCAACGGCTGTGGAGCGGATGCAGTAAGATCAATAGCTTATCAAACCGCAAACTGATCCCGAGCTCGGGATCGAACCCTCCGCCAACGCGAGACCAAAATCTCGGGGTCCGATCCGGGGCCAATTTGGTCCCAAGAGCATTTACACTCGGTTTGTGATCCGAGGCTGATCCCGAGCTCGATGTTCGATCCCGAGCTCGGTGTTCGACCCCGAGCTCGGGATCAAGTGTAAACAGGGTGTAAGGATACTCCTTGGCCTTATCTTGATATGGTCTTGGTTTGGGTTTACTCTCACTGCGCTCCACTGCTTCATCTATTACGTCTAGCAGTAAGTCTCTGACCTGTAGGGTACAGAATATAAAAGATACTTTAATAGAATGCGAACACAAACGCAAATTTGATGTCATAGTGAAGTTTTTGCTCTGCAAATTTGCAAAAAGTTGAACTAGTTCTAACTTGCATTAATGTTTGCCATGAAATGTTTCACATCAGATTTGCGTCAGATTCGCATTCACTTTAGTGTCAAATATGAACCGTATTACTTAGTGTCTCTGGTTAAAAGTTAAAAGTTTCAACAGCTAGAATCCCCCCGTCCACATTTTTAAAGTTTTTCTGTTTATCATGGAGGTGTATGTGTCTACAACACCATCACAACTTGTTTTTCACAAAAAAATCAACAGGCTTTTGCTTAAAACGTAAAGCAGTACCGACCCTCTTCCCCCTGAAATTCTGAAACGCTCGAGGTCACTTGGTTTGTTTATCAACAGGGTTTTGACGTCATCCTGAGAAACATACAAAACGGCCTGTGCAGTATTGAATGGAAAATACACGAAGTGAATGTTTATAATGCCTGTTTTGTCCTTGTAATTCAAAATACAAATGTGAAAAACACTTCATGTAATATGACAACAATCTACTATTACCTGTTTTGTGAAAAAAACGGTGAAATTGTGGCTCACAATGAAGCTCTTTTGAAGTAAATACTGGTGCATTGCGACGGGTGGTTTTGTCAGCGGTCTGTGTACAGCATGGAACGGTTCCCTGCGGGCCGTAGTTCCCACGTGTTTGAAAATTGGCCGGTACAAGTTAGAATGAGCGACTCATTTTTCTCTCTCTTGGTAATAGAAAAGAAAATCTTTCTGCTCTTTTTTTTTCATTGTGTCTGGTAAAACATGCAGCTACTGGGCAGCTACTGGGCATATCTCTGGCTTTTTGGACCAACAAAATTCTTCAAAAAACACCATCTAACAGAGACGGTTTTCCAAGTTTTTTGCGAGTAAACGTATGAAGCTAACAATCATGTTGACTTCTCTTTCTCAGGATTGCGTCACGGGGTCACGCGCATATCATGAATACCTAATGAGCGTTTCAGAAATCGCGAAAATCTCATTTTCGAAAAGCGCACTTTTGGTTGCAATTTATCCACTTAAAACCGACAATTAAAAAATAATAAAAATCCACGTCGGCAAGAGGGATGTTTGGACTATCGAAAAAAGCCTAAATGCTGGATTTTCGTCAAGGGGGATTCTTCCTCTTTAAGTTGTTCTGAAGAGATAACTTGGGTCCAAAAAGGGTTACAAATAGTGTGACAACATGCCTTTCTAAAAAACCCGTGTACAAATATCCAATAAACGCTCGTAACCGGGACGGACACTTGTGTTAACTACATTTTAGGCCGTTCCAGTTACGAAATAAACCCGTAAATATTTTTTTTGTTTTACTCACTAGGTAATAATCGGCCATCTGCCAGGGTTTGTATGATTTTGGAGCTGGAAGCAAAATGTCCAGGGTTCGAAACTCTTTCTTCTCCTTTTTCAGTTCATCCCTAACAAAAAATATAATTCGTACTTAATAATTGTTTGGGGCGTATCCTAATTGATCTCTGGGAGAGGTAGTTATTTCTCTGTAGGGCTTGCTAAGCTCACGTGATAGCCAATCCCAATCAGTGAAGAACAACTGCACTACCGTGATTCAAGACCACCAGTTGGCTTCATAGCCCAAATGGTAGGGCATCTGCATGTTAAGCAGGTCCGCGGTTCGAATCCCAGTGGAGCCAAGTTGCTTTTCACTGCATCCAGATTTCCCAAACTAATATGGACATTTGTCCACATTTGTATCGAATTCATTCACCCCGGCGGTCCCTGGGTCATAATCCCTAAAAATAATAATTATTCATGATACTAAAAAAATATCAATGATGAAAGCAAGCCAAGCCACATTTGTCATGCCAAAAGAAGAACTAGGCATATTTTTTTTTTCGTTGGTGGATCTTTGCTGGAAAATTTAATGTGACTGAGGTGCTGGATTTTTATTTTAAAAGAAGCATGTCCAGATCACACTTTTTAACCTACTACACTGAACAAAATTATAAACGCCCTTATGTGACACTTTGAAATGTTTATGTTGTGGGTGGAATCACTGCATCACTGAGCAATTGCTCACTGGCAGAGATGGACACAAATGTTGTTTACAAATCAAGACAAATAACCATTTTGTACAATTATAAGACAATCAGCTCATTTAGGGTCGCCCATTTCATGTTACATAAATATTTTACAAGGGGCGTTTATATTTTTGTTCAGTGTATTTCCCATGGGTGTTGAGATATTTATACCACGTCATTTGTTATATTTTTCTCATTACCATTCTGTAATTTCGCACTCCCAACGGTATATTTTCATGGATATCGTAAAAAAACCACCATTGTTTTGTAAACTAATTTATCCGGTTCCATAAAGCAGTGCAGTGATTACACCAACCTTTTTGCTTCCACATCCAAATTGGAGATTGCAAATTTCCTATTTTCTAGTATTTTGGGAAGGTATTTTATATGATTGTTAGGTTAGAACGAAATCTATTTTCTGGAAAAATCTAGACATGCTCCTTTTAAGAACGTGAGCTTACTTCATTATCTGCAGATTGGCAATCATGTCGGGAATACGGTCTTGAGTCTTTAGCACAAAATCTGCAATGTCCGATTCCCATCTCTTGTCGTTACTGTGTGAACGCTGGCCGATAGGATCTGTCAAAATTCAAAGTGAAATCCCTTCTAAAAATGCAGCATTTATTACAAGATTTCTGATTAGTTTACATTCTAAAAACAAGAAAATGTTTGACTATGATTAAAGCTTGCCAGTTCTGCGCACTTCTGCATTGAAACCGACTTGAGGAAATTTTAGAATGGACGAAAACAACTCCACAAATATGACTCTTTTTCTGTGACCAAATTTCGATTCTTATAGACCTAAATATTATGACCAGTGCTCAAGCCATTTCGCATGATTCACGCGTTTTGCGTGCATCTAAACATCTCTATAATATCTATAATATAATGAATTAAGTAGCTTTATAATAAATTTCGTCATTGTTTGGCGTTCACAGCACGCATGTGCACAAAACCGGCTCTGGTGATAACATTTTCTTCAACTAACGCACCCGGGTTGAAGAAAACTCGCTGAGCATTGACACTACTGAGGATAACCCGGAAAATCATCTCAAGGCCGCCATTAACCCCGAGATTGGTGGGTTAACTCACCTCGCGAGCAGGGTTACAAATTACCCGGGTTAAGTAGGGTTTTGAGGCAGTTAACCCGGAGAATTTCGTTAACCCTGAGACAACCCGGGTAACAGCATAGTCTAAAACCCCTACAAGTCATTACAATACTGCTTATTCCTTTCCTTACCTAACACACCATGGGGTAAACTCCACCGTTTTCTTGCCTGTTTAACCTTGTCCTCCTCTGCCTGTATTCTCTCTCTTTCTCCGGCCAATCTGTGTCTTTCTTGTGACCACGTCATTCTATAGCCTTGCTCAAAGCCCGGGGGCGAGTAGGATTTGAATGGCAGACCATTTTCCTTCCTCAAATGAGGACTAACATGGCCCTGGTTAAAATTTACAAAAACGGCGTATGATGTAAAATTATGTTTTCCGTGCTAAAATTAGGATAATGAATTAATTGAGGTTTAAATATGTTCACAATGTTGTACTTGTTTTAATGACAACCTTTAAAGAACTCACACCATAACCTTATACAAATAATGAATGTTTTATGAGTGCAATGGGAGGAATATTTTCATGAGATGACAGATGGAATGTTCCATTCAACGAGGCGAAGCCGAGTTAAATGGAACATTCCATAATCTTAGTTCTGGTCTGTGCGACAAGTGCCTACTTTCAGTGGAGCGGCTCACAAATATAGTACATGTACTTAGAATTTCCTATTAAATTTTACTTTTTTTCCTGAATGTTAAAAATTATGCAAGATATTGTTTTGTAATATGTTATTCTTACATAGAGGATCAATATTTAAGCATATATTTGCCTAAAAGATTCCTAAATACTACTTTTAATAACATTAATTATGAAAACATCAGTGAGCCTCCACGTTTCATTAGGGACCATTTGAAATTATACGCGTACAGGAAACATGCGGCTCGGAAAAATCGGGTGGTTGTATCACAATTTTGCGTGGGTATTAATCTGAAACAACATAAGTAATGAGAATTTCACATCAATATGCTCATGTACACATGCGCTCATTTCTTGAATAAACACGCAAAATTGTGATACAACCACCCGATTTTCCCGAGCCGCATACGTTTCCCATACGCGTATCATTTCTAATGGTCCCTACTATATTTTCATTATCACGTCACCGTTTTGACATGATTTGAGATAGTTTACACTTCCCTCACGTTTACAAGGCCATCATCGATCGTATGCTACATTAGGTACCGGTACACACAATACGTAACGTGTCTAATAGCAACAACCTGCACACGGTCAACATATCACGCGCAGTACATGTAAGCCGGCAAGTAATCAAAGAGATATTGATTGGTTCAGGACAAAGAAATGGCAAGTGCTGCCTGAATTCTGGTTCGTTTCAGCAGAAACGAATAAAGAATGTGGCATATGACATCGGAGACTGTACATATGATGTACATTTTCTTTTGGGTGTGGGGGAGTAGGGGGAGAGGAAAGTGCATGTATTTTTTAGTACATTACAATGACAATAACAAGAGCAAAGACCCAGGTCGTTCCACAGTAAAGGGGGAATTTTGGCAACAGACCATATTTTCCAGAAAATACCTTTGTCTGGTCTCAAAATAAAAGAAATAAGTTTCAGTTGTTCTGAAGAGATAACTTAGGCCCAAAAAGGGTAACAAATAGTGTGACAACATGCCTTTCTAAAAACCCTGTGCACAAATTTTTAATATACGCTCGTGACCGGGACGGCCTAAAATTTAACACAAGTGTCCGTCCCGGTTACGAGCGTATATTGGAAATTTGTACACAATCCATAAAATGTTTTATCATGCAAATGGTATTTGTCTATGTAACTGACCCGTTTTCTCTCTCTGAATTCTGGGTTGGTGTTCCTTAATGACTGTAGCGCCCTCGCTTTCTCCTTCAAATGCTCATCCGGTGTGCGATCGAGCGGGTAACGACGTTCGTCTCGCATCCAACTCGGTGAGTAATATCTCTCGTCCGGCGAGTAATGGCGACCAGCCATGATCTAGGAACCAGTGATTTGAATGTAGTGATTCCAATAGAGCCTGGTGCGAGCTACCAGTTAGTCTTGTGAACTGTAGAAATAGATTATGAATAAATTATGAATAAATTGGTCATACGAATAGGACAGTGATTTTTAGTAGGGTGTGAAAGATGCAATTATTTAAATATTTTTTCTTTTAAAGATTATTTTTGAAAGACTAGCAGTTCTGGCATGGCTGAGGGACATTATTTGGAAACTTGCCCGGACAACGCGCGACCTCTGTAGCAAACATGTGTGCAGCAAATTTATCAGTCAACCTTCTGGTGTTCAATCATCGATCAAATTCTCATTTAGTGCACACTTTGAAGCACAGTAGTTTGCAATTGTTAGACCGCCAACTGAACAGCAACGAGTCTAAAAATAGAAAGTCAATAATTGCACCCATTAGAACTCCATGCGCAGTTTTTATTTTTTCACCATGGTAACCCAAATGATTTGTACATATGTACAGAAATGGGCTCTCTAAGGTGTTGTACTTGAACAGAAAGAATTGGGAAACTTGATGTTTGAGAAGTTGGGATGCATTAAAGGCCATTGTATCATTTGCAATGACCCAATTTTGTTTTTCATGAGTTGACAAGAAAAACCTTACTTGAGTTGCTTTTCACTGCATCCAGATTTCTCAAACTCATGGACATATGGCCACATTTGTATCAAATTTATTCACCCCGGCGGTCCCTGGGTCATAATCCCTGAAAATAATCACTTATACTTAAAGGCAGTATACATGATTGGTATCTCGAAAATCAGAAATGTTCACAGATTTACGCCCAACTTACACAATATAAACATGATGACCGTAGAAAACCTCCCCTTAAATGGTTTTGTCTGAAGTGCTATAGTCGTTGAGAAATGAGTAAAACAATTAGTTTTCGTCTCATGAGACGAAAATTCAATTCACCCCCAAACCACTTCGCCCGAGTGCCATTTCGCCCCAAATCACTTCGTGCACAGGCCATGGTTCAGGGCGAAGTGACTGCAAACCCTTTTTTGACTGTTTTCTCAAAAGTTAGACAAAGTACGGAGCTGGTTTTTGCTCAGGTTGGTTTTAATCATGCATATCTTCAATCACACGTACAGGGGCGTAAAACTATTTGCAACAGTTTACCAATCATGTATACTATCTTTAATAATTGGGGCAAGCCCGGCAGGGGTTTGGGGCATATCTTACATGTAGGTGATCTCTGGGAGGGGTGGTTATCTCTCTGTAGGGCTTGCTAAGCTCATGTGATAGCCAATCCCAATCAGTGAGGAACAACTGCATTACCGTGATTCGAGACCACCAGTTGGCTTCATAGCTCAATTGGTAGGGTGTCTGGATATTGAGCAGAAGGTCCGCGGTTCGAATCCTGGTGGAGCCAAGTTGCTTTTCACTGCATCCAGATTTCCCAAACTCATGGATATTTGTACCTAACAAATTTGTTAATAGATCATGTAATTTTCTACCGCACCAATTTAGCCGCAATTCAATAGGCTCCAACATGTAATTGATGCGTGCGGTGCGCATAACGCTGAGAATATTTTGGTTTGTTGTGACATCAGAGGGCACATCGTCTATACTGTACAATATATTGGCTTGACTGCTTATTAGAGTTAACAAGTGTGTTACCCATTGCTAGGTAACTACATCGTCTTCATGACGATAAGGCAGGCATATTGCTTCTTCTAGTTGGAAGGAAGCAATTTCGCTTCATGACGACTAGGCGTGAAATCACCCAAGCCTTGATGACAACCAGCGACTTCATGCATGAATGGTAACACAACTGAAGGGCAATTTAACTGCTTGCCTTGGGAATAAATCGCTGTACCAAATACGTGGGTCTGTCCACACTTGATCAGTGTAGATATGAAAAACAAACAAGTAAATATAACATGAAGTATTTGAAGCATTTTGCCTCATTTTGCTCCTGACTCAGAATATATAAAAAGAATTTAAAAAAATAAAAATAAATTATATCATTTTTATCAACTTGTTTTCCCAAAAATGTCACACCAAACGTGCGCTTTAGTGGATGCACCCACATGTAATGTCAAGGTGTGGTTTACATTTTTGTACAGCAGTAGTTCAGTGCAACTCGTCCCTATATATCACGAAAACCATCCATAAACTAGCTGATTAAATAAATCACAAGGTCTTGCAATATTAATGCAACTCAAAGCCTTCATAATTATTGAGCATGGCATATTCAATTTAGGTTCTGGGGACAATTTCATTAAGCTGTTTGGCAGAAAAAAATTCCTTAAAGGGCCCCTGAAATGCTCAATAACTTTATGCACAGTACTTGTGTAGAAAGACAATACTACTGTTCATTTTTATGCCCCATGAACTTTGAAAATTTCTTCACATAAACTCACAGAAAGAGGGCGCTGTTTGGGGCATGTCACTTTAGGAACACACAGCAGAAAATCAAAGAAAAAACATAGGACTTCAAACTGGAATTGTGGGAAAATGCTGCAGTTTCCAGCCTTAGTTTTCTCATGGTTTACAACAGGCAACATGTAAAACAAACCTAAACTGTCATGGGTTACAAAAGTTTCAGCAAATTGGAGAAAATTGTGGAAACTTTTGTGCACAGTTAAATGATATTTTCCTGTGTTTTCCTAATGTGACATCACCACTTTGCTCATGCATGTAAATTTTCATTAGCATAAAAGTCAAAAACCTTGATTTTAAACCCCCCCAAACAGCTTCTAAGTAGGGTTTTTATGATTGTTAATTAATGGACTAGTTCCATAGCACAGATTTCATTGATAAAAACACCATTTCAGGGCCCTTTAATGCAAAATTTATTTGCCTTGAAAAAATGAGTTAGCGGTCAAAACTGTAAGTGAGGTGTATTACAATTAACTGTTTAAATGCAAAAAAAAAAGAGCTATGTTTAGCGTAAGTTACATGTAAAGTCTGCTAAAATGATGCGGTGACGCGTTTTTTTTTTGTGGACAGACAAAAACGCCACATGTTTGTCTGTCCACGTTACATACGTACGGTATAAGGGGAAATTTGTACACCAGCTTTTCAGAAATGTATGTTGTGGCAGCAATTTCTTACCTTTTTGGGAAAAAGTTATCTCCTGAGAACAGTACAAGGAAATTTCTATAAGTTTGAGATAAACTGAAGACATCTGAAAGGAATTATTGACTTATTTTTCAAATAGGCCCATTAGCGTGGAAAGACCCAATTGCCAAACAAGTACACTACCTTTAAGTAATACCTAATGAGAATATATAAAATATAATTTGTACCGGTATATCCAGCAGAATACTGGTGCCATTATTATTGCTGTTAGCCTGAAATCATTAGAATCCCGCTTTATCTAGGTGGCTACTCAGCCATAACGCACAATCTATCACATTGTGAGAGTGCTCCTTAATTACTGCTTGGGTCAATGATGCAGAATAAACAGTTAAGCCATTATACTGCGGCTCTAATGGCTTATAATGGCACTGCAAACCAATAATGGCTTGAGCCAAAGTGATCAGGGGACAATTAGCCTTACACAGTGTTTTGTTTACACTCGAACCAGCAAAGGTGGATACAGACCCAGCATTTTTATTGCGACTACAAAACTGAATATTTGCCGCGTTTACACGGCCTCGATCCGGCTTCAACTCACCTTCAGAAACCGCAAAAGGGGTGGTGGAGGTGGGATTGGGGGGGAGAGGAGATGGGGGTTATTGACCTGTGCGTAACGTTTTAAAGGTATTTGGTTTTGAAACAAGAACAGTATATTACTAGTATTAGGCCTACCGGTACATAACTAAATTTCAACAACATAGGCCTACTGCAGTAATACTTGGAACATCTGAAAAATCCATGCATGTTTTTGTGGTGTTGAAATGAATAGTAAAAAAATTGTCTGCAGACAATTTTTTTAAAAACACCTTCAGTTGACAATTTCTCCCTTTACCTAGGGCCTATCATGCCTGTATGTTGGCCGTTGGGGCTTTAACATAGCTCCATGGCCATGCCCATGCTTTAACTTAGACTTTAAAGGAACACACCGGCTTTGTTGGGCTATTTTGGGCTCGAAATAGACCCATACATTATTCTGAAGCGCCTTCAAAAGTAAATTAGATATATCCTGAAAAGACGCCGTCAAATTTGGCCGTTTTTGAGCACTTTTGAAAAATTCCAGGTCACGTGACTTTTCGGAACCAAATTCTGGTTCCGAAAAGTCACGTGGTCTTGTGAGTTAGTTGTATTTGCAGCCGTATAAAAGTTTGTTACTGCAGAACTGCACCAAATTCAACTCTGATTTCCCCCCAATATTTATAAGTAATTGACAAAAGAGAGACTATTTATACAGGTATGAAACAAAGTTAAACACAAGTATGAAAATTCGAACATAATTGTTTGTTTCGAGAGTCCGGAGAACGGGAGCGAGCGCGTGCTACGGCAGGCTACCGTGGAGTGTAGGATATTTGCCCCGCGCAGCACGGCAAATAGCCTGAGTGCACACACACACGGGCGTGTTGCTCCGGTGTACGTTCGTGAAGAAAAAACATGATGCCAACTCCTCAAAAGAAAACGGAAATTCCTATTTGGTCGTCCGGGCTGTCCAGTGAAATCGTGAGCAGAAAATTGGAGATAGGAAAAGAGCGAATCATTTGTGACAAAGTCGTGAGGCTCGCGCGTAGTTGCAAAGGCTGGTAAAGCGTATAACCCGTCTTTTGACCGGTTTTGTTAATTTTGCACTTCTTTAGTAAATTACGGGATATTTTGATGATCTTTTTTCACAACGACCATCAAAAAAGTATTGTCAATGCTGCTACATCACTAAATCATGTAAACAGTAGGCCGGTGTGTACCTTTAAAAGGCAGAGAGGCTCGTCAGCAATACGCGCGCGCCAAATAAGCGAGTTCGGCATTTCGATGCCGCAAGGGGTTGTGGGTAATGTCAAGGGTCAAGAGTTCCTAAACTTCGGTCATGCCTGCACGCGCGCATACGATTGTGCATACTCGCGTGTTCAAATGTCTCGTTTTTCAGCTTTTTCTTCCTTATACGTGGTTATAACTTAACATGAGTGACGAAAAGTATAAGAACCTAGGTTTGGATGATTTTCTGCGTTGGAAAGTTGAGGCTTTGAAGAGATTTTTGGCGGATAAAGGACTGAAACGAACGGGACGGAAAGAAGAACTTGCAGCATTATTTATAGTCTTGGCCCAAGACTACTCTAGTCGATATTGGTTTGTGTACGCGTTGGCCATATAGTGCGCCCTCTTGCAGCACTAACTGGCCAGCCCTTTGCTCACTAGAGTAGTCTTGGGAATTTCTCCCGGAAGTTCAGCATTGGGGGCGGTACCGTTTTATGTAAATAGCTGCAGAGGGTTTTATGATGGCACACAAGGGACATGGCATACCACAGATATCTTTGCAAATATTTGCAATGTCGCAATTATCTTCATAAACAAATGTATTTTGCGATGTCATACGCCTTTGCAAACATGTTTGTAAATATATTCGCAAACATTTGCCAAGAAACTTATGCCCCCGAAAATATTAGCAACGATAAAACGGTCATGTTCGATGATTCTTGTAAGCCGCTTTATATTTTTCAAACCATTCGAAGCGCGTGCACGCGGTGTATTTGGGTCACGCTCTGCGGTCGACGCGCTGTATTTGGGTCGCTCGCTGCATTCCCACGCTCTGCTGTATTTGGGTCACTCGCTGATTGGTTCCCTAGGAAAGCCTAGGCAAAAACAAAGAAAAAGTTAAAACTTCCGGGAGAAATTCCCAAGACTACTCTAGTGAGCAAAGACTGGTCCGTTAGTGCTGCAAGAGGGCGCACTATATGGCCAACGCGTACACAAACCAATATCGACTAGAGTAGTCTTGGGCCAAGACTATAAATAATGCTGCAAGTTCTTCTTTCCGTCCCGTTCGTTTCAGTCCTTTATCCGCCAAAAATCTCTTCAAAGCCTCAACTTTCCAACGCAGAAAATCATCCAAACCTAGGTTCTTATACTTTTCGTCACTCATGTTAAGTTATAACCACGTATAAGGAAGAAAAAGCTGAAAAACGAGACATTTGAACACGCGAGTATGCACAATCGTATGCGCGCGTGCAGGCATGACCGAAGTTTAGGAACTCTTGACCCTTGACATTACCCACAACCCCTTGCGCGCATCGAAATGCCGAACTCGCTTATTCGTGCCTCGAAATACGAGCCTGTGCCTTTAAGTTTTCCCAGTCGGATTTTTTTGGGGGTGGGAAGGGCAACTCGTGAAATAAAGACTGGGTAGAAAATTACATGCTTTAAGTTTAACTTCTGACAAGTTTAAAAAAAATGTAGGCTAATGATCAACTTCTCAATTCTCTTACCTTGTTTGCTGAAGGTGAACTAAAATCTCGGCAGTCAAGCACACACAGCAACTTCAAATGGCTGAAACTGCAGTAGGCCTACATGCAGGGAGGGCGTCGGTTTCCAAGAAGATTGGAAAGAGTTGTGAGAAATGAGATGTCTTTGATTTTAATACGCTCGATGCCATTGGAGACCGTGAACAGCGCCACCAAGTGGCGTAAATCCACTCCTCATTATTCGCTCGTACCCACCGCCGCGCCCTTAAGGCGCTGGAGCTGTGTAACGTGATTAAGAATCCACCTAAACTATGTAATAACGCCCTCTATCGCTCGATTCTTAAATCCGGTACCCAATTTATAAATATGTCATGGACGCTTATGTTCTGTGTTGCTTGACCCTAGACTAGCACCGGTCAGCTGGCGGGTACACATGCAAGTTTTCAGTTCCGTTGCAACCAAATTGGGAATTTTTTAATGCTTTTACGCACTCGTCTTTTTTTTTTTTTATAAAGTTTGACACGTGTTTTACAAATGATACAGTGAAAGGGTAACTGTGTGTCATTTGGACAAACAAATTTTTTGTGGGTTTTTTTTGTGCTAAATATAGCATAATCATAGGCTTTCGTAGCAACAACTATTTCATCAGATGCAATTTAGACGGGACGAACTGTGGTGTAATTTTGAGTAGACTGGCAACAAGTCTAGTAAATCATGGCGGTCAGACAAAAATATGAGTAAATCCTGGTCGGGTTTACTGGACCTTCAAATACCTAGAATGTTGTCGGGATTCTATTAATTTAGGGATTCATACGTAAAAACAACTAATGTAGAAGATAAACTGAAAATAATGTCTTGAAAGCACGAACAAATTTACAAATACCACAACTAAATTGAGATTCCTAGTCGCGTTGCAACAAATGTTTCCTCATCATTCGCTCGTACCCACCGCCTTTACAGAGCGCTGGGACCACAGGTTAATTTCGCTCGTACCCTGCTCGCGAGCTGGGTACGAGCGAACCACAGAGCGAACAGGCTAATTTACTTGCGCCCTCATTGGTCAATTTGTTTACGGCACGTGACCACGAGGTCACGTCTTTTTCTTGTAAACGAACGTAAACAAAGATTTTTCCAGCAGACAAGGTAATTTTCTCAAAAAACAACTTATTGATGAATGGTCCAATACTATCCCTAGACTTGACCCCTCCAAACATTGTGAACTCGGACCTTCTTTTACTTTCACCAGTTGGGGGAAAAAACGCCCTCAAGAAATTGTTCTCCACAGACTCCGCCTTGGCGTCTGCAAAGGCCTCAATAAATTTCTCTTCTATACTGGAAAACATATTGACGGCAACTGCGAAACATGTGGGGTCAGTGACGATGTTGGTCATCTTCTCCTTGATTGTGCTAAATTTAATAGACAGAGACGAGTCCTCCAAAATGCTTTAAATCAATCTTCTACTCAAATGACATTAACCCATATCCTTGGTCAAAAACACAACTGCCATCACATTCTTAAATTTATACAGGACTGTAATGTTAGAATTTAGTATTATTGAAACGGCCTTTTTGTTTTCTTAATGTTGCGCATGGACAAGGGATCATGGGAGGACAGTTGCGCTGAAGATTGGACGGGCACATGCAGTGCCGCCCTTTCATCACCCGGAGGTATGCGGACCAGGGGCCTTATTCACAAAGCCCCCTCAACGATTTTCGGGCACGCAACTACCCCGTAACCCCCACTTAAGCTTTTGCGGGTTATTCACAAAACCGACTTAAATCTGCGTGCACCCGTAAACTGCCCGTAAATTTGCGGGAACTCCAGACTTCCCGCAACGGGCCCACAACTTGAGTGAGTCGTCTTAAGCGTCAAAATGACGGCACTCATGGCAGTATATTCGATTCAAGAAGAACTGAATCGACAGTAAAAAAAAATAAGGTACTGTAAAAATATTTGTACATGTACCCTTGTTTGTGATAAAACATATGTATTGTGTAAAACATATGTACAGTAAATTACTGTAAGAGATTACAGTTTTAAAGGTACTGTAAAACAATTACAGCTATTGTTTACAGTGTAGTATGGACACAGTAATGGCGGATAGCAACCGTTGTCAAGCCAAGTGAAACCCAAGAATACCGTAAACCGGGTCACATTACATAGCAACCACATATTTAGTCTGGTCATCTAAGTGTGCAAAGGTTTATTTTGTAACGACACCATCCGCTGATGACAGATGTATTTGTCATTGTGTGATTTTATGAAGCCCCGCATTAGTGTCATTGGTGGTATTTATTTCACGAAGTTGTGCATGTCTTTTAAAGGGTGGGTTTCTTACTATAATTTGCGGCCGCACGATAATAAATTGTGGCACTATAAAATGGAGCTTCATAATGATTCGGATTGGCCACAGAGAACATACTTAACTTAAAGGAATCTTTCTAATAGTTTTTTTACATGCCGTTTTTTGTTTGTCCTTTTTCTGGTGTTATGTATCCCTTAATCATATTTGTAGAGTGTGACTTGCTCGATAATCAAGTGTTTAAACGGTGAGTTGATGTGCAAAATTACACTCATTTCGACAATTATGTTTCAAACTGATATTCGAGATATAATTTTTGTTGGCATTAAACTACTGTACATTCATAAATTTCCAAGACAGTTTACGCATCCTCATTGGCCGAGTACACATCACGAGGCCGGATTTAAACGAACGATAATAACCAGTGATTAAAACTTGCTCTTTGCGTTAAGTTGCCGGTGCCCGCAGTTTGCGGGTCTTCAAAGGAAACTCTCAGGGTGCTTCGTGAATAACACTTAACGCAAGTCTTACGTGCCCTTAACATCCACTTACTGGCCCCGCAAAACGCAATATTTGCGGGTGCTTTGTGAATAAGGCCCCTGGGGCCTTATTCACAAAGCCCCCGCAACGATTTGAGGACACGCAACTACCCCGTAACCCCAACTTAAGCTTTTGCGGGTTATTCACAAAACCCACTTAAATCTGCGTGCACTCGTAAACTGCCCGTAAATTTGCGGGAACTCCAGACTTCCCGCAACGGGCACACAACTTGAGTGAGTCGTCTTAAGCGTCAAAATGGCGGCACTCATGGCAGTATATTTAATCTCAAGAAAAACTGAATCGACATTAAGGTTCTGTAAAAATTACAATATTTGTTACATGTACCCTTGTTTGTGATTTTACAGTAATGTACTGTAAAACATATGTACAGTAAATTACTGTAAGAGAGTACAGTATAGTAAGGTACTGTAAAAATACAGCTATTTGTTTGCAGTGTAGTATGGACACAGTCATGGCGGATAGCAACCGTTGTCAAGCCAAGTGAAACCCAAGAATACCATAAACCGGGTCACATTACATGTCAACCACACATTTAGTATGGTCATCTGTGTGTGTGCAAAAGGCTTATTTTATAACGACACCATCCGCTGATGATAGATGGATTTGTCATTGTGTGATTCTATGAAGCCCCATTAGTGTCGTAGTATTTATTTTACGAAGTGGTGCAATATGTCTTTTAAAGGGTGTTTTTTTTTTACGTGAATCGAAATACGTAAGTGTGAAACTGCCGTTTTTTGTTTGTCCTTCTTCTGGTGTTATGTAGGCTATCCTTTAATCATACTTGTAGAATGTGTCTCGCTCATTGAACAAATGTTTGAACGGTGAATTGATGGTGCAAAATGACACTCATTTCGACAATTATGTTTCAAACTGATATTCGAGATAGATTTGTTTTTGCATTAAACTACATTCATAAATACCTAAAACAGTTTACGCATCCTCATTGGCTGAGGCATCCGTGGCCGAATTTAAACGAACGATAATAACCAGTAACTAAAACTTGCTCTTTGCGTTAAGTTGCGGGTGCCCGCAGTTTGCGGGTCTTCAAAGGAAACTCTCAGGGTGCTTCGTGAATAACACTTAACGCAAGTCTTACGTGCCCTTAACATCCACTTACGGGCCCCGCAAAACGCAAAATTTGCGGGTGCTTTGTGAATAAGGCCCTAGCTGCTCTCAGCCTTGTGCTCTCACTTGGGAAACGGCCGGCCTTGCGGGACCCCTTGTGGCACTGTTGTCTGAACAATTACTGGCGCTCCTCCCCCCTTAACCCCATGCATTTTCTTGTAAATTCCTCTTTTTTTTCAGCACTCGCAGTCTCTCATCGCTCTTCTTTGCAACCATATTCACTCTTTGAAATTCTGGGTCCGATAAGTTCTATGACAATCGATAAGATAGTATCGATTCTGACGAGCTGAGCTGAGCATGCGCATATGGCACAAAGGGCACACGGATTGCCATAAGTGCCATTAACTTACAACAACAACAACAGACAAGGTAGTACAGCAGTGCTTACGGAAAATGTCTCACGACTACCTTATTACGGCTTGCTCCACACTTTCCAATAATTGTGTGGCGGTCTGGGAAAACCCGTCGGATGGTCAACATTTTACAATTCTTGTTGAGCATTTACACCCTTTACTTATCTCAGAATAGTTTAAATGAGTTCAATATTCAAACCACAACTAAAGTTATGACCTTTCGAAGACGGTTTATTCTAAAACCCACAAACGGAGAAATCAGGCTTCAAAGTTGGCATTTTCTACTTATTTCTAATTGTGTTGGGTTTTAAAACACTCGCAAATTACATTTTACACTTTGATTTTTCAGAAGAAAAAAAATTTGAGAGGGAATTTAAAGACCATAACTTTACTTTGGAACTAAAATCTCAAAAATGACATCAGGGTGATTTCTTTTGTATATCGGCCCATAACTACAAAATGTCCGTGTCGACTTCCGACGGGTTTTCCCTGAACGCCACACATGTCAAAGTAAAGAGGAAGTGGAATTTCTTTTCGTTTTAGAACGACAGGTGCCAGTGTATTCACACTGAACACAATAGAATTACAAACAACTGGCTATATAAACGCCACGTTCGCTTCAGTAGCTCACTCTCGGTCAATCGTGTCAACTTTGCTGTACAATCCTATTCTACACACGTCTTCACGCACCGCATCGAACATGTCCCTCGAACCGGGCGTCGGCGGTTCGGAGTCCGGTACCAGCAGTGATCAGATACTGAACGCTATCCAGGCCCTTTCTAAGTCATTAGACTTCAAGGTCGAATCGGCTTGCAAGAAGCAACGCTTATCAGACGATCAGACGTTCAGACGTTCAAACGCGACGGCATCAACAGCAGCACAAGCACTGCGAGAAGCTTCTTTCGCCTGTCGAGTCGGCCATTCAGAACATTGACAGCCTTGACATCGACTCGGCCAAGACCGACTGGAACGCCGCCGTGAAGTCCATCAAGGAACGTCAAAAGCTCATACGACTTGCTGACCGTTCTGATCTCGGCTGGGGAGTTGTGAAAGAGTACATCGCAGAAACGTCTAATTGAGGCGGCATAGACATTTGCGTCCACCCAGTCGTATGGCACTGAGTTTATAACACATTTTATTCGATCGTTTGGTATCGAATTCGATTTGAGGGACAGCGGATTTTTTGTCCGTCCAATATTGGCATCGAGCACATCGTTCAAAGTTTAATTTCACAATGTTTTAAAATTGTTGATCTTTCCACACCGGAACTGGCAATCGTAATTTGTTATTTAATACCTTTTTTACCTTTGTTGTTTTTTCCGCGTTCCGTGTGCACCGAAGGCCAGTAAACGTCTATTTGAGGCGGCATAGACATTTGCGTATACCCAGTCGTATGGCACTGAGTTTATAACACATTTTATTCGATCGTTTGGTATCGAATTCGATTTGAGGGACAGCGGATTTATTTTATTTTATTTTATTTTTGTCCGTCCAATATTTGGCATCGAGCACATCGTTCAAAGTTTAATCTCACAATGCTTAATTGTTGATCTTTCCACACCGGAACTGGCAATCGTAATTTGTTATTTAATACCTTTTTACCTTCGTTGTTTTTTGTTTCCCCTTTGCCCTTTCTTTTGCGACTTTCTATAGACTACAGCAAGGTTCGCACAACGACCTAGCCACTGTTCACCATTGGAAACATTTGACCTGTTTTTGTCCTTTTCTCGTCTCACATGAGGTATAAATAGAAAAGAAATGAATTTTCTGACGGAAGTATGGAGGAAGAAAGTGGAATTTCTTTTCGTTTTAGAACGACAGGTGCCAGTGTATTCACACTGAACACAATAGAATTACAAACAACTGGCTATATAAACGCCACGTTCGCTTCAGTAGCTCACTCTCGGTCAATCGTGTCAACTTTGCTGTACAATCCCGCCCACCCCATTTTCCCACTTCAATCGGAATTCGGACCGGGGGAGTGCACCCCTGTCGAGTGCCCTGGATGCACCCACGTTTCCTCCAATGGCTGGGGGTTTTTCGTGGCCACCGAGCGCCAGCACACAGTGCTGGTCCGACACTCGACCCGAATTCAGTTCCAGTTCCGACACACGTGTTTTATTTTCTCTTTCAGCTTGATTGATTCTGACCGATTTTAGCACGGTGATAATTATTGAACTTCGACACTTTATTGTCGAGACCTAGACACTGAACCTTTTTTATTTGTTTACAGCTCGTAATTCATACGTCAAACTTGGTTCAGATGCTAGTTTGATAGCCTCTAAATCGTAGGCCTTTAATACGGCTTACACCAGACGTGTATAATTATTGTTTTCAACCACATTTGAAGGATATTACATTTGTGCATATAATTTGATCCTAATCAAGCTGATTAGCGGAGTTTAAAATAAATCGAACAGCAAGGTTCGCACAACGACCTAGCCACTGTTCACCATTGGAAACATTTGACCTGTTTTTGTCCTTTTCTCGTCTCACATGAGGTATAAATAGAAAAGAAATGAATTTTCTGACGGAAGTATGGAGGAAGAAATAATTAAAACCAATTCAAATATTCTTGTAATTAATATATTCAGCGTTTTGTCGATAACTTTATGAAATTGCTCGTGGTAGCCACAGACCTTTGTGGATATTTTATGTCCAACGTTTTCGCCTCTACTCCGAGACCTCTTCGGTGGTTCTCTGAATTCAAATATTGATTGTCCCATAAGTGTGGAGCTAGCAAGCCGTCCCACCCAGAGCGAGAAACGCCATCTTCAATGGGCTGCGTCTTTTAAATAAGGGCCAGATCCATGCGCCTCAATTAAACTGAGGATAAAGCGTCTTGGGGGCCCCAAATGTAATATGTTGTAAAGAAATAGGTGTTTACACAAAGTCTGGTTCGTGGTCTTGTAACTCTGAGAATTGTGGGTGAAAATGAAGGCTGAAAAGTGCTCTAAAGTGCCCTGTGATGGAGGGATAATTTTCAGACATGGCTGCCTTTGGAATAGGGTGGTCTTATCTTCTTTGAGCCATTTTTCCGAAAAGAAAAGTAAAAAAATCAATGGTTAATTTAGTGAAAATTTTAAAGAAAATGAAAGTTCCAAGCACGTGTGTGGACTGTGCCGATGTGGGCGGCGCCATGTTTGCTTAACGCTATGAGTGCAAAGCGGGCAGCACGCCTCTGCCCACCGTGCACCCATAGCGTTAAGCCAAAATGGCGGCGTCCATATCGGCACATCATGTATTGGGAGGAACTCCATTGGGAGTGCGCACTCTAGTTTTCTATATCTAACTCTATGGCTGCGTTCGGGCGTGCAGTTCTCGTTACTCGGGAGTAATGCGTGCGCATTGCACTCGGGTCACATCACGCGAACGGCAAGTCGGCATTCCGCATGCGCGAATGGCAATCAGTGAAGATGGCCGTCTCTTGCCATCACTGCACAATAAAACGCCGTTTTACTGCTCAAAAGAAACTGAGGAAATACAGGCCGTAAGTCGTGAGAACCTTTGATGCCGTCCAAAACAAACATTAGTGAGTTGTTGTTTCAGTTATCCAGTTGACACGTTTAACAAATTCACCAAAAATCCAACCTATATCCCGCCATCTTCGTACTAATCACATGGCATTCGTCGGGAGTAAGAGCACACTCCCCACTTGTTGGGGAGTAGTGAGAGCATACTCTCACTGACCCGAGTGTCGTTATTCTTGCCGTTCACGCGCGCAGGAGTATAACTCGTGTTAACACGAGTACACGCCCGAACGCAGCCTATGTGTACCCCGAAAAGATGATCTCTGACTCGTAAAAAGTATCTGCCGCCCTCTATTGACAAATCAGACCAACAAGACCCACCTCGCTGGTTCCAGTAACAATAAATTACTGTTCATAATTTGACGGGTACCAACCCAATCTGTCTGTATTTTGATCTAGATAACAATGCATAATGGCATGGACGGTCAGTGATAAATCGTGAAGGATTTTTGTTGTGAATTACTCAATTTCGATCGGAATTCCTCAACGGAAGTGGATGGTTAGTCACCTCTTCAGCTGGCCCACTTTCAAGCGTGGATACACAATCTCTTGTTGTCGAACTGCTCCTGCGTTCGGTGGATTTGAAAGCGAGTTTTCGACAAGACGTTTATTGACTGCGCCGATCACCATTTTGTGTACAAACGGCAATGGTCCAAACTTGACATATTATTTTCACTGTCATTATTTTGTAGGAAGACTAGGCCTATAATTTGTCGTCATAATGTCAGCAATGCGAAGTTTAGACGACATTGATCTGTCAAGCTTGAGGGTAAGAAATGAAAGATTGTTTAAGCCAATTTTAAACTAAACTAAACAAAACTTAGTTAAAGGCACAGGCTCGTCAGCAATGCGCACACGCCAAATTCTAGACCCGTGAACAGGGCTTCGGAAAATCCTCGGCCCTGGAGCCGTTTCTAACCCCAAATCTGTGGCAAACTCACGCAAATGAAATTTGTCCCTTGGCTCTGATATTTGCTCAATCATGTAATTAATAATTATTTCTTTCTGGTATTCATACCAAGGATTCCTCAATAGTGCTCATTGCACTGTCACTCGCATGACTCGCAAGCGTGAGGAAACCCATGAAGAATTAGAATTAGAAATGGCCAGAGACACCGGGGATGATCCCCCTTGCTCTTTACGAAAGAATGCTCTGGGATCTTTAGAGTGCGTTTCCCTTACCTAACACACTGGACCAACGGCTTTACATCCCTTCCGAAGGATGGAGCAAGTGTGGTTGAGTGCCTTGCCCAAGGGCACAGGTACCGTAGCCGTGGGGAGGTTCGAACCTGCAACCCCAAGTTTTCACCTATGATTGCGAGTCAATGACCTAAACTGCTCGGCCACGGTACCCTATGTCAATAGGTGCACTCACCCTAATGTTCAAATATTCCGAAGAGTACGCATCGATCCGATGTCTAGTTTTGGTGAAATCGTGGGGCAAAATTTAGACCCTCCGTGAGATAAAATACAGATCGTTTGCCAATAATCAAATATGCGCATGTGCGAGAGCGGAGAAGTCAACACGAGTTAGACTGGTTTTCTGTCCTTATATTTACTTCCCCTTCGTCGCATACAGGGGAAATGAACTACTGTTTTAAATAATAATGTGCTATAATTTAAATCATAGTCTACACCTCAATGAAAACGTTAAAATAAGTGTAATTATTTCTTCAGGATCCTGCCGGTATCTTTGACTTGATGGAAGTAGTTGGTAATGGAACCTACGGACAAGTGTACAAGGTAGGTGATATTCGTTATTGATTATTAACAAATAAATTGATCATTGATAATCCATGGGAAAAATAGCGATGGTCGTGTTCTAAAATAGAACAAAGTAATTATTGCATCAGTCCATACAATAGTTTTGAGTGGATTTTTTTTTGCCTTTGCAGAATGCGGTATTTTTTTCCGTATACATTGAACAAAGATTTTAAGGAACCAGTAATTGATTTAGTTTGCGTCTGGGAGACTGAATGTTAATTAAGGTATGTTTTGCCCTTACCCGACGTAATTATTAACACTGTATACTCGGTGCTTTTCTGAGATACTATGAAAAACTTCATAGTGTGCTCGTGTGGGACTCGAACCCACGGCCTCCTGCACACAAGGCAGACGTCTTAACCACTCAACCACCGAGCTAGCCGGTGTTGAATGGCCGGTTCGAATCATTTCTCAACGGGGATTGCAATAAATCAGTAATTGATTTAGCTTGCGTAGGGGAAACTGGATGTTAATTATGGTTTCTTTTGCATTTACCCAACGTAATTATTAACACAGTATACTCGGTGCTTTCCTGAGACACTATGAAAAACTTCATAGCGTGCTCGGGTGGGACTCGATCTTTGTTCAATGTATTGTCTGCAAGTTTCTCAAGGACCTCTTAATGAGGTTCGACTATTATTTTGGCATGTAAAATTATGGTAAGAATGGAGAAGTTGTTCATATTTTTTTAAATCACTTATCAAGCATTGGTAATTGCAGGTTTGATAGAAAATCGCAAAGTGGGAAAAATCACAGATTTTCTTAGAAAAAAACTTGGGTATAAATACCACACCTTCGCCACTAATTCTTCCTAATATGACATAATGCCCCAAAAGTGTAAATTTAGTTAGAAAACATGATTTTTACAATGAGAAAATATTAAGTTTTGCTTTGAAAACAAATGATTTTTATGTAATGCTCCATAGACTTATAAGTTATAGTGCAGCCAGTCTCATGTTTTGCACACAAGGTCAGAAGCCATGATCAACTGTACATGTAGGTATACACATTCTGTCTGTACTTTTGTTAAACTACATGCACAATTTTTCTCTCATCCCAAGTTTGGTTGTTTCATTTCAATGGTGATCAGGCACCATACCAGATGTTGCGTTTGTTACATGTACAATTGGTACCCGATTGGTACATGGTCTTATGATTTTATACAAAGGCTACACTAGACTATTGTTGTATTGTCCGTGGCCGGTCTTGCACAGTATTATGCATTGCGGTGTCAAGTACATGTACATGTATTGTTGGATTATTTTTATGACTGAGTCGCGAAGGGTAAATTCTTCATAGAATATTGTTTAAAAAACAGGTAACGTTTTTTTATGGGAGGCTAATTGGTCAGACCTACTCAAAAGTAAGGATGCGACGTTTATAACTGGTTAACCGTAAAACAAAACAAAAATAATGAAAAACTGGTTTTGCTGAATGTTTTAACGAAACCCAATTTTCAAGAATTTACAATAGTTTCAGAGGGTTATTTGTAATGACTTCATGAAATTGAAATAACATTATTTTGGGGCTAGTTGTTTTACTAAATAATGTTACTAACTAGTTTGTCTGTTAACGGACTGACAATCCACTTTCAAATTGTAGCTTTAAGAATACACCCTATGGCTGTCAAAGCAGGTCAAAGTGTCCAAAATGTGGAACTGCCCAAAGTGTTTCGCTGCAGTGAATGTGCCCTGGATAATCTAGCACATATTAGCCTACAAGTACATGTCAGTTTAAGAGGTTAACAATTCTAAATTCATTTGCCATGTGTGGTCTGGAAACAGACAGGGCATTCATGGTGCTTGTACCGGTATGTATATCGGTAACAACACACCAGGAAGTTAAAGGAAAAACCGTGGGATAAAATTACTTAGGCCAAGAATCAGTCCAATAAATCTGCCATTTTCTTCATGTGTGCATTTCTACAGAATGTTAAAGGCACAGGCTCGTCAGCAATGCGCGCCCGCCAAATGTGTGCCACGCAATACGCAGCTCCATAGCAAAGGAATGGAGCTGCGTATTTCGAGCACGAATTTGGCCGGCGCGCATTGCTGACGAGCCGGTGCCTTTAATAGTACTGGGAGTGTATACATTACAGAGCCTGTCACAAGTGCATGGTTTATGATATCTTAAGTGGTGTTCCCATTGGACTATTTTTGGTTAAACTCCCGTGGTTGTGCGGGAGAGTAGCAAAATTTAGTCCAATGGGGACGCACGGAGAATTAGCGTCCCTGTAAAGTTACCGCGACCACGATGTAAAACTTACAGGGTAAAAGAGTCCGCGGAAACTTTCCGCTCAGCCGCGGGAGTTTTACAGGGCCCTCGAAAAGTCCAATGGGAACAGCGCCGCCCTGTAGAACTACCGCTACCGCTGTGTAAAATGCCAAATGGATGACGTCACTTCCTGCATTGTGCAATCCCACCACACATTGCGCGAAAATTCTTGTTCCGTTATTATGTACTGTACATGCCATGTACGTACGTACGCACGTGTTTTTTTCATGCTCATTTCTTCGCAAATATAATGGCAAGTTTAATAGAAGTTGTTCGAAATTTGATTGGGTTTCCTGAAAACGAAACTCCTGTTAGGTCAAAGGTTATGTAAACTACGCCCTCAATTGACCACATATGGCCAGCCAAATAGCTTAATTTTCCGCTCGCGTCGTGTAAAATATATGGTAGTAGGAACGCACGGGAGATTTACAGGAAGGAATGTTTACAGGGAGTCGCGGAAAGTTCCCGCGAGGGCGCGTAAAAAGAAGTCCAATGGGAACGCGCCTATAGTCTACATGTACAATTGGCCAAGTCCCAACATTGACATTTGTTTTTATGTCTTTTAAAATGTTTACTTGCTTGTAAACCTGTGGAATGTCACAAATACTAATGATGTAATTAATCCAGACACTTAAACCTTAAAGGCCTAATGTATCATTTGCAATGACCCCAAAAAGTAATCGACGCCTTTTCTGCTGTGTAAACTGGTACCTTTATGAGAGAAATTGTCAACTAAAGGTTTTTTTTTTTAATTGTCTGCAGACAATTTTTTTTACTATTCATTTCAACACAAAAACATGCATGGATTTTTCAGATGTTCTAAGTATTACTGCAGTGTTGAAATGTTGTTGAAATTTCCACTTAAAGGCCATTGGATCATTTGCAATGACTCCAAAAAGTAATCGACCAGTTTAAAGGGTAAAAGTTTTAAAAGTAAAGATTGAATTAATAGCAACTATCTAATGAAAGGTTTTCGCTCAAAATGATATAATTTTACCAGAAAATAATCCGTAAAGATGAAATTATTTAGATCGTTTGCAAACGATTTACTTATTTTTGGTTCGCATCTACGCGGTCCAAAATGCATGGGTGCTGCGTGTGCATTTTTATGGTCACGCGCATACGCAGTATATGATGTGCGCCACAGAGTGCATGACGCAAGCCACATAGTACCCGATCAACTGAGAACAAATATTTGAAACACCCTGCCAAGACCAGAAATATGCATATGGATTTTCATGGTTTTTTAAACGTGGTACATTTGACAACAATGAAATTTCTTCGGATGAGTTTGTTGATGTCTTTCTTTTGATTTATAATGGTTTTATTTGCAGAATCGCTCAAAAACAGATCATCTACAGGGCCTTTAAACGTTGTCATGTGTGCACTCCCAGTACCAAAACCCCTCTAATATTTGCCTTTACTAGTCGAGGCTTTCAAGGCGAGGTTTATTTTCCACGTGGTTTTGTTTACGCGTAGAAAACTAGTGTGCACAGGCTTAAGGAAAGACTAGCGCGCACCACAGACGGTCCGCCACGATCGCCTTTACCATTGCGTTTCAATGGGGTTTATTTTCCGCGCGGTTTTGTTTGCGCAAAGAAAACTATCACGCACGGGCTTAAGGAAAGACTAGCATGCACACCACAGATGGTCTGCCACGATCGCCTCTACCATTGCGTTTCAATGGGGAATCTTGTCTCTTTGCATTATGCACGTTTGTAAAGAAAATCATAAACCCTAAAAACGGTATGTTAAAGGCTGTCGTGGCAGACAGTCCGTGTATGCTGGTCTTTCCTCGTGCATGCTGGTCTTTCCTCGTGCATGCTAGTATTATGTGTAAAATGAAATTCGCCAAGGACGCCCTGACTAAAGGCTGCCCTGACTAAAGGCTACTCTAATATCTAGTAAGCATACATGGATCATTAGCAGAAAATCCTCCATCCTATGCGATTTTAAGCAGGAATTTTGCAAAGATCTCCCAATGACACATGCTAAATTCACTTCAAAGAGGGAGTACATGTACATGTAGATCTGAAACATAGGACGACACTTTTTTCTACATGCGCACAATTCTACTTGGGGGTCTAAGGGTACCAGACGGCATTGAGCCATAAGAAAACATACATGTAACCAAACAGTTACATCATTGTTTAGGCCTATTCCATTTTGTGTAATTATGAATATTGTAGACCATTTAAATTTAATTTCCAGACCTTCAAAACATATTTTTGTGAATTGTACTTTATGTAATCACTCTTTAAAGGAGCATGACCAGAGTTTCTGGAAAATAGTTTTCGATGTAACTTACCAATATTATCAAGTAACTCCCATACACACCTCCCATGTCCCAAAAACCCGAAAACATTCGCGATTTCCAGTAAAAAATTGAACAAAACTATCGTCGGCCTTCAGTGATAAACGTTGATACTGGAAAATTAGTTTACAAATAATAGGTGGATTTTCGACGATATCCTCGGAAATATGCGGCCTAGAAGCGCGGGAGTTTCAGTTTCGTAATCAGAAAAATATAACGGATGTTATGATATAAAAATCTCATGACCCATAAGAAAAGTCCCGGGGAGTTATGGGTAAAAAAAAGTGATCTGGTCACACTCCTTTAAGATAGAAGGCATTTAAAGAATGTGTCCTTAATTTACAAACTACAACATTTTACAAGATGTCAGATGTAATGGGGAGAGAAAAATTTGACCCCAAATTTATAGAATGACCCAGTTACAATTGTACTCTTTGTCACATAGTGTATTGTCCATTTGTTTTTCTTTTAGTGTTTGGAAGAATTAATGATTCACATTGATGACTCATATTGCTTTATTATTGTGAACAATTTGGCGGTACATGTATGTACAGTGCTCAATATTAACGCCAGCTAATGCTTGTTTTTTCCTGTGGTAATTTTTGTCCCAGGGTCGCCATGTCAAGACAGGTCAACTGGCAGCAATCAAGGTCATGGACGTTACAGAGGTGGGTCATCCTTGTTTCCTTTTTTAGTGTAATATAGAAATTGAACAAAAACTGATCAGGGCACAGGTGGACATTTGCACAAAATGTGAAATTATATATTTGCTTAGAAAATACTTTAAATGATAGCATATGGAACAGGCTTCTGCAAAAAAACATGTTTGGTGCTGAATTGTTTCAATGTTGGCGATAAGACAGCTGTAAGTCTAAGAAAGAAAAAAAACTTCATGTTTCCGGTTACCCGCCCCAACCTGGAAAATCATGTGGAACCTATATTTTTTTAATAAAATAAATCAGTAAAAAATAAAAACTTATTGTTCCTACCTGAAACCTAATTTATGTGTACATAACCTTTATTTTGTTTCTATCCCAAAAGGTTAAAAATGGGGCTCACTTTTGTGTTTGTCAATTTTTTGACCAAATATTTAACGCAGGTAATTTTAAGAAGGGAAATGTTAAATATGCCAGTGTATACATGTAGGCCTACAATGTACATGTACACTTTCTGGATTTTGTCCTGTGTACAGTACAGTTAATGTATTGTGCTGTGCTGTGCTGTAAAATCCTTCAGGGCATTGTTTGCTTTTCTTGGAAATATGGATAAGTACATGTACACGCCATCTGTAAGCATAAAGCAAATGCCATTTGTGTGAACTTGTGTGAAATAGAGGACAACGGTCGTGACTGACCCTATGACAGAAATTTTCATTATCAATTTAATTTTAGATCTAGAGGGAAAATGCCTGCATGGATAATTATGTATTGCATGCATTGCAGTATACCGTGGGGTACCGTGGCCGAGTGGTTTGGGTCATTGACTCGCAATCATGGGTGAAAACTTGGGGTTGCGGGTTCGAATCCGGCTGCGGTACCTACATGTATGCCCTTGGGCAAGGCACTCAACCACACTTGCTCCATCCTTCGGAAGGGATGTAAAGCCGTTGGTCCAGTGTGTTAGGTAATGGTAATGAAACTCTACACAATATTTCAGTGTGCTCCCAAGTCATTGACAATGGGCAGAATACGTAAAAACGAGCAACTGCTAATAAGAAAAAAGCATCGAGCAAAAGCATGAGCTCATCAAGCAGGAGCAAACGCAAAACCAATTGCTTGAAAACATATTCATAACCCTTTGCTTTGGCTGACAGCTTTTTCTTAAGCTTCCCTAGCAATGCATAGTTCCGAGATTGCCCAGTTAACCCCGCCCCTTAGATATTGTTGCTATGTGCTCACAAGCCATCGCAAAAAAATGGCGACATTAACGTACAAAGCAACGGGACTCGGCATGGAAAGCACAGATTCATTGGAGAAAACTCAAAGGTATCTATGTTTTAGGGTCGACAGTTACCGTAGCACACACTGAGCGAAAGGCTAGTAATACAGGGATGACATATATTTCATAAAAATGCGCTTTCCTACCTTTGAACAGCGAATCGCCCGACATTGAAACCAAAATTCACCCGGTCACAGGCGCGTACAACATACAAACTGTATGGGCAGTCGCGTGATATTATTGTGTGATGATTGCATCACTTTGACCTATGTGGGCGCCGTCTGCTAGCTCTGTTGTGATTGGTCGCGGGTTCGGCTTGATTGACAGGTCGGAACTATGCATTGCTTGGGGTTCTTAATGAATAGCGCTATTCATCGAGGGGCACGCGTATTATTTAACGGCTTTGTATAGAAGCATGGGTTCGCTTTTAGTCCTCATTTGGGTTATCCTACACGTACCATTCTCGGGCATAAATGTTTCGCCATGTATCGATTCAACATGCATGTTTTTGTCATAACAAAACAGTTAGTGATAGCTTTAGCGAACAATCCTGCTTCTGTACATTTTAGACCTATACTGACCGTTCTAAAGGTACATTAGATAACGATTGATAAGGGTTAATAACGGTAAATCTTATGTGATAAGCAAGTGCTCAAGCAAATGCTTAGTGGCCAAAGCAAAAACTTGTTTTTATGTATACGTTTTTAAGCAATTGCTAATTTGGGACGCTTTTGCTTAGAGGAAATTAGTTCTTGCTTTTGCTTCAAAGTAGAAGCTTTTGCTTGTGAGTATTTGCTTATTTTTATGTATAAGAATGTAAGTAAAAGCCTAGAAAAAGCAATTGCTAGTTTTTATGTATTCGGCCCAATGTCACTGTTGTCTTCATGTACATGTATTTTGCATATAAATCATGTCGCACAAGAACTGCATTACAATTGTGTGTGGTCTTTCACCATTCTTGCACTGCATATTGTGCAGTTTTTGACCATCCTCGTAGAAAATTTGTAACCTCAAATCTTCCAACGTGAACGTTAAATAATTTACTTTCTGTCTTGGTTGACTAGTTCCATTTCGCTGAACCGTGACGTGTGCGCATTGTACTATAATCCATTCATAGTGTCATACCATTACCAAGCTGTGGGCATGCTGTGCATGTCTGCATACTGTCCATTTGCACCATTATGTTGTGTGCATTACCGCAGCTTGCCCAGATTTTTTTTCTCCAGAAAATGGATTTCGCTCTAACCTCACAACCTTATAAAATACCTCCCCAAAATACTATCCATGGGAAGAAAACAGGAAATTTGCAATCTACAATTTGGATGTGGAATCAAAAAGGGTTGGTGTAATCACTGTACTGTTTTATGTAACCTGATAAATTAGTTTACAAAACATTGATGGTTTTTTGATGATATCCTTGGAAATATGTGGATTGGCAGTGCGAAATTCCGGAATGGTAATGAGAAAAATATGACAAATGATATGGTATCAAAATCTCAACACTCGTGGGAAAAATGGGGGACTCAAAAAAATGTGATCTGGACACACTCATTTAAAAGAGCGTGTTGTGATTTTCTTCCAAAAAATGGATTTCATTTTAACCTAACAATTAAAATTACCTCCCCAAAATGAGAAGAAAACATGAAATTTGCAGTCTCCAATTTGGTGGTGTAATTACTGCACTGCTCTCAAATGATATGGTATCAAAAGCCTGTCCGCATTGGATTTTTTGGGAAACTTACCGAGACAATTTATACTTTTCTCATTTTTAATCCAGTGCAGACAGCCTAGGACGTTTTCCTCTCAGTAAGTTTTCCCCGAGTCCAGTGGTTACTTTTCCTGGCCAACTGCTGCCCAGGAAAATCAACCAGGTAACTTTTCCCGAGACGATAAGTCCAATGCGGACACATCAAGTTGGTAAAAGCGCTCTGGAAGCATATGTCTGGGCCGTGAAGGTCAACCTGTTAAGGGACACTGCACATGCTCTCTCATGGTCTTAGTAACATTTTCCCGTGTCAAAAAAGTCCAAATGCGGACAGCAGTAAAATTGTAATTTTTCATTTTACCATTGTCTTAGTCAAACCTGCTGAAAAACAAGTCCAATGCGAGCATGGCTGAAATCTCAACATCCAGGGAAAAAATGGGGGACTAAAAAATGTGATCTAGACACACTCCATGAATGTAAAATTGGTGACTAGTCTCATCATTTCTTGAGCATAATGCATGCTCTGTATGTTAACCACACCTCTCCCCTGCCAAACCAATCAATTATTCCACCTGTAATATGAGACCCAGTTCACGATCCTTATTCCATATGCTAGACTCTGCCCAATTTCCTTTGTAGAGAGAATCTCCTGCCTTAATAAGGCTGTTTGGTTGCCCTCCTATTCAATCCTTAAGAACCCCAGGGCATCTTGAGTGCTTGAGTAGCATACCATATTTTTCATGTCATTATTTTCAAGATGAATTGTCATGAACAGGAGTACATTGTACAGGTACTTGTACGTAATTTCAATTTTTGAGGGCAGGGTGGAGAGCGTGATTCAATTCCGTCCCTCACGACGGAAATCAAGAGACAAATGCCTTTCCTTAGTCAACAACAAATGAAAACTAAAGTGAACCTGTTTGTTTACCTTCTACTGATGTTAATACACACACCCAGTTTATCACATGTTGAAATTGACTTTACAGTTTTATGCGGAGGTTGTTTTTATGTGTGAGGGACAGATAATCAATAAAATTGACAAAAAATGCAATTTCAACTATTTCTTGGAAATGTGATGGCACAGTGTGCCCAGTCAAATTTATTCTGTTAATTTTTGTAATATGATTGTAAAATATGGACATTTCTTTACAGATCGAGGTATTATTTTGATTAATTTAAGACATTTTGAAATCTTCATCCAGTGTTTACTAGTTTGGATCACACCCCACTCCTGGCGCTATTGCCATTATTACCGCTTGAAATAACAAAACCATTTTCTATAAATGGCTGCTGCGCATGAGATCTATTGTGTGGAATAACCTGTCATGCATTTCCTTTTAATTGGAATGAATTCAGTAGCCAGTATTCACCTGCTATTCACCCAGGCCATGTTAGTTGGTTAGTTCATCTGATCGTGCCCTGCGTCTATTCCCATTACACTAATCCATGTATGACTCATCCCTATAAGTCCCAACATTTGCTGGTAATCTAACCCCTGTATGGTACAGTCATTGGATGCCAGGCTATATCATTGCAGACATTATAGACAGCAATGCTGTATCATCTACAGTACAGTACGGTACACAATACACGCACATATGTCATTGTCAATCAGTTCTCAACTTAAAACATTCAAAATTAGTTCATTGATATGCCAAAATGGCAAATTACATGTACATTGTAGCACTGGCAGTCTTGTTTCAGATGCTAAGCCATTGTATTACGTCACGCATCTTTTCATTTGCAAATTTTCTCACAAAAGAAAACACCGAGACCTTGTTTTTGATGACAGTTTGAAATTCCTCTACCTTATTATCAAATTAATAAATAAAAAAGTATACCACATAACCAAATTCTTTGTTGTCTCTGACCTTGACCTTTCATACTTCTCCCAAAATGCAAAAAAAATTATGCCAATGTTCCTTTAGATGGTCTAATCAAGATTTCCTACCTTGGTTTAAACATGGTTTAAATAGTGGGTCTTTCTATAAATTAGGGGTCCAAAAGTGTGACATTTGGTGTGTCCCCCGTTACACCTGATATGTGTTATTTTTCGTACAAAAATCATAAAAATGGTTTTTAAACAATTTTTTTATGAATTGTACTTTATGTACTCGCCCTTTGAGATGGAAAGTATTTAAAGAATGTGTCCTGAATTTACAAAAACAAGATGTAAAAGTAAAGGGGGACACCAAAATTGGACCCCTAATTTATAGAAAGACCCATGTACATGACTGAATGCACATTCCCAAATAAAAGTCCTTCAAGGCCTGTCTGCGGACAGCCTAAGAAGTTTCCTCTCCAGTAACTTTCCCCCCCCCCCCCCCCCCCCCCCCCACCGAGTCCAGCAGTTACCTTTCCTGGCCAACTGCTGCCCAGGAATATTGACCAGGTAACATTTTCCGAGACGATAAGTCCAATGCGGACACAGCGAGTCGGTAAAAGCGCTCTGGAAGCGTACGTCCGGGTCGTGAAGGTCAAACTGCGAAGAGACAATACGCATGCTCTTCCACAGTATCGGTAAATTTTAGTAAAATTTAACCATTTTTCATTTTATCATCGTCTCGGTAAAACCTCTCGAAAAACAAGTCTAATGCAGACACGGCTTAATTTTGTAGGTTTACTCCTTTAGAAAATCATATTGTGCATTCTTTAATTTTCAATTTCCCCTGGATTTTGGCAAATGCTGTTATCAGCTGACCAATTAGCGCGCAGCATTCTGAACACGTCATTCCCGCCTTTAGCCTTATACAGCGTCACCCACGCCATTCTTGCGTTTTGCTCCGATGAGTGCAAGTCGGAAAGCTTTAGCATGCCCTTGTCGTTACTTAATTCTATTTTCCGAAGGAAAAAAAACGAAAACAAAAGACAAATTTTAAAAACAAAAGACAAATTTAGGTCCCAGTCCCAATCCTTTGTTCATTGTTTTCACTCCTGATAATACAAGGTTCCTGTTATAACAAGGTAATCTGCAAAGTCCCAAGGACCTCTTATTAATAAATTTTGACTTGTTTGAATGCTACATGTTTTAATGCTGCATGTGCCTCCTGTGCTTGAATTTAGGGCAGTAAATTTACTGTTTATTTAACTTTTTTTAGAGGGGGAGGTGTGCAGTGTGATAGAGTTATTAGGATGAGATTACAAAAGTGCATCATAGCAGATGACACCATTAATACTGACCTCGATAAATGACATTAGTCACTCCTCATGCAGTTCAGGTCAAAAATGGGCCAATAAATTAGCCAGAATACTTGCTGGTATGTGTACATGCATGGAGGAAGAAATGTACATGTACCATACCTTACTACATTGTACACTACATGTTTACAGTAATTATGGCCCATGAGCCCATTTTTCAGTGTTGATGGTTGTAGAAACAAAGTGCCTAAATTGTAAATGTTGGCATGGTTTGGTGTTACATGAAGGTGTTACATGAACCTTGGCAAGAGAAAATAAGGAAATTAGGAGTATATAGGCCCGTTTACACTCGATTCGCCTTTGTCGAATCGAACTCCGCAATTTCCATAAAGGCGAGTTAAAGCCGGGTAGGCACTAAGTGTAAACGCAAAAGGTGAATTGAAAAAGGCGGATCAGACCCGGGTCTGATTCGCCTTTTCCAAGTCACCTTTGGGGTAGGGTTGATTCCCGCAATTGCGGGGTTGAAACCTGCAATCGTCAAGGTCGCTTGTAGTGTAAACGCTACCCGAATACAGATTCGGCAATTTGAGTGTCGCATTGTAGAATATTTAATTGACCAATCTGGCACTAGTGCAGCAACACCTAACAGCTCACGCATGCGCTGCAGTTACTTTTAGTGGTGACTTTTGCGGTTTCTGAAGCGAGTTGAAACGATTTGGGGTGTAGTGTAAACGCAGCAAATGTTTAGTTTTGTGGTCGCAATAAAAATGCTGGATCTGTATCCATCTTTGCCGGTTCGAGTGTAAACATGGTGATAGGAGTACATGTACATCGCCTGGAGTACATGTGAATGCAGGGATCTGCCAAATCGTGATTAATGTGCATGATCATAAGATTGATTGCTGTGTTTCCAGATCAAATATCCTGGAGGTGCATGATTCATGGAGATTTGGAACATGATGATGAGTGTCTTTCTGTTAGAATTTGGGCTTGGTGAATGATAAAAACAGAAGAAAAGGAATACTCTGATGAATTGACTCACTAATTTGAGCATGAATCTCTGCAGGGGAGGAATTTCAGCACTGAAGTTAAGCATTGTTTAGGCCTGTGCATTTTTGAATAATTTACTATTTTAAAAATCGGTTTCACTAGTTAAAAAAAAAGAAGTCCTGAATCATACTGATTAGGTATTGTCCAAAGTTGTTGACATTTTCACGGTTGTACAAAGCGTAGGGGAGGGGGTGGGGGAGAGGGTGTCGAGGGCCGCAAGTACATGTAGTACATGTATTTCGGGGGATGGATGGACTTCAAAAATACTGTGCTCTGTAGAACAGTGAAAATGTTGACACCTTTGGATGGCTGCTTATTTGAGAGTCACAAAAAGGCTCTGACAGTACAGGAATGACCTTTTGGCTCCCATGATTAACATCAAAATAATTGGCCCGAGATAAGTTAGTTGTCCTTTTCCGAGTTCAATCTATTTAGAGTAATCTTTTAAAAACCCTCTGCCCCATCTGGTCAACCATTAGGAGTAAATCAAGTAATGACTGTTTGGAATGCCTGTCTAGGTCGGACATTATCGTGGATGTTGGTATCGCAATAAAAGCACATACGCAAAAAGCCGCACTGAGCCAGTTGGCACGGGCATCAAAGATGTTTGCCGCAACTGCCGTTATGAATTTCCTGTTCTGTTCATCATGTGTTGCATGTTGTTTCGTCAACTATTATAAGCATTTATAAGTTTTTGTATCATCGTCGCCATCATTTGTCTGTGGTTTACACGACCACCAAATGTTTCCGCCCTTCTCTCTCTCCAGCAGTGACATTTTTACATGATTTGAATAGTTTTGCATAAATTCAGAATAATTTAAGGGAACTGATTTTTAAATGGTAACTATAGTTCTCCAAATAGATCCCATTTTGTGGAATTGCTAATTTTTGGCACTGTTATGCTTTATTACTGAAGGTGATGTTTGTAATTTTTTCCCCCAATCACATTAATTAACCCAAATCATTTCTGTTCTTAACGTGTAAAAAGAAGTCTCTGATATATTTTTGTGAATACTCTTGTGTACCTGTGTTTTATGGTTTCTATTTAATCCCATGTTGTGTCAACAAATGTTAAGGTTTTGTTGTATAGATTTCTTAGTTTCATGACATTGTCGGGCCTGACATTAACCAAGGCCACTAAGCCAGTGGCCTCATTCCCTGCTTATACCCCTTTCCCACTACAAAATCTCTGGGTTAACTCGGGGGAGTAACGGCAATCCTTTACCCCAAGATACCCCGGGGCAGCGCGAGCGTTCCCACTACTCTATTTCCGCCCCGGGTTAGGGCAACAAATTTGGCCGTTACCCCTGGGTTTGTCAACCCTGCCAGCGACCAGGGTTAAGGATGGCAATTTCGGGGTTAACGGCCGAACCCCTGGGTTAGCATTGTAGTGGGAAACCAAGCAGGATTAAGTGTTCACAGGCAATCTCGGGGTTATCACGCGCTGTGCTGGCAGACATATACATAGGCCTACATGTACGTACGTGCACATTTTTGCTGTCACAATTAAAACATGGCTTTTCAAGCACCGTATATCTCATTTCATAACTAAATGACAAAGGTGTGAAAAAAAGAAGAAATAAAGCTCCTCATCCTAGGCCTGGTCGATGAGACAAGTTCAGTAACAACTCGATGGGACTACTCGAAAATCGGGTTAAGCAGAGGTATTAGTTGGCCATGATGCCCCCTTCAAGATATACATCATGTACATACGTACACTTTCCAAAGCCAACTTGTCCAGCATGTCTTTTCCATTGTCATGAGGCTTGTACCATGGAGGAAGAAACACACTAATAATCATTTGGCCGTGGTGCCCCCTCAAATTGGCCTCTGTGCCCCTCAAATTGGCCTCTGTGCCCTTTGTAATTTTCACAAAATGAAAGCCAGAGTGGCCTTATCTTCATAACATTGAGGCCTGCTTTGTTACTGTACAAGAACTGAGTTTGTAAGGTTTTAACCATGCACATCTTGACATTATGTATCGGTCAGACAGTGCAGTCTGTGCCATGTCTGTCAAGCAGTGAATCGTATACTTGTATTTGATGGGACATTTACCTGCATGTGTTAAGGTCTGGGCAGACTTGGTAATAATGTAATTTACTGCATTGAATGCAGTGCCAGACATGGTCAATTAAGTCAAGGCTTGATGCATAGAGACTGCCAGTCTGACAGTCAATAGCAAGTTCAAGTGATGACTATACAATGAACATTGTACATGTAGACTCTTTGCATGGCAGCCATCTTAGGGGGTAAGCACTTTGCCCCCCGTGGGTCAGCCATGACTACATGTAGTCACTTTGGCTGCTCGCTACTCCGAAGTAATACGTGCGCATTGCACTCGGGTCACATTACTCGAACGGCAAGTCTGCAGTCCGCATGCACAAATGACCATCAGCCAAGATGGCTGTCTCTTGCAATGACTGCTCACAAGAAACTGAAGCGAATACAGACGTACATGTAAGCCTACAGATCCAAACATGTCACTTCGTAAAAATCACATGGTACTTGTTTAACCTCGGTGCGTTAAAGAAGCGTGTTCAGATTTTCCCAGAAAATGACCCTCCAGGCCTTCATTTTAATAAATCTGAGGAGAGCTGTGCATCGCTCTCCTTAATTCAAAAGGTGAATTAAGGAGAGTGATTTTAAAATCGCTCTCCTTAAATCAAAAGAATGAATTAAGGAGAGTGATTTGCTCTCGCTAACAAAACGCAAGTTTAAAGGCCCTGGACACTATTTGTAGTTACTCAAAATGACAACCAAAGGTGTCTATGCCTTTAATAAACACATACTCAAGAAAAGGAACACAACATTCACCAGTAGTTCAACTTTTTCTTACTCAATTTAAAGAGTTTAATTATGAAACCGTTTTTTTTTTATACCACCTCTGACAATTCCATTAGTTTGCAAAATAAAAGAGACAAACAGTGACACACACAGTCACATTTTAATGTTTGTCATTGACCAATCACAACTGCGAAACTTAACCACCAATTGAGCTGTTTGATAATAATAATAATATTGTTTGAATGGTGATCGGGTTTTAAGGCCAGTAATTATTCAATGAGAAACATATGGGGCGCCGTTCGTAAACTAATTATTTAGGCGAATTATAGCATGTTTTTTCCATGGTTTATCTTAATTCTGTGTAAATAATGCATTTGTGTCAAAGGCCGTTTATGGTTTACAAACCATTAAAACTTCGTTTTGTACCGACACGATTCTTTACAAAACAGGAAATATACTTGTAGCTGTGCAAATTCATTATTTACAAATAATGAAAATGACCTCGGCGTTCCATACTTTATTAATGAAACCGACGAGTGTACATTTCAATGGTTTACAAACAAGAGAATTGTATCGTTTATAGACAATTCCATGGTTTATAAATAATGAATACTGCACATTGCTGCACGTTTTTCTGGTTTACAAATAATACAAAACTATCACTGGTGCGCAATTACATGGTTTATAAACCAAGAAACTTGCACCGGGGTCTGATTTTCTATGGTTTATAAATAATGAAAATTGGCCGGGTTAAATAGTGGACGTACAATTCCATGGTTTATAAACAATCAAAACTGCGCCGTTCTAATCAATTTTGTGGATTCTGTGGTTTGTAAACAATTAAAAATAGTCAATAGGCGTGCATTTCGATGGTTTGTAAATAATTGAAAGTGATCGTTGGCTCACAATTTCATGGTTTATAAATAATGAAATTAAACTAGTTAGCGTTGTCGCAAAATTTCATGGTTTACAAACGGAGAAAATTAAAGCTTTATACACTTGTCTGTCGTTTGTAAAGGTTGACTATCGATAAAAAGAGAAGTATTATGCACTCGGTACATCTCAAAATACGATCATTGACGAAAAATTGAAGGGTTTGTAAATAATGAAAATGAACTAGTTAGTGTGTCGCAAAATTTCATGGTTTACAAACAGAGAAAATTAAAGCTTTATACACTTGTCTGTCGTTTGTAAAGGTTGACTATCGATAAAAAAAGAAGTATTATGCACTCGGTACATCTCAAAATACGATCATTGACGAAAAATTGAAGGGTTTGTAAACCATGAAAAACACGCTTCATAAACGTTTATTATAATCCAGTTACGTTGCGAGAGCAATGGGTGCGTTCAATTAGCCATCATCGAGTCATAGGGGTGCTCGTTCAAAGTGTGAACAGTCCGGCAGACCATGGCAACAAAGGTATTTATGTGTACAGCTCATCGAACGCCACGGCACAGCCTTCAGCGCGCGCGCGGGAAAATCCAGGTTCATTACCTGACTAAACCTAGCCGCGTATTGGGCCCAAAATCCAGCCGCGGTTTCAGCCGCGGTCTTAAAATCTCAAACGGATGTAGTAAAAGGTGATAAAATCTTATTTTTTATTACACGAGTTCTGCATCCTGAGATCTCAGGGAATTTCCACTCTGCAAAGCGACGTAACACAACCCTGAGAAAATACACGCACATTTGTGGTGTGAGCCGGCTGTTGTCTTGAGCCAACTCACGCCCCAGTCATTTTGATGTAATTAAATGAAATTAGTCATGTTTTGGTCAAAATTCCAAATATCTATATTTTCTACAAATTTGTTTGAGTTTTTGTTCTTTGTCACGTTAATCACATCGATAATTCCTGCAACGTTTGTGTCTACTACGCATTTTTAAAACAAAATTAATCAGAGGGATGCGGAACGAGTAACGTAATGTCCTGTTCAATAGAAATAGCGACCAATCGGCGAGCGCGTTAGATCGGACATGGACCGTGTTTACAAACTGCGCGCACGTGTGGCACTGGTAACAAGGTCGATCGTGGAAACACCGAACGCCACATATAACAAGCCTCATGATTGGTCTAGAGAGGCGACAAGATTTCTGTCGCTAGTCCCACCGCCAAATGGGGCCTTTTTCAACAGGGCCACTGTACGCAGGAGTGAGGGAGTGCGTTAAAGGGGCACTGTTGCAAGAGGATGCGAGTTCTGAGACTCTGGCAATGAAATTGTTAAAATTCTCATAGAAATGTATTTCTTTTCACGGTGTTACCTAACTCAGTCATCTACCGGGCTGATTAAATTTTAAATGGTAATTTTAATAAATACATTTTTAATTAATTTTAATTAATGAGGAGTCTCCATTTTCCACCCCAAAAGTGCCGAAAACTTAATACTGCCGACAGAATGGTCCCTTTAAAAGAAAATGTACACCACATAGTTTGAAAAATTTGCATTTGTATTACATAATCCATTTAATCCGTCCATGGGGCAGATCAAATTTTGGAGGAAGCCAAATCGGTCCACTAATTAGTGCTTAATTAAAGGGATAATAAGGAGTCTGGTTTCCACTAAAAAAGTGCCGAAAACTTAATACTGCTGACAAAATAGTCCCTTAAAAAGAAAATGTACACCACATAGTTTGAAAAATTTGTATTTTTATTACATAATCCGTTTGAAACTATGTGGTGTACATTTTCTTTTAAAGGGACCATTCTGTCGGCAGTATTAAGTTTTCGGCACTTTTGGGGTGGAAAATGGAGACTCCTCATTAATTAAAATTAATTAAAAATGTATTTATTAAAATTACCATTTAAAATTTAATCAGCCCGGTAGATGACTGAGTTAGGTAACACCGTGAAAAGAAATACATTTCTATGAGAATTTTAACAATCTCATTGCCAGAGTCTCAGAACTCGTGTAATAAAAAATAAGATTTTATCACCTTTTACTACATCCGTTTGAGATTTTAAGACCGCGGCTGAAACCGCGGCTGGATTTTGGGCCCAATACGCGGCTAGGTTTAGTCAGGTAATGAACCTGGATTTTTCCGCGCGCGCGCGCTGAAGGCTGTGATGTGCCGTGGCGTTCGATGAGCTGTACACATAAATACCTTTGTTGCCATGGTCTGCCGGACTGTTCACACTTTGAACGAGCACCCCTATGACTCGATGATGGCTAATTGAACGCACCCATTGCTCTCGCAACGTAACTGGATTATAATAAACGTTTATGAAGCGTGTTTTTCATGGTTTACAAACCCTTCAATTTTTTGTCAATGATCGTATTTTGAGATGTACCGAGTGCATAATACTTCTTTTTTTATCGATAGTCAACCTTTACAAACGACAGACAAGTGTATAAAGCTTTAATTTTCTCTGTTTGTAAACCATGAAATTTTGCGACACACTAACTAGTTCATTTTCATTATTTACAAACCCTTCAATTTTTCGTCAATGATCGTATTTTGAGATGTACCGAGTGCATAATACTTCTCTTTTTATCGATAGTCAACCTTTACAAACGACAGACAAGTGTATAAAGCTTTAATTTTCTCCGTTTGTAAACCATGAAATTTTGCGACAACGCTAACTAGTTCATTTTCATTATTTATAAACCATGAAATTGTGAGCCAACGATCACTTTCAATTATTTACAAACCATCGAAATGCACGCCTATTGACTATTTTTAATTGTTTACAAACCACAGAATCCACAAAATTGATTAGAACGGCGCAGTTTTGATTGTTTATAAACCATGGAATTGTACGTCCACTAACCCGGCCAATTTTCATTATTTATAAACCATAGAAAATCAGACCCCGGTGCAAGTTTCTTGGTTTATAAACCATGTAATTGCGCACCAGTGATAGTTTTGTATTATTTGTAAACCAGAAAAATGTGCAGCAATGTGCAGTATTCATTATTTATAAACCATGGAATTGTCTATAAACGATACAATTCTCTTGTTTGTAAACCATTGAAATGTACACTCGTCGGTTTCATTAATAAAGTATGGAACGCCGAGGTCATTTTCATTATTTGTAAATAATGAATTTACACAGCTACAAGTATATTTCCTGTTTTGTAAAGAATCCTCTCGGTACAAAACGAAGTTTTAATGGTTTGTAAACCATAAACGGCCTTTGACACAAATGCATTATTTACATAGAATTAAGATAAACCATGGAAAAAACATGCTATAATTCGCCTAAATAATTAGTTGACGAACGGCGCCCCATAGAAACATGGCCCAATTTCATCCTTATCACAATTTTCATTTAATTAGCTGTTACCCATAGGCAAGGGTAAATTGCTGGCTAACCGCGAATTTCAAACCCGGAAGTAAGGGCAGGTGTTTTCCCGCTAGCGGCCGCCGGACCGCCACATGTTTGTATATGATTTATAGCAAGGTTCATGAAGTCAAAGACTCAAAGTTACATGCATCTTATGTAGATTGTTTTGAAAATAAAGTTTATGTAACTTAGACATAATAAAAATACCTTTGAAGGATGTGCATAATAAAGAAAAATCTCGAAAAATTTACGGAGAGTTGAACACGTCGATGACGAAGTCCGCAAGTCAACAAATTCACCGGTTTCTCCGACGGCAGCAGCACAGTGCACAGACTAGTGCACAAAACACGGTAAGTATGAAGGCACATGTACAAACTGTACAGTGCCTTCACCTGGGACGGCCTGACGCATGTGCTATGTACGATAACAGTTGGCCCAGTCGCTCTATTACGCCCACGGCGATTGGCTAGTTTCAGTGCGCAAAAAGCCGGCCGGATACCTTGCGTTTCGTCCGTGATCCGATCACGATAGCGCTATAGCGCACGTTATGCAGTCGCATCACAAGGTGTACGGGTTTTGCGATGCGTTTTGATGGCGATGTGGTCACGATTTTGTGTAGGCCTACGTGTCCGTCGAAACGCAATCGCAAAATTTCGAGCATGCTCGAAATTTGGCGTCTGTGGATCGGAATCGCAACGGAGTGGGAACGCAAGGAGTACATTTTTCAGCGATTTCGATCTTACTGCCCAAAATAAAATATAGGCCCTATGCCACACGTTTTAAAGGTATTTGATTCCCTTTTTTCTATCGTACATGGCTTTTGTCATGCGTTCGGTCCCATCCTATTCCCGAGTAGGCCTAAACTAAAACCACAAAGGACAGTGGCACAGAACTTGACATGACATGACATTGTAGTGGTACTGCAGCCGATCTCACGAAAGAGTGCGCAGCTTGCCTAACTGTACAACCAAATATTCAATCACCATCGCACGCACCCTGACCATCTTGACACGACTGCCGCTTTTGTTTAATTTTCGCCTTTCAAGTTGCCGAATGCCGATGGTAAGCTCGGCCCCCGAAGGCACTCATTGGCTGCTTCACGCAGACCATGCAATGACCGACAACCAATAGGGAAGCTTTTTACAAACAACCCGTAATAACACCTCCAATCATTTGCGGTAATTTAGCGCTCGCTGTCATGTCATGCATGCAGCTGGGCTTAAAAGGGCGCCCTCATTTGATGACGAATAGTTGGGCTTTTGTTATGGGACATGTTCAGTGAAAAAGCTGTTTCCTGCTTACCTTTTGGGCGTGTTTTATGCAGATATATGTACCCGTCCTCAGTCGGTTTCTGTCTGTATGACGAAGAAATGCTGTAAACCAGCGTCCAAAACCAATTTGCGTCCGTAATTCATTCTCTCGGTCTTTGCTGGGCTGCACTCCCGGCGACCAAACTGCCCAGGCGACGAGTTCCGTCCCATTTTCCCGAAAATATTCTACATTGCCTATTTATCAATTCCATGGTTTTTGGGCAAACTTCCTCAAAATGCAGCCAAACTTGCAAGATTTCCGATAACACGACCGGTTGCAAAGTTAGATGCACGATCGGCAGCAAAGTTTGAGAGAATTTAGGCCTATCAAAAATAATCACACGCACACCAAATAAACTAGGCCAAAGCTTCTTTTAATGTATCACATTGTATTACATTGAGCTGCCAGCAGTGCGGTACATATCACAGAAACCACCACAGACAATGTAATACAATACTCCATAAGTATCAATGGGCAGTGAATTCCCTCAAAGGGCCAGGGGAGCCGTTAATGTCGGCACTAGAATAAGTGGACACAAAAGACGCATCCACGATCTTTTCTTGTTTTTCTTTCGTGGTTTTTGCTTTCGGAAACAATCCTTTTCATACGCTTACTTTTTTCAACAATTAACGTTTTGAAAAAAATGCTCTTGTTAAAATTGTAAGGAGCGCTTTTTTTTGCTCTCCTTAAAAATTTTAAGGAGCGCGGAGGAGTGCGAGCGCGATCGCGCTCCTTTAAAATGAAGGCCTGACCCTCTTTATATAAAACGCCCCTAAAGTACGGTACTGTCCATGGGGAGAAAACAGGAAATTTGTAATCCCCAATTTGGATGTGGAAGCAAAAAGTTTGGTGTAATTACTGCACTGCTTTATACGTACATGTACAAAGTATGTATGTAACCTGATAAGTTAATTTGATAAACTTACATGAAGGTGGTAATACCGTACAATTTTTGTACCGAGCAAATTCGTGCCACGAAAATCACTGTTCCGTGCCTTTCTATGGAGCTGTGAATTTCGTGGCACGAATTACAGCGTAGTTCTCAGACAGCAGCATTGGTTCCCAGGTGAATGCTGTAACAACTCATAGTGGGCCAGGTACCAGTGAATAGACCTTATCGCATTTACCACATGGGCGAGTTTGCACAAAAGCAGCTGACTGTATTGTGGGAAGGTTGTCGGGGGGGGGGGGAGGGGGGGAAGACTTTGTAGTTTTGTACAACCTCGCCCCAAGCGGTAATAGACCGATCCAGTAAGCTCCGCCCATTTTGGAATTGACCAATCACAGCCTCAGGTTGAGGTAACCAAAAAGTGGATCTCCATTTTGGTTACCTGAGTCCTCAAAATTTTGTGCACAGCTACGGCGAAATGCAGCACGAGTGACGCAAAAACACCATAAAGATCATTTTTATCAGCGCGGAGGACCCTAGCCGGTTTAAAATGGATTGTATAAGACTATCCTAACCTACTTTTAATCCCTTCATAAATGTGTTTTTGTTTAAACGGGAAAAACTCACAAAAATTAGCTTGTCGTTTTGCTTTGTTGTGCATTCACTGCGTTCTAGATGTGTCGAGATGTTTTTGTTCGATCGCGAGCGTTACGCGTATTGCAGGCGTGTTGTACGTGCACGCACACGACCTGATACTTAAGTGCACATTTTGCTTTCGAGCGTGCAGTTTCTGTGTGCGTGTGCGTGTTTCAATACACGCTGACCAGGGCACGGGCGCTGACGCACGGCACGGCCACGCGACTCTACTGCACACGTGTCTCACATGTGTGGTATGTTGCTAGGCAATTTCTAAATGGGCGGAGCTTACTGGATCAGTCTATTGATTGCTTTCCGGTGACGTCACCCCATCCATCCACCATTTTGGTGGGCATTTTTCATGACACACGTGGCTTGAGTAATAACCGGCAAACAGAGCAAGAAAAGCGCATTGGTTGCACTTACCTTTGTTGCTTAACCTTGCTTTATGTTGTTGCGCCATGGCTGTTGTATCGATAAAGATAAAAACGTATTTCTTCAGGCTAAAAATCGCGATCAAGTAGAAGCACTTCAAGCCGACTGCATGCTCAATATTTTGAACGTATCGCAACGCGCGTGTGTGGCATCTTCGAATGAAAATACGCTGGTGAGTATTTTTTATGCGTGTTCATCTGCGTCTATTAGCCCGCGCGTGACTGTTGCCCACCACACATTTCCGGATGTTCTACGTCATCGAAAGCAATCAATTGCGATAAGGTCTACAGCACAGTCATAGAAATTTAATTTTTAAATAACTATCTTTATTCTTTTTACCATTTTTCTATTTTTCAGGAAGAAGAGGAAGAAATCAAACTCGAAATCAACGTTCTTAAAAAGGTAAAATTAGAGCCAAAATATCATTTTACAGTCAATCCCCGTGCCTCATAATGTTAGTACAATGAACAGTGTGGGAATTAGACCCAACAAAGGTTTATTGTTTCAAATTACTATGGCAACTGGTGCTAATTCAGGAAATGACCTCGTCATACAAAAGTACTTCTTCCTGTTTGTTTAATATGCAAAGCAGATAAGCATATAGCAGCATATGCAATTAATGTACAAGTTGAGTTCATCACAAGGCCTGGCAAGTCCTCACAAGTCCTTCGGTCTTGATTCATATCGTAGGTTATTTAATTTACCTGCAACAAAGGCCGCCTTTTGTTATTTGTGACTGGACTGTATAGTTACTAATACTAAAGATGGACTTGCCTACAGCTCTTACGTGTATAATATCTGAAATGATTAATTTGACAATTTAGGCAACAATTTATCCCAAGCAACAAAAGAACAAATTTTCAGTGTAATCAAAATTTGAAAATTTCTTTTTTAATTAAAGGAAGGGACAACACTTGTTTGAAGTTATCGACAAAATTAATCAAAAACATTACCGATGTATTGCCCGGTGCTTAAACCTTCACAAGAATCGGGGAATCTTGTTTTCAACGTCGGCAACCCAATTCATTTTGATGATAAGCTCTGCAACTATGTGCTGCGCTATATTTGAAATTTTGAAAGGGATGATGACGTCAACCATGCAATGGTTGCTATGGATGAAGGTTAGGATTGTTGCCTTGTTTCCTGACTCCCATACGACGTGAAGTGTGTAAAATCTGTTGTGTCCTGACTCACGCCCTGCCCTCTCAAGTCCGAGCGCCGAACAAGTTTTTCCATGTACATCTAGTGATGACGTTTTGTTAACCCCAAAATGTTTACCTTTTGCTATCCATTTTTCTCCTAGCATAGAAGTGTACTATCGGTTTTGACAACACAACTACACTTACATTGTACATATTAGATGTGTGTAAATGCCACAATGGTATGTGTAAATATACACACACCATTGACCGTACATGTAACAAACAATAGAAGTCATTGTTATGGCTTGTACACTATGTGTGATCGAAACCTGTATTGTACAATAAAGCATTGCAATTAGGGATGGGATGTTTAACCGGTTAACCGTTTAACCGAAAAAGATTGAAAAACGATTTTGTTGAATGTTCAAACGAAACCCAATTTTAAATAATTTACAATAGTATTCAGAGGGTTATTTGTAATGACTTCATGAAATTAAAATAAATTTATATGTGGTAGTAGTAAAATTTTGACCAGATAAAGGTTCAATAATTATTTTGGGGCCTAGGGGTATTGTGTACATTGCAAATGCATCAATAAACACCAGCAACAATCTTCAGTGTCAGCCGAACGGTTAACCGGTTAACCGACACTTAAAAGAATTGCAAACCGGTTTCTGAATTAACCGTAAATTCCCATCCCTAATTGCAATTGTAATCTGCTAATTTGTATGTAAAAGGACAGAGGAAATTCAGATTTTAAATCGTATTAATAATTTAAAAAATATTAAAATGGTTTCAATTTCTTCCAAATCTAGTATTCACATCACAGGAACATTGCTACATACTACGGGGCATTCATCAAGAAAGGCTTACGTGGAACGGAAGACCAGTTATGGGTAGGTATCTCCTTGTTTAGGATATTGGGCGTCATTTCTGGCCTGTCGTTAATGACAATTCTCTGAAAAAGTATAAATTGAATTATATTCATCTTTGTTTAGATAGGTTGGAATGTCGGAGTGATGTAGTCCCGAAAGTGCAAAAAAGCCCTAGAAAACAGAAAAGGACCCCGTTCTGTCACTGACATCACGAAGTGACACAAAGTGGCACTTGCGTGTGCGCCTAAGTTTGGGATTAATGTCCGCATGTAATTTTTGTTTTCACGAAGTGACACACAAGTACTGCAATGTGTTTTCTAAACATTTTTCATAATTTTTCATTTTTCATCATTTTTCATTTCCACGAAAGGCAGTATACATGATTGGTATCTCGAAAATCAGAAATTTTCACAGATTTACGCCTAACTTACACAATATAAACGTGATGACCATAGAAAACTTCCCTTGAAATGGTTTTGTCTGAAATGCTATAGTCTTTGAGAAATGAGTAAAACAATTATTTTTCGTCTCATGAGACGAAAATTCAATTCGCCCAAAAACCATTTCGCCCCTAACCACTTCGCCCGAGTGCCATTTCACCCCAAATCACTTCGTCCAAACACTACATCGCCCAAATGCTTCTTCGCGCCAAAACTACTTCGTGCACAGGCCGTGGTTCAGGGCAAAATGGTTCAGGGCGAAGTGGTTTTGGGGCGAAATGGCTGCAAAACCCTCTTTTGACTGTTTTCTCAAAAGTTAGACGAAGTACGGAGCTGGTTTTTGCTCAGGTTGGTTTTAATCATGCATATCTTCAATCACACAGGGGGATAAAACTATTTGTAACAGTTTACCAATCATGTATACTATCTTTAAATTAACAAATTAAAAAGTGTTTTGGTTAAATTTTGTATTATACCGGGGGTATATCCTATAAGTAAATAAAGTTAGTTTTTCATCTTAGGCATTTCCGATGTTTATTTGTGGAATAAATGTACTGAAAACCTGCGTGTCACTTTGTGAAACCGAAATCTTTCCATTTTGAGCTGGGTTCGACCAGTGTGGGCGCACAGAACTGCGGCCTGTGCACGAAGTTGTTTTGGGGTGAAGTGGCATTTGAGTGAGGTTGTGCTTAAGGGCGAAGTGGTCCAGGGCGAGGTGGTTTTGGGGCGAAATGAATTTATGTCTGATTTATTTATTTCTGATTTTCGGGAATCCCAATAGTGAGCAGGGGGTTTTAGTCGCTTCACAAGCCAATTACCCCATATAGCCAGTACTCATCCTTGGTTTCTATGGCATGGAGTGACTAGTAGCATTGCTTCTCTCTTGTCTTATTACATCCTAATTAATATTTTCATCCACTTCAGTTGATATCTCAAAATGGCTGTTAGGAATGTTTGAGTAGGTCATATATAGCATCAAGCATATAAATCATTCTAGGCTGACATCTTTAAACATGTACTAATTTGTGACACTCCAATATGGTCTTGTATTTTGTCAGCTTGTGATGGAGTTTTGTGGCGCAGGTTCCGTGACGGATCTCGTCAAAGCTACCAAAGGCAACGCACTCAAAGAAGAATGGATCGCTTACATCTGCAGAGAGATCCTAAGGGTAAGTACATTGGTTTTCATTTTACACTAAACCCAAACATTGGTAAGAGTTGAGAAGTTAATCAAAATTGATTTTTTTTTTTTTAAGAATCATCAGGCATCGTAAGTGCACATTGGATGGAAAAACCCAAATTTAGGAAGGGGAATATTTCAAGATTTTGTGAGGAAACACTTGAAGAAAACAATTTCAGCCGGTCTCATTTTTTGTACACAAGGTCTGAAGCCATGATCAACTTGTCAATTCTTTACCAAACATTTGTGAAAATGCATCAAATTTAAATAATTAATATATTAAAATTGTTTTATCTACATGTAACGTGGATTTGCATTTACACTTGGCAGTAATGTGAGATCAGATCCTAGTCTAATCCTGCAAAATGAAATCGAGTGTGAAACGAAAGAACAAGATTTCTCATACAAATCCAAACATGTTACATGTGGTCTTGACATTAGATTCAAAACCTTGATAGCCAATAAGCCATGTTCAGCACAGCTACATGTATCAAATTTCAGGTTTATTTTGTCTGCCTGAACCCTTTGAAATAAATATACAAAGTGTGTTTGGAGTCAAGTCCTATCCCCTCTAGTAACACAGAGTAGCAGTGAACTTGCTTTGTTGATGGGCAGCATTCACAATGCATTGCAGAGGCCCCCTGTATATTATAACTGACAAAAGCTATACGTTCTGGTTTTTGTCATAAACCTATGGCATGATTTAAAGCGTTTGTGGTTTTTACATCAAATGGTTGGCCCTCTGGCAAAGTTACCGTAGGCCAATGGGAATTATAGGAGTCAATTCACAATACATATGGGAGAACGTCATCAACTCTATTGTTACTGTTTTGTTTCGGTCTCCTTCCTGTTTGAGGTTTTAAGTTTACTAGGAAACGCTTAGGTGTGCACTTTTCGCTGAATAAAAGTTTCATGGCCTTATGGTCATTTCACTTGGTTTGTTCGAGGATATTGAGTAAAAGATAGTTATTGATAGTGTTCTCTACTGGTCAACAATTTGTCTGGGTGTGATGAGCAGTGCCCTCGTGTGGCGAACACTGACAACCCCCTGTTCGCTGCGTAAGGGTACTGTTCAAAATACATGCATGCAACTTTTCAGTGTGTCTCTTTAAGATACCCCAAATTCCCTCCACATAGCTTTTTTATAAAGCAACACACACGTCATAAATTATACATTGCGCCTAATCCAAGAGGTTGTGTGAGTAAGACCGTGTTTACACTGGTCCCCAGCTCGGGATCAAGATTGATCCGCTGATAAGAATGTGGCATTGTTAAGCGCAATGATTCAAAGTGCCGCGTTTACATTCTGTAGTTGATCTCGAGCGCGGTGCAAGAAGTTGCAGTCAAAGGTCATGCTCTGTGTGTGCATGTACAGAACAATGTGTGCATGTACAGTATGCGAAGCCGCTTGATTTTTGCGGGCTTTTCCCCCCGCAACGGCTGTGGAGTAGATGCGGTAAAGATTAATTGAAAGGTGCATAAACGGGCTGTAAAGTACCTTTACATAATTGGTGAATTATACGTGATCCTAGACTTGAAATCAAGTCTACAAATGATAACATCCACCCTTCGCACGTGATATCAAGAATTTTCATGGAAGTAAATAACTAAACTCAAATTGTATGGTAATCGTGACTAAAACAGCAAAACCTTGTCATTACAAGGTTGGGTCGACCCAACTAAAGTAAACGCTTGCGACACATGTAACAATATGGTGAGCTACAACATACATGTCCCACTGCTGTATAAACAGGGAAACAATGGGTATTGTAATCGGTGAGTCATATTAATGAACAACCTATCATAATCAAAACAAGTGTCTGAATCAATGGACTAGAAAGGAAGCAATGTACATGGGCAGTTTTCATAACAAGTACTTTGAAGTATAAACAATTCCACTTGACCTTTTCAACTCATGACAGTTCTGCTATTTGTAGTGCAATATCAACAGATGATAATATTGCATGGGCAATTCCATGAATTAGTGGACATGACCTTAAATATTAAAATTGTCACTTTCTAGCTCTTCATGTAACGTGTACCCATTGCAAGTGTTTTGAATAATGCAACTATTAAAGCAAATTTATGAAGGGTTTGCAAATTTCAATGGATTTGAGCAATTAAGACGCATTTTAAGTCTTTAGACACTGAATTTCAGTAAAAATAGTGTTAATATCTATTTATTTATTTATTTATTTATTAAACCATCTTTATTGAGGGTAAACCCATCCAGCAAGCTGATCATTCGGGCCCTCTATAAGCGTGTTTCTATTGAAGATCCAGAATTTTACCGGTAAACCCATTTACCAGTAACATGCCGGTGAAAAGCGGGCAACGCGAAGTTTCTACTGAGCCGCTCTATCCAGAAACTAGCCAAGCCTGCTGGCCTTCCATTACGCTTCGTGGATTTGCCGGGTAAAGGTCACATGCAGAGGTCAAGCACGTGCATTGGATCAGTCATTGTGCGGTCACATGTTTACATTTTCTTCCTGTATGCGCATTCGGGCGGAACGGTGCATGTTTCTATTGGCACTTACCGGATAAATTCCCCGGCATTTTCCTTCCTCGAGAAGGAAAATTGCCGGGGAAAATCCTCCCCGCCATTTACCGGAAAATAGCGGATAAGACCTGTTTCTACTGAGCACATTTTCCGTACATGAGAGTCATGAGTGGGACTTTGCTGTACATACAAGTAGCTCAATTGAAAGTTACTCCGAAATCTCGCAGCGTTGTGCAAAAACGGGGGGAAAAAAATTTCAGGAGTGACATGTTTGTGGTACAATCAACTGTAATTTTCAAAATTATTACCCCTGGTCACTGGGCTCAATTAAGTCACTGTATTAAACCTTCCCAATAGACTACTAAAGTGTGACGTCAGTTGCCATGGTAATTGGGTCTAAACATTCGCTGGTAATCTGAAAAGTCTACTGCTAAAGCGCAGGGAAACAGTTCACTGGTTTTAGTTTAGACCCAGTAACCTTGGCAACACACAAAGGGGTTACGTTTTTACTTTAGTAGTCTATTGTTATGCCCATTACGCACTCATGTTTACTGTCTTTGGAAATCATTTTGTACACTTGTGTATCCCGGTGAATGATGGGAAAATTAAATAAAATACCCCATCTGATTGAAAAACAAAGCTTCCCCACTCCCAGTTTTCACCCACCCCACGCACCGCACCCCACCCTCCCCTCTCCCCCCCCCCCCATCCCCACTCCCCTGCCCCCCCCCCCCCCCCCCCCCAAAATCTTACATTTCAGTGACTTCCAGGGACCAATTTCATAGTGCTGGTTAAGTATTAGCTGAAAAGGCGTGCTAACTTCAGCAGATGAGTTAAGCGCTATTTTATTGTTGCGTCGTGGTTAAGCATGCGCGCACTTGGAGACGGCTATTGTTGCATCACTATCTCAAGCAACGTTTGGCCCTGCAGTTAAGGCACGTTTTCAGTTGCTTACTGTCTGATGCTCGGTTAACAGAAAATCGGCCCTTAAGCAACTCTATGAAATTTGCCCCAGGTGACAAAGCGCAGCCTACTGCACAGTTGCCTGAGCAATATTTCACATGAATGATGTTTATTACAATGTATATGATGAATGGGTTCGTTTGATGACCTATGGTTGTTTGATGTGCTCGCTGGAGACTCATGTCGTCTCATGTCGTTGACCCTTGAAACCTTTTGTACACAATTATGGAGTGACTGAACGTTCACTTCCCTGCATATTTGCGCAAGCTAGGTGAACATGTGGTAACATGGTTTAAATTACAGCTCATATTTTACCACAGATCTAAACATGGGGCTTGCCTGTTGGGGGGAAAGTCAGCCAACGTAATGTTCGAGCAAGAATCTTAGATTTTTATTTTTTACATGTAAAATCTCTCCAAACTTTTATTTAAATATTTACACATTTTACTCTTGTCAAATTCCCATATTAAGTGGTGTTCCCATTGGACTATTTTTGGTTAAACTCCCGTGGTTGTGCGGGAGAGTAACAAAATTTAGTCCAATGGGGACGCACGGAGAATTAGCGTCCCTGTAAAGTTACCGCGACCACGATGTAAAACGTACAGGGCGAGAGAGGCCGCGGAAACTTTCCGCTCAACCGCGGGAGTTTTACAGGGCCCTCGAAAAGTCCAATGGGAACAGCGCCGCCCTGTAGAACTACCGCTGCCGCTGTGTAAAATGCCAAATGGATGACGTCACTTCCTGCATCGTGCAATCCCACCACGAATTGCGCGAAAAAATTCTGGTTATTATGTAGGCCTACAGGCCCTGTATGTACGTACGCACGTGTTTTTTCATGCTCTTTCCTTTGCAAATATAATGGCAAGTTTAATCGAAGTTGTTCGAAATTTGATTGGGTTTCGTGCAGCATGCACACAATTAATAATTTTGAGCCAATATATGTGTATCGCATGGCGCGGCATGTCAAACATCCTGTTAGGTCAAAGGTTATGTAAACCACGCCCTCAATTGACCACATATGGCCAGCCGAGTAGCACAATTTTCCGCTCGCGTCGTGTAAAATATATGGTAAGTGGAAACGCACGGGAGATTTACAGGAAGGAATGTTTACAGGGAGTCGCGTAAAGTTCCCGCGAGGGCGCGGAAAAAGAAGTCCAATGGGAACACGCCTTTAGTGTCCTCATTGGAATTGTTTTTCGGCAGGCTTTACCGAGACGATGGTAAAATGAAAAATGGCTAAATTTTACTGCTGTCCGCATTTATACTTCTTCGACACGGGAAAATATACCGAGACCATGGGAGAGCATGCGCGGTGTCTCTTACCGGAATGACCTTCACGGCTCGGACGTATGCTTCTAGAGCTCTTTTACCGACTCGATGTTTCCGCATTGGAATTGTCGTCTCGGGTTTAGATTAAAAATTCATTGATGTATTTCAACTCGGACATTGCACACTTCACACAAGTAGGCATTTTCAGAGTGCAGGGCGACAGCGTCATTTATTCCGACCGCTGCGCATATCGGTCAACCGTGAAGAAATTCATTGATTAGCAAGGAATGAAATTAGGGAATTGGTGTCTTAGGCAGACATCGGGACATGAAGGGTAGAATGTAGGGAAGGCCCGCAGGGTGAGAAGAATTCTAAAACGGTCGATTAAAGGTTTCAAGCGGCAGGAGGACTGGGGTTTGGAAGCAATTTGGCTGTAATTGGCAAAGGGCCGTCTGTTTCCTCAGAATACAACATAACTCTTTTTTGTGTGTTTTTTTCCCTTCTCTTTCTTCCATTTAGAAGATGTTGAAATGAGCATTTGGATCAAACAGAATTGTTTTAACACTTATACCGTGTTTACACTGGTCCTGAGCTCGGGATCAAGATTGATCCCCTGATAAGAATGCGTCAGTGTTAACCGCAATGTCCTGAGTGTCGCGTTTACATTCGAAGTTGATCTCGAGCGCGGTGCCAGAAGTTGCAGTCAAAGGTCATGCTCTATGTACAGTGATCAATGTGTGCATGGGTTATGCATATATACAGTGTACAAGGCCACTTTAATTTCGCGGGCTTTTCTCCCGCTACGGCTGTGGAGCGGATGTGGCAGGTTGCGGTAAAGATTTATTGCTTATCTAACCGCAAACTGATCCCGAGCTCGGGATCGAACCCTCCGCCAACGCGAGACAAATTTCGGGGTCTGATCCGAGGCCAATTTGGTTCCGAGAGCGTTTACACTCAGTTTGCGATCTGGGGCTGATCCCGAGCTCGGTGTTAGACCCCGAGCTCAGGATCAACTGTGAACAGGGTGTTAAACTCAAACAAATTGTAATCAGTAACTGTAGAAATTGAATTTAAAGTAATGTTACAAAGAATCCATAAATTTTGATACATTATTAGTTATCCCACAAGCACGATTGAAATACGGCATAATGTAGCGCGTCTGCGTCCTATCTATTCCACGAGCGCGAGTGCGATAACAAATTTATCTTTAAGCAAACTTGACGCACAAGCGAGGCGAGAAGCGCAATATATAAACGTGTAAGCGAGGCGAGAAGCGCAATATGTAGAGAATCGCCCACAAAACAAGCCGCATCAGACGCACGCGCATCACGTTTGAATGTGCAGCTGCGTGTATGGGACGCAGTGCATTTGGAAAACCAGGGTACATCATGCAGAGTGAGTGTGACATAAAAATCGGAAGGGGTGCACAATAGACCTTTATCACGGTGCGGCCATCTTCCCTTTTTCCCTATTAAAATGAACGTAACGAAAGCGTGTTGAAAATGTTCATTGTGTGCATCACAATGACATGTGCGCGGTGCGATCAAGAAAACGCGCAGCGCGGACAGTGATTCTCTCAAAACAACAACGGAAGACTGCACGCGCTGTCGCGCAGACACGCACACGCACTGATCTTGCCCGAAACGTACACGTACTATGCAGTGGGGAACAAGACAAAGATGGACGCACCGTGATAAAGGTCTATACAATGTCACACTGTTGTTGCCATGGGTCCACCAATCAGAAACACGGATTCAAGTTTGCTTGAAGATAATATGAAAATGGCCTCAGAAATTGAGACGGATCAGTTTAAATAGTGACATTAAATTTTATTTCTGCTGTTTTATTTCAGGGTTTGAGTCATCTGCATGCCAACCACGTGATTCATCGAGACATTAAAGGACAAAACGTTCTCCTGACAGAGGAGGCAGAGGTCAAACTAGGTCAGTGTTTGTCTAGTTTACCATGGAATTGTGGGAAGAATTTTGAATGATTAGGTGCTCGAAATTTGCAAATTTTCTACAGCTTGAACTTTATCTTTTATGGAATGTATTTACCCAAACCCATGCAGTATGCACCGAGTGCTTTTCCTGAGGGATGCACTAAAAACTTAGTGTGCTTGGGTGGGACTCGAACCCACAACTAGACAGAGGTCTCGACTATTCTGCTGCTAAGCTTGTCCGTGCCGAATGGTTGATTTGATTGTCCAACAGCAGGCAACTGCATTTACACGAAATGAAATAATTGTTACATTTTTAAAATTGATTTTCCAACTTAGCAGTCCGAGCACCTGCCTGTTGTGTCAGAAGTCCATGGTTCAAATCCTAAAGAAGATCTTCTGTTTTTTTCACTCTTACTCGATATTTTTATTTTTTTTATTTTCTGAAATCAGTGGACTTTGGTGTCAGCGCTCAGCTGGACAAGACCATCGGTCGTCGGAATACATTCATTGGTACCCCGTACTGGATGGCGCCTGAGGTCATCGCATGCGACGAGAATCCTGATGCGACGTATGACAACCGCAGTGACCTGTGGTCGCTAGGGATCACCGCATTGGAAATGGCTGAGGGCCAACCTCGTGAGTTGAATTATCCATTGCTAGTATGCGTGTCCAGTAAGCCCCACCTCCTCAAAAATGGGAGGTGGGGCTTACTGCCGGGCAATATCTGGGCAATTTCCAAAATTAAGATTTACCTTTGAGGGGCTTGTAATGGTTTACATATTCAAGTTGTTTGATTTTAAACACATGTTCTTCAAGCATCCTTGATGGAAGTGTACTTCCTGAAAAACTTATTTAAAATAATGCACCTATCAAGGTAACAGTACAAGGTTAATTGCTGAAAAGGTTTTAAAGGCAGGGGGCTCATCAGCAATTCGTGCGCTAAATTCGTGCCACGAAATACGCAGCTCCATATTGCAAAGGCACGGAGCTGCGTATTTCATAGCACGAATTTGGCGCACGCGCATTGCTGACGAGTCACTGTCTATAATACTAAATACTGTATATAATAAATATTTGATCATATTCGTCGGGAGCGTGAAGTTACAAACGAGGTTTCATGTATACAGCTGTTCTCATGATCAAGACGTTGTGGGTTCGAGTCCCACTTGTGCCAATTTGTTTGTGTCCATTGGCAAGACACTAAATCTCAATTGACTCTTCAACCCAAGCGATATTTGAAGAGCTGTATAAGGGAATGCCACAATCTAAGTGCTGATAGGTTTGTGTTATTAATTTTCCAGTTGACGTTACTTCAGTTTCAGCTGTTAATCTGTAATGAATGTATTTTATTATTTTGCGTTGCAGCACTGTGTGATATGCATCCCATGAGGGCGCTATTTCTTATTCCCAGGAATCCACCGCCCAGAATGAAGAGCAAAAAATGGTGAGAGTGCACCTTTAAAATTGTGAAAACTTGACAAACTCAAAACTAGAAAATTAGACGGGCGACAATGATACCAAGTGACCCAACTATGACAAATTTATTGGATGTCTTGTAGTCAAGTTTTGTAGTCAAGTTTTGTAGTCCAGTTTTTGCGACCAGTTTTAAGAAAAAGTTGCTGATCTAGGCCCAATATGCATTTCATTCATGCATTCAGTTTTTGTGGAGAAAAAAATCATTTCATAAAGTAGCGCACACGCCTTTTCATATACTACATATCCAAAAATGTCCTACTTTTAAACCCAAATTTTAGATCATGTAAACATGGCCTTACAAATTTTATCGAGCAACTTGCATCAGCTTTGATCGAGAGGGTGAGATTTAAAAGCCTTATGAAAAAAAAAAAAACTCAATTTCAGAATCTGCCACTTTCGACTAGGCCTCCTCTAATGTTGATACATTGCTGGAGACGGTGGCAGAAAACGCCAATGTACATGTATGCGCAACAGACACATAGCAGACAGAAACAGTTTACATGTGAAAAGCAGTTTTATGCTTTTGCTGATGCAGTTTTTAATTCTTTATCAGGAGTAAGAAATTCTCCAACTTCGTTGACAAATGTCTGGTGAAGAACTACCACGATCGCCCCAACACAACTCAGCTGCTGAAACACCCATACATCAAGGACCTTCCTAATGAACGGCAGGTTCGAATCCAGCTCAAGGACCACATTGATCGCACCAAGAAGAAAAGAGGTACAAATCCCTTCAGTGATGATCAAATTAAACTGGTTATGATTTTTTTTTAAAAATACTTTGAGTAGATTGTTATTGTGCAATGAAATACAGGTATCCGAAATCGCTTATCATGAAAATAAAATGTTTGTTTTTTGTAGCTTTGTGTATGGGGGTGGGGGTGTGGGGGGAACAGAGATATTTTTGGTCTTTGCTTAGGACACTAACATTAGAAAATCAAAACATCTGTAAGATACAAGTATACTGGAAAACCCAAAGACAAAATCCCATGCCGAAGCCAGAGGTTTTGAAACTTTCAAGTTTCCTAAAACGTTTTCCAGGCTTAAGCGCAAACGTTTACAATTTATTAAACCTTTCATCAAATCCCGGAACATGTTTAAAGTGGACTGCCAAAGAAAATGAAATTTTTATTGGTTAAAAAACAATAAATACAACTCGAACTAAAATTTATAAAATAGAAAATGCCTCTTTGTAGAAGGGACATTTTTTATTTATAAAATATTTAAAAATTTCACCCGGTGGCAAAAATTGGTCCAATTGGTAATGAGAAAAAGATTTTGTTTTTCAGTGACCTTAAGGCCGGTTCATACTTTACACGAAAGCAAACGTGAATGCAAAACTGATGTAAATGTGACGTCGAACATTTTGTGGCAAAAATTCGCTCAAGGCGTAGAAAACTTTATCGCGTTCGCTGTATGAACCAGGCTTAAGACAGCGTGATAAGTTCCCACTGCACTATTTTCATCCGTCCGTCCGTCGCGTTGCAACACGTCAACACGGATGAGTTGAATTTGTTCTAGGAGCTGTACGTACTGTACCAGCGGTTCACACTAGACACATAAACCACGTAGGGAATTAAACAAAATGCGCGTGCGCGCAAGAAATTCACTTACGTCACAGCGCCAAGTGTTGTTTCATCCATTGATTTCAGCTACCTGAGTAAAGCTAGCTTCAATTCTGACACCCATTTACTACACATTGAAAAGCAAAGAATACATCCACCACAGGATCTTTCATTCAGCGAACCGCTTCAGAAAACCATCCTATGTTGGATGTATTTTGATTGCACTGTTGTACGTACAACGGACGCAATGGATGAAAATCGACGGACAAGTAGACTTTGGATCAACTCTTCCGTCATCTGTCAATTTGACTAATGAAACCTTCGGATATGTTGATTTTTCGACTCGACGTACGTAAATGAAGCTGATCTTTGAGACGGTTCACATTGAAAACGTATCAACGGACCAAAAACTGACGGACCGGAGACGACGTACATCGAATTTACGTACGTCTGACGGATGAAAATAGTGCAGTGGGAACCTAACCCTAACTTTAATGTTTGTACAGTATGTATGTTGATCTAACTCTTTGTGTGTATGTGGCATTTTCCTGCTGCCTCAGGACAGGGCATAACGGTGCCTATTCATGGTAATTATTGCCAAAATACCACTCTATTTTGTTAACAAAAGTGCACCAAATTGTATACCATGTTAAACCCTACCCCTTCTATAACCATTTTTTAACAGACAAGTTATAGACCTTTCCCATTACCATGGAATCTTTTGTTGTGTGTCCGCCATAGCTGGGATGCGGTCAGTGCATGAACTACATGCGTTATGTGATGATGCTCATTGTGTTGTCACTTCGAATAATTTGCGCATTTGTTGTAATGGTGAATTTACACTGAGCCTTTCGCGCGCACGTAATTGCGACGTGTGTCGCTTTGAGACAAAGCGCTGTGGAGGATATCTTGATTGAAACGATGCACTGGAAATCACTTAATTATGAAAAGACATTTCGTCCAATATGTCCAAGAGAATTCTGTGGTTTTCGTTGCGTGTTTCATTCAAAATTCCTCCACATTGCTTTTTTCTCAAAGCGATGCGCGTGGCAATCACGTGCAAAGGAGGTATAGTGTGAATTTGTGTGTGTGTGAAGAGCGGGTTGTGCGCGTCATGGATACGCAGTGTTCGTTTTAACGACAACGTAAAATGCACAGTCTATGCACTGGGAAAAAGAGCATCCCAGCAATGGCGGACGTGTACGGGGAAGGCGTCCTGGGAAAGGCGTCCTGGGAAAGGTCTACATGTATATGTTCTATGTTTATAGCACGGACCTGTGTTAAAGGTGAATGAAAACTGCATATTTCATCTCCTGCTTAAAGCGAGTCCAAATCTCACAATGGCAGATGCATCAATTTTCTTTGAAAAACCTTGCACAGTATGAAATTATGCTTAATCTGTTCCACCGCAAACCACCATGCCCGTTTATACTCCTTATACTGCCCCAAACCACCCCGACATCCAACACTCCATGCATTTAGCAAATACGGTGTATTGCAATTTAATATTATGTATTACAATTTATTAATATTGTTATACCGTTGCTAATGGGCTAATTTATGCAAATTCCAACTGCAATATTTTATCATGACGTCACAACTTTGCATGAAATTGACGTTTGCTTTCTAATCTAGTTTTATAATCCTTGGTTGGAATGAGGTTTGTTAATGTTCATTACTCGTTGCTTTGTTGATTTATGGTGAATATATTCTTGGGTTTCACCCATGTGACCACCTACCTTGACAACTGTTGGTATCCGCCATTACTGTGTCCATACTATGGCATGCCAAAGCGGAAATAATTCAACACTGATAATTTAACGTCAACCCTGAAAAACAAGTTTCAACATTTTATAAATTAACTATCGACCCTAAAAAATAAGTCATTTTTTTGTCAACATTTTATAAATGTCCTGGGGATGAGTTCCTTGGGACCGAGTTGGTTTTGGACCGAGTTGACCTGGGACCGAGTTGACTGGGGAGCGAGTTGGTCTGCACCCGGTGCAAGTTTCGGGTCATGTGACATGTGAGATGGACGGAACACGTGCGTGATGTGCCCGCGACTGGTCACGTGAAATGTTGCAACAATTTGTGGAAAATGTGGCAAGGAATTTTTTTTTTAAATGTACGCATATTTTCGCAAATGTTGCGCAAGAAAAATATTGATAGACTGTTTGAAACTGGCTTACCGTGCCTTTGTTAGCAAGTTTTTAAAAATGTTGAGACTTGTTTTTCATGGTTGATGGTAAAATTATCAGTGTTTAATTATTTTTTCGCTTTGGCGTGCCATACGTGTGCACAAATTCACGCGATGGATGGACACAATAATGGCGGATATGATAGTTGTTGACTTCACGCGACAGGCTTGTGACGTCACGTGCAACCCAAGAATTGGTTCGGCAGAGAATACAGTGTATTTCATATGTATTCACTCGAGTCTGTGTAATGTGTTGTCGGTCTTGTACACTTTGGAAAGCATCATCGTGTCGTGGTCGGAATGTATTTGTGTATGTTTCTGTAAAATAATTATTGGAATAGCATTTGTTTATTTTTTTCAGTTATCAGTTTTAAATATTTCCCTTTATTAATTTAAGAGGGAATTTCCTTCTGCTTTAGATAAAAGGTAGAACACATGATGGATAAAACTGTTTAAAATGGCGTTATTTCCACTCGTGATTAAAAGTCATGTTGATAAAACTGCCGTGTAGAAATTTCAGCCACATACATGTAGGTGTACTGATACAATGTACTTTTGAAAACTTGAAAAATCCATGCATGGTGTTTTGTGTTGAGTTGAATGGTAAAAAATGTCTTTTGCAAAAGATGTTTTTAGAGTTGTTAATTTCTCACACAAAATACCATTTTGGACTGAAATAAAATCATGTACAGTTTGGTACCATCGTTATTAATGCTTTTAGTAAGGTTTTTCTTGTCAACTCGTGAAAATAATTGGGGTCACTGCAAATGATGTACGCTACCTTTAAACAAATTAATGCAACCTTTAAATAATCCTAAGCTGTCTGTAAGATCATCAACCGCTCAGTCTAATCCTTCCCCAGTTCAGGACTAAGTGTCGGGATCTGATCCGGACAAGATCATGATCCCAGGATCAGATATGATCCCAGGATCAGATATGATCCCAGGATCAGATCATGATCCCAGGATCAGATATGATCCCAGGATCAGATATGATCCCAGGATCAGATATGATCCCAGGATCAGATATGATCCCAGGATCAGATATGATCCCAGGATCAGATATGATCCCAGGATCAGATATGATCTTGTGAGTGTTTACATTCAGACTGTGATCCCAAGCTCAGATCTGATTCAGGACCAAGTCTAAACAATGCAAAAGGAATCATGACATTTTGGCATCATCCTGAAGATTTTACCAGACAATGTTGTATAAAGGCCACCTGTTCCAAAATAAATAAACTAACTACTCAATTTTATTTTGTTCCAGCAGTTGAAGACTCAGCGACAGATTATGACTACAACAGCAACGAGAGCGACGAAGACAAAGAAATAGAGGATGAAGGAGAACCAAGGTGATAAAAACGAAACCAAACATTTTGGAAATTTGTTTTTTTTTCAGTTTGTGACCTGACCGTGCAAAATGAGTCTGGGGTCGTGCAGTCTGTGCTTAAAGGCAGTATACATGATTGGTATTTTAAAAATCAGAAATGTTTACAGATTTACGCCTAACTTTAATACACAATGTAAACATGATGACCCGTAGAAAACTTCCCCTGAAATGGTTTTTGTCTGAAGTGCTATAGTCTTTGAGAAATGAGTAAAACAATTAGTTTTCGTCTCATGAGATGAAAATTCAATTCGCCCTAAAACCATTTCGCCCAAGTGCCATTTCGCCCCCAAACCACTTCGCCTCCAAACCACTTCGCCTGAGTGCCATTTCACCCCAAATCACTTCGTCCAAACACTACATCGCCCAAATGCTACTTCGCCCCCAAACCACTTCGTGCACAGGCAGTGGTTCAGGGCGAAGTGGTTTTGGGGCGAAATGACTGCAAACCCTTTTTTGGCTGTTTTCTCAAAAGTTAGACGAAGTACGGAGCTGGTTTTTTGCTCAGGTTGGTTTTAATCATGCATATCTTCAATCACACAGGGGGATAAAACTATTTGTAACAGTTTACCAATCAAGTATACTATCTTTAATTTAAAAACATAATTTTCAGACAAATTTTGAAGATAGCTTTCTTCGTGCCTCCTAAGAAATTTTGTTTGAAGATTTGTAATATTTGTTTGAACACTACCACTTCTCCAAGCTGTGTTGCGTTAGGGGAATAAGTTTACCTTATGTGTTATATACCGTTGGAAAGCTCTTCAAAAATATCAATATCCACTTTATAAAAATTCTTATTTTCAGCTCAATTTGTGGTGACAAGCTATGCGAAATCTGACTCATTTTTCATAGAGCCGATCACAAATCAATTTGTTTCTTTTGCCAGTTCAATGCTTCCAGGCCCAAGCGAGGCAACCCTCCGCAAAAACTTCCAACGTCTACAAGCAGAAGAAGGCCGTCGTAGGGAATCCCCCTCCCCTCGCTACCGACCCCCGGAAAACCTCCGACCCATCCCTCCACAGGCTTCCCCACAGGCTCCCCAGCAGAACAGACACTCACAGTATGCGGGACAGGGTCGGCAGCAACAGGCCGCACCACAGGGTAGACCTCCGGGCAGACCGCTGAGCGCTCAGCTACCACAGGCACAACCGCAGAATAGACAACAGGCTAGGCTTAGTCAGGCAGTCGGTAAGTTGTCCAGCAAAAAGTGAGTCATGAATATTGTAAAATTGGTATTTCATTGTTCAATGGTTACACTACTCGCGGTAAGTTAGGGATATTGTGGGGGTGTACGCAGATATTTTATTGAGGGTATGCATTTCACTTAATCTGCATGACAGACACACCTTGTCACAGGAATGGGTGAAAACAGTCATTTAGAGAAAAAAAATTTAAATTGACAACATATTAATATCTCTAACTGATTGCGAGTAGCGTACTTTTCCTGTTGGGCAGTTCAAAAATCTTTTGTTAGAATGACGGTCTCAAATGCATACAAAAACAGCAAGGGAATTTGTGCATACAGTCTAGTAGGGCCTAATAGCAGAGTATTCTGTGCTACGAGCTGTATTAATGACGGTCTGTTAGATGTCAAATTAAATGAGTTTATTGCGTTTGAGATACAGATTTCTATTATAAGCCAGATAAGCACACTGTTACCAGTTTTGATCAGTTTTGCACTCCAACATAACATGCGCGATCGTAAAAAAGAAACGGCACCTCAACATTTGATTGGTTTAATTCAATTCGCAGCCCGTACCGTAGGCTGAATGAAGCTTACAAGTATACAAAGTATGTTCCATCTAAACATCGAGATACATAGGTGGGTGGTGCCATTGGCAGCCGACAGCCAGAGACACCGGGGAATCCCCTTACTCTTCACGAAAGAGTGCCTTTGGGATCTTTTAAGTGGCTTTACATCCCTGCCGAAGGATGGAGCAATTGTGTTTAAGTGCTTTGCTCAAGGGCACAGGTACCATGGCTGGGTATTGAACCCACAACACCAAGTTTTCAAAATGAGGATTCCGTGACCATAGAGACCATAAAGAGACCAAAGATTAGCCCCTATGTTCGTCGTGAGAAGGCGTAGTTACACGCATCTCCCAGGCAGTATTTGCCTCTGTTTGCTAATATAGTTCTGTTGTTTTGGACAACATACGTAGGGGAATATTCACCATTGGTGTTTGTAGTTTAACAGTGTTGCTAGGTGGCAACTTAGTAGCTTTTGTGGGTCATGAAAAACTTATGCTGGTGAAGGGTAAAAGGTAAAATGACTGTTTTAGGGTTTGGTATTTAGGACAAGCTTGTGAAAATAAAAGAAAATATTAAGTATATTAATTTTCAATCCTGTTATACACTACCAATCAAAACTTTGGAAACACCTTGAAAGTTTCAGGTTTTTGAGAAGAAAACGTATAATTTTGTGAATGTTAATTTTGTGAAAGCAAATGTAGGTGTATTCTAACAAAAAGCAACATGTTAATTTTAGTGCCATCTTCGGCCTCAGCAGTGGGCTTTATCAACAAATCACAGAGCATGATGTTTGATGTTTATCAAAGAATCCCCTCTTAGCAGCTATGGCAGCTCCACACAATCTCTGCATCCTGGTTGTCAGTTTCTCCAAACATTCAGTGGAAATACGCCTCTTTTAAGACTCTCCAGAGGTTTTCTTGGCTGGTTGGGCATTTCTTTCTGACCTTACGATCCAACTCCTCCCAGAGCAGCTCAATGGGATTGACTGGGCAGGCCATTCCATGATGGACAGCACTCCAGATGACTGCTTTCTCTCCAGATACCCCTTACACCTCCGTTTGCTTTAATAGCTTGGTTTATTATGAATAAAAAAAATAATACTTCCTTCTCAAGTTTTGATGGGTAGTGTATATACCTTCAATATTTAATTTTATTCTAATTATCGCTTAAAATTCATGGTAAACATCAAATCCAAAAAGTGCTGTTGTGGCATGTTTGTGCAGCACAGAATTTGTTAAAAGATGCTTTGTACACAGTCTTTTGTTTTGTTCAAGAAATGTTGATAGTTTCTTTGTGTATGTTCACTTTCGCATTTTGTGGTACCATATATATTGTATCCACCTTGCATGAAAAGTCGAATTTTATCTGAATTTTTTGGCATATTTTTATTCTCAATCATTTAATATTACACACAGGACAATAAACTTGACAAATTCAATGGTAGTCGAAAGCAAAGATGATTTAGCGCCATAGGCACAAAATGGACCACTCATGCGAAATCAATTTAATAAAGTTTAGTACGTCAAGGCGCCATTTTAGTAAGCAAACTAGACACGCCTCGACATGCCTCTTGTGGTGTAATCTTATCTGTGTTTATGGTGAAAACAGACACAAGGCGTGTCTAGTTTGCTTACTAAAATGGTGCCTCAATGTACTACAAAAGTCGGGTGGAGTGGTCTATCTTGCGCCTACATGTATGGCACTATATCATCTTTGGTCATAAGTATGTAAAAGAGCAGTTGGGTGCTTTTTTATGAATGAGATGAAAGCTGATTTTTGAACTCTGGTACCACTGGAGCGAGGTTTCGTTTTTTATTTATTGACTTTGTTTAATTGCTGGGTGCTAATCAGCTCCTAGTACCCACTAACTTTGAGCCCTGCCATGTCAAGCATTGACCTTTGACCTTGTTGTGAGGAAGCCATATTGAATTATCTTGTAACTACATGTACATGTATGTACTGGTACATGCGTTCCCATGCAACACAGAGAAAAACTGGGTTCGTAGGGAAAACGTGAGGGAGTATACCACTGTGCCTCATACATGTAGCTCAGCTGGTAGAGCGTATTCCCAGTCTGTCAGAGGTCTTGGGGAAATCTGAGGGAGTATACCACTATGCCTCATAGCTCAGCTGGTAAAGCACCTGCCCGGTGTGTCAGAGGTCATGGGGAAAACGTGAGAAAATGTACCACTGTGTCTCATAGCTCAGCTGGTAAAGCACCTGCCCGGTGTGTCAGAGGTCATGGGGAAAACGTGAGAAAATGTACCACTGTGCCTCATAGCTCAGCTGACGGACCAACTGCCCAGTGATTCAAAGGTCTCATGTTCAAATCCCTCTCAGGCCCGTATGATTTTTCTCTCCTCCAAAGTTTTTCAGTGGTGATTAGACACCACAGTAAAAACAGTTACGCACACGCACACAGTCTGGTGCCGCTTGTATTTTGTTGTGCATGACTGATTTGCCCTTGTCACCACACACAGAGGAACACACTCCGCCCCCTACGCCCCAAACGCCAGTCAAGGTTGAAGCCCCTAGGGCTAGGCCAGTAATTACGCAACATATGGGTGAGTATCGGCTCACGCTAAGGTCGGATTCACACTCGGGCTTTTCACAGTTAACGCATGTAAATTTAGCAGACGTCACTTTGAAGAAAAAAATGATGTGGAGGGTAGGGTTGTGCTAAATATTTGAATTTTTGATCAGAAACCAAATATTCAAATAATGATTTTCGTATTCAAATATTCAAGTTGATCAGTAAATTGAGAGAGAAAACAATTTTTTTTTAACTTTACAAGAGTAGTATTTTCTCAAAAATGCTCTAAAAATAGTGCTCCAAATGCAGGAATGCCAACATTGCAATTTGAAATATGTAATTTGCCACGGGACACCCGTTTTGGACACGAAATTTAATAAAGCCCTATTTATAAAAGGCCCTATGTATCATTTGCAAGATAGAATATTTTACAGATTCGTGGAATAAGAGTGTAACATATCTAAGAAAGAATGTTGGTAAACTAGCCTGAAGAAAGTTTAGCTACTTAGATGCATCAATGCTTCAGAAAACCTTGAAAATCTATATATGGATTTTGTGTACAAGTGAATGGTAACAAAAGTCCAGTGCACGGGACTTTTTTTTTTAGAAAACCACCTTCGGTTGTCAATTTCCAGCATGAAATACCATTTTGGACGGAAATAAATTCATGTGGTGTTTGTTACCATTGCTATCAACACTTTGGGTAAGGTTTTTCTTGTCAACTCATGAAAAACAAAATTGGGTCATTGCAAATGATACAATGGGCCTTCAAACCCCACATTTGAAGCTATGCATTTTAGAATTACATGTATGTCACAATACTGATCGTCATTGGCTGAAATAATTGTACAGACCACGCCTAAATCATAAATGTTGGCATCTCTCCAAATGTATGCAGTGGACTTATTTTTTTTAAAATTTACGGTAGGCCAATTCGAGAATTTACACAAATCATGACTAAATCAGGCTAAACAAATACTTGATATTTGATCGATTTGATTGGTTAGAATATTTGAATAGTGAAATATTCGAATTGACTCGGCTCTAGTGAGGGAACTTTGGTGTGAAGTGACGCACAGAAATTATACAAAAATGCTTGCTGTCCAAGCTGAATAGTGGTTTTTATTGCGGTTTCACACACCGCATTTTTTGAAAGGCGACATGTGTCAAACTTACAAGTGTTAACGCGTGAAAAAAGGACAGTGTGAAATCCACCTTAAGGCAACCTGCATGTTCACTGCACACTTGATGACACCCAAGGCATGCCTAGTACATGCTACGGCAACTTGCATGTCCACTGCTAGCTTGATGACACTTAAGGCATGCTTAGTACATGCTACATGCATGTTCACTGCACGCTTGAACATATACCCAAAGCATGTTTCATATACAGTAGTATACTTTGCATGAGTAGTGTCCATTCCACATCAGTATCTGTCACTTCTATATGTATTTACTCCCACTCATGTCGTTTGACGGAAAATGTATTTTAAATCTGGATTTGTGTGTAGAGCGTGATCCAAAACTGGTAAACACTGGATGAAAATTTAAAAATTTCTTAAATTAAAGGCACAGACTCGTCAGCAATGCGCGCGCGCCAAATTCGTGCGACGAAATACGCAGCTCCATAGCAAAGGCATAGAGCTGCGTATTTCGTGGCACGAATTTAGCGCGCGCGCATTGCTGACGAGCCTGTGCCTTTAATAAAAACAATACCTCGAACAATAAAGAAATGTCCATATTTTACAATCGTATTACAAAAATTAACAGAATAAATTTGACTGGGCACACTGTGCCATCACATTTTCAAGAAATAGTTAAAAATGCATGTAAAAATTTCCTTTTTTTTCAATTTTATTGATTATCTGTCCCTCACGCATAAAAAAAGCCTCCGCATAAAACTGTAAAGTCAATTTGATAAACTGGGTGTGTGTATTAACATCAGTAGAAGGTAAACAAACGGGTTCACTTTAGTTTTCATTTGTTGTTGACTAAGAAATGAGCGTGATCCATTTCCGTCCCTCATATGCGTTTTCAACTGTTTCTAAAAAAAGTGATGGCACAGTGTGCCCAGTCAAATTTATTCTGTTCATTTTTGTAATATGATTGTAACATATGGACATTTCTTTACAGATCGAGGTATTTTTTTGGATTAATTTAAGAAATGTTGAAATCTTCATCCAGTGTTTACTAGTTTTGGATCACGCTTAAAAGGCATTTGTCTCTTGATTTCGTCCCTCACGCGTGAGGGACGGAACTGGATCACGCTCGGTAGCAGCAGATTGGTCTGGCTAGTTTAACAGTTTTGACGTCTTGGAATTGTGTGTCGCCATTTTAAATACCATTCTGGGATTTTATCTGGATAACAGTAATTTCTGTGGTATTTCTAAGCAAGTTGAGGCATTTTCAGAGGTGCATTCTTGTTTTCAACTTATAAAAACCCTTCCCCGCCAGCCCTCACAAACTGTACTAAGGTATAGTGTAAACGCCCTCACCCCCAACCCTCACCCCCACCCCTCCCCCACCCCTCCCCCCTCCCCCCCTCCCCCCCCTCCCCTCCCCCCTCCCCCCTCCCCCCCCTCCCCCTCCCCCTCCCCCCTCCCCCCTCCCCCCCTCCAACCTTTTGCAAGTACAGCTGAACCTCGATAAAAAGAGCATTGTTTGGGTATATTAAAATGCACGGACACCCACGATTTTCCTTGTTATGACATATAAACCATGTAAAAATGTTAGTTTGATGATAAAAATGCAAAATCAGGAGGGAAAAGTGTCATGAATTTACTAAGGAAAAACCTAACATTTTTTAGAGTTGTCCCATAGGTTTAGTGTATGGGGTCCCAGTGGGTGTCTGTGCATGGTAATCTTTCCAGACACTGGACCCATCGGATACGGGAAAAATCAAACAAGTTTGATTTGACCCGGTCGTTCGGCCCCAAGTTTCAGCGCACACCTTTCTGGTATGTGGGCTGATAGGCCGGTAAATCACAAAGGCGTGCGGCGGACTTTTCGGTTAGCTAGAAATTGCATGAAAAATTATTTACTAGCTTGGTCAAAGTGGTTAAAATGACAGCGACACTTAAAAATGGTTAAAGCTGGGTGGAAATCTCCCTTCACTTTCATGGTTTTCAACAGTATTCCTTTCTTTATATAGTCCTTTATGTTCTAAGAACATTTTATTCAGAATCTCATTCTGGAAAAGTATGAAAATTTCAGTCTTTTTCTGAGACTCTTTTCACGCGAAACTGAAAACGAAAGGTCACGTCAATCAACTCGAGTTATGTTGTGACGTCAAAGCGAGGATACACACAGCTGCTTCATTGACTGTGGTCGTGTACCTAGCTGGCATTTCATTGATATCAAAAATGAATTCAGTGTAACAATCAATGAGAAAATACACCGAAAACTTTGAAAACCTTTACAGAAAAATAACGACTGGTGGTTTATGCTATGCGGAAAGCATGTAACTTGCTTTGTAAAATAGTGACTGTCTCCTCGCTATGACGTAGCGGGGTCAATGCATATCATTATGACGTCATCAACCCGTTTTTCATTTTGGTCCGTTGCCGGTTGACGAACACAGTCTAGTTTTTTTCATTTTTCTCTCTAATATAAAGTCAGCAATAAAGACAATAAAAACACAACTTTATCAAGTAACATCCGTTTTATAAAATAACTTTCTTCCTCGCGAAGTAGCTTCAAGCTTTCAGCCCGGCTTTAAAACTGACGCCATCAAAACTGACTATACACGTAGTTTCATTTTCACTGCACTAACATGTTTTCACCATTGCTTTTAAACTCACAATGTGTTTGCACTGACTCATTCTTTCATTTTCACCAAAGTTTAATAAGCTAACTTTTTAATTTGAACCAGATAATTAATTATGACCTAGAAATTTAGAAACGGCTGACATAGATTTCCATTTCCATTTGAGGATTTTAAAATTTACATTTAAAAACAAATTGCAATTTTTATTTTGATTGCGAAATTTGTTGCCATCATTTAACTAACTTCACCTTTTTTGCAGTGTAATGTTAACAATGGTTACATACTTCAAGTTATTTTGGGTGTTCTGCATTTTGACCAATCTGCTCATTGTTTGTTTGTTTGTGCTTTGTTTTCTCCAGCTAACAGGCCACAAGTAGCACAGGTCAGTGAGGTACGAGTTGACCCAAGAAAGGAGCAACCGCCTAATCAGGCCGGTAACCAAGGCAGGCCCAGAAACCCAGCCGTAAGTTCAGAAATAATTTGTTTTGTCTTGTACACTATTACACAAATATATGGTTTAATTCAGGTGGATATTCTATATTAGCTCCCCTGAGGTATTAGAAGTTGTAAACTTTCAATACTTAATATACAAATATTGACTGCAATGAGAGGCATGGTTAAGATTATAGGCCCAAGGTGATCTCAAAGCCATGACTATCCCCTCGAGGCGTAAGCCGAGGGGCATGACCCGAATGCATAGATTTCTGTCGTCTGGTTGGTTAAATATAAAAGCAGACCTGACAATGTGTCTAGTCCATTGAGTCCATCGAATTTGGCAGCTTGTCTACGGCAGAAAGGTTGCTGTTTACAGCAAAATATTGGAAGCACATTTCACCTGACACTGTTTTCACTGTATGCCACTTCTGTTATTTCCTTAAGGAATTCATCATCTATGAGATAAAAATTACTTCGAGATTCCCAGGGCGCTAGGAAAAAAATTTAAAAATAAAAATATTTAGGGACCGTCCAAAGTTGTCAACATCTTCACAGTTCTACTGGGAGTAGTATTTTTCAAGACCCCGCACCCCCCCCCCCATTCCTCCCCCGAAATACTACTTTTTTTGTCACGACCATGAAATGTCAACATTTTACAGTGCATGTAAGGTCCCACGCAGCCCTCGACCCCCCCTTTCTACGCTTTGTAGAACTGTTAAAATGTTGACAACTTTGGACGGCCCTTATCATGTACTCGAATTGTTCTTGTTTCGATAGGACTTGGATGCTTTGGCAGCCCAACTGAGTGCAATGGGAGGACAGGGAGACACAGGAAGCGAAGGCGGCAGTGTGGACGATGACGATGATGATGACGAGACTACAGAGGGTACTCTTGATGGAACCATCTTGGCCTCCGACGCGCCCATCCCTCTGTGAGTAGTCACCGAGTTTTCATTCCGGCTTATTCATGACCAAGCTAACAATGGGTTTTGTCCAAACTATGAATTTTCCCAGCTTATTAATATTTTACTTCTCAAAAAATTTATAATTGTTTATTTTTCTACAGACCAGAAGCAGAGACCTATGATGCAGATACGTTGGCAACATTTGTTGTCTATGAAGGTAAATGTCAGATTGTTTGCTTGGAAGTTAGAAAATGTGCATAAAAAGTCACAAAAATATCGTGCGATCAGTGTCCTGAAAAAAATGTTTGACGGCTTAAAAATACGGCAAACAGTGACCTTTCAAATAAAAAGTAATTCATCAGGACAACCTGACAGTTGACAAGTACACCACTGCCAGAATTACTAAAGAATTATAAGGGATGGCCAGGATTGAATAGGATATGCAAAACCTGAGCGACGAAACTTGAAAAAGTTAGCCCAACTTTTTCAAGTTTTTCTACGCATGCGCAAACCAATAACGGCAGAATACCAGCAATCCTAATACACATCACATACGATTTTGGCTGTTAACAAATTTTTTGCAAAACAAATACATTTTGTGACTTAGCAAACAATTGTGCTGAACAGGTCAATGAAATTGGCCTCATGTAGAGATATAAAGGTGGTTAATTTTTAGAGTTTAGAGATAACACCACTCATGAACCAGTGAACAACTATCGTGTTTTACAGAATTCGTTAAATTGACAACAAAAAACACCAATCACAAATCATAGTTCCATTTTATTGGTCAAGGATGCCCATCGTGTTTCATTTAGTATTTTTCCTGATTCATCTTTTTATTTTCTCGCAAACTCTAGACCCTAACGAGAGCAACATCAGCTCTGAGAGTTCATCAAGTTTTGTGCCACAACCAGCAGGACCTGGGAGGATACAGGTACTAGACCCCCACTGGAGGCTGCCATCTTAGTTTATGTGCACAAGTCTATAGGAATTAGTAGAAGGTTGACATGCAAACTAGTCTGGCACCTACCATGTATTTCTTATATCTTAAACATTTGGTTCAAAGGGAAAACCTATACCACTGTGTCTCATAGCTAAGCTGGTAGAACATCTGCCCTGTGTGTCAGAGGTCTTGGGGAAAACCTGAGGGAGTATACCACCGTGCCTTATAGCTAAGCTGGTAGAGCATCTGCCCTGAAAACTACCTTGTAGAAATTTCAGCCACATAGATGCAGTAATACTCCAGAAAACTTGAAAAATCCAAGCATGGTTTTTATGCATGACTGAAAGGCTCCAAAAATCGACTGCAGGACGATCTTTGGAGATTCAAATAGTTTTGTCATTTTTCTCATCAATGTGGACACTTCAGACGAAATAACAGGATGATTACTACCATTACCATCTTGATAACAAGTAAGCTTTTATATAATAATTCAGTCATTTCTTTGGAGGGTAATTACCAAACTTACCTTTAACGGAGTTTTGTGGTTTAATTTGAGGTGGTTTGTTGTTTCAGATGGACGTCGATCCAACCAGACAAGGCGTACCACCTTCAAGCAATCAGGCTGGGAGTAGTGGGGTTGGTAGGCCGCGGTCTGGCTCCCCTACCAACCAGAGAAGGTCATCCAAATCGGAGAGTCCGCCGCAAAAAAGAAGGGTAAATAGAGAAGAGCTTCATCATAAAATGGTGTATTTCTATTTTTGGCATTTGGAGAAAACTGCCATTTTGTATTGCAACTAAGAACTACACGAAATGGAAAATTCATTAAGTAAAGGAGTTTTTTGTGGGATATTTATTTTTTTAATCACCACATCCAACAGCGGAAGGACCGCCAATTACAGGAATGGGATCAATTAACATAGATATTTGAATAACTATCAACTTCTAAGTTGAATTAGAAACGGCCAGAGACACCGGGGAATCCCTCCCCGTGCTCTTTACAAAAGAATGCTCTGGGATCTTTAAAGTGCGATACCTAACACACTGGACCAACGGCTTTACATCCCTTCCGAAGGACGGAACAAATGTGATTAAGTGCCTTGCTCAAGGGCACAAGTGCCACAATCCGTCGCGGCCCGGAATCGAACCCACATTCTAGTACTGGCACAGGAACTTGAGTTTGACGCACTAGACCACTCGGCCATAACACCCCACTATAACACAGTTTGCCAATAATCTATTTGACGAAGGTATAGGACCACCAATTGAGAATGTACTGACACCTTTATCTACATCTTTTATGGCGTTTACTGCATTTTGCGATGAAACTCTTCATATGATCTGTGATGCAACATGTCTTGTGTTACGACTTGCTGTGGCTTGCAACATGCCGGCTGGATAATTCCAGAAAATCAGATTTACATTTCAGAGACTTTGAGGGCTTGTAACGCTTCACGTATTCAAGTTTGATTTTAAACATATTTTCTTCAAGCATCTTTGATGGAAGTGTATTTCCTTTTTTAAAATAAAATTGTTATAATGCCATTCTCAATAGGTCCAAAACCAGTGTTGTAACGACTCGTACTCGAGACTCGGGACTCGAGTCCCGTTTTTCATTGACATGACTTGAGACTCGAACCTCAAATGACTTGACTCAGACTTTTTGACTTGAGTTTGCCAAAAATAAAAAATATTTTATAATATATTTTTTTGTCTTTTTGGTAACCAAAGCAACATGAATGTAAGTTTCAGCGTTTAGACTCATTTTGAAATTAGCTTTAACAAATTTACTGTCATGACTACTTGACTTGACCCGACTTGACCAATATGCCTGACTTGACTTGGGGACTCCAAGACAGTTTGACTTGACTTAGGACTCAAAGGCAGTTTGACTTGACTTGACTTGACTTGGGATTCGAGCAGAGAGATACTTGCTACAACCCTGTCCAATACCCTCGGTTTTGAGTACAAGCAACTTTTGAAGTATTTACAGTAGTACCGAGCATGAAAAACATGTATTGATATTTTAAAGCTTAAATCCAAATTTTGATACTTTGTATTAGTGGCTATATTTGAAAATGCGGCTGCACGACTTTTAACTGGATTTTTGCTGGAGAGTTACATTTACGTAGTCATACATGTACGTCCAAAGCAAAATAGTTCTGGTGATTTCCTGATGGCAGTGATAATAATGGCAACAGTGCCAGGAGTACCCTGCAGGGTAGACATGTGCGCTATACAAGAATCAACCATTATACCCGAGCGATATTTGGGGAGCTGTTAGGGGGAATGCCACAATCTAAGTGCCGATAGGGTTGTGCACCGTGGCCAAGCAGCCACCTAGTTGAAGCGAAATGGTTCTGATGATTCCCTGATGGCAGCGGTAATAATGGCAATAGCCCCAGGAGTGGGGTGTGATCCAAACTAGTAAACACTGGATGAAGATTTCAAAATTTCTTAAATTAATCAAAATATTACCTCGATCTGTGAAGAAATGTCCATATTTTACAATCATATTACAAAAATTAACAGAATAAATTTGACTGGGCACACTGTGCCATCACATTTTCAAGAAATAGTTGAAAATGCATTTTTGTCAATTTTATTGATTATCTGTCCCTCGCGCATAAAAACAACCTTTGCATAAAACTGTAAAGTCAATTTCAGCATGTGATAAACTGGGCGTGTGTATTAGCATCAGTAGAAGGTAAACAATCAGGTTCACTTTAGTTTTCATTTGTTGTTGACTAAGCAAAGGCATTTGTATCTTGATTTCCATCCCTCACGCGTGAGGGACGGTATTGGATCACGCTCAGTAACCTGCAGGATAGACACGTTATTTTTTTCATCAAATTTCTGTTCTTGCTCATCTAGATTTCCAACGAGCAGCCAAGACCCAATAATCTTGAGGTCGGTAGCGATGTCTTACCAGACCTTGTCATGCAACAACAGAGTCCGATAGGAGCAGGCAAAGCGCAAGCTCCGCAGGACAAAGCCTCTTCAGATGAGGTGAGATTTAAAAATATAGCTTGTGCTTTTGAAATTAAACGTTTCGGCACTGCAATTTCTTCTTTTTTGGCCATTTTGAGGACCATATTGTATTTCAGCACTACAGATAGACTAAGCTTTGTTTAAACATGGAGCATGCCTGGCCAGAACATACATGAATACAAATTTCAGCATTTGGACTTGTTTTGAAATTAGCATGAACAAATTTACTGTCGTGACTACTTGACTTGACCCGACTTGACCAACATGCCTGACTTGACTTGACATTGGTGTCAAGTGACTTGACTTCGGACTCGAAGCCATTGGACTTGACTTGATTTGGGACTCGAAGGCAGCTTGACTTGACTTGACTTGACTTGACTTGGAACTCGAAGGTAGTTTAACTTGACTTGACTTGGGACTCGAGCATATAGAGAGACGTTACAACTCTGGTTTAATGCAATGATTCTCTCTGAGATATCTTTTAAAAGAAAATGAATTCCGACGATAAATTTATATAAATATGTGTGCACACACATTTCTTTTAAGGACGGCCCCACGTGAATGAAACTAGGTACCCTGAAAGTTGTTGCTACCCTTCAACTTATGTTTACCATATGCAGCCCCGTATTTTCCATCATTTGTGCGCGTAGTTTATGTGTACGACATGTGTGTATGTATGACTCCGTAGGTTGAGGGTACCGATGACGACGTGTTCACTGAGCATGCCCAGACGGGCACCAGTGATTCGTCAAAAGATCCTAGCACAATAAATGCCCAGGTATGATTCCGTATTTGTTTGTACTACATGTACACGCTAACCATCCACAAAACTGCATTTATTGCAATTTTATTTATTTATTTATTTATTTTTTACTAAAAAAGGCTTGATGTAGAATCTGCATGTGCACAAGAGAATGCACCATTAATTTTTCTCAAAAAGTCATCTTTTTATTTTAACAAAAAATGTGCCTTTTTCGCGCTATTTAGAATGCATTTTCTTTTTGTTATTTTTAAGCCCTGGTCATAGCTAACTTAAACTTATTACTAAACATTTTTGTTATTTCTAATAGTGCACATTTGATTTCAAGAAAATTTTATTTGCTTGCTGATATTCAGTGAAAACGCATTCAATAGAGCATCTTTGATTTGGTAGACAATTTTGTTTGTAAAAAATAATGAGTTTAATATTTTTTTTTTTAACCAAAATGGGACAAACTGTGTGCATTCGTAATTAAACAGAGAAAAATAATGCAGTTCTGAAGTCAAATATTTGACAAATCTTGGAAAATTTAGTTTGAAATGTTGTCTGCATACAGATACTCGTGGTCAATAGCACTGCATCCAAAAAAAATAAAATATACAAATAAATAATTTAAAAAAATTGAGCCCCAAAACGATGCATAATTTGTAAAAAGGGACCTTGCAGGGCTGCCAAACTTTCCCGGATTTTAAAGTAGGTTGTTCTCCTGACTTCAGACACATTAAACAAATCTCTGAGGTTGTTAATAGACAATCCAGGGGAGTTTTCATCTGTGTCGGGACTCGCGAGATCAGTCATTTCCCAGGAAATCTGTTGCACAATCCGGGAGGGTTGGCAGCTCTGGACCTTGTCGTTTTCAGTGAAATTGAAAATAATTGGCTCTACGTTTTTAGATCAAAAACTTTGCTAATCCAGTGGAATTTGGTTTTAATTTAGTTTGTGTTTATAATAACTGCAAGAGTTTGAAACTGCTAGTTTGCGTTTTGCTTAACGGAGTTAATTGCTGCACCTCATAATTTCAATTTTTGTGCAAGGCTTAAATTTATTAATAAATTCATGTATGTGACCTGGGATCAATTTCACAAAAGTTAAGACGAGTTCAATGCGCCATGATTCCCGTACCAACGTACCAAGATAAGAAGAGTGACCCTTCCTGAGATGCGTCTTAGCGCTTTGTGAAATCGGCCCCTGGTCATGTACCTAAATCGAGTATTGGTTCTCGCCAGTTTGTACAAAATTTTCAACTAGCCACTGAGACCTGGGATCAATTTCACAAAAGTTAAGATGAGACCAATGCATCCTAATTCCCATACCAACGTCTCAAGATAAGAAGAGTGACCCTTCCCAAGACGCGTCTTAACGCTTTGTGAAACCGGCCCCTGTTCTGACAAAATTAGTCAGTTGTCACACAATCTAGGCCACGTTTTCGTGACCATCATCGGAAATCAGCGTTGGATCCAGCGCATTAAAATACGAAAATATAATGAACATTCCTGGCAGTACCCGAGTACCGCCTGAAATTTTTGAGTACTGTCCGGAATTTCCTTTGAATTTTTGTATTTTAATGATGCTGGATCAACCGCTGGTTTCTAGAACTGGTCAAAAAAACGTGGCCCAGACGATACGACATCCGTCTCATTTCGCCAGATTGAGTCACATAAAGCATATTTATAAGACAGCACCCTTCTAAAACTATAAGTTTAATTCTTTTACTTTCTACAACTGTTTAATCAAAGCTGCTAAGTCTTCAAAATGTGAATTAACCTGTTTTAGGATTGTGCAAATTTGAATAATTTTTTGGGGTGGGACATTCTTATGAAAAATTCACTGGTGATTCGAGACCACCAGTTGGCTTTATAGCTCAATGCATATTTCCGAGTTTGCCTAGTTAGCCCCGCCCCCTTGGCTATTGTTGCTATGGCTCACACGCTATGGTCAAAATGGCGACACACAACGCACAAAGCAATGGGACTTTCAACGGAAAGCACAGATTCATTGGAGAAAACTCAAAAGTATTCATGTTTCAGGGTCGACAGTTATCTTAGAACACACTGAGTAAAGGGCTAGTAATACAGGGATGTCATATCATGACATACGTGCTTTCGTACCTTTGAACAACGAAACGACCGGCCTTGAAACCAAAAATTCACCCGGATCATCGCATACAACACTGTACAAATTGTATGGGGCAGAACATCGCGGGATTTTGTTGTGAGACAGTGCACTTTGACCTATGTGGGTGATGTCTGCTAGCTCTGTTGTGATTGGTCGGCGGGTTCGGTTGATTGACAGGTCGGAACTATGCATTGGTTGGGCGTCTGCACGTTGAGCAAAAGGTCCACGGTTTGAATCCCGGTGGAGCCAAGTTGTTTTTCACTGCATCCAGATTCCCCATCCAAACTAATGGACATTTGTCCACATTTCTATAGAAAAAAAAATCAGTTCCATACCTTAAAAGATCACATTTTTGACCCACCCATTTTTCCCATGGATGTTGAGATTTTTCTTATCACCATTCTGAAATTTCGCGTTCTCGATCCATATATTTTCAAGGATATCGTAAAAAAACACCGACGTTTTGTAAACTAATTTATCTGGTTCCATAAAGCAGTGCAGTGATTCCACCAGCCTTTTTGCTTCCACATCCAAATTAGAGATTGCAAGTTTCCTGTTTTCTTCCCATGGATAGTATCTTGGGGAGGTATTTTGTATTATTCTGAACATGCTTCTTTAAGTTGAAACTAGTCCCTTTTTTATTTTCTTCTCTCAGTACCGCTTAGCAATCGGCAATAACCCCAAAGGCCCAGTCACCACCATCAAGTCACCAATGCGCAAACAGACGTCGTTCTCTGCGTTCGGCTTTGGGGCCAGCCCAACAACCCCCAATGCGCCGGGCTTCACGCCCATGAGACGAGGTTCAAATATCTCGGTCAATGTCAAGCCTACGACGCCAGATAGCTTGAATGACATGCCGGAGATTAGGAAATACAGAAAGAAGTTTAACTCGGAGATCCTGTGTGCTTCACTTTGGGGTAAGTCCGAAATCAACTTGGAAGCTTATTGTGTTTGTGCGTACAGTTCTCGTTGCCCCGGAGTATAATGCGTGCGCACTGCACTCGGGTCACATCGCGTGAACGACAAACCTGCAGTCCGCATGGGTGAAACGGTTGATCAACCGCTGTTTCATGTCTGACTTTGTCTCGGGTTCCTAGGTGTGAATCTATGTATTGGTGTACAGACAGGCAAGGTGTTGATCAACCGCTGTTTCATGTCTAACTTTCTGTCTCTAGTTTCTAAGCATGAATCTATTGATCAGTGAATGCAAGGTGTTGATCAAACGCTGTTTCATGTCTGACTTTCTGTCTCTAGTTTCTAGGTGTGAATCAATTGATCAGTGAAGGCATGATGTTGATCCACCACTGTTTCATGTCTGACTTTGTCTCTGGTTCCTAGGTGTGAATCTACTGATTGGTACAGACAGCGGATTGACACTACTTGACAGATCCGGAGAAGGCAAGGTTTATCCACTCATATCTAGAAAGCGATTTGAGCAGATGGACGTTTTGGAGACTCAAAACATACTCGTCTGTATATCGGGTAAGAAACTAACTTGGAATAATCATTCAAGCTGTTCAGAAATTCAGTTAAGAAACATTTGTTATTTTTTTATTTATATACCACATCCAACAGCGGAGGGACCGCCAATTACAGGAATGGGAGCAAGTGTGGTTGAGTGCCTTGCTCAAGGGCACAGGTGCCACAACCCGTCACGGCCAGGAATCGAACCTACATTCTAGTACTAGCACAGGAACTTAAGTTCGACGCACTAGACCGCTCGGCCATAACACCCCTAGTTAGAAAACTTGACCTAGCCTGCTCGACTTAAAGGCCCAGTGTATCATTTGCAATGACCCCAAAAAGTAATCGACGAGTTTACAGGGGGAAAGTTCTGAAAGTAAAAATTGAATTAATAGCAACTATCCAATGAAAGGTTTCCGCTCAAAATGATAAAATTTTACCAGAAAATAATCCGTAAAGATGAAATTAATTAGATCGTTTGAAAACGATTTACTTATTTTTGGATCGCATCTACGCGGTCCAAAATGTATGGGCGCTGTGTACTCCGTGTGCGTGTTCCAACGCGATGCATTTTTATGGATCGCGCGCACACACAGTATGTGTGCCACAGAGTGCATGACGCAAGCCACATAGTACCCGATCAACTGAGAACGAATATTTGAAACGCCCCGCCAAGACCAGGAAAACGCATGGATTTTCATGTTTTTTTTAAACGTGGTACATTTGACAAAGCTGAAATGTCTTCGGATGAGTTTGTTGATGTCTTTCTTTTTATTTTTAATGGTTTTATTCGCAGAATTGCTGAAAAACAGATCATCTACAGGGCCTTTTTTGCAGAGCGGGTCACATATGCCTACTGGTTGGCTATAACATAACATAATTGAATTGTACTTATTCCATACTGCATATTGTTCATGACCGGTCCAATGTCAAAATGCCTCCAATGGACCTCATATTATTTACAAACTTTCTTTTTCAGGCAAGAAGGCCAAACTACGAGCCTATTTCTTATCCTGGCTCAAACAGAAGATTGTGAAGAATGACGATAATAGCCACATCCATTCTGTAAGTTTAAATATCTCTTTAATAATTCCTTCCATCCTTAAACATTTTTGACACTGCCCTCATTTCCCCATGGGTGTTGAGATTTTGATACCATATCCTGTGTCATATTTTTCTCATTTCCATTCTGAAATTTTGCACCCTCAATCCGTATATTTCTAGGGATAACGTCAAAAATCCACCGAAGTTTAGTAAACTAATTTATCCGTTTACATAAAGCAGTGCAGTAATTACACTAGCCCTTTTGCTTCCACATCCAAATTGGAGATTGCAAATTTCCCGTTTTCTTCCCATGGATAGTATTTTGGGGAGGTATTTTTTATAATTGTTAGGTTAGAACGAAATCCATTTTTTTTTTTTTTGGTCCTGCTCCTTTAAGACTTAAAATGAAATTTTAAAATAATAGTTAAACTACCACATTCCATACAGATAGGTTCACAATGCACCTTATAAACCGTATCGAATAGCCGCCATTTCGTGGGGCACCTTTTGTTACTTAAACCGTTCAACAATGGAAGCACAATATGTGCAACCATGCATGTCCTCAAGGAACAAAAAAACTGCCCCACGAAATGGCGGCTATTCGATACGGTCTATAGGATATAGTGTACAGTGGTTATTTTACCCATCTTATTTTACCTGCTTGACTTTTAACCTGCAACTATTTCGCTATAATTATATAATATTGGATGGCTTTGAGGGTGATATGAGAATATTGCATCTCTGCAATTCTCCAAAATCTTAAAATGAGAAGTCATGACATACATTGTGTACCTTGATGTTTCATTTTTCTTTTTTCTATTTTTGCATTCAGCAACAGACATTGGACAAGCGTAAGGTTGGCTTTGTATCCGTGGGCGACCTCGAGGGCTGCATTCACTACAAAGTCGTCAAATATGAGAAGATTAAATTCCTGGTTATCGCTCTCAAGGACAGCATTGAGATATACGCCTGGGCTCCCAAACCGTATCACAAGTTCATGGCTTTCAAGGTCAGTTTCCACAAAGTGGTCTCCGAGGGAGTATACCACTGTGCCTCATAGCTCAGCTGGTAGAGCATCCACCTGGTGTGTCAGAGGTCTTGGGGGTAAACCTGAGGGAGTATACCACTGTGCCTCATAGCTTAGATTTTTCTGTCATCCCACAATCCATTTAGGGAAGCAAAGTATTATTCAGATTTAGAATGTTTACAATAATTTTTTCTTTCTTTCAGACATTTCCCAACCTGACCCACAAACCTCAGATAGTTGACCTGACAGTTGAAGACAACCAGAGGTTAAAGGTCATCTATGGGTCATCGGCTGGTTTCCATGCTATTGACCTAGACTCGGCCACTGTGCAGGATATTCACTTACCGTCACTGGTAAGTGATGGACACTTCGCACGACGGCCATCTTGGGGCCAAGTACCTTGTCCAGATCTTTCGTTCTAACCTAAAAATCATATAAAATACCTCCCCAAAATATTATCCATGGGAAGAAAACTGGAAATTTGCAATCTCCAATTTGAATGTGGAAGCATAAAGGTTGGTGTAATCACTGCATTGCTTTATGTAACCCGATAAATTAGTTTACAAAACATTGATGGTTTTCTGACAATATTCTTGAGAATATATGGAATGAAAGCGTGAAATTTTTGAATGGTAATGAGAAAAACATAGCTCATGATTGATATATCAAAATCTTATCACCCATGAGGTAAGCGGGAGGGTCATAAAAAATGCTCTTTTAAAGAAAAAAACATTTATGTTAAATGCCGGATGTAATTTGCCCAATGAATCGTCGGCCTTTTTACGAAGTGGCGTATCCGCAAACGCAGTAGTAAAACTTTTTTTTGAGAAAATTGCTTTTAAAGTTGGTCACTTTTAAAACTCCAAATTCGCTGGTTATTCCATGAAAAGTCGTCAGTCTTTTTAGGCGATACTGTTTAGTATGAGTTAAATGACTTAAAAATATACTTTTTTGTTGTATTGATTGAGAACACTTTAGCTAATAACGCAAAATGACGACCATGCGTGATTCGCCACAGAATGCGCGTGTAATATTTACAACGTCGCCCTGCGCGTGGCATTTTCATGAAGTGGCATATCGCGATACGCCACTTCGTGAAAAAGCAATTCATGCACATACCATCTTTTTCAATGAGTGGCATATCGCAATACGCCACTTCGTGAAAATGTTAATTTACATAACCATTAGTTACGTGGTTTTAGGCAAATTCTGTAATTAAAAAAATACAAATTTTCAAGTCTCAAAACTGTGCAGAAATGTTAAGGACACCAAATAAAGTCAAATTATACCCAAAACAGAAATTGCTAAAAAAATTGGGTTTTTTTTTGGGATTCGCCACTTCTTGAAAAGGTCGACGGAATGTAATCCCCTTATTTCAAAGAAATATTTTTGTTGTTTAGGATAATTACTGAGCTTGTAATTTCTCCCCTCCAGGACATTGGAACTGTCACCCCTCATTGTATAGTGATCCTGCCTAGTAACCAAGGAAAGAACTTGTTGCTATGTTACAACAGTAAGTGACACTAAAGACGTGTTTCTATTGTGATCCATTCACCGGATAATGCCAGAAAAGACGGAAAATGTGCTCAGTAGAAACCGGTCTTATCCGCTATCTTCCGGTAAATGGCGGGGAGAATTTTCCCTAGCAATGCCGGGTAATTTATCTGGTAAGCGCCAATAGAAACATGCGCCGTTCTTCCCGAGTGTGCTTACAGGGGAGAAAACAGAGACATGTGACCGCACAATGACTGGTTAAATGCCTGTGCGTGTAACCTCATCCGGCAAACTCGTGCGTGTGTAGCGAAAGCAAGCAAGCTCCACTATTTTTCGGATAGAGCGGCTCAGTAAGAACTTTGTGTTACCCGTTATTTTCGGGTAAATGGGTTTCCTGGTAAAATTCCGGATCTTCAATAGAAACACGCTATAATATGCCTCTCATTCAAATTATAGTTTGCAGTTTTGGTGTTGAAATTTTCAATTGGTTTTCTACTCCATCCTTTCTTTGTGCATGGCTGCTTTTAATTGTGTTCCTCAGGGGTGAGATTTGTCAGAATTCTGGATTTTTACCGACGCGTCCGGATTCGAGTGTTCTGTTTTTCATTGTGATATCTCTGTTTTTTGTTGTTTGCTCCACCATCCACATTTTATTTTTCGCTTTTTTGCCCTTCCAGCGGGCCATAATTTTTTAACGAGCACCCTCAATTAATTCAGTAATTTTGCGAAGCAAACTTGTGCAAGTCTAGTCGCCACGCAAGTACCATGACCTAGAGCGCTGTACCATGTACACGTGTACTGTGCCGCTCGGCGAGCAGACCGAGACTGCAACGAGTAGCAAAGCAGATGTGTACAAGTCTAATTCCTAAACAAGCACCATCTTTGCCTGCATCGTAAACTGGCAACAGTCGTACGTTGCGTGTGGTGTGCGATGCGGCAAGCAGTGGGCAGCGAGCCGATCTTACCTTTCGCTTCACCGTCTTCAACCTTCGATGTTGCCTAGATTCTTTTTAATATTATCCACATTTGTACAAGGTAAATATTTTTTTAAAAACTGGTTCTTGTGATACCTGGTTAAAATGTTTTCGACATTGCAATTTGCACGATGGTGGTGTTTAAAACGATCCCAAAAGTTGAAGTCTTCGTGGTCTCTACATGTACGTCTCTCCCCTGCAACCTCCCCCAAGGAAGCCACGCCCCTTCAGATTTGTTTTCTTCCGGATTTTTTGTTTTCCTCCAATCTCACCCCTGTCTATGTTGATTTATATCAAACAGACGAAGGAGTGTTTGTGGATACAAATGGCGTTGCATTCAAAGATGTCACCTTACAATGGGGTGAACTCCCGACATCAGTCGGTAAGTTTTATTTTTCACTTCTCACGTTAGCCCAAGTTCACAGCTACTCTGGTTGCTACTTTTGCCACTCTCCTACGAAGAGCGTGCGTGACGTCACCCAACACCTGACGTGTTTACTGTGTCAGGTGACAGTATCTGGCCAATCCCGGCAAGTGTTATTCAGGCCTGGTGTTGGGTGACGTCACGCACGCTCTTCGCAGGATCTCATGCGAAATTGAGCAGTGGTTGGTGCGGAAAAAATGCGCAAAATCACTGCGAAAGGAGTGTACCCTTCTACATAATACTCTCTTCAAAAAAATAAATAAAACAAAGTATAGCCTAACCGAAAGATTGATCAGTTATGTGTATGACCACCTCTTGTGGCAAGGCTGACTGTACCAGCTTCTGCCTGAAGTGCCACTTCTAGGACTGTTTGGAAGATGCGTGGCTCCAGAGGTCAGCTCATCCCACACAGGTTTAATATAAAGGCTGAAAACCAAACAAAGTTGTTTTTTTAAGAGCTCTTAACTGAAGAATTCTCCCAGAAACGGCAAGTGTCACATTTCATTACTGTGGGAATCACTTTTTTCAAACAGGTTCTCTTGGACCTGGAGAAAATCACCGAAGCAGAACAGTCTTGAAAGTGATTCCAAAGTGATTGGTTCAAGTGATTGAAGTTAAACTGTATTTTCAGATATTCATTGTTGTCAAGAATGTCTGCATTTGGTTGGACTTGTACGCTATCATTACCCCTGATCATAGGGCTCCATTGAATCACTCCATATACCATCTCAGCTCACTGGGAAGTATACAGCCCTGGCTCCCTATTAAGCGCTCAATGGCTAATCAAACACATCAACATTCACTACCCTCTCAGGTACCCATTTACTCCTGGGTGGAGAGAAGCAATGCGTGGCAAAGTACCTTGCTCAAGGGTACATGCACCATGGACAGACCGGACTGGGATTCGAACCCACTACCTTTAGAGCTAACCAATGTCTTGAATATGATCCATGCACTAGACCGCTCCATCATGGGGTCCATATTCTTAGGGATAAAAATGTCCCACATTCAACTATAATTTTACACTTTTGCAAATTTGCAAATTTGTTTTCCCCTAACAGCCTACATTAGCAACGGTCAGATCATGGGATGGGGTAACAAGGCTATCGAGATCAGATCCTCTGAGACGGGACACCTTGATGGTGTCTTCATGCACAAACGGAGCCAGCAGTTGAGGTTCCTGTGTGAACGCAATGATAAGGTAAGATCACAAGGCCATTGAGATCAGATCCTCCTAAGCCAGCGTTAAGGTTCCTGTGTGAACGCAATGATAAGGTAAGATCACAAGGCAATTGAGATCAGATCCTTGTAAGCCAGCAGTTGAGGTTCCTGTGTGAACGCAATGATAAGGTAAGATCACAAGGCAATTGAGATCAGATCCTCCTAATCCAGCAGTTGAGGTTTCTGTGTGAACGCAATGATAAGGTAAGATCACAAGGCAATTAAGATCAGATCCTCCTAAGCCAGCAGTCGAGGTTCCTGTGTAAACGCAATGATAAGGTAAGATCACAAGGCCATTGAGATCAGATCCTTGTAAGCCAGCAGTTGAGGTTCCTGTGTGAACACAAAATACCGGCGGGGCCCGGGCCCTTAAACTGCAAGGGAAACGGCCGACCTTGCGGGATTATTTAGACACGGTACCGTGTGTCTGGGGGATCCACTATGACCGGCCTTCTCGGGGTTGCCTTGGAAAACTACCCAGATTCCACGTAGTACTTATATACAATGTTTCTTCAATTTTATTGAAATATACCACTTGTTATCTATACAACTAATTCCAAGATCATATATTTTCCACAACTTACATGATTTTATTAATTTTAATCAAAACCAAGCATTTTTATATATTAACATAATCCCGCCATGAATATGGCCTCTGATGCCGGCATGGCGTTAAACCACAAACTCACTCACTCACTCACTCCTGTGTGAACACAATGATAAGGTAAGATCACAAGGCCATTGAGATCAGATCCTCCTAAGCCAGCGTTAAGGTTCCTGTGTGAATGCAATGATACTTTAAGGTAAGATCACAAGGCCATTGAGATCAGATCCTTGTAAGCCAGCAGTTGAGGTTCCTGTGTGAACACAATAATAAAAAATACTTTTCGTTGTCTTAATCTGCAGGTGTTCTTTGCGTCAATTCGTCCCTCCAATTCACAAGTATACTTCCTGACACTGCGTGCTGGTCTGGGTAACTGGTAAACTGGTAAACCTTCTCGCACCTCACAACCACTCCTTTCCCTAATTTTAGCTGTCAATATTTTACAAACTTGGAGCGAAAGTCGTCCTTTTAGGGGCAAAAATGTCGGCTTGCGAAAAACATATTTGCACTTTTGTGAGAAATCAAAAATGTCTTGTCATTTTTGATGCATTTTTGACTCTGTGATGAAAATGGTATTTGGTCCTCGAATGGGATTCGAACTACCACTTTCTGTTTGGTGGTGCAGATGCTTCAACCATCACCACATGGCATTTAGACATTTAACAGTTGGTTCAAATTCTTTTTAACATTTTAACAATTTAATGGGCATTTCTCGGGTGGGTTTCGAACCCGATGACCACCTAAATGTGGTCCTGAATTTGCTGCAGGTGTTGCCTTATACATTACTCACAATAAGTTAGGGATATTGTGGGGTGAACGCAGATATTTTATTGAGGGTATGCATTCCGCTTGAATGATTTTGTATTTGATTAGACAATTGTATCTGCATGACAGACACACCTTGTCACAGGAATTGGTGAAAACGGTTATTTAAAGAAACAAATTTAAAAATTACAACATACCAATATCCCTAACTTATTGTGAGTAGTATAAGTGTGCGGCCATCTTTGTCTAGTACCCAGAAGAAAAAGTGCTGGACTTAGTAGTGATAGCAGAATTGCTGTCAAGGTACCTGACTATGCACCAAATGATGTGGCTTCGGCTAGCAGGAAATAATTTAGCCGGCTACCATTGACATGTATGCAACTAGTGCTGGGCGACTAGTGGATTTTGCTACTCGCGAGTAGTTGCAGCAATTATTCGCGACTAGTCGGTTAATCGCGAGTAGTTGGCAACGTATCAAAAGGCAAAAAAACTAAAACAAACCACGTACATGTACGTAATTGTACGTGTAGGCCTATGTGTTAAAATTGTCAGCATAGGCCTACACAATAAAATTCAGTTGCACACAGGCCGTCTTTTAAGAAAGGGGACTGTCACAGTGTAACAGTATAGCTTAATCGCGAGTATATAACGGTATTCGCCCAGCCCTATATGCAACCTTAGTTATGAGGTTGCAGAAAAGAGGTTTTGGCTTCGGCTGACAGGGAATATTTTAGCCGGCTACCATTGACATGTGTGTAACCCTAAGTCGTAGCCACTAAAGTTGCAGTAAAGAGGTTGTGCCAGGGTTAAGAAGAGAAAAAAGTCGAACAAAAGGGTGCTGCAATTTTTTGGTTTAATTTTATTTTATATATTAAAATTTCATGCCTTTTTGTGTTACATTTTTATTACTTTTTATGTAAATATTTAACTTTAAGGTCTTCACCAGTTTCCGGTATTTTGTTGCTTTCTTGTCGTCGCAACAAAATCCAGAAAAAAAACATGGTTTTCTTGTTTTTATGGTCTCAATATGCAAATTAATACACGTAATACAGTAGGTGTTTTTTTGTGTTTATAAATATGTATAGTGTATCCTATTGCGCAAGCTTTGCGCGACTCATTTTTGTTGCTTTATAACCGTCTTTCAAACTGGCAGCGTTTTCTTTGAAAACCTGTTTTAGTAAAAAACTTAGCCATGCAAAGTAGACAACTCCATAGAAATAGTGCAAAAGTTGAAAAGTCAAAAGCCATGATACATCGAGCATATTATGTACATTATGAAAATGGTAATATTAGGAGTTTTTAAATTGTCATTGATTTTGTGGACTGTGACATGATGACGTCATGTTCAGTTTTTAAAATGCCCAAACCACAGTCACCACATTCTCTATTTCGGCATTGGCTGATCGAGAGAGACGACTTTACGCTGCGCAAAGCCTCGACATGATGTCATCATGTCGCAGTCCACAAAGAGCAAATTCGATTCACGACTAGACCGTATCGAATAGAGCTTCTGCACCGGCAGCCATGACAGGGGGCAGGTTTTCTTATTTAAATGATGTAACAATAGAACCACAAAGCACCTACTCATGCATGACACACGGTGACAATGTGACTGCCCCTGTCATGGCCGTCGTGCAAAGGCTCTATAGCCGCCATTTCGTGGGGCAGTTTCTTTGTTCCTTGAGGACATGCATAGTTGCACATATTGTGCTTCCATTGTTGAACGGTTTAAGTAACAAAAGGTGCCCTACGAAATGGCGGCTATTCGATACGGTCTATAGTTGACTTTATATACCTCATGCGCAGATTCCTGTCATCTGATTGGTTAAAAGTGGGGGCATTGAATCGGCTAGACCTGGCGCGTATGCCAACTGGTCAATAGTCATTGCCATGCCCCGGGCATAGTCATTTAGCGGGTTCCGGACGCGCGCATTACATGTGTTAGCATACATGTAGCTGTGCACCAACTATGCAGCTGGGCATAGTCATTTAGCGGGTTCCGGACGCGCGCATTACATGTGTTAGCATACATGTAGCTGTGCACCAACTATGCAGCTGGGCGCTTCACGTAAACATTCATCAGGACGGTAATGGCGGAATCTCGACGAAGTCGTTTTGTCGTCTGTCGGAGATGATGAAGTCCTTAAGAAAGTAAGAGAAGTGGCCTACATTGAAAACTGTGCCAGGTGAAATGTGCTACTAAAGTACCAGGTGATTATGCTACAATTGTTTGCTGTAAATATACAACTTTTCCGCCGCAAACCAGCTTTCGAAACTCGAAGGACCACTGTCATGACTCTACTATAATCATGATGTATCGTTACTTTTAACCAACCAGATGACAAAAATCTACACATTCGGTATATAAAACAAATATTGACTGCTGTTTATTCGGGGCATGGTTAAGATTATAGGCCCTCGGTGATCTCGAAGCCATGACTATGCCCCTCGGCTTCCGCCTCGGGTCATAGTCATGGCTTCGAGATCACCTTGGGCCTATAATCTTAACCATGCCCCTCATTGCAGTCAATATTTGTATAATAGTTCGACTATTTCTAGCCGAACGGTCTAGTCAACGACGGTTAGTCGTGTCTGGCCGACCATTTGGAACCAGCCCACAGGGCACGTTCGCGCTAGTCACTGGTACCCACCACGTATGAAGTTGCTGTAGCATTTTGCGCGGAACAAATTGACTTGCACATTAATGCGCATGTGTGTTGCCAGGATGACGATTAACCAGGGCTGCGTTCCAAACACGCGAACGTTGCCAACGTTCGCCACTGGTTACAGTGCTTTTGTGCACTAGTCTATGAAAAGTCGGGTACCAGTTGTTGGCGAACGATGCAAACGTTTGCAATGTTCGCGTGTTTGGAACGCAGCCCAGTGGTTAACTCCAGTCGCGAATCGAATTTGTTCATAGTTAACGGGACAGTCTGAAAGTCCATACTGTCATCTTAACGCCCTGAATGAAGTAGCCCCTAACAGACTCCATTAAAAAACTGAACTCAAAAATTGACGCTAATGTCACAACATGAAGCAACATTTTGGCATTCAACATCGAGATGAACTTAAAGATGAAGTGACATTAATTCAATTTACTCATTTATTATTGTATGTGAATATTGAAATTATGATAATGTAAGAATATGTCCTTTAATAGAAACTCCGACTTTGACCAACCTCCCCCGCCCCCCACACCCCTCTCTCCCAACACCCTCTAAATTTCAATCCTCACTAATCGTGAGCAAATTTTAATCACTAAATTCAATCATGCTGTACAAAAACGCTTGTATTTTTCGTATCAATTGGTCGTTTTATAAAAATCACCGGACATGTGCAAGCCTAGCCTGGGACCCTCACCTGTGCTGCTTTGAAATGTCAATCCCCTTTAATCTCCAGGCTACCATTAATTTTAATTACGTCATCACCTTCCAGTGCATGTATTATAGAATTAACAGTGTGTGACGAGTTTTCGCGATCGTAACCAGAAACATGTTTTGTTGTTCTTGTGGATTTCGACCAATGATAATCCCTGGTTGCTTATGAGTAACGTTGATCATTGGTCGAACCGCTAGTGACGTCAGAAACATCTTTCTGATTATAATCGCGAAAATGCGCCCCACTAATAAAAGGATTGCAATTTAACATTGTATATTATGGCAAGTGTTTATTTAGCATAATGTGTAGTTTCGTGTCCTAAATGTATTATAATGTACGCCGTGAGTTTAAAATTGGGTTTGAATGGGAAAATACATTGCCAAGGAATTAAAAACAAATCCTAAAATTGTTGAATTGAAACTAATTGTCCTTTCCTTGGGAGAAATTGTATGCATCGTGTTGTTACGTCTCTTGCGCGGAAATGACATTACGAAACTACTTTTATGCCGAGTCCAACGTTTACTTTTGGTTCTTGTTTCAACGATAAGGAAATAACTTTTGCCTCGAATGAATTGTTTGAAAACCCATAATAACCCACTCGAGAGCTTATGTTCCCAAAATAGACGTTTTCGTAAAGTGCATGAGACATTTATGTTTACACTGCACTTGGACGTGCTTCGACTTTCGATACTTCTTATGATACTACTTATGATACTACTTCTGATAAGAGCGAAAATAATGCCAGTATCTAGGTACAATATTAAAGGATCGTGACCAGATCACATTTTGAAACCAGCGCGCCTTCCTCCCTCCCTCCCCCATTTTCCCCCGTGGGTGTTGAGATTTTGATACCATACCATGTGTCATAATTTTCTCATCACCATTCTGAAATTTCGCGCCGTCAATCCGTATATGTTTACTTCCCATGGATAGTATTTTGGGGAGATATTTTATATGATTGTTATGTTAAAACGAAATCAATTTTTTGACAAATCTGGTCATGCTCCTTAACCATACTCATACACAGGTTATTTCAATAACTATCAGTTTATCGGCAATAACTATCAGTTTAGCAGTGGCTATAGTTGACACTTTTGGGCTAACTCGCAAAACCTGCTTGACCAGGTCTCGGTAATTTCCCATTTTTAATTTTTCATGTGTTGTGCATTACCAAACTTAAATTTGTATTATGGATTGGTTGTTTTTGAAATATACACTTCGTGACTCACGCGTATTGCTTTGCGCGTCAAACCAAGAATGTCCCATGCATAACACCAATTTTGCTGAATTGTCACTTTGATATCTATTAACTAAAACAATTAATGACCCTGCTGAAAAGTACTTTTAATTGGTACTTCTCAAAAGGTATGGTGTACACTGGTTCAAAATCTTTAGACATAATTATGGTTATTTCAAGTCGCTTGACATTTTGAAATTCTGGTTGACGGATATTAAATTTTATTTTAAAATGTCCCACACAAAAAACCATATTCTGCAGTTTTCACAATTGGGAAGAAAATCCACAAACATTTATTTTACAATCACTCCTCCATAAATAAGCTCTGCTCGTATAAAACCATTGTTATCGCTACAAATACAATGTAAATATCCATTCTTTGAAACGGGTTGACACGTATACACTTCATGACACTACGACAGTTTGCAGACCTATGACATGGCGACCCACGCAGAGTATCACTTAACAGTTGCCGTGAAATTATCACAAAGCCATCGATCTGAGAATAAATAAATGCTGTAACTTACGCCATTTAAGGCAAGTGCGATTTAAGAACACATCTTTACAATATGACTGTTGAAATAATGACTCCTTATATTAGTACACTGACGCAATTTACTGCGAGTCAGGTTTGATGCGATTTTAAAAGAGTATATATTTAAAAGAGTATATACTTAAAATTTATGAAAGTGACAAAAATTTACAACCATTTAATGTTGTCTTTGTAAAAATGTATATATCGCATAAAAACAACGCAGTAAATCGAACAATTTCGGAATTGTGGTTAAAATGTCACGTGATAACTAATTGTGATTACGGCCATAAGAAGGCGCACTATCGGGTTTAAATCATAAACCAAAAATAAATAACCACATACAATTATATTGAGCTCGTGCTAATTACGTCATTTTGGGAGAAAACAATGCCGCGTCGTTGTGGAAGCAATGTGCGTGCGCGTTGTGTGTGTCCATAGCGCGCGTAACGCGCTATGCTGATGCTCCCATTGGTGAACTAAACCGCGTTGCGCCCACCAGAGAGACACACAACGCGCACGCACATTGCTTCCACAATGACTCAGCATTATTTGACTCCCAAAATGGCATATTCGCACGTGTTCGAAAGGGGTCAATAGGCCTACTCTTCCAGAAAAAAATAGAAAACTTGGTATATAGGTTTTTATAGTTTTAGCTAATAGCTTAAATATTATCGCTTGAGATAGTTTTACAAATATCGGAGATAGGGTCACTGGTGAACATACACAAATAAAGACAAGTCCAAAATGTCAAGTTTCGTTTTTGGAAGAGAATTTGTGTGTAAATTGCGAACATTGATTGAACCTATAGTGCATAAGTAATCTGAAGTACATATTTCGGCCTTCATTGGTCTATCAATAACAATTGAATATGCACCTATCAATTGTTTCCCCCAACCCTCCCCCACCCCCTCGCTGCCCCACCCCTTGGGTGGGGATTTGGTCGGGATTTTCATGTCCCATGATTCTGACACATGGGGATTCTGACACTAGAAATCAAATTTTCACATGCATATTTTGCCCCAGGTGTGGGGATTTTGTCACCCAAATTTTGCCCCAGGGGTGGGGAATTTGTCGCTCGAAAAGTGACAATCCCCACCTCTTAGGTGGGGCAGCCCGGGTGGGGGAAGCGGGGGGAGGTAACAAGACACAAAGACAAACCAATCTAAGGTGGCCAGGATGAACAAAAGTGAAAGTCACTGTGGCCCAAAGGCCTGCTCATCCAACCCTAGACCAAGATACACACCCCAGCTAGCGTGATTTTGATGTCACAAACAGATGAGTCATTTTGCGTTTATTATTGATCATCAATCATTGTGGACATTAAATAAAGGAAACCCTTCTTTTATACGATAATTCCGTATTACAATCAAACAATAAAAACCCAAGGTCGTAGCTTTCGGAAGCAGACTCGTTTGAGTTTGCCAATTGCGTGGGCGACCGTCCTCCCATATGGATACATGTATACAGTCAATACAGTTTGTATATTGCAGTAATATACATTTAAAGGCCCATTGTATCATTTGCCATGACCCAATTTTGTTTTTCATGAGTTGACAAGAAATACCTTACTCAAAGTGTTGATAGCAATGGTAACAAACACCACATGAATTTATTTCCGTCCAAAATGGTGGAAATTGACAACCGACGGTGGTTTTCTAAAAAAAGTCCGGTGCACAGGACTTTTTACCATTCACTTGTACACAAAATCCATATATAGATTTTTAAGGTTTTCTGAAGCATTGATGCATCTAAGTAGCTAAAATTTCTTCAGACTAGTTTACCAACATTATTCCTTAGATATGTTACACCCTTATTCCACGAATCTGTAAAAGGTTTGATACAAGGGGCCTATAATTATTCTTACAATTCGAAGACAGTCGAACTTCCTTATAATAAGAGCACTGTTAGTACAACACTGCTTATAACAAGGAAAATGTATGTATACTAATCTTTTGTTCTCTAATTGTTTTTATTTTCGATAATACGAGGTTTCTGTTATAACAAGGTAATATCCAAAGTCTCAAGGATTTTCTGATATTAACGAGCTTCGACCCTGTATAGATATATCGATAGTTTGTAATAATTATATGAGTGACACACATGACACAAATATATTGGTCATGTAAATCGGCCTTCATGAAGCCGACAGGCAACTGTACAAAAATACAAATATTATATATTTTCTTTTTACAGCAAAGTTATATTTAAAGGTAAAGTACATCATTTGCAGTGACCCCAATTTTGTTTCACGAGTTGACAAGAAAAACCTTACTAAACGTGTTAATAAACAGTATAGTACCAAACTGCACATGATTTTATTTCAGTCCAAAATGGTATTTTGTATGGGAAATTAACAAGACATTGAGGTTGGTTTTCTAAAAATTTAAAAAGTCTTTTGCAAAATACTTTTTACCATTCAACTCAACACAAAAACCATGCATGGATTTTGTAAGTTTTCTGAAGTATTACTGCACCTATGTGGCTGACATTTCTACACGGCAGTTTTATCAACATGAACTTTAATCACGAGCGGAAATAACGTCCCTTAATTGTAACAGTTTACCAATCATGTATTCTACCTATAAAAGCAACGCGGCGGCACAAATGCCATTGCCGGGTATATATTTTGGTCAAACATTTATACGTGAATTAGCTCTTGAAAGTTTTCAGAAATTCTGGAGCCATATAATAATGGTGGATTATTTTATAGCGCACATCTCCACCCTGCGGGGTGCTCCTAGCGCTGTTGCCATTATTACTGCTGCCGTCAGGGAATCACCAGAACCATTTCGCTTTTAATATCTAGGTGTGGCTGCTGGCCAGGCGCTCAATCCTATCAGCAGTTGTATTGTGGCATTCCCTTTAACAGCTCCCCAAATATCGTTCGGGTTGACGAGGCAACTGTTATGCATACACCACGATATGTGGCAGAGGGTATATATAACCCCTACCATTGTTCCCCTATTGTGTCTCAAATACCCAAGGAATTATTCCTTTCAATTTTTAGGGGCGAGAGTTGGTGCGTTAACAAAAGGGAAGAGTGTGTTGAGGAATAGGGACGTTAGGGGGACAGTCCCTTTGCCACATCGTGCTGGGTATAATGTTATGAGCAAAAACAATTTGCCCAACTTGGGGCTCGAGCCCGAGCCCGGCTTTAACGCAGTAAAATCCTCGATCCACATTACTCCAGAGTTCAATCACTTCATCAAAAAATTGAGTGGTGTTATATGGTAAGTGCAAACGCTGTTCCTGGATAGGTTACACGTGTAGCTTTCAATTATCGGCTTTTGGATGTTCTGGTAAACCGAGTAGGCCTATGGGTTAGCCACCTCGAATGGTATTTGTAGCGGGGATACTCGGGTTCAAACACGATGCCTTGGCGAGAGCTATTTTGACGACCGAGTTGCTGAGCCTGCGCGTTGCAACGTGTTTCCGAGCATGTTGAAATCTGTGAGGAAAACATCAAAATAAAGAATAACATTAGGTTAAACTAGGGATCATGCACTTTCTCAATCAGATGGGCTAGAATGTAGTTAAAGGCCTATATATTATATCTTTTGAAGATGACACATTTTTCACGAATGGGTCAGGAACAGCAGGATTACACAACTAAAGAATAATGTTGACAATACATCTGCCTTGTCGAAATTTCAGCCACATAGATGCAGTAATACTTCAGAAAACTTGAAAAATCCATGCATGGTTTTTGTGTTGAATGAATGGTTAAACAAAAGGTTTGCCAACGATTTTTAAAATAAGCACCTTCAGTTGTCAATTTCTCTCAAAGATACCATGATTTTATACGGGAATAAATCATGGTGTTTGTTATCATTGCTATCAACTTTTAGTCGGGTTTTTCTTGTCAACTCATGAAGTAAAATTTTAGGTCTCTGCAAAAATGTTATAATGGGTTTTAACATTCGTGCAAAATAACATGGTAAATTTTGTTTTGCATTTCACTGAATTTAATGGAAGATAAAAAATACACCATTAAAGCCAGTCAATGATTTATAATGTACATCTAAATTAAATTAGCGAGCGAACACACTCGTGTAATCATTAATATTCATTCAGTATGTTCGCCACAAATTCTGACAACAAATTATTTCGTGGCAAGTAACCACACGCACATTTTAAGTATGTTTGAAATAAGATTTCTGGAATAACCCGCGCGTGTCAGTTTCCAAGCACGCTAGACATGAAAACGAACGAACAAACAAACTTTGGAATGATGGTTATCATTTGACTGATCTATCATTCATTAACCGACTTAATCATATTCATGTATAGCTACCGCACGCCGCTTAAAGTACAGTGCACTATATACAAAACCCTACATGTGTATTTCGTTTTTTAGCTTAACAAATTACAACTTAAAGGCACAGGCTCGTCAGCAATGCGCGCGCGCCAAATTCGTGCCACGAAATAAGCAGCTCCATGCCTTTGCAATTTGGCGCGCGCGCATTGCTGACGAGCCTGTGCCTGGGAGCGTGTCCAGGGCCTTTTTCCAAATCTCGACTTGGGTTCAGGCTCAGGCTCCGGCTCCATGTAAACCACATGGAGACGGGGACGGAGACGAAGCCAAGATTTTTTAGCACCCCTTCCCCATTTTCCCATGGGTGTTGAGATTTTGATAACGTCTTTAAATTGTCATATCTTTCTCATCATTCTGAAATTTTGCGCTCAATCCGCATATATTTTTAAGAATATCGTTAAAACAAATGATGTTTAGTAAACTAATTTATGTATTCAGTTCCATAAAGCAGTGCAGTGATAATACACCAACCTTTTTGCTTCCACATCCAAACTGGGGATTCCAAATTCCCCGTTTTCTTCCATGGATAGTATTTTGAGGAGGTATTTTAAATACGATTGTTAGGTTAGGGCGAAATCCATTTTCTGAAGAAAAACAATCTGAACAAGTCCTTTAAGATAAACAGAAATTGCATGAACATAGTTGGAACGACAGTACTGACGACACGATTTTTTTTTTTGAAAAATAATACAGTAACATTTCAGCCGTAAACACGGTATGTTTTAACACGCACCATTGCCCCTTAACACGCTTGAATTGAAATGGAATAAACACATGTATATAATGTCAAATGCAATTTGTCGTCAGGCGAGATTTTCTCCAGTAGACCCACGGGAAAACGGCGCACAAATACGGTCGATTTCGTCACGCCGCGATCGCTCGAGTTGGCAGCTTTAACGGGCGAAGCCATGCATGACAAAAAACAAGCTTTTTGGGTGTATTTTTTGGCCCGCTTGAGTAGAATGAAAACCATTGCTTCCTTGAATATTAAAAAAAGGTCAAATTGTACGAATGGCCGAGCTCGCAACTGTACATGGAATTATGTGTGGAATATTTGTCAATTAATCTGTTCTACTTTGTAGGCTTATATACGTAGCCTACACACTGAAGTTGAATTTATGTACATAGGCCTATAATTCACTCCGACATAACAGCATATTACAAACGTACAAGACGAGAAAAATGGACCGGAACATTTGTGTAAAAAAAACAAAACGAAAATGTTGAAACATTTTGTGTCATTTTCATCTCGTCAACTACATGTAATACCATGTCTAGTGCGTATAACGCAATTCATGTGATGTGCCATTATATACCATTTCCATACAATTTACGTCAACCGACAAGGAAACATTTTCTGTATTTTCAGTTCGACAAAAGCTCCGAGTTTTACACATAAGCGCACAAAATTTCATAAGCCGTGCATGCCTAAATTTATTGGCAGGCAGACATGCATAAAACCACACAAAAGAAACAAAACAAAAATGGCGACAGGAAGTTTTGAGGTTCAAATAAATTTAGGTATTGTGATATAAAAACTGCAAGCCCTTCCCTGTACGTAAACAAAACCACTCACTGTAGATGTAAGAAAACCCAAGAAAGCTTTTAAGTGAAAACGAAACCAATTCTGGGTTGATGTAAGCTTTCATACGATTTGTGATCGTGTTTATTATACGGAGTGTACTTGGCGTGGTTAAAAACATGCAATGCATTAGGGCCTATAGCCTATGCTCTGGCGTCCTATCTGTCCAAACCGAATTTTGCTTGTTCATTAAAATGAGCGAAAAATAATTGTGTGGTGAAATTCGAAGCTGTATTTTGCGCAAGACACTTCCCAAAATAAAACGGTGCCCAGAACATAATGCAATAATGGCGCATGTCGATGGCTATATAATGAGAAACCATTGAATATCCACAACAATACCAGCAAATTTATTTATTTTGTTCCATTATACGGCCTTGCCTTTTAAGAGTGTCTAGTGTTCATTATGCAAATAACCACGTTTAGTCGTGCTGTGCTTGATTTGTGTATAAACATATACGTACTTATGAGGCCATTATTTCATAGCTTACATTGATAATTGTTTACAGGCAAACATAATGAAAAGAAAATGCATGTAATCTGACTTGTTAAAGGAGTGTGTCAGATCACATTTTTGACCCCCATTTTCCCGATGGGTGTTCAGATTTTGATACCATATCATTTGTCATATTTTTTTTCATAACCATTGTGAAATTTCACACTTTCAATCCATATATTTTCAAGGATAGGCCTATATCGTCAAAAACCACCGATGTTTTGTAAACTAATTTATCCGTTCCATAAAGCAGTGCAGTGACTACACCAATTTGGATGCTTCCACATCCAAATTGGAGATTACAAATTTCATGTTTTCTTCACATAGATAGTATTTTGGGGAGGTATTTTTTATAATTGTTAGGTTAGAACGAAATCCATTTTTTTTTGGTCATGCTCCTTTAAGACTTAAAATGAAATTTTAAAATAATAGTTAAACTACCACATATTCCATACAGATAGGTTCACATGCACCTTATAGACCGTTTCGAATAGCCGCCATTTCGTGGGGCACCTTTTGTTACTTAAACCATTCAACAATGGAAGCACAATATGTGCAACCATGCATGTCCTCAAGGAACAAAGAAACTGCCCCACGAAATGGGGAAATGTTTTCTATTTTGGAGAAGTATTTTGTATGATTTTGAAGTAAGAACGAAAATATTTCGTTTTCTGGAAAAATCTGAACAAGCTTCTTAACCATTTATATCAAGGCGTCTTCAACGAAGCACAAAGTAGTTTCCCCCGTTGGCAACAAACACTCATTTCTCCCAAAGGAATTTCCCGAACCGAACGGAGACAAAATGCCTTCACGACGTAATTTTTGCACTTTCCGAAAAAATGCGTCTGAAAAAATGTCCCATGTGTCCCACTTTAGACTTGATATTTCCCCTAGGTACTTGAGAGAAAGGCCATACATATATCACTCGAGCCGCGTGGCTGGCCTAGTCTTCGATTCAAGCACCAGTGACGTTACAACATCCGAGGAACCCGGGTCCATGGTTCGCCCAGTAACCATGGAATTTCAACCAATATATCTTCCTGCATTAGACGTGTCGTTTATTTTCCAGTCCTCATTTTAGAACATGGTTATGATTAATGTTTTCCATTCTGCAGGTCGATATAATGTAATAAATTTCAAAATTGCTTGCCGGTTACTCTTTCGTGCTGTTTTGTTTTGCTATGTTTTACCCATTTAATTGTGCGTCTTAGCTTTTAAAGGAACGTGACCAGATCATATTTCATGAGATATCGTCAAAAAAAACCTGATGTTTTGTAAACAAATTTTTGCTTCCACATCCAAATTATGGATTGCGAATTTTCTGTTTTCTTCCCATTGGTGGGATTTTTTTGGATGTACATTGCAAAAACTGTGGTGTTAAATTAACACCAGTGGTGTTGTCTTGTATAGATACCAAGTCTGGTGTTAAAATTTAACACCGTGAGTGTTAGTTTTTATTCCTCAATTGGAATAATTGCGTATTTTTTAACACCCTAGGTGTTAAAACTAATAGTACTTGTGGTGTTAAAACCAGGCTTGGTATCTATATATGACAACACCACTGGTGTTAATTTAACACCACAGTTTTTGCAGTGTATTTTATATGATTATTAGGTTAAAACAAAATCCATTTTCTGGAAAAACCTGAACACCACCTTTAATAAATTTGTCAAGCACGCACATACATATTTTACAGAATGTGCTGATTTGAAAATATTAAGGGGAAAAAAGTCGTACATTTTTCTTGGTTTTGTCATAAATTATTTGTTATTGCTCAAGCGTTTGTTCCATGGCGAATGGACAAAATAATTAAACGAATCTTTATTGAATCTACTCAAACTGAATTTTCATTTGTGCAATAAAAATGACACTAAGAAAGTATTTCAGCTGAGGAATAGTTGCCATGGTTTCCGACACACGTAAAAAGCTCAGTATAATCAGTTTTTTGTGTCCAAATTTAGTTACTGGAGAATTCAGGCATTGTGCTTGGTGAACAAATGGAATTTAGTTTCTTGTGCTCGGATCCGGCTTTAATACAATGAAAATAATTGTCATGGTGCAGATGTTTTGTGTCATTATTGTAAAAGACTTAAAGGTAGAACACATGATTGGTATCTCTAAAATCAGAAATGTTCACAGATTTACACATAACTTACACAATATAAACATGATGACAGTATAGAAATCTTCCCCGGAAATGGTTTTGTCTGAAGTGCTATAGTCTTTGAGAAATGAGTAAAACAATTAATTTTCGTCTCATGAGACGAAAATTCACTTCGCCCCAAAACCACTTCGCCCTGGACCACTTCGCCCAACACCACTTCGTACACAGGCCATTCTGGGCAAAGTGATTCAGGCCGAAGTGGTTTTTGGGCGAAGTGACTGGAAAGCTTTTTTGACTGTTTTCTCAAAAGTTAGACGAAGTACGGAGCTGACTTTTACTCAGATTGGTTTTAATTATGCATATATTTAATCACACAGGGGGATAAAACTATTTGTAACCGTTTACCAATCATGTGTTCTACCTTTATTCAGTCAAGTATAATAGGCCTACTGACGTCTTAGATCGAGTAGAAATGGTATATATACACACCAAAAGAGAAAGGCCCCAACATACTAAAATAAAGCCAACTTATAACAACACTTTTTTAGACCTGGGTCGACTTGGTGGCCAGAAGTTTTCTGTTAACGGTAAACCCCGCCCCTTCAACTGGACATGGGGGTTAACTTGGTTTAAAGCCCCGTATACTTGACAAGAGAAATCCGACTAAAAGTGTTGATGGTAACAAGATAATATCAAATGTTTTCCCCCTTGTAAAATGGTACCTTTGTGGGAGAAAAACCAACCGAAGGTGCCTTTTTTTATTATTGTCATTCAACACAAAAACATGCATGTATGTTTTCTGAAGTATTACTGCATCTATGTGGCTGAAAGTTCTACAAAATCAACATTATGCTGTTGTTCCTGTTTTTAAAAGCTTTCCAAACATGTCTTTAACTCTTTGAGACAATGGAGCCAGAACAATATTTAAGAAAATGGCATTTCTACCTGAGTTGCTTTAAGATGCAAGTCTAGTCGTCTTCGGGACTGGATGAGAAATCCCCATTCCTTATCTCATACGAAGAATGCCTCTCTCGTGTTGTCTCTCCAAGACCGCTCCTTCGACCAGGTTCGAGGACGTTCTCATACGAACGCGATCTCCCCCGAACGAAACACTCGTAATTGTTATTCCCACCGATCGCACCGTTCGTGGGGTGTTCGTGCGTGAGTTTCCAGTCTTGCCACGCCGACTCGAACGCCTTACCGATCACGGCCACGACTTTCTCGGCTTTTTCTCTTGACGAGCAGATGAAAACATGACACATTAAAGTGCTCTTGTGTGTCTTACAAATCATGGCAACCGCCCTTGGGTATCGAAGGTCCGTAGCGCAGTAGGCGATGGTAGCAATGGGGATCGTATCATTCACTAACCGCTCATCGTCCACGACACAGACGCTGTGTTTGGAGATGGTCAGGCTACATGATTTGTGGAATGATTTCGGTGATTTGGCTGATTTCGGTGATTTAGGATTAACAAGAATCGTTGGTGAGGTCGCTCTGGGGAGAGTTGACGGTGATCCGGGCGACAGGGATGGGGAGACGTCCAAATCTTCAGTCGAAGACGAAACGGATCGAGATGCCGTTAACTCTGGGGCGAGTTTTTTAACAGCATTGACTGCCTCGCTAACTTGCAATGTAGTAACTCGAATCCGGCCTTGGTACTTGACGTGGAACTCTTTCCCCGTGAATTGAGACGGTGATGTAGGGGAAGGCGTCGCGGTGCCATCCGTGCCCTCCCAAGACGTCCGATGGCTGTATGGAGGCTTAATCTTCCTCCGGAGCATCGAAGGAGAATTCTTCAGAGTGGACAAGAGGTTCCTCTTGGTCTTTGGAAGAATTGGAGAGCCGGACTCCGGGTCTAAAGTCAGAGTGACAGTTGGTGGTAGACGTGGCGGGGACGCAGGCCGTGTCGTGTTGTCAGACATGGTTAATCTGATCGAAGGAACAGGAATTGTGGTTGGCATCTGATGAAAAATTCACGACAATCCGAGACAATCAAAAATTGTTTGAGAATTCAAATCGACGTTATCTATCACTCCACTTAATATAAATGAAGGTCTTGTCAAAAGCTCAGTGCTTATAAAAGATCAGTTTAGTGTCGAATCAGACGTCAGTTTCCCAAGTGACTCATTTCAGTAGTCGCAGCGACGGCCAAAGCCGATTCTCCCCCGGCCCGTTACCTCGTGCCCTTCTCAGCGTACAAAGTCTACACAACGTGTGCGTATGGCTCGCGCGATCACTCCCCTGTTGGTCATGTACCGAGTGCAAACAAATTATGAATGAAACAGAAACCGACAGTCACTCGCTCCGCGTGAAGCCACTACGATACGTCACATCTATTTACGGCTGTTTTATGACGTGACTCATAGACCCCCAAATTTGCGCGACTTTTATATCGATTACATTTTGTACATCTCAAACAACGGATGTCCCATGTGACGCGAAATCAAACAGTCACTTGCACCTTAGGATATTTATAGAACCTACTACTCAATTAATTTGGGACATTTGAAGTTCAAGTTTAGTATCCCGGGGTGTGTGTTTGTATTATTTTAGGCCCTATAATTGCCTACACATGTTCAAGGAGTGGGGATCGTGTCACGTAGTTTTCTTTGTTAAACCTAGATTTTCTTGAACTGTTTGTTATTGTTTGTAATGCGAGATGCAGTGGTTACATTAGTCACCCTTTGTAAGCCCATGGAGCTATAAAAGGATGGTAAGCCATTTCTTCCTCCATGGTAAGCCATAGTACATTGTACTGCTAGACTTTAAAGGACGTGTGAAATATGGTTTTTATTAAATAAAATAATAGTAAAGGGTGTGTTTTACACATATCGGTAAATTTCAGAAAATTTGATTGTTCCGTTTTGGTGTAATTGCAAGTTTTCTATTTTTATGCTAATGAAATTTCCATATTCATGAGCAAATCCGTGATGTCATCTCAGGACAACAGAGGAAATCTCCATTGACTTGTGTACAAAAGTTTTTGTCATTTTCAGTGACTTCTTGGTGTTATGATATGTAACAGTTTACTGAGTTTGTTTAGTATGTCATTTGCAACAATACCAACAAGTTTGTTTGGGTCAGAAATGGATGAGTGGGCTACTGTTACTGTTTGAAATGTAATGCACTTTCTTTGTTTTTCAACTGTGGGTTCCCTCCATGACTAGCAATAAGCAGCGCCCTCGTCTGTCAAGAAAATTTTGAAGTAGAGAAAAGGTCACTTCTTTCTGAAATGAGTTTGCCCCTTTGTCTGCAACACCTTGATCTTCTGATTCGTGTATAAAAATAACTGGTTGATAATTTTCACTTCACTAAACATTTAAAGGCACAGGCTCGTCAGCAATGCGCGCGCGCCAAATTCGTGCCACGAAATACGCATCTCCATGTCTTTGCTATGGAGCTACGTATTTCGTGGCACGAATTTGGCACGCGAGCATTGCTGAAGAGCCTGTGCTTTTAAAGACAGATTACATGCTTGGAAAACTTTTTAAAAAACGAGAACAACAGCATTACATAACTAAAGAATAGTTAATGTTGATAAACTGCCTTGTAGAAATTTCAGCCACTGTAGTAATAGTTCAGAAAACCTTCAAAATCCATACATGTTTTTTGTGTTGAATGAATGGTAAACAAAAGACGTTTGCAAGCGACTTTTCTTTTTAAAAGCACTTAATTCAGTTGGCAATTTCTCCTATACAAAGGTACCATAATTTTTACATTGAAAAAAAAAATGTGGTGTTTGTTACCCGTTGCTATCAAGACTTTTAGTCGGGTTTTTATTGTCAACTCATGAAATAAAATTTTGGGTAACTGCAAATGTATGGAGTAAGAGCACAGGGGTGGATATTTTTATGTAAGTAAGCAAAAAGGCGCCACATGAGGCGCCGTGGAAGTAGTCCAAGGTACGGTACCAGCACAGACGACATTCAACATAATCATATACTTTCATCACATGATTTATTTGTCTTAAACTTAACAATCATATAAAATACATCCCCAAAATACTATTCATGGGAAGAAAACAAATTTGCAATCTCCAAATTGGATGTGGAAGCAAAAAGAGTTGGTTTAATTATTACATACACATGCTGTATGCAACCCAATAAATAAATTTACAACACATCGGTGTTTTTTGACGATATCCTTGAAAATAAACGAATTGAGAGCGCGAAATTTCAGAATGGTAATGAGAAAAATATGACAAATGATATGGTGTCAAAATCTCAATAATAATGAGGTATAAGTGAAGGAATTAAAATTGTGATCTAGTTAGGCCCCCTTAACGACCACAATGCGTGTCCGGGGCTTGTCTAAGGTTTGTCCTACCTAGCAACAACTAATGTATGCAAAATGAATTCCAACCATAGAAATCAAATTTAAAGTAACGGATGAAAGAAATAGCTCATCACTAGGCAATGTCACAAGAAACATCCATAAATTGTGATACATTACGAAAACTTTCCCCCTGGGATTTTTCTGGGGGTTTTCCTCCCACTTCTAAAACTGCAACCGTCCTTCTTCGTCATCTCAAGTTGATAATACAGTATAGTTAAAGCTCATACCGTATAGTTGATGGCATGAAAACGAAGGGCCTTAGTTGCCGAAGATGCCATAAATTAACAACAACAACAACACACAACAAACTTGAACCATGTAAGATGAATGGCTGTACTTTTTTCAACTCGCCGAAAACAGTCGTCAACTAGAGTTTGTTCGAAGGTTGACTTGTTTACCATTTAAAATTTCCCATGCTCAAACAGTCGAAAAAGCACCAGTGTTGCGCTTCAGTTGAAGCGTAAAAGCTCACCATTCACAGGGGGGAAAAATATGCAATGTGGTTACCCGAAGTTTGGGTTTCATTGTCATTGCGAGGTCACGTTTTCGACACCGCCCATGACCTAAGCATGACGTCATCCACCTTAGAAGTTGTCAAGGGCCTCATTAAAATTGGCGACGATCGTGCACCACGAATAATCTCCTCGAAAGAAACATCTGTGCAAATATGTGTAAATGTCTCGCAAATTTAGGAAAACAAGAATTTACACAGAACGAAAAAAAAACGTTCATTGGGATCTTTCGCACCATGTTCGTATTGAATTATAAACAGCGCCCTCTCTATGGCTATAGTCGACCAGAGTCCCCCGAACAACGGAAATTACCCTTTGTTCGAGGTACTCTAGTTGACTATTAATCGAACTGGCTCCAATCGATAATGTGCTTGCCGTCAGTAAAGGTTTTCAGTGCAGTTTTCAAGGATCGCGAATGGTTTTGAACTGATAACTCGTGATCACGTGACAGTGACCATTAAAGGTAGAACACATGATTGGTAATAGGGGCGTTATTTCCACTCGTGATTAGAAGCCCATGTTGATAAAACTACCCTGTAGAAATTTCAGCCACATGGAGTAATACTTCTGAAAACTTGAAAAATCTATGCATGGTTTTTGTGTTGAGTTGAATGCTATTAGAATTTCTCACACAAAATACAATTTTTGGTACCATTGTTAATACTTCGTGAAAAAATTGCGGTCACTGCAAATGATGTGTTTTACCTTGAACGTTTTCGCACAGTACTTTTCATGACGTCACCAGAGTTCTGACTAATATGGCTTTCATGGCCTGGCCAGTCTTTTGCACGATCTGAATTGGTTCTTTCGCAACAAATATCACACTCACAGGGAGTAACGGTCTGTCTTGAACTGAATTTGGCAGGATGTAGGCCTACTATACACACAATTAATACGCCGGTCAAACTGTCTTGTTTTAATGAAAGTGCTTCGCCCTGGCAGAGGCTCGTCAGCAATGTGCGCGCGCCAATTTCGTGCCACGAAACACGCAGCTCCATGCCTTTGCTATGGAGCTGCGTATTTCGTGGCACGAATTTGGCGCGCGCGCATTGCTGACGAGCCTGTGCCTTTAAGTAGTTTTACAGCAAAGTAGTTTGGGCATTCATCCAAACTCTATAAAAACGTTCAATTAATTTAATGGACTGGAGCGGTCGGGTTGGCGTAGTGGTTCTTTCCCCCCGGCGCCTTTCACTTCTGGCGTTCCGGGTTCGATTCCCGGACGTGTTTGTGGATTGGGTTCAGTTTGCAGTGACCCTACTTGACCGCGTGGGTTTCCGGGCCCAGGAGATTTCCTTAGGGGTTTTCCTCCCACTTCTAAAACTGCATCTCCTTCTTCGTCATCTCAATTAAGTTGATAACAAATGAAAGTTAAAGGCAACGAATCCAAGTTTGCCAGGTCATGTCTATTAATTTTTAGAATTCTGATATGCCGACCAATGCATGCCCACATTGGCCACACCTCTCTCCAAGAAAACAATACATTTATTGAAGATTGGATGAAATGATAAAACGTGATGCCTCTATCTTGACTTGAGCGTTTAAAAACTTATTTTAGAACAGTTTGCACGTTTTATGCATAAACTTTCGCCTGGTCATTCTGATTTCATTGCACAGCACCACTACTCACAATAAGGACCATTAGAAATGGTACGCGTACGGGAAACGTGTGCGGCTCGCAAAAACTGGGTTGTTATATCACAATTTTGCGTGGCTGTTCAAGAAATGTGCGGATGTGTACATGGTTATATTGATGTAAAAAGTCACATTACCTCTGCTGTGCGGGCAAAATAACCGCGCAAACTGTTGGTACAACAATCTAGTTTTTCCCAGCCGCATACGTTTCCCGTACGCGTACCATAATGGTAGGGACCATTAAGCTAGATTAATACTTCTCCGCCGAACTCACTCGCCGCATACTCGCCGCACTTTCGCCGAGTGTAGTCGCTGCAGAGTTAATACTGACCGCGCACTGTTGAACTCGTTTGACCCTACTCGGCGGACAAAATTTCCGTTCCGCACGTAGGTCGCCGAGCGAGTATGAATTGGGCTTTAGAAATGGTACGCGTACGGGAAACGTATGCGGCTGGGAAAAACTGGATGGTTGTACCAACAGTTTGCGCGGTTATTTTGCCCGCACAGCAGAGGTAATGTGACTTTTTACATCAATATAACCATGTACACATCCGCACATTTCTTGAACAGCCACGCAAAATTATTGTGATATAACAACCCAGATTTTGCAAGCCGCACACGCTTCCCGTACGCGTACCATTTCTAATGGTCCCTGGTAGCTGGATGCATGTACGCAGAGGGTATGCATTCCGCTTGAATGATTTTGTATATGATTAGACAAGTGTTTGTTCCTTCCTCCATGCCTTGTCACAGGTGAAAACAGTCATTTGAAGAAGAAAAAAATCCAAACTTGGACCACACCAATATACCTAACTTATAGAAGTGTAACCGCGTATACATTATCCGTGGAAACTGGCCTTGAAGTTCACAGGTGGCCCAACGTCATGCAGGTTAGCTGTTCTGTGCAAATTTGAATAATAATACTAGGGTCGTGTTCTTTGTTCGATTACAATGTGTTGGTATGCACGATTTGTATGAATATAGCGGCAACAAAGGACACCTTTAACACCAGTGGACTACGTGCTTACAAAGCACTTCAAAACATTTTTTTTTTAGGGGTGATGTAAAAACCAGTCCTTGGGTAAAGTTCGAACTGCGCAGTACGCTGTCATCTGATATGCTACAGGTGCAGTGATTTAATTTAATTTGTGGTGTCTCTCAACTTTACGTTTCTACATCAGCAAAAAAATCAGCTGCATGTCGGCATTTGGGTCACCACCAAGTCCAGTACGCCATTGCAGCCATACGAAGCTAACTATAGCTACGTGCACTACACAGGAACCCAGGTAAACCGGTAATAATACCAAAATCAAATTGTGAAGTTTTTAATACTGTCTACTCGACAATGTAGTTTTATTTTGTTCATGCCGCCAATGTAGGTGTTATACACTGACCTATATAGACCGTATCGAATAGCCGCCATCTTGTGCTTTGTGGGGCAGTTGCTTTGTTCCTTGAGGACATGCATGGTTGCACATATTGTGCTTACATTGTTGAACAGTTCAAGTAACAAAATGTACAAGGATACGATGTCAACAGCAGATGGCTTTTTGAGAAATGAAGCAACGTGGCGGCCATCTTGCTGCGGGCAAGACCATGCTTTGCCAAGACTGTTTCCCGGTCCATACGATCGCTTTCATTACTTCTTGACACGTGCTCTAGTTAAGGTTGCATAACCAGTCTAGGCAATTAAGGTATTTCCTTGGGAGTGCATAGATGGCGGACGCGACGGTGGCTTCATTCAGTGAGTCGCCATTGTACATGCATCAGTGGCATTGAGGGGATGCTGCCGTATTTTTCGCGTAACCAGGGGTTTGTTTTCGCGACGAAACCAGCAGAATGTATCTGACGTAACTGCCGATTCAGCCAATGGTCGGCTTTGGTCGTCGGCAATGGAAGCCGTTTATTGGTTGAAGGCAAGCAGTAATTATGCCACAGACAGAAACGTGTCTCTAAGCCTGTGGTTGCGAAAACAGAGCCCCTGTTGAACTTAAAGGCATCTGCACTTGACGTGAAATGTTTACTTAACTGTAGGGCCTAGTCGTAAATCGAACTTGCTCCATGTGTAACTGTATCCCAACGAATGTCAAATATCAAACTGATTCGATTTCACCGTTAGCCTACATGGGTCATTCCGTGTCAATTCAACGAGCTTTTGGACCTGACCATCACGGATTGAAATGAAATTTAGTGTGCTGATAGGACTCCTTGAGAAACCCCGAGAACTGACATTTTATGTAATTCGGTCAATTAATTTTTGAGATACGGGTCAACGAACTTTTGACTAATTAGCATGACATGCTATGTTTGGACAATTATATCTCTAAAATTAATGGACCTACAGAGATAAACTTTACATCATTTTAAAGCTCTTGAAATGGCCTTCATTTTATAAAATAACATCAAAATTGTTTTTCAGAATTGTGGGGTGTTATGGCCGAGCGGTCTAGTGCGTCGAACTTAAGTTCCTGTGCTAGTACTAGAATGTAGGTTCGATTCCGGGCCGCGACGGGTTGTGGCACTTGTGCCCTTGAGCAAGGCACTCAACCACACTTGCTCCCATTCCTGTAATTGGCGGTCCCTCCGCTGTTGGATGTGGTAAATAAATAAATAAATAAATAAATTTCGTACCACAAAAAAGTTATGTGAATTTATAACCTTTGACCTTGATTTGCAAAAATGCGTTGTTTTTTTTTAGTTGTTAGCTTAAGATGTAAGGAACATTTTCAGAAAGATTTGGGATGGGCACTCTGACAGTTTTTGAGTTACGATAATTTTAACATTAAATAACGCGTAAATACCATGTAAATAACATGTAACTGTGTATATCCTTAGTAACAAGACCAATTTATTTCTCTTTTCTCATATCTCCATAGCGAATAACCACCAGCAGTCGCCATGTTGGATCGTAAAATTGGTATCTGGCTCGGTACGGGCATTCAATGTGGAGTTATCGTACTACTTCTAGCTTTCGCCCTCTACAGACAATACTTCGGCAAACTCCAGATGCCACAGAAAAGAATCCGAGCACCCGAACCCGGCCAGGCCGTTCGGGAAGGATCGCTGAACTCTGCCGAACTGCCGCCACCATACGCGTTCGTCTACAATCAGACGGTGGAAGATACAGCCGAAATCGCGGTGGAAGTTCACCATGAGAACGAGGCTCCAGCCTCGCCTCACGTGTATGAACAGCCTGTTCAGCTAGAAACAAGCACGTGATCAAAATGTAGACATGACGGTGGAATCGTCAACTGACATTGAAGTAAAACATTTTACAACACTGCACGGAATACTTATGTTTTCAAGTTCGAGTATGTTTATTCGGGTCCACTTTTGTTTCGGAAATTTACTTGTACGACGCAGTTGAGTTTGTGTTCTACATGGGCAGGTCCGTACACACGAGTTTATAAAACAGTGAGAAACAAATGAGCCCTTTATGTGTTATATCTGCATAGCTGCAGTGCCTCGAATTCTTTGCAGTTTAGAAAGTCGCATACTATATTTCAATTGCTACGTGGTGCATGCCTTGCAACCAACAGTCTGCAGCTTTATGCCATTATATTTTCCGGTGAATACAATACTGATTCTGTACTTCACATCTGCTGCGTGCACCACATAGATTGGTTCCCGATCCTATCACTTATTGCGAAATTATAGGGATCGGTAAAGGGCAGCCATGACGTAGACTGGTTCCCGCTCCACATATTCCACATACAACGACTGAATTATGAGGACCGGCTACTGTGGTGTTTAAAATAGCACTAAGCATTACGTCATGCATTTATTTTTAGGAGCGCATAACCGTTAATTTTCAAAAGAGTGTATAACAATTTGAAAAGGGTTATTCCTTATTATTTGGCAAATAAAACACATGCCCATTATAGCATAAATTCAAATTCAAACCTTGTCTGCATCATCGTAAAATAAACACGCGGCGAAACACTGTCCACAAATCGTACCCAACGATAACGACCGGACGTGCATTCGGGTAACTTCGGGTAACTTCGGGAACCTTCGGAAAATTGAGGAATTCCTCCTGTTTCAAAATGGCGGAATTTGCGGTTGCCGGACCTTAAAATCAGTCCAGTCGAGAAAAAAATTGGTCCGGGTACCAGACTAAAGATGAAGCGCCCTTTACATGTCCCTATATTCTCCTATGTGGAATATGTGGATGGGAACCAGTCTATGCACCACATAGCTACAAAAAAATAGTCTGGTCAAGTGGATACTAAGTGTGTATGTGAAAGGAAATACGTCAGTACACCAGACGCTATTCACCCGAAACACGCAAATACTAGTTATTATTATTATGTTATTAGTCGATTTTAAAAGTTTGATACCTCCAAAATATCCATGTTTGGTCGTGTAGGATTTTACCTCCAACGCAAATTGTTTATTTTGATGATGCCTAAACATTTTCAATAAAAACATTGGTAATTGGCCGATCCAGTAAACCCCGCCCACGTACAAACACGTCTCAAAACGTCAAACTGCGCACAATCATTATATTGTTTGGATCACCTAAATGATCGGTTGGTGGATCAAAATATCGAGGGCGGGGCTTAAACGCTGGATTGTCCGGGATGTAACTGTGAATATCTTACCAAGCTATAAGACCGTGTCTCAATAAAACTTTTGTTAGTAGCTTTTTCACTCTGTCGCCTCCAAGTGGGTGTGATTTTTACGAATGTAGTTTGATGTGACGAAAACGGTGCAAAATAAAAGAAGACCGTCAGACCAACCGTCTTTCATGGACTCTCGTGCATGAGAGACCGATTCAATAGACAGGTATCGAATAGCCGCCATTTCGTAGGGCACCTTTTGTTACTTAAACCGTTCAACAATGGAAGCACAATATGTGCAACCATGCATGTCCTCAAGGAACAAAGAAACTGCCCCACGAAATGGCGGCTATTCGATACGGTCTATAACATATGCAGCACGATATGTGGCAGAGGGCATCCCCCAACCATTGTTCCCCCATTGTGTCTCAAACATCCAAGGAATTTCCAAGGAATTCCTTTCAGTTTTTAGGGGGTGTTGGTGCGTTGCCACATATCGTGCTGGGTATAGTCTATAAGCCGCCCACTATAAATGCTTCAAGCAGCTTTTAAGTAACACACCGATCCAGACACGTTTAAGCCCCTCCCCCGAAATTCCCACCAACCAATCATTTGGAAGGACAATGGTGATCCACGTGGCTTTTGGTGATAACAATCTAATGATTCTGCGCATTTTGAAGTTGCTTTGCGCGTTTCTACGTGGCGGGACTTAATAGATCGGTCTGTTAGGGCGTGTTAGTTTCGGACGGATCCAGATTTAGATCTGCGCAGATCCAAGGTGAACTCGTTCACTTCGCGCATATCCTGATCGAGATCTGTGATCTGTGGAACTCTTTTCGAGAGATGGTTCAGCGCTAGATCCAAAATGGCGACCGTAAACATTGCGAAGATTTTTGTGTGAGTAAAACCGTGTCGTTTCAGTTTTCAGAGGCAACACACGATGCAAACAAATTTATGTTGCTTGTTTATTTACGATGAATGTCGTACGTGAAATTTGGAACATAAATTTGACAAATTTGGTAAATATATGACAATTCACGTGACTTCAGATCCGAGTTGAGAGCAGTTTCGTTTGTTTCTGTGCGTTAAAACCACCCGGGATCTGGATTTGGATCTGTCATGAAACAAGCACCATATGGGGATTTTCCAAATCTCGGCTTCGTCTCCGTCTCCGTCTCCGTCTTCATGTGGTTTACATGGAGCCGGAGCCTGAGCCTGAGCCCAAGTCGAGATTTGGAAAAGGCCCTGTATGGCCATTGTCCTTCAAAATGATTGGTCGTTGGAATTTACTGGGGCGGGGCTTAAACTACTTCTGGAAAACTACAGCCAATGGAATGAACTGGGCGTGGTTTTAGTTTGGCGTGATCAATAGAGGGCTCACTAGATGATTTCACGTTGTAAATATTGAGGGCGCTGTTTACTATACAAGGAAATGTTTTTGCACGTCGGCGAGACACCTGTGGCAAAGATTTTATCCAAAAAAGGGGAGTAAAGTCTCGGAAAAAAAGAAATTCTGACTGCGGTTTTGCGATTTCGTAAATGTGAGTTTTTTCGTGGACATTTCTAACGATGTTGAGTGGACAAGATTTTGACAATTCCAGCATGGATTGCGGCATTCCGATGCCGGAAGACGAGTACGGAACTTACCCGGAAGTTGGGGAGTCGGTCCGCCGTATGAAACTAACTCCCTTGGACGAAATTCTCAAGACTATTCCGCTAGAGGAATTCTTGGTCAAAGATAAGGTGAACGCCAAAGAACAGGAGCAGAACTTGCTTTGGTTTCATGGCAAAATCACCCGGGAGACAGCCGTCCATATTTTGCAAGAGAATGGCAACACGGAAGGATTGTTTTTGGTGCGAGAGAGTACCAGCGCACCCGGTGACTTTGTCGTTTCGCTTGTGCATGATTCACAACCACAGCACTTTCAGATTCATTGCTTGGGAGATTTCTATTATCAGGTAATCCTACTTTGCCTTTTCTTTAAAGGCACAGGCTCGTCAGCAATGCGTGCCCGCCAAATTCGTGCCACAAAATACGCAGCTTCATGCATTTGCTATGGAGCTGCGTATTTCATCGCACGAATTTGGCGCGCACGCATTGCTGACTTGCCTGTGCCTTTAATAATTAAAGAAAATTAATTAAAAATTTGGAAAAGATTTTATTTTCATGCCTGCAATGCATAGTTCCGACTTGTCAATCAACCGAACCCGCCGACTAATCACAACAGAGCTAGCAGATATCACTGACATAGGTCAAAGTGCACTGTCTCACAACAACATGATCCGAGATATATTCTGCCGGCCCCATACAATTTGTACAGTGTTGTATGCGATGATCCGGGTGAATTTTTTGTTTCAAGGCCGCTCGTTTCGTTGTTCAAAGGTACGAAAGCACGTATGTCATGATATGACTTCCCTGTATTACTGGCCCTTTAGTCTGTGTGTTCTAAGATAACTGTCGACCCTGAAACATGAATACCTTCGAGTTTCCTCCAATGAATCTGTGCTTTCCGTTGAAGGTCCCATTGCTTTGTGCGTAGTGTGTCGCCATTTTTGACGAAAGCGTGTGAGCCATAGCAACAATATCCACGGGGGCGGGGCTAACTAGGCAAACTCGGAACTATGCATACTAATTTAATTGCAGAAATCTTATGAATCTATACGGAAATAATTTAAAAATTCCGTTTACTGGTCGCCACTTATTCTCCTTATAATGACTTAAATAACCACCAAAATGTGTTATTATTTTAATGGGAAGTGATTTTAGGGGTGAAAAACACTAACCATTTTCCTTGAAAATACTTGAATGTTTTCTGCCCTGTCCCATAGACTTAACACACAGCGTCTCAGTGGCGACCAGTGAATGGAATTCATACCGAAATCTGCAGCAGATCCACGCTCATTAAAATACAAAAACACAATGGAAATTCCTGCTGAAATATTTTTCAAAAATATTTTAGGTTACCAAACGAAGGAATCCCAAGTTTTAGCTCGATATCTTTACCGGTTTTTGCAGGACAATCTTTTAAAATTTGAGTGTTGGGGCCCCTTTTTGCAGTTTGTAGCATCTTTGAAGCCCCATAACTTATTTTCTAGTAATAGTGATAGAGAGCTAACATTTTGTTTGCCTGTAGACTACTGCCCAGATTGCAAGATTATCTAGTCTGGATCATCAAGTTGTATTATTTGAGGGAGAGGTGGACCCTCTAAAATCCTAATTTCTGTAGGGGCGCAGACTAATTTTCAAATTTTGTCCCTAGCTCTGAGTTCATTTACTTTTTATGGTTGGAATGTGGTTTTTCTTAGTATTTTGGAGCTTTTCCACCACAAGAATGGTTTTCAGAGCTATAGAGCCACTGATGGTGAAATTGTGGGGGTCTGAAAACCACGTTAGATCAAAATTACACCTTTCGACTCCCAAATTCAGACTCCCAGATGACCATGTGGGCACTTGATGAAGATGATGAGACTTTTACCAGACAAACATACACATTTATTTATTCATCAAATGAAATAAAAAGTTTGATTATCAGCCTCCTTCATTATAAACATAATTGTTGAAAAAATGCATTCTAGGACCCTTTTTATACATGTACATAGTACCGGTATGTAATTCAATAGAAATAGAGAAACTAGGTCAAGTAGGATTAGGTGACAATCAGCCTTTTGCGTGTTTCCCGTAAATAGCGTCTGTTGTATTGATGTATTTCCTTTCACATACAGACCTGACTAAATTTTTGTTGCTATGTGGTGCAATGTGGCAGGTATGAAGTACATGAACTTTTATTACTTTTAAATAAATGTTCAAGTAACTAAATGCATACAACTGCTCCCTGACCCCATTCCTCTTTCTTCCAATGTAAAATCCCACCTCTTAGGAATGGTGGTCCAGGAGGAGGGAGGGGAAGGGGAAGGGGAAGGGGAAGGGGAAGGGGGACAGTTGTATGCATTAAGCTACTGACCGGACATTTATTCAAAAGTAACAGAAGTACATGTACTTCATACATGTACCTACCACGTGCACCACAACATTTAGTGTGGTCTGTATTTTTAAGGAAATACATCAATACAACAGGCGCTATTCACAGGAAACACGCAAAAGGCCGATTGTCACCTAATCCTACTTGACCTAGTTTCTCTTCTTTGAAATTTCTGTTGAATTACATACTGTATAAAGAGGGTCAGAGAATAATTTGTTTCAAAAATTATTTTTATAATGAAGGGGGCTGATAATCAAAATTGTTATTTCATTTTTTTTTAATGAATGAATGTGTATGTTTGTCTGGTGAAAGTCTCATCATCCTCATCAAGTGCCCACATGGTCATCTGGGAGTCTGAATTTGGGGGTCGAAAAGGGTAATTTTGATCTGACGTGGTTTTCAGACCACCACAATTTCACCACCAGTGGCCCTATAGCTCTGAAAACCATTCTGGTGGTGGAAAAGCTCCCAAATACCAAGAAAAACTATATTCCAACCATAAAAAGTAGTTGAACTCAGACCTAGGGACCTCCAAAAATTGAAAATCAGTCAGCGCCCCTACAGAAATTATGATTTTTGGGGGCCACCTCTTTTTTCAAATAATACAACTTGATGATTCAGACTAGAGAATCTTGCAATCTGGGCAGTAGTCTACAGGCAAACAAAATTTTAGCTCCCTATCACTATTAGAAAATAAGTTATGGGGCTTCAAAGATGCTACGAACTGCATTGAGCAATGCACATTTGTCAAAAAGGGGCCCAACACTCGAATTTCAAAAGGTTGTCCTGCAAAAACCGTTAAAGATATCGAGCTAAAACTTGGGATTCCTTCTTTTGGTAACCTAAGGTATTTTTGAAAAAAAGTTTCAGCAAATTCTGAGAGGTGTCATATACATGGGTGGCTGAGTTGACACGGAATAACCTTTTTCACTTTGGTTTTTTAAAGTCCCTACTTAAAATGGAGCACGTCCAGATCACATTTTTGAGATTTTGATACCATATCATTTGTCATATTTTTCTCATTCTCAAATTTTGCACTCCAAATCCACATATTTCTAAGGATATCGTCAAAAAGCCACCAATGTTTTGTAAACGGTGCAGTGATCACACCAACATTTTCAATTTTACATCCAAATTGGAGATTGCTAATTTCCCGTTTTCTTCCCATGGATAGTATTTTGGGGAGGCATATTATATGATCGTTAGGTTAGAAATCAATTTTCTGAAAAAATCTGAACAAGCTTCTGGCCACTACTTCTTTCAAATATTTCTAACATAAAAAATACCCATTAACACGATCATTGTTAGTTTACCATCATTGTCAACATTGTATTCTTTATAAACATTTAAAGAATGAATGTAATCTGTGTCAATGCCAGGTGGATAACGGTCCACTGTTCCAAGGCTTAGATGCTCTGGTGAACTTCTACATGGAAGGCGCTAACGGCTTATCAACGAGACTGGTTGATTTTTGCAAAGGGGAAGTCCCACCAGCGATGGCTAGGCGAAGGGGCAGAACAACGCCATTGCACAGGTATGAATTACTTAACCAGTTCACGCCGGGATTATTTAAAAAATAAAATTTAAAAAAAATTAAAAAGGCAAATGTGATTGGCCAAACGTTAAAACCAGGTCAAGCACCGCATATACTGACTCTTGAGTCATTTCTACATTCATTGTATGAATCTTCTCGCCAAAAGATCATGCTTTGCAACACTCCAAGGCGGCCGCCACGGAGTGAGATTTGCTACACTGACAGGCCGTCCACAGCTGTCAAGTTAAAAACGTGGTGCGTACAAATGAATGGTGGACAATGGATGTGTTTACATGTCAACCGCCCCTGTGACTATACATTGACGGAATGTGTTTACACGTCCTCTGGCATCAAGTGGTTAATTGTTGCATGATAATCACTAAAATTGTATCCCTACCAGAAAATTTACTAACACAGTCAAAGGGGCTGTCCGAAATTGTCAACATTTTCACTAAGAACCTCTGACACACCAGGCAGATGCTCTACCAGCTGAGCTATGAGCACAGCGGAATACTCCCTTAGGTTTTCCCAAGACCTCTGACACACCAGGCAGATGATCTACCAGCTGAGCTATGAGGCACAGTGGTATACTCCCTCAGGTTTCCCCCAAGACCTCTGACACACCGGGCAGATGCTCTACCAGCTGAGCTATGAGGCACAGTGGTATACTCCCTCAGGTTTCCCCCAAGACCTCTGACACACCGGGCAGATGATCTACCATCTGAGCTATGAGGCACAGTGGTATACTCCCTCAGGTTTCCCCCAAGACCTCTGACACACCGGGCAGATGATCTACCAGCTGAGCTATGAGGCACAGTGGTATACTCCCTTAGGTTTTCCCCAAGACCTCTGACATGCCAGGCGGATACGCTACCAGCTGAGCTGTAAGGCACAGTGGTATACTACCTCAGGTTTTCCCCAAGACCTCTGACATGCCAGGCGGATACGCTACCAGCTGGATAACATGCAATCCCCTAGACATAAAATTTGACATTTTTCATGATTTCTTCAACTCCAGGGCTGTTTTAGATAGCAACCTACAGCTTCTACAGCAAATCCTACGCAGCCCATACTGTAGCCCGCTAGATGCTCGCAACATGGCGGGGCAGACCGTCTTGCATGATGCAACATCATTGGGTGACGCAAAGATTGTGGAAAAACTGCTGGAAAGCGGCGCCAACGTAAACTGTAAAGACAGTAACTGTGTTACACCGCTTCATGTGAGTTCATCTCTTGTACAAAGTCATTCAAATGACTTGTTTACATGATCTGTTTACAAGGCCCTGTAGATGATCTGTTTTTGAGCGATTCTGCGAATAAAACCATTATATATCAAAAGAAAGACATCAACAAACTCATCCGAAGAAATTTCAGCTTTGTCAAATGTACCACGTTTAAAAAAACCATAATAATCCATATATGCGTTTTCCTGGTCTTGGCGGGGTGTTTCAAATATTCGTTCTCAGTTGATCGGGTACTATGTGGCTTGCGTCATGCACTCTGTGGCGCACATCATATACTGCGTGTGCGCGCGATCCATAGAAATGCATCGCGTTGGATGGAACACGCACACGCAGTACACAGCGCCCATGCATTTTGGACCGCGTAGATGCCAACCAAAACTAAGTAAATCGTTTGCAAACGATCTAAATAATTTCATCTTTACGGATTATTTTCTGGTAAAATTATATCATTTTGAGCGGAAACCTTTCATTGGGTAGTTGCTATTAATTCAATCTTGACTTTCAGAACTTTTCCCCTGTAAACTCGTCGATTACTTTTTGGGGTCATTGCAAATGATACACTGGGCCTTTAAATCCGTTGGGAAAAGTTATTTAGGATCAAAAGTAATGGTAGGACATTTTTTTACACAGTACAATGGGCACTGGCAATAAATGGTTGTTGCTGATGCATTTAAAATGCCTAGTCACATGCATTTGTTGGACATGAGCGAGATTTTAAACTATTTCAATTGAAAGGGCCCCTTATTTAGGATTTTTATCAATGAAATCTATGCTTTAAAACCACTTTACTCAGTTAAAGTCATAAAAATCCTATTTGGAGCTTGCTTTGGGGGTTAAAACAAAGGTTTTTAGTTTTTATGCTAATGCAAATATGCATAATCATGACCAAGGTCACGACGTCACAAGAGGCAAACACAGGAAAATCACATTGAACTGTGCACAAAAGATTCCACTTTTTTTCTTCATCCTTTTTCCTCCTACCACTAGACCGCATGCATCCATGACGTTCCCAACATCTGCAAGCTCTTACTCCAGCGTGGGGCCGACCCGACCCTCAGGCACCCCATGACCGGCTGGGTACCGCTTCACGAAGCCGCTATGCGAGGACACACCAAATGCGTGGATCAATTGTTGCGATTTGGTGCTCCGTGTCACCCACGCAGTGTTGATAACGACACACCAATTGATTTGGCGAGACGATACGAACACGAAAGCACAATCAGAACGTTAAGTAAGTCAGTTTCTTGGAATTTTAGGATGCAAGGAAAAGATTCAAATAATTTGAATTTTTTGTGAAATTCATACCCCAATAGACATAGTTTGATGTTAGTAATACCAGGCTGGAAAAAATACCATACGCATTTGCCAGTTAAGAAAATCTTGAACTTTTCTCACTGCTGAAATCATGTTACAGGGGCATTATCGCCGTGTTTACACTGGAACCGAGCTCGGGATCAAAATTGATCCACTAATAAGAATGTGTCAGTGCTAACCGCAATGATCCTGAGTGCCGCGTTTACATTGTGTAGTTCTCGAGCGCAGTGCCAAAGTTGCAGTCAAAGGTTATGCTCTATGTGTGTACATATTTACTAATCAATGTGTGCATGGGTTGTGCATGTACAGTGTACAAGGCCACTTGAATTTTGCGTGCAAACTGATCCCGAGCTCGGGATCGAACCCTCCACCAACGCGAGACCAAAATCTCCGGGTCTGATCCGGGGCCAATTTGCTCCCGAGAGCGTTTACACTCGGTTTGTGATCCGAGGCTTTTTTTTTTTGCTCAGTATGTTACGCATTGTTGCTTTAATATTCTCTTTGTTTCTGTCTTTCCAATTTGACTGATTTTTAAATTTTCTTTTTTTAATGGGCTTTAATTAATGTACACAACACACTGGACCAACGGCGGTAAGAGTTAGGAAGTTGATCAGAAATTGTTTTCTTTAAAATGACTCATCTAGCATTAAAATGTGCAGATTTGATGAAAAAAAGCCCAAAATTTTGAGTGGGAAAAATTTAAGATTTTGTGAGGAAACACAAATCTATGTAAACCACTCGAACAAAAATATTTTAAAAAATGAAATTTTTTTTTACAGAAAATTACCAACCACCATGTCCCAAGACAGCAAGAGCACACTGGGATCACGGAATGTTGGACCGGATTAAAGCAATGGAAGTCATTCAACGTCAGGGGGCAAAAGACGGCCAGTTCCTCATCAGAAGCAGCTCGCATAAAGTTGGCATCTTTGTGTTATCAATGGCTGCAAACGGGAGCATTTACAACTTTGAGATCAACAAAAAGGTCAGTTCTACAGGCGAAACCGGTAGCTAAGGACTCCTTTCTTGTATGTCCGCCGTAGCGAGGGAACATCCAGTGCCATGAACTGTACGTTTTGTGTTGATGATATTGTTACATTATGTTGTCACTTCGAACAGTTTACGCATTTATTGTAAGTTTTGAAGCCTGTGTACTAGCATCCTCTTTTAACAGTGCCTCTTTAACGCATTCCTCTACTCGTGCATCCTGAGGCCCTATCGAAATCCGCCCCAGCCACAGAAATCTTGTCGCCTCTCTGGGCCAATCAGGACGCTTGGCAGTGTATTGCAGGCATTCAAATGTCACACGCGCAGATTGTAAACACTGTGCATGCAGTGTGATACGTGTACTCGGTAACCCTGGCCATGTCCGCGTCGGCGATTGGCTGCTATTTAAAGCATACAGGAGAATCCGTTCCATTCACGTTGGTCAGCATGCATCCCTGTTATTAATTTGAAAAATTATTCTTTTAGCATAACATGACCAAATTGATTATTACATCAAAATGACTCGTGTGTGCCTTTTGGTGAGCGCAACAGCCCCCTTAATTTCCTCTGAAGTGCCTGCTTCCTCAGCAAATAAAGGGTGACATTTATGTTGCAGAAAAATGTGCAGAGCGCATAAAAGAAATTTTTTCGAATCACTGCCGAACTGAAGGAAACGTTCGGTTCGGACCAGTTCGGTTCGGAAGTACCATGATCGGCAAAAACTCGTTCGGTTCGTCCGTTCGGTTACAGCATTATTATTATTATTTTTTTAAATTTTATTTATTTCAATTACCAACAGCGGAATGACCGCCACTTACTGGGATTAAGAAAAATAAATAGAAAATATAAAACCGTTGTATATACTGAAGTTGGAAGAGGATGAACAAAATCATGTGGTGGTACTGAGAAATTTACAGACCTCATCTCTTCGAAAAGACTTTACTGACGTTGTCCCGTTGAAAGTGGATGAAATTCTCGAGACAAAGCCTTGTCTGGTCACCTCAACACGGCTCCGTGGGATGTGTAAGATGTGGTTGGCAGCGGACCTAGTTCGGCGACTTGGCACATGCAGGCTGAAAGGATTGGCGTCTGCAGATATTAAATACATTATGAACATGCTTATACAAAAAATACACAATCACTGATAGTTCTTCTGTCAAGGAGGGTCTGAAGTCGAAACATGTCACAAAGCTCTAAATATGAGGGAGAATTGAATGCAGTGGTATGATTATGTAGGGTCATATACATGAAAAACAAATACCGTCTCTGAACCCGTTCTATCCTATCAGACTGAGACAGTTAGAGATACAGTTAGAGATACAGTTAAATACAACAGTGCAGTATTCTAAATGAGGTCTAATTAATGTACAATACAAGGTGCGCAAAACATGCTCATCCTTACAGGATCTAATATTACGCCATACTACACCAGCCATGCGATTTGCTTTCTTAATTATATGGTCAACATGTTGTACAAAATTAAGTTTGGATGAGGATTCCTAAATCTCTTTGAACAAACACTCTTTTAATAACATCATGGTTAATGGAGTAGTTAAACATTACAGGTTTCTTCCTTAGTGTAAGAGTCAAAACAGAACATTTCTTTAGGTTGAGATTATAAGTAATGATTGCAGAGTTCTGTCTGTAAAGTTGGTCAACGACTTGATTTTTAACCCACAGGGTGAGAGTTACTTCATCGACGACGGTCCATACTTTAACAGCATCGAGCATCTTGTTGACCACTACATGCTTTATGACGATGGCCTACCAATGCGTCTCTTACACATAGTCAGCCAATATCCCCCGGTAACCGATCATCCCCATAGCAACGTACCACGGGGACCAATGAGGAATGGGGAGAAACCACCAATAGGACCAAGACCGCCGGATTTGTCCAGGGAACTTCCGGATTTGTCCAGAGAACTTCCGGTACCGAGCGGAGCGCCAGCCGCAAGTTCTCCAGCAGTTCATAGTAAAAAGGTAAAAGAATCCGAATGCATGAAAACAAATGAAACTGTTTATACACGAATCCGGTTGCTAAGGACTCCTTCCCTGCAAGTCCGCCATAGCTGGGGGCCATCCACTGCCATGGACTGGGCGCTTTGTCTTGTTGTTAAATCGAACAGCGCACAACGCGTACGCGTACACAGGCTTCGCAAGCAAATAAACGCGCAAAATTGTTCGAAGTGACAACATAATGTAACAGCATATCATCAACACAAAACCCACAGTTCATGGCACTGGATGGCCCCCAGCTATGGCAGACGTACACGGACCATGACTTTGCAGCTCGGATTGGTGTATAAGGATCTCAGATCACATGTATTGGCAATTTATTTACCCAATTTATCAAATTTCTTGACCAAATTTTACTCATGATATTAATCGTTTGGGTCCATAGGGAAAACCTGAGGGAGTATACCACTGTGCCTTATAGCTCAGCTAGTAGAGCGTCTGTCCGGTGAGGCAGAGGTCTCGGGTTCAAATCCTGATAAGGCTCTTACGATTTTTCATTTCAGTGGTGATTAGATACCATACCAGATATTGCGTATGATATTAATCATAAATAAACAGACTCAATTTGTTTGGATTGTGTGTTATGACTGAGAATGTAAACGACATGATTTACTCGCATGAAAATCTTCGCCATGTTTACGTCACCATTTTGGATCTCGCTAAACTACCTCGCGAGAAGGATCCCACAGATCTCGATCAGGATCTGTGCGAACAAGTTCACCTTAGATCCGGCGTTTTTCACAGGGTTGCCGATATCTGAAAAAACAAATTTCCTTAAAATACAGTAAATGCTTTAAAAATTTGTTCGAAGAAAAACATTGAATTTGCTGAGAACCACAGACAATATAACTTATTAAAATTTAATTTAAAAAATTTAAAAAACTTGGGAACCCAACTCCTAAATCCTTGCCTTTTCCCCCCTCATGTTACCCCAGGACCAACCCGGCAGCCCCTCATCTGCATTTTCTCGTCTGTTCTCCAAGACCAAAAAGAGAACAACTCAGAAACTTCTACAACAGCAACAGGCAAAAGCCGCTGCTAACAGTGAAACAGACATAGTGAATATTGACCAGAAAGAAATCACTAAAGGTAACCATTGTTAAAGACCCATTGTTTATCAAAACAATGCCGGGGTGAGATTTGTCTGCATTTTTTTCTGGATTTCCGGAATTTTAGCGACACGTCCGGATTTGAGAGTTTTCTGTTTCTCATTGTGAAATCTCTGATTTTTAACGCATTCAGGCTTTTTTGTTATGTGCTCCGTGATCCACATTTCCCCCCACCCCCGCTTTTTTGCCCTTCCAGCAGGCCCTCAATTGATTCAGTAAAGCAAACTTGTGCAAGTCTAGTCGCCACGCAAGTGCCATGATATAGAGCGCTGTACCATGTACATGTATGTACTGTGCCGCTTGGCTAGCAGACCGAGACTGTTGATTTCCATTTAAAGTAAACGCTTGGAAGGCGTGCGCGTGTAGCACGTTTTGTGTTCAAACATAATGCACGATGGGCGCGGGCCACTTGACAGCACCCCCACACATTCAGGAATACGGCCTATTGCCAATAGTAGCCAAAGGCTGAATTGGTGATATGTGTCAATTGACCACTCTCACAGACGCCGTTTTTGTAGGAAAAAAACAACTTTGTATTAAATGCCATCAAGTATGCATACGCATATACTGTGTTGCTTAAACTTTGTTCGAAATACGGCACAGCCGATGCGCGTCACAAAAATTTACGCCCAAGATCCTGATGCACGTGGCAATCTGTAGGAAGCGAGGTCATTTGAGAGTGGTCAATAATTAGAAAATTGTTATTATTTGTGAAACTGTGATAATTTTACTCCCTAAAAGGTCATGTTATAAAAGTAAAGAATATGGTTCGGTACCGCAACATAAGTGGACAAATCATGTCCTTAGGCTTATACCCAGTTAACATTATCCCAATGTCTTATAAGAACATGTGTGTATTATTTCTCTCTTGTGCACAACCAGGCACAGAGATCGGCCAAGGGGAGTATGGCTCTGTACTTGAAGGCAAGTGGAGAAATCACAACGTTGCACTCAAGACACTACACCAGGAACATCTACACGCTGGACAACGCGAGTTTATGCGCGAAGCTCGCGTCATGCACGGCTTGGATCATGTGTGTATTGTCAAGTTACATGGCGTAGTACGAGGGCCTCCCATGATGTTGGTAAGCAACCGCTTGTAAACGACATGTGACGGATTGTGATGGGCATGTGAAGGACGTGTAGCGGACTTGTGATGCGCCTGTGACGCACATAAGTCTGTTTTCAATACTGGAGAGACTTTTTCACCAGGATCAGAACTCTATTCAATGCCAGTTATCTTCTCTCAAAACAAAAGAAATATCTTAAGACAGATCTAAGAAGATAACTTAAGCAACAAATAGTGCAACAACATACCTTTCTGAAAACCCCGTGTACACATTTTCTATATAACGTATGTGACATAGGACACATACTTTGTGACATTTTTTGGTGTCCTTGTTACATACGGTATATTGGAAATTTGCACACAGGGCTTTCAGGAAGGTATGTTGTGGCACTATTTGTTTCAGTTCTTTAGCTGAAGTTATCTCCTTACATGTAGATCTATCTTAAGATATTTCTTTTGTTTTGAGAGAAGTGGATTTACATTGTACGGAGATATAATCCTGGATGCACACGTGACGCACACCGAATTGGATCTGGGCATATCTGAATCTGGATTCGTCTGAAACGAACTCGCCCTAAGACATTTGTGATGCACTTGGGACGCATGTGTGACGCATGTGTGACGCACGTGTGACGCACATGCGACGCACATGCGACGCACATGCGATGCACATGCGATGCACATGTGATGCACATGTGGCACTGATATGATGCACATTTGATGCATGTTTGATTAAAACCAGACTGAACTACAACCCAGTATTCTACCTTTGACAACAGGTTCAGGAGCTGGTCCCAATGGGGTCTCTGGTCGATCTTTTAATCGATCATTCTGATGTGATCACGGAAGAGAACTTACGACTGTGGGCTGCTCAAATCGCTTGTGGCATGATGTACCTGGAAACTAAGAAATTTGTGCATCGGGATTTGGCTGCCAGGAATATATTACTGGAAAGTAAAGAGCAGGTATGATGGCAAAAACAATCTGATAATTGTGGGACTTTTGCTACATTTGCATATCTACAGAGTGTAAGGGGAATGTCCTGGGATCAATTTAACAAAAGTTAAGATAAGTTCAATGCATCCGAATTCCCAAAGCATCCCAAGATAAGAAGAGTGACCCTTCCTGGTCATGCGTTTAAATCAAGTAACGGGTCTCGCCAGTTAGTACAAAATATCAACTAGCCACTGAGACCTGGGATCAATTTCACAAAAGTTCAATGAGTCCTAATTCCCACAGCAATGTTCAATGATAAGTGTGAACCTTTCTAACATGCATTTTAGCGCTTTGTGTAATTGGTCCCTGGTCTTAGGAGAACCTAGGAGTCATTTCTGAGTCATTTTTAAACAAGTAAATTTTCGGCCAATTTTGAGAACAAATGCTTTTTTTGCCAAATATTTTATGATTCAGATTTTCTTCACAATTGCAAGAAATGTTGCTTACAACCCAAAGATGATATTCCTTGACATTGACCTTGACTGCTCATCCAGAAATCGAAATATGATATTTAAAAAATGTCAGATTTTGAGGAAACATTGTCTATTTTTGGCCTAAATTTCCATTTTTCTTGGAAATTAGCTCTAAAAATTGCCGAAATGGCTTCGAATGAGCTAAATTTTCATAAGGGGTCATTTCTGAGACATTTTAAAAAAAGGAAATTTTGGATTAATTTTGAGAGAAATTGATTTTTACATTTTTGGCCAAAAATTTTATGATTCAGATTTTCCTTAAAATTTGCAGGAAATATTCCTTAGGACCCATAGATGATATTCCTTGAATCTGACCTTGACTGCTCATATAGAAAATGAAATAAGACATTTTCAACATTTCAGATTTTGAGTAAACATTGTCAATTTTTGGACTACATTTCCATTTTTCTTAGAAATTAGCACGGAAAGTCGACGAAATGGCTTCGAATGAGCTAAATTTTCATTAGAAGTCATTTCTGAGACATTTTTTTAAAAAGTCAATTTTCTGCCAATTTTTAGAATAAATTTACAAATTTGGCCAACATTTTTATGATTCAGATTTTCCTAAAAATTACAGGAAATATTTCTTCGGACCCATATATGATATTCTTTTGATACTTTGTCGTTTTTTGCAAATTGTCCTAACAGGTGAAGATTAGTGATTTTGGGTTGTCAAGAGCAACCGGTGAGAATAATGATTACTACAGGGCTACAACGGGAGGCCGATGGCCCGTTAAATGGTACGTGAATAAAATCCATGCGAGGCCTCACTAACCCCATAACTGCTAGTCCATCACAAGTACCGCTGGGCGAATAGCTCGATTAAGCGATTAATCGCGAGTATTAAAGGTACTCGTACTCGTGACTATCATTTTTAAACTACTCAACTAATCGCGGCGCCGCATGTACCATTACATAGTTGCGATTAATTGCGATTAAATGCTACGCAATGTAAACTCCTCAAAAAAAGTTCCGAAAGTCAAGTTTGACTGACGATTTCTCTCTTGTTGCAGAGTAATTTTCCTTGAATTTTATATCATTGGAAAGCCCTGTTATTCCTCTTTGCGATGATGTGTTATTTGTTATGATTAAGCAATTGGGGGATGTGCAGCACAGCTGAATACGGGGGCGAGTGTGAATTGAGATGTCACAAAATGCATTGCTATTGTCAAAAAGTGCATTGACACATTCCCATCCTCCAAGCAAAAGGGGAATGCACTGCATGACAATAGCAGTGAATTTTGTGACATTTCACTTTCCACCCACCCCTGTATTCCGCTATACTGCACATCCCCCAATTGATTAATCATAACAAATGACACATCACTGTAAAGAGGAATAACAGGGCTTTCCAATGATTTAGTAACAAGAGAGAAATCGTCAGTCAAACTTGACTTTCCAAACTTTTTTTGAGGAGTTTATATTGTTACACTGTAACAGGCCTGTTTCCCAGCACACTTTATAAAAGTCAACCTGTGTGCAGGCGACTTATTTGTTGTGTATGCCGACTATTTCAATTCATTGTGTCCTTTGTGCTAGCCGAAAGTCCGACAAGCATGTTTTGAACCACAACGATCGAGTACAACGACTGCAGATCTCCACGTGTCATCTGCCGCGGTTCAATGAACTGTTTCATTCCGCTACTCGTAAATTCGCGATTACTCGCGATTAATACATGCTATGTTACATGTTACAGTAGCTACATGCACCGGTTGAATGAGAATTATGGCAAACTTATGCCGTCTGATCGAGGAGCAAGACCGTTTGATTTTCATTTAGTAGTAAAGGTAACCGGGGTAGTTTTTTTTATGAGAGAAATACAAAATAATCTTTGCTGAAGTTCACCATCTATGCAGTGTTTGAAACAGAATCGGGGCGGCACAGATTAGGCAAATTTCCGCTGTACAGTTGGTTACTTATACACACAAACGTGCATTCTGTTTTTTCCTGCCTTGTGATACTTTGCCAACTACTCGCGATTAATCGATTACTCGCGAGTAATTGCTGCAACTACTCGCGAGTAGCAAAATCCACTAGTCCCCCAGCGGTAATCACAAGTCCCTGCAAGTCATCACAACTACCTTGTTCCCCAAAACTTGTGTTTTTATTGCTACTACACTGCCAAAAATCAAATTCTCATTTTAAGAAGAAAAAAAACTTATTTCAAGATTATTTTCCTTGGGAGAATATCAAGAAAATTTTAATTCCTAATTTCTTGATTTAAAGGAGTGTGACCAGATCATTTTTTTTTACCCATAACTCCCCGGGACTTACCTTATGGGTCATGAGATTTTTATATCATAACATCCGTTATATTTTTCTGATTACGAAACTGAAACTCCCGCGCTTCTAGGCCGCATATTTCTGAGGATATCGTCGAAAATCCACCGATTATTTGTAAACTAATTTTCCAGTATCAACGTTTATCCGCTGAAAGCATACTCGATAGTTTTGTTCAATTTTTTACTGGAAATTGCGAATGTTTTCGGGTTTTTGGGACATGGGAGGTGTGTATGGGAGTTACTTGATAATATTGGTAAGTTACATCGAAAACTATTTTCCAGAAACTCTGGTCACGCTCCTTTAAGTAATTATTTTTTTCTAGGTCAAGAATATTTTTCTAAAAATTAGAAAAAGTTTTAAAACATTTTTTTAATCTTCTTAGAAAAATATTCTCATTCAAGAAAAACAATAACATTTATTTTCTAGGTGGTGGTTATTCCTTTGATGAATTTTTTTCTTGGTAAGAATGTATAAAATTTCTCAAAGCAAGAATTTGTTTTCCATTCAATTTTGTCAAAACTATAGACTTGGGACGGACTCGATGTTAACACTGATTAACTTTTTAACATTGGTATTTATTTGTTTTTAGGTATGCTCCCGAGTCCATCTATTTTGGGACGTTCTCTCATGCATCTGATGTCTGGAGTTATGGCGTGACATTGTGGGAGATGTACACATATGCAGACCAACCTTACGGAGATATGATGGGATCGGATGTAAGGTCTAGTTATTGTTTGTAAACATACTTTCCAATGTCCCAAAAGAAAGTCATGGCCGAGCAGGGCCGAGTGGTCAAGCATATTTAACTCAAGTTCTGGTTAAGTGTACTGGTTGGGCAATTCCAGAAATTGGGATGTACATTTCAAAGACTTTAACACCGTGTTTACACTGGTCTTGAGCTCGGGATCAAGATTGGTCCCCTGATAAGAATGCGTCAGTGTTAACCGCAATGATCCTGAGTGCCGCGTTTACATTCTGTAGTTGATCTCGAGCGCAGTGCCAGAAGTTGCAGTCAAAGGTCATGCTCTGTGTGTGCATGTACTGATCAATGTGTGCATGGGTTGTGCATGTACAGTGTACAAGGCCACTTGAATTTTGTGGGCTTTTCCCCCGCTACGGCTGTGGAGCGGATATGGCAGGTTGCGGTAAAGATTAATTGCTTATCTAACCGCAAACTGATCCCGAGCTCGGTATCGAATCCTCCGCCAACGCGAGACCAAAATCTCGTGGTCTGATCCGGGGCCAATTTGGTTCCGAGAGCATTTACACTCAGTTTGTGATCCGGGGCTGATCCCGAGCTCGGTGTTCGACCCCGAGCTCGGGATCAAGTGTAAACAGGGTGTGAGGGCCTGTAATGCTTCATGTACTTCCTTGATGGAAGTGTAATTCCTGAAGTGATTGCTCAAACTAATAGAAAAATTATTTTTAATTAGGGTTTGTTTTGCCCTTACCCGACGTAAGGGCAAAACCAACCCTAATTAACATTCATTCTCCCCGGCGCAAGCTAAATCAGAGAAAAATTATTGGTGATAATAATAATTGTGGATTCTTGTATAGCCCACATGACTACCCTGCAGGGTACTCCCGGCGCTGTTGCCATCATTACTGCTGCCGTCAGGGAATCACCAGAACCATTTCGCTTCAACTAGGTAGCTGCCTGGCCAAGGCGCACAACCCTATCGGCAGTTAGATTGTGGCATTCCCCGAGATTTGCTTGGGTTGACGAGGCAATTGAGAGTAAGTGTCTTGCCCACGGACACAAACACGTTCGCACAAGTGAGGCTCGAACTCATAACCCCTTGATCACGAGCATGGCTGTGTACCCACTAGATCACAAAAAAGTCAGAAAATTTAAACTTTGTCACTCTTCTATTTCCAGGTGATCAAAATGATCGAGAAAGGAGGTCGGTTGGAGCGACCTGAAGACTGCTCCAGAAAAGTCTACCAGGTCATGCTTGACTGTTGGTCCTACCACCCTGCCGAGAGACCGACGTTCATGGTGTTGAATCAGTCATTCAGCGTAGATCCGGATTATCGGGAATTCTACCATGCTGGAATCAAACAGGCACCGAGTAAGCGAAAATAAGGGTTCAGCAAGGAGGCAGGGCTTACAGGACGTGAGGTGAAATCAGACAGTAGACAACCAAATGTGACCTTCAACTACGGTTGAAAGTCAAAAATTTAAGGGAGGTCAGTTTTAGGGTTTTGTAATATTTGGAAAGAGTAACTCTTATTCAATTTTATTCCAAATTTTTAGCATCATCCAACAATTAAAAACATAATTTTCAGACCAATTTTACAACAATAACTAGGCCAATTAAACCTAGGGCACATCGACCTTGCAACTAGAAGGCAACTGGGGGCAACTGATCAGTTGCTTAAAAAGGTCAATGTACGCACACATTCAACTACTGGCAACTGGAAATATTTCAGTTGCCGCGAGTTGCTCATGTTTTACTTTTTGGCAACTAGTTGTATCCAGTTGCGGTAAGTTTCGGCGTTGTATGCGTACTTGCAACTGGTTGGTATCAGTTGAACGAGTGCGTCTGATCAAGTGGGGCGCACATCGACAGCAACTGATCAGTTGATTTGCTTCCAGTTGCAAGGTTGATGTACGCTAGGCTTCAAAATGCAAAAAATATAATGGACATTCTGGATGAATTTTCATTATATTTTCTATTTTCAATTATCCTGGATCAGCCGCAGACTGCTCAACATTTAACAAATTTCGTGGGTTTTGTCATGTATTTGAAAATAATGTAGAAAACTGTTTTTTTGGGACCAATTTGTTTGTGGTAGTACATTTTGTCTGACCATTTCTGTCCAATTTTATGCTCTGTTTTTGCTCACAGATTGAACAAATTCTAGTTCTTTCTTTTAAAATCACACAATTTGGACTTGTAAAAACGAAAATTTAAAATGAAAATAAGATGAAAGTGTAGAATAGCATGGCATAACGACTAGAAATGAAACGTTTTGTAAATATTTCTGTCATAGAAAATATTTTTATAGAGGCGTGTACTTTGGAAGTGCAAAGGTTTTGGTGCAAAACTTACGGTTTATTTCATATGTTTTCTCATGATATGTACAATTTGTAATCCATATCTAGTTATGCAGATTAGTTAACTATAATTTTACAAGACTTAAACATTTTCGACTGTATCAAGTATGGTATGCTAGATAGAAAGCTGATGCTCGTATTGGAGACATATTATATGATTGGACAAATTTTAAAAACAGGAACAACAGCATTACATAACTAAAGAATAATTTTGATAAATTGACTTGTAGAAATTTCAGCAACAGAAATTTTTGTGATGCTGATATTTCCGCAGGCTAGTTTACCAACGTTCTTCTTTAGATATGTTATGCCCTTATTGTAGGAATCCGTAAAAAGTTTCATCTTGCAGATGATATATTGGGCCTCTAAAGACCAATTAAACATAAGACACGTCTGTTCGCTAATTTAAAAAAAAATTGAGACGTTCCCCCTGAGGCACGACTTAAATATACCCATATACTGGTTTTTCACAGGAATGCCATACAGAAATGACAACACCTAAATATCTAATGTTCTTTCCATAATTTTATTAAGAACCAAGAAAATTCCATGTCAAACAGTGCAGTGAAAACAAAGCTAGAGGCTGTTAACTCAACAACCCTCTAATTTCAAAATCACAACTGTCTCTGATAAACTGTTAGTAGCGCGAGTGGCCTTCGTTGTTTCCTAGGGATTCAAGGCAGCGTTGTCGCAAGGAGCGGACCAGGATGCAGAGGAAGGCTTGAGGCACTGCATTCCACTCTTGCTGAAGCCATTGCAGCAGCGGATGGAGATTAGCAGGAGGACGATGATGCTGTTGAACGTCCAAGCTCGTCCCACAGATGTTCTGTGGGGTTCAGATCGGGACTGTTCGCTGGCCAGTGCATTCTGTTGACCCTGGCTTGCTGGTGGAAGGCATTCACTGCTCTGGAGCGATGGGGTCTGGAATGCAGTGCCCCAAGCCTTCCTCTGCAACCTTGTCTGCTCCATGCGACAACGCTGCCTCGAATGAACGAAACAACGGAGGCCACACATGCTACTTACACTGTTTGTCAGAAACACCATTGTTATTTTGAAATTAGAGGGTTGTCTCTAGCTTCGGTTTTACTGCGCCGTTTGACACGGAAATTTCTGTAAACGCTTCTCGGTTCTTTAATGAAATAATGGATAGAACATTAAATTGTTAGGAGTTGTCATTTCTGTATGGTATGCGTGCGAAAAACCGGTCCTTAACTGTTTTTTTTTATGGGTATACATGTAGTATAATCACTCCAAGCTTTTATTTTTATCCATAAAAGTTAACAAAAACAACTTTTTTGAAAACAAAAATAATTCTAATGTTTTTACTTTCGTATTTTACAAGATATAAATACCATGTACACAGATTTATGACATTTTAAATGGAATTTTATCATGTCAAAAATTGTCTTGAAATATCACGTGACAAATTGTGTAATTTGCATATTGTTTCCATGGTGATTATGTTTACTGTTTGTCATTGCTTAAAATGTCGAGTTAGAATGTTCACTCAAATATTTTTTTAAAATAACAAATAGACTACATATTTTTTAATTTGGCTTTTATGATGATTTTTATCAAACGTTGGGATAATTTTTCTCGTACAACATAAACTTTGCTAAATTTTGTGAAATACCTCATTTTCATTTGTAGACTACATTGTGTTATTATACTTTTTTCAAATTCCAGATAAATTAAAAATGTTCTCAGTAAATTTCTGCATATTCCTTGAATTTGACCTTGACTGCTCATCCAGAAAATGAAATAAGAAATTTTCAAAATAATAGTTTCCAATTTTTGGCCAAAATTTACATTTTTCTTAGAAAAAGCCAATTTCGAGAACAAATCCTTATGATTTTTTCATTTTTAGCAAAACATTTTATGGTTCAGCTTTTCCTCGGAATAGTAAAAATAAATGGAATTATAGAACGTATCGAATGTCCGCCATTTCGTAGGCCGGGCACCTTTTGTTACTTAAACCGTTCAGCAATGTAAGCTCAACATGTGCAACCATGCATGTCCTCAAGGAACAAAGAAACTGCCCCAAAGGTAGTCCAGATTCGGGATTATATACCTCATGCGTAGATTCCTGTCATCTGATTGGTTAAAAGTGGGGGCATTGAATCGGCTAGACCCGGCGCGTATATGCCCACCGGGCAATAGTCTTTGCCATGCCCCGGGCATAGTCATTTAGCGAGTTCCGGACGCGCGCATTACATGTGTTAGCATAGCTGTGCACCAACTATGCAGCTGGGCGCTTCACGTAAACATTCATCAGGACGGTAATGGCGGAATCTCGACGTCATTTTGTCGTCTGTCGTAGATGATGAAGTGAAAACTGTGTCAGGTGAAATGTGCTACTAAAGTGCCAGGTGATTATGCTACAAATGTTTGCTGTAAATATACAAATTTTCCGCCGTAGACCAGCTTCCGAAATCGAAACTCGAAGGACCACTGTCATGACTGTATGATGTATCGTTACTTTTAACCAACCATTACCAGATGACAAAAATCTACACATTCGGTATATAAAACTGCTGTTTATTCGGGTCATGGTTAAGATTATAGGCCCTCGGTGATCTCGAAGCCATGACTATGCCCCTCGGCTTCCGCCTCAGGGCATAGTCATGGCTTCGAGATCACCTTGGGCCTATAATCTTAACCATGCCCCTCATTGCAGTCAATATTTGTATACTATATTATAGCATGGATTATAGCGACATTGGATCGTAGCGCGACCGACTATAGAGGGCGCAATATCGACATGATTTGGACAGCGCATAATACAGTCCAGAACTTAAAGGCCCAGTGGATCATTTGCAATGACCCCAAAAAGTAATCGACGAGTTTACAGGGGAAAAGTTCTCAAAGTAAAGAGTGAATTAATAGCAACTATCCATTGAAAGGTTTTCGCTCAAAATGATATAATTTTACCAGAAAATAATCCCTAAAGGTTAAATTATTTAGATCGTTTGCAAACGATTTACTTATTTTTGGTTCGCATCTACGCGGTCCAAAATGCATGGGCGCTGTGTACTCCGTGTGCGTGTTTCAACGCGATGCATTTTTATGGATCGCGCGCACACGCAGTATGTGCGCCACAGAGTGCATGACGCAAGCCACATAGTACCCGATCAACTGAGAACGAATATTTGAAACACACCGCCAAGACCAGGAAAATGCATATGGATTTTCATGGTTTTTTTAAACGTGGTACATTTGACAAAGCTGAAATTTCTTCGGATGAGTTTGTTGATGTCTTTCTTTTGATTTATAATGGTTTTATTCGTAGAATCGCTCAAAAACAGATCATCTACAGGGCCTTTAACCTCCAGTTCCCTGAGAAATTTCAGGGAACTATAGCTCCGCCCACCTAGTCTGATTGGATGCAACGCTCGTCAATCATGTGTGCCAAGCGCGCCGAATATTCGACGGCCGGGAATCGATTCTCGAAAATTGTCCGGGCAATGTACGCATAGTCATTATAATATTATAATGTTGCATATAATATGAAACGAACAAACACAGCCCCGCTGGACAGGTGAACTACGGCCATATTATATACAGTATACACCCGTGTGTTCGTGCACAGTGCATATCCACCAGCGCGCAATACCCGGGGTATCCTGCACTAGCCACGATTCAGTCGTACGGTGCGTGGTTTACTAGTTGATCAGATTTTGTCTTCAAAATGACTCATCTGTACGTGCAGATTTGATGAAAAAAAAATATATATATATATAGGAATGAGAAAAAAGGAAGATTTTGTGCGGAAACTCTTCTTCACCCTGCCGTGTTTAAACTTTCTCACTTATAATTTCGGGTTTTTCCCATCAAATCTGGGTTCTTCAGCTCTCACACCAACAACAGAAGATTTACATGTATTGCATTATATGTGTCCGCCTAGTATCTACAGCATTCTGACATACATAATATGATAGGCCGTATATGCCCACTGCCCTGATTTGAAAAATCACTCACTTGTATAATAGTGTTATGTTTTAAGATAGTTCATTGTCTGTGCACTTTATCTCACCCTAAAAATATGTTACATTTGAAAAGAAAATGCATATACTTTTCTAATTTGCTCTGTAGCTTTTTGGAGAAATTCCTGTGCAAAGTGGTAATTTTTACAACTTCCTGGCCTGTACAAAGCTGCATTCATTCTACACTGACATATTTTGTTGTCTACTAAGTATTTTTGCTTCAAATTTAATTACGGCAGATGCAGAAAGTTGTCCATATTTGTTTGGTGTGCATACACAAAACATGACATAAATAGAGCATTGATCTATGACCCCATGAAACCACCTGTATTATTTGCACTCATTAACCCATCATTATTACTCTTGTTAAGTGATCCACACTAATTAACAGAAAACAAGTACATATCAAAAGAACTGAACAAAGTAATCCTCTGCAGCAGCACGTATATACATTTTGTGCATGGCTGCATGTCACATTGAAAAATGGATGTGAAAGGCAAATTGAACACTTATAAGCTTATGTGTGTATAGCTCAGTATGCATGTTTTTGAATCTTGATGTATACTACTGAATTCAGTTTTGTTAAAAATTGCAACTGAAAGATGAATAATCTCTTTTTAGCAGATTAACATTCCCATCTGTTAAAAGTAGTGATGGGCAATTACGGTTAATTCAGAAACCGGTTTGCAATTCTTTCCAGTGTCGGTTAACCGGTTAACCATTCGGCCGACACCAAAGTCGTTGGTGGTGTTTTACTTTATAGATGCATTTGCAATGCGAACAATATACCCCCAAAATAATCGTTGAATGTTTATCTGGTGAAAATTGTACGACTCCATACAAATTTATTTCAATTTCATTAAGTAATTACAAAAAACCTCTGAAAACTACTGTAAATTCTTTAAAATTGGGTTTCGTTTCAACGCTCGGCACTGAACGTTTTTTTTTCTTCTTTCGATTAAACGGTTAACCGGTTAAAAGTCCATCCCAGGTTGATCATTGCATTTATGTTAATGAAAACTATAAAATCTAGCATCCTCATAATTGATTAGTTTTGTGCCTCGAAGTTGAGACAGATACATGAGACTTACAAATTCGAAGGAATGGATTCAATGGACTGCTCACTTAATTGTAGTTTTGCTTCACACCCCATGTGGCATTGTTAAATGAATGTTCAGGTCACAATCCCATTACTACTAGATGACTCTTGAGTCAAATATTAATTTAAACAAGACTACCGAGGACTTAGTTTGCTGAGTTTGTGAATTGTGTACCTGCTTTATTATTTTGTGCATTGCAAAACATGTTTTATCTGAAGCTCCCACCTCCCACAAAAATACCAAGATCTGCAACTACAATTATGTATATGTACATGTGGAACTTCAAGAAAATTAAGGATAAACAAGAACAGTTGATTTTTATAAGATTTTTGTTTTTTGGCACTCTTGCACAATACATGGAGGAAGAAACATTAGCATGAAACTGAAGTAAATGGCACAGCAGGAAATAAGCTGTGTCCAAATGTTGTTTTCCCATGTAGGTCGACCCCCACCCAATCACTCGCAGCCCCCTCACAGTGAACCTCTCAGGTACATGCAGAAACAAATAGTCCAGAATCTGGACTAACCCCCACCCACTCCCAGGAACATTCTGACAGCAACAATAACATTCCCGTTCACAATTTTGTGCCGTTTAATAAGCTATAGAGGTAACGCATTCGAGCGGCGTCTTGAATACCCCATGCATTTCTTTACGACCTGCGGGCTTGCTAAACCAGTCCGGGAAAACTCCGAATAAGGAAACGTTTCCGAATAAGGAAACGTTTCCGAATAAGGAAACTTCCGGTGTAAAATGTGCATATGGCGATATTGCACAAAGAAACATCTTGAAACTTACCGATTAGAGTTTGTTTGGGAGTTGTGTTGCCATGACCAGTGGTAAGTTTGATGATGGGTCAAGTGGCAAGGTGGTGTCCTGGGGTTCGTGGTGTGCATGGGGTGGGGTGGGGTTGGAGGGTTTGGGATATGGGGGTTTATGGGTGTGGTTTACGTGTGGGGGAGGGTGAGGCGGCTTTAGTGATTGTTATGCACCTTAATCACTTGTTTCACCCAGGATTTCCGGGCTACCCCAAAGAAGAGGCGATTGTCACTTTTCACGTGACAAAAACCCCACCCCTGGGGCAAAAGTTAGGTGAAAAAATCCCCACCCACGGGTGTAAAATGCGCGTCTAGCTCTTAGATCATGAGAGGCACAGACATGATTACTTTAGTGGGCCAAACTCTCCCACCCTGGGGCATGAAAAACGTGACCAAATCCCCATCTAAGGGGTGGAGCAGCACACGTTGGAGGAACAATTTAATGGTGCATTAATACATTTTAGAAAAAAAATATTTCCAGGCAATAGGTATGACTTTAACATTTTAAAAATGTAAACTAAAAGCAAAACATGAATTGTTTATTTAATATTTAAAATAACTTTTATTTCACACTGTTTTCTGATTAAATATCACTATACAGCTCTTTTAAAGGCATGATTATACATTTAATATTGTATTACTTTTTAATTTAGCCTGTCTCCTTGTTTGTAAACTAGTAATGCAGAACATGTACATGTAGAAACATTTAATAACAACTGCAATGTAAACATGGTAAAGTGGTGTAATTGGTGTTTTTTTTCTGTCGGAGTGGGTTCGTATTTCTTTTATTTTTCAGCACCTACAATTGAAACAAGTGAAACACAATGATTGTACTATACTGTTCACTTTGATTGTTAATTAAGCCTCTTAAACATGTCGGAAAAAGAAGAGAAATAAATTATCAACTTTCAACTGCAGTTATAATTATTTAAAACAACACTTTACACCGATTGATTGGGAGGTATTACTGTAAAACTAAAACTTAAAAGACCCTATATATAGCCCCTTCATCCAGATCACAAGATTTCTTTCTGTTCATTATCTTTCAACCTTTTAACTTAGAACATCTTCCAACTAGTATGATGATGTTCGGGGGAAAATGTTCTATCGTGTATATGGGAATTTAAACATCTGCGAACAAGCTTGAACAAGGTTGAACATGTTGGACGATGTTCGAGAACATGTTAATGGAGCTCTATTAAAACCAACCAGATTAGGCCCCACAGAATTGGCTCACATCATGACATGGTATTGCAGGTCGCCAGAACATTCACAAAACATTCATGAACAATCTCTGGGCATCGTCAGACATATGTTGAATGGAGTTTTTGAACAAAAGTATGATCGTGTAAATTGGGCTTTACTTAAGGAGCGCTCAGAAAAATGTATTTCGTTTTAACCAAACAACCATGTTAACATGCCTCCCCAAAATACTACAACAAATAGAAAACGGTAAATTTACAATCTCCAATTTGGATACGGATGCAAAAATGTTGGTTTAGTTTCTGCACTGCCTTATGGAACCAGATAAATCAGTTTACAAGACATCGGTGTTTTTTTTACGATATTGCAAAAGTTCAGAATGATAATTAACAAGACAAATGAAATATGACAGTTGATGATCATGTGGTATCAAAATCTCGCAACCCATGGACAAAATTGGTGGATCAAAAATGTGATCTGGTCATCACGCTCCATTAATAAATGAGCCACTACTACTAAGTGAGGTGAAATCATTTCCCCGAAGCATTTTAATAGTTTTACATCACTCCCCGCCATGATGATGATGTACATGCACTACATGATGATGATACATGACATGTACTTTTTTGGGCAGCTATAGCTCTTGAGGGTCCTCGATCGTACTTGCCCATTCATATGGGAAATTATCCCATGTGACAGCAAGTCCAACGATTACTATAGGCGTCGTGATATTCATGCTTTTCTTGTGTCTGCGCCTTTTTTTCTCTTTCTCAGCTCTTTCAGCATATCGAGTCTATTTGACATGTTTGTGCTTCCTCTAAAATCACGATTCGAAGTTCCCGCGTTTCTAAGTATTTCGCGCAATTGGTAGCCACGTCACTACTTATAAAATAATACTTTTTAAAATATTCATTTAGTGCTAATTTTTCTATCCAATTAAAAAACTAATAACATTTATTTTATTATCTAATTTATTTTATAATTATCCCAGTGTCATTTTAAAATATTATTTATAAAAAAAATTGGCACAAAATTACTAACACTGATCGAGGGTAGTCAAGATGGAGTCGCTATTTGCAGTCCTTGAAAAGTGTGGAGTGTTGATTTTCAAATGGCATTTACAAGAAAACGCACAGATAGGTTTTTGAATTGCACAGATAGAAACTTGGGTAAGGAACTGTTGAACACATTTTTATAGTTTTCACTATTCCAAATTTGCCTTTTTCGATTCCCTTTTGGGAGTTAAACGCAAGAGTTTCCGAATACGGAAACTCTAAGGTTTCCTTATTCGGAAACGTTTCCTTATTCGGAAACTCAAGGTTTCCTTATTCGGAAACGTTTCCTTATTCGGAGTTTTCCCGGACTGAAACAGGTGGTTGTTGGATCGGAGGGACAATCGCGATTCCACGCTGGAGTCGAGTAGAATCGATTCCACTTTGAGAATCGGAATCACTATTCCAAACTTTCAGGAATCGATTCCCAGTGGGAATCGATTCTCTTATCTAGATTCGATCCCTAGCGACGACCTGCCGATTCCTAGCAATTCCATAGCCAAAATACACGGCTTTTACAAAAGCACTCGGCTTCCGATATCATTTCATGGATGTCTAGTGCCGTTCGGTGCCAATTATTTGGGTACCGTAAACCAACAAAAATGGAATGGATTCCGAGTGAAATCGGAGTCGATTCCGAAAATGCTGGAGTCGCCCAAGTGTCCATTCTTCGGTTACGTAACCACCGCATACGCGCATTCCGGACGCAATGAACCGTGGAAGCAGCAGGTAGATTTTGCAACAGACGAACTGCCGACGGCCGGTCAGGATGCTGGTGATACGGGCCCGGGACTCTCGACAATCTATGCCTAGTGCAGTGGTGGTGGAAACCGTAGGTGCGTACATAAACTAGGCTGAATTTATATTATAGTATTCGACGATTGTATAATTGCAACAGTTTAATCATGGTTTAATATCCTATGTTTTCATGCTATGTAAGAATGGTAAAGATTAATTTTTTTCTGGGTCTTTTACTACTTGAAGCATGCTTGAAGAAGGTAAAAGTACATGTACTCTGTGGGGTTCGGGATTTAAGATACGTGGTTTGAGTGAAATGGGTGAACTTGTTTTGTGATTCCTTTCTTGGAGGGGCGGGGCCTAGTTTTAGGAACAAGATTCAAGTAACCATCTTTCTAATGAAGTTAATGTTGTTTTTTCTTTCAGACTGGAGTCGTGTCCTGGATATTAAACGGTGGCTTCTTCGAACAGGTAAATTGTGAATCCGTTTAAACTCAAGACTTCAGGATTACGCGCAGAAAAGCAACATTTGCGACAAAAGTGCAAGTGGGAAGGGTATTTTTTTCGTCTACATTGAACAGAGATTTTAAGGAAATTACCTCCTGGAATCAACAGATAATGTAATTTTAAGATATAATACTTGCACTTTTGTCGCAAATGTTGCTTTTCTGTAGAAAAATCACGTTTTCTTCTTCAAAAATTGCCTACATGTAGTTAGTGCACAAGATAACCATTCACGCGCACACGCAGCGCCCTCTGTTGTCGCGCTTACGCACAGACCGCTTGCACGCCATTTTGTGCATTACTTTATGCAGTAATTTTATCATTTATTTATCTCGGAAATGCAACATTTGCGACGGAAGTGTCAGTGGGAAGTATATCTTAGAATTGAATAAGCTATCGATTCCAATATATAAATTCACCCAAATCCGTGTTCAATGTATATGAAAACAAATCCGTGGAATTCAAGTAATCCTAGATCACATTTTGTAGCCCCAAATTGTTCCCATGGGTCTTGAGGTTTTGATACCATATATCACCATATATGTCATATTTTTCTCATTACCATTCTACAAATTTCGTGCCCTCAATCTTTTTATTTCCAGGAATATCGTCCAAAATTCACCAAAGTTTAGTAAACTAATTCATGATAATTAAAGCAGTGCAGTAATTACATCAACTTTTTTGCTTCCACGTACATCCAAATAGACCTTATGCACGGCGGCCATGATAGAGGGCAGTCACATTGTCACAGTGCGTTATGCACGAGTAGGCACTTTGTGGGTCTATTGTCACATCATTTGAATATGAAAACCTGCCCTCTGTCATGAACGCGATGCATAAGGTCTATTGGGATTGCAAATTTCCTGTTTTCTTCCCATGGATAGTACTTTTGGGGAGGTATTTTATATGATTGTTAGGTTAGATATAAATCCATTTTTAGGAAAAGATCTGGTCACGCTCCTTGAAAATTATATTATCTACAGAAAAAATACAAAATTGTTTTTTTCATTAGATTTGTACATTTTAAAGAAGAAACAAATTATAATCAACTTCTCAACTCTTACAAGAATTCTCTTATTTAATAATCCACATAGAAACAATTAAATTACCGCAAAACAATAATTCAACAAAATGAGGCCATTTTGAATGATCATGGCAAGGGTTTTGGGAACCTTTTATTTATTTCATTAACAGCAATACTTTGTCTTTTCTCCTCAGGTTTTGATCACCAGCCAAGGGTCCAGTTTAAATGTAAGTATCAGTCTCTATTGTAACTTTAAAGATTATTGTTTGTGCTTGGAGCCAATTTTACCATGAATATCTGGGCAATTCTTAGGTTAGAGTTTTATACATTCACTACCAAAGTAGGTACAAATTTTTCTGTGTGGAGAGGCAATTTACGGTAAAATGCCTTGCCCAGAGGCACATCTACAACCTTTTGAATGCATAGTTCCGAGATTGCTCAGTTAACCCCGCCCCTTAGATATTGTTGCTATGTGCTCACAAGCCATCGCAAAAAAATGGCAACACAACGTACAAAGCAACGGGACTCGGCATGGAAAGCACAGATTCATTAGAGAAAACTCAAAGGTATTTATGTTTTGGGGTCGACAATTACCGTAGCACACACTGAGCGAAGGGCTAGTCGATTCATGCAGGGATGACATATATTCATAAAAATGCGCTTTCCTACCTTTGAACAGCGAATCGCCCGACATTAAAACCAAAATTAACCCGGTCACTGGTGCATACATCATACAATTAAACTGTATGGGCAGAAAATCGCGTGATTGTGTGTTGACCTATGTGGGCGCCGTCTGCTAGCTCTGTTGTGATTGGTCGGTGGGTTGGCTTGATTGACGGGTCGGAACTATGCATTAACCAACTGAAGGTATTGAGTTAATGACACTTGTGTGTATGGGTTTACGGTAGCACCATGTGAATCTCATTTGTATGTGTGGTTCTGGAAAGAACCGGTGAGTGTGAACTCAACGTTTCGAACAGCGTGCTCTGTTCGTCTTCAGGAGTCCTTAGACTGTTTAGATATCCAAATTTCATAGTAAAATTGGCCCTGAGCACGTATAGGAAAGATTACCATGCACGTACACCCACTGGGACCCCATGCACTAAACCTGTGACACAATTCCTAAGTAAATCCAGACATTTTTCCCTCTTTTTTTTGGTGTTTTTACACGGTTTGTTGATCATAATAAGGCAAATCCCGGGTGTCCGTGCATGGTAATGAACCCCATGCAACTTCTGATAGTTACATTTTTTTAAGGACAAAGTTTTGATTGTACGTAGCTCTTTCCAATAATTTTTTTTACTAAGCCAGGAATCAGTTAAAAAGTTCTTCATTCAAAAATACAAATTTTTTTGGTGTAAATTTTAGACACTTTCCCTCCTAATGTTTGCGTTTTTATCATCAAACCAAAATTTTACGAGTTTCATAATTAAATGTATTCTAAACTACTCAAAAAAAGTTCGGAAAGCCAAGTTTGACTGACGATTTCTCTCTTGTTGCAAAATAATTTTCCTTGAATTTTATATCATTGGAAAGCCCTGTTATTCCTCTTTACGATGATGTGTCATTTGTTACGATTAAGCAATTGGGGGATGTGCAGTACAGCTGAATACGGGGGCGGGTGTAAAGTGAAATGTTCCTCTCTAAGCAAAAGGGGAATGCACTACATGACCAAAGCAGTAAATTTTGTGACATTTCACTTTCCACCCACCCCTGTATTCCGCTATACTGCACATCCCCCAATTGATTAATCATAACAAATGACACATCACTGTAAAGAGGAATAACAGGGCTCTCCAATGATACCAAATCCAAGGGAAATTATTTAGTAATAAGAGAGAAATCGTTAATCGTCAGTCAAACTTGACTTTCCAAACTTGTTTTGAGAAGATTAGATAATGGGTCATTCCGTGTCAATTCAACGAGCTTTTAGACCTGACCATCACGGATTAAAAAGAAATTTAGTGTGCTGATTGGACTCCTTGAGAAACCCAGAGAACTAAAATTTTATGTAATTCGGTCAATTAATTTTTGAGATATGGGTCAACAAACTTTGGACTAATTAGCATGACCTGCTATGTTTGGACAATTATATCTCTAAAAAAATGGACCTACAGAGATAAACTTTACATCATTTTAAAGCTCTTTAAATGGCCTTCATTTTATAAACTTACATAAAAATTATATCTCGTACCACAAAAAAGTTATGTGAATTTATAACCTTTGACCTTGATTTGCAAAAAAATTTGTATTTTTTCAAAAAGGGGAATTGTTTTTAATTTGTTAGCTAAAGATGTAAGGAACATTTCCAGAAAGCTTTGGAATGGGCACTCTGAAGCAAGCCTCCCACTGTGCGATTTTTGCCACGAATTTCCTACGAATTGGTACGATTACCAGAGACTGTCTGTAGACTCTACACACAATCGTACTTAATCGTAGCTAATCGTAGAAAATTCGTGGCAAAAATCGCACAGTTTTTGAGTTACGATAATTTAAACATTAAATAACATATAAATGCCATGTAAATACCATGTGTACATACACAGTTGTTTAAATTACACAGCTGTTTAAATTATCGTAACTCAAAAACTGTAAGAGTACCCATCCCAAATCTTTCTGGAAATGTTCCTTACATCTTAAGCTAACAAATAAAAAAAAATTACGCATTTTTGCAAATTCACATAACTTTTTTGTTATTTTATAAAATGAAGGCCATTTCAAGAGCTTTAAAATGATGTAAAGTTTATCCCTGTAGGTCCATTACTTTTAGAGATATAATTGTGCAAGCATAGCAGGTCATGATGCTAATTAGTCCAAAGTTCGTTGACCCATATCTCAAAAATTATATGACCGAATTACATAAAATTTCAGTTCTCGGGGGGTTTCTCAAGGAGTGCAATCAGCACACCAAATTTCATTTCAATCCGTGATGGTCAGGTTCAAAAGCTCGTTGAATTGACACGGAATGACCCTAATAACCAATATGCAATACATTGTACACTTTAATCAAACTAAACATGTTGAAATTTTCCTGTGATCACGTAAACTCGACATGTTTGGTATTCATGACTGGTAAATTTCAACTGAAAACTGTCTTGGTATGAAATGCATTGTACATTGTGTTGATCTGAAATTATTTTTTGTAATTTTCTTTTCCAGAAATGGGAGCTCCAGAGGCCGAGTCCATCACAAGTCTATATTCGAGCTATCCAACAAAGGCATTCTCTTGTGCGTGCTCATCCTTTGCATGTTACGGACTCGACTACAACTTGCCGGAATTCGCATTTAAATCTTTTCGCGAGTGATGTCTTTGTGCCGATAGTATTTTGAGTCAATTGGGTATGTAGACAGAAAACTTGAGAAAGTCCATTTTCAGTTTATCACATGTTGTTACTGACAATCTGTAACTTAATTCTGATTTACAAATGTTGTGTTTTACTGATTTGTTTCTTGAAATTGCAGTTATCGTTTGTAATTATATTTTCTTGTTTTACAGTGATGTTTAATAAATCATTTGAATTGTATTTCTTTGTACGGGATTTGTATTCATGTTTTCTTTAACAGGTAGAGGAGGGAAACCTCCACTTTAATACACCAGAAAATCGGACAGGGGGTAACCCCTGTTCGATTTTCAAATTATAATTATGGACCACCGAACCCTGGACTATCTGTAAAGACAATAGCAATTAGGACCTTGCATAAATTAAGTTAATGAACATTTTACTTGAATATATTACTTGGTTTACTTTAGTGGAGTACAGAATAAAATGAGACTTGTTTACAATTGAAACTTTTGTTGTCAGTGACTTTTATTTTGACTTTGTTAGTTACTTTAACTATATAACACTATTTCAATAAGATTGTTTACAAACATTACTATATTTGTTAAAGTACATTTAACAATGCTACAAGAGAAATCAAATACAATTGGTTGTTGCTAAATGAAGACAAGAATATTAAGTACAAGTCAATGTTTACAAACTGTTAGTCATTTTTTGAGAGAATAATTTGAGCAAATTTTGGTTTGTTTACAAACTGATAGTCATTTTTGAGACACTAAAGAGTTGTGTGCTTAGGAACTGACTGAAGGATGGATAGAAGATTCAATGTTTACAAACTGATAGTCATTTTTTGAGAGAATAATTTGAGCAAATTTTGGTTTGTTTACAAACTGATAGTAATTTTTGAGACACTAAAGAGTTGTGTGCTTAGGAACTGACTGAAGGATGGATAGAAGATTCAATGTTTACAAACTGATAGTCATTTTTTGAGAGAATAATTTGAGCAAATTTTGGTTTGTTTACAAACTGATAGTAATTTTTGAGACACTAAAGAGTTGTGTGCTTAGGAACTGACTGAAGGATGGATAGAAGATTCAATGTTTACAAACTGATAGTCATTTTTTGAGAGAATAATTTGAGCAAATTTTGGTTTGTTTACAAACTGATAGTAATTTTTGAGACACTAAACTGTTAGATTCAGGAACTCTGTGGTAGGTTGAGCAGAAGGTTCAGTCCACTTGATGTCTTCAACGTGTCTCACCTGTCACAATGAAGAAAATATATCATTAGAAAATTCTGCAAGTTTAGAGAAAATTTAAAGGTGGATAGTTATAAATAAACAATTTTTCAATTTGGCTGGAAATATGAAGACAAGTTAGATTGATGACAACGATTAACATCTGATTTTGTTTAAAATCATGGATTGCCTCACGCATGGTGGAGTTTACAAATAAACTGCTTTGAAGAAATTAACGTGAAGTGTGGAGCAATTAAAATGCAAGATGAGAGGCATTTCTGCAAATATTTGAATGTGTAGTGGAATCTTCCCCAATGATTGTTCACTGTAAAAACTGCAGGCTACATTCACAATCAGAGTTGATTGGGATGGTAGAGACGACCCTACATCAGTATGGCTTTTCAACAAAGATTCAGAATTTAACTTTGAAACGCACCAAAACAGGTTGGAAACAGGCTAAAATTTTGTTCCTGATAATTTCTTAGACATTTTTTAAAAAGTAAATGTTTTATTAAACAAATTTGGCAAAAAACTGCTGGACTTTTTCAATTATTGTCTCAAAATTGACCCAAAATGGATTTGCAGTAAAGATGAACAGAACAATGGACTGTGACTTACCTATACTTTAGGTCAACACTGGCCAAATTTCTTCTCCCAGCGAATCTCAAGATGATGGGTGGTTCATAGGAACAGCAGCCACAGACTGAAAGAAAGGGAAATAAAATCTATAAGATAACTCGGTTACAGTACTTAGAAATCAGAGCTAAGACTTGAAACTGAACAGTAAAAAAAATGCTTCTTCATTTTCAAGTTGAAAATGTGTGGTGCTGTGAATGAACTTAATGCATTTTATGAAAGCGGATTTGATTTAAACAAAAGACGGTTTATTTTAGCTAGTTCATCCACACTGCTACAACCGCAGCAATGCTATCATCTAACTAAATATGACGGTGCCAAATCGGCATCCAAGAACAAACAGACAACAGGCCTGAAAATTATAGGGAGTTTAGGTAGAATTGGCCCACAGGTGTTTCAGTAATGACAAAAATATGCCTTACAAAAATATGCCTTACAAAAGTGCTTAAAATATCTGCTTGGCTGTGGGTTCGAGTCCCACCCAAGCACATTTTGATATTTTTAATCGTTCTTATAAATTGTCTAAAATGGGCAAGGGATAAGTTGACAGCACACCGAGAGGTTGAGTAGTTAAGGCAACTGCTTTAGAATGCAGAAGGTTGTGGGTTCGAATCCCACCCAGGTGCAAATTGTTGATATAGTTCTTGAAAAAGCACTGAGCAAAGGTGCTGACAGATTATACTGAGAAAGAGCAAGCTATTCCTAATGTAGAGAAGTAGTAACAAGCTGATCATTACAATACCTGAAAGCTGCTCACGATGACAAATGAAATCCAACAGGAGAGAGACATGTATGTGGAGTCCAATAGTCCAGGTGAGGCCAAGCATGGGCAGCAACACAAGGGAGCTTCACAAACTGGTCCTGTTAAAAGGAAATCAAGTGAAATGCATTTATGAGTACCGGTATGTAAAATTTACTCTTTGAACATTTGTTTTCAATCACCTATATCTCAATTATTTGTGACCTGTTCATATCATGTAGCATATCAATGGAAAGCTCATTCATTGCCTTTCACAATGACACCACATTTGTAACAGTCACTTATTTGAAGGCTCAACAACTCTGTTGTGAATACGGGTGGGTCTTTAACAGAATGTGCCAATACATTGTGTTCAGGAAAATATTTTTCTCACAAATACAATGTTTATAAGAAATGGGACATATTGTTTGAGAAATGAACAGGCTTTCCAATGATATTAATGTAGCACACAATGCTAATAACACAGTAACAAAGATATGTGATTGATAATCAACAAAATTTAAAAACAAAAATCTTTGAAAGGTGTACATTTAAATCTTTCAGATTTTTGGCTGGAAGTAAATTATGCCTTTGCAGAAGCAAATACAAGATATTTGGGAGATAACATGTTGCAGTATACAGGTACATGTATGTAAATGAGCAATTTTGTTTTTAATTTTTAAAATTAGGATTTTGATTAAGGTAAGGATAGTACACCCAATGTCAGTATTAACTTGTTTCATTCAATGCATTGGGGGCATTCTGGGTAACATCATGATGAAACCATGGCCACTATGTGACTTCTAAAAAAACAAACTGGAACTCAGCTTCAGGAAAACACCATTCATGAATAAACATGAGCAAGGGCAAGAGAGGAAATGTGTTGTAGCAATCAGTGTATTGGGGCATTATGGGTAACATCATGATGAAACCATGGCCATGATGTGACTTCTAAAAAACAAAACTGGAACTCAGCTTCAAGGAGACACCATTCATGAGAAAGGGCAAAGGGAAAACATGTGTTGGAGCAATGAGTGTACTGGGCATTCTGGGTAACATCATGATGAAACCATGGCCATGATGTGACTCCAAAAATACAAAACTGGAACTCAGCTTCAGGGGGACACCATTTATGAATAAACATGAGCAAGGGCACAATAGTATATTTATTAGCATGGTGCAGTGACATGTAAAGTACATGTAGCAGCCGGTTGGAATAATTTTGATTAAGTCAAGAATAGTACATCAAGATGTCAGTATTGATTAATTATGCAGAAACATGCAAATTAAGCACTTACTTGCATAAATTTGAATATGAAAAATGGAATACTACACAAACTCAAAGGCCCATTGTATCATTTAATTTTCATGAGTTGACAAGAAAAACCTCACTCAAAGTGTTGATAGCAATGGTAAACACCACAAATTTATTTCTGTCCAAAATGGTATTTCATGTTGAAAATTGACAACCGAAGGTGGTTTTTAAAAAAATAGTCCCGTGCACGGGACTTTTTTACCATTCACTTGTACACAAAATCCTTATAGATTTTCAAGGTTTTCTGAAGCATTGATGCATCTACATTTGTGTATGTAGCTAAAAAAAATTCAGGCTAGTTTCCCAACATTCCTTTTAGATATGTTACACTCTTATTCCACGAATCTGTAAAAAGTTTTATCAAATGATACATAGGGCCTTTAAATGCCATTTGACATTGTGTTACTCCAAAAATGAAATTGGTCCAGAACTTGAAACCCAAAGAGCACCATAGGGGCAAGATAGACTACTCTACCCTGACCTCCGTAGAAATTCAAGGTGCCATTTTAGTAAGCAAACTAGATGCACCTCATGTTTGTTTGACATGCCTCTTGCGGATGCTGATTTTTCTCTCATCCCAAGTTTGGTTGTTTCATTTCAATGGTGATTAGGCACCATACCAAATATTGTGTTCGTTATTTTGCTCAGTTACGCTCCCATGCAACAATCAGAGAAAAATTGGGTTCTTGGGGAAAACCCGAGAGAGTATACCACTGTGCCTTATAGCTCAGATGGTAGAGCGTCTGCCCAGTGTGTCAGAGGTCTTGGGGAAAACCTGAGGGATATACCACTATGCCTCATAGCTCAGCTGGTAGAGCATCTGCCTGGTGTGTCAGAGGTCTTGGGGAAAACCTGAGGGAGTATACCACTATGCCTAATAGGTCAGCAGGTGATGCATCTGCCTGGTGTGTCAGAGGTCTTGGGTTTGAATCCCGATAAGGCCCTCATGATTTTTCTCTCATCCCAAGTGTGGATGCTGCTGTAACTGTTCGCCGCGACACAGATAACACCACGAGAGGCATGTCAAACAGACAAGGCTCGTCTAGTTTGCTTACTAAAATGGTCCCTTTACATACTTAATTTTATTGAATTGATTTCGCATGGGTAGGCTTGCCCTTTTGTTGCTATATCATCTTTGAGGAAGCCCTACCCATGCATGCCTATAAGCAGAAGCTATAGACAAGTTTTACTACAGTGAAAAGTCATCATAAACGAGCATCGTATCTGAACCATAACAAGTGTTTACATTATTTTGGTGCAGGTGTTTGATGCAAACAAATGGAATACGTATTTAAAATATTATAATAGTTGGGAGCCACGAGCGATGTTCACTGTAGCAGAATGTTCTTTATGTGTTCATTATAGCGAATTTCCACTGTAATAAAATTGGAATTATGGCCAAGAACTCACCTCCCTGTGTTTTCAGTATCCATGGCAACACATCCATTTTTGTAGTGTGTAATATCAAGCCCCAGTCTGTGGGCTCCATCTCCAATCTGTGAATACAAAAACAAAAATTAGCAACTGTGATTAAAAACAATCGTCACATTAATATGTAAATGAAATTTTAGTTGTTTTAATCTTTATTGTAGTTTTAATGCAGAGTGTAAATTGTGACATGCCACGGCAAAATGAGGAATGTCCCCCAAATATTAAAACCACGTAATCGGCGCCTGAAGTTAAATATATGTGAACAATTTGTCCCCAATCGATTTTGGGTTTTTTGCATAGCATAAGTATTCTAGATTCATCCTAAAGTGGTTGGTTTTGTTAAAATGTTCAATAAACCTGTTGTCTCTGGTAACCACGGCGCGCTGAGTCATCTTTGCTGTGTCATACATGTATTTCCAAAATGCAGTAAGTTACAGGAATAAATTTGGTGTTATTGGAAAGTTGAAGGACTAGTCTTTCTTCTCATGTATAAACCTCAAAAAGTCAAACTTGGGGGACATTCCTCATTATGCTGTGGCAGGTCACAATTGTTCTTTTGAACAGTTACATTAATAACATGAGATGTATGTAATAGACGAGAGTGACAAGGATTTTTTATTAATATAAAATGAAAGGCTTATTCCACCTTCTGAATGTGTAAAGTATGTCTGTATGTTGTACATGTACTAGAGCGTGATCCAATTCCGACGCATGAGGGACAGAAATCAAGATACAAATGCCTTTCCTTAGTCAACAACAGTTTACCTGCTAATAATGTTAATACACACACCCAGTTTATCTAATGTTGAAATTGACTTTACAGTTTTTAATGCGGAGGTTGTTTTTATGGGTGAAGGACAGATAATCAATAAAATTGAAAAAAAACACCCAATTTTTTACATGCATTTTGAACTTTTTATTGAAAATGTGATGGCACAGTGTGCCCAGCCAAATTTATTCTGTTAATTTTTGTAATATGATTGTAAAATATGGACATTTCTTTACAGATCGAGGTATTATTTTGTAATTTAATAAATTTAGAAATCTTCATCCAGTGTTTACCAGTTTTGGATCATGCTCTACTGTACATGTATTAGGGCAGGGGGTTCCAAGCATCCACTACGGGGAGTAGGGTTAGGTATAAATACCATACATCTTCGCCACTAATTCTTCCTAATATGACATGATAATGCCCCAGAAAGTGTAAATTTAGTGAGGAAACATGAATTTAGCAGTGAGAAAATTTCAAGTTTTCCTTTGAAAACACTTAGTTCTCCATAGACTTAGTGCAGTAGTCTGAACTGGTGAAGGTGTATGGTACTTTTTCCTAGGGCAGGGTTAGGGTCGTTTTTTAAAACTTATTTCAATGATGCATACGATTGTGTTTAGGATAACATTTCTACTGTTGGGTTGATTACCGTGTACGGACACCCCAAGGCAGACTTTACATTAAGACAGATTGATTCTGTTCCTACGGGTATCCCGTAGGGACAGAACACAACCCTTTCATACAGTGGTTTGTTGTCATTTTGCCTCGAAATTAGAATCACACTTAAAAATGTCCTCCTCCTAGTTGTGTCCTGCAGTGGTTTGAGATGTCCATGATTGGAAAATGATTCAAAAAAAATACTTACAGCACCGTTTTTGAAGCCAAAATGTTTCCCACGTGCAAACTTAACGACAGGTTTTCTCGTCGCCGTTTTAATAATAGTTTTAATAAAACGTGGGAGGGCGCTCTCCTCCGTAAAAATAAGATACAGTTCTCCATAGTGCAGTAGTCTGAACTGGTGAAGGTGTATGGTACTTTTTCCTAGGGCAGGGTTAGGGTCGTTTTTTAAAACTTATTTCAATGATGCATACGATTGTGTTTAGGATAACATTTCTAAAAATTAGATCACGTCTGGTAACCAATGCGCATTGGTATTCCTTTGTACACAGACTAGGCAGATAGACTTTTTGAACACAACATACAACCAGACAACAGCTACCGGCATGACCGGGGGTAGGCTGTGAGCATACCGGTTTGTTTCGCTGGAATTGTTGGAAAAATATTCATCGTGGCTAGTTATTTCCCTCAAGGACCTGCGTAGTGGTTATGCCTGACAAGGTTGGGGTGAGTTTTAGGGGGAATTAGTGTGTCACGGTGAGAAAATGACACATTTGTTTTGTGATAGCGTATGCATGTTCTTAAAGCTTCTCAGCTCTACTGCTGAAAAGACCACATCCCAATGAAAAATGATAAAGCAAGAGCTGAGATTATCTTAGCTAATCAAGCACCAGTTAAGTGCAGATTTGATACAGACATTTATTTAGAACTAGAAGTGGGAAAAATGAATGATTTTCTTAAAAAGCACTTCAGCCAATCCCATATGTTTTGTGCACAAGGTCTGAATCCATGAAGGCATGATCAACTTCAAAATTTTTTTTCCATGTAGGCCTAGCCCAGGTTGGACGTCGTCTTCATTGCATTACGAGTGACGTCCAGGTCACGATGTCTCTAAACAGGGGGACTGAACTTGCACATAAATTTTTGAGCTATTTTACCTTTTAGTGGACGTCGAATTAATGTCCGTATATCCTTTGCGTCTTCATTTGCAGGAACGGAAGGTTTAAATGTCATATATACCAAATTTGATGAACAAAATAGTAAAATCTAAGGCACAACCTAACGTTAAAGTTCAGAGAAATAAATAACAGCTGCCGTCGCGTCACGCATCGTGAAGTTTGGATAGGCTTGCGCGTTGCGGCGTCACGATTTCAGGCACGCAATGCGCCGAGGTCATGGCCTAGTTCAGTTGCGACGCGCGCACGGCCGGCCGGCACGCGTACGCGGGACTACGCGCGCGGTGAGAACAAAATAAGCTGAACGTAACTTGGCTGGCTGTAGTAGTGGATTATTTGTGCACAAATATATAGCAAATTAGCGTGACTTTTTGCCGTTTTCCTCCGGAATATGCAGTTCGGTGATGTGTAGTGGATTTCTAAAACCGGCAATCCCAAAGATTAGGACACATGGAACTTTGTTAGCACATTACCGGCTTCCAGCACAAGGTAGAAATATTTTCACCCTGTTTTTGGAACTTCATATCCTGGACTCTGTATCCACATGTAGTATGCGGTACGGAGTCCAACCTGGGCTACATGTAGGCCTATAAAATGTCAACGTAGGGGTCTGGGTGGAAAACGGACCCTCCGGATCCTTCCGGATCTTCCGGATCTTCCGGATCTTATTCAAAAATGGCTATTTAACGAACATAAAGTGCTTAGTTTTACTTCTAATTACGCTTACATACCTTTTACCACCATGTACGGCCCCGTTTTTTAATCATACAGCACATCGCCATTCCACAAAGTGAAATTTCCGAAGAGATACTGACCCGTCAATGCTCCCAATGCATTGTGAAGTGCAGGCCACTAATAAAAAGAAATTGTTTCTCCTGATTGTTTCCCATGCACGCCGGATCTTTCTTTTGAAATGACCCTTAATCTGTGTAAATTGCCGCTTTTGTTAGTGGGCATGTGTAAACGTTGCCCTTGTCGTCTTTATTGTTCATGGTTTTACATTTTTCGTGATTTAACTCTGTAGATCATGGTATAGTCCAAGAAACCCAACCATGGAGCCGACTATAACATGCTCACACATACATGTGTACGTTAATGATCATGTAGCCAGCCGGATCCTACCTGTAAAATTTTTAATTTTGAAGAAAACTAGTCGGATAAACTGTGGTAGGTGAATGAAGAGTCATAGTTAACCGCTGTTACATTACATTTAACATAGCGTTTACCACTGTCCGACAATGTGTTTCCAAAGTTACACGTAGTTTATAAGCTCTGCCCACCCGCAGCGGAAGTAAAGGAGTACACGCACGCACCTTAGTGATCATATGTCGAGCCGGATCCTACCTCTAAAATTTTTGATTTTGAAGGAAATGAGTCGGCTAAACTGTGGTAGGTGAGTGAAGAGTCATAGTTAACCGCTGTTACATTACATTTAACATAGCGTTATCCACTGCCCGAAAATATGCTTCCAAAGTTACACGTAGTTTATAAGCTCTGCCCACCCGCAGCGGAAGTAATATATAGTACACGCACGTTAGTGATCATATGGCGAGCCGGATCCTACCTCTAAAATTTTTAATTTTGAAGGAAATGAGTCGGCTAAACTGTGGTAGGTGAGTGAAGAGTCATAGTTAATCACTGTTACATTACATTTAACATAGCGCTTTCTACTGTCCGAAAATTTGCTTCCAAAGTTGCACGTTTATGAAAGGCTCGTGCCCTTCGTCGCGTAATGGAAGTTCAGCAGCCCGGCGCACGTATATTGAAAACCGGATCCTACCTCTAAAATGTTTAATTTTGAAGGAAACTAGTCGGCTAAACTGTGGTAGGTGAGTGAAGAGTCATAGTTAATCACTGTTACATTACATTTAACATAGCGTTTTCCACTGGCCGAAAATTTGTTTCCAAAGTTACACGTAGTTTATAATCGCTGCCCACACGCAGCGGAAGTATATAGGAGTACACGCACGCACGTTAGTGATCATATGTCGAGCCGGATCCTACCTCTAAAATTTTTAATTTTGAAGGAAATGAGTCGGCTAAACTGTGGTAGGTGAGTGAAGAGTCATAGTTAATCACTGTTACATTACATTTAACATAGCGTTATCCACTGTCCGAAAATTTGTTTCCAAAGTTGCACGTTTATGAAAGGCTCGTGCCCTTCGTCGCGTAATGGAAGTTCAGCAGCCCGGCGCACGTATATTGAAAACCGGATCCTACCTCTAAAATGTTTAATTTTGAAGGAAACTAGTCGGCTAAACTGTGGTAGGTGAGTGAAGAGTCATAGTTAATCACTGTTACATTACATTTAACATAGCGTTTTCCACTGGCCGAAAATTTGTTTCCAAAGTTACACGTAGTTTATAATCGCTACCCACACGCAGCGGAAGTATATAGGAGTACACGCACGCACGTTAGTGATCATATGTCGAGCCGGATCCTACCTCTAAAATTTTTAATTTTGAAGGAAATGAGTCGGCTAAACTGTGGTAGGTGAGTGAAGAGTCATAGTTAATCACTGTTACATTACATTTAACATAGCGTTATCCACTGTCCGAAAATTTGTTTCCAAAGTTACACGTAGTTTATAATCGCTGCCCACACGCAGCGGAAGTAAAGGAGTACACGCACGCACGTTAGTGATCATATGTCGAGCCGGATCCTAGCTCTAAAATTTTTAATTTTGAAGGAAACTAGTCGGATAAACTGTGGTAGGTGAGTGAAGAGTCATAGTTAATCACTGTTACATTATATTTAACATAGCGTTTTCCACTGTCCGAAAATTTGCTTCCAAAGTTACACGTAGTTTATAAGCTCTGCCCACCCAAAGCGGAAGTATAGGAGTACACGCATGCACGCACGTTAGTAATCATATAGCGAGCCGGATCCTACCTCTAAAATTTTTACTTTTGAAGGAAATTAGTCGGCTAAACTGTGGCAGGTGAGTGAAGAGTCATAGTTAACCACTGTTACATTACATTTAACATAGCGCTTTTCACTGTCCGAAAATTTGCTTCCGAAGTTGCACGTTTATGAAAGGCTCGTGCCGTCCGTCGCGTAATGGAAGTATAGCAGCCCGGCGCACGTATATTGAAAGCCGGATCCTACCTCTAAAATGTTCAATTTGGAAGGAAATTAGTCAGCTAAACTGTGGTAGGTGACTGAAGGGTCATAGGTAACCCTTGTTACATTACATTTAACATAGCGTTATCCACTGTCCGAAAATTTGCTTCCAAAGTTGCACCTAGTTTATAAGCTCTGCCCACCCGCAGCGGAAGTAGGAGTACACGCACGCACGTTGGTGATCATATAGCGAGCCGGATCCTACATCTAACATTGTTAATTTTGAAGGAAATTAGTCGGCTAAACTGTGGTAGCTGAGTGAAGAGTCATAGTTAACCACTGTTACATTACATTTAACATAGCGTTTTCCACTGCCCGAAAATCTGCTTCCAAAGTTACACGTAGTTTATAAGTTCTGCCCACACGCAGCGGAAGTAGGAGTACACGCAAGTTGGTGATCATATGGCGAGCCGGATCCTATCTCTGAAATGTTTAATTTTGAAGGAAATTAGTCGGCTAAACTGTGGTAGGTGACTGAAGAGTCATAGGTAACCCTTGTTACATGACATTTAACATAGCGCTTTTCACTGTCCGAAAATTTGCTTCCGAAGTTGCACGTTTATGAAAGGCTCGTGCCCTCCGTCGCGTAATGGAAGTATAGCAGCCCGGCGCACGTATATTGAAAGCCGGATCCTATACCTCTAAAATGTTCAATTTGTAAGGAAATTAGTCAGCTAAACTGTGGTAGGTGACTGAAGAGTCATAGTTAATCACTGTTACATTGCATTTAACATAGCGTTTTCCACTTTCCGAAAATTTGCTTCCAAATTTACACGTAATTTATAAGCTCTGCCCACCCGCAGCGGAAGTATATAGGAGTATACACGCACGCACGTTGGTGATTTATGGCGAGCCGGATCCTACCTGTAAAATGTTCAATTTTGAAGGAAATTAGTCGACTAAACTGTGGTAGGTGACTGAAGGGTCATAGGTAACCCTTGTTACATTACATTTAACATAGCGTTATCCACTGTCCGAAAATTTGCTTCCAAAGTTACACGTAGTTTATAAGCTCTGCCCACCCAAAGCGGAAGTATATACACGCATACACGCACGTTAGTAATCATATAGCGAGCCGGATCCTACCTCTAAAATGTTTACTTTTGGAGGAAATTAGTCGGCTAAACTGTGGCAGGTGAGTGAAGAGTCATAGTTAACCACTGTTACATTACATTTAACATAGCGCTTTTCACTGTCCGAAAATTTGCTTCCGAAGTTGCACCTAGTTTATAAGCTCTGCCCACCCGCAGCGGAAGTAGGAGTACACGCACGCACGTTAGTAATCATATAGCGAGCCGGATCCTACCTCTAAAATTTTTACTTTTGAAGGAAACTAGTCGACTAAACTGTGGTAGGTGAATAAAGAGTCATAGTTAACACATTACATTTAACATAGCGTTTTCCACTGTCCGAAAATTTGTTTCCAAAGTTACACGTAGTTTATAATCGCTGCCCACACGCAGCGGAAGTATATAGGAGTACACGCACGCACGTTAGTGATCATATGTCGAGCCGGATCCTACCTCTAAAATTTTTAATTTTGAAGGAAATGAGTCGGCTAAACTGTGGTAGGTGAGTGAAGAGTCATAGTTAATCACTGTTACATTACATTTAACATAGCGTTTTCCACTGTCCGAAAATTTGTTTCCAAAGTTGCACGTTTATGAAAGGCTCGTGCCGTCCGTCGCGTAATGGAAGTATAGCAGCCCGGCGCACGTATATTGAAAGCCGGATCCTACCTCTAAAATGTTCAATTTGGAAGGAAATTAGTCAGCTAAACTGTGGTAGGTGACTGAAGGGTCATAGGTAACCCTTGTTACATTACATTTAATATAGCGTTATCCACTGTCCGAAAATTTGCTTCCAAATTTACACGTAATTTATAAGCTCTGCCCACCCGCAGCGGAAGTATAGGAGTATACACGCACGCACGTTGGTGATTTATGGCGAGCCGGATCCTACCTGTAAAATGTTCAATTTTGAAGGAAATTTGTCGACTAAACTGTGGTAGGTGACTGAAGGGTCATAGGTAACCCTTGTTACATTACATTTAACATAGCGTTATCCACTGTCCGAAAATTTGCTTCCAAAGTTACACGTAGTTCATAAGCTCTGCCCACCCAAAGCAGAAGTATATACACGCATACACGCACGTTAGTAATCATATAGCGAGCCGGATCCTACCTCTAAAATGTTTACTTTTGAAGGAAATTAGTCGGCTAAACTGTGGCAGGTGAGTGAAGAGTCATAGGTAACCCTTGTTACATTACATTTAACATAGCGCTTTTCACTGTCCGAAAATTTGCTTCCGAAGTTGCACGTTTATGAAAGGCTCGTGCCCTTCGTCGCGTAATGGAAGTTCAGCAGCCCGGCGCACGTATATTGAAAACCGGATCCTACCTCTAAAATGTTTAATTTTGAAGGAAACTAGTCGGCTAAACTGTGGTAGGTGAGTGAAGAGTCATAATTAATCACTGTTACATTACATTTAACATAGCGTTTTCCACTGTCCGAAAATTTGTTTCCAAAGTTACACGTAGTTTATAATCGCTGCCCACACGCAGCGGAAGTATATAGGAGTACACGCACGCACGTTAGTGATCATATGTCGAGCCGGATCCTACCTCTAAAATTTTTAATTTTGAAGGAAATGAGTCGGCTAAACTGTGGTAGGTGAGTGAAGAGTCATAGTTAATCACTGTTACATTACATTTAACATAGCGTTATCCACTGTCCGAAAATTTGTTTCCAAAGTTGCACGTTTATGAAAGGCTCGTGCCCTTCGTCGCGTAATGGAAGTTCAGCAGCCCGGCGCACGTATATTGAAAACCGGATCCTACCTCTAAAATGTTTAATTTTGAAGGAAACTAGTCGGCTAAACTGTGGTAGGTGAGTGAAGAGTCATAGTTAATCACTGTTACATTACATTTAACATAGCGTTTTCCACTGGCCGAAAATTTGTTTCCAAAGTTACACGTAGTTTATAATCGCTACCCACACGCAGCGGAAGTATATAGGAGTACACGCACGCACGTTAGTGATCATATGTCGAGCCGGATCCTACCTCTAAAATTTTTAATTTTGAAGGAAATGAGTCGGCTAAACTGTGGTAGGTGAGTGAAGAGTCATAGTTAATCACTGTTACATTACATTTAACATAGCGTTATCCACTGTCCGAAAATTTGTTTCCAAAGTTACACGTAGTTTATAATCGCTGCCCACACGCAGCGGAAGTAAAGGAGTACACGCACGCACGTTAGTGATCATATGTCGAGCCGGATCCTAGCTCTAAAATTTTTAATTTTGAAGGAAACTAGTCGGATAAACTGTGGTAGGTGAGTGAAGAGTCATAGTTAATCACTGTTACATTATATTTAACATAGCGTTTTCCACTGTCCGAAAATTTGCTTCCAAAGTTACACGTAGTTTATAAGCTCTGCCCACCCAAAGCGGAAGTATAGGAGTACACGCATACACGCACGTTAGTAATCATATAGCGAGCCGGATCCTACCTCTAAAATTTTTACTTTTGAAGGAAATTAGTCGGCTAAACTGTGGCAGGTGAGTGAAGAGTCATAGTTAACCACTGTTACATTACATTTAACATAGCGCTTTTCACTGTCCGAAAATTTGCTTCCGAAGTTGCACGTTTATGAAAGGCTCGTGCCGTCCGTCGCGTAATGGAAGTATAGCAGCCCGGCGCACGTATATTGAAAGCCGGATCCTACCTCTAAAATGTTCAATTTGGAAGGAAATTAGTCAGCTAAACTGTGGTAGGTGACTGAAGGGTCATAGGTAACCCTTGTTACATTACATTTAACATAGCGTTATCCACTGTCCGAAAATTTGCTTCCAAAGTTGCACCTAGTTTATAAGCTCTGCCCACCCGCAGCGGAAGTAGGAGTACACGCACGCACGTTGGTGATCATATAGCGAGCCGGATCCTACATCTAACATTGTTAATTTTGAAGGAAATTAGTCGGCTAAACTGTGGTAGCTGAGTGAAGAGTCATAGTTAACCACTGTTACATTACATTTAACATAGCGTTTTCCACTGCCCGAAAATCTGCTTCCAAAGTTACACGTAGTTTATAAGTTCTGCCCACACGCAGCGGAAGTAGGAGTACACGCAAGTTGGTGATCATATGGCGAGCCGGATCCTATCTCTGAAATGTTTAATTTTGAAGGAAATTAGTCGGCTAAACTGTGGTAGGTGACTGAAGAGTCATAGGTAACCCTTGTTACATGACATTTAACATAGCGCTTTTCACTGTCCGAAAATTTGCTTCCGAAGTTGCACGTTTATGAAAGGCTCGTGCCCTCCGTCGCGTAATGGAAGTATAGCAGCCCGGCGCACGTATATTGAAAGCCGGATCCTATACCTCTAAAATGTTCAATTTGTAAGGAAATTAGTCAGCTAAACTGTGGTAGGTGACTGAAGAGTCATAGTTAATCACTGTTACATTGCATTTAACATAGCGTTTTCCACTTTCCGAAAATTTGCTTCCAAATTTACACGTAATTTATAAGCTCTGCCCACCCGCAGCGGAAGTATATAGGAGTATACACGCACGCACGTTGGTGATTTATGGCGAGCCGGATCCTACCTGTAAAATGTTCAATTTTGAAGGAAATTAGTCGACTAAACTGTGGTAGGTGACTGAAGGGTCATAGGTAACCCTTGTTACATTACATTTAACATAGCGTTATCCACTGTCCGAAAATTTGCTTCCAAAGTTACACGTAGTTTATAAGCTCTGCCCACCCAAAGCGGAAGTATATACACGCATACACGCACGTTAGTAATCATATAGCGAGCCGGATCCTACCTCTAAAATGTTTACTTTTGGAGGAAATTAGTCGGCTAAACTGTGGCAGGTGAGTGAAGAGTCATAGTTAACCACTGTTACATTACATTTAACATAGCGCTTTTCACTGTCCGAAAATTTGCTTCCGAAGTTGCACCTAGTTTATAAGCTCTGCCCACCCGCAGCGGAAGTAGGAGTACACGCACGCACGTTAGTAATCATATAGCGAGCCGGATCCTACCTCTAAAATTTTTACTTTTGAAGGAAACTAGTCGACTAAACTGTGGTAGGTGAATAAAGAGTCATAGTTAACACATTACATTTAACATAGCGTTTTCCACTGTCCGAAAATTTGTTTCCAAAGTTACACGTAGTTTATAATCGCTGCCCACACGCAGCGGAAGTATATAGGAGTACACGCACGCACGTTAGTGATCATATGTCGAGCCGGATCCTACCTCTAAAATTTTTAATTTTGAAGGAAATGAGTCGGCTAAACTGTGGTAGGTGAGTGAAGAGTCATAGTTAATCACTGTTACATTACATTTAACATAGCGTTTTCCACTGTCCGAAAATTTGTTTCCAAAGTTGCACGTTTATGAAAGGCTCGTGCCGTCCGTCGCGTAATGGAAGTATAGCAGCCCGGCGCACGTATATTGAAAGCCGGATCCTACCTCTAAAATGTTCAATTTGGAAGGAAATTAGTCAGCTAAACTGTGATAGGTGACTGAAGGGTCATAGGTAACCCTTGTTACATTACATTTAATATAGCGTTATCCACTGTCCGAAAATTTGCTTCCAAATTTACACGTAATTTATAAGCTCTGCCCACCCGCAGCGGAAGTATAGGAGTATACACGCACGCACGTTGGTGATTTATGGCGAGCCGGATCCTACCTGTAAAATGTTCAATTTTGAAGGAAATTTGTCGACTAAACTGTGGTAGGTGACTGAAGGGTCATAGGTAACCCTTGTTACATTACATTTAACATAGCGTTATCCACTGTCCGAAAATTTGCTTCCAAAGTTACACGTAGTTTATAAGCTCTGCCCACCCAAAGCAGAAGTATATACACGCATACACGCACGTTAGTAATCATATAGCGAGCCGGATCCTACCTCTAAAATGTTTACTTTTGAAGGAAATTAGTCGGCTAAACTGTGGCAGGTGAGTGAAGAGTCATAGGTAACCCTTGTTACATTACATTTAACATAGCGCTTTTCACTGTCCGAAAATTTGCTTCCGAAGTTGCACGTTTATGAAAGGCTCGTGCCCTTCGTCGCGTAATGGAAGTTCAGCAGCCCGGCGCACGTATATTGAAAACCGGATCCTACCTCTAAAATGTTTAATTTTGAAGGAAACTAGTCGGCTAAACTGTGGTAGGTGAGTGAAGAGTCATAATTAATCACTGTTACATTACATTTAACATAGCGTTTTCCACTGTCCGAAAATTTGTTTCCAAAGTTACACGTAGTTTATAATCGCTGCCCACACGCAGCGGAAGTATATAGGAGTACACGCACGCACGTTAGTGATCATATGTCGAGCCGGATCCTACCTCTAAAATTTTTAATTTTGAAGGAAATGAGTCGGCTAAACTGTGGTAGGTGAGTGAAGAGTCATAGTTAATCACTGTTACATTACATTTAACATAGCGTTATCCACTGTCCGAAAATTTGTTTCCAAAGTTACACGTAGTTTATAATCGCTGCCCACACGCAGCGGAAGTAAAGGAGTACACGCACGCACGTTAGTGATCATATGTCGAGCCGGATCCTAGCTCTAAAATTTTTAATTTTGAAGGAAACTAGTCGGATAAACTGTGGTAGGTGAGTGAAGAGTCATAGTTAATCACTGTTACATTATATTTAACATAGCGTTTTCCACTGTCCGAAAATTTGCTTCCAAATTTACACGTAATTTATAAGCTCTGCCCACCCGCAGCGGAAGTATAGGAGTACACGCATGCACGTTAGTGATCATATGTCGAGCCGGATCCTACCTCTAAAATTTTTAATTTTGAAGGAAATTAGTCGGATAAACTGTGGTAGGTGAATGAAGAGTCATAGTTAATCACTGTTACATTACATTTAACATAGCGCTTTCTACTGTCCGAAAATTTGCACGTTTATGAAAGGCTCGTGCCCTCCGTCGCGTAATGGAGGTTCAGCAGCCCGGCGCACGTATATTGAAAACCGGATCCTACCTCTAACATTTTAAATTTTGAAGGAAATTAGTCGGCTAAACTGTGGTAGGTGACTGAAGAGTCATAGTTAACCACTGTTACATTGCATTTAACATTGCGTTTTCCACTGCCCGAAAATGTGCTTCCAGAGTTACACGTAGTTTATAAGCTCTGCCCACCCGCAGCGGAAGTATAGGAGTACACGCATGCACGTTAGTGATCATATGTCGAGCCGGATCCTACCTCTAAAATTTTTAATTTTGAAGGAAACTAGTCGGATAAACTGTGGTAGGTGAATGAAGAGTCATAGTTAATCACTGTTACATTACATTTAACATAGCGCTTTCTACTGTCCGAAAATTTGCACGTTTATGAAAGGCTCGTGCCCTCCGTCGCGTAATGGAGGTTCAGCAGCCCGGCGCACGTATATTGAAAACCGGATCCTACCTCTAACATTTTAAATTTTGAAGGAAATTAGTCGGCTAAACTGTGGTAGGTGACTGAAGAGTCATAGTTGACCACTGTTACATTGCATTTAACATTGCGTTTTCCACTGCCCGAAAATGTGCTTCCAGAGTTACACGTAGTTTATAAGCTCTGCCCACACGCAGCGGAAGTATAGGAGTACACGCACGCACGTTAGTGATCAAATGGCGAGCCGGATCCTAGCTCTAAAATGTTTAATTTTGAAGGAAACTAGTTGGATAAATTGTGGTAGGTGAATGAAGAGTCATAGTTAACCACTGTTACATTGCATTTAACATAGCGTTATCCTCTGTCCAAAAATTTGCTTCCAAAATTACACGTAGTTTATAAGCTCTGCACACACGCAGCGGAAGTAATATATAGTACACGCACGTTAGTGATCATATGGCGAGCCGGATCCTACCTCTAACATTTTAAATTTTGAAGGAAATTAGTCGGCTAAACTGTGGTAGGTGACTGAAGAGTCATAGTTAACCACTGTTACATTGCATTTAACATAGCGTTTTCCACTGCCCGAAAAGCTGCTTCCAAAGTTACACGTAGTTTATAAGCTCTGCCCACACGCAGCGGAAGTAGAGGAGTACACGCATGCACGTTAGTGATCATATGTCGAGCCGGATCCTACCTCTAACATTTTTTATTTTGAAGGAAATGAGTCGGCTAAACTGTGGTAGGTGAGTGAAGAGTCATAGTTAACCGCTGTTACATTACATTTAACATAGCGTTTTCCGATGTCCGAAAATTTGCTTCCAAAGTTACACGTATAGTTTATAAGCTCTGCCCATGCACCCGCAGCGGAAGTATAGGAGTATACGCACGCACGTTAGTGATCATTATGGCGAGCCGGATCCTACCTCCAAAATGTTTAATTTTGAAGGAAACTAGTCGGATAAACTGTGGTAGGTGAATGAAGAGTCATAGTTAACCACTGTTACATTGCATTTAACATAGCGCTTTCCACTGCCCGGAAATCTGCTTGCAAATTTACACGTAATTTATAAGCTCTGCCCACCCGCAGCGGAAGTATAGGAGTATACACGCACGCACGTTGGTGATTTATGGCGAGCCGGATCCTACCTGTAAAATTTTCAATTTTGAAGGAAATGAGTCGGCTAAACTGTGGTAGGTGAGTGAAGAGTCATAGTTAATCACTGTTACATTACATTTAACATAGCGTTATCCACTGTCCGAAAATTTGTTTCCAAAGTTACACGTAGTTTATAATCGCTGCCCACACGCAGCGGAAGTAAATGAGTACACGCACGCACGTTAGTGATCATATGTCGAGCCGGATCCTAGCTCTAAAATTTTTAATTTTGAAGGAAACTAGTCGGATAAACTGTGGTAGGTGAGTGAAGAGTCATAGTTAATCACTGTTACATTATATTTAACATATCGTTATCCACTGTCCGAAAATGTGCTTCCAAAGTTACACGTATAGCTTATATGCCCACACGCATCGGAAGTAATATATGAGTACACGCACGTTAGTGATCTTAGCGAGCCGGATCCTACCTCTAAAATTTTTAATTTTGAAGGAATTTAGTTGGCTAAATCGTGGAAGGTGTGTCAAGAGTTATAGTTAACCCTTGTAACATTACATTTAACATAGCGTTATCCACTAAGATTTGCTTCCAAAGTTACACGTACTTTATAAGCTCTGCCCACACGCGTATAGACCTATGGTCAAACTGTCCAACAATTAAAACGATCATTTTTTGACCTCGTTTCCTTTTGGTCAAACAAGTGTTAGCCTATAATTTGAAAGTGGCAATACCCAACAGTCACACTAGAGGGGGAATGAGCCGGAATGCCGTCGGAATAACAATTATTCGTATATTCCGGGATATTCGAAGTGCATTTTGAAAATTATGACTGCATTCTGAGTGCATTCCAAACATTTGGGCCCATTCTTGTGGCCGGCCCGAATGTTTTGCTCATGCTCAAAACATTCGAGGTGCATTCGAAGAGGAGAAATATCGAACGGCATTCGAAGTGTATTCTAACTGCATTATAAATATTCTTACGGCATTCCAACAGAATTCGAAACATTCTGATCGCGTTAGAGGGAAAAATCATAATGGCCGGCAAGCCATGGCAATCCTGCCAGAATGTCCCGAATGTGCCTCGAATGAGCCGGAATGCACCTCGAGTGCATCTCGATTGCTGCCGGAATCTATTTCGATATTAAAATAGTTCAGCTGGAATGCACTTCGAATGCCTCTGAATATTTCGATTGCCGCTCGAATACATCTCGAATGCAGTCGGAACGATTGGCCCTTGAATGAGTCCGGACGTAATTCAGAACACCACCGAATCGGATAAAAACGCGGCTAGCTGCCGCAAAGCAACATGGTCCAGGGGGTCCATGGCTGAGACTGATGAAAATGCTAGATTCGGCAGCGTTTGATACCCTATCGGGGACCATTCCGGTGGCATTCTTGTACACTCGGGACATTCGTGTTACATTCTAAGCACATTCAAAGTACATTCTAAGTATTCGAGCTGCATTCTCTTTGAATTCTTAGACGTTCGAAACATATTCGGCGGCTATTCCGGGAGCGTTCTGACTGCATTTGAGGTGAATTCGTACAGCATTCGAGGCACCTTCTAACCAGACTTCGGGTGGTATTCGGGCAGCAATCGAACCGCACTCGTACGGCATTCGAAGTGCATTCTTAATATTCTTAATTCTAACAGCATTCTAGGTATTCCTACTGTTTTCCAACTACATTTGAACTGCGTTCGAAAGCTAATACACCCGGAATGTGCAAGAATCATTCGAGGCGGGTTCGAAGCGCATTCTAAGTATTCGAACGGCATTCTTACAAAGCTGTAAGAATGTTGGTCAGTTTGAAATTCCCGCCCGAATGTGGCACGAAATTTGAAAAGTTTTCATTTCGGCTTGTTCTGCTTGATTCCTGCTAATTCCAATAAGTGTGACGGGGGCTTAAGAGACACCAGTATGAAATTATGGTTGGATATGGTAAAGCTGCACACAAATTAAGACGATGATCTTTGACCTCGCTCCTTATTTTTCAAACAGATGTTGGCCCACAATACATGGTAAAACATACCAGAATGGGACAGTGGCATTACATGTATGGTTGGGTATGGTCAGGCTGTACAAAGATTGAAGACTATACAGTGTATGTCCTCCGACCTCGTTTCCTATTGGTCAAACAGATGTTGGCCTATAATTTAAAAGTGGCAAGAGATACCACGATGAGGTCATTGGCATTATGTGGTCAGGCATAACAATAAAGTTGATGATATTTGACTTCGTTTCCTATTGGTCAATCGGATGTTCGCCTGCGTTTTGAAAGTGGTGAGATATACTATGACGGGATTAATGCGTTTTATCTTGGACGTGCAATTGGCTTGGATTAACACAAAAAAGGATAATGACCAATGACCCTAAATTTTTATTTTAATTGTAATAATGCGGAAAAGCCCTGCATGTGTTTATCTCATAATATAACGGATTCGGCCAAAACAGACATATAAGTTGACATCTCTGACATGGCTCACACAAAAACAAATATATCAAAACCAAACATCGTGGTTTTTGTCGACGTAACAAACAATAATTATAGTTTAATAAATATATTTTTATCGGATGCATAGTTGTAGAGTTCATCGCAGTACTTTCGCCATCTATTTAGTATATTGTCCGTGCTTCTCAGCAAATTTGGTTGACGTTTTCCTCCGAACGAATTTTTAAAGCATTTTATTTATTTTAACGACAAAACATCATACTTTGTATTTTAGGCTTCGGCAACCCTGCGAAAAACGCCGGGTTTTTTTGGTATGCGGCGCGCCCTCTGGACTGGTGGTCTGTCAGATCTCTTTTCTTCTGTCTCAGAATATTTGGCATGGCCATCGGTATGGAGGTCGCATTGTGCGCTGCGCGTTGCAGACCAAGCACGGGAGGTCAGACTTGAGCAGGTCTACGCCTTGAATTATTGGCAAATAATTCTAAATATTGACAGCAATTTTTCGATAACTAAACGTTGGTCAATTTTTTTCGTTGATGTCTAATTTAAAAAATAATTTTTATGTTTCCAGAAAATTATCAATAATTTTTTTTTTCAAGGTGCCACACTCAGAATGTACATACCATATACAGTTGAAGTCTACATACATGTACACCACTACTATCATCACTCATAGTAAACAGGACTACCCGAACCATTGCAAGGTGTGCAAGCTATGTTTTAAGTACTGCAAGCGCGTGAGAAATTCCAAAAAATCACTACTTTAGTAAAGAATGTTACAAAAATGGTGACAACGCAAGTTTAAGAACACCAGTTGTAACACAGTTGTATATGTAAACTTCTGACAACAACTGTATCTACTTCTTTTCTTTCATCCTGAGAATCTTTCCATTATTATCTTCAATTACAGCAGAGTTTCCGCGCTTCCTATCGCTTGTCAGAATTCTTTGCGCTTATTACACTTTTTCCAAACTTCTTCTGTGATCCATGATTTCTTGCCGGTCTTCTTCTTCCCCAAAACTTTCATTGCCGATTCATTCATGCACTTCTTGAATCCTTCTGTCTGCTACCATCCAGCAACAACAGGGATGCGAACCTTCCACCAAGTTCAGCTTGGAACTCTCTTGCAATGTTTGGGTCCTTCATTCACCTTTTCAAGGTGGTACTTAAGGCAGAATTCAACAATTTTAAATAATTTCCTTTCTACACGTATATAACATTGTTCTTGTTATCGAACAGGGACGACGAGGCACGTTTGACGTCACTTTCCTGGCTGTGGTCTGGAAATGTTCCTTTCTCTGTTCACAGCCGGTATTTGTTCCATTAACGTAACACGTTCAGCAACGTTCATAAAATATGCCAACCTTGTCTAACGTTTCGCTTCAGCAAAAAGCAGGTAGCTCTCTAAATGTCAAAGGGTGAAAACCATTCTTTTAAGAACCATATAAGAGACAGCTCGTTTTGGAGTGAATATTTCGCTCTTTTAGAGTGCTTTTTCACTCTATAAGAGAGTTAAAACACACTCTAAATGAGTAAAATATCCACTAAAAAGAGTGAAATTATCACTCGAAAACGAGCTGTCGTTTATGCTCTTGAAAGAGTGATTTTCACTCTTTTACATAGAACGTGTCCAAATTGAATATCGACGTTGTCATTTTAACGGTATATGACCAGACTTTCGGCAACATGATTAACATCCGTAGGCCCTATAGCACGTCCGGGGAGCCGTTAAAACCGTGTATTATAGTTACTTTGTGACCAAAATTACGAACAACAAAACCTCACGTAAATTACATGCAGTCACCCGCTGTAGGACCATCGAACCCGCCATTTGCCATCGGCATGCTCGATGGTCGAGTGCTGCCTGGCATGCAGGAGGCCAGGTCGTCGGTTCCCCGAGCACGCTAGAGATTTAGTGTGTCTTCGGGAAACGCACTTATATGGTGCATACCACGTCGTGAATGTGGAAAATGTATACTTAACATCATTTGGACTGACGCAATAATTCCTTATAGGCCTACTTCTCCCACTGTGCGATTTTTGCCACGAATTTCCTACGAATTGGTACGATTACCAGAGACTGTCTATAGACTCTACACACAATCGTACCAAGTCGTACCCAATCGTAGGAAATTCGTGGCCAAAATCGCACAGTGGAAGGCCCGCTTTAAGCGGGCCTCCCACTGTGCGATTTCGGCCACGAATTAGGTACGATTAGCTACGATTTGGTACGATTGTGTGTAGAGTGTATAGGCAGTCTCCGATAATCGTACCAATTCGTAGGAAATTCGTGGCAAAAATCGCACAGTGACGATTGTGTGTAGAGTCTATAGGCAGTCTCCGATAATCGTACCAATTCGTAGGAAATTCGATTGGGTACGATTTGGTACGATTGTGTGTAGAGTCTATATAGACAGTCTCTGGTAATCGTAACAAATCGTACCAATTCGTAGGAAATTCGTGGCAAATATCGCACAGTGGGAGGCCCCCTTTAAGCGGGCCTCCCACTGTGCGATTTTTTTCACGAATTTCCTACGAATTGGTACGATTACCAGAGACTATCTATAGACTCTACACACAATCGTACTTAATCGTAGGAAATTCGTGGCCAAAATCGCACAGTGGGAGGCCCGCTTTACACTCTAAAAGAAACTTAGTCAAAAATAACTAGTCTAGACAATAAAGGGTCAGCTAGGTGCAGTAGTTTGAGTAGATTTTCTAATCAGGAAGACTGAAATCTTTGTAACGTCATACTCAAACAGATATCTATAGTTCAAACAACTACCAGGTGGAATGGCATAATATGTCCCATTTTTCCTTGTCCCAAAGCTGTCAGATTACTATGGTTTAAATAATTTGCAGTTTCCCCAAATTTTACTTCACGAGTTGACAAGAAAAGCTCGACTAAAAGTGTTGGTAGCAATGCACCACACGATTCTCCCGTTTACAATCATATGGTACTTTTGTCGGAGAAGATTTTTGTAGAAGATTATTTTTTTTACCATTCACAAAAACCATGCATTGATTTTTAAATTTTCTCGCGGGAAAACACATAATAATAATAATGTACGCATTAACAGCGCCGTAATAGCATTGTGCCGATATCCGTATAGCGTTGTGATGAGCAGTGCTGTCACTTTAATTCTTCCATTTATTAAATTCTTTTGTCGACAACGCCATGAATTTCCCGACAGTAGCATGATTTTGCCGACAAAAATGAATAATGAGGGTGGGGCTGCTACGATATTTTGGTGTCCTGCGACGAAAAATAGCGTCGTAGAGGACTGTCGTGAGGTTTTGGTCTGGATCAAAGTCAAAATGTTGTCTTGGGTATTTTTTTCGCTCGTGGCCATGTCGTACGACTGTCCTACGACATGCGTACAATTATCGCACGATTTTAGGGTGACTCTTCACTCACCTACACAGTTTAGCCGAGTAATTTCCTTCAAAATTTAAAATTTTAGAGGTGGGATCCGGATCGCCATATGACCACTAACTTGGTCCAATATTTCTTCCGTTGCGTGTTGGCATAGAGCTTATAAACTAGGCCTACGTGTAACTTTGGAAGCAAATTTTCGGACAATGAAAAACGATGTTAGTGTAATTTAACAGGAGTTAACTATAACTCTTGATACACCTTCCACAGTTCAGCCGGCTAATTTCTGTGAAAGTTTAGAATTTTAAAGGTAGGATCCGGCTCGCCATATGATCACTAACTTGGGTGTATAGGCCTACTCCTATTCCGCTGCGTGTGGGCAGAGTTTATAAGCTATACGTGTAACTTTGGAAGCAAATTTTTGGACAGAGGATAACGCTATGTTAAATGTAATGTAACAGGGGTTAACTATCACTCTTTATTCACCAGTTAAGCCGACTAAATTCCTTTAAAATTTAACATTTTAGAGGTAGGATCCGGCTCGCTAAGATCACTAACGTGCGTGCATGTACTTCCGCTGCGTGTGAGCCGAGCTTATAAACTACGTGTAACTTTGGAAACAAATTTTCGGACAGTGGAAAACGCTATGTTAAATGCAATGTAACAGTGGTTAACTATGACTCTTCAGTCACCTACCACAGTTTAGCCGACTAATTTCCTTCAAAATTGAAAATGTTAGAGGTAGGATCCGGCTCGCCATATGATCACTAACGTGCGTGTACTATATATTACTTCCGCTGCGTGTGTGCAGAGCTTATAAACTACGTGTAATTTTGGAAGCAAATTTTTGGACAGAGGATAACGCTATGTTAAATGCAATGTAACAGTGGTTAACTATGACTCTTCATTCACCTACCACAATTTATCCGACTAGTTTCCTTCAAAATTAAACATTTTAGAGCTAGGATCCGGCTCGCCATTTGATCACTAACGTGCGTGCGTGTACTCCTATACTTCCGCTGCGTGTGGGCAGAGCTTATAAACTACGTGTAACTCTGGAAGCACATTTTCGGGCAGTGGAAAACGCAATGTTAAATGCAATGTAACAGTGGTTAACTATGACTCTTCAGTCACCTACCACAGTTTAGCCGACTAATTTCCTTCAAAATTTAAAATGTTAGAGGTAGGATCCGGTTTTCAATATACGTGCGCCGGGCTGCTGAACTTCCATTACGCGACGGAGGGCACGAGCCTTTCATAAACGTGCAACTTTGGAAGCAAATTTTCGGACAGTAGAAAGCGCTATGTTAAATGTAATGTAACAGTGATTAACTATGACTCTTCATTCACCTACCACAGGTTAGCCGACTCATTTCCTTCCAAATTTAAAATTTTAGAGGTAGGATCCGGCTCGACATAATCACTAACGTGCGTGCGTGTACTCCTATACTTCCGCTGCGTGTGGGCAGAGCTTATAAACTACGTGTAACTTTGGTAGAAATTTTTGGACAGAGGATAACGCTATGTTAAATGTAATGTGTTAACTATGACTCTTTATTCACCTACCACAGTTTAGTCAAATAATTTCCTTCAAAAGTAAAAATTTTAGAGGTAGGATCCGGCTCGCTATATGATTACTAACGTGCGTGCGTGTACTCCTATACTTCCGCTGCGGGTGGGCAGAGCTTATAAACTACGTGTAAATTTGGAAGCAAATTTTCGGACAGTGGAAAACGCTATGTTAAATGCAATGTAACAGTGATTAACTATGACTCCCCAGTCACCTACCACAGTTTAGCTAACTAATTTCCTTCCAAATTGAACATTTTAGAGGTAGGATCCGGCTTTCAATATACGTGCGCCGGGCTGCTATACTTCCATTACGCGACGGAGGGCACGGGCCTTTCATAAACGTGCAACTTCGGAAGCAAATTTTCGGACAGTGAAAAGCGCTATGTTAAATGTCATGTAACAAGGGTTACCTATGACTCTTCAGTCACCTACCACAGTTTAGCCGACTAATTTCCTTCAAAATTAAACATTTCAGAGATAGGATCCGGCTCGCCATATGATCACCAACTTGCGTGTACTCCTACTTCCGCTGCGTGTGGGCAGAACTTATAAACTACGTGTAACTTTGGAAGCAGATTTTCGGGCAGTGGAAAACGCTATGTTAAATGTAATGTAACAGTGGTTAACTATGACTCTTCACTCAGCTACCACAGTTTAGCCGACTAATTTCCTTCAAAATTAACAATGTTAGATGTAGGATCCGGCTCGCTATATGATCACCAACGTGCGTGTGTGTACTTCCGCTGCGGGTGGGCAGAGCTTATAAACTAGGTGCAACTTTGGAAGCAAATTTTCGGACAGTGGATAACGCTATGTTAAATGTAATGTAACAAGGGTTACCTATGACCCTTCAGTCACATACCACAGTTTAGCTGACTAATTTCCATCCAATTTGAACATTTTAGAGGTAGGATCCGGCTTTCAATATACGTGCGCCGGGCTGCTATACTTCCATTACGCGACGGAGGGCACGAGCCTTTCATAAACGTGCAACTTCGGAAGCAAATTTTCGGACAGTGAAAAGCGCTATGTTAAATGTCATGTAACAAGGGTTACCTATGACCCTTCAGTCACCTACCACAGTTTAGTCGACTAATTTCCTTCAAAATTGAAAATTTTACAGGTAGGATCCGGCTCGCCATAAATCACCAACGTGCGTGCGTGTATACTCCTGTACTTCCGCTGCGGGTGGGCAGAGCTTAAATTACGTGTAAATTTGGAAGCAAATTTTCGGACAGTGGAAAACGCTATGTTAAATGCAATGTAACAGTGATTAACTATGACTCTTCAGTCACCTACCACAGTTTAGCTGACTAATTTCCTTCCAAATTGAAAATTTTAGAGGTAGGATCCGGCTTTCAATATACGTGCGCCGGGCTGCTATACTTCCATTACGCGACGGAGGGCACGAGCCTTTCATAAACGTGCAACTTCGGAAGCAAATTTTCGGACAGTGAAAAGCGCTATGTTAAATGTCATGTAAAAAGGGTTACCTATGACTCTTCAGTCACCTACCACAGTTTAGCCGACTAATTTCCTTCAAAATTAAACATTTCAGAGATAGGATCCGGCTCGCCATATGATCACCAACTTGCGTGTACTCCTACTTCCGCTGCGTGTGGGCAGAACTTATAAACTACGTGTAACTTTGGAAGCAGATTTTCGGGCAGTGGAAAACGCTATGTTAAATGTAATGTAACAGTGGTTAACTATGACTCTTCACTCAGCTACCACAGTTTAGCCGACTAATTTCCTTCAAAATTAACAATGTTAGATGTAGGATCCGGCTCGCTATATGATCACCAACGTGCGTGCGTGTACTTCCGCTGCGGGTGGGCAGAGCTTATAAACTAGGTGCAACTTTGGAAGCAAATTTTCGGACAGTGGATAACGCTATGTTAAATGTAATGTAACAAGGGTTACCTATGACCCTTCAGTCACCTACCACAGTTTAGCTGACTAATTTCCTTCCAAATTGAACATTTTAGAGGTATAGGATCCGGCTTTCAATATACGTGCGCCGGGCTGCTATACTTCCATTACGCGACGGAGGGCACGAGCCTTTCATAAACGTGCAACTTCGGAAGCAAATTTTCGGACAGTGAAAAGCGCTATGTTAAATGTCATGTAACAAGGGTTACCTATGACTCTTCAGTCACCTACCACAGTTTAGCCGACTAATTTCCTTCAAAAGTAAAAATTTTACAGGTAGGATCCGGCTCGCTATATGATTACTAACGTGCGTGTATGCGTGTACTCCTATACTTCCGCTTTGGGTGGGCAGAGCTTATAAACTACGTGTAACTTTGGAAGCAAATTTTCGGACAGTGGAAAACGCTATGTTAAATGCAACTTAACAGTGGTTAACTATGACTCTTCAGTCACCTACCACAGTTTAGCCGACTAATTTCCTTTAAAATTGATAATTTTATAGGTAGGATCCGGCTCGCCCGATGATCACTAACGTGCGTTAGTGATCACTAACGTGCGTGCGTGTACTCCTATTCTTCCGTTGCGGGTGGGCAGAGCTTATAAACTAGGTGCAACTTTGGAAGAAAATATTTGGACAGTGGATAACGCTATGTTAAATGCAATGTAACAGTGGTTAAATATGACTCTTCAGTCACCTACCACAGTTTAGCCAACTAATTTCCTTCAAAAGTAAAAATTTTAGAGGTAGGAATGGATCCGGCTCGCTATATGATTAGTAACGTGCGTGCGTGTACTCCTGTACTTCCGCTGCATTACGCGACGGAGGGCACAAGCCTTTCATAAACGTGCAACTTTGGAAGCAAATTTTCGGACAGTGGAAAACGCTATGTTAAATGTAATGTAACAGTGGTTAACTATGACCCTTCAGTCACCTACCACAGTTTAACCGACTAATTTCCTTCAAAATTAACAATGTTAGAGGTAGGATCCGGCTCGCCATATGATCACCAACGTGCGTTAGTGATCACTAACGTGCGTGCGTGTACTCCTATTCTTCCGTTGCGGGTGGGCAGAGCTTATAAACTAGGTGCAACTTTGGAAGAAAATATTTGGACAGTGGATAACGCTATGTTAAATGCAATGTAACAGTGGTTAAATATGACTCTTCAGTCACCTACCACAGTTTAGCCAACTAATTTCCTTCAAAAGTAAAAATTTTAGAGGTAGGAATGGATCCGGCTCGCTATATGATTAGTAACGTGCGTGCGTGTACTCCTGTACTTCCGCTGCATTACGCGACGGAGGGCACAAGCCTTTCATAAACGTGCAACTTTGGAAGCAAATTTTCGGACAGTGGAAAACGCTATGTTAAATGTAATGTAACAGTGGTTAACTATGACCCTTCAGTCACCTACCACAGTTTAACCGACTAATTTCCTTCAAAATTAACAATGTTAGAGGTAGGATCCGGCTCGCCATATGATCACCAACGTGCGTGCGTGTACTCCTACTTCCGCTGCGGGTGGGCAGAGCTTATAAACTAGGTGCAACTTTGGAAGCAAATTTTGGGACAGTGGATAACGCTATGTTAAATGTAATGTAACAAGGGTTACCTATGACCCTTCAGTCACCTACCACAGTTTAGTCAACTAATTTTCTTCAAAAGTAAAAATTGTAGAGGTAGGATCCGGCTCGCTATATGATTACTATAACGTGCGTGCGTGTACTCTTATACTTCCACTGCGGGTGGGCAGAGCTTATAAACTATACGTGTAACTTTGGAAGCAAATTTTCGGACAGTGGATAATGCAATGTTAAATGCAATGTACCAGTGATTAACTATGACTCTTTAGTCACCTACCACAGTTTAGCTGACTAATTTCCTTCAAAATTGAAAATTATACAGGTAGGATCCGGCTGGCTATATGATCATTAACGTACACATGTATGTGTGAGCATGTTATAGTCGGCTCCATGGTTGGGTTTCTTGGACTATATCATGATCTACAGAGTTAAATCACGAAAAATGTAAAACCAAGAACAATAAAGACGACAAGGGCAACGTTTACACATGCCCACTAACAAAAGCGGCAATTTACACAGATTAAGGGTCATTTCAAAAGAAAGATCCGGCGTGCATGGGAAACAATCAGGAGAAACAATTTCTTTTTTATTAGTGGCCTGCACTTCACAATGCATTGGGAGCATTGACGGGTCAGTATCTCTTCGGAAATTTCACTTTGTGGAATGGCGATGTGCTGTATGATTAAAAAACGGGGCCGTACATGGTGGTAAAAGGTATGTAAGCGTAATTAGAAGTCAAACAAGGCACTTTCTGTTCGTTAAATAGCAATTTTTGAAAAAGATCCGGAAGATCCGGAAGGATCCGGAAGGTCCGACTTATACATACTGCCTCAACGTAGGCCTACCTGATTCTGACCATCATGTTCAGACTAGACTAGGCTGCGAAACTGCAGTGCATAGGCGCCGACTTTATCCTGGAGAGTAGGAACGCGACGTCGTTGACGAAGATGAACGAATGCAAGCAAAATCGATCGTGCCAACTTGTTGTTGTCTTTGGTGTTAGCATTTCTTCCTCCATGGTGTTAGCAGACGAGAATCTTGTTCAAAGTCCAAAAAGGCAAAGAGAACAAACAAGTGCGTTTGTTTACACAACTTGATCAAGATCAGACTGTTGTTGTTGTTGTAAGTTAATGGAACTTATGGCAATCCGTGAAGATCAGACTGAGTGAGTGCAGCTTTTTACTAGTCGATTTTGTTCAGCGCCCTCAAGATTAATAAGAGTTTAGACTGGTTTCAGGACCTCATATACTAGATTGGTTCCCGATCCCATCGCTTATTGCGAAAATGTTCTCCTATATGTGGAATATGTGTACGAGAGCAGATTCGAACTCGCAACTCTTGATTGACAGTCCTACGTTTTACCACTAGACTGCTACCAATCAACTCGCTGGACCTCGTTTTCTTCCTTTTTTAAACAACTCCTGAGGGCGTTGTATAGATCGGAATATTCATATTCATATTCATATTCATTTGAACCAATCAGAAGCAGATACAATTCTCAATAGAGCTCCTGCACGAGCGGCCATGATAGGGGGCAGGTTTTCTTATTTAAATTATGTAACAATAGAATTCAACCACAAAGCACAAAATAGGCCTACTCAGCAGGACACATATGGTAACAATGTGACTGCCCCATGTCATGGCCGCCATGCAAAGGTATACTCTCAATCAAAGGTGCACCCAAGTAAATAGGCTAGGCAGAGATCATATCCGTGCACCGAGCTCATTAATATTTTGTATGCCCGCAAATTCTTCTTTATTTAAGAGAGATGCGAGCTGGTCTTGTAACCTGTGGTCTTGTGTAAAATATGGCCATCGCCGTGATGTGGGGTATTTTTTCTTCCAACTACATGTATAAACATTTTGGACAATGTAGCTCCTAAAAGTGGCCTATAGGCCTATAGTTTTGCGTAGCCGTATGTGCCTTTGCTCCATACTTTGGGACGGATTACCACAATAAAAATTAACAGAATTAAAAAAGAAGAGACTTCATGAGTATTTTGGTTGTTGTCCTGAGAGAGTTGAGTAAATTGAAAATTGGGCATTAGCATTGGTTCCAATGGGAGCCCTATTTACTTGTCTGCAACCCTCAACCCTCCTAGAAATAAATACGCTTCCGGCTATATAGCGCCCAGCTTAGGGCGGTGGGTCGGGTGGCCGGAGCGTACGGTACATGCAAAGCGAACATGACAAACAATGCCCTGCCTAGACAATGCAGGCGCGGATCCAGAGGGGGATTTGGGGGGTAAAAATCTCCCCATGACTGGCAACCCTCCCCCAAATTTAAACAAAAATTGTGGTTTTTCTTGGGGGGGCGGTCTGGTCATTACGTCATGCATTTATTTTTAGAAGCGCATAACCCAGTCTTTGTGAAAGACGGTCTAAAAGCAAATTTAAACCTTGTCTGCATCGTATCGCCTAGTCCAGATTCTGGACTATATTATTGCGATATTGGATCGTAGCGCGGCCGACTGCAGAGGTGCTTTGTGGTTCTATTGTTACATCATTTAAATAAGAAAACCTGCCCCCTGTCATGGCCGCCGGTGCAGAAGCTCTATAGAGGAGATCAGACGACTTGGCATATTCTCTGTCCATTTGATTTTGCAACATTCGGTTAAATAAATCTATAGTTTACAAAGACTATACACATTCAAGTATCGAGTCTCCTAACAAAATAGAGACGTTTATTCCGTTGTTATATACCTATATCTACAATAATTATACATACATAACTCTGCTGGATATTTCTTTCAAAACATTGTTTTGTGGGTCCGTCTATTTAAAAAAAAAAAATCTTCAGACCTATTTTTTTCTTTGCTCATATTTTCTCACAAAAAGAGAAGTTTTATAATTAATAAAGTAAGGAGATTAAATATATTAATATCTTACAGGACATTTTATACACTAAACAATAAATGTATCATATGTCTATTTGTTTAGAACAATCTATCTCGAAAAAACCAACTTCGTGATTTAAACATCGATATATAATCACTGGATGCAAAACGACGTCTAAAATTGAAGCCACCGTCCGCCATTGTACTCCCCAAATACAATACCTTGCCTAGACTGGTCATGCTGTCTTCACTAGTCTACATGTGTTAAGTGGAATGCAAGCGATCGCATGGACCGGGGAGCAGTCTAGGCAAAGCATTGTTTGGGGAGTACAATGTCGGCCGGCGCATGGCTTCAATTCTCGTATATAGCCAACTGATATTGCATACATCATCCAGTGATTATATATCGATGGATTTAATGGTAGAACACATCATTTGCAGTGAACCGTTTTTTTTACGAGTTGAAAAGAAAAACCTTACTAAAAGTGTTAATAACAATGGTACCAAACACCACATGATTTCATTTCAGTCCAAAATGGTATTTTGGGTCATTGACTCGCAATCCTAAGTGGAAACTTGGGGTTGTGGGTTCGAACCTCCCCGGCTGCGGTACCTGTGCCCTTGAGCAAGGCACTTAACCACACTTGCTCCATCCTGGATGTAAAGCCGTTGGTCCAGTGTGTTAGTTAATGCACAAGCATTCTTTCGTGAAGAGCAAGGGGATTCCACGGTTTCTCTGGCCATTTCTAATTTCTAATTCATCATGGGTTTCCTCACGCTTGTGCGTGACAGTGCGATGGGCACTTTAGAGGAATCCTTGGTATGAATACCAGAAAGAAATAATAATAATAATAAAAACTGCATGGATTTCAGATGTTTTCAAAAGTATGTGGCTGAAATTTCTACAAGGCAGTTTTATCAACACAGGCTTCTAATCACAAGTGGAAATAACGCCCCTTTTAACAGTTTACCAATCATGTGTTCTACCTTTAAGATAATACGATGTTTCTGTTACAAGGTAATCAGCAAAGAACCTCTCAATAACAAAGTTTGACTAAACCGAATTTCTTTTAAATTCTTAGTATGAGCCTAATTCTGTTCTCAATTTTTATCAAGGTCAAAAAGATATTTGTAAGAAAATACAACAATTATCTTTACATCCCACAATCAAACCCCAGTATACAAGGACAAAACATTGTTTAATAGTAAAATTTGTATGACAGTTGTGCAAAAAGTGTCGACTTTGTACAAATTCACAAAATTTACTACAGTGGGGAGAGCCAGTGTAATAAACTCCTCAAAAAAGGTTCGGAAAGTCAAGTTTGACTGACGATTTCTCTCTTGTTACTAAATCATTTCCCTTGAATTTGGTATCATTAGAAAGCCCTGTTATTCCTCTTTACAGTGATGTGTCATTTGTTATTATTAATCAAATGGGGGATGTGCAGTATAGCGGAATACAGGGGTGGGTGGAAAGTGAAATGTCACAAAGATCACTGCTATTGTCGTGCAGTGCATTCCTCTTTTGCTTGGAGGATGGGAATGTGTTGATGCACTTTTTGACAATAGCAATGCATTTTGTGACATTTCACTTTACACCCGCCCCCGTATTCAGCTGTGCTGCACATCCCCAAATTGCTTAATCATAACAAATGACACATCATCGTAAAGAGGAATAACAGGGCTTTCCAATGATATAAAATTATTTTGCAACAAGAGAGAAATCGTCAGTCAAACTTGACTTTCCGAACTTTTTTTGAGGAGTTTATTTAAAGGAAGACTTATTTTTTTCTAAACATAACTGCATATAATGGTAAAATTGTGATAAAGTCAAACATGGATTTGTACTTTTAAAAACCCCATTTAACCGGGGGCACCGTTAAGAATATTTGCAGAGATCCACTACAAGGGGTAAGTTTCGTCGTTTTTAGACTTATTTCAAGTCTGACTTCGTGTACAATGTGCCAGTTATGCATAGGGTACTTCTCATAATTGGTGAAGTATACGCGATCTTAGATTTGAAATAAGTCTAAAAACGACAGGATGTCTACATTTTCTTACCGGTATCCCCTGGTTTAAATGTGAAAAAAAAATTTCCTTCGAAAATAAAACAATGGAATTCACCATGTTTAAAGTTGCATTGCCCGTGTTTCGGTGAAAGGATTAAAAAAAATTATTTACACAAGCGAACGAATTTAGAAAGCTTACGTGTCTCTGTAACGAAAAATATCAAAAACTTAAATTTCCGACGTCGGGAATTGGAGATACAAGCCTTTTTCTTGAAACGTGCTTCACATGTTGTACATGTGCGCGTATGCTCATATGTACATAGTATGTGTACAATGTACACATGTACGCGCACATGTACATTTACGTCATAACCCTGTCGATTAAATGACCTGCCAGCCTTTTAATCATTTCTTGTTTTTAATCGACTGGCATTAATCCTTGACGGATTTTTACGTTCTTGGTACCAAATGAAAGCTGATAACTTTTTCTATTCTAGAAAAATACCTATTTAACTTTAAACAAAAAATTGTACGCCCAAATCGGCCCAAACACGGGCAGTGCAACTTTAACTGAAAACCTCATTTAGTTTAGTAAAAAATATTGACAATGATGAAAACTGGGTCTAGTTTGTTGAGTAATGCACTTAAAAATTTCCAGATACCACAACATTTTCACAATAAAAAATGTCGTGTGATAAAGCAAAATTGGTCTAAAGTAGGCCCCGATCAATTTTGTAGGTCGCTTGTAGTGTAAACGCTATCCGAATACAGATTCGGCAATTTCCTTTGGCGACATCCGGGAGGCCATCGTTTGGCGCACTTAATTTTGTGGGCGTGCGTGATAGAATGTACGCCACTTACTGCTTTCATGACTTCTCATTTTGACCTTTCACACCCCAGGGTCCCTCGCATCGGTATTTGCGGCACAAAAGGTGGGTTGAGATGTAGTCTAAACATGGCAAATTGCCGAGTTTGCGGTTTGCTCTGCGGTTGCAATAAAAATGCCGAATCTGTATCCACCTTCGCCCGTTCGAGTGTAAACGCGGTGATAGAGACAAGACATTTTGCCTCTCATTTTCGAAAAAAACTAAACCAACAATACATAGAAATATAAAATTCTTTAAACTCAAGTTAAGGTTTTTTTTCTTCTAAATTACCTCGAAATGTAACATTTATATACATATATATAACATTTGGTTACTCCATGCAGACAGCTGAGGGTTAAATACCTGTCAATAAGCGACTTGGAAATTTCTCATTTTGCTTTCTTTACGTCAATTTATGCACATTGACTCGGGGATAACAAGTTACTTTTTGCGTGCCAATGAAAATTTAGATAGTGTTTTCGGTGTCCCTCACATTTTTGCTCTAAATAGAGCTTGTCCAGATTTTTCCAGAAAGTAGATTTCGTTCTAACCCAACCCAACGATCATATAAAATATCTCCTCAAAATACTATCCATGGGAAGAAAATTTGCAATCTCCAATTTGGATGTGGAAGCAAAAATGTTGGTGTAATCACTGCACTGCTTTATGGAACGGATAAATTAGTTTACAAAAACACAGGTGGTTTTTGACGATATCCTTTAAAAATATACGGATTGAGAATGCGAAATTTTAGAATGGTAATGACAATTTATATGGTATCAAAATCTCAACACCCATGGGAAAAATGGGTGGGTCAAAAATGTGATCTGGACACGCTCCTTTGAAATTCATTAAAAAAATTGTCGCTTATTTGAAGAAACACTTTTCCGCACTGTCCCACTTTTTTTGCGTATGCTTTTCGATTGAGCTATTCTGGACTAATCTCAGAGGTCAACTGCGAAAAGTGACAAATGCGCAGGCCCAGTAATAAAACTTAAAAGTCGCTTCTTGTTAACCCCGTCCCTCTCTAGAAATCCCAAGTAAGACATCGTTTACACATTTTTCAAACTAAAATGGACAACTGTGATGTGATCAAGCTAATTTATACTTTTGTCAGCTTCATCTACAGCTAATTTTCTGTTTCGTCAAAAAATCATTTGATTTGAAAAAACACAGAAAATTTTTTTTGTTTGAAATGATGTCTGCACACAGATACTCACAGTTACCCAAAATTTTACTTCACGAGTTGACAAGAAAAACCTGACTAAAAGTGTTGACAGCAATGGTAACAAACACCACATGATTTTTCCCGTGTAAAATAGTACCTTTATGGGCAAAATTGAAAACCAAATGTGCCTTTTAAAAAATATTTCTGCAGACAATTTGTTTACCATTCATTCAACACAAAAACCATGCATGGATTTTTAAGGTTTTCTGAAGTATTACTGCATCTATGTGGCTGACATTTCTACAAGCAGTTTATCAACATTATTCTTTAGTTATGTAAAGTTCTTATTCCTGTGTTTAAAGGTTTTCCAACCATGTAATCTATTCTTAAAATCAAAATCACAGACAAATAACTCTTGTAGCTTGATCACATCACAATTATTCTTAACCAGGGATTCTAAAAATTGGGACATTTTAATATGGTACATGGGGCGGGGTGGGGCGGGGCAAGGGTGGGGCGGGGTGGGGCGGGGCAAGGGTGGGGCGGGGCAAGGGTGGGGCGGGGCGGGGGCAACAATTGACAGGTACCTCAGCTGTGACCCCTTTTCAGTTGTCATAAACTGCCGTCGTCTAACCTTGTATCTACGTTCTTCATGGATTTACGAACTGTGGACTCTAGTTTCTTGCGTGCTCGCCTCTCTTCGTCAAGATCCCGTTTAAGTCGTTTTGTCTCATCAACAAGGTCTTTGACTTGGTCTCGAAGGGCGTAGACTGTATCAATCAGACTCCTGCGGAAGGGGTTTGGTCGAGAGGGGTGGGGAAAAAAGACGACGAATAGTTTTTACAAGATGTTCATAAATTAGACTTTTGTAACATTTGTATACGGTAATGGCCGGTGCCCCGAACTCTTCACTGTCAAATAGAGGTGCAGTGTAGAAAGTCACATACTATGCGGTTGTTGCTACGTGGTGCAAGCCATTGCCTAGCAATCAACAATCTGGTTGCTTTATGCCATTAAGTGAACAGGGTATTGATTCAGTACTTCACACTCGCCACAGCAACACAAATTTAGTCTGGTCAAGTGGATACTAAGTTTGCATGTGAAACGAATTACGTCAGTACACCACGCGAAATGCGCAAAAGGCTAATTACGGAACGACTGCATTAAGAGCCACTGAGGCAAGGTGCGCCACTCTGCCTGATGTGCCTCCTTAGCTCCTGCACTTCAGGGGCTGTATGGGAGACGCGCAGATTTTAGAGGTCATCTCATCCCACGCAGTTTCAATCAGGTTGAAAACCCAACAAAATGGGTTTTCTGAGAGCCCTTAACTGCAGGATTCTCCCATAAACAGCAAAAGTAATTTCATTACCATTTCAGCTTACACAAAATAGTCTAGCACATGTAGGCCTACCTTAATATCAAAGGTCAAAGGTTAATATTAAAAGAGCAACAGAATGCAAAAACTCAACTAAAGCCATGCTTTGGATAAAAAGTCGCCATTCCATGGTAAATATAACGTACAGGCCTCGCAATGCAATAAACATCAGCCAAACGTCTACGTCGAACTACCAGCAAATGCATTGGGGCATTTTGTGCACATTCCACGTACGTACCTGCGGTCAACGTTTGACGTTCTTCAGAAAGTTCTTGCAAGCCTACACGGATTTAGCATAGACAGGAAGTACTTAGGATTGTGCGTAGGTTACCACAATAACCAAAACATGCAGTTAAAAAACAGGCACACATGCAACTATTCAGGCCCAAAATACCCATGCGAAAGTTTAACGTGTACACCCACTTTCATATCAGCCAGGCAACAGTTGCGTTGGGCATTATTATTTTTTATAACACACCTCTTTCTGATTCTTTATCCCGACTGGCTGAAACGCAGTCACGTGGAGTTCACTAATCTAGGCTAGTGCATGAAATTTGCACCAGCGATTTAACGAAACATTTCGTAGCTTGCACAATTTTGAAAATGGCATAAGCCCTATAGGCTTGCGTGTAATTATCACATGAATGTACGCAATAAAAAGTTGCGCAACTTGGCTTACGCAGTGCGTAAGGATTCGTGAAATTGGCTGCTGGAGGTTGCAAACTGGGTCAGGGAACAGCAACTTGGAAACTAAAACTAGAAAGCCAGAGGTTTCCTTTAACTGATGAACTTCCTCTTGTTGAACTGCTTATTGTTGAAGTGCTTAATGATCAAAATCCTATTGTTTAAAAACCTACATGTACATGTATTGTCTAAATGTCTATTGTTGGATTGGTTTTTATAACTGCATTGATATTTTGGCCAGTTGTGTTATAAAACACATATGGACTTGCATAATTCGGTCACCAGTACACACCTATTATGGGCCCCTTGGGACTGTGAGTGACCACAAGAGGGTCCTATTTCTCCCCAGGACGGCCTCGGGGAAATAGGACCCTCATGTGGTTATCACAGTGCAAATTTCGTGCACTAGCTTGAGACTTTTTCCCACTAGACAAAATCTCAGGGGTGGCCCAGGGCAACGCCGGGGTAAAAATAAGCCCTGATTCCCACTTGCAAGTCTCACCTCTGCGCCACCCCCGAGATTGCTCATTCCCAGGGCGAGTTCAACCCTGCTCGGGACCAGGGTTGAAAAATTTAGCCCCGGGGCGAGACACTTTCCCCGGGGTGAGAACGTTAGTGGGAAAAGGGGAAGGGGCGAGTTCTCACTTGTTCAAGTGAGGGATGAGGTGCCGATCTCCGGGGCGAGTTCGCCCCGGGGCGAGATTCAGAACAACAAGTGTGAATCGACGTGGGGTTAAACTCCGGGGCGAGTCACCCCGGGGTGGCCCCGGGGCGAGTTCGCCCCGGGTTTGACGTTCTAGTGGGAAAAAGGCCTCTAGATTGGTGAAACCCATGTGACTGCGTTTCAGCCAGTTAGGATATTAAAGGAATTGGAAATACATGTAGGCGTGTTATAACAGGCAATAGTCAAGTTGCAAGCAGTAGCGTTGGGGCTTGGCATGCATCGTGCAGCGTTACCTGGATAGGGGGTGAGCGACATGCGCGATGGAAGGTGCGCATGACGGTGTCCCAAACGTTGTGGGGTGAGCTGAAAAAATGGGATCGGATTGGGCAAATCTTCAGAGATGGCATCATTTGGGACAAGGTGAACATAGGAATGGAGGAGGGGAGAGGGAGTGCGTGCCCGTCGCAAGTCTGTTGCAAGCCCATCCTAAGCATGTTATTTTTCTGCAGTACACATGGTCAATTGCAGGGAGATATTGCTTCTAATTGGTCCAATCCCCATGCATATGTTGCATACTTAAATACGTTTTGTCATAAACCTTAACATAAACCCACACAACACTCTTTTTCTCAATTAATCATGAAACAACCGAATTGTGATTCGAGGCAGATTCAAACTTGCAACTCTGAATTGATAGTTCCACGTCTTCACCACGTCTTCACCACGTCTTCAACAAGCGACTCGGCAACCCATCAATTTTCTTTCTTTTGTCTCTTAATTTAACAACTCCATGAGGGCGCTATATAAAGAATATAAATATTCATGAATATTAGCATAATCATGATGGGAAACTTGCAATATGATTGGTTAATTTCTCTTCCATAGATGATGTGTACTGCAGAGTCTGTCCCAAGCCCAATCCAATGTCCGCTGGTAATGTTCAAATCAAGCTATTTAAACGAACTAAAATAATGACATTTTTACCACATTTTCAGAACGTATTGCAGCCTTATACAGGATAACAACACAACTTTGTTTATGGTCCACACAATTACAGCAGTACAGTATAGTCCAACGAGAGTATACTGAGCTTAACAATGCCGTCAGCACAAACAGTGGTGTAAAATAATTAGCAAACGAGAGTTGCCAGTTCAAACTGTTTTTTCATAAAAAATATTTCTGAAAAAATTGTTGTATTAATAAGTGTTAATTTTAGAACATGAAGGTAAAGAAAAATTCAGAAATTTAGTTGGGAAATGTTAAGCCATAAGTGAGACAATTATAAACACATTTTGAAGAATATATCGGTGTTAACACTTCACAGCCACCAAATGCTAGGCATTTAAAAGCACCACCACTGCAGGAAATTAGTAAGATTTGACATTTGTTTGGTGAGTTTTGGAGCTGGAAAATAATTTGGATCAAAACACAGACGTAACAGGACTATGACACACACACCAGATTTTTCACTTTAAAAAGAAGGGGCAACACTTGTTCGAAGTTATTGACAAAAAAATATTACCGATGTATTCCCTTTGCATAAACCTTCATTAGAATCAGAGAATCTTGTTTTCAACATCGACAACCCGATTAATTTTGATGATAATGCAACTATGTGCTGCGCCATATTTGAAATTTTGAAAGGGATGACGACATCAACCATGCAACGATTGCATGGTTGACGTCAAGATTGATGCCTTGTTTCCCCGATTCCCATATGAAATTAAGTACATGTATGTACAAATCTGTTGTGTCCCGACTCACGCCCTCTCAAGTCCGAGCGCCGAACTGCAAAAGATGGCGACTTACATGACGCGTACAGAGTTAGGCAACCCTTTTATTTTATTTTATTTATTTACCACATCCAACAGCGGAGGGACCGCCAATTACAGGAATGGGAGCAAGTGTGGTTGAGTGCCTTGCTCAAGGGCACAGGTGCCACAACCCGTCGCGGCCCGGAATCGAACCTACATTCTAGTACTAGCACAGGAACTTAAGTTCGACGCACTAGACCGCTCGGCCATAACACCCCACAAGTGTTGCCCCTTCCTTTAAGTTAGCCGCCACCACCGAAATAGACAACATGTTATGCCACACAGATATCTTTTTGTGTACATATAAAAGCAGAAATAAAGCACAGTAGAAAATGAAGTAAATTTTTTGGAGGTTGATTTGGAGGGTGAATTTCGAGTTCTGGGAAAGCGTCACTCACTTTTCTTCGACTATGGTTTCATTTCCTTTGGTCTCTTCGTGAATTATCTTCTCTTCCTCGGCCAAAAAGACGTGAGGTACGGGGTCAATCGGAACTGCAGCAAAGCAAGGCAAGAAAGTCCAAGTCAAAAAAGCCAATGGCTCACAAAATACCTCAAAACTCCGAGGTCTGGGAGAGGCAGGGCAAAGGATTGGCTTATTTTTCAATGTTTTTGCTTCTTTTATAGAGCAGCCAAACTGCTCTTTCCGAGCGTGAGGAAGACACGGAGGAAAAGAGACCAAATTTAAACTATCGAATTCGGGGAAAATTACTGCCAATTCTGTACCCTGTTTGTTAAGCAATCTAACCCACAATGACAAAGGAGATATTTTCCAACAAGCTAAAATAATTCTATATTATCCTAAACCCAAGGACTGTAAATGATTTACAGGCAGAAAAAAACTTTGAAACTGATTCGACAAAAAAAATAACTATGGAGAAAAAAAATCAGAATTTGATTCAAAAACTCCTAAATAACTACCACGTAAGAGAGCTTTCCAAAACATTTTTTTTTTAAACATCCCCTGCAACTAAAAATTGTGACAAATTAACAAAATTCCATGCACTTGAAATCAAAGCATAATTTTTCCAGTGCAATTTTGTTTGTATACTGACAACAGAGTATCAACATCAAAACCCGGCAGTACCCAAATACCGCCTGGAATTTTCATCCAAACTTGGGATGACAGAAAAATCGTAAGGGCCTTATCGGGATTCAAACCCGAGACCTCTACTCACTAGGCAATTGAGCTGAGCTATAAGGCACAGTTGGTATACTCCCTCAGGTTTTCCCTATGGAACCAATTCTACTCTGGGTGTTGCATGGGAACGCAACTGGGCAAAGTAATGAACACAACATCTGTCATGGTGCCTGATCACCATTGAAATAAAACAACCAAACTTGGGATGACAGATAAATCGTAAGGGCCTCTGACTCACTAGGCATATGTTCTACCAGCTGAGCTATAAGGCACAGTTGGTATACTCACTCGGGTTTTTTAATAGGCCTAGATTCATCACTAATCCATCCGTTATGGGTGCAAAAACTCAACCCGGACTAGGTAACACCCAACTAATTTCTCAGTTTATTAAACGCAGAGAGAAATTACTTCCAGGCCCGACTTTGGATGAGAGAAAAATTGAATGGGTCTTAATGGGATTCTAACCCAAGACCTCCGACTCAACAAGCTCCAACTCAATGAAGCTTGGTTGCTTCATTTCAATGGTGATTAGGCACCATACAAAATTTAGCATTCGTTCTAGAACCATGCAACTGCAAGCTCTAAAAACCTAACTATCACATTTAAGATCTCTTATTTTAGATCTCATTTCATTTTTCTGGCAATTTTTCCCCTATTTAGCAAAGAGAACAATAGTCTTGGTTAGCAACCCGCTTGTTCTGCAAAGTTACAGCTTCTTTAGTTAATGAGTGTGACTGTTAGCACAGCAGAGAGATTTTGCAGAAAGTTTAGACCAAACAAAAAAAAGAATCAGTTCAATGAAATTTGCATTTTGTTTAAAAACGAAACACAGTCAGACAAAAACAAAAGCCTTAAGAGTAAACAAAAAGCTAAAGTAGACAGATTGAGAACAGTTTAGAATTAAGACAGGCTAGATATAAAAAGCCTCCTTCCAAAATTTCCTCTTGTGAATAAAAACGCAGAACGGCATCTGTTGCCTACGGAGTACTGTGGTCAAGCGGTTTGGGTCATGGAATCGATACCTTCAGTTGGACAAATCAAAACAAACGGCGTGATGGGGCGTGCACACCGCGCCGGCTGTACCGACAATACTCCCACGCTCTCGCAACTGGCGCACCACGCCTAGCGTGTGCACCAAGTTCGTGACAATCAAGCCAGTGTTTTACCCCTAGACACCGATATACCTTAATCCTAAAACACATATACAGTAGGTATTTTTAAATCAATTTTAATATTAAAACCTCATCGACGTTCTCAATGCATCATGGGATTATACGACAAAAAATTGCCAGCGAAGTGCGCGTAAAACTATTAGGCGCAGGCCAACTTGGCAACTTTATCACTTATTTTCACGAAAACCAAGAGTTCAAGAATCAACCTCTCACCACTTTTTCTTTGATACATATCAAACATACTGACATACTGTCCCAAAACAGATATGGTGCAAATGTGAGAAATCATCAGGGATTCCCTTCGTGGCGGGGGAGTCTATATACACGGACTCGCAGTGCAGCACACTCAATCCAACCACGCCGTGCTGATACTCGCGTGTTGCATTGCGCATGCCGAGCAGCGAGCGCGGTACTCGGACTCTCTCACTATGAAGGGAATCCCCAATGATTTCTCACATTTGCAACATTTCTGTTTCGGGACCCGTTGGTCAATATGTTTAATATCTCTCAAAGAAAAAATCCCGAAAGATTGATTCTTGAACTCTTTTTGGTTTTTGTGAAAATGAGTGAAAAAGTTGCCGAGTTGGCCTCCGCCTCGTAGGTTTATGCGCACTTCGCTGGCAACTTTTGTCATCCAATCCCATAATGCATTGAGAACGTCGATAAGGTTTATTTTACTGAGGAATCATAATTCCATTCGGATTCAATTCTAAACAAAATTTGCCACTAAATCTGAAAAACACGATACAAAATACTGCGAAATTTGCAAATTCTTCATCCATTATCATTCAGAATCACTGGGCACTTCTTGGAATCGCCAAAATAATGGGAATCGATTCCTCCGTTTCCCAACTTGGAATAGATTCTAGTCAACTCCCAGTGGATTTACCCAAGCCTATTGATCACAATCAAATGACGTCACTTCCTACAAATCGCCACATGCATCGGCTGTGCCGTATTTTGAACAACACGCGCGCGTGTTTGGAACATATTACAGCTTGTGCGTGCGCGTACTTGATATTGTTTAGTACGCAGTAGTACTTTTTCCAACGAAGATAGCGTCTGTGAACGTGATCAATACAACGAAACGATTTCTGTATTTTTCCCGAAATTTGATTGAGTTTTATTCTTTATGACTATCTCTTCCTACCAAAATTTTCGGCGACATTTTTATTTTAATACTCCGCAGTTTTTCAAATTAAAAAGAGGGATGCAGAATGACAAACGTAATGGAACGGATTTCAAACAGTAGCCAATCGCCAAACGCGGACATGCACTGTTTACAATCCGTGCACGTACAGTGAAATTTGAATGCCCACAATGTACTGACAAGCATCCTGATTGGCCCAGAGCGACGACAAGATTTCTGTCGCTGCTTACAACAGGGACTCGGATTACAACAGGGACTCAGATGCACGAATAGAGGCCTTTATCATTGTAGGCTTTATCAAGAGGATGAAGCCTACTACAATACTTGACCGAGTTCAGATTTTTTTAGACTAAAGTGTTTTTGACACTTACCCGAGTTGATGGTATTCCGTGAGCCGGCGCTGGTACAGTAAGCTTCGATCACTTTCAATATGCGATTGTCTTCCTCCAATACTTGGCTGTCGATGCCTTTGTGGGCGGAGCTATCCAGGGGGAGGGTCTTACTCTTTTCGGCTGCGTGGGAGGGATAATAAGAATCGGTGTTACTAAAGTAAGGGCAAATTTGTTAAACGTTAATTGTCTGTCCGAGGGACAATTTCAATTCGAAGGAGCGTGCCCAGATCACATTTTTGACCCACCCAATTTTTCCATGGGTGTTGAGATTTTGATGCCATATCAGTAAGCCACGCCCACGTACAAACGCGTCTAGCAACATCAAAGTGCGCAGAATCATTAGATTGTTTGGATTATCAAAAGACCACGTGGATGACCATTGTCCTTCGAAGTGATTGGTTGGTGGGAATATCAGGAGCTTGAACGCTTCCGGTTCTGTCTATTTTTCTCATTACCATTCTGAAATTTCACGTTCTCAGTACGTATATTTTCAAGAATATCATAAAAAAAACACCGATGTTTTGTAAACACTATCCGTTCCATGGATTTCTTTTCATGGATAGTGCTTATATGATTGAAGAAGCTCCTTTAAATAAAAAGGATGGTTTTCTCAGTTTTATTTTTTTTTTTGAGTTTTGGTTTGAAATATGGGTAACAAAAATATGACTTGCTCCTAAAGATTTGAATCTTGAATCGAGGTTTGTTCTTGGAGACTTGAAAGTTGAATTGAAACTCATTCTTAAAGACTTAAGCTCGATTCGAGACTCGCTCTTTAAGACTTTAATCAAAAAATGGGCGATTCCAGAAAATCAGATTTACATTTTTGTTTTATTTATTCACCACATCAAACAGCAGAGGGACCGCCAATTACAGGAATGGGAGCAAGTGTGGGTTGAGTGCCTTGCTCAAGGGCACAGGTGCCACAAACCGTCGCGGCCCGGAATCGAACCTACATTCTAGTACTAGCACAGGAACTTAAGTTCGACGCACTAGACCGCTCGGCCATAACACCCCATTTTAGAGACTTTGAGGGTTTGTAATGCTTCACGTAAGCATCCTTGATGGAAGTGTAATTCCTGAAAAACTTATTGTAATGCCATTCTCAATATGCGTGGTACATTCCCTCAAAAAAAACCTCGGTTTCGGATACATGTACTCACCGAGTACATTTGAAACCAAGGGGTGTTTTTTTACGCTTAATGAAAATAGTAAATTATTCAGTTTTTCCAGGAAGTACACTTCCATCAAGGATGCTTGAAGAACATGCATTTAAAATCAAACAACTTGAATACGTGAAGCATTACAAGCCCTCAAAGTCTCTAAAATGTATCAGGGTTATAGTCGAGTCCATCACAAGTCCTCACAAGCCTTCACAAGTCCTTGGGTCTTAATTCAAGTCACAAGCTATTTGGGGTACCGTGGCCGAGCGGTTTAGGTCATTGACTCGCAATCATAGGTGAAAACTTGGGGTTGCAGGTTCGAACCTCCCCACGGCTATGGTACCTGTGCCCTTGGGCAAGGCACTCAACCACACTTGCTCCATCCTTCGGAAGGGATGTAAAGCCGTTGGTCCAGTGTGTTAGGTAATGGAAACGCACTCTAAAGATCCCAGAGCATTCTTTCGAAAAGAGCAAGGGAGATCATCCCCGGTGTCTCTGGCCATTTCTAATTATAATTCTTCATGGGTTTCCTCACGCCTGCGAGTGACAGTGCAATGAGCACTATTGAGGAATCCTTGGTATGAATACCAGAAAGAAATAATAATAATAATAATAATAAAAGAACTCCAACAAAGGCATTCTTTTATGTGTGTTCATCCTTTCCTTCTTGTTACTGGACTTGTGACAGACTTGTGCGGGACTTGTGATTTTATCGGCTCTGGACTTGTGATGGACTCGACTACAACCCTGAAATGTATGTATCAATTTCTGGAGTACCCAATTGTTCTCAAATATTTGGGACGTGACACGAGGACACCCACCAACCTTTCTTCCTGCTCGTTTGTAGCATTCTCCGTTTATTCTTGGGACTTTTAGTCTGTCCTTCCTTCAGAGCCCAGACGGTGATTGGACTAACCGGTGGCCCGGGCCTTAGGCAACTGATGGTCTTCAACTTGAGTCTGCTGAATGCCGACGAGGCAGAGTCTTTGAATCTGGTCGGGCTAGTGGACGAGCTGATTCGCTCTTTCCTTGACAGCGACTAGAGAACAACGAAACAAGGTTTGAATAACAGGATTTTAAAATGCAAATTTTGCCTCTTAAAGACCCTGTAGATAATCTGTTTTTGAGCAATTCTGCGAATAAAACAAAGAAAGACATCAACAAATCAAAGAAAGACATCAACAAACTCATCCGAAGAAATTTCAGCTTTGTCAAATGTACCACGTTTAAAAAAACCATGAAAATCCATATGTGTTTTCCTGGTCTTGGCGGGGTGTTTCAAATATTCGTTCTCAGTTGATCAGGTACTGTGGCTTGCGTCATGTACTCTGTGGCGCACATCATATACTGCGTGTGCGCGCGATCCATAAAAATGCATCGCGTTGAAACACGCACGCGGAGTACACAGCGCCCATGCATTTTGGACCGCGTAGATGCGAACCAAAAATAAGTAAATCGTTTGCAAACGATCTAAATAATTTCATCTTTACGGATTATTTTCTGGTAAAATTATACCATTGAGCGAAAACCTTTTATTGGATAGTTGCTATTAATTCAATTTTTACTTTCAGAACTTTTTCCCTGTAAACTCATTGATTACTTTTTGGGGTCATTGCAAATGATACACTGGGCCTTTTAGCTAGCAAACGTTTAGCAGTGCTTATTCTGTATTGAAAGCCCTGCACAGGACGCGATAAGCACCAAATAGGTAGTTCAAGTTGTCATCAAAGTTGGATTGGCTTTGGTAAGTTGGTGGGACAATAACATTGTTCAGACTGTCATTTTACTTAACTCGTACAAAGTAGGATTTGCCTAAGAACTAGCCTCTCTCTCTCTATTACAACCTTGAAAACTGTTTGAAGGAGCGTATTTCAGGCCAGTTTCCCAGTGAATTTCACACACATTTTACGCATCATGCAGAATGCACTACACACAACGCATGAGCAGACATGGATTTTCGGCATAACCTGTAATGGTCTACTCACATCACGTTTTCCCTGGCTTGTTGTCACAGTGGGCGATACCGGTTGAGCAGGGGCATGTGGAGTGACGGGCGTGACCGGCGGTTTGTCTTTAGTTTGGAGGTCTTCGATTGCATCTAGAAGCTCCTCCCGATCCATTAAACTACTGCAGATGATGGTTTGCTTGTCCGCAGAGCCGCCGCTTAGGTCGAAGGCTACGTAGTTAGGATTGGTGTCTGGCTGTCGGCTGGTCTTAACGGCAGGGAGGGGAATTTTATACTGTGTGGAAAAAAGAAATGTTTTATGAAAGAAATGAAAAACATTCCTTATCCAGGGGAATCAGATTGGCATAGAAGTACTGCTCTTGCCTTCCATCTCTGTGGCCCTGGTTCGAATCCCGTCCGGGTCAGTATGTGGATTGGGTTCCCGGTCCGTGCTTGATTATGTGGGTTCTTCCCTATACAGAATTGTGTAGGGGTTTTCCTCCCACCTCTAAAACTTAGCATCGTCTTCTCTTCACAGGTTTCTTCAGGGTTACGAGCTACAGTGCCTCAGGCAGTTTACCAGAAAAATAAATAAATAAAAGTTTGAAATTAGGGCAAAATCAAGACTGTAGTGATATGCTCCCTATTTTCTTTGAACCACGGTCATAAATGTGACCTGTCACCACAAAATGAGCTGACAGTCTGAATTTTCAAAAATTTGATATTGGTATTTTTGAATTCAGCAGAAAAAGAGCTTTCCAACGGTATATAACACATAAAGTAAAACTATTCCCCCAACGCAACACAGCTTGGAGAAGTGGTAGTGTTCAAACAAATCTTACAAATCTTCAAACAAAATTTCTTAGGAGGCACGAAGAAAGCTATCATCAAAATTGATCTGAAAATGACGCTAACAATTTGGAATCAAATAGAATAAGAGTTACTCTTTCCAAATATTACAAAACCCTAAAATTGACCTCCCTTCAAATTTTGACAATGAACTGTTGTTATAGGATATAGCGGAATGCGACCTTACGCTAATTTTGTCGTGACAGGTCACAAATGTCGAAAAAAGAAGAATGTGCGTACAAACCTGGAAGATGTACCCGTTCATGTTGGCTGTTGCCGAGAGAACCACGAGACAAGAAGGAAAGAGAAGTAAGAATCGTTCCTTCTTTACGCCATCCACCATAATAGCTGCACTAAGGAGCTTGATGACGTCGCCGTACGTATCAATTGCCTGAAAGATTAACCAGTTCACGGCAGGATTATTTTCGGCAAAAAAGGTTTTTTTTTTTAAAAGGCAAATGTGATTGGCCAAAAGTTAAGACAAAGGGCAAATTTAAAGATAGTATACATGATTGGTAAACTGTTACAAATAGTTTTATCCCCCTGTGTGATTGAAGATATGCATGATTAAAACCAACCTGAGCAAAAACCAGCTCCGTACTTCGTCTAACTTTTGAGAACAGTCAAAAAAGGGTTTGCAGTCATTTCGCCCCAAAATCACTTCGCCCTGAACCATTTCGCCCTGAACCACGCCCTGTGCACGAAGTGGTTTTGGGCGAAGTAGCATTTGGGCGATGTAGTGTTTGGACAAAGTGGTTTGGGGAGAAAATGGCACTCGGGCGAAGTGGTTTGGGGGCACTTGGGCGAAATGGTTTTGGGGCGAATTGAATTTTCGTCTCATGAGACGAAAACTAATTGTTTTACTCATTTCTCAAATACTATAGCACTTCAGACAAAACCATTTGAGGGGAAGTTTTCTACGGTCATCATGTTTATATTGTGTAAGTTAGGCGTAAATCTGTGAACATTTCTGATTTTTGAGATACCAATCATGTATACTGCCTTTAACAAAAAAGTCCCATGGAAAGACCATTTTAGATTTGTTGAGTCTCTCTGGTGGACCATTTTCTGACAATCGTTGATAAAAATGCAGGAATTTGACAGAATTGCGCGAACTCACCTCCCCCTCCCAGTCTTGTATCGTTCCTTTCATTATCTCCAGTTCGACCTCTTTCAACTTTCTGACTCGTAAACAGTGATTCTGTCACCACAAAAAGAGAACAAAGGAAACTAGTAGCATTGCTCTTTAATAGGTTTTATGGAACTTCAATTCTTAGCATGTAGGCTGAATAGACTATCGAATAGCTGCCATTTCGTGGGGCAGTGTTTTTGTTGCTTGAAGACATTAAGGGTTGCACATTATTAATTGTTGAACAGTTTAAGTAACAAAAGGTGCCCCACAAGATGGTAGCTATTCGATACGGTCTATTGCATGAAGCTTACTTAAAGGGCCCCTTATTTAGGATTTTTATCAATGAAATCTATGCTTTAAAACCACTCTACTCAGTTAAAGTCATAAAAATCCTATTTGGAGCTTGCTTAGGTGGTTAAAACAAAGGTTTTTAGTTTTTATGCTAATGCCAATATGCATATTCATGACCAAGGTCACTATGTCACAAGAGGCAAACACAGGAAAATCACATTCAACTGTGCACAAAAGATTCCACTTTTTTCTCAATTTTCCTGAAACTTTTGTAATCCATGGCTGTTTGAGTTTGTTTTACATGTTGCCTGCTGTAAGCCATGACAAAACTGGGGGTAGAAACTGCAGCAATTTGCCACAAGTCCAACTTGAAGTCTTATGTTTTTTCTTAACTTTTCCCTTCTGTCTTCCTTATGTGATGCACTCAAAACAGCGCCCTCTGTCTGTGATTTATTGCAGTGAAATCTTCAAAGTTGAAAAAGGCCACCTTTTATTGATTTTACATCCAAACGAACAATAGTATGTCTTGCTGAACAAGTAATTCATCATATGAAGCAAAGCTTAGGCACAAAGTTGTTTAGGATGTCACAGACCCTTTAAGAGTCTCTTGTACCTAAACATCGAGATACATACAGTTGAAGTCAGAAGTATAAATACATGTACACCACTACCATCATCACCCAAAATGGTAAACAGGACTACCCAAACCATTGCAAGGTGTACAAGCTATGTTTTTAAGTACTGCATGCACGTGAGGAATTCCACAAAATCAAGGCTTTAGTAGAGACTGTTTCAAAAATGGTGTAAGCACACCAGTTTCAACACTTTGTTGCATACAGTTGTATTTATACTTCTGACTTCAACTGTAGGTGGGTGGCAGCATTGGCGGCCAACAGCCAGAGATTTAAAAAACAACTATGTCGTCTAAAGTTGTCAACATTTTCATGCACTGTAAAATGTTGACATTTCACGGTAGTGACAAAAAAGTAGTCTTTCGGGGCGGGAGAGGGGACTTAAAAAATACTACTCTTTGGACGGCCCCTTACAAATAATATCTTCAACTTTTAATTCACGAGACAAACGTTCCAATTACATACCTTAATGTCCCTGTACACAGACACGCTAGTTTGAATCTCAATTCTATCGGGGTGGGTACTCTGTTGACGAAGCACAATTACAAACATTCTTTTGTAGGAATTAATTTCATCAAGGGGTTAAAAAAGAAAAAAAATTGCAAGGAATAGTTTTCAATATTTCTTCTGGGGTCGGGGGTTGGGGGTGAGGGAGGGGGTTGGAGGGCAAAAAAGTGGGAAGAAACTAAAGTCTTCAAATGCAAATATCATGTCACAGCAAAGTTTTGGCGCTGCAAAATCGCAGAAATTTGAACTACTTTTAACCAGATTTATATCAGATTCACGTTTGTGTTCGCTTTTGCGTAAAGTATGAATCGACTTTGACCCCATTCTCACTGGAGAATTTGCTTCGACAAAGATTAGTTAATCAAGCGTGTGTTCACATATCACTTAACGAAGATCGAACGAAGATGGAATGAAGAGCAGTACTGTACATATACATGCTTCGTCAAACGAAGGGAGCATTCTCATTACAAATTTGCTTCATCGAATGAAGCGATGTCTTCGTCGAATGAAGTGATTCTAATCATCGTCGAATGAAGAAGCGTGCGTTCACATCAGGAAAACTCTCCGTCGAATCATCGTAAGAAAAACTAGAATCCAATTTCAACTTACTGATATATGTCTCTCCAGTTCCTGAAACGATGAGATGAAATTTTCTAACCTCCGGAAGGGGTTACTGAGAGCGATTGTTAATGACATGATTGCGGGACTTGTGGCTCCTCTACTTTCCATAAATTTACCAAGTTCTTCACTGTGGCGAGAAAAACAAGACATGGTATGATTTTATTTATTTATTTATTTTGTATGAATGAGTGGTTGTGTTTTTTTAAAGGGATAACGCCCCAGGGACCACAGGGGCGAATTAATTCGATACAAATGTGGGGCCAATTTTAGGGAGCTGCTTACGCACTAGTTGAAAATGTGTGCTAACTGTAGCAGAAAGGTTTTGCTAATGTTAAGGCTACATGTATTTCACGGCCGCGGCGTGCTTAAGCATGCACGTGCTTTAAAACAGGCATTGTTGCGTCACTAGTGTAGGGAATTTCGCCTCTGAAGCCAGCAAACGTTTTGCAGTGCTTACGAATACATGTATGGTCTCCATGACATACATTTGTACATGTAGCCGGAGCCTCCGTTAGCACAAAACCGGCTGCTAAACAGCACCATGAAATTGGCCCCTGGACAAATGTACACGAGTTTAGAAAAACCTAGATGCAGTGAAAAACAACTTGGCTCCACTGGGATTCGAACTGTGGACCTTCTGCATAATGTGCAGACGGCCTACCAATTGAGCTACATGTATGAAGGCAACCTGTGGTCTCGAAACACGGTATTGCAGTTGTTCCTCACTGATTGGGATTGGCTGTCACGTGAGCTTAACAAGCCCGATACTGGGGGCCGGTTTTGTGCCTACGGAGGCTCCAACTATTCCATGGAGATCGTAACCTTAAGCACTAGTGATGCAACAATGCCCGTTTCGAAGCACGCGGCCGTGAAATAGCGGTAACGTTAGCACAACTTTTCTGCTACAGTAGGCACACATTTTCAGCTAGCGTTTAAGCAGCGCCATGAGATTGGCCCCTGTGTAATCCACAAATGGGTTACTTAAGTTAAAAAACCTCTGTTTTTTGGGCTAATTTGTGAGAATTTTTTACCTGTGTTTTTGTAATATACACACAGCTTTTGGGTGATTTGCACAGTAACTCGAATAGAGAGTTTTGTACTGCGTTGCAGCTCGCATGAGGCAGGCACCAACTCGCTTGTGTTTGCTCTCCAATCTAAAAACACAAAAAACACCAAAATTAACGGGATACAGTGTACAATGTACATGTATATTCCCTTACAATTTTCGTTCACACCCTTGTCATTGTTAAATGACTGTGACCAGCCAGGCAAGAATGTTGACATCATAAGCCGTGTCTGCATTGGACTTGTTTTTTGGGAGGTTTTATTTACCGAGACGATGGTAAAATGAAAAATGGCTCAATTTTACTGCTGTCTGCATTTAGACTTTTTGACACAGTGAAATTTTACCGAGACCGTGGGAGAACATGCGCAGTGTCCCTTCGCAGTTTGACCTTGACAGCCTGGACGTACGCTTTCAGAGCGCTTTTACTGACTCGCTGTGTCCGCATTGGACTTTTTGTCTCAGAAAAAGTTACCTGGGAACTTTTCCTGGGCAGGAGTTTGCCAGGAAAAGTAACCGGTGGACTCGGGAAAAGTTACTGAGAGGAAAACGTCCTAGGCTGTCCGCATTGGACTTAATATGGGAAAAGTACCCATCGTCTCGGTAAGTTTTCCCAAAAAAGTCCAATGCGGACAGGCCTATAATTCCATGCAATAGACTACTAAAGTGTGATGTCAGTTGCAAGGGTATTAACTGGGTCTCAACATCCACTGGTAATCTAAAACAGTTCACTGGTTTTAGTGTAGACCCAGTAACCTTGGCACCACACAAAAGGTGAGGTTTCCACTTTAGTACTCTATGCTGGCAGAGGATTGTTGTCCGTTTCTTTTAAAATATAGAACGTGTCGAATAGCTGCCATCTTGTAGGGCAGTTTCTTTGTCCAGTGAGGACATGCATGGTTGCACATTTTATGCTCACGTTGTTGACCAATTTAAATATCAAAAGCTACCCCACAAGATGGCACCTATTCGATATGGGTCTATATACCATACTGTAAATTGACAAAAGCCGTGTCCGCATTGAACTATTTTTTTGTAAAAAGTTTCCTTGAGTCACTGTTAACATTCCATCATGGTAATTCTTCCGTGCGTCCGCATGTGGATTTATTTTTGGCCCACAGAATGTCCCCCGCCACGGAAAACCTGGATAAAACGTGGCACTTCATCACTTAGGTCCACACAGAAGTTACATGACCACAACGTGTGTTCTATTGGTTTTACATTACAATGCCTGGCCGCACGGGACTTTCCAGCGGTGTAAAATCTATAATGTAATTCTTTCGCGACCCAGCTCGCCCCCTAAAAATTATAGCGAAGGAGCATAAAAATTACAATTGACAGTCGGCACTTTACGAAAACGGGTGTTTTCCGGCCGTCCACATTGGACTAAATTTTGTAAAATTTACAATTAGTCCAATGCGGACACGGCTTAAGTTTACATTGAGTTTTTAGCAAGGCTGTGCCAAGATTGTGTTTTTCCCTGGAGAAAAGACAAAAACAAAACACCCAAATGGTTTGTGGTGTAAACAAAGCATAATGATGTGGTAACCCGAATACCGAAAACAAAAAGGATATGGTGACCTGACTTTGATGACTCAGGAACGTTGATTGATATATGCACTACCGTATGCACATTAACATGGGGGCAGAGGTGGTTCCCTATAATGCTCCCTTGTATAAAATGTTTATAGCGGAAATTTTGTGAGGTAAATTTTGGCAATTTACCAATAATCATACTGTAAGTCTAAAGGACCACACCGACCACCTCCCCCTACCCCTCAAAAGAAAAATATTAAAAAATATAAAATAAATAAATAAATAAAATCCGAGATTTTAAAAAAGGACAGAATTTGTATACAAATGCTGAACACAAAGTCATGTACATTCGAAGCTCAATATTAGGTCCTTGGGACTTTGCAGATTACGTTGTTATAACAGGAACCTTATCAGGAATGCAAAGAAATTAACAATTGATACCTAAAATTGTCATTTTTATAAGAAGAATGTTGTATACTGAGCATCATAAGAAACTTATAAAGATATTTTTAGTTCTTTGTATGCATCTACATGTGTATGTTAAAACGTTTATTACTGATGACAACTACAGTACATGTATTCCTTATGTCAATTATGTCAATTTCGTCTTTTGGTAACCCGAAATTGAGCACGACATGCTTGAGTGTCTCTCTATTTGTGAACTGGGGTCAATTTCATAAAGCTGTTCAGCAAAAATATTTGCTTAATCCAACATTTCTTTGCTTTATTAAAATGGGTTTTCACTAAAAATGTGATGTGTACATGTATTTCAATTTACTTGTGTACTGCTATTCTTGCCCAAAACACAAGTTGACATACAATTTTGACTATTAACCTATTTTTATAAAGCAAACAAATTTTGGATAAAGCAAATTTTTTTGCCCCTGCCCTATTTGACCTTTCTGCTGAAAATAGAAAAAAAATATCTTGGTAAATTCTCTTTTGACCAAAGATGGAATGTTTAACCGGTTAACCGAAAAGAAAAAAAATTTTAAAAACGGTTTTGCCGAAAGTTTAAACGAAACCCAATTTTAAATAATTTACAATATTTTTTTCCAGAGGGTTATTTGTAATGACTTCATGAAATTGAAATAAATTTATACGGGGTTCAACGATTATTTGGGGAGAGGGGCCTAGGGGTATTGTGTACATCGGTGTCGGCCAAACGTTTAACCGGTTAACCGACACTTGTAGAATTGCAAACCTTTTTCTGAATTAACCGTAAATTCCCATCCCTAATATTAACAGTGTTCTTATTGATGTGTGAGTGTAATGAGATTGTAAAATACCATAATTATTTTTGATTTTACAATAATCTGTTTTAAAAAAGCCATTATTTTCTTTATAAAACGGTATTTTCGCACTGGAAGATTAAAATGATTCCACAAATGTATTGCAGCCTGCAGTGTTTATTTTGAAAGACGGCGAAAATAACAGGTAATTAGTCTGCACTTACTTGGCAGTTTCTTCAAGCGGCGCTAATAGCGATTGCTGAAATGTTAACAACTCTTCGATGTTTCCACAGAGTTGGGCAAAGTCGCTCGCTGACAAGCTAGAGTAAATAATAAAAAAAACCTGATAAATTCCATACCAGGGCAGCTAAAACAAAACTGCAACCAGCCAAACTGCATTGGTTTGTATTTAGTTTTTAACTGGTTCTCCGTTCATTTTATTTTTTCATTTAAATGTGTTAATTATTACTTTTAAAAGTTGATTCTGTTGTCACGAAAATTGTGCGTTTCTTTATAAAAATAAATTCAATAATAAGCAAATATATGTTTAAAGGAGTGTCTAAATTTTTAAGCTACATTTTTTAGCTCTGCTTTTTTCCCATAGGTGTTAAGATTTTGATACCATATCATTAGTCATATTTGTTTCATTACCATTCTGAAATTTCACACTCCCAATATTTTCAAGGATATATATCGTTAAAAAAACACCCCGATTTTTGTTAGCATTCATTCAGTAACATAAAACAACATAGTGACTACACCAACATTTTTGCTTTCACATTCAAATTGGCGATTGCAAACTTCCCGTTTTCTTCCCATGGATAGTATTTGTAGAAGGCAGTTTATTTTTAATTTTTTAATTTTTTAATTTTTATTTAATGGGTTTAATGAACTTCAATTCGCAGCCCGTAGGCTGAATTGCATGAAGCTTACAAGTGTCTTCCACCTAAACATCGAGATACCGTAACATACATGTAGGTGGGTGGCGCCATTGGCAGCCGACGGCCAGAGACACCGAGGAATCCCCTAACTCTTCCTGAAAGAATGCTCTGGGATCTTTTAAGTTTTAAAGTTTAAAACTTAAGTGCGTTACACAACACACTGGACCAACATCTTTACATCCCTTCCGAATGATGGAGCAAGTGCCTTGCTCAGGGGCACAGGTACCCCAGCCGGGTATCGAACCTGCAACCCAAAGTTTTCACCAGTGTATTGCAGTCAGTGACCTAAACCGCTCAGCCACGGTACCCCACGGTTTTGTATATGATTGTTCAGTTCGAACAAAATCTAACAAAATCTTTTGGAAAAATATGGTCACGCTCCTTTAATGAAAACTAAACTGAGCCCTCAATAATAAAAAAAAAATGACACCCCCATGTTTCCTTGAGAAGGATACAGCAGTGTTAACACTCCCTTTGTGGAAACAAAGGAATATTTCAGCCAACATGAGGTGACACTGATGAGTTTGATGAACTGTTTATTTGTGGACTGTTTTATTATTATTATTTTATCCTTCGACATTTGCCCTCAAAAGGGATCTTTGTTTTTATAGAACAAACTGTATATGGCCAGGGTCGTGTGGTCAAATGTACACAGACATTTTACTATAAAACTGTGAAGAAATACTAACCAGATATTTAGAGATACCGACTCGGGGACCGCTGGGGTGAAATACAATGTAATTCGATAGAAATTGCTAGTCATGGAGGGAACCCACAAATGTCAATTTGGATGCAGTGAAAACCAACTTGGATCCACCGGGATTTGAACCACGGACCTTCTGTTTAATGTGCAGACAGCCTACCAATTGAGCTACGTATAAAGCCAACTGATGGTCTTGAAACATGGCAGTGCAGTTGTTTCTCACTGATTGGGATTGGCTATCACGTAATAGCAAGCCCTACAGAGGGATAAACCCTTCAATGACCTAACCACCCCTCCCAGAGATCACTGACGATTCGACCCAAACCACTGCCTAGCTTGCCCCAAATACATGTATTAAATAATGTGACAGGTTTCCTGTTCCCATTTTATATCCCATTTTATATCCCATTTTATGTTCCCATTTTATATCAAAGCAGACTTACATATTGGCAGATTCCAGCGGCCTCAAATAAGTTGTTAAAAGAGACCTCAGTTCCTGTTCATATTTCCTTTCTGAATCTAGAAGCGACTGTACAACCTGTGAGAAATACATGTAATTTATGTAAACACCGATGATACATGTGTATAATTCAGAAATGCAAAAATTGAAGAATAAATGCTCAAGGTTAATACAAAGCGTTAAAGGTCATGGCCCTTATGAACTTCTAGCCCTGTTATTTTTTTACAAGCCTGTAAAAAGTATACATTGTACATAGCACATTTCTTGTGTAACCGTAATATACATGTACATGTACATTTGTATAATTTCAAAACATTTTGAGATACCTCACCTAATTGCAGTGTTCTCCAACATGTAAAACAAGCCTGGTGGCCCGCCATCCTTTCCGCGGCGCCCGCCATGCTTTAGAAGTCGCATGCACATGAATATATACATGTATATACATGTACATACATGTATTTTCATATATATTTACATGTGTATATACATGTGTATACATGTACAATCATGTTCGGTACCCTGCCGCCAAGCTTTAAATTTTATAGTTGGAGAACACTGAATTGGGGATAGTGATTTTCACAAATGTAGTTGACGAAATGCACAGTAAAATTTGTCTTATTTTCAACAGATGCCAAAAGCAAACATGTACCGTAATTCCCTTTGAAGATGATGCATCAATTTTTGTAGTAAACTAGTTTTCTGTTTTGATTTGTACAAAAATTGTGACAACGTCAGTCTAAACGAATATTCGATAACGATATTCGAATAGCAAACTACCGGTATTTGAAGTTTCCCAGCATTAACACGTACCTGCTCATAGTACTTCAATTTCTCTTTTTCTTCCAAAGTTTCTTCGGTTGATTTTGGCGGTCCATCTGGAAAAAAAAGGCATACAATAAAATGTATATAAATGGTGCTTCACATTCTTACCCCTGGTCACTGGGCTCAATTAGATCATTCAATTAAACCTTCCCAACTTCCTGGGGAGCGTGCAACACCTTAACCCTCACAAGTACCAATTTGCTCCTGGGTGGAGAGAGGCAAATTATGGCAAAGTATCTTACCCAAGGGCACGAGCACCATAGCATGGCATGGATTCGAACCCATAACCCTCAGAATTAAACAGGTCTCGAGTACGATGCACCAGACCGTTTGGCCACAGTAGTGGTACATGTAAGTAGGTAGGTTAAGTCGTTAACGAGCCAATATTGGCTCATACGGCCGGTACTCATCCCCGGTTTCTGTGGCATGGAGTGACTACATGTAGGACCAATGCTACATGTACTCCTCCTGGATGGGATGAGTCGATCGCAGATCTACATGTATGTACCCCCAGCAACTACATGTAGTTCGGTTTCCCCAACCGTATTTGCTGGTACCCATTTATTTTATACACCTGGGTGGAGAGAGACAACGTGGGGTGAAGTGTCTTGTCCAAGGACACAACGCGGTGCAATGGCCAGGTTTCGAACCATGGACACGCTACCCACCAGACCACCACGTCTCCGTACAGTAGTGGTAATTCAGTTGAATCATCCATAAATATATTTTTAGGTATTTCTCCCGCTCCCCTCCCCTTCCCCCAACCCCCTTAAAAAATACTAATGTTTAAGTGCAAAGCAAAATGTATTGATCAGCATACAGTACATAAAGCCACCAAAATAGATTTTCCACAAAAAGTGCCGTAGGCGCAAGATACATGTAGACTACAGTACCCGTGCAATAAAACGAGGTACGAAAAGGCGCCATTTGAGTAGGCAAACTACCTGTACATGTAGATGTGCCTCATGCCTGTTTGACATGCCTCTCGTGGTGTAATCTGTGTTGTGGTTTAAAGTTACATCAGCATCCACGACAGGCATGCTAAACAGACACGAGGCGGGTCGTTTGCTTACTAAAATGGTGCCTTTTTGAACTTACTGTACATGTAACTTTATTGAACTGATTTCGCATTCTGAGTGGTCTATCTTGCGCCTACGGCCGGTGCTACATGTACACGTATATTATCTCAGATTTTCGGAGTACAAAAAGTGAAACTTACAAACAAAAAAATACGCAGATTTCTTTGTTGGCCCCAGGTCAAGGGGGCTAGTTGTACAGGAAGACAGGCAACACTTCATGATGAAATTCCCCTATCAACCAGTCATTATTACGTATACTGTCCTTATACATGTACACCCTACACTATAGAGCGTAGCAGTCTGAGATGTTCCTCAAACGTTTCGAGCAGAAGTGTTTCGACGACAAATTGAGAAAGATTTCTACTCTTAAACGACACTGCAACACGAACATTCAGTCTACATACTGTGTAGTAGATACCTCTCCGCAGTGGCTATATTTTTAGGTGATATTCCATACTCCGATACTAGTTGTTTTCAGTATCCTCACTTGATAATTTTTGCTATCGATATTGCGATTCGATACCAGAAGTAGTTATCACCTAACACTAGAAGCATCATTCAGTGAGACACCGAATCAACCAGGACTCCTGCTGATGAAGCATTAAATGTCAACTACTGTACATTGACTGCAAAATGTTGGCATAATTTCCTACTACAGTGAAAACGTCGCCCTTTGTGTGTTGCCAAAGTTACTGGGTCCACACTAAAACCAGTGAACTGTTTCCTTGCGTTTTTAAAATGGACGTTTCAGATTAGCTGTGAATGTTTAGAGCCAATTACCATGGCAACTGATGTCGCACTTTAGTAGTCTATTGACAGATTTCAAATTAACACAGGCAGCCTCGTTTCAGATGCTGAGCCATTGTATTTTGTCACGCAACTTTTCATTTGCAAATTTCGTCAAAACAGAAAGCACGGTGAGCCGCGTTTTCGATGACAATTTGAAATGTCTTTATTTTTAGACTGAAACTTTAGAAGCATGGCCGGTACAGAAACTTCATCAAATTTTTACAGGAAGTGTAATAGATAGTGTGTACATGTAGTTAAAAAGCTCCACAAAAAATCAAAAGTTGCCAATTTTCGTGTCTTCAAACTACAGCTACCGCATACTGCACATGGCAATGCTGCACAGTCAGAACATTACTGTACCGTACAGTATACATGTCTAGATAAACAGTCACAGTGTACGTCTACACATACAGTGACATGACTTTCACTCATGAAAAGCCCTAATTTTGGAGCTCGGCCAAAAGTTCCAGGAAAAATCACATTTCTTCAAAAATTAAGGTGTGGTTGATCAGTCACTCAGTTTTCCCAATCCACTTAAAATTCCAGTTATTCTGCAGACACTTGACGTTTCTTGAAAGATTTGTAACAAGCATTCATTCTGTTTCTCAAAAATCCTGCCTCGAACCGGCACTAACTTCAGGGATCATACAAGCGGAAGCCAACACTTGATGTCCGAAGTAAATTACGTAGCACAGGAAAAAAGCTCATGAAACACAGATCCTCGCAAACTGGGCAATCCTCCAAAATTAGCTACGTAGAAATTTCCTTCAGATACACAGTATCCATTTGAACAACAAAAAATTGCAGATCTTTGTCAGCCAGAAGCATTCAAGTCCACTAGTCTCAAAACTGTTTCCAAAACTAGACATTTATCTCCTTCAACTACAGTATCACACTGGATAATTTCACAGTTCCAAATGTTTACACAGTGTGTTCGGGACACAATTCAATACAGCATGCACAAACTAGTAACACACTTCGCTACAGTAATCATCAGAGTTGAAAGTGACACAGACTAGCCCTCTTCTAAATAAAAGACATTGTGATCCCATCGCGGCTGCATAAGTGGATTCTGGGTTTTTAAGTGGCCAACCACTCGGGGTGCAGAAAGTAGTCTTGTGTGGTTGCATGAAGTGTCTGCATAAATGAAGTCTACGAACTAAAGTGCACAGCACGTCCGAGTATCAAATATCAAAAGCTGTCCAAACTGTGCTTGTTTGCTAACTATAAAACGGCTCGTCCGACCTATAGCCTAGTCATGTACGTGCACCACCTAAATCAGTGTTGCGGGACCACAACAAAGCTTTACATGGAGTACCATTCAGTGACTGGGCTTGACTTTGCCAAACTTTGCCAAACTGACAAAGTCATCAGTTGTGTGGGCAGCAGTTTTTCTGTTCTAGTCCAATGACCTTAAAAAGACCCAATCTCAAATCATTTATGCGAAAACACTGCCAACAACTCCCACAACATGCACATGGCCTATAAAACCAGAACCAAAACAGAGACAGTGGTAAAAGCCAAAAAAGAATTTAATAAATAAATAAAAAGCAAAATGTTTCATTATCACCCACCTCAACCTAGAAAATCATGCCGAACCAAAAATTTTTATTCAAAGAAAATATCTAAAAATAAAAACGTATTGTGCCTAAAAATAAATTTTTAATAAAAATAAATTCGCCTTTTCAATTTATTTCCTCAAGCAAGCATGAAAAAATTGCTCATTTTTGTGTGTTTGTACATTAGCAATTTTAAAAAAAAAGAACTTTGATGTGTAAGTTCAAGTCTCCCAAAATGACGCGGTGACGCGTTTTTTTTCCCCGCTTTTGTTTTGTTTTGGTAAGTGGATTCCAAGCAATAAAGCCAAGTTGATATGAAGCTAACAGGCATGTTTATAGTTGAAAGTGACGCGTGCGCTAACGATAGAGGTTTTTGTTTGTTTTTGTTTTTGTTGGTGTTTTTAAAGAAAAAAAGCTTTGACCAGCAGGGTTAAAAGTGACACACGCTAACGCTAAACAGAGTTTTTTGTTTGTTTGCCTAACACTTAACCAGTGAATGTACAGTTAAGTAGCCTTGACCAAGGCTTTGGGCTTGTCTTCTAGACGGCCCGCTGAAGATAAAACTGAACAAACCGCTTACGAGCTATACGGAATCTGTTGCACGTATATTGACTCACAACGCGCCGCGCTACGACTATGCACACATGCACGTACATGTATCGGTACGGTCCTAAACCCAAAGCCTTGATGGTTCTGCATTCAGCCAGCGAAACTCATTACAGTAATAGGGAAACCACCCCAGCGTGAGCTAAGATTTCATTGGTCGACGCACGCCAGGCTATGTTTGAAAAACGCTATGATCTGCGATCCCCAGTTTGTTCATCCATGGAGCTATCCGAGGCAGTATTAAGAGCTCCCACAAAATCATTCAGGAAAGCTGTCATATTACGACCGTTGTCCCCCAGAAGTGTAATCAAATACGTAAACAGACAAGCACAATAAATGCTACGAACCCGAGAATATTTGTTGTTGTTCTTCCATCGATCATGCCACGGTTCTCGTGACATGAGGACGCCATGACATGCATAATGCATGCTTCGCGGCAATACGTGCTACTCATGAAGCTCTTGATTGGCTGAAGACAAATGTTAAATATTCATACCTTGCATGTACCCGCATATCCAAAGCCCGCCCATTTTCGGCCAAAACCGGCCGAAAATATAAAGAAACACATTAAACCCGGAAGTTACAGACTCCACAAGGCTGTCTATCGAGCTAGACCAGGCCGTACGCAGCTAGTACGCAGTATGTATTGCCGTACGGGTTTACTACAGAAGTCGTTATCTCAAAGTGGCTCGTTTTCATGCCGTGTGCAGTTTGCATGCGCTAGACTAAATATTCCCTCGTACAGCAAAAAAACCTGCAGACGGCCTTGGACAAGGCTAACAGTTAAGAGGCCATTTAAATTTGTCAACATTTTCCTAATTATACAAAGCGCAGGAAGGAGAGGTGGGGTCGAGGGCCGCGTAGGACTTTACATGCACTGCAAAATCTTGAAACTTCATGGTACTGACAGAAAAATGTTGATAATTAGGAATAATATTTGGGGGGTAGGGGGGAGGGGGGATGGGAGGTGGGGGTGGGGTGGGGGTCGGGGAGGGAGGGAGGTACCAGTAGTGAAAAATACTATACTCTGTAGAACTGTGAAAATGTTGACAACTTTGGATGACCCCTACATGTAAGTGGTACAAGGGGGTAAAAATACTGACCATCATCCCACCCTAATATTTTCAGCTAAACAAATTCAGTAATTAAATTTAAAAAAAAATAATAATTCTTTTTGATATAACAGGAAACACATCTATTTTCTTCTTGGCCTACAAAACACAAGAACCAAAACAGATGATGTGTTCAAACCACAAAACCACAACGAAAACTGACATCATGGTGAAATTGTGGGCAATATATCAAAACAACCACCAAAGTCATACTCATGACCTCTACCAAAATTCATCTGTGAAATCATGAATAATTCATGACACTGTGATTGCCGATTGGTGGTACAATCTCATGAATAATGCATTTAACTACACTATCATTTTTGGGGGGAGATTGGACAAATTAGTCCAGGACATTAACAAGTACACGCATACATGTACATGTACAGTACAGTGCATGTCCTTCCAGCAATTCAGTTTCCTGAGGGACATACATGTACACATGTAAATTAATTTTCCCTAAAACATGTACACTACATGTAATTTTCCCCGAAAATGTATGTGGCTACCAAATTCATGAAAAAAGATTCACTAGGGCCTCATTTTGCCACATGCAAAAAAACTGCATGAACATGATTATCATAAGCATACTCAAAATGTTGATAACTTCATGAATACATGTACATGTATTTGGCAGCAACATTTAGCCACGCCCCTCCATCCTGAAGTCATTCGTCAATGCACATCACAGCACGATGTGCAATCAATACCGGTACATTAATGGTCTGTCATAAAATTATGTTTACATTTGTGCATAGGACAAGTACTGTCCATATGTACCGGTAGTCATCAACCATGAAATTGGAATTTTTGTTGGCGTTAGTAATAGCATTGTGTACATCGTAAACCGGCCGAAAAATATTTTCTTTTGTGCTCCCGTACCGTAGCTGGTACATGTATGTATTTTGGCCCCCTTTATACTTCCTTATACTCAAAATTTATTCCTTGTTTTCGACCGTAAAGCTATGGACTATATATACGACAAGGATAAATCCCAGGCCAAAATTTATTTTCTTTCAACACAAATACTTAATTAAAACTTGCATGAAAGACACTCTTTCCTTGATGTCATCTTGTGATATTCATAAGGCTAGTTGTGCTGTCACAAAATGACCAAACAAGGAAGTGAAATGCCTGTACAGGATTCACATCTGGCGTTGGAGAAAAATTTTACAAAATTTGTGAATACTGTACATGGTTTATTTTTAAAAGCTTGTACGAAAATACATGTACACATGTACATGTAAGACATTGTACCTGTGTCATAGTGGTTACTTGTAAAGTAGGGCGGGGAGCAGGAAGGGGGGCGGGGGGGACAGGGGGGTGGGGGAACAGGGGTGGGGCAGGGTGTGTGGGGGGGGGGGGGGGGAGGGGGAGTGGGGTAAGGGAAGGGAATAGGCTTGGGCAATTCCACTTTGGGAATCGGAATCACGATTCTAGATTTGTGAGGAATCGATTCCCAGTACATGTAGGAATTGATTCCCTTTCATCCAGATTCGATTCCCAGTGATACATGTAGCTTGCCGATTCCAGAAATTACCAAGCAATTCTGAAGCCAAAACACTTGACTTCGGGAATCGGAATCACGATTCTAGATTTGTGAGGAATCGATTCCCAGTAGGAATCGATTCCCTTTTATCTAGATTCGATTCCCAGTGATAGCTTGCCGATTCCAGAAATTACCAAGCAATTCTGAAGTCAAAACACTTGACTTCTGCAAGTGTGTTAATCAATACACATATCATGAATGTTCCTGTGGCACAGGCTGACATTTTATGGATGTTTAGTGCCGCTCGGTGCCAATAATTGGGTTGTCGTCTGCACTTGTAATATGTAGTCTTATCACTGTACGCATGCACTTAAACATGCTAAATGCAGTTAATGTTTTGCCGTGAAACATGTTATCGATTCCAAATGGAATCTTTATTATTTTTTTGGAGTTTGATTTGACTACGAAAATGCTGGTGTTGCCTACGTGAGCAGGGAAGGGGAAGGAGTGGGAGGAAGGGGAAGGAGTGGGAGGAAGGGCAGGGGTGGGGCCTGTGGAGAGGGGTGGGGCCTGTGGAGAGGGGTGGGGCCTGTAGAGAGGGATGGGAATAAGGAAAAAATATCAAATTATCAATTTTAAAATTTTGACTCCCGTGAAATTTACATGTGTGGCTCAGGCTACATGTACCAGTACATGTGTACATCTAAATCAATGGCTATGGCTTAGAAACAGAACATACTATGGGAAATGTTTTAGCCGGCTACCACTGGCTCCAAAATGCAAAGCAACATTATACATATGTTTGTGTCAAAGCCAACTGATTTAAACTGCCTTGCACTGCCTGGACAGTACAAAGGTACCTAAATGGGTGAGGTCATGAGCTATATTTAGAATCAATGAGATAATGGGTCAACAATGTGACCTCTTCTAAACTCAGTCAAGGGAAAACAGACCAAGACTGACCAGGCAAGCAAAAGGAGTCTTGTTCTTCCATAATAAAAATGGAATATGGTTTCTCAATAAACCTTGTGCACATTCCCAAGGCATCATGGGATTGGATGACAAACAAGGCTTCACACAATGGCATGCTACATGTACGGGCTCTGGGGACATGACAATATTTATCAATTTCATTCTGTTTTTGTTAATGAGTTGACAAGCGATCTTTCATGCAAAATTTAACTGAGAAGAGATTAAATTTGTCACATCGGATATTCTAATTGCAGGAAAATAAAATAAAATAAGAAAGTTCAACCTGTACATGTAACTCTACAAAAGAGTGCATCTGATTGGCTCTATCACAGTACTCCACCAATTACCGGTAGCCTTTTGCGTGTAACAATTGCATAATGGAGTGTTATGGCCTAGCGGTCCAGTGCATCGAACTCAAGTTCCTGTGCCAAATACTGGAACGTGGATTCGGATCCTGGCCACGACAGGATATTGCACTTGTGCCCTTGAGCAAGGCACTTTACCATGCTTGCTTATAATAGGGGCAGAGGCAACTTGGTTGTCTCGATGCAGACTAGTTACATGTACCCCTCCCAGCCCCACTTGTATCGTAAAGAGACTAGTAATTCATGTCTTGTTTCGGTGGGAAGGGCTGGTTTCTACGTAATCGACTTCGGTAGCCCTTACCTTGAGTGGCATGTCGGCCTTGTGTAATAGGCGACTTGCATAAAACAAAAATAAAAAAAATGGCTGGTGCCCAAATTTCTTCACTTTCAAATGGGGGTGCAGTTTAGAACATCACCTACATGTACTATGCTGTTGTTGCTACGTGGTGCACACCATTGTCTATCAACGAACAGTCTGGTTGCTTTATGCCATTCTCTCCTATGGTGAACGCGGTATTGATTCTGTACTTCACATCTGCCCCGTGCACCACATAGCAACAAAATATTAGTCTGGTCAAGTGGATACTTGGTGTACACGGTTTAATGTACAGGTATTCCCTTGAGGGGAAGTCTGTCCACACGGCGCAAACCCTCCCCACGAGTTCTCTTGAAGGTTCGTCGGGGGATTCATGAATCTCCCCAAGCTTTTTTGGGAGAATCGTCGGGGGAAACTCGGAGGTTCACTCGAGGGATAACCCCCGTTTTCCCTAGAGGGTTTGAAACCTCCAACGAACTGTCGAGGGAACAACCTCCGTGTGGACATGCCTATTAATACTCCATGCTGAACGTGACATTAAAAATGTGTTTATAATTAAACGATGTGCATGGACAAGCGTTCATTAAATGTCGGTCATTAGCTTCACAATTTAAAATCGGCAGTGCTAAAATTTTAGTGGTGCACTACATGTGTTTGATGGAAACGTAATTTTTTTTAAAAATATGTAGGCTACATGACATGAATGCTCCTCAATAAATTATGGTGATGACTAACAGATGTTGAAGATTCCAGATACTATGTGAACAGACACGGAGTAACTGCTTACATACCCCGGTACACGTACCGGTATGCAAATGTCTGCAATAGACCTTATGCGTAGCGGCCATGATAGAGGGCAGGTTTTCATATTTAAATGATGTGACAATAGATCCACAATGTGCCTACTCGTGCATGACGCACTGTGACAATGTAACTGCCCTCTATCATGGCCGCTACATGTACGCATAAAGTCTATAGAGTTTTTCCTGAGAGATTTTACACAAACATGGGATAAGAGAAAAACCATGTGTTCCCGAACAGGATCTGAACCCGAGACCTCCTACAAAGTGCTCTACCAGCCTTACGGCTCTAGCCGTTATCACTCCTCTAGGTCCCCAGCCGGTATTAAACACAGTTTAAGACAGGCAAAACACACTTTTATTCCCTTATTAAAATCTTTATAATTCACAAAATGGGGCTGATTGACTTCAGTTATTACCGTCCAGTAGATGTTGGTGAGATGCATTGATGGTACCAAAATGGAGAACTGACAGGCTTGTGAATTGATGTAAAGCTTAGCGTACGTGTACATCAACTAGTGGCAAGTGATGTTTCCGGCAACTACATGTAGAAGCAACTCACGGCAACTGGGAGCAACTGATCAATTGTTTAAAAAGGTTGATGTACGCGCACTTGCAACTACTGGCAACTGAAAAATGTTTAGTTGTCGCAAGTTGCTCATGTTCTACTTTCTGGCAACTAAACTCCTCAAAATAAGTTCAGAAAGTCAAGTTTGACTGACGATTTCTCTCTCGTTACTAAATCATTTCCCTTGAATTTGGTATCATTGCAAAGCCCTGTTATTCCTCTTTACAGCAGTGCATTCTCCTTTTGCTTGGAGGATGGGAATGTGTCAATGCACTTTTTGACAATAGCAATGCATTTTGTAACATTTCAATTTACACCCGCCCCCGTATTCAGCTGTGCTGCACATCCCCCAATTGCTTAATCATATACAAATGACACATCATCGTAAAGAGGAATAACAGGGCTTTCCAATGATATAAAATTCAAGGGAAATTATTTTGCAACAAGAGAGAAATCGTCAGTCAAACTTGACTTTCCGAACTTGTTTTGAGGAGTTTAGTTGTGATCAGTTTTGTCAATGTACGTATGCGTTGCAACTAGATGCTGCCAGTTGCACAAGTGTGTCTGATCACGTGGGCACACATCGACAGCAACTGATGTTGAGTTGCTTCCAGTTGCAAGGTTGATGTACCGGTATGCTAGGCCCATTAAAATATGAAAATAGACCGTATCGAATAGCTGCCATCTTGTGGGGCACCTTTTGTTACTTAAACTGTTCAACAATGCAAGCACAATATGTGCAACCATGCACGTCCTTAAAAGGAACAAAGAAACTGCCCCACAAGATGGCAGTTATTCGATACGGTCTATAGAACGGAAATTCTCTGGGTGGTACCGGTACCTGAGAATTCCAGGCAGTATCCAGGTACTGCCCAGAACAGTCATTATATTTTTGCATTTAAACAGGCCTGGATCCACAGCTAATTTCTGGTCGTGAAAAATCGGACCAGACTGTGCGATATGAGACTCATTTTGCATGATTAGGGGTCGATTTCACAAAGATGTAATTTGCAATGTGTCTAACAATTGATGAACCCGTCGCAAAGTTACGTCTACCAAATTGGTAATTGCAACTTTGCGAAAGGTTCTGCCCAAAGATTGTAGATCGCTGCGTAGCAGTTTTGCCCACAAATAGACCTTATGCACGGCAGCCATGATAGAGGGCAGTCACATTGTCACAGTGCGTCATGCACGAGTAGGCACTTTGTGGGTCTATTGTCACATCATTTGAATATGAAAACCTGTCCTCTGTCATGGCCGCCATGCAGAAGGTCTATTGGGACGTGTACCCATCGCAAGTATATTCAGAAATGAAACCCGTCGTGAACTTACAAAGGGTTTCGGCGAGTTGAGCACTTCTGGCGTGTCGCAGGTCTTTGTGAAATCAACCCCAAATCACATTAGGAATAGACGTTAAACGGTATTTTTTTCGTATACATTGAACAAAGATTTTAAGGAAATTACCTCCTGGAATCAACACATAATGTAATTTTAAGATATACTTCCCACTTGCACTTTTGTCGCAAATGTTGCTTTTCTGTAGAAAAATCACGTTTTCTTCTTCAAAAATTGCCTTTAGTTAGTGCACAAGATAACCATTCACACGCGCGCGGCGCCCTCTGTTGTCGCGCTTACGCACAGACCGCTCGATGCAGTAATTTTATCATTTATTTATCTCAGAAATGCAACATTTGCGACGGAAGTGTCAGTGGGAAGTATATCTTAGAATTGAATAAGCATCGATTCCAATATATAAATTCACCCAAATCCGTGTTCAATGTATATGAACAAAATCCTGTTAAACTTACCGACAGGTTTGAGGTCTCGGACAAAATTACTCGGGAACCATCCCATCTGTCCATTGTTCATCATGCCTTCCCACCACCCTCCATCTACGATCTGCGTCACCGATATTATGTCGCCCTTCAAGAACGACAACGTGTCGTCACCGTCATCTTTGAAATCGTATCGCGCCTTGACGACCTTGATGGTCCAATTTGCCATAAATTCGGTCATGCTGGTCGCCATATTGGTGATAGTGATAGTTAGCGAACAGGGAACAAAACCTTCAAACCTCAAAGGTTGGCTCGTAGAAAGAGAACTTTTTTTGCGATTATTGTAGTTACATGTGATGCGTAAGAGATTACTTCATGCTTTGTCTACGAGGGCGAGCTACATGTACATGTACAATGAGGCTTTGCTCTGCTTCCATTGAAAATCTGTAAAAAATTGAAAATGTTGATTAAAGTTAACAAAAACTATTAAAGTTATGGTATATGTAGTCTGTCCACAGTAATGGGGTACATTTGAAAAATAAGTCAATAATTCCTGTCAGATGTCTTTAGTTTATCTCAGAATTAAAGAGATGTCCTTGTTTTGTTCTCAGGAGATAACTTTTGCCCAAAAAGGTAAGAAATTGCTGCCACAACATACATTTTTGAAAAGCAAGTGTACAAATTTTCCTATTACGTACCGTAGGTAACGTGGACAGACAATTTTGTGACATTTTTTTCTGTCTTTGTTACATGCGTAATAGGAAAATTTGTGCACGAGGTTTTCACAAATGTATGTTGTAGGACTATTTTTCTTACTCCTTGGTGAAAAAGTTATTTCCTCAGTTTAGCTTGATAATTTAAAGATAAAATTAAGACATTTGAAGTGAACTGGGACCTAAGATCTTGAATGTTACAGAAATGTCTATTTAACACATTTAACCACATATTTTCAAGAAAATCTGCATGAATTTTATTCACTGGTTTCCACTGAGATGCCGTGTGCAAAGTCTATGGAACATGGCAGAGAGTATTTTCAAGGAAATTGCTGAATGTTTGCCACTCCTAAATTCACTTCCCGCATGGACATGGACACCCAGGATATTTCTTGTTATGACATAATGATATAAACTATGCAAAAATTTTCAACTATTTTCAAGGAAATTGTAAAATATTTACACGTTTTGGTGGTTATTAAGTCATTATAAGGAGAATTAGACCTGTGAACATGGCGTCGTACCTCCGCCCTGGAGCCGTTTCCAACCCAAAATCTGTGGCAAACTCACGCAAATGAAATTGGTCTCTTGGCTCTGATATTTGCTCAATTAATAGGTGCACTCGGCCCAATGTTCAAATATTCCGAAGAGTACACACCGATCCGATGTCTAGTTTCAATGAAATCGTGGGGCAAAATTTAGACCCTCCGCGAGATAAAATATGGGCTGTTTGCCCTAAAATCACCTAAGGGGTGGGGCAGCGGGGGTGGGGCAGCGGGGGTGGGTGTTTTGGTGAAAAACATTCAACAATTTCCTTTGACCTTGAAAATGTTTTTTTCTGCCCTGTCATGCCTGTTCCATAGCACACACGGCATTTACTTTTGATTTAGGTAGCGACCACGGAAAATACTCTACCAAACTTTCCTTACCTCCCTCTTCATGAGCAGAAATTGACCGCACAACATTGGCACTGTACTGCAAGTGCAACGTGATTTACTTCCGGAAGTTGTGCGGTATTGAATAGGGAAGAAAATGGCCGCCGAGTTTTGTTCGACTTTTTTTTCGCGGAAAGAGCTTCGGTGTTTCAAATACTACAGGAACCATTGGCTCAATATATTCCAGAGATATACACGTTCCGCAGTGCAATCAGATTTTACAAAACATAAAGCAGTTATTTCGCTATTTCTGTACTTCTTTTTCGTCCAACGCGAAGCAGAACTCCACTCCGATACGAGTTTAACTTTGACCTTTGATGAAAGGCGCCCAAAATACGTTGGGCGATTAAAATCGAGAAAATATGCGATTATGGCGCCCAACAATAAAAACTTGCATTTTAAAGAACCTTTTTTTCCAAAACAGTGAATAAAACAAGCTATTCAGTTTGTTTGATATATAGGCGGGTCTTTCAAGAGGCAAACTTTCGAATATTTTTTTCCCCCGGAGACATAAAGACGGGCAGCCGGCAGAGTCAAATTTTCCACCCCGGATGCGCGCTTATTCTCGTGTGGTGAGCTATCAGAAATAGCGCCCTCTCGTACCGTGCAAATAATTTTCCTTCAAAATATTTTCCTTCATGCAGATAACCTTCTTTATTTAAGACGTACCTACAATAATCTTCAGGAAGTTGCTATGATGTTGAAAGTGCATTCACATTCCGTTTGGGTCGAATATACACGCCCACTCCGCATAAGTTATATAAAACTTTAATAAAACGTCTTCATGCAGGCCGCGGAAGATTTTTTTTTATGAAAGAAAGGAGTTCACCAAGTTCCCCTGTACGTTTTCCATGCCCTTTTGGGCATTCCTTACTTTTAGGCCACCCATTTTTGTAATAACTTTTATAGCTGTAAAACTGACTTTTTTTGCACTAATTTCACTTTTGTGGAAACGACCAACTCTTCTTTATTCCTCTAATCCATATTTTTTTAACATTTTGACAATAATTCCTGTAAAAAATACAATTTCTGTTACCTGTTTTGTCAGCTTCAGCATTGCTAACTCACTTGAATTTGGCCTGCTGCTGTTTCATGTTGTAAAAAACTCCCACTCGATTGACCAATCAGAGACCGGGTATTAAAGTGAAACCATTCTCAGCCAATAAAAAACGGCCTTTCATGCTCATTGAGCATAAAAAGCCATCTTGAATTTGTTAAACCTTTAGGCAGTTATTCCTGTTTTCACCCCACAATTTCCCTCAAAAATCAAAACCCTGCCCTCTTTTCAAAAAAATAATCTAGTAAATCTAGTGGTTTGATAAAAATGACACATTTAATCTCTTATATGGAACGGGGTACTAAAAGTAAGGAATGCCGACTTTTGAGCAAATCGAAGACGTGGCCAAAACGCGGACATGGCCCAATAGACCATTTGCACAGGCGGCCATGACAGGGGGCAGGTTTTCATATTTAAATGTGACTGCCCCCTAAGTCGGCCGTTGTGCAAAGGGTCTCTAGCCTTTTACGTGTTTTGCATGAACAGCGTCTGGCGTACTGACGGACTTCCTTTCGCCTGTACACTTAGTATCCACTGGAGCAGACAATATTGTTGTTGCTATGTGGTGCATGCGGCAGGTGTGAAATACGTAATCAATATCGTGGTCACGGTATAGGAGAGATTGACATAAAGCAACCATTGATTGTTAGGCATTGGCGTGTACCACGTAGCAACAATAGCACAGTATGTGACTTTCTAAACTGCACCTGCATTTGAAAGTGAAGAATTCGGGTCGTCAGCCATTACGCAAATTCTACACGGAAAAAGCCCAATTCCATAAATGTTTTAGCTTAAAGGAGCGTGACCAGATCACATTTTTGACCCACCCCTTTTCCCATGGGTTTTGAGATTTTGATACCATATCAATTGTCATATTTTTCTCATTACCATTCTGAAATTTCGCATTCTCGATCCGTATATTAAGGATATCGTCGAAAAACCACCCATGTTTTGTAAACTAATTCATGGTTCCATAAAGCAGTGCAGTGATTACACCAACATGTTTGCTTCCACATCCAAATCGGAGATTGTAAATTTCATGTTTTCTTCCCATTGATAGTATTTTTGCAAGGTATGCCCCCTATTTTAAATTATTGGTGTATTAAAATGAAATCCATTTTTCTGAACACGCCCCTTTAATAGTTTTCGGTCGGGCCAAATTTTCGCGCGCACAATTTCAAAATTGTCATTTAAAACGAAGGTCTCGCTACTTTTGTGATAAAATTTGCAAATGAACAGGCGTCTGCAGACGCGTGACTTAACAGTGGCTCAGCTCAGCATCTGAAACGAGCTAATTTGAAATTTGTCAAACCATCAACACATGTAAGCGAAGAATTCCTTTGCAAAAAACAGATGAGTGCCATTCAAAATGTTGCACGTACATCAAGCTTTTCTGTCTTGCCTTTCAGAAAATAACCATCAAAATGCAACACTGACGCATTCAATTAGTAAAAGTGACTTGAATTTACCGATTTAATACCTTTCTGTTACCTTTCTTTTACAAAAAAAGTATCTTTGAAGTAAAAACCTTTGCTCAAAACTTAATTGATCAAGAAGAGCTCTATAGAGTTCTTGCACTGGCGGCCATGACAGGGGGCATGTTTTCATATTTTGATGTGACAATAGATACACAAAGTGCCAACTTGTGCACAACGCATGCGGTGACAATGTGACTTCCCCCCGTCATGGCCGCCCATGCAAAGGGTCTATAGCCAAAATATAAAGAAACACAATTCAAAGGACTGATATGCATCGTCTTGGATGCGCTAAGCGTTTATTACATTGGATTACCTCATATCACATAATTAGCCGATATCATGTATTGTTAAGTAAAACTCGGTTTATAGTTAATTATACATCACCTAACGACACAAGTCTGTTTTGAGGCGAAAACGATTGCAGTGAGAACACAGTAATTAATGGTATACGAAGATTACACAATGGAACTTCAAAGACATCGCTCTTTAAATGTGAATAAACAAAATATTCACTAGTTTTAAGCAACTGTTAAAATTTGAACGATTCTACTTAAAAGAATCATACTGTATCCAACACATTTAACAAGAACCTTCAACACCATATAAGCCAAGAAACGATTTGGTTTTAAATACATGTAATTATCTTCTTCGGATTGTGAGCCAAGAAAATTTGTATTTAAAGGCCCTGTAGATGATCTGTTTTTGAGCGATTCTGCGAATAAAACCATTATAAATCAAAAGAAAGACATCAACAAACTCATCCGAAGAAATTTCAGCTTTGTCAAATGTACCACGTTTAAAAAAACCATGAAAATCCATATGCATTTTTCTGGTCTTGGCGGGGTGTTTCAAATATTCGTTCTCAGTTGATCGGGTACTATGTGGCTTGCGTCATGCACTCTGTGGCGCACATACTGCGTGTGCGCGCGATCCATAAAAATGCATCGCGTTGGAACACGCACACAGAGTACACAGCGCCCATGCATTTTGGACCGCGTAGATGCGAACCAAAAATAAGTAAATCGTTTGCAAACGATCTAAATAATTTCATCTTTACGGATTATTTTCTGGTGAAATTATATCATTTTGAGCGAAAACCTTTCATTGGATAGTTGCTACTAATTCAATCTTTACTTTCAGAACTTTTCCCCTGTAAACTCGTCGATTACTTTTTGGGTCATTGCAAATGATCCACTGGGCCTTTAAGGCTCCGTATCATTTTGCACCGACTCACAATTTTACTTCTGTCACAAGAAAAACCCGAATAAATTACACAGTAACAAATTTCCTGTGAATTTTCACAGCACGGTCATCGCCAGTGATTTACCGTAAATAATTTACGGTAAATTACTGTTAATTCGTTTGACAGTATAATACTGTAAACGTGACAGTGTTGCTAATTTACACTATTATGCTGTACACGGTCACATTATATAGTTAACGTATTAATTTACGGTTACCACAATCAAGCAATCAGTTTAATTAATTAACTATTAACTAGGTGTTAAACGAGTTTAATTCTATAAACTAATGGTTAATTCTCTCACGTGCAAATTGTATACATTAGTCTGATCACGGCGTTTCCATTCACAAAGTAAAGAGGGTCGAGTGGTATGTGCACTAATTTACCCATTTGGTGTAGTCACGGTTGGGACATCAACAACTTATTGTTCTTCAATTTTGGTTGTAAATTCTACCTTTTAACAGTGGTTGACACTTATATACAAAATTACATCCACAAAGCACAAACAGTTATCAAAATAACACAGATTACTTGCGTAAGGAATAAAATATTCCAAAATTACTTGACGAAAAGCATGTTGCGTCTATTCGCGCGGGTCAACATGCAAATCGAGGTCAAAGCTCTTCTCTTATGTAAAAAAATAATAATAACAGTATGTATTTGACAAAGTTACACTAACCTGACTAAATATACGTTATGCGAGCACGTTGATTTACTGTATAATCCTGTAAAAGTCGTTTACGTTGACTTAATTACTGCTTCATGTGAAATACAGTACAATACTGCACATTTAACAGTAACTGTTTATGTTTGATAGCAATGGTAACAAATGCAATACCATAATAATTTTCCCCTGTAAAATGGTGCATTTTGTTGGAGAAATTATTGCTAACTGAAGGTGTTTTAAAAATCGTTTGCATGCAACACAAAAACATGCATGATTTTTAAGTTTCCTGAAGTATTACTGCACCATGTGGCTGAAATTTCTACAAGGCAGTTTATCAACATTATTCTTTAGTTATGTATTATGCTGTTGTTCTATAGATTTCGTCAAAACGTTCCATCTGCAGATAATAATGGACTTTTGAACTTGATGATTCACTCGTATATTATCTCGTATTATTTCCATTTTTGGAAATTAAAACAAAATAATTTCACATTTTTTTCTATAAGTTAAAACGCATTCTGGGAAATGAAAACGTATTGCCAAAAAGTGTAAATAGACGATCTCACGCATGATTTTCATTATACCATAGTATAATGCAAAAAATATACAAAGACGTAAAAGCCCAAAACAATGTATCTAGGCCTTGCAACAAAAAGCAGCGCTCGGTAAATTGAAAGTGAACGAAAATTAAGATCATGATGACTATAATAATACAGTACATGAAAAAGTAGAAACCGCGTATATTAGTCTATCGTTTTAAAGAAATGATAAAATTGGAATGATCGAAAAGTGCACGTATAATATGAATGCTTGATGTAACTTTCCGTTACCCAATCAGTAAAATTCACAACTCTCATAATCCTCTGTCTTGAAAACCGTGAAGACATCAATATATTGTTCATCTTTCAACTCTTAAGGCCCGCTTTAGTCAACATGCACGCAATTTTACGAGTCGTGTTTGACTGGATATTCAGTCCATGACTGGTATTTATCTGTTAAATCTCAAAACGCCATCCCCATATTAACCAGGATACAACGCAGTGCCAAAAAAGACTGCTATATAAAAGATATATATTTTGGACACCGCTTGAGATATTCTGTACAAAACATGGCCGTTATTCGTTAATCTATTAAATGAACTTAAATGCAATACATGTTGAAGAAGAACAAAATAACATACATATTTCTACCTATAGCAACTACATAACATTTTAAACTCACATCTTTTGAAGATACATAACTATGCACTTTCTGAAACTCTCATATATCTTCTGTCTTGAAAACCATGAAGACATCAATATATTGTCATCTTTCAACTCTTAAGGCCCCCTTTTTAAACATGCACGCAATTTTACGAGTCGTGTTTAACTGGAAATTCAGTCCATGACTGATATTTATGTGTTAAACTTAAACCCCAAAACGTCATCCCCTTATTAACTGCACAACGCATGTGACAAAAAAGTCTGCTATAGAAAAGATAGTCAATAAGATATATTTTGGACACCGCTTGAGATATTCTGTACAAAACCTACATGGGAAATCCAAAAAAAGTTTCCCAATTAGGTAACCAGTTGAATTCCTCCTCCACTTGTTTCAAGTCAAACTAAAAGTAACTAAAGTAAAACTAACGAATCGACAAAGGTAAATATAAACATTGTATTATACTTAAGGCAGTATTTCGCATGCCAAACTGTCAAAAAACCGATATAGTTTGCCATTTTATATGAAAAACTGTAAGCGTTATACATTTAGTTAAACTTGGTTAGGTCGATGGCCGTTTTCGCCATATAGCCTGCTGTAATACCATAAGCAATTTTGTCTTATTTTTTGTACTAATCCTAACACTCCTCAACCCTTCAAAATCTATACGATTTTACATAATACATTAAACGTAAACTGCATTTTACCAAAAGCATGCACAAGTGCATGCAAACTAAACCTAAAAAATATGCAGTATGTATGTGAAATAAGACTCCGATTACAACGTTTATATCGCGATAGGGATTTTTTTTTCGTCATGGCCATCTGCGTAATTACTTTTATATTCCACAAAAGGTTCAATTTACTCGTGGTAGACATTATTTACACACACAGACTACTAAAGTGTGACGTCAGTTGTCAGTGTAACTGGGTCTAATCATTCGCTGGTAATCTAAAACGTCTATTCATAAAGCACATGGAAACAGTTCACTGGTTATAGTGTATAAACCCATTAACATTAACACACAAAATGTGACGTTTTCACTTTAGTACTTCATTACCATGCAATTTATGCTACGATAATGATTATACAGATCCATTAAGTATACATCTACTTTAAAAAAAATACGATTTCTTGTTCGGCAATTGCCAATATTTTAGCGAAATTTCACACCATTCATGTGAAGCACTTTAAATTTCATCTGCACCATTGTCTAGGCTTGTGACCTTGTTGGGTCTGCCAGACATGTGTTGCGTAATTTATTTTACGGATATCTCGTAAAATATGTCCGATAACATAGGTACAGGTGTGCATTACTTTTTTTTTGTCTAGTATACATGTACAGTACTATATTTTTACATGTACAGTACTATATTTGTTAGTTAACTTTTTTAGTTAACTAAAGTACTATATTTTTTAGTTAACTTTACAAGCAGTTTGTATGTTTTTCACAAAAACATCTGCATGGCCGTTGATCTATTAAATGGACTTAAATGCAATACATGTTGAAGAACAACAAAATAACATACATATTTGTATATATTTGCTAGAAACTACTTACTCTATATAGCAACTTCATCACATTTTTAACTCCCTACATCTTTTGAATTAAGATACATAATGCACTTTTTGAAACTCATATATATCCTCTGTCTTGAAAACCATGAAGATATCAATAAATTGTCATCATTCAACTATTAAGGCCCGCTTTAGTCAACATGAACGCAATTTTACGAGTCGTGTTTAACTCGAAATGACTGGTATTTATGTGTTTGGCAAAACGCCACCCCCTTATACAACGCAGTGACAAAAAATTCTGCTATGGAAAAGATATATATTTTGGACACCGCTTGAGATATTCTGTACAAAACCTATGAGAAGTCAGAAATAGTTTCTTGTTGAAACTTTTCCTTCCGCCAATTCTGTTCCAAGTCAAACTAATAGGAAATAACAAAATGTATATAACGAATCGACAAAGGTAAAATAACAACATTGCGTGATTATACATTATACTTCGGGCAGTATTTTAACTGAAAGCCACCTCATTTCGCACGTCAAACTGTCGAAAAACCGATATAGTTTGGCATTTTAAGAATGAAAAACTGTACGCGTTATATTCAGTTAAACTTGGTTAGGTCGATAGCCGTTTTCGCCATATAGCCTGCTGTAGTAATACCATAAGCAATGTTGTCTTATTTTTTTGTATTAACCCTACACTGCTCCTAAATCCTTCAATATACAACTTTACATATATACATTGACGTAAAGTGCATTAAAGCATGCACAATTAAAATGCATGCAAACTATAAACCTATACTCAGTATGTGTGTGAAATAAGACTCCGATTAAGTTATATCGCGATAGGGATTTTTTCATCATGGCCTTCTGCGTAAATGCTATTTTATTCCACAAAAAGGTTCAATTTACTCGTGGTGGTCACATAATTTACACACACTACTACAGTGTGACGTCAGTTGTCAGTGTAACTGGGTCTAAACATTCGCTGGTAATCTAAAACGTCTATTCTTAAAGCACATGGAAACAGTTCACTGGTTATTGTGTATAGACCCAGTAACATTAACACACAAATGGTGACGGTTTCACTTAAGTACTTCATTACCATGCAATCTTTATGCAACGATAATGATTATACAGATCCATTAAATATACATGTACTATAAAAAGAAACACGATTTATTTTTCGGCAATTGCCAATATTTTGCATTAGCCACAACGTATTAGCGAAATTTCACACAATTCATGTGAAGCACTGTAAATTGTATCTGCACCATTGTCTAGGCTTGTGACCTTGTTGGGTCTGCCAGACATGACTTTGTGTTGCATAATTTTTATAACGAATATTTCGTAAAATACATGCATGTCCAATAACATATAGGTATGTATTACTTTTTCTCGAGTATAACTGTAGTAAACCTTACGAACAGTTTATGTATCTTTTGGCCGTTAATAATCTACTGAAATGCAATACATGTTGAAGAACAAAATAACATAGCCTGGGCCTACATATTTGTATTTGCTAGAAACTATCTATTCTATTCTATAGTAACTATATAGTAACTATGTACATGTACATCACATTTTAAACTCACACCACACCTTTTGAAGATGCACTTTCTGAAGAAAAAATAATACATTTTATACCACGCAACACAATAAATGCAATTTTTCAGTCTAATTAAAATTTAAAAAAAAAAGAAAACTCTTGTAATTAAGATGGCATCAAAATATTTACATTACAGCTTTATTGTATTGTGCACGACTGCTTAAAGCTTCTGTGTGCTAAAAATTCCCACTCTCAGATCGGCTGCTATTTGCAACAAAAAAGCGAAGAGAATGTTTGCGTTTCTTTTGTCGCTCTGTAGGCCTCTATACATATCAATATTGCCATGCCATGATGCCAACCATATTGTACCAAGGTAGTCGCTGGCTTGAACGACGAATCATGTTTTCATCACGTTGGCAAACTTGCAGCTAGGTATGGCTGCTAAAACAAAGACAAAACATCATATTGTAAAACAAAACCGTGTATGCCTGAAAGCGAGTTATTTCCATTAATTTTATTGACCTGCTTTACATGTTTAAATCCCAAGTGCTTTTCGCAAGAACAGAGGCGTGTTCAATAGCACAATACCGAAATACTGCACCAAAACGGCTAGTTGAACAACTGTAGGCCTATCTCAAAATGTACAATCAAACATGGCCACTGTAGACAACGCGGTTTGCAAGCAAGGCACTACGCGTTATACGGCTGCACGCTTAACGCAAAGATTCTGACAAATCCAAACTGCTAACTCAGCTGGCAGTGGTCTTCCACAGTCGAAGAATAAACACTTCGAAATTCTCCTCGATGTTGAAACAAACTATTGACGTGAAACCCTGAGGCCGTAGCTACAATTTATCCGTCCGCCATCTTGGTATGGAAAGCGTACCACGTTCGAGTTGGGATATGCTTGGGATGCAATAGACGGTGTAAGTTGACCTCGAGAGCGTGCGGGACTCCGCGAGACTCGTCGACTTCCGGGGACCTCGTATATAAGTTTTAACACATGCAGCGACCGTTTTTTCTGTACCATTTTCACACCACGTAAAAATTAGCAGTTTCACCTACCGATTCGGGGTCCACTGTAAAATAAATCTTAAAATCTCATTTATCACCTGTGCGAAAGGTTAATTGAGCAATAGGTTCACAATTTTAAATCTGACCTTTTATTTCCGTCTCTGAGATAAACCGGTAACCCTACACGCCATAGAAAAACCACACAGCCATGACGGCGCGTCGCTGGTAGTCCGAAAGTGGCGCGAATATTTTGGCGCCGTGTAGTTGGCGCGAATATACGTTGCATTATTTTTATAGCCGTTTTCAAAAGTTCTTGTTTCGACTTCAGACGGTCTTTGCGTCTATGTAGGCCTATACTTTATTTGTTTGGGATTTGTTGTGGTTTTATCTACTCTAGCTCAACAGACGTGAACGTTCAAGTTGACGTTCAAACCAGATATTTGATTTATAGCAACGAAAATATTTTCGAGATGCACCAAGCCAGTGAGCCTGCCATTCGTAAAGGTACTTGCAAACCGGAAACAAAAGGTCAAACATTTTTATTTGTTTGTGACAAACTCGTACAACATTTTCTTCATTTTATTTATTGAATCGATAGATTTTAGTGTGACCCGAAACGATACTTACACGGTCTATACGTATTGGGAATACCGTGCGTTGGTTGCGTCAAGTGTTATCGGTATGATGGACAATTAGCCTTTTTGAAGTATGGCGGACACAATAGGAGGGCGCACTTTGCAGTGGGTATAAAATCGACTAAAATGCAAAATAACTGTTTTTCACTTTACACTTATTAATTTTATTTATAATTCTGTCTATGTATTATAATTACAACATGTAAATCAAGTTTTTGGAAAGAAATACAATTGATAAAAAAAATCATACCCAAATGAAATTGCGCCCTCTCTTTTGTTCCGCCATACTTCTAAAAGGCTAATACCGGCGTACGTATTGTGCTGTTAAACGCGCCTCGGGTTAAATCCGCAAGTAAATGGGTGGTTAAGCAGATTTTATTTGGAAATGGTACTTTTTTGAGCAGCTTTTGGAAATTTCCTTTCGATGGGTTTTTCTGTAGCCGACGCACCAAGGCACGGCGCATGAATACAGAAGGTTTTCTGTAAATCGGTCGCGGTCTCATGCAGCGGGTGATGAGGCAATATTTTATGTCATTTTGTCACTTTCAATGACCACACAATGTTAATCTTAATAGAGGCACTTTAATTATACATTTGTGCTTGATTAGCGAGTAGTGTTGCTATTTTATTGATTCGATCAAAGAGCGACATACGCTGTTCTTTTTGACGTGTCAACCGGACGAATGCAATTTGCACGTAGCCTACACAGTGTACATACTTAATTGTTCATGCAGTGCATGCATATAGCAGTGGTACATAGACTGTGTGGGTTTCTGTATTCAAATAGGGGACGTTTAACAATAGGATCAATAGGGTCCGCGATTGCCAGGGACGTCCGCGATTTAGAATCTTGTGCAAAACCAATGAGAGCAGTCGCCAACAAAACTAAGTCCAAACAAAAGAGGAACAATTCGTCCGCGGTGGGAGGTGGGTTCACGACTAGGTGTGTATGCATGCAAAGTGTATACACCCACATGTATCGACTATCGTTGAAAAGTATTTTTACCGTGACACACGGTGCGTGTACCAATGGGGGTAATCAATACGGTCTGTATATTTCAATAACATGCAATCTCAGTTTTATTTCAGTAAGAATTATTGGAGTAATGTTATGCCTTGTTTCTAGATACTATTGCCAGCTAACTGTATAGGCTACTGAGACGAGTTTCGTCACGACTGTGTTAACATCTCTTGGCCTTTGTGGATAAAGCCTAATGTATACACAGTGTATGCAGTTCGTGAAACGGTTAGTCTTTGTGAAAGACTGTCTTACGTTGCTTGGTTCGTGTACGTGCGCGCGGTCGACATTGCACCGTGTGGACAGGGTACTAGTTTATGCGCCACTGGGTTCAATCTGTCTAATCATGGAGGTAGGAAAAGCTAATTACCCTGGCCACACGGTGCAATGTCGACCGCGCGCACGTACACGAACCAAGCAACGTAAGACAGTCTTTCACAAAGACTACGTAAAAAGCTTGGTGTTAGGTGAGAATGTATTGTATGATCTTTTCTAATACAGTATATCATTATCATATTTACGCGTTCTTAACAATGTTCTTGTACTTTGTTTATAAAGTCTATATATCAAGTGTCGAGGTCAAATGGACATTTAGCATTATACAGATGTAATATGTATGCATTTGTTGTGACTGTTTTTGTGACCGTTTTTGTGACCGTCTCAGCCTTCATTGTAACCTTGGGACATGGATTGGCAAATCATGACATTTAAAACTAGACTAGATTAAGGAGTATGTTGCATATGTTAGTCATTTTTCATGTCTGTGGAACATTGGAAATGTACCGATGTCCACAACCTGTGGACATCGGCACATAAATTATAATTACGCTTACCAGATTTTCTTATTAATATGAGCCAATTGCCGCTCTCTTGTTTGGCTTGCGGTTTCCCATGGGATGAGCCCTTTCCTCTTTATTCTTTAAGGAGAAACAAAACAAAAAGTATGGTAATAATTTATACTTGCTACTAATTAAACAAATATTGCCATGGCAACCAAGTTAATTCCAATTAATTAAATAAAGATTCACAACCATTAAAATTGTTTAATTTTTATGGATGTACCTTGATCGTCTTGTCGAAAAATTCCAGCAAACGGACGATGTGGCAAAGGCGGGTGTCTTTGTGAAGAAGAGGAAGAACACGATCTGCTTCTGGCAGCTCCTTGAGAAGATCATGGAGTTTCAACTTGGGGTCCACTTGAAACTCACGGCTGGTTCTCAAGTAGCGGAAGACAAACCTCTTCAGGATGTCTCTCAGCTTACTTACAACCTCGGGCGGTCTGTCCATGCAACACTTCCCTAGTTCATGCTTAGACTTCTCTGGAAGCTTTTCTCGATAGTCCTTACCCAAAGCTTGTATAGCTGGAGCTGACAAAAGAACTTCCAACTGTTGATAAAGTCCCACGATATGCTTCAGTTTTATGGAACCAAACAGATCATGGGACTCGATTGTGATAAGTGAGCTCCATTTGTGAATGAACTCTGCCAGTGGCATCTCTGGATCACCACCTGTTCTCTTGAGTAGACTCATCAGAACCTCCACAGTCTGAAGCAAGTCATTTGTAAACGTGTCGTGTCCTCTTCTGTCGCCCCGGATGATCAGATTGACGCTGTCATTGGGCATTGATTCCTGCCTGACTTTGTCTGCTACATCCTTCAGGATGGTTGCTGATGAACTGTGCAGATCATCAGCGAAGACAAAGCCTTCAAAAGTGCTCCCATCTGTAAATATGACTTTGTTGAATACGGTGTTCAAGGCAACATCCATCTCAATCTGATTGAAGTCGTAGAAGATCTCTGTTCCATGGCCGTACTCTGTACCGATGTCGTGGTACAAAAGACAGTTATCACTTGGGGAAGTAATTACATCCTTTGGCCTCACCTGACTAATAACCTTTGTTGGTACAGCTGCAAGGTGGTCCTCCTTGAGAAGAAAACTGATTGATGGACACTCGCTGGTAGCAGCAATTTCCAGCGCCTTCATCAAGAACGAGTTCTGCACAAGTTGAAGTGTCTTGATAAACCGCCTCAGTGTGTTTTCCTCGGTTTCTTTAGGTATGAGACACTCCTTGATCGGAGAACTGTCAGTGATGTATTCTGGACGCTTGCTTTCACCTGTCATCTCACTCCATGCATCGCATACCTCATTGAAAGCATCCCTAAAAGCAGACCACGGTTCCCCCAAGTCTGGCTCGCCTTCTATCAAGGAGCTGATCGGTTTGTTGCCTTGCTTACGCTTAACTCTTTGTTGACTTAAGCGGCTGCTCACGAGAAGATTCCAGTCAAGCAAAGCTGGAAGGTGACCAACGTACTTCAAGACACCAAGTCGTGAAAGCACGAGGTGGAGGAAGGGGAAACTCCTTGAATTGTGGTTGCTGTGTGTGCAGAAACATGCTCGTAGGTCTTCAAGTGCTGGTTGGCGTTTCTGACGAGACGACCTCGGTAAACACTTCCAAGTGTCTTCATCAATAGTATCCAACTCTTGGAGCTGACATCGGATTGATTCTTTTGGTATACCAGACACTGCATATGAATCTGCAAGAAACTGATGTGTGTAGGGCGTGGCATTCAGGAGTATTTTCTCAACTGTACTGTGGATTTGGACGTCCAGCTCATCTCTCTCCCCGGCAGATGTACTTGTCTCTTGTACAGATGTCAACAGTGGAGCCAATTCTTTGATGATGCAATGAAGCAACACTGACGTGTCTTGGCAACTTGCTCGAAGGACATCTGGCAAAATTGACCACAGGTCCTTCAACCTGGACCGAACAGCGTCGTTAGACCCTGTCTGACTGGAAGGCGCGTCAGGAAAAATGTCTGATGCAGTGTAGATACAAGCATGGACAATGAAGTCTATGATCAACTGTGATGCCACCGATAAGCCCCTCATCCCCTCCAATGTGTTCCATGGTTCCATTACTGGTGGATAGCAGTACCCACTTGGATCTTCATACAGATGAGGTTCATCCTTTTCACCACAGTCTGGTCCGAAGGTTCCTTTACCACATGTTGGACATAGCTGATGTTGTTTATACTTCAGGTCCTGGACAAACTGGTTTCCACATGGGCAACAGGCCGTCCTAGTTGCTGCAGCTTGAGGCCGAGTCTGTTTCAAAGCACCAGGCCAGAACTTGGGTTTCTCGTCTTTGGAAGGGCAGAAGAGTTTCTGAAAAGTGTTCAGTTTAGTGGCATGCCAGGCTTGACTGAGAACAACAGCAGCAAGGTGGATGAGCACAGATGCCAGATGAACATCACTGATGCTCGATATTCTGGACAGTTGTAGACTTCCCTTAAAGTCCACTTCTCCCGAAACGCCTTCTAGGAGGTGAAACCATGGTATTTTGTCTGACCCATTATCTCTGATGTGCTTGATGATCCACTTGGCATGAGTCTTCTCCGAGGCTGTGAGATCTCTCGATGTTGCAATCAAGAAGTAGTGGTCAGTCAGAACTGCAACTAGTGCGAGGGTATGCTCTGGGCTTGACTTTAGCTTGCCGACTACAGCCACCATGGGCGTCTTATTGGCATGCTTCCTTAGCTCTGCAAAAGCATCTCTTACTTCGCAGTACTTTGCAGTATAGTTCATTGGGCTGTAGCCAGTGGCCAGGAGAGAATGGCCATCATTCCATTTAATATCTTGGAAAGAATCCATTTTTCGAGACAAGGTGGCCACCAATCGGTTCAGTTGAGTCGGGCTCACTTGCTGAGAAAAAACCCTCAAAATCCATGGTCGAACATCGATTGTCTTTCCAGAGGTCTCCAGATATTCAACCAGGCTCTGAATTTGCCGGAAAACAAGCTGTTCTTCCTCAATCTGTTGGACGTTTTCGGTCATGCTGGTTTCAATCAACTCTCCAAAAACCCTGAACAGCTTGTTTAAAAAGGCTACTGAGCAGACAAGTTGGAGTGAGCATTCAGAGGCAGTACCAAGAACGCGGCTTGCTTTGACTGAAAGTGCCAGGAGTGCATTGCGGTTGTTTGACATCAGTCTGTGGCTTGTCAAGTTGCTGAAGCCATACTCCTCAATCAGATCAGAACACATGGTGGTAAAATGAGAAGTGCACCCCACTGGAAGGCTATGAAGCACCTCGTCTAAGATGAAAAGAACGTTTGAATGTCCGTCCAAACCATTACGAGTGATCTCTGCATATACAGAATCCTGTTCTGTATCATCATCATCAATCTCATTTTTGATGACACGCCACATCACAAGCCGAGATCCCTCTATGAGTTCTCCCTCCTCGGTGATAAGAGATCTGCAGATTTCCTTCAACAATGGAGTATCGGCATTAGCATCTAGGCAACGCCCGTAAAATTTTGTCAGAAACCGATGCTGTTTGCTTCTGTCATTGTCTTTGTCCGACTCGTCTTGAATCGACCTGATAGTGTCCCCCACAAAATTCAGGATCTCCTCACTGTCCAGGGTGTCATTACCAAGGTCACCAATCAAGTCTCCAAGTTTGGCCAGTTTATCATCGGGAAGGTTGTTTGGACAGGCCAGCAAGTTGACAAAGTCCTTACAAAAATGAAGGTTGTGAAGTTCTTTTGGTCTAATTCCCAGAACTGCTGCCGACAAGAGAATGTTATTTACAACTCGCACCCAGTTTTCTTGACCGTTACATTTCTCGACGAGCTCTTCTGTTGGGAGCAAGATTCTACATACAGATGACACCAATTGTGACTTTATCCTGTCTTCCACACTGTCCTCTTCCTCAGCAGAATCAATGTCGTCCGTGCCACCATAGTTACTTCCTAGTGCTGTCTCAAAGGATTCGGTTTCAGACACTTCGTCCTCCTGGAGCTCGTCGAGTGCATCCAGAAATTCTGTTTCACCCATTTCGTTTACAGTTGGCTGCTCAAGAGCCAGTATACTGCTGTGTCCAAGAGGCTCTATGAATGACATCAACAGCTCAAACGGATCATTACCAGTAGCCTGTTCATAGATTTGCAAAAACTGAAGCTCCGCGGCAACGACTTCAGAATGTATAAAGAGCCCAACATGCCAGAATGACAACTCTTCGTACGGCGTCAGACTCTTTGAGTTACACAAAACAGGATGCTGGAGAAGTAATTTCGTGCACTTCACACGAATTTCTTGTGACATCTGACTGACCACCTTGCTGGCGAAGACATTACAAAGATCGCTGATGTACCGGTCAAGATGTTCCTTCAAGAACTCCATGTTGACGACATGTGACAGGTCACAAGAGATTGCTTCTGGAAGCCTGAAAATGAAATAAAATAAAAATCATATTAGATTGTGAATGACTAGAGAATGAATCTCAAATACAAACAAAGTTGTTTTTAATATTTATTTTTAAAATTCAAATTGAACCTAATTATTAACGGACACTACAGGCCTGTAATACAAAGGACAATAATTACCTGTCGTGGAGGATTCTGGACACTTCTGCAGAAATGACTTCTGTTTCAACAGTATGAAGTTCGGCCAAAACCCTTGACTTTGCATCTGGCAAAAGGCCTCTCATATGACGCTCAATGATAGAATAGATCTCGTTGAAGAAAGGGAATTCCAGAGAGGGTGGCATTCTTTTCAACCTGCAAGATTCGACCCCCTTGGGATCTGGAATGGACGTAGATCTGACATCGAAGACTGAAGAGTTCATGAACATTGATTCCCACATGACTTGGCCCTCCTCACTGTTCAGGAAACTATCCCATGCGTTGTTCTCTTCCAAATAGAAGACGATTTTGAACAGCGGTTGGCTGATTCGCCTTTTCACATGCTCGGTCAGGGCAAAAATTAAACTGGCACACTCGAACAGTAACTCATATTCACAAGCCACAACCACCTGCCAGTTCCTCTTATTGAACACGGACTTGTCCTCAACATCTTGTTCAATGTCATGCAGGATCTTCTTGGAGAAACAGTGTAACAGCTCTGGCGATCCAGTAACTCTTCTGACTATGTTGAGAATCTCAGTGACATCTTTGGACTGACCATCATACGAGATGCAGGAAAAACACCACAGGAGCTTCTCCTTGATGATGGACACAATGTCAACTGTCTGTGCACAGATGTCAGAAATAGACATCTCAATAACGTCATGAAGTTGGAGTCTAGGTCGTTCAAGGGTGTCAAGTGTAACCTGTTGCCAGCCACACAGAAAGTTGAACTGCCATGGGAAGGTAGCGGCCATACCTGCCACATTCTGGTCCCGTTCCACGTGGACAATGATGCAAGCATGTTTCGGTCCCTTGCAAGATCCTGCCTTGGTATATTCTAGCAGAGAGTTGTCGATCTGACATTTAGCCAAAAGCATGTGCTGTGCATCAAGCGATGTTTTGCACTGAAGGATGAACAGCTCCGCATCGCTGTCGTTAAAGCGTTGAAGTGCATCTGCCAACTGGCGTTCGGACTTGAATTGACTCAGCTTTGTAAGTTGCACATTCCAAGAGCCAACACATGATTGGAGATCGACATGGATTGTACTGTAAGTGTAGACAATAAGCTTACATGGACCTTTCGGGATACCAACTGGTGATGATCTTTCCTCAATCCCGAGAATGAAATGTTCAAGAAAATGCTTTAGTCCGCCATTCAGTGGAAGCCCCAGGTATGTCTTTTGAAAACGATGCACCTCATTGTGCGAATCATTAGCCAAGACAGATTCAGATGCCCTTAGAACTGCATCGGGACATGCTATTCTCATCAAATCCTCCTTGCACAACTCTGCAATTTCATCAGGGTTCTTTTCTAGACCATCCATCTGCTGACAGCGGAAAGACACAAGGGAAGGAAGAGTGTCGCTGTGATACCCGAGAAAAGCCTGACTGGGTGTAAACTGCTCCTTATCAATTGTGGAAATGTCCTCCACCCATTTAGACAAGCTGTCCATTGCCTGCTTCTGGTCGTCACTGATGATGTCCATGAACGTCAGTGTTTGCTTCTCAAACCTGTTCAGCAAGGGAGGATCCGAGTAGTCAACATTCTTCTGATCGATGATGACAATGCAACGGAAGTCCTGATGTACCTGACACATGGGGTTACTGTACGCTCCAAGAGCAACACGACAGTGACGTTTCTTGCCAACTACAGTGTAATTTTGATTGAGCATGTCATAAAGACTGCTGTAAACACTCTCTAGGTCCCGAAGCACAAGCACGTAGCCTTCCTCCATGCACAGGATTATCTTGCTAAGGATGCGATAGTTGTACTCCTCAGAAATGTCATCATCAAATCTGCTCCCGAGAAGGATGAGGCACCTCTTGTCTGTCTTCTGTAGTACCTTCTCAATAATATTCAGGGCAGAGTCGCCACTTGTTATCAACATAAGATGGCGGGCATGTTTGTCGTCAAGATTCTCCTTGATGAGGTCTACAGCCGAGGGCCGCTTCTCAGTACTTTGGGCAACACCTATTGCTTCCATGAAGGTGTTCATTATGGTTGGCATATCGGAGCAGAGGCCTCCAAAATTTCTGCGAAGTCCACTTTCTAGTGAACCTGAACCTGTACGTGTCTCTGTTGGCATTGCAATGCTCTTGATGAGGGAGTAGTAATCTCTCAGGCCGTGAAAGTTTGCATGTTCTTGGCCATTCTGGTAAGTATGGTAAGCAGTGGCTAGTTTCTCAAGCTGCTGATCATCAATCTTTCTTTGGGAGCCGCTTTCCGTCTTAGCATCTTTGCGTTGAGCGCTTTCGTCTCGGATGGATTTCGCCGTTTCAAAGAGATCTTTTGCATTTGGTTCAGGTCTGGAGAGATGGACAGCTCGATTCATTTTGGCAGCATCCAAGGCCCAGTTGGATATTCCAACCACGGCCATTTCTGGAAAGTCTCCGGTACTAGGCTCTAGCAGGCTGTGAAGAACCTTCAGAGGATTGAAAGATGAGTTTTCTGCCAGACCTATTTCATCCAGAAGGACAACCGGTATGATGTCCGGATTGTGCTCCTTGTACCGTTTTGCCTTCTCAAAGACCTTGAAGATGCCTTCAGATGTGGATGACTCTGATCCCTGGTAGGAGACAACGTAGACTCCTGGCAGTGTCTTGAAGTACTTGTCCTTTGAATCGGGTCCTCTGAGATTACTGCGAATGAGCTGCATTGAAAGAGACTTGCTGCAGCCAGGTTTTCCAACCAAAAATACTGGAATCCTGTTAAGAATGGAAACAAGGACGACAAAGACGTTCTCTCTGAGTGCTTCGTTTTTGGCAATCCCCTCCTCTAGCTCCATTCGGACAAGAATGTCCAGCTGTTCTTGTCGGATCACTTCTTCGATGTGCCTTTCCTCCAGAAAATGCCCTTTCTTTTCAAAGACTTTGGCCACTTCTTCTCTGTACCGCTTTCTATCCTTGGCCAAAGATAAACGCGAATGATAACAGTGGGCCAGTGCAAGGATAATAGCTCTAGTATTATAATCACCAAACACGGTTTTCTCTTGAAGCTTAGCAAGTCCTTTCTTCTTCAGCATCTCTGTTAGCCAGTTAGCAAGATACTTGCATCGATTGATGTCACGGAGACTGACACAGTACCGATTGTCCATGCAGTTTTTAATGAATGCCTGGGACATTATAAGCAGGTCCACAAAAAGTGGAACAAGATCAACTCTGACATCACTGACCATGCGCCGAGTGTATGCTTCTTCGTCTTTTTCATTCAGAGCACCGTAATCCCAGACGTAATCCATCAAGGCCTCCGGTAGTGGGTGCACTCGGTACACCAGCTTTGATCGCTCGTCGAGAACTAGCTTTTCTGTTAGCCCCGATGTACTGGATTTCCCCTTTCTTAGAGAATAGGGATTGCAAGCAGCAAGAAAGACCAGGTTATATGGAAGTTGTTGGCCAAGACACCTCTGATGGCATATTATCTCGCTCAAAAGCCCAAGGTGGTCGCAAGTGTTGATCTCGTCCAGAAAGCACCAGATCTGCTGATTAACATTTGACTCCGCTTTCTTCCGCATTTCAGTTATGTATTTGATGATTTTATCCTTGCTTATTCCGGCATGGAAGTTCAGAACGGAGAATTCAACTTCACAAACCCGAGCTAGATAGGTGATGAGAGTTGTTTTACCGCACCCAGTTTCACCCATGATGATGATTGGTACTCGGGACTTGACCCTCATGTGAATGAGCACCATTTTCATCAAGTTGTCTGGGGTGAGTGCATACATTTTCGCCAGGCTACCCAGCTTACTGGTGTCAAACTCGTCACGGGTGTCCCTGCAAATTCGCTCCAATACTCTCTGTAGCTTCTCTTGTGGCATGTCCTGATAATCCGGAAGCTTGTTGTCCAGCTGTTGTTCGAACAGGTTCTTAACGCTCTCGGGAACTTGGCTCAGCAACCGGTAAAGAGTAGAGCAGGTCTGGGTGTCCTGCTGGTTGAAGACTACCATTAGGTGATTACTATCGGTCCACTGGACCATACCTTTCACACGCTCTACCATCTTTTCTGCAGTCAGTGATGAACCTTGGTTGAGTTCACTCAGGGCTTCGGCTGCTTCTCTACCAGTAAGTGGTTGTGCCCCACTTGACTCGACTGACCGTGAAGAGAACTCCTGAGCAACTGCTCTGAGCGCCTGCAAGAGATCGGATCGAACACAGTGGTGGCCCACTCCCAGCATTTTATGAAGTGCATCGATGGTGAAGTAGTGGGATGCAGACATTTTCTTTAGTTCTGTGGCAAGGACGTTGAGAAACATGTTGATGGTGGTGTATGCCATCTTTGACGTCGGGGAGTAGTGCTCCTTGAGCAATAACCTGCACTGGTCATCGGGAAGAATTGTGTCTTTTGAGGGCCCTGATAAATTGATTTCTTTCGAATCGAGTGAACCATCCTTAATAGCTTGAAGATAATGGCACACTACCTGAACTGGGCTGTTAATTTCCTGACTGAACAGGAAAGTATCGTAGCCATCCCATTCTATGTGGCACCTTTTGAAGTTGCTACAATTTGACAGCGAGTCTTGAAGGTGGTTTTGTTGAGTGTTGGCGATTTCAATGTAGATCTCTTTGAACTTTAGCTCACACATATGCGTGCCGGCCACCACCATACCCACGACGAGTAGTTCAAAGATAAAAGTGTCTGCCAAACTAGTGTCAGGCGTTGGTCTTATGTCAATGTGCAGAACTTTAAAATCTGAAGCTGGCTCGCGACTTAGCTGAGACACGAGATCAATCTTGGTCAGAGGACCTCCGATTTCAAACAAAATGGTGTTCTTTCCTTTCTCTGCTGCTTTGGAAATGATATATTCAGATTTCCCGAGACCAGGCACCTCAGATGTCATCACCTCTACGTTTGGACATCCCTGCTCCAGACAATCGCTCATTTCATTGGCTGTCATTCCTTGAATTTGGTGAGTGAAGTGCGGCGAAAATTGATCAATGATGTGGTGATGGCATCCTGCACAACAAATGATGGCCAGCAGAAAGGGTCGATCTTCCTGTTGAAGTCGTTTCACTTCGTCAACCAACAAAAACTGGACATCTGTTGCAAGTTGCTCTACGTTGATGAGAGCGTATAGTGCATTGGTGCTCTTGTCAGCAGCGATTCGACATCTTTGGAGGAGGAGGTATACTTCTTCCCAGGTCGTTTCCAAGTGGCAAAAAAGAACATGGTTTGCCTGAGGATACTTCCCTGTTGTGTTCTTCAACAAAGTCATAAGAACCGGAATCGAGCGCGTGCTATTGGTGTCTAATTCTGCAACAAAGACACTGCCTCGTTGAACTGTGTTGTCTAAGGTAGCCTTTACGCTTGCTCGCACGCACACTACATCCCTTGATTCGAACACAGACTCAGCGAAGATTTTATCCAAGGCCCGAGCCGTCTCAAAGATTCGCTTCTTGATGTCATCACTCTCTGGAGATTCATATGACTGTTTCAGTCGACCATCTACACAGATTCCAGGGTCCACATAGTGGAAGAGATTGACAATGCCCACATGACAATTAATTTCGCCTCTGAAGAACTGATCCAGCATCAAAAGTTGCTTCGAATGGAAAAAGTTCAGGAAGTGGAAATCCCTTCGTGCCTTTTTCAGGATGACGATCCAGATGTTTAGTTCCCCCTTTAGGTGTTCTTTAAGCAGCAGAAGTGCTTTCAAATCACTGACACTTCTCTGAAAGCTGTCAAAACTGTAATGTCCTGCATTGGCCAGGTTTGAGCAGAATTCGACGATCTCATTCGCTTCATCGATACAGTCAATAAATTCTTCGAGCTGCTCAGAAACGGACCTCTCTTGGACGTCGTCTTGGTTGGATTTTCTGGAATTTACCATCAGCAATGCTCTACTCCGCAGATCGTTCAGCTCGCCTTGCTCGAATTTTGCTGTTGTTCCGTCATCCCTCATGTAGCTCATGGTGGCAATGCACATTTTCTCTGCTGGAGTCAAGACGAAATTGTAAGTGCCATGCTGAAGAGCACAACTTATAATCTTCTTAGTCATCTCTCCACGCTGAGCGATGTTATTGTACAGGTTCTTCAGTGCGTGGAAGTGATCATTGCACGTTTTTATCTTCTCCGATATCTTTTTGATGCCTAGTTTGTTACTTTTAGCAATGGCATCGATGAGCTTCTCTGGAGTGTCCATAATCTCAACTCTGAGGAAAGAACTCATGTACTGTTGGACTTCGATAAGATCCGATACAGTTGATTCATTGACCAAGGAATCGGACCGCTCTTCGACTGCATCGGTTAGGTTGCGGAGGTCATCATCAATGATTGGCTTCAGAAACTGAATCAACTGCTCGGAATGTATCAGCTCACTGATTGTCGACCAATCCTCTTCAGAAAACTTTCTGTCTACTTCTTCGATCTTCATTACGGCAGAGTGAACTTTTTGAAGAGACATATCAGCATTTGCAGGTTGGAAGATGTTAAGCACCGTCTCAACATCCCGAGGAAGTCCACAACTTTGTTGGTTGGGCACTTCAAACGTTTCAAACAGGCACTGAAGCTGTTTGGCGTACTGACGAATGGGTTCAAGCCTCACCCAACTCTTCAAGAATGATTCAGACTCTTCACAGATCTTCTTGTCAACGAACTTTGACATCGTGTCAATCTCCAAGGAAAGTTCATTTTTCATGATTCCTTTTAGTGCATGATTCATGTCGCATACCGTTACAGTCTGGCAGCCCACGGCTACGTCCGAGCAAAGCTTCTCGTAAGCTGGCAAGCACTTTGAGAGGACTAGTTCGGCAAACTCCGCCACTGTTAACTGATCTTCGTCCTCGGAATCGTTGCCCGCATTCTCAATCACAAAAAGGCAGATGTTTCTGAAGACCTTTGATGATGCGACAGTAGACACTGCCTTTGACACTTTATGCACAGATTGTAAGGAACCCCAGTAATTTTCAGCAAGCAAACTCTTTACAGGTATGTCACTGCCTGGTTGAACATCCTCCCGTCTCCGAAGAATTTCATGTTTTACTTCTTCCACGTCATTCTGGCTTGTGATCAATTCAAACCTGTTGTAAAATGCCAAGAATCTTTCCAGCTCATCAAGGTGACGTATTCCGATCTTGATTACGTCTACAGCATCCTGGAAAGATTGATCACACATTAGGGCCGACTCTTGTGTATGGAATGTTGCCAATTTACACAACACGCGCAAATCGTCTAAATGCTTTTCCTTTACTAGTCTAAAGACAAGCTTAACGGAGAGTGACTTGTCCACGAAGGATTGCTCAACGAACCGCAGTAACTCTACCACCTCTTGGCACTTTATCTGGTTTTGTATTTCGGAAACAAGTTTTTCCCTGGTTCGAAAAATGAGCTCCCAAAACGTGTAGCCATTGAGAATGCTGAATATGTCGGCTTTGTCTTCTGATTGTACTGCTTCAATAACAGCGGTTACGACGTCAACGGCACATCTAAAATTATAAACGAACATGTTAAGAGATCGTTTGTTGTGGATTGAAAAAGGTTATAGATGTTTGGTGTCAATTTACATGATTATCACAAAAAAAATTGCAAATTTTGTAAAGTTATATTTCTGTACTATATTAAATGTACATGTATAATACAATTTCATAAATTAAGCAAACAAGCAAGCTTACTTCGAATTCAGTTCTATCCGGCCTTTAATGGTGTAGGGTGTCAACAGTTTGCATGCAATGTAAGGCATCATCAGTCGGCTACTGATTATCATGACTGCATGCTTTGCTGCCAGCTGCACCTCTTCGTCTGACTGAGGTTTGATTTTGGTCGTTGGAGAACTGAAAACGCTCTCGAGGAGTGTGTCCATCTGCTTCTTTTCGCAAATGAACTCCACCGCCTTTTGATCCATGAAATCCTCCAAATCTGGTAATTCCTGCAGCCACGTAATAGAATGCACTGAGCTGATGAAGTTATACAGCTTCTGTAAAGTGTACGATGGTTTCTTTCCAGTCTGCAACTGCTTTGTGAAAGCCTCCTTGAGTAACTTCTCCATCTGTTCAAGGCTCGACCACCTGGTGATCCATTTCTTGCCGACAACCGCCAAAAAGGAGTCTATCCCATCCTGTCTGTTACTCTGCTCCAGCATCTTTTTCAATATGCAGGTGAACCTTTTTGACAGATTCTCGTCTGGAGGCGTCTCCCAGAAGGTTTCATGGGAGAAGAAATGCTCTGCCTCCTCTCTTGACCATCTGTCACTGTCGGCAAGTGCCTCCAGAAGCAAATCTCTTGTCAGCAAATCCACGGGCAGCGTCTTCATCTCCGTTAACATTTTCCAGATTTCACCAATTCCCTTGACATTTTCGTCCTTCAGAGACTTTATCTGCTGCTGCAAAGTACGTTTCACCCAGTCTTTGTAACCACTTTCGTCCGTGAAGAGATATGACTGGCCTTTTCGCTGTAGTACCTGAAGGAGGGCCTTCACAGGCGGGTTGCTTTGAAAGACGAGACAGATCAGTTTCTCCACATCTTTTGACTCGGCGTTCTCGCAAAGTTCCAATAAGAGATCCTCATGCGACACCAGTGGTAGTTCGGCTTGTGTGCCATTCTTCCATGTCTGATGTGCCGCACAAAGCCTCTCTGCATCCATCAGCTCCGGATATGTATAGTGAACCAGATGCAACCAACTTCCCTGGCAACTTCGAATGCAATGCAACACGATGTCTACCAGATCTGACGCCAGGTATTTCTGGTTTAGAAGTGGAAGAATTGTTCCTTTACATCTATGAACGGCCTGCAGTATGCTACTTGCAACTTTCTTCACGCTTGGCATGTCTCCTTTCAGGCAGCAATTGCTCAACAACCTTGTCAGGAAGATCACCTGGAAATCTGAATTGCAGTTGTGTATCAATTGTATGATATGTGACTGGGCATTTTTGAGAATGTCCTTGCCTTGAATGTTGGACTTCAGGTCATGTAGTTCCTGTGCATGTAGACTATTAATTAAGGCATTAACGTTGTCTTTACTGACAGTGCGGCTCCGGCGAAATTCATGTAACACACGACCACTGAACACTGTCTGAAGGGACGTCACTGGCGAGTTCACAAAGACATCCTCTTGAAACGTACACTTAACGACTCTTTCATCTTGCTCCTCAATTGACTTGTACTGGGATCTGAACGTCATGGTTGCAACAAATGTACCCATAATGCTCCTGTCAACGATTTTAACATACATGTATTTGTAACTGTAGGTTTGTTCAGATGGGAGAAGAATTTGTACTTGGGCTTCATTCCACGTTTCTTTCGCCAATGAGGAGTGAATGCTCTTAGTATCCATAGGGATGACCATCTTGTGCGTCCTATCAGAGCCTTCGTAGAGATGAAGATACACTTGTTTTAACTTTTCACCTTCAACCAGAACCACGAAACTGTGCGGGATCTGAAAGAAATGTGCCATAAGGTTTAAAGAATCTACATTTTGCACTAAATATTATCGAGGCACGTGATTTAGATCAGTTGTTAAAATTATCTGGATAAAAAGCACTGACAGTTGGCAAGCGTGTGTTTATATAATTCCTACCCATTGGGAAGTATATGCGGACTGTGATTGAATCTCGCTACATGTAGATGGGTAACCTCGGTTGGCTGTGGTAATCCATTTGGTCGAATGTGTAGATTCAGTTTCAACTAAATCTCGTCCACCTGGCTCCGAAGTCGTCTGTTGGCTGGCATCTTCTCTCCTCTAGCATATAAAAAAGTATGTTTTTTTGTTAAAGCAGCTCCAAACAAGTTCAGATGACAAAATGGTGCCCGACCAAATCGAATGCAGCATGCACTCTAAAGCAGTCGGTGGCAAATTATTATAAAGCATAGAAAGGTAATCCTTTTATATGGGCCTACCTTTTCATCAGACTCTGTTTTCGTTTCAAACTCTTCAGTAACAGTCGTGGATGGAGACGTTTCGCAGCCATCTGCTTCCAGGGTACCACGTACAGATACATCTCTTCCGCTCGCAGCTTTCTTGTCGCTTTCGGCGCCCTTAAACAAAGACAACACAAGTATACACAAGTTGATTTGAAGGAAACAAATGACGAGTTGTTGTCCAGTTCTACATTGTACATTAAGAACACGCTAGGGGTGTGGACGTGAAAAATAATTAATGTAGCAATAATTATGATGCGGCCAACCACACATTCCCATCACGTTTTCCAGATTGTTTTGACTGACAAAGTATAAGTGCATTGAATCGTGGGGCCACTGGTTGTAATATTCCTTGAGATTGTAGCGTTTTTGTTCCAATTTTATGCTTAGAATAGCATTTATAGAGCCTTGGATGAAAACATGTCATCAAGGAAAACATGTCGGGGAAGTGGTTTAAAATTGGAAATCTCACCATATTTGCAGTAGATGATGTTGTGTCGCTTTTCTTTGCCTGTTTCTTCAGAATGTCCTCGACCTTCTCTATCATTCTCTTTGTGTTTCGACTGTACGGACTTCCCTGCAATCGAGGAAGAATATTGTCTTCTATGCACGCTCTTGGAGGTGGGTCGGCAGATCCCCTTATGTCGTAGTTATCAAACAGTGGATAACAGTAAAACACCATATACAACCAGTGGTGTTCACCAATTACCTCCAGCACTTTGGTTACCATGTGTTTCAACTTGTTCTCGGTGTCTCTCTTGTAGACGAGGTTGTTGGTTGCCTTTTGCAAACTACCAACCAGTTTCCTAAGTGCATCGTGGTGAAATGCGCGGAGCAGATCCAAACCATGTTGGGGCTTGCAAGAATTTAAACAATATGCAACCAAAACACACAGAAAATTCAGCTGGCCACTGTGCGCTGCAACGGATATAGCATGGGCGCTCCATCTCGTGAAATTGTTCGTTTTTATTTCTTCTTTACGAACTGGTAGATACCCCTGAAGCACAAGCGTCGACAGAGGCGTCGGGTAAAGTAAATGATTCATCTCCATAATTGCGATCATAACGTCGTGTCCAGTAATGGTCTGGAAAATCTCTTGGAGATGAAACGTGAAGCCCATCAGCAATGCGGTTGGGACATTCGCCCTTAGGACGTCGCGGTTGACATGCGGGTATGGAAAGGTTGGTAGTTGGTCAAAATGATCCGTTTTCTCTGAAGCGTCCTCGTTGTTTGGATTTGTGTAGTACTTGTAATAATACCACTGATAATAAGGTACATTTCTCCCGAACCACACATTGGCTGATGCATCTTTCGTCATCTCGAAAATGTTATTGATGAAACATATCTGTACACGCAATGCTCGTATAGCACCCGTGTGCAAAATGAAGTTTACCTGCGTGGATAAAAACGAAACTAAACCTTGCGATTTTTGTTTCGGTAGAAAATTTAAAAGGGTAAATGGACACCAACGTTTAAGCCGCCCTCGGGTCGACCTTGCGACGACACAAAACATTCGGCGACTGGCTTTTTATGACCAAGCGGCGCCTGAGCTACGCCCGTCGGCATCAAAATAGTCGGCGATTGTTTTGAGACCCGAGTATAGCTCCGACGGCATTACGACAATCGGCATCAGGCGGCGCTAAAAAAAAATCAACAATTGCAAAAGTAGAACATGTTCAAATTTTGCGAGGTGCTATGGAAGAAGGGGAGATGCGCGCGTGATGCATCCAGTTTTCTTCAGCCAATCAGCGTGCGAAAAAATCACGCCATCGTGCGTGACATGAGCATAGCTGTGAAACTTGCAATTATTTTGTGTCGAGTTGTCGCTTGTTCAGCGATACTATATATACTCACTCGATTGTTGTGAGTCACAAAAGTAGCACTCGGGTCACAAAACTAAACAAATTGCGTGAGTATCGCTAAACAAGCGAACAAAATATATCGCTGAACAAATCGTCGCTGTCACCACGAAGTGACACCCTAGCGAACTTCAGTTACAGTTCGTGAAAACCTCACATAGTGGGGGACACAAGTTTTCACGAACTGACATCCAAGTGTGCGCGCGCACTTCGTACACTGCACCCAAAACCATGAATTTTTGTTTCCACGAACTGACACCCAAGAAAACGTTCAATTTATCCGAAAAAAAGCCTTGAAAATGCTTGATACGAATGATATCATCTGAATACTTGTAGAATAATAGTAAAATATTTACCGCAACAATCCCTAATTAGTTAATTTACGATAGGTGTCAGTTCGTGAAAACCAAAATATTGGGTGTCAGTTCGTGAAAACAAAATAACATGCACTTTGACAGCACGTAATTTTGTTTCCACGAACTGACACCCAATATTTTTGTTTTCACGAACTGACACCTATCGTAAATTAACTAATTAGGGATTGTTGCGGTAAATATTTTACTATTATTCTACAAGTATTCGGATGATATCATTCGTATCAAGCATTTTCAGGGCTTTTTTTCGGATAAATTTAACGTTTTCTTGGGTGTCAGTTCGTGGAAACAAAAATTCATGGTTTTGGGTGCAGTGTACGGAGTGCGCGCGCACACTTGGATGTCAGTTCGTGAAAACTTGTGTCCCCCACTACGTGCGGTTTTCACGAACTGTAACTGAAGTTCACTTGGGTGTCACTTCGTGGTGACAGCGACGAAATAATTACAATGCTCATGTCACGCGCACGACGGCGTAATTTTTCCTGTACGCTGCGCGTGACGCGCGCACTTGGTTTTCTTCCATAGAACTTGGCTGTGACGATCGGCATCACGTCGCAAAAGTTAAACATGTTCTACTCTTGCGATTGTTGATTTTGTTTTGAGCGCCGCCTGATGCTGGTTGTCGTAATGCCGTCAGAGATATACTCTGGTCTCAAAACAATCGCGACTAATTTGATGCCAACGGGCTTGTGCAGTCATCTTCATTCAGCTCGTGTGCGTCCACGCGTGTTGTACCCGCGCGGTGCTGTCACGTACTGCGCAGTGCTGTCACGTACTGCGCGCTATACGCGCTACGCCTGTTTGCTTCGTAAATTTAAGCGCGTGCGTAGTAGACTATTTACGGGCTTCCGAGAAAGAATGCTTCGCAAAGTACTTGAAACTATTTCCTCAGCAGTCGATTTCACGAAACATTGCGCAGCTTGCGCAACATTTGACAAATGGCGCAAGCCCCATAGCCTGCGTGTTATTTTCGGAAGAATGTTGCGCAACTTACGCAATAAAATGTTGCGCAAGTGGGCTTACGCAACTGCGTAAGTTTCGTGAAATCGGCCGCCGGACTGCCAGGGCTGCGTTCTACATACTTGAACGTTGGTTAATAATTTCGAGTATTGTGCGTATTTCGAGTATTGATTGCTTTCGATGACGTAGAACATCCGGGAATGTGTGGTGGGCAACGGTCACGCGCGTACACACGCGCGCGCCAATAGACGCACATGAACACGCGGAAAAAATACTCACCAGCGTATTTTCATTCGAAGATGCCGCACGCGGGCGTTGTGATACGTTCAAATTATTGAGCATGCACTCGGCTGGTAAAAACGAAAGTGCTTTTAGTTGATCGCGATTTATAGCCTGAAGAAATGCGTTTTTATCTTTATCGATACAACAGCCATGGCGCAACAACATAAAGCAAGGTTAAGCAACAAAGGTAAGTGCAACCAATGCGCTTTTCTTGCTCTTTTTGCCGGTTATTATTCGAGCCTCAGCCACGTGGGTCATGAAAAATGCCTACCAAAATGGTGGATGGAAGGGGTGACGTCACCGGAAATTGTACGTATTGTGCGCCGCCAACGTTGGCCAACAAACTTTGAAGTTGTTCGCGATGTTCGCAAGTCATTTCAAAATGGCGCACGCGACATGAAAGATGACAGAATAACAAATTGCACTTTTCGTGGTTTTCTCCCTTTTCGCTGGTGATACACAATCAATAGCAACGTGTCACATTTCCTCAAAAGTTTGGTAAGCCGCGGAAAGCCATATACATACAACGTCGGTGGTATGCATGGCAATACACGAAAACGTTGTCCGCAAAAACGTCATCCGTTGACCAGTATTAGGACAAAATGGCGGCGCCCATAGTGCGACGCATCGCAAAAATTTCGATTCTTTGTGAAGTTCGTGTCCGCTTTTCAGTAGGTAATATTTCTTTTTCTTTGCATTAAAATAATTGACGAGTTGTACTTCTTGAGCACAAGGTCTTTTGTTTCTTGGGTAGGCCTACCCTTCTCCTTTAAGTTATATGGAAGAAAACAAAAATGCGCGCGTGAGGCGCGCGTATAGCACGCGCATCCAATTTTCTTTAGCTAATCAGCGTGCGAAAAAAAACGCCACCGTCCGCAACATCAGCATGGTTGCGATCATTTGCCGCTTGTTCAGCGATACTTACACGATTTGTTAAGTTTTTGCTTGATGCGAGTGCTCCGTCCCGCACAATTATTTTGTGTCACACAAAACCCGTCACAAGCTCACCTTACCAGAGTAACCGTCACAAGAATGTTCAGTCCAGTCGAATAGGACTTCATTTTACGGTGCGGTTCGCATGTAATGGCGTGGCACAGCTGCACGAAAACAACAACTGACAATTTATTTTCCCACGATTAATTGCATGACTAACCTTTTATTACATCATCAATGGCAAGAATAATCCCGACGAAAATCATGACTATTTAAATTAGTCATGAGTTTCGGCTGCATTATTCCTGCCATTAGTAATGCAATAAAAAGTTAGTCATGCAATTAGTCATTGGAAAATAAATCGTCAGTTGTTGTTTTACGTGACATTACAAATTAGTCAAAAGACGATCATCACATTTGTCAGTCGTTCAGATTAGTCTTCCGCTAATATTAATTTGTCCTACAAATTTCCAACCTCGTAATGCAAAAGTTTTAATTTGTCATGCACCAACAAAAAGTTATCAATTGACAAATGTTATACATGACTAATCATTTTTCCCTTGTTTGACTATTTTTCCACTGTGATTGACTAAATAAAGTTTCTACATTCGGTTTTGATGGCGACGTGCGTAGATCAGGCGCAGCTTGGTCATTAAAAGACAGTCGCCGCCTGTTCTGCGTCGTCGCAAGGTCGACCCGAGGGCGGCTTTAGAACGGTTTAATCGGCCCCTAAATCGGCCCCCTGTTACACTGCAGACAGGAAAGGTGCAAGACTGTTTATGAGTTATTTTGGTTGGTGCATGGCAAATGTTTGTTGGTGCATGACAAATTAACACTTTGACTAATAATTTGCATGACTACCTTTTTATTGCATTACTAATGGCAAGAATAATCCAGCCGAAACTTAGTCATGAGTTTCGGCGGGATTATTCTTGCCATTGATAATGTAATAAAAAGTTAGTCATACAATTAGTCGTGGGGAAATAAATCTTCAGTTGTTGTTTTCGTGCAGCTGTGCGACGCCATTACATGCGAACCGCACCGTAAAATGAAGTCATGTTTGACTGGACTGAACATTCCTGTGACGTTACTCTGGAAAGGTAAGCGTGTGACGGGTTTTGTGTGACGCCAAATAATTGTGCGGGACTCTGGGATTTCTAAAGCAGCAGGTTTCAAACTATGTCGTGTGTCGGAGTAAAGAGTATAGTTGAGGCCGTGCCTCATGTCTCAACATCCGTGTATTGACACAAATAGTCATGATCTGTATAAAGGACAACTCAGGTCAGCCCAGGTTGGACTCCTTTCCTCGCTGCATTTATGAGTAAGTTTAGAAAAATAAGCTACGATAGTAACTGGACGTTTTCCTGGGTACACTGTTGCCTCTTCCAAATACGTTGTCCCCATTTTCGTCATAAAACTGCGGATATCTTTGTTGCATTAACACAACACACCGTATGCATGTGCGCTATTTCAGTGCGTCTATCGCTACGGCAGGTGTCATACAGTCATTGCACGTATTCTGCGTAGGCCTATTTCAGTCCGTTATACGAAACACACCGTGTATTGCACGTGACAAACTACGTTTGTCAGGCTGACTAACTGGCATTACTAATTGATTTTACTGCAGGACTAATCAATTTTTCTGCAGGACTAATTAATTTTTGTGCTAGACTAATTAATTTTTCCGCATGACAAATTAATTTTCCCGCATGACTAATCATTTTTTAAATTAGTCAATTCGAACCACGTAGGACTAATTAGAATTTAGTTAAATAAGACCCAGTGTATGACAATTTGTTTTTTTGTCAATTGACTAAATAACAAGAAGTAACTATAAATAGTAAACTTGCGGGTACAACCATGTGAAAATCTCTTTTTTTTTGGAGTAGTGTTGGCTCTGAAAAGAGCCGGTTTGGTCTCGACGTTTCGAACAGTATACCCTGTTCGTCTTCAGGAGAAGAATAACGTTTTTAGTGATACTCCTCCGACTGCAGGGTATACATGTACGCTGTCAATAGACCGTATCGAATAGCCGCCATTTCGTTTCTTAAACCGTTCAACAATGGAAGCACAATATGTGCAACCATGCATGTCCTCAAGGAACAAAGAAACTGCTCCACGAAATGGCGGCTATTCGATACGGTCTATACAGGAATTGGTTCATCGTTATTAAATTGTTACACGATGGCATGGGGTGGCTTGAGATAGCCGTGACGGCTGGGGACGGTGGTCAGTTTGGGTCCTGAATGGACTGGGAACAAGTCTAATCGACCTCTATTTACAGACTTGAGAAACCTAATTTCCGTTTTGTACACGGTCTAAGGAGATTACTACCAGAATTGGACGTAGAGAGCCGATTGGTCGAAACGCAGGACGACATTAATATTCATGTTACTCCTCGATCTAAAAGGATGTGTTTTTGTGAATTTTGAATTGGGTTTCATCGCCATCAAAAGCATGCAGCAAGCTTGAAGTGCAAATTTGTTTAGGCTAGGCTACATGTACGCCTATTCGACTTGATCAGTTTATGCGAATTTGCGATTATCGATGATTTTGGTTAAAATATAATCGCAAACGCTGATGATTGCATGATTGTCAGATCGTGGTTATGGAGAAAGATAGAGCTGAAATGTTTAACAGTGCATGCTGTCGAGCATGGGCGCCAAAGAATGGGGTTGTCGGCCTCGTTCAAGCCGAAGCTAGGGACTTGGAAATCTGTGACATCATCAGCACGCAGTCGTGACACTAGTATTATTGGTCAAATCCGTAACCGAAGTTTGCGAGCTTGATGGACCGCTGCGTGAAATTGCACTGTAAATCATGCTGCCTCTAGTTTCTGTTATTAAATCTGCCAGGCTGAATTATTTTTGGTATAGGCCTATTATGGCTGGTTTTCTTTGTATTTGTGCCAAATATCACGCAAATCAACCAGTGCAGTGGTGAGATTTTCCGCCCCGAAATCGGCAGTTGGCGGGCGCCGTCAACTACCTGGGCTGCGTTCCAAATACACGAACGTTTGCAAACGTTGGCCAACAATTCGAGTGGAACGTATTGTGCGTATTTTAACTCAAAATATAATTTTCTTTTCCAATTCGCTACAGAAGCAAATGGGGCAGTTTTAATGTGCTTTTCAAGCTGTCAAATCGGTCACCTTCTCAACATTTGCCAGTTTTGCATGACAAGGACCGCAGATTTTCGATGTCACAGGTGAGGAAAGGTTTGTGTGCAGGACTTTTTCTAATCTGGAGCGAAGATCTGATTTATCAAGACTGTAATATTTCTTGCAGGATAGTAAAATCGTGTTACAAACTAAGCACGCACGCCACTTGTGGGTATGCTGGCCATTGTAGCCACCAGCAACACGTTTTGAAAACCAACTATCTAAGAAGAATGTTACAAACAAAAACAAAAATCCAACTTGTATTTAAAAAAACGGGCAAAATTACTGACCCGCTAGCTCCCATCGTTTGCGCGTTTAGTCGAGTTTAAGCGCATCTTGGCCCGTGCGGCGGCGGCGCTAAGGGGGGGGGGGGGGATTCCTCCCAGTTATTTTTTTTGGCCCCCAGTTTTCTCCCCGATGGCGGAAATTGAGTTTAATCCCAAACCATTGCACCCAATTTGTTACAATGTTGTTTGCGCTGTATAAACTCAATTTCATCCATCATAGATTAACAGGTCTGGTGCCGCCGCTGGGTCCGTGGTGCGTTAACTGGACTGCAGCAGTGCCACGAAAGTTGGAAAACGATAAAGCAAAAAAACGTCAAAGTAGTTTTAATACATTCTGCTCAGCTTCATTTGTTTTCTGCGACGTGATAAAGGGCTGTGCAGTTTAATTTATCGATGTATTTAGCCCTTGACACAAGTAATTGGCGCAATCACATCTAAAGGGACTGATACCGAGTTGTCTTGAATATACTGTTATAGACTACATTAATCAAAAGAAGCTGATACAAGATCTCCCATAATCATTATAGATAAATGCTCTTGACTGTAACTAAACATACTACATTTCACTAAACGCTTAACACAGTTTCTCTAAATAACAATATTGAAGTTTTAAAACACGCATTAACCGAATCAGAAACATTACATCCCCTCTGGTAGAAGTGGACGTTACCACGACACGATGGAAGAATGTTATTGGCTGGTTCTATGGCAACAGCGTGATTATATATTACGCGCAATGAAGCATTAATATTGGCGCGAATACAGGTTTCTCAAGTCTCTAGACAGGTACTATTCATAACAACGACTGTTGCGTGTGGGAATTATAGGCGTCAGACGGACCAAATACGACTGTCTATATAGAGACTTGACCTCAAGTCTACTTGACACGACAATCATGTTGTTTTGGCACCAGCAACAAGGGGGAAGTAAAGGGTCAGGCGTATCTCATGATGAGGCCCTTCTCTTTTTGGAGCTTAAACCCCAAAGGCGCTTTCGCGAGTACATGATGATGTAAACTGCCTCATGAATGTCTGACAAACAGTTTCGGTTTTAATATACTTTCGCAAATCTTATTCCACGAAACTCAAGGCTAATCTAAATTCATTTGCGACATCCACACGCCGAGCGGGCGGTACAATATTGGTTTGGCTATTAATTATGCTGCACGACATGAGACCGAGTGGCCTGTCCCTCTACCGTACCGCCGCTTCAGACTGCCGAAGTGAATACGTCATATTTTGTTAGTTGCCTAGGCAATGGCTCTACACTAAAAATCACTGAACCATGTCCATGTGCTTTTGCAATGGTGCTTTCCGATAGCCATGGTGTTTAGAACCAACGGATGGCAACCACGTCATACTTCGACTGTCTATATCTCAACACACTCTTCCCTTGTTAACGCACTAACCGCCAACGGCCTCACCCTTCCCCCTAAAATCTGAAAGGAGATTCCTTGGATGTTTGACACACAGTGGGGAAACAATAGAAGGGGGTTCACTCGGCCCCATGATATCGTGCACCAAAACGTGCCCTATATGTTGAACACCGAGCCACAACGTTGTCACAATAATTGTAAGTTCGTGTATGGCTGCCGAGAATTTCAGGGCAGAGGTTCGTCCGCAATGCCCGCGCGCCAAATTTGTGTCACGAAATACGCAGTAATATTGTAGTAGTAATCTGCGCAGTAATCTGTGTCACCGACGGACAGGCGTGTTACTAGGGGCGTTCGAGATGCTTACACCGGTGTCACGGTCTCAGATGTTCCGCGTGCTCAGATGTTCCGATGACGTCACGGAACAGTTCAGCACGTTGCGTGCACGATCTCAGATGTTCCGCGTGCTCACATGTCCCGGTGTCAAAGGTAAAACTGTCCCCTTGCGAATGTGTACCCGGCTTTCCATAGACGAGTGCATACAAGCATTGTAACCAGTGGCGAACGTTGGCAACGTTTGCGTATGTGGAACGCAGCCCTGTACATCTGCGCGCCTACGTACATGGCGCGAATTCTGCTGATCAACTCAGCACTTCACCTAAACTGGTATAATCACGTATGCTGTGCGCATGACGTTCCGTGACGTAAGCTACCATATTTGGTCATCGGAACATCTGAGCACGCGGAACATCTGAGATCGGGACACCGGGTAACACGGGGTTTACACCGGGGGAAGCCTCCATAGATGCAAAACGAACGACACGGGGTTTCTGGGAACACATGTCAAAGGTTGTTGCCAGGTGGAGCTTTATAAACGCCGTTATCGTTTGACTCACAATGAAAAATTAAGCCGGCGCTACGTAAAAACAGTTGCCCTACCGCAATAAACTTTGTCAATGCCCACAGACATGATTAGGCAAAACGTATTTACAGCCCTATTCCCTTTTATTTTGTGTCATAAATCTGTGTTTTTCTTCGTACTCGCGTCGCGATTCCAAACTGTCCGCCATGATTTACTACTCGCGGTTATTAGGTGATGTCATTACATCAGAGATCCAGCCGCGAACTCGCCGGGCAGCGTAATTGTTTTTTACACCACTGCGAGGGGAGAACAATGGGGTTTGTACCTTTTTAGCGTCTTGAGAGGAGACTATATAATAGGTTAGGGTTCAGGGTTTAGGGTTTAGGGTTGGTTATTTTAAAGGAATTTAGGGTTTTGAATGCGGTCGGTTTGCAACCAGCTTCGTGGTCTGGTTAGAAGAGAGCTCGACTTGTAATCATAAGGTCCCTGGTTCGAATCTATGCTTGTTTGTGATTTTCCGAAATTTCTCGGTTTCTTCTTTTTCTCTAATAATAGTGAGAGTAAGAGTTGTCACTATTTCCAAGATTGTCACTCGAGAAGTGTCAGTCATTGGAAACTTAGACTCTATTCGGGTTGAAAAATTTGGGTGTAGGGGCCTACCCCTCGCTGCGGTGTACAAAAAAAAAACACGCCGCCGGGCAGTGGTGGCTACGGGGCAGACTCGTGTAGCACGTGATGGCTAAAAGAACGCTCAGGTGTACGAGACGAGACCGCGCGAGACCACTGTTATTTCCGGGCACAAGACCCTATCTCTTCAACGCACGTCGCGAGCAAAATTCTTGGATTATTTTGTTTACGCCGGTTTTTGTAAACTCGGACGGCCCAAAACGCGTATCTCTAAATAAAATCTTGCATTCCAATTGATGAAGTGGGGTATATAATCAAAAATAAGCAATCGAAATGTAAAAATTCACGATCTTTTCTGAGCCGACAAGTCAATCTGTGAAGATCGTAAACTACATGCAGCAAAAGATATGCAACACGCACAGCAGCCGACGTACGTAGGCTTACAGTGTACATACAGACCTCGCTAGCGATAGGCGAAACGCCATCTACCAAAAGTAGAGCTTGCAGACCTTTTTAGAGTGCCCAAGTTCGAAACATTCATTTCACACGAATCCACACTTGGGTCATCCATTCCAAATTGGATGAAGAATATGCTAGCAGAGAAATTTATTCAGGTCACGAAATTTTAATAAATTTTTATCGTTTTTAGAGATAATTATGCATGTATTATATATTGTAAAAAAAACATTTTAGTTACCCGAATCACTTTCGGGTCGGTTGTATGTACACACCTGCCTACTGTTTACATGATTTAGTGATGTAGCAGCATTGACAATACTTTTTTGATGGTCGTTGCGGAAACATTTCATCAAAATATCTCGTAATTTACTAAAGAAGTGCAAAAATAACGAAAACGGTCAAAAAACGGGTTATACGCTTTACCAGCCGTTGCAACTACGCGAGAGCCTCACGACTTTGTCACAAATTATTCGCTCTTCTCCTGCTCAGGTATCTCCAATTTTCGACCGAATAGGAATTTCCGTTTTCTTTTGGCATCATGTTTTTTCTTCACGAACGTGCCGAAGCAACACGCCTAGGTGTGTGTGTGTGTGCACTAAGGCTATTTGCCATATACTGCGCGGGGCAAATTTCTACACTCCACGGTAGCCTGCCGCACGCGCTCGCTCCCGTTCTCCGGACTCTTGAAACAAACAATTATGTTCGAATTTTCATACATATGTTTAATTTTGTTTCATACCTGTATAAATAGACTCTCTTTTGTGAATTACTTATAAATATTGGGGGGAAATCAGAGTTGAATTTGGTGCAGTTCTGCAGTAACAAACTTTTATACGGCTGGAAATACATCTAACTCACAAGACCACGTGACGTTTCGGAACCAAATTCTTGGATTTTTCAAAGTGCTAAAAAACGGCTAAATTTGACGGCGTCTTTTCAGGATATATCTAATTTACTCTCGAATGCGCTTCAGAATAATGTATGGGTCTATTTCGAGCCCAAAATAGCCTAACAAAGAAGTTGTGTTCCTTTAAGATTGGACAGAAAAATTGTTATAGGAATAGGCGTTTTAGTCGTGTTGTGCCCGGAATCTCAGATTTGACTTTTGCCGCGAGACTTACATAGTCTATTGTACCCCACCTAATACAATGCCTTGCCCATGCAGACTGGTCATACTGTCTTCACTAGTCTACATCATGGTCTGCATGTGTTGAGTGGAATCCAAGAATTCGCATGGACTGGTGAGCAGTTTAGGCCAAGCATTGTTCGTAGGGTACAACGGCGGCCCGGCACATGGCTTCAATTCTCGTATAGCCAACTAATATTGCATACTTCATCCAGTGTATATATTTCGATGTATATCAGACAATGACGTCATCATATTGCGTGCCCGGGAGTTTCCCTAAGACACGCAACCGCGATCATATTCTTTGTGGTATGGCGGGCAAAAAGAACAATTCAGCATTTCCCACTCCCAGTGCTTTGCCAATTAGTCGAATATTATATCGATAACTAGGCCAAGTACTTGAATGAAAATTCTAGTATTCAAAAAGGTTTAGTAAAACTACAGCGAAAAGTAGTGCATTTTTAAAAGAGTCTTTAAAGAGGTGTATTGCTCAAAATGTATGCAGCGGACTCAAATTCAGTAGGCCTATGCATTAAAATATTTGTACACCTAATAAATCAGTCTAAATGAATATTCGATATTCGCTCGAACATTTGGTTAGAATATTCGAATAATATATTATTCGATAATACCTTTATATAGGACTAGTACATGTACAATACAATTAATATTATATTTAGATAATCTTGCCGTTTGTTTTTCCTTCAGTTAAGAAAACTATAAAAACAAAATCAGGTGGCAACGTTTTAAAAATGGCTTACCCCTTGTCGTTTTGCACCCTGGCTGGGAGGGCCTACAGAAGTCGCCATATTGCCTCGATCGGTAACTGCGCTGAAAATAAACCCACCAGAACATTTTGAACGTTTGAACTTAAAGGAGCATGACCAGAGTTTCTGGAAAATAGTTTTCGATGTAACTTACCATTATTATCAAGTAACTCCCATACACACCTCCTATGTCCCAAAAACCCGAAAACATTCGCGATTTCCAGTTAAAAAAGTGAACAAAACTTTCAGTGGCTTTCAGTGGATAAACGTTGATACTGGAAAATTAGTTTACAAATAATAGGTGGATTTTCGACGATATCCTCGGAAATATGCGGCCTAGAAGCGCGGGAGTTTCAGTTTCGTAATCAGAAAAATATAACGGATGTTATGATATAAAAATCTCATGACCCATAAGGTAAGTCCCGGGGAGTTATGGGTAAAAAAAAGTGATCTGGTCACACTCCTTTAAAGTCGGTTTATTTAATTTTATTCGTTCTTCGGTCTTAAAAAGCAGCATAGGCTATAGACATGAGTATCAATTCTGCTCGTCTGTTGCCATTTTAGTGCTTTTTTTCTGGGAGGCGGGGGACGGGCGATTTTCTGGCGGAAAGTATACGCCGGCTGCGCCCCGCCCCTCTCCAAATATTGAGTTATTGGGCCGAGATATTTATAATAAAGCACTAGGCCTATAAACATGTAATTTATAACAAAAATAAATTCGTGCCATTCCCCAACGCCCATTCACTCCCCCAAATAGTTGCATGTTTTGCACCCGTGGGTGCCCGGGGATTCTGTCACCTAAACTTTGCCCCAGGGTTGAAATTTTACATCCTCAAAATGAGAGCTACATACACGAGTTGTGATTACTAAATTATGTTCATTATTAAAGAAAAAGGTATTTTTTTCATATACATTGAACACGGATTTGGGTAAATTTATATGTTGGAATCGATAGCTTATTCAATTCTAAGATATACTTCCCACTGACACTTCCGTCGCAAATGTTGCATTTCTGAGATAAATAAATGATAAAATTACTGCATAAAGTAATGCACAAAATGACGTAGGGAGCGGTCTGTGCGTAAGCGCGACAACAGAGGGCGCTGCACACGCGCGTGAATGGTTATCTTGTGCACTAACTGAAGGCAATTTTTGAGGAAGAAAACGTGATTTTTCTACAGAAAAGCAACATTTGCGACAAAAGTGCAAGTGGGAAGTATATCTTAAAATTACATTATGTGTTGATTCCAGGAGGTAATTTCCTTAAAATCTTTGTTCAATGTATACGAAAAAAATTCCAAGAAAAACACTTACCTGTTTTTAAGCCCCCGTTGACACCTGTTTTAACATGATCACTACATGCACTGTGTGGCTGTGGTGTGGTGGTACGGGTGCGGCACGGGTAACGGTTCGCGGTCTCACCACGTGCTACCCACGACTCGTGTTCCCGCTAACTTGTCTCATATGCCCGGCCTCGGATCAGTTACCGAAAATGTTAGGGGGAAATGTACAGCGAAACGATGACATTTCCTTCTTGCCATTTTATGCTGCACCGGCAATGTGACGAATATACCGCATTACACGAGATTATATCACGTTGGAGTTTCGCTATTAAAATGGCATTTCTCAAAAGTGGAAATTCCCGTGCGGTTGCTCTCTGCGCAGGCGTATGGCGACGCCATACGGCAGACAGTGGTATGCCAAAGGTCAACCATGGAATCAGAATGGCATGTGCAACAGTGTACTATTCTATGGTTTCTTGCAAAGCCTCTGCACTGCAAAAGTCATGTTTTACAGGCGTATATTTCGCACGAATAAGGTCTGGCGTACTGACGTACTTCCTTTCACATGCACAGTATCCACTTGACCAGACTAAATTGTTGTTGCTATATGGTGTACGCAGCAGGTGTGAAATAGGCCTCCGGAATCAATATACATGTTCATATGCTAGTGTCCTTGCTATATATGTATTTGAAACAAATCTGGCTATTTATGTTCTTTGTATAAGGATCCCATGAAGCATACTACATTCCAGATGAGGTCTAACTAATGTCAAGTATGATAACTTTTCCTTGACAAAATGGAGCACATACAGTGATGGAATTTCCTTTTCTGATGAAGTTAAGAACCCTGGTCCGCTTGGCCTGCTCTGTCCGTTTATTCCAGCGAAGATCACGTTGGAATTGGATTCCTGATTACCGGATATATTGGTCCTCTCTAATTTTAGGTCTACTCCCGCAAGTGATCCTCATATGCATGGTCTTGCATTTTTAAATCTCATACCCCAGGTTTGGGCCCATTCAAACCAATAATCGAAATCTTCCTGCAGCTTGAAATCTTCCTGCAGTTTTGAAAGTAATTATTTCGGTGCGCCAGCCATTATGCAAATCTTCCACGCAAACGGCTAATTGTTGGCTCGTTTCCAACCGATAAGGTCCAGCCTCGTTTTGGGAACGAGTTTAGATTGTAAAGTTCACCCAAATGTAGATACATAAACTCAAATTCCGACCTATGGGTTTGGATTAATATCAACCGATAATTAAGCCAATCAGAACGCTGTTTTTACTTGAGCTCGTTAATGCATGCATCGATGACGTCATCCTTGGATACGCCGCGCCTCCACAGGCGCCTCTTTGCTACAGGACACGCCAACGCATACACAAAGTGTCAGTCGGTGCACGTCACATCCGGTAGGGCTGGAGTGAAAACAACGGTGCGTCAATGGTGACAAGCGAAACAAAGCTGTTGTCTACGCAACACGTACACGTATCTAATCATGAACGAATGTTTTCACTCCAGTCACGGTGCTATGCCCGTATACAAAGCATATGACACATATGCAACCAACAGAATAGACCAATGATCTGCCCTCAAGGATTGCAGTAAAAACATAAACATTCATCTTTCGTCTTCTAACTAAGACTAGACAGCAAATCATGAGGACTACAACCCGCACAAAATCCATATCCCGTTATTTGGCAACAAGAAAATGTTTTTTTTTTTCAGCAGATATGTCGGTTTTGATCACAAACAAGAGTGACTCAGAATTGAATGGTCCACGCGGTTTTATTGTTGGGAACACATAATTTAGTGATGCAGCATCCTTGACAATTATTTTTTATGGTCCTTGTGAAAAAAAGATCATAAAAATGTCCCGTAATTAATTACATGTAATAAAAACTATGTAGTCAAGTTATACGCTTTACCAGCCGTTGCACTATCGCGCGAGACTCACGACTTTGTCGGAAAGATTCGCTCTTCACTTGGCAGCTTTTTGCTTTGGATATCTTTCATTTTCGGCTGCTGAAGATTTCACTGGACAGCCTGGACCACCACCGAGCTGACATTTATGGTTTGTCTTCATACCGGTCCCAACGTGTACGTGTGCCGTGGGGTTAAAATAATGACACATTGTCCGGTAGACTGCCCACAGTGGAACTCGCTTCGCCGGTTCCTTGTGTCAAAATGTTATGTTCGATTTTTCAGAGTTATGTTTAACTTTATTTCATAACCTGAATAAATAGTCCCTTTGTCAAATACTCATAACTATTTTGAAAAGAAAATCAGGGCTGAATTTGATGCAGTACTGCAGTAATAAACTTCAGGAATAAACTGTGTATCACACGGCCATGCGGCTGGAAATAAAACTAACTCCAAGGACACGTGATTTATCCGAACCAGAATCTGGTTCCGATAAACCACGTGACCTTTATTATTTTTTTAAATGCTGATAAACGGCCAAATTTTGTGGTTTCTTTTCAGCTTCTCTTCAGTCTATTTCAGAAAGACTTTCAGAATCATGTACGGGTCTATTTCGAGCCCAAAATAGTCATCAAAGCCGGTTTTCCCTTTAATGCTTGGTAAACACAGTGTATAAGATATTTTATTCCACCAGTTTCACTGTTTCCATTCAATTATTACCTAAATAAAGAACATTTTATTAAAAAAGTACATCATCATGACATGGCCATAGGTATTACAATATGTATAATCGTTTGTAATTTTTTAAGAAAAACAATACATACACTATATTAAATGCTTGGAATTTGCCAGAATCTGTGCAAAAGAACTCGTCAGATAGCCCAAACTGTCAAAATATTCTTTAGATTTCTTTATATCATTAGATTTGTTACACCTTTATTGTAAACTTTATTATTACAGCTTTTCAAGTGTTGTTTACTAAAAACTATATTTTCCTTTTTAATTTTATGAGGCAAGGCAATATTTGCGTATTGAGTTTACGAAGTAAAAAATGTACATGTATAACATGTAACTGACATTTAGTTTAACATCTGAATGTTTTCCTACGCACCGACACGTAAAATACTTATGGAAATGTTAGGATCATGCTTAAAATGGTTGCACAATTAAGTTTTTCAAAATGGTGTATTTCGCCTTGGATAAGATGGAGTCCTTTTGTTACACTTGCCCTACAGGCCGTTAGTGATGATGCCTTGTATGGTTGCTATCAGAGGGCTGTATTTACTGGCATTGCCGGCAGATGCCTTACCAGCGCTAAACACACACCAGTTGCCGCCTTGTCGCGCCAACCACCCCATAACAATGGCTTGGGAGTAGTTGAGCTTCTTAATAGTGTCTTCGCAAAGCATCTTGCTTGGGTTGGACTTTTCGTAGAAGCGAAGGGTGGGGTTGGGGTACTTGGAGATATTGGGCGAGTTCCACGCACTTAGGGTGAAGAACAGATGGGTGATGTCACTCGGAATGCTATGGAGGTCTACATTGATCAGATGATGCCCTTTTTGCTGAACATGGTCCATGATATCACCGGAATGTGTCATAGCGGGTCGTGTAATATGTCTGTAGTCTAGAACTCCACCAAATTTCGTTTTTTTGAAGACCAAAACACTTGCATCTAGGTAGTCCACGCCACTCGCAGGGTAGCCCCAGTAGAGATCGAAGACGACCTTGTCCAACCCCTTGGGGACCGAGTACAGAAGACGCCTGACGTGGATGGTCGTTTTGGGTTGCACTTGGTGGTACCCGAGCGTCGCCTGAGCCTGGGAATCGGTGATTTCCTGTGAGAATCGAAATGAATCGAGAAAATCTTGAACCAAATTTCAGCCATTAATGTTATTCCATGTTTAAAGTGTTTCATCGCAAAAGGCAATAAAGGCTAAAAAGAGTAGATCTTGTTTGTTGGTGTACAGCGGTACTTTCTCGCCTGCTATCTCTCTGGCCCTGGTTCAAATCCCGTCCTGGTCAGTATGTGGAATGGGTTTTCGGATTTTTTTTCATATACATTGAACATGGATTTGGGTGAATTTATATATTGAAATCGATAGCTCAATTCTAAGATATATTTCCCACTGAGACTTCTGTCGCAAATGTTGCATTTCTGAGATAAATAAATGATAAAATTACTGCATAAAGTAATGCACAAAATGACGTGCGAGCGGTCTGTGCGTAAGCGCATTAATGGTTATCTTGTGCACTAACTGAAGGCAATTTTTAAAGAAGAAAACGTGATTTTTCTACAGAAAAGCAACATTTGCGACAAAAGTGCAAGTGGGAAGTATATCTCAAAATTACATTATGTGTTGATTCCAGGAGGTAATTTCCTTAAAATCTTTGTTCAATGTATACGAAAAAAATACCGGGTTTTCCCCCATTCATGCGTGTAGGGGATTTTCTTCCAGCAAAACTCATTCCTTTGGTCGTCTAAAGAATGTTGATAAATTGCCTTTTAGAAATTTCAGCCACATAGATACCGTATTCAGTAAACGTGAAAATCCATGCAGTTTTTTGTGTTGATTAAATGGTAGAAAAAAATAATGTAGACAATTTGTTAAAGCACCCTCACTGTTTGGCAATTTCTCCCACAAAGGTACCATTTTACACGGGAAATAAATCTTGTGTTTTGTTACCATTGCTATCAAAACACTTGTCAACTCGTGAAGTAAAATTTTGGAACTGAAAATGATGTACTGTGAAAAATAATTATAAGATAAAACTTGACTGACCTTCATTTCCTTTCCATTGTAAATCAGTTGTTGACTCTCTAGCGGCACTTTGAGCTTTTCCCCGACAATTTGCATCAATTTGTAAACGGTCATATTTAAGTCCAGTGCCAAACCGACGCTGTCACCATTCAACATGGCCACGCTGATGTAGCCTTTTCCTCCAGTCGCCTGCGGGTTTGCCTGGGGCACGAACGTCAGCTTGTACTCCGGAAACAGTGCTTTCAGTTGGCAGTAGCATTGTTCCAAGCGTCTTGAGTCAGGACTAAGGGGAGTTTCACATTGTGAGCACTGGCCTTCGTTTTCTGCGAATTTCGTAACACACTGTAACAAAACAAAAAAGGAGATTTAAAATATTTGATAATACTGAATTAAGACATCTTTACAGATAGCTTTAGGATTTGTGTTCACGCGTCCGAAATGAACAGAACAAATCCCCCTATGGAATGACGTCCTATGTAATAATTTGCATAAGTTCGGCACAGTATCTTGGCATAGGCCTATTTCGATTGTTTCCTGGCAATTTGTTCCATTTACTTCACATTCATGACCTCATAGAATTTCAAATTGTCATAATAATACAATTTGCAAATGAAAAGACGTGTGACGTAATACAATGGCTCAGCACACTGGGCCTTAGCTTCCTTCATGGTTTTGTTTTAGCAACCACGTAACTTATGTGCTAACAGACCCAATGCAAACGACTTCGTATCATCACTTAGTATTTAATACACGGACAATATCTGGGACCCCATGCACATAACCTATATGGGGCGAGTTAAAAAGTCATTACATTCTCATTCACATTTTTGACCCACCCATTTTACCATGGGTGATGAGATTTTAATATTATGAATATCGTCGAACTAATATTTTGTTGTAATTTAAACATGATAAAGTAGTGCACACCGGCAACCTTTTTGCTTCCACTTCCAAATTAGAGATTGCAAATTTCCCGTTTGCGTACGATAGTATTTTGGGGAGGGATTTTATGTTTGCTTTGGTCACAATAAAATCCATTTTGGAAAACTCAAGCTCCTTCGTGTTATCATAAAACCATGAAACTCTCACTTGCGGTTGCGTGTACGGGTAATACGTGACCGTGTACGAAATGCCATGTTTTCTAAATTTTACATGTACATTATGCATGCATGGTCGCAATGTACATGTGTTTCCGTGTACGTACCCTGAGGCAATGTAAAACAGCGTGGTTGCAGGATTCGTCCAGTGTCCATGGCGGGAATTCTTGGGAAAGCTTGTTGACACCACAACTCCAGCACTTCATGGTGGCGACGTGAAAAACTTGACCCCGTTCAGAACCAACACTGTTTCAATTCCGAAGTGAAACAAAGCCACGCACCACAATTCACATGTTACAGTTCACAGTAAATATACGAGATCTACACACGTATAATTCACGGGACCGGAGACACACTTTGAGAAAAATTGCTTCAATGTCTAAAAAGGGTCGTTGCTAACCATAAAAAGGGTTTAATATAGTGTGGGCTGATTTGGTTGGCACGACATATGCTTTACGTACGTTTTTTTGTACGATTTGCACTCCATAGCTAGACACATTTCGCAATGGCGGGATTTCCCACTGAACAGTCATAGCAGAACTGGCTCCGCCCATACAACATTAATCATTCCGTGACAAGCGCGATAGTGGGAAAACAAACAAATATTTCTCATTTATACATACATTGTATATTAAAGCGCAATGCATCACCTGCGGTGACCCAAACAATTTTCTTGACAAGAAAAACCAGACTCTTGTTGAAACTTGATAGCAATGGTAACAAACTCCACATGATTTTTCGACCGTGTAAACTCGGTATCTTTGTCAGTCGTAATTCGCTCCAACCAAAATATTGCAAAAACAAAAGAGCGCTCACGAGTGGGAAGTGAAATTCGCCACTTTTTTTCCTTTTGTTTTTAAATCATGAAATCATCTATTTTGGTCAGGAGCTAAAGTAACAATGTCGAAACGTTTAAATGGCTAATTTCGATACGTGAACACATTGTTGACTTATTGCATGGCAAAATAAAGGTAACATATTTTGGCTCTCGAGTTGTTTGCTGTTTTAAATTACAATCCTTTATTAACAAGTGCAAATTTGCAGTACAGCAACGGTCGGCTCATTAAACAATGTATTCTGTCATGTTATCTGAAGCCAGACAACAATTGATAAGGAAATTGTTGGCTCACGGTAATAAAGGTAACATATTTTGGCTCTCGAGTTGTTTGCTGTTTTAAATTACAATCCTTTATTAACAAGTGCAAATTTGCAGTACAGCAACGGTCGGCTCATTAAACAATGTATTCTGTCATGTTATCTGAAGCCAGACAACAATTGATAAGGAAATTGTTGGCTCACGGTTTTCCCCAGATGAGCAATATTTGATTAACACTGTTGATTTACCTGCAAAGTAACCCCTTTTATAGGCATTTTTATACACTGTGACATGTCAAAGAGTCTTTGTTGTTGTTGTTAAAGGAGCGTGTTCAAATCGCAATTTTGTCCCATAGGTGTTGAGATTTTGACTATCATTTGATATATTTTTCTCATTCTGAAATTTCGTGCTCTCAATCCGTATATTTGCCAAGGATAATAAAACAGGATATCTTCAAAAAACGACTAGTGTTCCATAAAACAGTGCAGTGATTACACCAAAGTTTTTTGCTTCCACATCTAGAATGGAGATTGCAAATTTCTGTTTTCTTCCCAAGGATATTTTGGAGAGGTATTTGATATGATTGCTAAGTTAGAACGAAATCCATTTTATAGACAAAATCTGAACACGCTCTTTTAATAATATTCTAACAATGAATTTAGAAACACGAGAAAATTGCAGTGCCCCAGCCCAGGTCCTTTGGCTTACATGGCCAACTGTTTTACCAACTGAGCTATCTGGGCATCCTGCCAGAGCACCACAACAATCTCGTGTTTGCCTCTCTTTTTCCAACAATGCAGTGGGGAAAATCCATGCCAACCAATTGGCTACATTGATGGCCTATCGTTCCCATGCACATAGCTCAGTTGGTAGAGCAATTGGCCATGTAAGCCAAGGACCTGGGTTCGAATCCCAGTCGAGGCATTGCAATTTTCTCGTGTTTTTAAATTTATCTTTCAATTATCAATCCCGTCATATATATACACCTTCAATATTCTAACAAGTGCTAAAATTTAAAATTACAGACTACAGTCCATTGGCAATAATGTCTGAAATTGTCTCGAACAAAGGTTCATAAAAATTCTCGGAGTTACCGGCCGATGTTTTCCCAGCGCTATACACGCACCACTTGCCTTTATTCCTCGACAACCAACACATGACGATGGCTTGCGAGTTACTTATTTTTGTGATAGTGTCCTCACAAAGCATAGTGTCCGGGTCCGACTCCTCGTAAAACCGAAGACTGGGGTTTGGGAATTTGGCAATGGTGTCCGCCTCATAGGAACTTAGAGTGAAGAAAATATGAGTGAAATTACTCGGGACTTCAAGAAGGTTCACGGTTATTAGGTGGTGACCCCTGCGACCTCTATCGTCCATACGATCGCCGGAATGTTTTAAAGAGTCATGGTCACTGCGTTTTCTGTAATCGAGGTAATCTACCAGATTCCTCCCATTGTAGATGATGGCTGTTGCATCGAGATAATCCCTTACGGATGAAGGGTATCCCCAGTGCAGGTCGAAGACAACCTTGTTAAGGTTGTTGTCTTGGACTGAATATAGAAGGCGCCTGACGTAAACGGTCGTGGTTGGGCGCACTTCGTAAAAACCGAGAGTTGTTGCTGCGTATTCGCCAGTAAATTCCTGACAAAAAGAAAACAGACGCGTTTAAAACAATGAAAAACTTTATCCATGCTTTCAAGAAATTGTGCGAACCCACCGTCCTATTTAGACTGGTTCCCTAGATATACTGCGCAAAAAAAATATATAAAGTCATAACACTGATGTTTTGTTTTAATCTGGGGCCAATTTCATAAAACTATTCAAACATAATAGTCAAAATTGCATTTCAACTTGTGTTTTTAGCAAGAACAGCAGATGTTTTTGTGAAAAACACAAGTTGACATGCAATTTCGACCATTAACCCATTTTTATAAAGGAAAATTTTTGGATTAAGTTTTAAAACACGCAGCTCCATGCCTTTGCAATGCAGCTGCGTATTGCGTGGCACACATTTGGCGGGCGCGCATTGCTGACGAGCCTGTGCCTTTAACAGCTTTATGAAATTGGCCCCTGGTTATACAAAGCAGTGCAGTGATTATACCAACTTTTTTGCTTCCACATCCAAATTGGATATTTCAAATTTCCTGTTTTCTTCCAATGGATAGTATTTTATATGATTGTTAGGTTAGAACGAAATATATTTTCTGGAAAAATCTGAACAAGCTCCTTTAAAGGCAAGGCTCGTCAGCAATGTGCGCGCGCCAAATACATGCCATGAAATACATGTACGCAGCTCTGGAGCTGCGTATTTCTTGCCACGAATTTGGCGCGCGCGCATTGCTGACGAGCCTGTGCCTTTAACATTTATACCAGTTTTATTGAAGAACATCCCAGTCTATAAATACGAAAACGGAAAGTATAGAAGTTCCAAGAATTTCAGGGCAAAGTTATTTATACAAATTTATGAACAAGAATAACTAATTATATGTTTGCAAGATGTAGGGCAGATTTGAATCAAGGGCAGATTTGAATCAAGGGCAATCTGGATGAAAACAAAATCCATATCTTACATACCTCCATTTCCTTGCCATTATAAATAAGCTGTTGGCAGTGAGGCGGTACCCCGAGATCTTTCTTGACAATTTCTCTCAATTTTGCCACAGTCATGGACGGCTGCAGCTCCAATTCAGTACAATCGCCATTTAGCATGGCCACCCTGATGTAGCCTGTCTCTCCAGCCGCTAAATCGTCTGCCTCTGGCTCAGATGTCGGTTTGTATTCGGGAAACAATGCCTCCAGATGGCTGTAACACAGTTTCAGCTTTTCAGAGTCTAGTGGCACAGTGTTTCCACAATGGGAACATTGGTTGTGCTGCTCCACATGTGATGTGACGCACTGAAGTGAAAATAAAACAAAATAATGATAATAAACTGTTTTGCAATTCCATAATTGTATTCTGTAATTGACATTTAGTATCAAAGGCAGTATACATCATTGGTAATCTCGAAAATTAGAAATGTTCACAGATTTACGCCTAACTTACACAATATAAACATGATGACCGTAGAAAACGTCCCCTGAAATGGTTTTGTCTGAAGTGCTATAGTCTTTGAGAAATGAGTAAAACAATTAGTTTTCGTCTCATGAGACGAAAATTCATTTCGCCCAAGTGCAATTTCGCCCCAAACCACTTCGTCCAAACACTACATCGCCCAAATGCCACTTCGCCCCAAAACCACTTCGTGCACAGGCCGTGGTTCAGGGCGAAATGGTTTTGGGGCAAAATGACTGCAAATCCTTTTTTGACTGTTTTCTCAAAATTTAGACAAAGTACGGAGCTGGTTTTTGCTCAGGTTGGTTTTAATCATGCATATCTTCAATCACACAGGGGGAATAAAACCATCTGTAACAGTTTACCAATCATGTATACTATCTTTAAGTACACAAGATAACTTTTTAAGGAGAGCTAGATTTTGCAAAAAAATTGATTTCGTTCTAACCTAACAATCATATAAAACCCCTCCCAAAATACTATCCATGGGAAGAAAACAGGAAATTTTCAATCCCCAATTTGGATGTGGAAGCAGAAAGGTTGGTGTAATCACTGTACTGCTTTATGTAACCGGATAAATTAGTTTACAAAACATATATTCTTAGACAATATTCTGGAAAATATACGGATTGAGAATGCAAAATTTCAGAATGGTAATAAGAAATGACACATGATACTGTATCAAAATCTCAACACCCATGGGGAAAAATGCGGGGGTCAAAAATGTGTTCTGGCACGCTCCTTTAATTACAAAACAAATTTTCAAATTTTAATTGAATTGAAAATTTGTTTCTTTTTTTACTCTGTTTATAAAGAAAGTTTAAAACTCATTCATGCCAATTAATGCGGCTTGGTTTATTTACCCTTAAACAGTGTAACGTAGCGTGGTTACAAGACTCCAGTAAATTCCATGGCGGGAATTCTTTGGATAATTTCTGAATGCCACACTTTGCGCACTTCATGATGTCACTGCGTTCTCTGGAGGTAAACAAAAATGTCACATTTTAAGCAACAGCTTGGTTGGGGAAAATACCCTCTCTCAGTCTCTCTAGGAAAAAAATTAGGCCTGCACAGCTGATCATGTGTCAAAAAAATAGACACGAGACATAGCATCATATACTTTGTTATTAAACACATACGCATTTCTATGGAGAATGCTTTCTTTGGAAGGAAAATCTGTAACATTTTGTCCACTAGCATTTTAATACTATTAAGGTTGTAACTGAAAAACCTAAATTTAAAAGTCAAAAAATTTGAAGATTTTCTTATATTTGCAATCATGGTTTGTACACAGATATAAATGGTCAAATATACCTGGTACTCCGTTCTTTTGAAATTCACACACAACCCTGTCTGCCCCCTCACCCCCACCCACCCAAAAAAAACTGCATCTCTGCCAAATCTAGGCCTACTGATCTATCATTTCTATGTGGCTGAAATTTGACAAAGCAGTTTATTAATAAATAACATTATTCTTTTATAGTTGTTCCTTTTAAAAAAAAAGAGTTTTCCAATCATGTAGGCCTAATGTCTTTAAAGTGTCAACTACTCACACTGCCAATAAACCACGTTTCGATTATCCGACATCCGATCTTATTTTCTGCAGTACGATTTTTGAACAGGGACCACTAGCCACGTAGAAGAGGTCTCTGTTTTGACACTTGTCCTTGGTTTTACTTCCGCTCCTCCATTTTCTAGTCTGGTTCCACGAGACTATCCCATACCTGATACGGTATTTGTCACGTACGTCACGGGTGGCAGACTGATGGTATTTCTCATTGGGGATTTCCCCAATGGAAAACACGAGGGACCGGCCAACTGGACTTTGAACCCCTTGTGGGCCGGCGAGTGACTCTAAAAAGGCTTTAGCCAGGGGCAGGGGGTGCGTAATATAATATACCAGAGACGTATTTCTCTCTACGTCTCTGGTAATACGTATGATTTGAACAATGAGTGGACATAATTATACTTATTTATAGCCTCGTTCGTTCCCAAGTGTCTAGTGCAGTGCACACTTGCCGTTGAACTTCAAGTGAATCTCGCCTCATGGCATACCAGATATTAACAGTGCACCAAGGGGTTAAATACATGTACATGTCCGAAAATTTTCCGCCATAATATCAGCATTACATGCGCAAGAAATTACAACTAAATTCTAATACAAATACCAAGGCCAACATGGTTGACAGCCCAAGTTGCCACGCGCGCGCGGCCATACAAAATAATGAGAAACGGTGAAGGGTTAGTGCGCCCTCAACCATGTACATGTGCATATTTCGATTAAAATTCTTGTTTCTAACTTTTCAACCCTTGACGTGCTTTAGCAGATCCACGTATTGCTAATTTAGTTTTAACACGGGCTTTATTTTCACTAGAAAGTAATAATCTAAATATGCTTAAAAAGGAAAAAAACACTTGTTAACAAGAAATACATTGTACATGTTTTATTGGTCATTCTGCACCAATGTTTGAGATGTTTTAGATGAGATTTGACAAACGAAAAATTGGCAAATGGTGGTATAGATATAGTTGGTCGATGGCGTTCGGCAAAGGCGCGGCCCCGCGGCCAGGAATCTACAAATTATGCTGATAAATACCGTGATGAAGCAACCATCCACCTACTCCTAGAAGCCTTCGATAGTAGCCTCCGATTTTAGGAGTCCGTCCACCATCTTTCTACGAGAAAATGCCTTGCCTGGCGTGGTTACTACTGCTTTCACAGGAGTACATGAAACAAAGCTAAACATAACTCTGAGAAATCGAACGTAAAATTTTGGGGGCGGGTGAGGGGGGAAGGGGGGCGGGGGGGTGCAAAGATATCAATTTGCACCGCCCCCCTTGCCTCGCATATATGATGTAATTCATATTTTGTCGGCAAAATCATAGTACTGTCGGCAAAAATAAACCGTTAATGAAACTAATATAACACCGCTGATAAAACGCAACGACGATGGCAATGCTAATTTTATTATATTACATTTTAACATGTATGTCTAGTCTATACAAGCTGTTGTGTGAGGGCGCTCACCCGCTCGCCACCGTCGATGTTTTGTAAAATAATCTCTTCCATAAAGCAGTGCACTGCAGTGACTATACACCAACCGTTTTGCTTCCACGTCCAAATTGGAGTTTGCAATTTTCCTGTTCAGTTTCTTCCCATGGATATAGTATTTGGGGGAGGTATTTTATATGGTTGTATAAAACGCAATACATTTTCTGGTGAGATCTGAACATACTCATTTAAGTGGAATGCCAGCGATCGTGTGAACCGGATAGCAGTCTAGGCAAAGTATTGTCTTGCCCGAGTAAAATGGCCATCTTCTAGTGCTAGAAAGTCATTGACAGGTCACGAGAGTTGTCGCGAGAGGGTGCACTCCATCTACAGGTCGCTTTCTTGGCTATCTCCAACTTGTGCCAGTGTCTCCATCTTCATTTGTCTGTATCGCCTTTTGTCTTCAAGAAGTTCCATTTCTAATCGATGCTGTTGTCTCGTCTGTTCTCGCAAGTCTCGCGCCAAATCTCGCTGCTCCTGCGCAGTCTCCATTTGGATATTCAACAGCGCCATTTTGGCTTCGTGCTCCCTACGCGCGAAATCATCCCCGGCAGACGACCAATCAGCGTGACCGCCTTTCATGTCGTCCGACATACCGGCGGCCGTTTCATGTTTGAATACTTTGCCGTCCACGCACTGGAAAATTTCACCTGTGATGAAAATAAAACAGCGATTACAAAATACATTTTGTACATGTATTATAAAAATGCTGCAAAAATCGCTGTATTGTTGTTTTGAGCAAGTCGTCACATTATTAATGGCATTTACAATCCCGTACATTTAAATCGTTCCAATAAAACAGACTTTACGTACATGCAAAATATATAGGGTGCACCACGAACTTAGTGTCCTGCAAATTCAGGCTGCATCGGAATTACTGGCTTTGGCTGTTGCTATGCTGTCCGTAGCAATAGCCAAAGCCAAAGCCAGTAAATTCGGATTCAACTCTCTCTCCACGGATTCACCTTTTTGGCACAAGGGGGGGAATTTTGTCTCCTAGATTTTTATCTCTGGGAAAGAAATTTTCCGAGCGGAACTTTGTGAAAAACAAAACAAAAACAAATTGCCTTCAATTGATAAAGTTTGTGTACTGTAAGAAATGTGGAATTTTGAAATGGTTAAAATTTGTCCACGCACCTACGTCATCACCGTCCGGTTGAGGAATCTCATCGCAGTACTCAGCTGTGGGTCCATTTTCTACCTGTCTTGGTCCTCTTTCTGTAAACATCACAGGCTCATCGTGATCATCATCATCCAAACATTCCTCGGGTTCGGCTGAGCTTCCATTGGCCTCACTTTCCGCTCTCTGTTCTTGGGGTGCGTTAACCCCGGGAAACACAACCCTTTTATCACGAAACACGCCATTTGAAAAGACCAGACTACTGCTAACGGAGGGGTACGACCTGAGGCGAGCCCGGGGCCGTGGATGAGGCGTCCCCCTCCTGGGGGTACGAGCGAGAGCGTTCGGCGACTTGGACGTCGGGAGAGTAACGTTCGAGTACCCGTTCGAGCTGACCGATTTCTTAGCTCGCATTTTGAGGTTGTTCCAGTACTTTCTGAGCTGGCGGTGTGTTCTCACGATCACGGCGTTTTCCGAGTTGAACCTGGTCACGATTCGGGCCCATGCTTCGTCCTTTTTCCGCACCGTCAAGCCGTCGTTCTTCTTCGATTCTACGATGTCGATGTTCTCTTCAATTAAACGCAATAAGATGTTTCTTTCTTGGACGGAGAAATTGAGTCTTCTGTTGGTGTTGGCCGCCATCTTTAACTAATCGAGTACTGCGTTTTGAGGTCTGGATTGTGTGAGTCGAGGTCTGCGTTGTGTTACGAAGAAATATGGAGGACGACAATTATATTCATGCACTGAGCTTGATTTCAACAACACACACAACACTATGCATTTGAGCACACTATGCACAACAAACCATGCACTGTGTGAATGAACAAGCCGGCCCAAGGCTGACCTTTTGTGCGTGTGAGCAAGCTTCGCATTATGCTCAGTTTCCCCTCGCTGGTAATCACACTCAATCTGTTGCGATCTTTGTATGGCGTGCTCACAATGAAGCACAGACTCGGCTGAGTCGAGTGGGTACCAATTGTCAAGCCTATTATGCCGACCTCAAGTGGCATTTATTATAATCAGGTGGAACTCAAGCACTTGAGCTTCGGCCGGTTTAAACCGGATCTGAATATTGACAATTTTTCTGATACTATCCTATTCTCATTTCAGGAACACTGTTTTTGTTTCATTCAGGGTATCACTTTTTGATGTTTTCATTTTGGTCGGGTCGGCTGCATAAAGACTGTCATAGGCCTATATGCCAGATCATTTACTTTTTAATCGGAAAACTAATCTGCTTTTCCCAAACTCATGGACATTTTGTCCACATTTGTAGGCCTATATCAAATTAATTTACACCGGCGGTGCCTGGCCTGGGACATTATCCCTAAAAATCACCTAATATTCACACTTTTAAAAAATAATGTTTGTCATTAAAATGTGGAGAAAGCCAATAATTTTTCACCCAATCAACACTAAGTTTCGCGTGACTCCTGACGCCTCTTCACCCTGTTCTCAACCGCACATACATGTAGTAGGGCCGAGGGTAACCTCCTTGTACAATATCGTTATTGACTCCCCTAGGGGCGCTCCTTGTATACAGTATCGTTATGGACTCGCGCTAGGGGCGCTCCTACGTCCTCTAGGGGCGCTCCCTGTACAATATCGTTATGGACTCGCTCTAGGGGTGCTCCTACTTCCTCCAGGGGCGCTCCCTGTACAATATCGTTATGGACTCGCGCTAGGGGCGCTTCTATACTCCCCCTAGGGGCGATTCTTGCAGTACCGTTATGGACTCGCTCTAGGGGCGCTCCTACGTCCTCTATAGGGGCGCTCCTTGTACAGTATCGTCATGGACTCGCTCTAGGGGCGCTCCTACTACCCCTGGGGACGCTCCTTGTACAGTATCGTCATGGACTCGCTCTAGGGGCGCTCCTACCCCTGGGGGCGCTCCTTGTACAATATCGCTATGGACTCGCTCTAGGGGCGCTCCTACTACCCCTGGGGACGCTCCTTGTACAATATCGCTATGGACTCGCTCTAGGGGCGCTCCTACGTCCTCTATAGGGGCGCTCCTTGTACAGTATCGTCATGGACTCGCTCTAGGGGCGCTCCTACTACCCCTGGGGACGCTCCTTGTACAATATCGCTATGGACTCGCTCTAGGGGCGCTCCTACTACCCCTGGGGACGCTCCTTGTACAATATCGTTATGGACTCGCTCTAGGGGCGCTCCTACGTCCTCTATAGGGGCGCTCCTTGTACAGTATCGTCATGGACTCGCTCTAGGGGCGCTCCTACTACCCCTGGGGACGCTCCTTGTACAATATCGCTATGGACTCGCTCTAGGGGCGCTCCTACTACCCCTGGGGACGCTCCTTGTACAATATCGCTATGGACTCGCTCTAGGGGCGCTCCTACGTCCTCTATAGGGGCGCTCCTTGTACAGTATCGTCATGGACTCGCTCTAGGGGCGCTCCTACTACCCCTGGGGACGCTCCTTGTACAATATCGCTATGGACTCGCTCTAGGGGCGCTCCTACTACCCCTGGGGACGCTCCTTGTACAATATCGTTATGGACTCGCTCTAGGGGCGCTCCTACGTCCTCTATAGGGGCGCTCCTTGTACAGTATCGTCATGGACTCGCTCTAGGGGCGCTCCTACTACCCCTGGGGACGCTCCTTGTACAATATCGCTATGGACTCGCTCTAGGGGCGCTCCTACTACCCCTGGGGACGCTCCTTGTACAATATCGTTATGGACTCGCTCTAGGGGCGCTCCTACCCCTGGGGGCGCTCCTTGTACAGTATCGTCATGGACTCGCTCTAGGGGCGCTCCTACTACCCCTGGGGGCGCTCATTGTATAATATCGTTATGGACTCGCTCTAGGGGCGCTCCTTGTATACAATATCGTTATGGACTCGCTCTATGGAGCGCCCCTAGAGGAAGTAGGAGCGCCCCTAGAGCGAGTCCGAGCGCCCCTAGAGCGAGTCCGAGCGCCCCTAGCGCGAGTCCATAACGATACTGTACAAGGAGTGCCCCTAGGGGTGGGGGAGGGGGCGGGGGGGGAGGGGGGGGGGGGGGGTTGGTGGCTGGTAGGAGCGCCCCTAGGGGGAGTAGGAGCGCCCTTAGCGCGACTCCATAACGATATTATACAAGGAGCGCCCCTAGAGGACGTAGGAGCGCCCCTAGAGCGACCATATTGTACAAGGAGCGCCGCTGGAGGACGTAGGTACGCCCCATAAAGCAGGTCCATAACGATATCCTACGTCCTCTAGGGGCGCTCCTTGTACAATATCGTCATGGACTCGCTCTAGGGGCGCTCCTACTTCCCATAGGGGCGCTCCTACTTCCCATTGGGGCGCTTCTTGTACAGTTTCGTTATGGACTCGCTCTAGGGGCTTTTGCCGAAAAAAATAAGATACACAAGCAAATGACTTGATACTTGACTTGGACCCGATTCAAATGACTTGCTACTCGACCTGGACCCGATTCAAATGACTTGACTCTTGACCTGGACCCGATTCAAATGACTTGATACTCGACCTGGACCCGATTCAAATGACTTGATGCTCGACTTGGACCCGATTCAAATGACTTAATACTTGACTTGGACCCGATTCAAATGACTTGGGTCTTAGTTTTGGAAAGGGAGATTTTTTTAAAGTGTGTATATTGAAGTATTAAAGTATTAAACGCATTACATTCGAACCTCGATAATTGCACTGTTAATACAACATTCTGCTTATAACAAGGATCCTAATTCCTCGTTTTCATTTCTGATAATACAAAGTTCCTGTTATAACAAGGTAACATGCCCCAAGTACCTCTTATTAACGGGGTTTGGCTGTATTTTACAATTAAACCACGTTAGAGGCCAGGGTTGTAGTCGAGTCCATCACAAGTCCACCACAAGTCCCTGGGTCTTAATTCAAGTCACAAGCTATTCAAATGAACTCCAACAAAGGCATCCTTTTGTGCGTGTTCATCCTTTGCTTCTTGTTACTGGACTTGTGCGGGACTTGTCACAGACTTGTGATTTTATAGACTCTGGACTTGTGATAGACTTGTGATGGACTCGACTACAACCCCGTTTAATAGAGGCAGAAGTACATTGTACTTCTAATAGCTTAATATAAATCTTTAAAATTTGTAGTCCGTTCACTGCGCTTACCGTATTCAACAAAATATTTCATTAACAATTTGGGAAAGCGACTTTTTCTACAAAATCAGTTAAATTTCATTCGTCAGTCGAATTCCAATAAGAGAAGTTAATAAATAATTCTCACGGATAATTCTCTAATAATGAACAAAAGCATGATAAAGTAGTCAGTAAATCACACACATGGAACTGTTTAGCAGCTGATTTTGGGCTAATGGATGTTCCGGCTATTTCATGGAGACCGTAACCTTATGCACTGCTAAACGTTTGCTAGCTTCAGAGGCAAAATTTGCTAAACACTAGTGATGCAACAAAGCACACGCATGGTCATAAAAAAGCGGTAATGTTTCTGTAATACAGTAGGCACACCTTTTCAGCTAGCGCTTGAGCAGTGGCATAAAAATGGTTGCAGATGTTATTCATGTGAAACACGCAGAAGACTAATTCTACTAAACAGACGCGGCGCATCACTGCGATCGTTTCGCTGTTTTTATCAACCCGTTTTCCTGTTGGTATTGCAGTATTAACGATTCTTGTACGGCCGGTCGGCATGGCTGGTAATGGCTGTACTCCATGGTGTATTCTCCCTTGCCTTGCGTTGCCGATCGCAGCTCGGTGGCGTACCCAAACATATCGTTCAAAGGGACCTGCAACGATAAAGCCCCAATACATAATTTTCAGTCATTGCGCACAACTCCCTGAGGAGTATGCAGGCCCAGCAGCCTGACACTAGCACTCAAAGGCTACAACCCTTGCAGGTACCCATTTATCTCTGGGAGGAGAGGCATTTTACAAAACAGGATAGCTTGTGTTTTTTGAGGCTCAACTTTAATGGAGCCGGATTTTTAAAAAAACCTGGATGGCTTTGAAAGAGCGTATTTAGATTTTATTAGAAAATGGATTTCGTTTTAACCCAACAATCATATAAAATACCTCCCCAAAATACTATCCATTGGAAGAAAACAGGAAATTTGCAATCTCCAATTTGGATTTGGAAGCAAAAAGGTTGGTGTAATCCCTGCAATGCTTTACGGAACCAGATAAATTAGTTTACAAAACATCGGTGGTTTTTTGACGATATCCTTGAAAACATATGGATTGATAATGCGAAATTTTGGAATGGTAACGAGAATATTTTGACAAATGATATGGTATCAAAATCTCAACACCCATGGGAAAAATGGGGGGGGGGGGGGTTAAAATGAGATCTGGGCATGCTCCTTTAACTTTGAAATTAAACAGATTCAATGACTGGCGAAAAATAAAACTGACTCACGTCGCATCGAATTGAGAAATACCCATCGCCACCATCCGATCCCGAGATAACGCCGTTGCGTTTGTTGATCGTCGCGATAACGACACCGTGGAACTCGGAGGGCGCTGTGACTTCCACGTTCATGATCGGTTCGAGGATTTGGCAATGGGCTTCATTCAGAGCTGTCGAGAAATAAAAATGACCAAATGGACACATTTTTCTGTCGTGCTTCCATTGTGCTATTTCGTTTAACTGGGCATAACCATGACGTCTGAAACAGTCCTTAGTTTACCTATAACAATATCAATTTATAAAAGCCCCAGTACATCATTTGCAGTTACCCAAAATTTGACTTCACAAGTTGACAAGAAAACCCCGACTAAAAGTGTTGATAGCAATGGTAACAAACACCACATTATTTTTTTTCCCCCATGCAAAATGGTGCCTTTGTGGGAGAAATTGCCAACTGAAGGTGCTTTTTTTTTTAAATTGTCTAAATCAACACAAAAACCGTGCATGGATTTTTCGGGTTTACCGAAGTATTACTGCATCCATGTGGATGAAATTTCTACAAGGCAGTTTATCAACATTATTCTTTAGTGATGTAATGCTGTTGGTCGACTTAGAAAAAAAAAATTACATGCACAGAACAACTTTTACATGCACAAAAAAGTGTGCACACAAATCATAACAAAAGAGTATTATTTATGTAGAGCTATTGTAGGCCTATTCGCTGTTTAATAATGATGGTGTTTTGATATGTTCAATAAAATTCATTTTTTGTACAGTCACTATTGGAGCTCGTTGTTTGTTTATTTCATCAATGATAAAATAAAACTTCAAAAGTGTGATACCCTCACCTGGTTTTGGAAGTCACTTTTAGACGATTCACAATATCGCGCACAAATTTAGGTATGAATACAGCGCATTGGACATGATCCTCTGCGATCGCTACACACACTAGTCATGCACGTGTTTGTATGTGGGTCTTTCTATAAATTAGGGGTCCAAAAGTGTGACATTTAGTGTCCCCCGTTACACCTGATATGTGTTTTTTTTCGTACAAAAATCATTAAAATGACTTTTAAACCATTTTGTATGAATTGTACTTTATGTACTCACTCTTTGAGATGGAAAGTATTTAAAGAATGTGTCCTGAATTTACAAAAACAAGATGTAAAATGTAACGGGGGACACCAACATTGGACCCCTAATTTATAGAAAGACCCACGTACATGTACAACATACAGCGGTGGCCTAGAGGGGTATATCCAATTGCTCAGCTGCGATACCCCCTAGTGTTTTTGCAGTCGTTTTTATGCTCTGTGCTCACGCGCTGTATTGCTCGGATGGTGAATTGCATGTACATGTAACTGGAACGTATAGATGAAGGAAGTGTTTAGAAAGCGGCCACACTCACGTCTACGCACACAGCGGCATATCGGTACATTCTTGGCAATGCTGTGCTAGCACTGGTTGATCGATCGTCTGATCGTGCATTGTGACAAGTTGGTTTATGGCTGGTTCAACGTGGGGAAATATACCAGGTATGTAATTAGGCCGAAACAAATAAAAATCCTTACGTGCACAGATAAAAAAGTATATGCACCAGTGCATGTGTGCACCCGTCTAAATTGACCACTGACCACTTCGCCCCTTGGCCCCATCCCTTAGCCCCACACCTAGCCCCACACCTGGCCACACCCCTTGGCCCCACCCCTTTGTTACATACCTTGCCTAACAGCCCCAAGGCCGGCCAATCTAAATGACAGCTCGCTGGAGTCCACCATATGGTGTTGTCCGTCCTGTAATCTGATGCAAATACCAGACACTTTTTGGCCCATTTGGGGACCTTTTTCCGCCCCTTCCAGAAAACCCTGCATTGAAAAGAAATGTGTTAATTTAAAGTTATACTGTCTGTGGTTCTCAGCAAATTCAATTTTGTTTTCTCGGAATGAATTTAATTTTTAAAACATTTACCGTACTTTATATTAACGGAAAGAAAATCATACTTTGTATTTTATACATCGGCAACCCTGTGAAAAACGTCATTTTTATACGTAACTGTTTGATAACTAAACGTTGGTCAATTTTTTCGTTGATATCTCTTTTGAAATCGAATAACTTTTATGTTTCTAGAAAAAAATAAATTACAAATTTGTTTTAAGGTGCCACACTCAAAACGCACGGACAACGCATCTTTCACACATTAGTACTCAAAGCACCCAAAACCGCCCTGCAACTTTCTCCTCAATGCATCTAAAACCACCCTGTATGTGTATGCGCACTTCATTAAATGAAGCTTCAAACTAAAGAAAAGATACATATAAATACTTTATTTGGGTCATTCCATGAAGTTGAGGAACAAAGTGTGACATTTCTTCATTTCCACAAAAATGGTCAATAAGGGAGCAAAGAATCACTATTTATATAACAATATTGCATGATGTGGTGGCTTACACTGTTTGGGGGTAATTTGGGAGTCTTCAGTGTTGACAAAGTGCCGCCATTTTGAATTATTTAACAAAGTGGTGGTTGTGGATGTAACTTGGAAACCAATACAGTTCAACTGCTTTCACTCCAACTACAAAATTTTCATGTTGAATATGAAATTAACACACAGTTCTCAAACTAAACAATCCTTTTTAATTTTAATTTGAAGGATTCTAGCTTAAATTTCGTTGTGATTCAAGAAAATCTGCTAAAAAGAACAAAATGTCACACCTACATTTGAACAAAATTCTATTTAGTTGACATATAAATTTAAATCCATGAGGATTTTGTTACAAGTAATGAATGTTTTAAATTTCTCTCAGCCAACAGCTTGAATTTCTGAATAGTATTGATTCATGGGGTTATCAAGGGCAAAGAAAAAAGTAAAAATGGTTGTGGATGTAACACGGAAACCGTGTTCCTCAACTTCATAGAATGACCCATTTGGAAGCTAACCTTTTCAACGGCAGAAACAAATTGCTTAGGGACGTTGGTTCCGACTGTTTCATCCTCAAATTCAATCTTGGTGTAGGATTCAGCTGGAAGAGGCTTCAAGAAAAATAAAATTAATGTTTGACATCTCAACTTCCAGGTCGCAAGCCAGTCACGATCCTTCATGTAATCATTCATTTTCAAATTTTTTCCAGAAGATAGATTATGTTTTAAAGGCACAGGCTCGTCAGCAATGCGCGCGCGCCAAATTCGTGCCACGAAATACGCAATTCTGTAGCAAAGGCATGAAGCTGCGTATTTCGTGGCACGAAATTGGCGCGCGCGCATTGCTGACGAGCCTGTGCCTTTAACCTAACAATCATATAAAATACCTCCCCAAAATACTATCCATGGGAAGAAAATAGGAAATTTGCAATCTCCAATTTGGACGTGGAAGCAAAATGGTTGGTGTAATCACTGCATTGCTTTATGGAATGGATAAATTAGTTTACAAAACATTGGTAGTTTTTTTGACGATATACTTGAAAATATACAGATTTAAAAGCACACAAATTCAGAATGGTAATGAGAAAAAAGGGGGTTAAAAATGTGATTTGGTCACGCTTCTTTAAAAGGTATTTGCATACACTTTGGTAAAAGGGAGCAATCAAACGAAGAAAAAAAATAAGATATTTCTACTTACTTCGATTACACCAATGACTTTTCCAAATTGTCCAGCTCCACCAGATTGTTTTTTGTGTAGATAATCAAACCTAAACAAGAAAATAAGCCCATAAAAGATTTTTTTTATAAAGCATGAAAAACATTTTTTTTTTTATGTTCCTAAAAATGTTGTGATCATTTCCACCTGTATAGACTACTAAAATGTGACATCAGTTGCCATGGTAATTTTTTAAATATTTGGTGGTAATCTGAAACGTCTATTGGTAAAGTGCACGGAAACAGTTCACTGGTTTTACTTTTACTTTTAGTAACCATGGTAACACACGAAGGGTGACCATGGGTGACATTTTTATTTGCAAGTTTTGCATATTTACACCGAGGGTAAAAAATCACGTTATAAAAGGGTTTTATAGGGTAAATTTTGTGAAATAAATTACATTTTTCCATTTCGATTGTAGAAGTTTGTTTCTTTGATTTACACCAAAAAAAAATAAAACAAATATCTACTGTTACATGTAAAGGGCCGTCCATAAAGTAAAAGTACGTAATTAACCTGTTTCTTTTTTGATATACGAGCTACCAACTTAAACAACTTTGGCTTTTGAATTTGTCGATAATTTGGATAATATTTGCCTTACTCGACTGGTCTTGCGAGAGTCTCTCTGAAAGCAACTTTAGGTTTCCCAGTGATAACAGGGCAGTTGTATTCGTTTGCCATTCTCTGAGCGTAAATTTCTAGGTGAAGCTCACCCATCCCTGAGACAATTGTCTGCAAAATAAAAAGAAAAAAATAGAAAACAAGGAGATTTTTTAAAAGTCTGACCCAGAAAATCCGTCCCAAAAAGTCTGTCCCAAAATGTGTCTTAAAAAGTCGGTCCCGAAAAGCCCGCCGCAAAAAAACTGTCCCGAAAAGTCAATCCCCAAAACTCCGTCCCAAAAACTTTGTACCCAAAAAAAATCCGTCGTAAAAAGTCTGTCCCCAAAACTTCGTCTCAAAAAGTCTGTCCCAAAAAGTTTTTCCTGAAAAGTCCATTCCAAAAAGTCTGTCCCGAAAAGTCCATCCATGAAAGCCGCTCAAACATGCATTCCAATAAGTTTGTCCGAAAAAGTTAGTCCAGAAAAGTCTGTGCTGAAAAGTCCATCCCAAAAAAATATGTCCCAAATAAATCTGTCCCAAATAAATCCCGCCGCAAAAGCCCGACCAAAAGTCCATACCCGAAAAGCATGTCCCATAAGCCGGTCGAAAAACAGATAAACAGAGGTTGAAAGTTCACATCCCGCATTAACAATTTCATGATCTTCAATTCACCTCTTTGCTTTCGTTGTCAAAGTGCACGGTAAACGTTGGATCTTCACGTGTGAAGCGGTTGATTGCTTTTGAGAAGCTGTCCAAATCGGTCTGAAGGGAGAAAACAAATTAAACAATGTTGGGTATATTGCGAGAAAATTGTTTAACGGCATACAGAGGTACTTTAAGCCATTTTATTAAACTCTATTGGTCAAGATAACCATACCTTTTTCTGTGGTTTCATGGCAAGCGAGATAACCGGCTCTGGTACGTGCATCGATTCCATGGATAGGTCGAATTTTGGTCTGGATACGAACGTGTCACCACTGGCGCAGTCGATACCAAAAAGGGCACTGATGTCGCCGGCATATATGTCTGTGGAATCCTGATACAAAAAATAGGGGGAAACAATTTAACAAAAACATTTTAATTTAAAATAAAACTACTGTGTGATTTTAATATTCAATACCTTTCCATACCTCTAAACTAGGCCTGGGAAAATTGCACACTTTTGAAAACAATTCTGATTCCACTGCGAATAGCTCAGTTGGTAGAGCACTTGTATGGCAAACCAGAGGTCTCGGGTTCAAATCAACATAGGGCTGGATAGCTCAGTTGGTAGAGCACTTGTATGGCAAACCAGAGGTCTCGGGTTCAAATCAACATAGGGCTGAATAGCTCAGTTGGTAGAGCACTGGTACGGCAAACCAGAGGTCTCGGGTTCAAATCAACATAGGGGTGGATAGCTCAGTTGGTAGAGCACTTGTACGGCAAACCAGAGGTCTCAGGTTCAAATCAACATAGGGGTGGATAGCTCAGTTGGTACAGCACTGGTATGGCAAACCAGAGGTCTCGGGTTCAAATCAACACAAGGTTCAATAGCTTAAATGGCAGAGCACTGGTTCGGCAAACCAGAGGATCTCAGGTTCACATCTCACCTGCATTTTATCAGCGTGCATGCGGACCAGTCTAGATACCTTGATGCGTTTGTTCGTCCGTGTGTTGTAGATATATTGACCCTTCTTTAAGTGACCTTGGTACACTCTCATGTAGGTCAGCTGACCGAAACGACCTGCCTTTAAAGATAGATTATATGATTGAAAACTGTTACAAATGGCGTTATCTCCACGTGTAATTCAGGATGTGTATGATAAAAACCAACCTGTGCATAAGTCAGCTCAGTGCTCATCTACATTTAAAGGTAGTATAATTGTTTAGTAAACTGTTATATACGGCATGATTTCCACTGGTAATTGAAAGCATAGGTCGAGAAAACTACCTTTCGGCCGCTTAGATGCAGTAATACTGAAAAATCCAAGTACGTTTATTTTGCATGAATGAATGGTTACAAAGATCGCCTATACAGGCGATCTTTGGAGATTTTGTCATTTTTCTCATGAATGGGGGCAATTCAGACGAAATAATTTCACAGGATGATTACTACCATTACCATCTTGATAACAAGTAAGCTTAAAGATAATAATTCAGAAATATTTTGGAGGGTAATTACCAAACAAGTAGGCTACCTTGAAAAAAAAAATAGAAAATAAAAAAACATGTCCATGCTTTGAATCCAGATTTTTGTTTTCATTTTTGAAATTGTTTTGAGTTCAAGCAAGCAATGTGTCATATTTTTAAAATCCTACCTCCAATTTGAACGCCAAAGCTACAAAAGGATTGGAATCGTCTCTCATTGGAGCCATTCTTAGCTTTTCATTGTTTCTGCAGAATAAAAAATAAAAATGCCTTTGTCAAACCACTGGAACAAAAGCAATGTTTCGGGAAAACCCAGAACAATCACATTTTCAACTAAAATATTCACAATTAATTAATAATTCACTTACTCGTTAAATGCATAATTATCCACTTCAGATGGATTTGGGAGGTAACTCAGGACACCATCTAACAGTGGCTGAAATTTAAAAAGGCAAATGAAATATGAATTACAAATGAGTTACAATGAATGCATTGAAATGAAACAACCAAACATGGGATAAGAGAACAATCAAGTGGACCTCATTGGGATTTGAACCCAAGACCTCTGACTCACCAGGCAGATGCTCTACCAGTTGAGCTATGAGACACAGTGGTATACTACCTCAAATTTTCTCTACAAATCCAATTTTCATCTGAGTTGCACATCCCTGTAACATCAAAAGAAAAACTGGGTTCTTAGCAAAAACCCGAGGAGTATACCACTGTGCCTCATAGCTCAGCTGGTAGAGCATCTGCCTGGTGTGTCAGAGGTCTTGGGGAAACCTGAGGGAGTATAACACTGTGCCTTATAGCTCAGGTGGTAGAGCGTCTGCCTGGTGTGTCAGAGGTCTTGGGGAAACCTGAGGGAGTATAAGGCTGTGCCTTATAGCTCAGGTGGTAGAGCGTCTGCCCGGTGTGTCAGAGGTCTTGGAGGGAAACCTGGGGGAGTATACCACTGTGCTTCATAGCTCAGCTGGTAGAGCATCTGCCCGGTGTGTCAGAGGTCTTGGGGTAACCTGAAGGAGTATACCACTGTGCCTTATAGCTCAGCTGGTAGAACATCTGCCCGGTGTGTCAGAGGTCTTGGGGAAAAAAACCTGAAGGAGTGTACCACTGTGCCTCATAGCTCAGCTGGTAGAGCAACTGTCCGGTGTGTCAGAGGTCTTGGGGAAAACCTGAGGGAGTATACCACTGTGCTTCATAGCTCAGCTGGTAGAGCATCTGCCTATTGTGTCAGAGGTCTTGGGGTAACCTAAAGGAGTATACCACTGTGCCTTATAAGCTCAGCTGGTAGAGCAACTGCCCGGTGTGTCAGAGGTTTCAGGTTCAAATCCCGATGAGACCCATATAATTAAACAATTATAACACAGTGTTAAGCCTTACCTGAACTCCTTTGTTTTTCAGAGCCGTTCCTAAAAAAACTGGAGTAAAACTTTGTTTGAGTGTTGCTCGACGGATTGCAGCCTGTCGGGGAAAATACGACAGAAACATAAAAGTTTTTAAAATGTCTCTTAAAGATAGTATACATGATTGGTAAACTGTTACAAATAGTTTTATCCCCCTGTGTGATTGAAGATATGCATGATTAAAACCAACCTGGGTCACTAATGATGTATAGACCGTATCGAATAGCCGCCATTTCGTGGGGCACCTTTTGTTACTTAAACCGTTCAACAACAGAAGCACAATATGTGCAACCATGCATGTCCTCAAGGAACAAAGAAACTGCCCCACGAAATGGCGGCTATTCGATACGGTCTATTAGGGCTTTAAAATTAATTAAAACCGAACAAACCTTTATTTGGTCTTCATTCGGATTGAGTTCTTGAAGAAACATATCCCCCAGTTCCTCATCAGAATTGGCTACACACTCTGAAAAAAAAAAAGACAAATACCTTTTTGTGTAAATCAGTAAAACCAGCCAAAATTCTTTGACAGTAAAGAGTGTTCTCAAAACACACATGTTTAATCTTCTTTTATCTTAAGGTGCATCTTGTATCATTCTTATGCGCCATGAGCGTCAGTTTTGATGGATACTGGCACAGAATAATTAAATGCTCGTTATTGTTATTGATAGTAAACTTCACCAATTGTACTTGTTACACGCTTTGGGTTCGCTTAGAGTGCTGCTCGTTAGACTTTTTTTCTTTGATCACGCGAGTTACACACCTTGCATGCAAGTTGGTACGCTCATGCACATGGTAAAATAATGCAAATTTTGTGTCACATTGTGTCGTGTCCAACTTGGTTTTGGGCATGTATGAGTGTGTTTCTACATTCAATGGGGGACATTGGACAATAGTGTCCACGATTGGAAATCATATACACAACACATATTAAAGCAGTCGCCAAAAAAAAAAAAAATGGGAGGTCCACGATAGGTGTTTACACACTTGTGTGTGTTTGTTTGCTTTTTGGGTTTTTTTTTTAGCAAGCACATTTTTCAAGTGCGCTAAAACGGACAAGGGCCAGAATCTGCCGGGCCCATTTAAGACCACCCATGTGGCATGCTCTCTGCCAATTTGTAAACCGTCCCAAAAAAAATTGGGAATTTAAATGAAATTGCCGATTCCGGATAAATACACAGAAATGCCACCGAATCGGTTTCTCACCAATCATTTCTTGTCTTTTATCTTCCATTTCTGCTTGGAATTCTTGCGGGACATCTTCGTATACGACATTCTGCCTGAAAACCATTAAAAAAATTGTTTATTTACAAACTTGAGAAATCTGGTACACCAGGCAAACTCTCCACCAACTGAGCTGAGACGAAATTGTAAAACTCCGCCATGTTCCTCGGACTTTTTTCAGAGTTGCATAGATGTGCAACCAAGCAAAATACGTCTATAGGCTGTATCGAATAGCTGCCATCTTGTAGGGCAAATTTTAATATTTAAACTGGTCAACTATGTTAGCACAAAATGTGTACCATGCGTATCTTTAATAAACAAAGAAACCGCCCTACAAGATGGTCTATAGTGCGGAACTTTTGCAGAGCTGCCAACCCTCAAGTATTTCGCGAAAAAATTCCTGGAAAAATACCTATCGCGGGACTCCTATATTGTCAATTCTCTAAAGAGATTTTTAGATGTGTCTGAAGACAGGAGGTCAACCTATTTTCCAGGTTTCTTCTCCAAAATACGCGAAGTTGGCAGCTATGCTTTTGATTTGGTGCAGCATTTTGCAAAATGTTTGGGGAAGTTTACATGTAAGTTAGTGGGAAGCATTGTCACTTTGGGACGTTTTGTCCAGCAGTTAGTGACAGGTTGAGGTTGTTGGGGTTTGGGAAAAATCTTTGGACTGACACACCCTTGGTCTCCTTCAAAGTAGATCGCTCGCCTGTCGATAAGATCGATGACACCTCGACAGTTGGCTTCAAGACCGATTGGAAGTTGTAATAACGCTGCATTATGACGGAGCTTGGAGCGGAGTTGAGATAACACACGATGGGGGTTGGCCTTTAGTCTGTAAGAGACAAGAACATTGCAAGTGTGTCAAAAGTGTATCGCGAATGCGTCGCAAGTGCGTCGCAAGTGCGTCGCAAGTGTGTCGCAAGTGTGTCGCAAGTGCGTCGCAAGTGCATTGCCACTGTCTCAAACATGTCACACGCCAAAAAAAACCAAACTTAGTTCCAATTCTCTGCAGTAAAATACAAGGACACTGCTGCCAAACGTTGAAAGAAAAAAGTGTTCAGGTTTCTAGATGAAGTGATTTTAAAAATTTTTACTAACAATTTCACAAGGAATCCGTTTATTGCAATGTAATATGAAAATAAACGTACACTTCTACATCAAAAAGGATAATAATGTAATATCTTACAAAGTATATGTAAACCTTATAAAAGACTACGCAATCATAAAATCTTAGAAAGTCGTTCACAAACATATAACGATATTTGACCATAATCGATAGATATTTGTAACTTACAGTACATGTACAAAACTAGGAATAAATATACTAATTTTTTGTCTTTATGTTGGAATTTTTTGCACAAAATGAAAAGTATAGAAAACAAATATTACTGACCGGTCAAGTTTGTTGATGAACGCGACGCGTGGTACGTTGTATCGCTTCATCTGTCTGTTCACTGTTAAGGTCTGGCTTTGGACTCCCCCTACTGCACACAGCACTAGTACGGCACCGTCCAGTACGCGCAACGCTCTCTCTACCTCAACGGTAAAATCCACGTGACCTAAAATGTTGATAAGAAGGGAATAAAATCTGTATACGGAATTTGCAATGTCCAGAAATGGTAAGAGTTGAGAATTTGTTTATTCTTTAAAATTACTCATCAAGCATTGGTAAGTGTAGATTTGATGGAAAACCCCAAATTTAAGAGTGGGAAAATTTAGGAATTTTATTAGAAAACACTTTTGTTCAGGTGGTCTAATATGTTCTGTACACAAGGTCTGAAGCCATAATCAACTGCTCAATTAATTCCGTTTTCCAATTCTACATTAATTTAAATCTTTAAATGAGGGTGTCCCAATGATTTGTTTGAACACCCCATTTTTCCTTTGTGTTGAGAATTCGATACCATATCATTTGTCATATTTTTCTCATTACCATTTTGAAATTTCACGCTCTCAATCCGTATATTTTCAAGTATATCATAAAAAAACACCAATGTTTTGTAAACTAATTTATCCGTTCCATAAAGCAGTGCTGTGATTACACCAACCTTTTTTGCTTCCACATCCGAATTGGAGATTGCAAATTTCCTGTTTTCTTCCCATGGATAGTATTTTGGGGAGGTATTTTAACGGGAGGTATTTTAACGAGAGGAATTCTAGCGTACCTGGCGTGTCAATTATGTTAACAGTGTGATCTTTCCATTCAACGTGTGTGGCGGCCGATTGGATCGTGATTCCACGTTGTCGTTCTAGTTCCATTGAATCCATGGTAGCGCCAACATTGTCTTTACCTTTTACCTGAAATAAAATAAAAATAAAATTAAAATTAAATTTAAATTAAATTAAAATAAAATTAAAAAAAAATTAAAATTAAAATTAAATTAAAATTAAATTTAAATTAAATTAAAATAAAATTTAAAAAAAAAAAAAATTAACATTAAATAAATAAAAAAAAATCCAATGTTCAAATGAGTACACAAGCTATTTAAAAGTTGACTATTACAATTTGTTTCCTTAAAGGCAGTATACATCATTGGTAATTTCGAAAATCAGAAATGTTCACAGACTTCCGCCTAAATTACACAATATAAACATGATGACCATAGAAAACTTCCCCTGAAATGGTTTTGTCTGAAGTGCTATAGTCTTTGAGAAATTACTATCAATGCTAGAATAGGGCGACAAATCGTGTGTTAAATAGCTATATTAGGGCGACCTGCTCAATAGGGCGACATTTTGTTGTCGCCCTAATATTTTTAAGTTTAAAATTAATTTTTTTAGGTCAAAAACCATTTTTTTTAGGTCGAGAACCATTTTTATCGGGACTGGAGCTGTTTCTCTTTGGTCTGCGACCATCTCTGGAAGCTTTGGGTAAAAAAATAAGGTGTCATTTTGAGTGACTCTTGCCGAAATTTCGGTGGTCCCCGGGGAGAGTTTTCCCGAAATGTCGCCCTATTGCGGCATTCAGCGTTGTTTAAATGAGTAAAACAATTATTTTTCGTCTCATGAAACGAAAATTCATTACGCCCCAAAACCATTTCGCCCAAGTGCCATTTTGCCCCCAAACCACTTTGCCCGAGTGCCATTTCACCCCAAATCACTTCGTCCAAACACTACATCGCCCAAATGCCACTTCGCCCCAAAACCACTTCGTGCACAGGCCGTGGTTCAGGGCGAAATGGTTCAGGGCGAAGTGGTTTTGGGGCGAAATGACTGCAAACCCTTTTTTGACAGTTTTCTCAAAAGTTAGACGAAGTACGGAGCTGGTTTTTGCTCAGGTTGGTTTTAATCATGCATATCTTCAATCACACAGGCGGATAAAACTATTTGTAACAGTTTATCAATCATTTAAAATTTGACAAAAAAACCCAAATTTAGGAGTGGGATTTTTAAATTATTTTTTAAAATATATTTTGTTAAAACATGATTGTTATGTGTTATGCTCTGGACTTACTGCATGGAGTCTCAACTGGTAAATGTATACGGTACTTTTTCCACAAAAATTCAAAACAGTGTGTATCTTTGAAAAGAGAGTACTGTAAAAGCCAATATTTTCGCGTACAGATATTTTCGCGCATTTCAACATCACTGACATTTTCGCGAGTTGTTATTTTCGCGGATGGAAATTATGTCACCTTAACAGGGTTCGCCACAATTGTTGCAAACAATATTTTCGCGGGTTGTTATTTTCGCGGGCTCTGTCTGGTGCGCGAAATGCGCGAAAATAAAACCACCGCGAATATTTCAGCTTATACAGTACTTTACCTCATGCATTTGTTTTATTCTGCCTGTGTAGAACAAAAGTCGCTCTGTCAATGTCGTTTTGCCCGAATCAATGTGGGCTGAAATACCAATATTACGGATCCGTTCCACATCCTGGTTAAAACAATGAAGTTTACTAAAGTTATTACTATTAGAATAACCTTTCCACAACTGTTGTAAAAAGAGGCATAGACATTTTTAAGGCAATTCACGGGGAAAAAAATCTGTTATCCATTTGGAAAGAATTATATAATATTGAATGGCGTTGAGAGTGATATGAGAATATACCGCATGAATCATGAAAATACTGAATGAGCCGAAGGCGAGTTCGGTATTTTTATGACGAGTGCAGTATATTCTCATATAACCCGAAAAGACATCCAATATTATTATTGTTATATAAAATGAAGCTTTGTTTTTAAAGATTTCCGCGAGATTTTTAGTCTGTTTGGTGTTGGAAACTTCAGTTTTACAACTGCATGTGCTTTTGTTATTGTTGTACAGTATTTTTTGTTATTGTACTTTTTGCGCGCGTAGCACACACGCGCAATCTATTCACTCGATGCACGACGCGTGCGTGTGCTTGGGTGCGCCCAGCGTGCATACGCATCAGATTAGGGCTCTGTGCTGCACAGTATCAGAAACGCACGGTATCCGCAAAAGCTTCATTTTATATAATAATTCCGTTTATTGGTCACTCCTTAGAATGACTCAAAATGTATTACCGTAATTTTCGGAATATAAGCCGCGGCTTATACGTTGATTTTGCCAAAAAAAAGGTTCCCGGCGGCTTATAAACCAGGCGGCTTATACGCCGAGCTCTAAAGATAAAAATCGTGATATGCTCATATACATTATGTAATGTAGTTCCTGAAATAATTCTATCAATATTTTATGGGAATTTGTTATTGTAAAAAAACGATGTTGAAGGCCGTCGCACGCGCAAGAAAAGGTGTGCAATTTTTCCAGGTGCAGAGTGTACCGATCTTCGTTGGTGACCCATACATCGATGTGACACTGCACAAGCGCAGGCAACCAGTTCGCCATCGGACCATGCCATCGGTCGTGAGTACTCGTCCAACGCCAAACAAATCGTTTGGTGCGTCTGTTCCTTCCGTGTTTTCTTCAATTCTTTACTTTTAGTTGGCGTTGTTTTAAAATCCAAAGAGTTATGTGTTTGTCATTGTCTGTGGAAATGTGTGTTTTAGATGGAAAATCATTACAAGTAATTTTAATTAACGATGTTTTTCCAACGATGTACAGTCACTTTGCCCAACTTGAGCCCCTTCGCCCAAAAACCATTTCGCCCAAGCGGCATATATGTGTACGTACGTCCGCAGGATAGGCAGGCAAACGGTCCCCTATTTTAATATTATCGGTATCTCGCGCGCGGTGGCGAGGTCAAAGGTAAATTCGGAACACGACGCCGCCATAGTTCATTCACCGCCATTGATACAATGGGGGTGAATTAACTATAGCGGCGTCGTGCACAAAAATATGGGGCAAATGCGAGAAATCATCGGGAATACCGGTATACCAAGCAAAAGACGATAGACTGATCTATGTAGCATTGTTTTTCCGCTGATTTACAAATATTAATACATGTATCAATCACCCAATCCCCATGAAGCCCCTTTATGTCAGTTGCAATCTTCTTTTCAAGTAATTTTGAATGATGTATAGTGAATCAACATAGAATGATCTATTGAGATAACCGAATTCGGAAAAAAGAAGGCATAGCGTTTGCACCGCTCAAGACGCCCATTGATGACCATCGGCTTCAGGTTTTTTGCCGCTGGCCGTGCAGGCAAGAACCACCGTGAAGCTGGTTTTCTTTTTGCAAAAATGGAGAGGCCCCATGAACCGTCCAATATAAGTTTTTAGTTTAATCGTGATGGACCCAAACGCATGACAAATGCAATGTAGTGGCAGTACATAACAATACGGAAGCAATCAAACATAAAACGTATGGCATATTTATTTTGGCCGGTGAGATCAAAATCGCCAAGTCACCAACATGTGCATTGAAAATAGCCAATCGCGGTGCGCTTAATGGAGAGACTCGGCCGGCTATTATCGTACATGCATAGCATATGCGTCGGGCCCGGGCGAAAGCAGTGTACAATTTGTACACGTGGGCTGCGTTCCACTCATGCGAACGTTGCAAACGTTTAACAATGTGCGTGTATTTGGAACGAAGCCCTGCTTTCACTTACCGTGTTTGTGCATGGCCTACCGGCCTGGTGCATGCACTGCCGTACGTGCGGCCGCCGTCGGAGAATCCAGCGAATATCTTGATGGCTTGCGGCCTTGATCGTCATCGTTGTCTTCTACTCTCCTTTATTTTTTGGAGATTTCTTATTATGCACATTCCAAGGCATTTTAAAAATATGTCAAGTTACATGTACCTTATCTATTTACAAAACAAACTGAAACAAGATTAGCCTACTTTGAGTTTGAGTGCATTGCACCTTGCTATAACTTATTATAAACACGTAACGCCTTTTCCGATAAAGCCACTTCTTGATTTCAATAAAGTTTTCTCTTGAGTGTGCTGTCATCAAAACAACCTGGACCACAAAGCTCTCTTTGAGGCGACATGCCGCGCCGACAGAGAGTGTGACTACTGCAGTGCGTGGTCGCGCGCACATGGCCCGCTGTGAGGCACTTACGGCGGCAGTTCTTTGTGATCGATCTGTGGCCGACAAAATGGTGCGGCTAATAAGCCGGGCGGCTTATACGCCGACGGTGAATCTTGTTTCTGGAATTTTCGGGCGTCGCGGCTTATACCCCAGGCGGCTTATATTCCGAAAATTACGGTACTCTAATATTTGAAAGGGAAGTAAATTTTGGAGCGAAAAACATTCAGCAATCAGCCTTTTCAGAGTTTTCCCGTTCACAATGCGGCTGCGTTCGGGCGTACAGTTCTCGCTACTCTGGAGTAATGCATGCGCATTGCACTCGGGTCACATTACGCAAACTGCAAGTCTGCAGTCCGCATGCGCAAATGGCCATCAGTCAAGATGACAGTCTCTTGCCATGGCTGCACAAAAAACGCTGTTTCACTGCTCACAAGAAACTGAAGAAAATACAGTCGTAAGTCGTGAGAACCTTTGATGCCGTCTAAAACAAACCTTAGTGAGTTGTTTAAGTTATCCAATTGACACGTTGGACAAATTCTAAAAAAATTCCACCCATATTCCGCCATCTTCGTACAAATCACATGACACTCGTCAGGAGTAAGAGCACACTCCCCATTTGTCGGGGAGTAGCGAGAGCATACTCTCATTGACCCGAGTGTCGTTATTCTTGCTGTTCACGCGCGCAGGAGTATACTCGTGTTAACACATGTACACGCCCGAACTCAGCCTGCATGTCAAAGGTCAGGTGTACCAACTCCATAGATTGGTTCCCGTTCCTATACTTTCGCTAGATGGCATTTCGTAGTTCCCGATCCTATACTTTCGCTACATGGCATTTCACAAGCAATAGGATTGGGAACCAATCTATTGGTACACCTGACCTTTAACATGCATTTTGCGTGGAAAACCCCGAAAAGGCTTACTTCCTTGAAAATACTTGAACTTTTTATGCCCTGTTCCATAGACTTAACACATGGCATCTCAGTGGCAACTAGTGAACGGAATTCATAGTCGTACCATCAATTTATTTTTACTTACGCTTGCGACGTCGTCTCCATTTGATGAGGACGCGTGTCGACAACTTGTAACGGAGGGTACTATTAACTGTAAAATAAAAAGACTCTCAACCAATAAAGTTACCCTTATTAGACATGTTAGATGATAGAGTGTTGAAGTTACGAAGTTGATCATAAGGTATTTTTTTCGTTCAGATTGAACACGGAATTTGGTAAATTTATGTATTGGAATCGATACCTTAATTCTAAGACCTACTTCACACTTGCACTTTTGTCGCAAATGTTGCTTTTCTGTACAAAAATCACATTTTCTCCAGTTAATAGTGCACAAGATAACCATTCCCGCGTGCGCAGCGCCCCCTGTTGTCACGCTTATGCACATACTGCTCGCACCTTAATTTTGTGCATTACTTTATTCAGTAATTTTATCATTATTAATTTTATCTCAGAAATGCAACATTTCCGACAGAACCAGAAGTGCAAGTGGGAAGTATATCTTAAAATTGGATGATCTGTTGATTCCAGGAGGTAATTTCACTCAAATCTTTGTTCAATGTATAAGGAAAAAATACCTTTCCGAAATTAAAACAAGAATTAAGTAATTTTGCACCGTATTCTGCCGGTGTCGGAATTACACGGTTTCTCATATAAAAACACAAGAACAACTTTACCTTTTTTCTCAAGTCGTGTGCAAGTTTAACATTCCACGTCGTGCGTCCAGTCAAAAGATGTGTAATTCGGAGTAAACCCATTGTAAAACTCGTTGATTAACAAGACCAAAACCCTTTGTCTTTTTTCTTTTCAGTAAAAAATTGGTTGAAATAAAAATAACTTCCGAATTTTGTAACACTTCATAACTTTCGCAGCTCAGAGGACGTACATGTGCAATTTTTCTATACGATAGGGGGCGCTATTTACCCTCCGAATGAGACTTTTGAAACGCGTGGTGGCAGCAAACAAATCGGTCCTTAATCGGGCTTCCATAAGAAACTTTCAATGTTAAATACCCAATATTCAAAAATCATTTAAAAATACTCGGAACTCTCTCACTGCGTCTCGGGAAAGCCCGTTTGACCAGGTCTCGGTGGCTAGTTGACACTTTTGTACTAACTTTTACTGTTGCGACTATTTGACTTGACCAAGGAATCGAGCAGCTAGAGACAGACTCGTTACAACCATGCATGCTATTTCTAGACAACTTCAAAGTTTGTTACTTCAAAAACAAAACAAAAGCAACAAAAAACCAAACAAACATTTGTATACGAGGCTCAAAACTATTCGCCTGATATTTTATTATTCCATTTGAATACAAACCCTCATAGCGTTGTTCGAGTACGCGTATATTACATAAAGTAAAGCACAGCGACTTTTCCTAAACAGTTTTAAAAAGTTTAATACATTTACCTACAGGCTAAAACTTAACATTTCACCGAGGTATATATAACAAAGTTCGAACTAGACTACTTTAAAGTTACATGTACGTGTTTAAAATGTGTTCACAATTAAAAGGTAAATATGTTTGATTTTTTAAATATGTAAACACGTTTTGTAAACGAGACTATATCATAAATGTGTTTAAAACTATAAAGGCCGTTTTTTACGATGGATATTTTAAACCGAAATTTTATAGGGGGTACCGGTAAGAACATTTGCAGACATCCACTCGGGGCGTAGGTCCTGTCGTTTTTAGAGTTGTTTCAAGTCTGACTTGTTGTATAATGTACAAGTTATGCATAGGGTAATTCCCATAATTTGTGAAGTATAAGCGATCTCAGACTTGAAATAAGTCTAAAAATGACAGGGCCCGTATATTGGATGTCTGCAGACTTTCTTAACGGTACCCCCTGGATTTTACGGGGTACTTGTTGGCACTGGTGATTTTTTTTTTATACAAGTACTTTAGTTCCAAAATACAAGTACACTCACTTTGAAGGCACAGGCTCGTCAGCAATGCGCGCACGCCAAATTTGTGCTAGGAAATACGCAGCTTCACAGCAAAGGCATGGAGCTGTGTATTTCGTGGCACGAATTTGGGGCGTGCGCATTGCTGACGAGCCTGTGCCTTTAATGTACGGTCTAGTATTTCCAATAGAAGTTTAAAAATGGGGAGAAAAATATTCTTTGTTTAACACATTAAAACATATTACCACTTCGCAATTTAACCTTAGAGCGTGCGATTACAGTGTGATTTCTAGTGAAATATTATTCAGTTAAAAAAAAGTCAAATTCCATTACAGACACTTTATACATGCTATATTTACATACAGTCCGAGTATTAAAAACGATCAAATGTGTATAAAGAGAGCGCGTATTAAAAAAAAAAAATTAGCATTTTCCCACGCAGTTTTCTACATTGTCGTGTAAATAGACCATTAATTGTATAGGCTGGGCATGCACCGATGAGGTCACCAACCATCCGCCAATGAGCGTCCGAGCTTTACTCATTCATGTTTATTCATGATAGCCTGAATTCCAATAAAAACAAGGTAGGTATTGTGCTTTTCTGCATGGCCTTGGGTTTTCTAGCCTGGCTTATTTTTCGCCATGCACGTTGCATTTTAAGGCATATTCACAACATGTATATTTTTGGTACATGTACTTCACGTCGTTCAGGTCACTAACTTTCCCATATTTGCCCTCCTGAAAAAGGGCGAGAACAGAACCACGTTCTAGAGGACAAACATGGGACGGACAGTTAGTGAAACACGTGACAAAAATCATCTCGCCTGAAACATGCCATATCTAAAAAAAAAACTAACATTTCAGGCCAGCTACTTTAGTCAATATTCATTTCAGAAAGAAAAACATCCCATTACAGTAAAACAAAAACCAATACATTATGGTGTAAAACGTCTAGAGTTTAAAACATGTCGTGTCCATAGGTAAAACAAGAATCTCTAATCAGTGAGATTATCCAATGAAAACATGAATGAATATACGGCACTATACATAAGAAAAAAATTAAGTCTTATAGTAAATTTTCAGAATGTAATTAACAAAACTTACATGTAACTGATGCTACACTGACACCGTTGAATTTTGTCTCCCAACTTGATATACCTTATCTAACATATCAACTAATATTTTCATGGAAGGAACTACATTTTGGACATCAGGGCCGTGTTTTTGCGGTGCTAAACAGAAACACGTTTGTAACTACACAGTATGTGTATGGGTTTACGGTAGCACCATGTGAATCTCATTTGTATATGTGTGGTTCTGAAAAGAACCGGCGAGTGTGAACTCAACGTTTCGAACAGCGTGCTCTGTTCGTCTTCAGGAGTAACAGAGCACGCATATACAAATGAGATTCACATGGTACCGTAAACCCATATACACACGTTGATTTCCACCATGCATAGCCTTAACTTTTACCTAACTATACACAGTACTTAAAATATGCTTCGTCAATGGGCCGGCCATCTATTGATCCAAAATGTACTTCTGCTAATGATCGCGAAAACCCGGATTAGCATTATACTCTACTCAATTATATCAGGACCCCGTGTTTTAATAATAAACACCAATCTATTTGTTTTGCTAATGGCTTTCCAAATCCATCACAGATTTCATTTCTTTAATTTACTATTCTATGATAATAGGGCGTCTGCACGTTAAGCAGAAGTTGCGCGGTTCGAATCTCAGTGAAGCCGAGTTGCTTTTCACTGCATCCAGATTCCCCAAACTCATGGACATTTGTCCACGTTTGTATCGAACTAATAAAAATCTTAAAAATTGCGTTCACGATTACATGCAAAACAAAAGTATTAAAAGGACTTGGCTAAACTTTACTAAGCATTTTGATGCCAAAAATGTACAAAGTTATATTTAACGTATACCCAGCATAATATGGGACACAGGGACTCTCCTACTTCCCCTGTATACCTCAACACAATCTTCCCTATTGTCTCAAGGATGTCGTCAAAAGACCACCGATATTTGTTTGTGAACTAATGTCTCCGTTCCATAAAGCAGTGTAGTGATTACACCAACCACTTTGCTTCCACATCCATTTGGGGGATTGCAGATTAACCGTTTTCTTCCCATGGATATTGGATAGTATTTTGGGGAGGTATTTTATATGATTGTTAGGTTAGAACAAAATCCATTCTGAAGATATCTGAACAAGTTCCTTTAAAACACAACCCCATAAGGAATTCCTTGCCGGATGTTTGATACACTGGGGCAACAATGGAAGGGGCTACCCTCTGTTACATATCGTGTCGAGTCTATTATTAAAAAAAAAACCAACAATTGTTATGCAAATAAGCATGTTGACGCACCTATAAGGAAGTTCGATTCACGACTATGGTAACTACTTCCGACGATGGTTAGTCATGTCTATTCGACTATTTGGAACCAGCCCACGGAGCACGGTCGCACTGGTCACTGGTACCCATCAGGTATTGAGTTGGTGCTGCGTTTTGTGCGGAACCAAAGGCGTTCGGACTTGCAAGTGCGCATGTGTGTGGCCTAGATGGCGTTTGACCAGTGGTTAACTCTAGTCGTGAATCGAACTGGCTTGCTCTATGTTGGAATTATTTTATTCCCAATCAGGGCGGATATCGTAAACCAGCTGCTGCTGCTGCTGCTGCTGCTGCTGCTGCTGCTGCTGTCTGCCTCGGCGGCCGTTGGGCTGGTCCTGACGAACGTAGACCTCCTCTTGCGGTTCATCGTCGTATTCATCCTCGAAATTGTACCTCTGGGAGTTGGGTTCGCGGTTGCCGCTGCCGCCCTGGTTGCTACGGGAGAGAACAAGGCGTTCTGGGAGGCTCGGCATCTCGTCCCGAGGCTGTAGGTACTGGCGAGGCCTGGATTGGCCCGAATTGTAATAACTGGAGAGGTTGTAGAGTGGCATGCCGCGAGGGGCGTGATCATCCCATTCCTGGAAGTACTCTATGGATTGGGAAACAAGAGTGAGCCAGTCACAATTAACCACTTGACGCCCGAGGACGTGATCAAATTAAACACGTTCTGGCAATGTATAGTCAGAGGGGCGGTTGTCTTAGAGTGTTGCCAAGAATGACTTAAATGTAGAAAATATAAAAATATATATTTTAAAAAAGTCTTTAAGTCAGTTCAGTGCCTCATCTACGTTCCGAGAAGACAATGAAAATTGTGTCCATACTTTTAATAGTGCGAAGCCACAGTTCTATTTAGGCTGGTTCCTTGGCTATATATTTATTACCCTGGTCATTGGGCACAACTCCCTGGGGAGTATGCAGCCCCGGCAGCCTGACACAAGAACTCGGGGCTGCAACCCTTGCATGTACCCATTTACTCCTAGGTGGAGAGAAGCAACTTATGGGAAAAGTGCCTTGTCCACGAACACGTGCATCATGAAGGACATACACCATTATTACCCTGGACATTGGGCACAACTCCCTGGGAAGTATGCAGCCCCGGCAGCCCGACACAAGCACTTAGAGGCTGCAACCCTTGCAGGTACACACTTACTCCTGGGTGGCAACTCTTGGCAAAGTGCCTTGCCTAAGAACACACATCGTGGACCATCTAAGTTCTGATCAGATGGTAGCGCACAGATGTCTTGGCAAATAGATTATCATGTAGGTACGAAAATCCACGGTGAAAATGGCATAAGTATTTAGCCAAGGCAAACACACACAATATTTCGTTCTTGACGGTCAATATTCAGAGAAGTTTCCGAGTCTGTGAAATAAACTTACCGAGTCCTCCCATGTCCATCTCGCGGGTTCGACGCTCCTCCAGCCGGCGTTGGTTTTCCTCGACGCGCGCCCAACTCTCGTAGGCAATGCGGAAGGCCTCGGACACGGTCCGGGTGATGAGGTCGCACTGTTTGAAGCTGTTACATTCGAAGACGTGGCAAAGGAATCGGTTGCCACGACCGCGGGCTACCAGGGAGAATATGTTAGGGTGGCGAGGGTCGGCAGCCACGAAATGAATCTGGCTGGTCGGGATGTGCTGAACGTCGCTGGTTTCTGGAATAAAGGGAAATAAAAAAAGAAGGAGCGTCGTTTTTGAATTTTGGTTGTAGGCCTACTCGTCAAAAACGGATTTAAACCAAAAAGGTATACATGTTGATGGTGACCGGTTTTATTAAGTTAATACGTTGTTAATTATTAATTATTTCTGGTACTGAAACCAAGGATTCCTCAAAAGTGTACACAGCACTGTATCTCGTAAGCCTGAAGAAACCTGTGAAGAGAATTACGATGACGAGGACATGCTCAAAACCCAATCAAAAACCTTTCCTGGACGCCGGATTCGAACCCGGACCACATAGATGGAAGGCTAATTCATTCATTCTCTTGTAAGTTGGAAGTCTAAATTATCACAAACTTACGTATTTCTAGCAATGCTATGTGTTTGGCGGTGACATTTATTGTGTAGCGTGGAATTGCAACACCCCGCTCTTTGTAAACCGCGGCCCGGTTGCGAATTTCCTCCACTAGACCGTTTAGCTCCAAGACGCCTGGTTCCGAAGTCTTCATCTTGGTCGCTCCCAAAAAGATGACCCGGAAAAACGTCTTAGAGAAGGTATCTGGGTTGACTCGGCGAGCGGGTCCCGAATCGTCATCACCGAGGCTGTTTGATCGCAGAAGCGGGCCGTTTTCGGACGGGTTACGAACCCGGACTTTGAGGCGGTTGGGTAGGGGCTGCCTGATGTTAGAGTCATCATGGGTTTGGCGCTTTGGTGGACTGAGGATCAGCCGAGCGGGAGGACGATTTAAGGACTGGGCACGGGGCCTATGATGCCCGCCGGCCCGCCCGGAGCGAGTCCGCGGTCGTTGCCTCACGAACATCACGTCACTCATGACTGACAGTCAGTCGATTGCCTCCCTCCAGACACACCTTTTTGATAAATTTCCCGCTCAAAACCACTTTCTTGGTGTAAAAGTTTGACAAAATCGTCCAGGTATACACTTCAAGTCGGCTCCTCTTCTTAGCTATGATGAACGGCGCACTATACTTCAGTTATAGCGCACCTTTAACAGCCACACGTTTTCAGCCTTCCACTTGCCTACGTTCCTTCCTTTTTGTGAGCAATCATACCTAAATCAAACATGGCTGCCTCGTCATACATGAAAAACTGCACTGTCCCACAATAGCGAGTTTAGCAAACAGTTGAGCATTTGTTGTTCCTTAGCCATCCGTGAAGGTACTTTCACGATCCGGCCTGGCTGGAAATACTTTGCATACTGCGATACACAAAAGATTGGGCATGAATCCTTTCATTTTGGTCACAAAAAGGGGATCAAAGTTGAAGGATATAGCCTGGTAAAATCCTCTTTTTGTGTGTTGCGGTGTCGTGGGCGGTTGAAGGGCAACAGGGCGGTGTTATTCATCGTTCATGATGTTGAGAAAAACTATTCGACAAATGAATTTATGCATTTATTTCATCACTTTTCAACCGACTTTAATATGTCGGTTATATACTGCGAGAGTTGACATTTGGTTGAAAAATACTACCAGCAAGAGTTATACATTTAAAAAAATGTTTTGCCCAAATTCAATCCTGAAGGAGTGTGACCAGAGTCTTATATAGATTTCAGTTTAACCTGGCAATCATATAAAATACCTCCTCAAAATACCATCCTTGAAAAGAAAACATGAAATTTGCAATACCCAATTTGGATGTAGAAGCAAAAAGGTTGGTGTAATCACTATAGGCCTACGCTTGCTTTATGTGACCAGATAAATTAGTTTACTAAACTTCGGTAGATTTGACGATATCCCTGGAAATATACGTATTGGGAAAACCTTACTCAAAGTAAAGATTGAACTGGTAGCAACTATCCAAAGAAATGTTTCCGCCCGAGATGATATAAAAAACAGACCATAATATAGGTGGCCTTTAACACGCCGAGCATAGTTTCACAGGGCGTTCCCACAGGGCGTTCTCGTTTTCTACGACTTTACTCTTAGTGGCATGCATAATCCGGTCCGCCCGTTACTACGGAGTATAGTCGGCAGTCAACGTGTGACCCCCTGAATCAACTTGGCATGTTCCACCTTGTCAATACAGCCGTGACGAGGAATTACGATTTACAACTACACTCGACCAAAAAGGTTCTGTCACCAGTAAGACATTTGTAGATATTTATTATGAAATTAGATTTAATGTAGGAAAATAATATATCAAATTTTAGCTGAACATATCACTCAAAGGAATAGAGCTCAACGGAGTCCATGATGGCAAGCTTCACGGAACAGGAATGCAACAAAGGAGTGTGGGGTCAGAATGAAAAACGCCAAAAAACAACGATGTCCACTTTATTGCACTCAAGCAAGGGGAGTTACAGTTCAGTATTTTGCTTCGACCATACGTAATGCAATGGCACGATTCAGATTGGACAATTTAACAAGACATTGATAAATCCAAACTCACTTAACAATTTCCTAATTGTCTACACACAAATTGCCCAAATCACAAGTTGCAGTGTTCTTTGGTGTTTTTCATTCTGACCCCACACTCCTTTGTTGCATTCCTGTTCAGTGAAGCTTGCCATCATGATCTCTCTTGAGCTCTATTCCTTTGAGTGATATGTTCAGCTAAAATTTGATATATTATTTTCCTACATTAAATCCAATTTAATAATAAATATCTATAAATGTCTTACTGGTGACAGAACTTTTTTGGTCGAGTGTATTTTAAAAAATGACGTTTTATTTGAACTCGAGCAAGAGGGACAATATTGCTTCTTTAAGACAAAAAAGCTCCACTATCATTTCAGTCTGTTGTGTTGTCTGTCCAAGGCAATTCCGCAACATCCATGCACTATATAGTTTGTATTTTTTAGCAATATTCTTGATGTAACCTTTTTGAAGAGTTGGCGGAATTAAATTAAATTTAATATACACTGCAGGTTTTCAATTTGGAATTGTTTTCCCTTTCCCAACGTAACTTTATATTTTGTATTTTCCAGAATCGGCAAAAATAATACCACGGGTGAAAAATATATTTGTCTAAAAAGACATTTCTTTGTGTGATCCTATTTCTCTGATATTCACAAAGTGACCTTATTAATGTTTAGTTTATTTTTGATAGATACTGTTCGGGTGGGACTCGAACCCCTACGACCTGTTGCGTTATGTATCAAGTTCCCGCCGTGTTTGAAACGAAAGTAGCTTTAATAAAGCTTATTTATAAACTTACAACAAAATACACATTTCAAACCGGATGTATTTAATAAAAAAGTATGGGCCTAATCGCAGATTAAACCTTATTTTATCGGAACGGTCTTTTAACCGTCGGACGTTGGATAGATTGCTATTAAAAGTACACAGGTCAAGGTAAATTCTGCAGTATGATCTGATCAAAAGGATCTTTTCCGTTACGATGCACAACAATCGTCTGTGGAAAATCCCTGGAAGCATGTTAAATTTTCTAATGCATTGGGCGGTTTCAAGTATTTTTTTAAAGGCATGCATCGTCGTTGAAAGATAGTGTTTACAAAACCTTTACATAAATTTAAACTTGATTGGTGGAAAGGCTTTTCTCAAAAAACTAGTTTGAACTTACAAGGTATAAATAGAGTTGTTTCGTTTTATGGTAGTAAGCTTTTGTTTCACACTTTCGAAATGACATTTGTTCAGTTGCGCGCAAAACTACCATACTATGGAGCATGGTATAAAAATAAGTGTTTTCAAAGAAAAACTTAAAATTGTCTCATTGCTAAAACCATTTTTCCTAATTAAATTTACACTTTCTGGGGCATTGTGTAATTTTTGTAATTGATTTAGCTTGCGTCGGGGAGAATAATTCATTCGGTTCAAAAACCGACTAGCTCAGTGGTCGAGTGGTAAAGACGTCTGCCTTGTTTGTAGGAGGTCGTGGGTTCGAATCCCACTCGAGCACGCTACGAAGTTTTTCATAGCGTCTCGGGAAAGCACCGAGTATACAGTGCTAATATACGTCGGGTAAGGGCAAAACAAACCCTAATTAACATTCCTATGTCATTTTAGCAAGAATTACTGGCGAACGTGGTATTTAAACGTTGTGTTCCCTTAAGATATACAGTCCGTGGTTCTCGGCAAATTATATATTTTTTTCTTCTCCGAACTAATGTTTAAAGCATTTATTTTAACGACAAAACATCATACTTTGTATTTGAGACATCATGCTATATAGACTTGCCCAGGTCTGACTTCCCGTGTTTGGTCTGAAGTGGGTGCGTGTAGCGCGCCCCCTGGACTGGTGGCCTGTCAAATATCATTTCTTCTGTCTCTGAAGACTTTCTTAGGCTGGATCTAAATTAGTGGCTTTGGCTGTGGCTATGCTGTTTCTAAGGACTGTCATTGTCCGCCCATAGCAACAGTATAGCAACAGCCAGAGCCACTAATTTGGATCCAGCCTTAAGGGGCGTTCACACTATCGCGGAAAAATGAGCTCCCAATCGCCGATCTTTCCAAAATAGAAAATTCCAATCTGGTAACTTGGGGCTTCTTAGCCTTTAGTCAAGGCGTCCGTGGCGAGGTTTGTTTTGTGCACTGTTTTGCTAGCGCTTGAGGAAAGACTAACATTCATACTGCAGACTGTTCGCCCCGTACGCCTTTACCAAAGCGTATTTGTGACCTTCGTGCTGAATAATTCAACAGCAACGGAGGTGGTGAATTATTCATAAATTGTAACCAACCAGCGGCGGGGAGCTTCTGGAATCATCCATATATAAATATAGGTAGCATTCACGAAAAAAGCGAAAGTTATTATTCGTACCAGGAAAACAAAATACAAGAAACATGATTAGTCAAAGTTCTATAGAGTAACTCCACATAAATTTCCCATTTTTAAAGTTATAAACTCGCTCACAATGCTTTTCGTGTGGCAAACAAAACACCGCGCGTACTGAGTAGGCCTAGTACGCGAAACGGGACAAGTCGTCCCCGAGTCAACTCGCTCCCCTCAATTAATATATAACACCTAGGTCAAGTCATCCCCAGGTCAAGTCGTCCCCGAGACAAGTCGTTCCTGGCTCAAGTCGTCCTCGAGACAAGTCGTCCTTGCACCCCGTGTACAAAACCTATAGCCCATATGACAATTAATTTGAACAAAATCTGACTTTTCTCCTAGGTTTTTCTGAAGTTGCAAGGATAATCGGTTTGGGCCTGTCGACTACCATATTTTGTATTTGGAAGCAAAAATTTCAAGATGTACAAGCACAAATTTCACTGTTAAATTTTGCTGAGATTACCTGCAACTTTTTATACGATATATCGCAAAGTGGGAGGGTTACGTAAAACACAGCTTTTCGAAGATTGACATGGAGTATCGTAAGTGGTCGTGGCTTGTCGCAGATGTTGTTGATTTGTACTGTCATCGTAACTAAATCTTAAGGAATTGTAATGAATCGCACAATGCGTAATCATGATCGCAGACATTTGTATGTTTCTGAACAAGTCGCAGATGTCGTAGATTCGCACTGTCATCGTAAGGAATCGCAGACATTTGTATACTGAAAATGCATATATCGTTACAATACGATAAGCGCTAATAAGCGTTACAATTTTCTAAGATTTGTAACAAAATGATCGACTGTCTGCAACACGCAGATGTCGTCACAGTAGATTTGTACTGCGTCATCGTAAGAAATCATAACAAATATTAAGGAATCGTAACAAATAGTAAGGAATCGTAATGAATCGCACAATGTGTGATCATGATCGCAGACATTCGTATGTATCTGAACAAGTTGCAGATGTCGTTGATTCGTACTGTCATTGTAAGGAATCGTAAGGAATCGCAGACATTCGTATACTGAAAATGCATTTATCTTTACAATACGATAAGCGCTAAGCGTTAAAATTGTCTAAGATTTGTAACAAAATGATCGACTCTCTGAACAATTAACACGCAGATGTCGTCACAGTAGATTTGTATAGCTGCGTCATCGTAAGAAATCATAACAAATATTAAGGAATCGTAACAAATAGTAAGGAATCGTAATGAATCGCACAATGTGTGCTCATGATCATGATCGCAGACATTCGTATACTGAAAATGCATTTATCTTTACAATACGATAAGCGCTAATTAAGTGTTAACATTTTCTAAGATTTGTAACAAAATGACTGTCTGTGAACAACCCGCAGATGTCGTAACAGTAGATTTGTACTGCGTCATCGTAAGGAATCATAACAAATAGTAAGGAATCGTAATGAATCGCACAATGTATGATCATGATCGCAGACATTCGTATGTGTCTGAACAAGTCGCAGATGCTGTCGTAGATTTGTACTGTCATCGTAAGGAATCGTAAAGAATCGCAGACATTCGTATGTATTTATAAAAAAATCAATATCACAACAATACAATAAGCGCTAAGCATTACGATTTTCTAAGATTTGTTACAGTGCAATCGTAGCTTGTCGTAGAGTTTCGTAAGCTGTGGCTTGTCATGGACATTTAAACAGGATCAACAAATTTTCTGATCGTACCGTGTCATCTCTTAAGGAACTGTTAAATTGGGAGATCACTAACAAAAATAAGGGGGAAAATTTGTATGTTTTCGGAATAAATTGCACATTGTAACCATATCGTAAGCGTTAGAATTTGCAAATTAAAAGATATGTCGTGAAGTGGCTGAGAATCCTTACGACACGTACAATACTTCCTACTTTTGCATGTGTCGCAGTCGCAACAAATTGTGGCAAATCATGCAGTGGGTGACCAAAAACTGTACAAAAGTCTGTGACAACCTGCGAGACGCTACGAAATTGTACCTGTTATATCTTAAGATAATTGCGACTAGTCGTAAGAAAATATTGCACAGCGGAATACCGGCTTAGCTCCCACTGTGCGATTTGGCTTTGAAATTCCCAAAATTTATGATTTATAAAGATCACCAGAGCCAGCTAGTACAATTGTCACACAGTGGCAGTGTTTTTCGTAAGTAATCGTAACAGTTGTTGTAAGTTGTTGTAATTGTCGTGGCTTGTCGCAGGTTGACAGACATTTGAACTTGTTTATCGTAACAAATAGTAAGGAACTGTTTGTTCAGGGTATATATAAACTTAAATATCACTAATAAATCCTTTTAAATATGACATGAATGCTCCAGAGAGGGTGACAAAGAAGCAATTTTAGCAGTAAGAACATTTTCTTTTGCAGTAAGATTTTGTTGAAATTTTTTTTATGCCATGCTTCATTGCCTTATTAGTACATCATACATTGTACGCAAAACAACAAACAATGCACCGTGCGGCATTGCCATGCACTAGCGGGGCGGCCGCCGCAGACGACCGGCCGGCGGCATATACCGGCGCGGCACGGTGTACTAGCTGTGCGGCCGGCCGGTTCGGGAGTACGAGTAGGCGTTGGTGAATTTAATATTCCCCTAAATCGCGATCATCTCCAGCGAGCATTTTCTTGCCGCCTGTATATGTTGGGACTTATTAAGTTTCCCGAAATATTTAGCTTTTTATTCTTCGAAGATTCACACAAACTACAACCATGCTACAACTGCCTAATTTTCTATGCGTATGACGTCATGCAGTTTAACAGTTCACCTTCTCATTGGTCAATGGGGAATGCTGACCTCATGCATTATGCACGTAACCCCTCTACCAAAACGGTAGACAGAAATAAAGAAAAACATAAGCTCCAAAAAACGCTATGGTAAAGGCTGTCTGGGCGGACAGTCCGTGTGTGCTAGTCTTTCCTCAAGCGTTGGAAAACTGAATGCGCGCGAATATATAACTCGCCAAGGCAGCCTTGACTAAAGGCTAGGGGCTTCTCTGATACCTCACTGGCTGCGCGTTGGAAAGGTCAGCGCACCGCGGTCAAAGTTCAACAAATTTGAACTTTGACCCAGCTCAAAAGTTTTGCGCGTCGCGATAGGCCGCGCACAAGCGGCAAACCAGTTTGTGTACAAACCAATGGAACAGTGTGATTTTTCCGCGATAGTGTGAACGCCCCTTTAGACAGAGGAAACAGATTGGACAGGCCACCGGTCCGATCCGGTGCGCTGCGCGTTGCAGATCGAGCACGGGAGATCAGACCTGGGCAAGTCTACGCCAATATTTCGAAATATTGACAGTAATAGACCAAGTAAGTTGACCTCGAGAACGTGCGCGACTCCGCGAGATTACAGAAAGTGTAAATATGGTGAGGAAACATGAATTTAGCAGTGAGAAAATTTCAAGGAATTTTTTACAGCGATTACTTCATTATTTTAAGTTGGTAACAAATGACGCCGATTTTTTAAAAATAAGCAAATATTTGTTTAGCTATCTATTCTAATCGTATAGGCTATATAGCTAAAAACATGATTTCTGACATACTGATTCAACTAATTTGGGGAATCCTTGGTTTCAGCACCAGAAACAATTCTTCTGACTTTATAATCAGTATTACTTATCTCATAATAATAACTAGTCAGTAAAACATGTCAATAACTTTCTACCAGGCTCATATATGTACATGTACATGTAGGGTTTGTTACACAAAAGGGTAAGGATTTAGTACTCTGACGTCACTAATGTTGCCTTGAAATGATTATATTATACATCAATAAGTGCAAATCTAATGAAGAAACCAAAATTTGGAGGGGAAAAAATATGAAGAATTTACTAGAAAAAACTAAGAATATTTCTGAGTTGTCCCATAGGCTTAGTGCACGAGGGCTTATGTGACGTCCGACTTGTAAATTCTTTCCTTTTTTCTTGTTTTCTACAGTAAATGATGTACAAGACTTGTAATAAGAAATATATTTGATGATTATATGTTATCACTCATCAGATATGCCTTATATTATATCATTTTACTGAACAAAACAAACAAAATCAAGGTTGAAATAAAAATGGAAATTTTGGGGAAACTGTCATTTTCTTGTGAACAATGCACATAGAGCGAATCGTTTCAAGGAGCGTGTCCAGATCACATTTTTGAACCACCTCGTGGGTATTGGGATTTTGATACCATACATCATTGTCATATTTTACGGGTACCATTATAAAATTTCGCGCAAATGTCATGATTTTAGGATTCTTTTTACAGTTGTCCATAGGTTTAGTGCATGGGGTCCCCGTGGGTGTCCGTGGATGGTAATCTTTCTAATCCATTTTCTGGAAAAATCTAGACAGACTCCTTTAGTTATAAGAGGACGAAATCAACTTACCGATATTTCTGAAGGCAACCTTATCGATTCCAATCTGCAAAAGATATGTCTTCAATCGAGTTCCCTCGCGTCTCATCGCATCCGTACGATCCTTCACGTAATCCACGACCCCAGCAACGTCCTCCACGTTCGGTTCCGAAGCCTGTAAGCCCGCCGTGCCAGGCCCAAGAGGAACCGAACCCGTGTAGATGACTGCGAACTGGGGGAGACCTCGAGGTTCGGGAGCCGGAGCCGGAGCCGGACGTGGCTGGTAACGGGCGTACGGACCGGGTTGACCGTAGAGCGGGCCTGCGCCTGGGCCCAATTGTCGCCCGTACATCGACCCAGGGGCTTGGCGAACAAGCCGCGGCTCTCTCACCTGTCGGGCTACGTTGTATCCGGAATCGTACAACATTTTCGACTTTGATTGCCTCTAAACTTTTGGATGATTTTTCGATGTAATTTTTCAGATGTAACTAAACCACGTCTTTTGAAATGTCCAAATAGTTTCTGAAAATCGCACGGGTGTTGCCTCAGTTGAATGAGTCACGAGAAAAAAAGGGAGGGTTCGTTGGTATGAGCAGAGGTCACAAAATAACCACGCCAATTTCCAACTTGCGAGAGAAACATGGAGGTTCTTTCTTCGTGTTGGCCAGCCACGCATGAATGATCACGAATGGCTTTATTCGTGTGCGTGTACTCATGGCATGCGTGACTTCATAATTATTCATCCACGAACAAAGACACATCGAGCGGTTTTAACCGAGTCAATTGACTACAAGTACACGTAGTTTGTTTTCTCCAAATGGCTGCTTAAAAATAACATGGAAAGAATGCCGACGTGCTTGAAAATATGCGAAAACTCCACCGCAAAGATACAAAATGTGATAAAAGACAATTATACCGACTCGTCAACAGCTCAAGTTCCACGCATTTTTATCCGATAAACGAGAGTGGAAATGTTCACTTCTTTGATGCCAAAAAGACGCGTCATTTTTACCTGTCGTCATATTTTCGTTTTCTCCTATTTTTAAGGATATCGTCAAAAAACTACCAATGTTCTGTAAACTAATTTATCCGGTTACAATACATAAAGCAGTGCAGTGATTACACCAACCTTTTTGCTTCCACATCCAAATTGCAGATTGCAAATTTCCTGTTTTCTTCCCATGGATAGTATTTTGGGGAGGCATTTTATGTGATTGTTATGCACATATCAATTGTTTCCCCCCACCCCTCACCCCCCGCGCTGCCCCACCCCCTAGGTGGGGGTTTGGTCACGTTTTTCATGCCCCAGGGTGGGGCATTTGACCCATTTTCTGTGCATTTTTTGCGCATGTTTTGCACCCGAGGGTGGGGATTTTTGTCACCTAAATGTTGCCCCAGGGGTGGGGATTTTGTCACGCAAAAAGTGACAATCCCCACCTCTTAGGTGGTGTTGCCCGGGGGGGGGAAGGGGGGGCGGGTGAGGGGGGAGGGGGAGGGGGGAGGGGGAGGGGGAGGGGGAGGGGGGAGGGGGAGGGGGAGGGGGGAGGGGGAGGGGGAGGGGGAGGGGGAGGGGGGAGGGGGGAGGGGGGAGGGGGAAGGGGGAAACAATTGATAGGTGCATTAGGTTAGAACGAAATCCATTTTCTGGAAAGATATGGACACACTCCTTTAAAGGCCATTGCATCATTTGCAATGACCCGATTTTGTTTTTCGAGTTGACAAGAAAAACCTTATTCGATATGTTGATAGCAATGGTAACAAACACCACATGAAGTTATTTCCGTCCAAAATGGTATTTCATGCTGGAAATTGACAACCGAAGGTGGTTTTCAAAAATAAAAGTCCCGTGCACAAAATCCATATATAGATTTTCAAGGTTTTCTGAAGCATTGATGCATCTAAGTAGCTAAAGTTTCTTCAGGCTAGTTTACCAACATTCTTCCTTAGATATGTTACACTCTTATTCCACGAATTTGTACAAAGTTTTATCTTGCAAATGATGCATAGGCCTTTAAGGGTCGGAGAACGAGTCTGAACCATCGATATATATATACACTGGATGAACAACGACGTCTAAAATTAAAGCTACCGTCCGCCATTGTACCCCACCAAATACAATGCCTTGCCTAGACTGGTCATACTGTCCTCACTAGTCTACATCATGGTCTACGTGTGTTAAGTGGAACGCACGCGATCGCATGGACCGGGGAGCAGTCTAGGCCAAGCATTGTTCGTGGGGTACAATGGCGGCTGGCGCGTGGCTTCAATCGCGTATAGCCAACTGCGTACTTCATCCTTATATCGATGGTTTGACCAGGTCTCAGCAGGTAGTTGACACTTTTGAACCAACTCGCGAAACCTGTTTGACCAGGGGCCAATTTCATAGAGGTGTTTAAGCACAAAAACTCTTGCTGAGTAGAGAACATTATACCAGTGAAATCGTCGTGTGACAGAAACAGTGTATGACCAGTCTTACAGGACTGTTCATTACCATGACAATCACATGCAATTTTTGGTGGTATAAACCTCATTTGCTTGATAAAATGCCTTTACCAGCAAAAATGTTATGAGATTGTCATGGTAATGAAACAGTCCTCTAAGTCTAACACTGGTCATATACTATTTCTTGGCACTTTTGGACTAACTCGTGAAACCTGGGACTCGAGCAGTCATTTTGATGACCGAATTAAGACTAAGTTTTGTTTAAACATGGAGTATTGGCCAGGACAAAAATACCCTACACAAATGCAATTTTTGGTGTTTACATTTTTTAATTATCTTGAAAAAATGTACTGTCACCCTTTGTATGTTCCCAAGGTTACTGGGTCTACACTAAAACCAGTGAACTGTTTTCCTGCGCTTTACCAATGGGCGTTTCAGATCACCAGTAAATATTTAGACCCAAGTACCATGGCAACTGACGTCACGCTTTAGTGAATTTGAATTGACCAACATTCCTGGACTTGACTTTGGACTCGAAAACAATTTGACTTGACTTGGGACTCAACCCTAAACTCGTTACAACCCCAAGCAAGTTCGATCAAGCAACTATAGTTAACTAGACCCGTTGTTCGAGGGACTCTGGTCGACTCAAGTTGCTGGATCGAACTTGTTCCCCGAGACAGGGTATTGTTTTGCCGAAGCACGATGGCGGGTGGGTTGCTTCATTCAGGGTGTCACAACCAGTCCATTGTATAAACATTAGTTCAGTGATTGCGATACGGCGGTTAATTGGTCAATAACTGGACAACAAAACACCAATAAGACACGAGTACAACTGTTAAATAGCTTTTGCAACTACATGTACTTCACTTTTATTCAGTACAAATTCAAGTGAAAATGCATCAACAACAGTCTACCTCATCGTCTTTGCAATTTCGTTCATAAAAATCGCATTTTAGTTATCTCTCCTGACAAACCCTTCTATGGTGATGTACGGTATTCTAATGGTAAACTTTTGAAACGTGTGGTAGCAGCAAAAAACGGTCCTTTTCCATTGTTACGTCACGTCTGAGGTAAAGTGCGCATGCTCAATATGGCGTAGACAACGGAAAAGGATCGGTTTGTTTGCTGCCACCAAGCGTTTCAAATGTCTCAGATGGACCGGGGTTTTGCGAGCGTAAGCAGAAACATGTTTCTGAGATTGGTATAAATTTGACAAGCGATCAAAACAGGTTCATGATAACCAACGAATATTTTTGGTTTAAACAGCGACTACGTGAGAAACATGTTCTTGGTTATGAACGCAAAAACACGGCCCCGGATTCACATGTATGGCTACGGCTGGAAGCTACTGTGCGAAGAGTACTCAGCGGCTGCACTGGAGCTACCACTGATTGTGTACTATCTCTAGCCGTAGCCAATTAATTTAGCAGCGATTTTAGTTTGGAGAAATAAGTCCGATATCGAACAGATTAGGCCAAGTTTTTGCGACCATAATTAGAAACATGTTTCTGACGTCATCGATGGATCAACCAATGGTTTGAGCTCAATTAGTACTCAAAGGTCATAATTGGTCAAAATTACTGAAACATGATTCTGGTTACGGTCGCAAAAACTCGACCCAGAAAGTTTGTCATATTTTCTCAGTGTGGAGGTTGAATATGAAATTCAATGCAAAGTTGATTCTCCCAGCCAGAGTTTAGTAAAATATTAATGTTGCTTCAGAAATTCTTAAGAGGCATTCTCTAAAAGTCAGACTGTTTTCCCGAAGGTTAAAAAGAAGGAAAAAATATATAATTTTTCATTTTTCACAAACGTACAAAATGGAAGTGTCTGGCATTTTCTATATGTGTTTTATCATGGCGTTGGGTAGACTAAAAACAAATGTAATTTTTAAAAAAAAAAATTTTTTTCCTGTCTTGCATTTAGACAATTCAAAATTTCCTATTTTTCGCAATGAATTTGTATTTCGTTTTCGACAGTAATTGAAATAATAAGGTATATCTGATGAACTTGTTACATTCAATAGATATACCTAAAGTCGTTTACTGTATAAAAAAATAAATAAAATTTTAAAAAAGTTGAAAAATTATTTTGCATATTTTTGCCTTTTATGTTCAAGACAATGGTGAGAAAAACATGAATAGTCCCCTCAAAAAAGGGCTCCAGAAAATGTCAGATCATCATTTTACAGTTTTTTAAAACATGTATTTTGTACGCTTTATAGAAAAATTAAGGAAAAAATTATCCCCAAAAGGTTCTGCAACACACTCGAAGAATCTGCCTCAGATCAAGTATTGTAACTCGAACATTGACAAAAAAATAAACAAATTTTAGGAAAATAAATAATTGAGAATTGAAACTTCTTCGTACTTTATGAATAACTTTGCATCTTATTTCTCAATAATCACGTCCTTTGTTCACACACTGTAATTCTTTCTCACATTTTTTTTCCTCAAACACGTTGATGCATATTCTCACAGACTTCCCCAAAATACTTATAACAATGCAATACGAAAAAACAGCAAAAGCACACTATATGAAAATGCTTATTTCTTTATAAGTCGTAAGAACAAATACAATAATAATAATTATACAACTTCTGTTGTCCCACATTTTCTGAACAGAAAATAAAAAATAGCATGGTTCTCTCCATCGGGCATATGTGCTGAGTATATTAGAAAAGACTTAATTCATTCAAAATACACAGTCTAGCTCCCAACTTCTTTCCCTGATTTTTGTTTTGGTAAGTACAAAGAAACAAGTTTTTTTTACAAATAAGGTATTTTATCTCTCTTTCATCGATACGTTTTTGTACAAGTTGTCGTTTTGTTTACAACCGGACGTATTTCTTTTTTAAGGAAAAAACTTTTAACAAATTCTCGACCACACTTTAGACCGTCTTCCACTCAATATTAACGTTTTTGTTTCACTTTTTGACACACTTGCCCCGCACTCTTAAGGACTTTTTTTTACCGTCTTTGTACATTTTTCTGACACATTGAAAAAAAAGAATACTTCACAGCATTTTTGTCGAATAATCGTTGACCACCGTTTAAAAAAGTGTGTTAAAATGGAAAGTACATATTGTTGCACCGAGCAATTGCAATACGGCCAATAAATTACAACTTTCAGTAAATATTAAAAATCGAGGTCAAACACACAATACAGACAGACAACTTGCAAAATATTTAAAACAAAACAAATCGTTAAAAAAATGTTCAAAATTTGAATACATCACTGACCTACAAACTATATCCGCTATATTTTCATCAAGGCCACCCCAAAATTAAAACGCCCAAAAGATGACACTCCACTTTGAAATGATATCCTGAATAATTTTGAAACCCAATTTACCTAAACTAAAAACACAAATCCGTTTCCGAACTTTTTAATATTGACATAATTATACCCTATTTCTGCACTCCCCTCATTACACTTTTAGAAATTAAGAGATTTTGGTCCTTTGTTTCAACGATACAATAAAATTATTCGCTTTGAATTTTCTACAAAAATGCAATTAGAGGTACCGATGACAGTACTTTAGCTTTGAAATGCAAATAATTTATATCTATACTATGTGGTCCTTAACATGTATGGATTTTAGGAATTAAAAAAAAAAAAATCACATTTAACCAGACTTCAAAACAATTTTATCATAATTTAACCTACACTAGAGTCCCTGCATTTACAGATCTGTTAAAAACGTTTAAAATGAACTGTTATTTCCATGTGCAACGAACATTTTTTTTTGCGAGAGAAAACTACATGTTAAAAAACAGCTGTACAAGTGGCCTAACTACAGATTTAGCCTATACAATACTAGTAACGACAGGATCATATCCTACACAGATGTCCCTGGTATGTACGGTATACCTAAACATAGCACAATTCTTTCAAAAGAAGAATTTCTTTCAGTAAACAGGCAAGACTAGGTTTTAAAAAAATTGCTTTTTCTTTTTGCATTTTTTCTACAATCAAAAGGAAAAAAAAATCTGTCTAATAACATCTAGATCTGAAACACTTTTGGCACAATTATTTATCTTTGGTTGCAAACGCTTTAAGAGAAATGTAACCCTGTTTTTCTTTAAAGGTGGTTCTTGAGTTTAAATAAATCCAAAATGGAACTAATTGATGGAAGCCAAATAGAACTGTTTTACAGATTTGATTTTTAAGTAAAAAAAAAAAAAGTAAAAAAAAAAAGTGCTTAACAAGTCACAATGAAATGCACACATGGTGAATTTGAATACACCGGAAGTTTTTTTTGGTACATGTAGGTTCCAAATGACTGCACTTAGCACGGAAAGGAAATGATGAATAATTACGATTAATCCAACTTGTAAACAAGTCCTGCACTATTAACACAAAATACCTACAAACTAAACTGAAATGGGCTTTTTGGGAAATTAAGGCATATTTTTTTAGACTAAACTACAAAATCACGTATGTAACAAGTCCTAAATTGCACTAATATGAAAAGTCAAGGTTACTAAGGCCCGCTTCAAACGTCGCGCTTATGCCGTGTCAAATTAAATTCAACTTGGCACGACGCTGGTACGGTGTAAGCACGACAGTGGCTTCAAACGTCGAACTTAATTGCAAACTCCCAGTCGAGCTTAACTACATCCAACATGGCGGATGAGTATTGTGCATGTCACTTTTTACAACTATCTGGAATCACGTTTGAGATTACACAATATCATGTATATACACGAATACATAATACTGCACTAGCTTTGGTTGATAAATAAAGCAAATAGACCCGACTGTGCAAAAATTAAGAAAAACATTTTGTTTATGCCACTAATTATTATTTTATATCATCAAAATTTTACGTCACTAAAAAGTATGTCAGTATACACTGACCATATTATCCCCTCAAAAAATCTAACTATTTCTCGTGGCGCTTGGTCACTGTAAAACTGAGGAAATAAACCCCAAAAAATGGAAAATCAATTTAGATATTACTGCCTATAAGTTGCCTGACCTCCTATGTACACCGAGATATTTTGTGGTAATAAATTAATTTTGGGAAATTTGTCACTAGAACTTCAACAATTTCTATAAAAAGTTTTCCTACACGACTGATGACATTTCTAGTAACTGATAACTGATTTTTTAAATGTTTTAATTGCTGAAGAAATGTACCAAGATTGGGTTCATTTCTGCAATCAAAAGGAAGGGACAACACTTGTTTGAAGTTATCGACGATTTTATCAAAAATATTACTGATGTATTGCCCGGTGCATAAACCTTAATGAGAATCGGAGAATCTTGTTTTCAACGTCGGCAACCCAATTAATTTTGATGATAAACTCTGAAACTATGTGCTGCGCCATATTTTAAAAGGGATGATGATGTCAAGATTGATGTAAAAATCTGTTGTGTCCCGACTCGCGCCCTCTCAAGTCCGAGCGCCGAACTGCAAAAGATGGTGACTTACATGAAGTGTACCGAATTAGGCAGCCCTTTACAAGTGTTGGCCCTTCCTTTAACAGAAATGTTTAACCAAAAAATGGACCAAAAACGGACAAAAATCAAAACATTCTACACCACCCAAAAATTCCGCCCCCCAAGAATCATATTTGCAAAAATGTTCACCGACGACGTCTCATACAAAATCTACAATCTAAAAAAAAATTGACCACACTCATTAGAAATGCCTTGGTTCTGAAAAATGGCCTCTTTCAGTGAAACAAATATACACATTTAAAACATCTTGTTTTTGGTATAAATATATATATCGCAGAAGCCATAAAAACACTGAAAAAAAGGTTCATTTTCAAAGGTTTAATGCTGTGAAGTTTGTGGCCTTCGTATCGTACAAATAACGTTCTCGTCTTTTCAAACAAGTGCGTAAAAAAAGAAATGTCTCTCACGGTTTCACAGAGTAAACAAGTTTTAAGATGTCTGCGCATTCGACAGATATTCGGCTCTTTCAGAAATGTTTCAATAAGAAACTTGAATGTACATAATCTTATTACGATGATTTAAAAATAGCTTATTCAGCCCTTACGTTGATACATGGTGGAAGCGTTCGATTCCAGCGAAAAGATTTATTGATTATTTACAACAACAAAACCAAAGGCCTCAGTTTCTAATTTTCTTTCTTGTCACAATACTAAATACGAGATATCTCGGAATTCTTTACAGCGACGAGATCTTTTAAAGTTTATCAATTTGGTTTAGTAATTGATATGTGATGCTTTTCTTTGGATTGCTTGAAAATAAAACAAGGCTTGCTGTATGTTCTCTTTACAATTTAGCAAATATATTTTAGCTCGTTATATTATTACCCACATTTTTAACTGAGGCACAGGTTAACTATTACTTTGTTTTTAAAAGGCAATAGAGAGGTTTCACAAGCGCAAGAATGTGGAGAGCGCGACAAATACGTCACAAGTTTCTGCGGTCTTATGTACAAGTTTTAACATGGCGTGGATATCGCGCTCACTACGCATAAGTACTAAACTTAGTGAAATTCCAGATTTCTAGTATTTTTTGGTGTTTGCATAGTCGGGTTGAAAAAAGCATGATTCACGGAATATTCTTGAATCATTTTTTTACGAGTTTCAAAACTTTGAATGAAATTAAGATAAGTTTCAAAGGTGTGTGACATTTGGTGGTTTTTCTGTTGTTTGAAGCAGACTCTAATATGCTATAGCTTTCAGAATTGCAAAACCACGGATATACCACTGGATTATGAATAGCTAAACACATGTGTCTCTACCAGCTTGCAAAACCTCTCCAGTCCGATACGAGGTGTATTTGTTATGGAGAATTAGAACGAGACACCGAGAGTAAGTCCTGAGAATGGCTGTGCGGGGCCAAGTGTTTCCGATCAAGTGATCATCTAGTATCCCGTTTCAAAATTTTTATGACAAAAATAATAATAATTTGTGAACGTTTTTACTTTTAGGTTGTTTTACAAAGTTTACGCTTTAGTATACGCGAGTGGCAGTAATAATACTGAACCAGAAAAAAATGACACTTTCTGTCCAAAATGTTAAAGAATTTCATGACATTTTTTAAATTTACAAATCCATTTTTGCAATGCCACAAAGGCACACAGTAATTGTTTGTTCCTCTGCCATCTTAAAATTGCAACAAATGTTAGTACTAGCTTGTCTTAGATTTTGTTTTTTTAAAAGCTCTTAAATTGTAAACGGAGTAAACTAATAAGAAACCGGTCCTCTTGTTTTCTGTTATAGAAGGCATTCCTTCAAGAACATGGCATCAACTATAATTTTCCTAAATCCCTTAATTTTTCAAGGGTTATTTAACAAACGTTTTGCATTTATAAAAACAAATACTTGCGTGTTAAATGTTATTAATGTCATTTAAGTGGTGTAAAAGTTTTGACCACAGACATTTTTTTTACAATCTGAAATGACCGCGTTCAGATTTCGTGAAAATTTACAAAGTCTCTCGAAAATGAAGTTGTTTTTGTTATTAAAAACCCCACATTCTTTTCTTATTAAAAGTCTTTTACATATGCCCAAATATACTCAGCATTTGGAGAGCCCGATTCAGAGATTTTTAAAGGGCAAATCCTGTTTCTTTTTTTACGATGACGCAGTTGTTGAAGTTGGTATGGAGAGAATGAGTTCCAACTTCAACAGTTGTGTCATGATGATGTCATGATGATGTCATGATGATGTCATGATGACGTCATCATGATGTCACCATCCATGGCTAGAAGCTTTGTCAAGTCATTTAGCCATTGTTTAATTTATAAATCCTCCATGTATGGTGCTTGACAGAATTAGCCCTTTATCTACACATGCCAACCATTTTATGAATGAGCAAGAAATATTAATCGTTTTATTAAATTCACAGGAAATATTTGGACTTTTTCTCAACATGTTTTTTCTTCAGACAACAAAAGACTAACCTTCAGAGAAAAAAAATTAGTTCACGTGAAACATGTTGTACAAAGTCCAAAGCATTGGTGTGATAAAACGCTTCAAATTTGAAAAATTGCATTTCTAAATATCGGACTTCTTTTTCGAGAAATGTCAAAGTTTCAAATTGAAAACAATTTCATTAACTCCCGACTCGGGGAAACTGTAAAGTATCCCTCGCTCCCAGACCCAAGTTCGCCAAAACAGCAAGCCTGAAGTCTTGTTTAGCTCGCAAGTTAGTTTAAAACATCTCTTTGAAGTTGGGTCAAGGAGCAAGGGAAATGCTTGCCACGGTAATCGACAAGTTTCAATTTGTAAAGAGATAAATTTCGCAAAAATTCTGCCGGAACATTTTTCCCGTTAAGTGTCAGGATTTTGTTTCCAACACTCGAGATACAAATGCAATTCAATTTTTTGTTTTTCCTCCTGGCATAAGTGACCTCAACACCTGTTGTTTTTTCTTCTTCTGATGAGGCGTTAATTTTCTCATCAGAGGAACAATTAAAAAACAAATTGTACTTTTTTTTCTCCAGAGACGAGTTCTCGGGAAAAAAGAAATCCCCGAACTAATGGAACAACAGAATTTCATACAATAAACAACAATAATAACAAAAAATCTGGCCCCTTGCGAAAAAAAACCCCAAACAAACAAAAACATGCACATTACAGAGTTGTTTACATATTTAACCACTTCAACTAATCTAAAATTACAGTAACCCTTTAATTAACAACCTTTTTTAATTAAATGCTCTTGCATCTTTTGTTTTGCCACGTGGCTTAATATGTTTCTAAACTAGAGCTTAGCTCACTAGACTAAAATTTCAGCTTCAACAGATTTTTCTTATAGCTGAAAAAAAGAAAAAAAATTACGAGGTGAATTTTACTGACAGCTGCACTCGATATAGCAAATACTACATTTAGTGCAGTGCGTAAGTTAATTTCCTCTTAAATTGTCAAGTTTTTGTACATGAACATCGACTGTTCCGCTTACACGATGCCATTTTGTGTACAAATTACAACAACAATACTGTTTATAATATTCAATAATAAATCGACCGATTTCAAAACATTTTCTCCGACGCTCAGTCTAAGTTTCAAAACTGACAAATTCTAAAAATCGCAAGGGGCATTAACTGATACAATTCCTACTAAGAGAAAAAGAACTACAGCCAAAAAACCATTAACTATGCTTTAAGTTCAACATCCAATTAACTATTAAAGCCAGAAACAGGTGACTATATGTCGAAACCTGTCCTGTTTAGTATCCTTCTCACTTTCACTTGTCTTTCATGTTATCAGAGCCAGGCACCAATCCATTTTGCTCTTAAATGGATACTTTTAAGATAATTAGCTAACTCATTTTTTGCTAGAACTATGCTTAGAAACGATTGAAAGCTAGTTGCTAAGAAAGTTTACATGCAGAGTAATTAGTTCACTCGCAGAACAATTTCTGGGTTTTTTCACTTTTTTGTCCAAAATTAAGTAATCAGTTGCTTTTTCTGGACAATGAAAAATGCCATCCAGTAACACTGTGTAACGTCATTTTCAAAGAATTCACATTTTGTAATCATGTAAATTTGCACATTTTGTAAAACGCAAAAAAATCTTTTCTGTTTTTGTTTTTTACCAAGTTCCATTTAAATTACACAGCATGACAGTTCACATTTTGTAATTATGCAAATTTGCACATTTTTGTAAAATGCGAAAATCTTTGTTTTTTTGCCATGTTCCATTTGAATTACACAGCGTGACGGTTCACATTTTGGAGTGGTGATTTTTCAGGAATGGTACCGGCTCTAACGTTCTTACCGTGTTGAATTTTGCCGTTGTTTAATTGCCCCACCAGTCAGTACCGCCACCGGTATTCGGCTGTGCGTAGCTTCCTCCGTACGACGCCTGGTACTGCGGAAATGCAGCAAACGGCACCTGCTGGTGTCCGTGGTGGCCGCCGCCAAACATCATGCCCGCCTGAGCGCCTCCGCGGGGTCGGCTGGCTTGGCGGTAGTCACGAGAACCGAAACTGCTGCCGCCGAAGTTTCTGAAAAAGAAAAAAGGTGAATTTTCTTTAGAAAAAAGTTTTAATCAAAATATGAATCAAAAGCTTCGTTGTGCTGAAAATTCTCAGTCTCAGATTGACTTCATTTTTTTTCCAATCAAAAAGTGGAGATTGTGTAAATCCGAAAAAAAATCCTTAAAATTTGACAATAAATTTTACTGTTTCGCCATTTTGTTATAGCATGCAGTGCGCTTATTCAAAGTGCTGTGCTTCGGGTTATTTTTTTTCGCTCGTACAGCGCATTGTATGCATGTTGTACAGTTGTACATGTACATGCATGCACACATGACACAAGTAAACTTGCGCAAGTTTTTGTCACACTGCCTTCGGTTTGCTTCTAGACATGCATGATTTTTGTGTGCATTTTCAATAAGCTCTAAAATGGCCTAGGGCAAGACTAGAATGTGTTTAAAACCAGCAGGGGCCAATTTCATAAAGCTGTTTAGCAAAACAATTTGTTTAATCAACAATTTGTTTGCTTTATAAAAATGGGTCAATAGTCAACATTTTATGTCAACTTGTGTTCTTAGCAAGAATAGCAGATATTCTTGTGAAAAACACAAATTGACATGCAATTTTGACTATTGACCCATTTTTATAAAGCAAACAAATTTTTGATTAAGCACAAATCTCTGCTAAACAGCTTTATGAAATTGGCCCCTGGGCTTTTATTGTCCTTTTTAAACCATCCCCATGATAACCATAGTTACGGTCCAGCTCCCGCAATGTGACGTCACGACTCTGCCAGCGAATTGGCCCACTAGCTTGTTGGACTACCGGCACAATACAGCTAGTAGTCCTCCGGCCAAAAACACTAGTCTCGGACTAGTGCTAATTTCGACCCCTGTAAGACAGTATCAAATAGCTGCCATCGTGTAGGGCAGTTTCTTTGTTCCTCGAGGACATAAATGGTTGCACATTTTATGCTTACTTTGTCAACCAATTTGAAATGACAAAAGTTGCCCTACAACGGCAGCTATTCGATACGGTCCATAGGAATGTGTAAACTGAGGTATTCATGAATACTTTTTACCCTGCAGTAAAACCTTTTTCAAAAATATCCAGAATTACCCAAGTACCCAAACCCCTTAAAAAGTTATCAGTTAGAAATGCCACACAAATGCTGTAAACAAATTAACAAAATAAACTATGTTAACACAGGCTCGAGTGAAAAAAAAACCCCTTCATTTGAACTTTAAAAGTACACATTCATCCTCCATCGATTTGCACACAGAACCCCTTAGTTACACGTACTGAGGTACACCGAATGAAAAGACTTGGTCACGGCTAAAAAAACAACCAAACCATACAAAAAGAGGTTCTGTTACAGTGCTTTGATTGATGACTGTCAGAAAAATCTTTCGAAGACCAAGCAAACAAGTTTCTTTAGTGAATACCGAGATTTTTAATGTGTGGAAGTTTGAAGTCGATGCACTAAATAGTGAATACATTAAGTATACAAAGGGGCCATGAACTGAATCCTCCACAGGATTTTTCTTCTTCTTTTTTTCCCCTAAAATAGCCGAGGCAGTTGACTGTAGCACTAATTGGTTGGGTTGTCACGCACAAAAACCAACCAACTTTCGATACAATTTTTCGTTCAGTTGTTTGTGGCAATACGCATTCAAGCATTCCATACACTCCCAGAGATACTAAGTATTAGTCACTGTTATTAAGCAAAAAGTCATTGAATTTGGTGTTTCTTTCTGGTACACCCTCAAAAGTGCATACTGTCCTGAAATTGAGGAATTCCAAATTGTCATCGAACACGTGTCTAGGTGCTTTCTTTTGTAATAAAATTTGCAAATAAGACGTGTGACGTAAAACGATGTCTCAGCATCTGAAACTAAACTGCTAGTGCTTATTTGAAATTTGTCAATCCTTTGAAATCCTTGAAATATTTTAATTTATGTACTTTTCTGCATTTGTAAGATACTTAAGGGGCTTGATAAGATTTTTCTAGCAAATTGGATTTCGTTCTAACCTAACAATCATATAAAATGCCTCCCCAAAATACTATCCATGGGAAGAAAACAAGAAATTTGCAATCTCCGATTTGGATGTGGAAGCAAAAAGGTAGGTGTAATCACTGCACTACTTCATGTAACCGGATAAATTAGTTTACAAAACATTGGTGGTTTTTTTGATGATATCCTTAAAAAAATATACAGATTGAGAGTGCCAAATTTCAGAATGGTAATGAGAAAAATATGACACAGGATATTATATCAACATCTCATAACCTATGAAGGCTTCATGCAATTCAGGCCCACAGGCTGCTAATTGAAGTCCAATAAATCCATCAAATATTTATAACAAATTAAATAACTTACTTGCGTCCGCGTTTGCTGGAAAAATTCTGCTTAGCCTCAAAGGCCATGGTCTCCAGCCACGCCGGAGTCTCCATTTTTGTCTCAACCATCAACTCCGAGAGATCGCGGGCCAAGTTGCGATTCTTGTCATTGAAGAATGAAGTCGCAAGACCTGGAGATGGGCAAAAAACAACGCATCATTTTAAAATGTCTTAAAGTTTTAAACGACAATCCAGGTAGACAGAGGAATACTTGAAGTTTTCATCGCAAAAAGTTGTAAATGGCAAATCAAAAAAAATTGAGATAATGGTGTCAGTACATTCTCAATTGGTGGTCCTATACATTAGTCCAAAATAGATTGGCAAAATGTGTTATATCCCACAAAAACTACTTACTTACCGGAATTTTCCATTACGTGTAGTTCTTAGTCGTAATTATAAAATGGCAGTGTTCTCAAAATGCCAAAAATTGATATACAGCGTTTTGCGATAAATTGGTTTCAATACCACCAAAAATTAGTAAAAACTTGGCAATCCTTGTTTTGAGATATGGGCCAAAATACATTTGTAAGGGTAAAAATAAATAAAATTTCTAAAAATATCGACTTTTACAAATACAGAAGAGTAAAACATTCTCCTTTTACATAAAAATAATCTTTTAACGAAATTCAGAAGAAATTTGTTTTGTTTTACCCCAGCCAGCTTCAATGACCGTCAGAAAACTTAAAACTACTTCCAAAAGAAGCTTGTATTTGATGCAGTGTTCAAACAATTGTCTTTTTAACCAAAGATCATTATGTGACCTGTCGCCACAAAATGAGCTGAAAGTCAGAATTTTATTGGATATTGGTATTTTATGGATATTGGTATTTGTGAATACCAATGGTATATAACACATAAGGTAAAACTATTCCCCCAATGCAACACGGCTTGGAGAAGCGGTAGTGTTCAAACAAATCTTAGAAATCTTCAAACAAAATTTCTTACAAGGTACAAAGAAAGCTATCATGAAATCGTTATTCGTTAGATGGATGACGCTAAAAAATTTGAATCAAATAGAATAAGAGTTGCTTTTTTCAAATATTACAAAACTCTAAAATTGACCTCCCTTAAATTTTTGACTTTGAACCATCGTTATACGAAATAGCGAAGTGTGACTTTAGCTCATTTCGTCGTGACAGGTCACAATTGTGCTCAGTAGAAAGAGGGGTCAATCATCTTACCAAGATTGCCGACACGACCAGTTCGGCCAATGCGGTGCACGTATTCCTCAATGTCGCCAGGAAGGTCAAAGTTGATAACGTGCTTCACGTTGGAGATGTCAAGACCGCGAGCTGCGACCTACAAATACAAACCACCCAAAAAAAATTGTAAAGTATACCGTGCTTTGTGCTAATTGCTTAAGGACAGATTACATGATTGGAAAACTTTTATGAACAGGAACAACAGCATTACATAACTGAGAAATAATGTTGATAAACTGCCTTGTAGAAATTTCAGCCACAATGACCCCGTTCTCACTACTAGAGAAATCAATTCGTTCGACGAAGATTAATTAATCATCGTTAGTTAATGAAGCGTGCGTTTACATATCACTTAACGAAGATCAAACAAAGATCGAATAAAGAGCGGTATTGTACACAGTGGGGTGCTATGGCCAAGCGGTCTAGTGCTAGTGCTAGTACTAGAATGTAGGTTCGATTCCTGGCCGTGACGGGTTGTGGCACCTGTGCCCTTGAGCAAGGCACTCAACCACACTTGCTCCCATTCCTGTAATTGGCGGTCCCTCCGCTGTTGGATGTGGTATATAAATAAAAAAATTTAAAAAAATAAAAATAAGCGACCGTTAACGAAGATCGAATGAAGCTGTGGGAGGTCGTACATGCGCATCGCGCGTCTAGATGCGCTGTGTGGTTTTCCAGTGGCGCGTCAAAAAACAATGCTTGCTGGGCGCTTGACACACAACGCGCTTGTGCAACCAGTCCTGCCAAATTGCTTCGTCGAACGAAGGGAGCGTTCTCATTACAAATTTGCTTCATCGAATGAAGCGATTCTAATCATCGTCGAATGAAGAGGCATGCGTTCAGATCAGGAAATCTCTTCGTCGAATCATCGTCGAACAAAGCGATTTCTCTAGTGAGAACGGGGTCATAGGTGCAGTAATACTTCAGAAAACCTGAAAAATCCATGCACGTTTTTTTGTGAAAGAATGAATGGATGGTAAAAAAGTTGTCTGCAGATATTTTACACTTTTTTGCTTCCACATCCAAGCTTTTTGGGGTTGTATTTTATATGATTGTTAGGGTTAGAACAAAATCCATTTTCTAGAAAAATCTTAACACGCTCCTTCAATAGAGGGCGCTCTTTCTATGCCTGTGATTACTTACAGCCGTGGCCACCAGGATGGGAGTGCGGCCGCTACGGAACGTCTTGAGGGCCTCTTCGCGTTCATGCTGAGAGCGATCGCCGTGAATGCTGGTTGCCGGGTAGTTCTGGGAGTAGAGGAAATCCTCTAATGCGTCGGCGCCACGTTTGGTCTCCACGAAGACGAGGGTGAGAGATTCAGGACCTGTGGGGGAAAGAGCGGGGTTAGTGGGGGGCTACAAAATTGGGGTAATAATAGACAGAAAAAATGTATTTCACTACAAGTCTTAAAGAGGAATTATCCCCGACAAACAAAAGACCTTGCGCTCAACTTGTACATTATTGTAATGCAAAAAAAACAGGAAATATTACCCACTGAAAAGTAAATACAAACTTCACAAAGAGTGGAAATTTTAGCGATGCGTCGCACTATGGGCGCCGCCATTTTGTCCGAAGACTGGGCAAAGAATGATGTCTTTGCATACAAGTCCAGGCCTCGAAATTTGTGTTCAAAAGAGCATGGCAATAATTGCCTTGGCTTTTCCCACATTTACAGGGCATCACGGCAAATTTCTTAATTTAAAAAGGGCACCACGGCAGTTTGCTTGAACTTGGAGGGCACCACAGCAATCACTAACAGTACTTAGAACAAATGCCATATAAAGATAGTCCATCCACAGTGGAAAAGCACGGCAATCAAGAAAATACCTCTGCAATGGTTGTTATATTCTCAAGACAAAAGAAAAACATCAAGTATTTTAAGGAGTCGACATTCGCGATGAAACGCGGTGCTGCGGCCACTATTTTGTGTGCTACGCAGGCGCAATGACCACGATTATATCACGAACGTCATGCTAATGTATCTTCTTCGTTGGCCGTATTCGACATGTAAGTACGTACTTCATCATAGTCGACCGCGAGTGTACGCACGTGCTGTACATACACCCAACCCATGACCGAACCACTAACGGATACCAATGAAGCCTGCTCAACATACATGTACAATTTCGCATGGAAACCAGGGCGAAGTTTGATTGAGCGACTACAGTAAACTATCGACTAGAGTCCCTCGAGCGACGGATATTTTCCATTGTTCTGGGGACTTTCGTTAAATTGTGTGTGTACTTTTTGTGACCACATACCGCACGCACTAAAGCTCGGCGCGGTTTAGCAAAAAATGCGTACGGTTTTGTTGCATTTTTACACCGGTGGAAAGGCTAGTTTTGTCTCCGAAATGTGTCACTAAAAGTGGGAATTTTGACATTTTTGTATGTGGGCACCGACGGCAGTTGAATAAAAAGGGTACAGCAATTTATTGCCGTGAAATATTCATGATTTTGAGGTCATCGCGGCAATGGCACAGACAGCAATTGCTGTCGGTTATTTCGAGGCCTGCAAGTCCTTCGTGCATTACGTTTCAATTGGGTTATGGACCTCTCTCTTGTGGCCAACTCCACAGGACATTTGTGTTGGTCACAACTAGTTTCAGTCCAGTCAATTATACGTTGCCTTAGTCCAACTTCACTTTTTTCTTTGACCCCAAAAATGTGTTTTTTTCAGGAAAATTTACACCTAAATTTCTGAAGTATGACAATTAAAAAAAGGCATCAAGCTAGCTCGTACCCAAGACCATGATTATTTCTAGAGTTGTGGGTTCGAATCCGGCTCGTACATATTACGTGTGCCCTCGGGCAAGGCGCTTTACCATAAACTGCCTCTCTCAACCTGGGAGTACATGGGCACCTATGAGGGTGGTAGTGAATGTGATGTGCGTGATAAGCCCATGAGTGCTTAACCAGCAGCCGAGACTGTGTATACTCCCCAGGGAGCTGAGAAGGTTTAAGGAATGATATAATTGAGCCCAATGACCGGGGATGATGATAAATGTAATTGTTATACCCCGTCTTGGAATACTGCAGTTTCATTGGTCCAGAACGGTCACATGTCCATCCGATAAAAACTCATATCACCCGCTGCCGCACGCAAATTTTAGATCATATCGCCCTACCATGAAGCGATCTGCGTGCACGTTTTGCGCGTCCATAGCACGCGTGACGCGCTGTCCCGTTGGTAAAATAAACTGCGTGTTACGCCCACTAGAGACACGCACATTCCAGTATTCCACACGCTGTGCGCCGAAACAACAAACTCGTATGCGCGCCACTTTCGCAATGTTACACACGCACACGTGGTAGTCCAGAGACTAGCGAAGGTGCAATTTAAAATTCGTGCAATTTTTGTACAATTTAAAATAATAGAAACGATATTTTGAAACCAAGACGGGATATAACAAAACAATTGTTGACTGGTGTGGTGTGGGTTATGGGTTTTAACACCTTCGGAAGCTCATAGCACCCTCGGCTTTGCCTATGAGCTCCCTCGGGTGTTAAAACTCCATATCCCACACCACACCAGTCAACAATTGTTTATTATTGCCATGAGCACCTTGCGTGGTCGACATGTGCACTATATAAAACACCAGCATTATTATCATTTTTAGGGGCCGCCCAAAGTTGTCAACATTTTCACGTTTTACAGAGCGTAGTATTTTTCAAGACCCCCTCCCTCCCTCCCCATGAAATACTACATTTTTTTGTCACTACTGTGAGTGAAATGTCAACATTTTACAGTGCATGTAAAATCGTACGGGGCACTCGACAGCCCCCAGGCCCACCCCGTCCCCTTCCTACGCTTTGTAGACCCTAGCAACTTTGGACAGCCCCTCATTATCAAAAACATGTCAGTTAGCATGTGATTTTGCTTTACCAGAAAGCAAATTTTATATGAAATGAATACAGTCCAGGGGTCGAAATTAGGTCCTGTGGTCCGAGACCAGTAAAAAATCAGAAGGACCATGATCTGTCAAAGACGCTGGTCCGATGGACCAGTGAAAATATTTCATGACTCATGGAAACATTCCCCGATGCCTAACCCACAGTAAACAGAACAATTCTTGGTTACCACAAAACAATTCCTGATCGCTTTAGACATTTTCAGATAACTACACTTCTTTCTATGATCTCTCCAGACATGCCCCCAGTGTTGGATCAAAAAAGCAATCCCATCCATTCTGCACTCAATGACCTTAAACCAGAAAGTGTTGCAGTATCTCGGTGCCATTTTGAAAAGCACCAGTGGACCACCATATTTTCAGCAGGACCAGTAGAGTTCTCTAATCTACTGGTCCTTCTGACAAGCATGAAAATCAGGTTAATTTCGACCCCTCATGTCCTTTTATGAAATGACAAAGCAGAAATCGTTTGCAAACAGGCTTTATGGCATTGAACCCAGATGTTAGTGCAAGCAATGTCTCCGTGAGTACAAGCAATGAAGCAAACAGATGCAAATATGGTAGCCTCTATTCGTCGCCTTACTTACCTCAAATCGTCCTGTTGATGCAAAGACTGGTTACTTGGTGCTCGTTGCTAAACTAAACAGCCTCTGTGTTATTGTTTCAAGGCTCAATTCTGGCCAATTTTGTTTGTTTATACTGTACAACTTTTTGCCCGATAAATGTTCAGATTTTAGTACAATCCACGTCGGGAATTGTTTTTCAATATGCAAGCAAAAATTCACCAGTGAGCTTTTTTGTTACCTTTACGTTTCAAGAAATACAGTAACTATTAACACCATCTTTGGCAAGATTTGGGAAAGGAATAATTTTTTTTGTGTTAAGTCTTCAGTAAATAAACATAATGTATTAATTTTTGCAGTGCAATTTGACAGTGCGAGTCAAAAAAGAAAGTTACCAAAATTAATGATTGTTCCCAACCTCCCCCGCCCCCAAAAAATTATATTGGATTCACCAGAGGACTGCGTATTAAAACAAGCATGTTCTCCCACATATCAGAAAGAAAGAATCACTAACAAATTAATCCGTGCTATCAGGTTTTAAGCACATTTTACCAAAATTAGACATTTTTTAAAGTTTGTGTAAAATACTGAAAATGGTTTGAAACTACCCAGTTGTGGGAGAACCAGAAATTACACTCCAATGAGAGAAAAATCATAAGGGCCTTATCGGGATTCGAACCCGAGATCTCCGACTCAGCTGAGCTATAGGCACAGTCCGTATACTCCCTAAGGTTTTTCCTATGGACCCAATTTTTCTCTCAGTGTTGCATGGTAGCGCAACTGGGCAAGGTAACAAACATAACATCTGGTATGGTGCCTGATCACCATTGAAATGGAACAACCAAACTTGGGATGAGAGAAAAATCGTAAGGGCCTTATCAGGATTCGCTCAGCTGGTAGAGCGTCTGCCTAGTGAGTCAGAGGTCTCTGGTTCGAATCCCGATAAGGCCCTTATGATTTTTCTCTAATCCCAAGTTTGGTTGTTTCATTTCAATGGTGATCAGGCACCATACCAGATGTTGTGTTCGTTACTCTAATGAGAAGCATCCTTATCTTATGGACACGTTATATTTCCTCATTGTAAAGAACTAACAAGGCTCCACGTTCGAACCCATCGAAAGTTGTCAACATTTTCATGGTTCTACAAAGCATAGAAAGAGGGGTGGGGGGTTTCTAGGACCGCGTAGGACTTTACATGCACTGTAAAGTGTTGACATTTCATGGTAGTGACAGGAAAATGTTGATTAGTAGTATTTCGGGGGGATGGGGGAGGGGGTGCTGTAGTCTTGAAAAATACTACTCTGTGGAACAGTGAAAACGTTGACAACTTTGGACAACCCCCTTACTGCTTTATCTTTTTTGAAAAGACGCGAGGCATTTCTAAAACCAGGGGTCCAAAATGTTCGGTATCCCAGTAACATCCGACAATTAGAGGAATTTTGAGAGATACTGGTTTAACAACAAACTTGAATTGAAAAAAATATTTTACCCTAACACTTCTCAATCCTCCAAAAATTCATACACAATCCGTACAATTTTTCACACACACCAAAGGCATAATTCGGGGCGCCACCAAGCGTTTCTGTCGGAGAGGGTATTTTCTGACAGAGCGGTCGACATCGGTGTATTTGTTTATTGCACAAAAATTTCAAATTTAATTTGAAAGAGAAAACCTGATTTAGAGGTTGAAGTTTATTTAGGAAGCCTAGATTTTTTGACACACGTCTAGCAATGCTTGTGTTGACTTTTTTCCTGAAACATAGCCTCTCCGTGTCAAACTCCTGGTGGTGCCTGTATTGTAAAACGCCCGAATTACACATTTATCATTGAACAAAAAAAATCAGCAAAAACATAACTTTTTAAAATGTCACACTTTTGGACCCCCCTAATTTCAGGAATTGCCCATGTTTTAGTTTTTGTTTAGCATTTTGGAAACGATCATTAATCTCAAGAACTTTCATTTTTGACTCGCCCAGCGACTATCACAGAGGCTGTTTAGCCGACCAGGAGTGCAGGGTTGGTTTGTGGGTGTTAATCCCAAGAGAAAGCGCCTTACCTTTATCTTGGTTTTTACCTGCTGCGTTTAGCAGATCGAGGAGGAAGGAACGTTTGTCCTCCTCCTCAACCCAGACAACCTTCTGGGTGATGTTGCTGCTAGTGCTGCCGACGCGACCGACGGCTAAGAAGATGTAGTTGTCTAGGAAATCGCGGGCTAGCATCTAGGGACGAAAAGAAAAAAAATCACAGATTTTAGAACGTTTAAGATATAACGCTTCAAAAAATTAAAGAAAGACGAATTACACTATGACCGAAAGATCAAGGACGACGAGAGATGCAACATTTTATTATCATTAATATTAATAATAATGTTGCCATTATTACCGCTGCCATCAGGGAATCATCAGAACCATTTCGCTTCAACTAGGTGGCTACCTGGCCAAGGCGCACAACCTTATCAGCACTTAGATTGTGGTATTCCCCCCTAACAGCTCCCTAAATATTGCTTGGGTTGACGAGGCAATTGAGATTATGTGTCCTGCCTATGGACACAAACACATTGGCACCCTAAATATTGCTTGGGTTGACGAGGCAATTGAGATTATGTGTCCTGCCTATGGACACAAACACATTGGCACAAGTGGGTCCTGAACCCATAACCCCTTGATCATGAGCATGCCCGTGTAACCCCACTAGACCACATGTCAGTAACATGTATGAACACCTCTTGTGGCAAGGCGGAATGCACCAGGCTTTGTAAGAGCCACTAAGTCAGGGTGTGCCACTTTGCTCGAGGTGCCTTCTTTAGTTCGTGCACTTCTGGGGCTTTTTTTGTAGGTGCATGGCTCCACGCATCTAAAAACAGGTTGAAAAGCCAACAAAACGGGTTTTCTGAGAATTTTTTTTTTTTATGGGTAGAAAAAGTTGCGAAAAAGTTGCAAAAAAACACAAATCAGCCAAAAATTGAAAATTTCACACCCTGACAAATGCACGGGACAAAAACTGCACAGTTCCTGCTAGAATATGTTTTTACAAAAATAGCCAAAATTTCAGCCAAATTCGACGAGTATCATACCTGTATTTCCTTGGGGAAAGTGGCGCTAAACATGAGGGTCTGACGCTCTCCTGTTTTAGGCATGGTGCTCTTCTCCACGATATGACGAATCTGGGGTTCGAATCCCATGTCCAACATACGATCAGCTTCGTCCAACACAAGCCACCTAAACAAGCAAAAAGGTGGTGTGAAATTCAGACATGACGCAATGACACATTCTGCAAATGGGTCTGTCCACACTAGGGCCAAAACAAATAATAGTTCTGCTTCCGGTTTCCCGACCGACCCTATTTTTAGGCTGCGACCCTATTTTTTTTATCGGAAAAAAACAAAAAACAAAAAAAAACCGCAGATGCCTCCATATGATTGTGCACAAAAAAAATTGGCAAACAAAACAAAATTACCTACCTACCTACCCTATTTTGAAATGCCATGTAATCGGAAGCAGAACTATTTTTTTTTGGGCCTAATGTGCACAACTGATAACTCAAAAAGTGACTAAACGGCAAAAAAAATGCCCCTTTTTGGCCTTAAGTACATTCCCAATCCCTTTTTTCCTTGATGACCAAAAATTGCCGTTCTCTCTGAAAATTCTAAGAAATTACAGGGTATTCTTGAAGATGTCACGTTCGTAACGGGGACAGACATTGTCATCTGAGAAGTGCTAAAGGCATTGATTACATTACAAAATAATACCCACACATCATGTATTAGCTCTAAAAGATTGATGAAACATTTACCCAAACCAATTGTGTGTTGATTTTTTGGAATTACATGGTGCCAAATAAGTCGCGTATGTCACTGGACAGACATTTTGGGCCAATCGTCTGTCTTTGTGACGAACGTGTATGCGTGAATCACTATAGACGACTCCCAACTGGACTCTGGAGCGAAAATGCTTGAGCCTACTCCAAGATTTTATTTATTTTAGGTCTGAAAAACGTGACTAAATCCCCACACCTAAGGGGGTGGGGCAGCGAGGGGGGAGGGGGAGGGAAAAATTACTGGATGTTGTCCAGGCCAATTCGTCCACGATCCATCATATCCACCAAACGTCCAGGGGTGGCCACTAGCATGTGACAGCCGTTGTCCAAAACTCGCATCTGACTGCCGATATCCGTGCCTCCGTAGACCACGCAGACGCGCACACGGGAGCGGTACGAGAACTGTCAAAAAATAAATAAATAAATTAAATTAAATACATTTAAAAAAATTAGACATGTCAGTCACTTGTGAAACAACATTGCGAATTGAGTCAGATGTCGCACACTCTGGACCAATTTTTTGTGCCCAATATTAGAAATTCAGCGGCTGATCCAGGATTATTAAATACGAAAATAGAAAATTACAGGAGGTACCAACAAAATTGCAAGCAGTACAGTACACGGTTATTGCCCAGAATGTCCATTTTTATTTTCACATTTTAATGGGCCTAGATCTCTTCCGAGATAACCTTTTATGAGAAAATTTGTATAAATGCTTGTGCACATGCATTTAAAAAAAAAAAGGGTACCCTCATGTGAATGAATCTAGGACCGTGACTACTGCGATGTTATGGCTCCGTTTTCCATGCAGTATAGTCAGGGAACCAGCCTGAAAAGGATGGTGGCTTCGCACAATTTCTTGAAAATATGGACAGAGTTGTTCATGGAATGTAGACGAGGTACTGAGCCGACTTACACACAGGTTGGTTTTTATCACACACATCCTTGATCACACATGGAGATAACGCCACGTTTTTTTAAAATCCTGTATTCTCTCTTTAAGGAGTGAAGTGAACCCAACGATCAGGGGTAATAATGTAAAAATTTTTGAAATTACCTTGCAAGCTTCATCGTAGATTTGGGACGCTAGTTCCCTGGTTGGCGCCAAGACCAGTGACAATGGAAACTGCTTGCGACGACTTGACTACAAATGACGAACAAAAAAGAAAAACACAAATTTTAACACTATTAAGTACAGATACTTGAAAATTCATAAAGGGAAATTATTTTTCATTAAATATATTTCAATCATGACATAATTTCTATTTTATGCGAGGTCAACGAGGCCAATGGCCTCATGCCCTGCTGAGTTGGCCCTGATGCCCCTTCAAGATACACACTTTCTGAGGCCAACTTGGCCAGCATGCCCTATCCTCTTAAACTTCAAGAGGCTTGTGTATACACTAATATCTAGTACACATTTGAAACAGAGTTGGCCCTGTCGCCCCTTTAGTTGGCCTTGATGCCCTTTGAAATTCAGACAAAACCAAGGCTGGGGTGGCCTGCACAGAAGAAGTGTTTTAAAATAAATTGAAATTTCAAGTTCATGCAGTTTAACAGGCTGTTTAGCAAAAACTGTCGGTTAAATCACCAGTTTTTATGTAATGTCTTGTGTGTTGGGCATTGCCAAGCTTATGCGCACCCACAAATTTCATTCTGCAAACGTCGTTTTAGAAATGCTTTTCGCGCCAACCAGAGAATGTCCCATGCGTAACACCAATTTTGCTGATTTGTCAATTTGATATCTATTGTCTGAAAAAAATAATGACCCACCCTTATGAAAAATCCTTTTTTTATTTAATAGGTTTAATGAACTTCAATTCGCAGCCCGTAGGCTGAATTGCATGTTGCATCTTCCACCTAAACATCGAGATACATAGGTGGGTGGTGCCATTGGCAGCCGACAGCCAGAGACACCGGGGAATCCCCTAACTCTTCACGAAAGAATGCTCTGGGATCTTTGAAGTGCGTTACACAACACACTGGACCAACGGCTTTACATCTCTTCCGAAGTGTGTTTAAGTGCCTTGCTCAAGGGTACAGGTACCCCAGCCAGGTATCGAACCCGCAACCCCAAGTTTTCACCCAAGTATTGCGAATCAGGCCACACTACCTCATGTACTTGCCACGTCTCAGAAGGTATGGTGTACATTGGTTTAAAATCTGCAGAGATATTGTTATTTAAAGTCAGTTAAAATCTGGAAATTCTGGTCGACAGATAATTCATATTATTTTAAAACACCCCAGAATCAAGTCAGGCCATTGTAGGGTTTATGGTACGTACCCCTGATCCAGAGGTTGATTTGTAGGGGCCACCTTCGTAAATTTGACACAAAATCGGCAGCAGGAAAGCAGCTGTTTTACCAGAGCCTAGTGGGAGAAAAACATAATTAATGTGGAATTAGTTATCACATCTTGTCGGAAAATTGTTTTATGCCAAAGAAAAAAAAATCAAACATCAAAAACTATGGATGCTAGGATAGGGTGACAATTTGTGTGTAAAGAAGCTATAATTATTTATTTATTCACCACATCCAACAGCGGAGGGACCGCCAATTACAGGAATGGGAGCAAGTGTGGTTGAGTGCCTTGCTCAAGGGCACAGGTGCCACAACCCGTCGCGGCCTGGAATCGAACCTACATTCTAGTACTAGCACAGGAACTTAAGTTTGACGCACTAGACCGCTCGGCCATAACACCCCAATAGGGCGACACGCTCAATAGGGAGACAATTTGGTGTCGCCCTAATATTTTTGAGATAAAAAACAATTCTCTTAGGTCAAAAACCATTTTTTTTAAATCGAGAACCATTTTTATTAGGTCTAAAACCGTCTCTCTTAGGTCTGTAACCATTTTTGGAAGCTTTGGGTAGAGAAATTGTGTCAATTTGAGTGATTCTTCCCGAAATTTCGGTGGTCCCCGGGGAAAGGCTTCCCGAATTGTCGCCCTATTGCTGCATCCAGAGTTATTACAAATATTATTATTATTATTATTTCTTTCTGGTATTCATACCAAGGATTCCTCAATAGTGGTCGATGCACTGTCACTCGTAAGCGTGAGGAAACCTATTTATAATTAGAATTATAAATGGCCAGAGACACCGGGGAATCCCCTTGCTCTTTACGAAAGAATGCTCTAGGATCTTTAGAGTGTGTTACCATTACCTAACACACTGGTCCAACGGCTTTACATCCCTTCTGAAGGATGGAGCAAGTGTGGTTGAGTGCCTTGCCCAAGGGCACAGGTACCGCAGCCGGATTCGAGCATTTCTTCATCATATTCTCTTTACAGGTTTCTACAGGCTTATGAGCTACAGTGCCTCAGGCATTTTTTAGGAATCCTTGATTTCAATGGTAGAAAGAATTAATAATCATATAATAATATGTTACCTGTTTGGGCGCAAGCCATGAGATCTCGTTTGCCCTTGATGATAGGAATAGCGTACTGCTGAACCGGAGTGGGGCTTGTGTAGTTACTCAATGCGATGCTGTTGTTGATGATCTCACCCAAATCAATGTCGCAAAACTGGAAGGAATTCAATAAGAATGTTCAAGATTTGGGGAATCGCTTCGTTCTCCGAGTAAGGGGCCAATCCAAAGTTGTCAACTTGTTCACAGTTCCACAGAGAGTAGCAATTTTCAAGACTCGGCACGTCAAATCTTTGTTAATCTTTTGCCGATGTGAATGTGATGTTCAATTGTGAGTTGGTTTGTTCAGTGTTAAGCGGGACTCCCAATGTGCGATTTTTGCCACGAATTTCCAACGATTAGGTACGATTGTGTATAGACTCTATACCAAATCGTAGCTAATCATTGGAAATTCGTGGGAAAAAAATCGCACAGTGGGAGGCCTGCGTTAAAGGTGCGTGAACAGATCACATTTTTTAGCCCCCATTTTTCCCGTGGGCATTGAGATTTTGATACCATGTCATGTGTCATATTTTTCTCTCTCAATCCGTATAATTTCAAGGATATCGTCAAAAAACCACTGATAGTTTGTAAACTGATTTATCCATTCCATAAAGCAGTGCAGTGATTACACCAACCATTTTGCTTCCACATCCAAATTGGAGATTGCAAATTTCCCATTTTCTCGCCATGGATAGTATTTTGGGGAGGTAATTTATATGATTGTTAGGTTAAAATGAAATCCATTTTCTCGACAAAAGAGGATAAGAGTCCCAGGGTCCTTTTTGTGTCCACAAAACTGCTTACGCCACTGATCACTACTCACTTTGTCAATTTTTCCTGGGATGTCTTCTCCGGTCGCCTTGACAGGGATGTCTTGATATTTGTCAAAGTTGATGCCGGTGTTGGACGATCCAAAAAGATCACTGGGAAGAGGGAAGAAAAATGCAAATAATTTTACAAGATTGTTAAGAATTCTAAAAATTTACTCATGCTTGAATATTTAAGGACAGATTACATGATTGGAAAACTTTTAAAAACAGGAGCCACAGCATTACACGAAAAAAAGAATAATTGTTGATAAATGGCCTCGTAGAAATTTCAACCGCATAGATGCAGTAATACTTCAGAAAACCTGAAAAATCCATGCATGGTGTTTGCGTTGAATGAATGGTAAACAGATTGACTGCAGACAATTTAAACATTTAAAAAAGCACCTTCAGTTGGCAATTTCTCCAGACAAAGGCACCATTTTACATGGGAAAAAATCATGTGGAGTTTTTTACTATTGCTACACTTTTAGTCGGGTTTTTCTCAAGTCGTAACATTTTGGGTAACTGCAAATGTATCAGGGCTTTAAATACTGTGTGTTTCATTTTGGGCACTAAGCAGTACTTTTTGCTTAGCATGGTTGAATCCCAAGCCAGTCAAGCGTTCTCTGTTCAATTTCAAATGACATTTATATGTCTGGTAAACTAATTTGTGGCACGCTTAGTGAATATGACAAATTAATCGAGGCTGTTGCTTACTGTTCTATACGTTCATTTCTTGGCAGCGGTTTGGTCCAGTCCACATCGTTATCTTCTTGTCGAGGCCGATTGAACGCTTCATCGCTCCAACGGTTGTTCTTTGGAAAAGGCTTCGCTTCACTGCTTCCCCAATTCTCAGATCGGTTCCCGAATCCCTGAGGCTGAGTGAAGTTCCCCATATTCCGGCCACCGAACCCGCCCTGGTTGTTAAACTGCGGGCCATCCATGGGCGGCGCGTTAAAACCCCCGCGGTCGGAGTACCCGCCGCGATTGCGATCGAAGGGCGGGTTGTTAAAGCCGCCGCGATTGCCACCGTAACCTCCGCGGTCGTTGTAGCCGCCGCGACCGCCCCCGCCGCCGTAACCGCCGCGGAAGTTACCGCGACCGCCGCGATTGTAGCCGCCGAAGTCTTGGTTGGGTGGGTTTGGGTAGCCACCTTGGTTGTATAAGCCACCTTGGGGTGGTCCGGGTGGTCCAGGTGGTCCGGGAGGGCCTACGTGTAATAATGAATTATAATTAGTGAATAAAAGTGGGTTTGGCTGGTCTTGAACTGCATGTTTAAGACCGACTAGGGGCGGCCTAGATGCTGCTAATGGCCCGAGCTGCACTGCGAGGGCCATTATTAGCCTCCAGGTGTTCCCAGCCTTTTAACACGAAATCACAAATTTATGTGATAGGAACACTGCCTCGGAACCTATGTGTGTAGTCAGTGGGCCTACAGCCACCGTCTAAAACCGTATTCACTACACACTGCATAGCAGTCTAACTGCAAGGGGTTTTAACTGTTGCTGGTCAGGAGCTCTTCAAGTTATAACACCCATGGGGGTTTCCACATTAGACCACACAAAACTGTAGTGAATTATGGCTAGTCGCTAGTCGTTTTGAAACCGCTCGAGACCTTTCAGCTGGACGATTTTGAGCGATCCAACTGTAGGATGGTTAAATGTCATAGCATGTGTGTACCATTTTAAAATTCCCATAACAGCAAGACCAAACAGGTAACTGACAAAATATCAAAACCCACCTCTGTTAAAGTCATTGTTGTAGTTTCCCCTTCCTGGAAAGTTGGGAAAACCACCTGTGATTTAAAGTGCAGAAATACATGACGTCTTACACAGTGCACATATCCATGCATGGTGCTCGACATTATTACCCCTGGTCGTTGGGATCTTTTCTGTAAGGGAAGTTATTAAGCCGGTGATGTGTCTTTTCTAATTGGTCAGTAGTGTTCTTTTTTCAGAAATGGCAGAAAGTCCAAATAGGGCACACGGTTGAATTGCTGTTAACTGATTACGTCATTGATACTGACTAATCACAGAAGATGTCCGGCTAAATAGCACTTACATGTACAATCGTTTTGCAGTCGTAAGCTATGAATCAACTGCCTCATACTAAGCATTAGCAGAATTGGGTTAACAAGTTGTTTGAAAGTTGTTTGCAGTGACGATTCCCAACATGATCAGTGAATGATTGGAGGAATTGTGGCAAACCATCTTTCTAAAGAACACAACTGTCATGAATAGAGCCTGAACTCATATTCCAGCTCAACAAATAAACATGAACTAGTAGAATCGATTCCACCGATTTCAGCTTTTTGAGGAACTGATTCCCTTTTAGCAACATTCGATTCCTAGTGATAACTCACCGATTCCAGAAATTACCTAGCAATTTCGTACCCAAAACAGTCGACTTCTGCAAGAATATTAAGCCTCTGATAATTTCCACATATATAACATGTGTGTGGCACAGACCGTCATCAATTTATAGATGTTTAAGTGCCACTGGGTGCCAAAAAATAGGTCGTCGTCTATATATAGGACACAATATGCAGGACATGTATCACAGGGATGCCAGTGGCTCTTACCTTCAGGGCCGAAAAAAAAATCCACTATGCGTGTATGTACGTACGTGTGCACACAGCCTTGCCGGCACATGTACAGTATGTACATGTACATTGACAGTGTGCAATGTCACCGGCACCACTGCTGTATGGATACAGCACCCTCTATAGTCTATGTACTTCTGATCAATAGTCTGGTTTCGTGGTACTTTAGCCGTGAACGATTATGGCCGGGATACAGGCATACTGCATGTGTGCAAATCATGTACATAGGCTGTACATATACATGTAGTATACATGACATAGGGCATATCCGGACATCGTTGATCAGTAAGTGAGACAATTTTCCACGTTTTTTTGGACTTGAAAATATTATTTCCGGCCGTTTATTTTTCCGGCTTGAAAAAAAGGCTTTGCCGGATTTTTTTTTCCAAATAAATTCCTGGTATCACTAACGTAAGCCTTGTTTTCATGTCATCGCAACAAACGCAGACAGTACCGCAAACTAGACGTAAACTGCAACGTAAACAGTAACGCAGACAGTCGGCAAAGTTGAACTAAGTTTAACTTTGCCGATTGTTTCCGTCAGTGTTTGCGTTGCAGTAGTTTGCGTCTAGTCTGCGCGCGCGCGTTACGATTATATGGAAACTAGGTTTTAAACGCGCTAAATGTAGTTAATGTTTTCCAGCGAAAAATTCTGAGGTAATTTCTAGAATCGGCAAGCTATCATTGGGAATCCAATCTAGATAAAAGGTTATCGATTTCTACAGGGAATCGATTCCTAAAAAATCTGGAATCGCGATTCCGATTCCTTTTAAAAGTGGAATCGATTCTACTGGACTCCAGCGTGAAATCGCCAAAGCCTACTGCATACCTCTGTTGCTCACGTCTCCTGCATGACGCATGTGTGGCGGGATGTACCGCTTTGCTAGGGTAACAAAGAGGAACAAGAAAAAAGAATGTTAAAAAGAAGAACGTGAAAATAACCATGTTGTCACTATAGACTAAGGCCAAACAAAATAAATGGTGCGTTTACGGTAACGACATAAAAAAATCCAGGTAGGAAAATATTTTTATTTTGTCTTTTTTTTTTACATTTCAGTTCATGCATTTGCGTGTTGTTTTGCAATGTTTGGAACTCACTATTAAACATGTTCATGTACAAGTGTAGAAAATGTTATGTTCGTTGGAAATTATTGCAAATAGTGCTCATTTAAAATTATCAACTTGAAAATTGGCAATAAAAAGTTTGAGGTCGGCAATTTGGCCTCAAATTCCAGGTAGGTCGGGTTACCGTAAACACACCATTTATTTTGTTTGGCCTAACCTTTTTGTTCCTTAAAATAACTAATTAGTCATCAGTAAGTGCAGATCTAAACAGAAAAACTAAAATTTGGCAATAAAAACTTTGATTTTGCTCCCAGATATTTTTCAGCCAGTCTCATATGTTTTGTACACAAGGCCTTAGGTGACATCCGACATGTAAATTATTTTCACTAATTCTTGTAATTATAATTCTTGACATTATAGTGCCCAGAAAGTATAAATTTGGTGAGGAAATATGATTTTGGCAATAAGAAAATATTTCTTTGAAAACACTTAAGATTTTTATGTCATGCGCCATAAATTTAGTGCATGGAGTCTCAATTGGCAAACGTGTATGGTAGTTTTTCTTTATTTTTTTCCAAGTTTTTTTACTTGGTTTACAAAACTGCAAATGTGCCGTCTGGTTCCGGCGTGAAATGCCACGGGTTGTATTTTGTTACCCAGAAGACGGGTCAGACAGATGGCATTTAAATTTTGAGGACTGCTCGCTCGTCAGACGTTCAACCAGTTATGGCGCTGGTAGAGACGTACATGTATCCATGATCTCAAATTTTTCTCAACATGACTAAAAAAGGGGGATGGGGGAGGGGGGGGGGGGGGGGGGGGGGTGGGGGAGAGGGGATTACCTTCTGATCTCACATCCTTTATGTCTAAAGCAGCAAGCTGTTGGAATAACAAAACAAAACAAATGACATCAGACAATGTGCTTTCTCAACAAACAAACAAAATGACGTGTTTAGATTTTTCCAGAAAATGGATTTCGTTTTAACCCAACAATCATATAAAATACCTCCCCAAAATACTATCCATGGGAAGAAAACAGGAAATTTGCAATCTCCAATTTGGATGTGGAAGCAAAAAGGTTAGTGTAATCACTGCACTGCTTTATGTAACCCGATAAATTAGTTTACAAAACATCGTTTTTTTGGACGATATCCTTGACAATAATTATATGGATTAAGAACGCAAAATTTCAGAACGATAATGAGAAAAATATGACAAATGGTATCTAAATCTCAACACCCATGGGAAAAATGGGAGTCACAAATTGTGATCTGGACACGCTCCTTTAACAACCACAAAAACATGTTAATATTTTAAAGGAAAGCGAGTTTTGGTGTGAAAAACATTCAACAATTTCCTTGAAAACACTTTCTGGCCTGTTCCATGGAGTTAACACACAGCGTCTCAGTGGCGACCAATGAATGGAATTCATACTAAAATTACAAGACAGAGGCATAATGACAATGTATTTTTAGCGGTGTATGTAGAGTCAACTTAACCGTTTGCCAACTCGACTGTTGTACCAGCCCAACCGTTAAACCAACTCATCCATTGACCAAATTGACTTCAAAGTCCAGTCAACTGGATTGTTTGCCATCTCGACCATTTATGTGCTCATGCACTTTTTCTTGCAGCCTGCGAGTCCGTTGTGCGCTACACTCCCAGGGGTTGCCTTGTGAAAAATCACACTGCACGACGTTGTATCGGTCCAAAAAAAGGTTGCAATATCTTTGAGAAGACATGTTTTTATGCGAGACTTATTATCATTCGCAAAAGTTAACGCGTAAGTTAATGTGAAAATGAAGGCGAAAGCGAACGTGAATGCGATGTTCTTGCATCGTGAACAGTAGAGGCGCACGTCCAAAAACGGGGACATCCCCGAATTCGAGGACTGTCCCCTTTTATGGGGACAACTGACATGGAACTGTCCTGCCTTTCCAAGACTGTCCGGGTTTTGGGGGACATGGTGACGCAATCTGATTATTATGCAGCATGCCAAACCGAATATATTGTAAACATAACCAGTATCGATTACATGCAGACAACTGTGCACAATTGATTGCTTAATTGCTTTCAATGACGTAGAACATCCGGGAATGTGTGGTGGGCAACAGTCACGCGCGTACACGCGCGCGCCAATAGACGCACATGAACACGCATAAAAAATACTCACCAGCGTATTTTCATTCGAAGATGCCGCACGCGGGCATTGTGATACGTTCAAATTATTGAGCATGCACTCGGCTTGTAAAAACGAAAGTCCTTTTAGTTGATCGCGATTTTTAGCCTGAAGAAATGCGTTTTTATCTTTCTCGACACAACAGCCATGGCGCAACAACATAAAGCAAGGTCAAGCAACAGAGACTGTAAGTGCAACCAATGCGCTTTTCTTGCCGGTTAATACTCGAGCCACGTTGGTCATGAAAAATGCCCACCAAAATAGTGGATGGAAGGGGTGACGTCACCAGAAAGCAATTAATACAGGTGTTTTGATTGATTCCACAACTCAGTAAGAATAAAAGGTATTTTTTCCGTATACATATTCCGTAATATTTGCGACAGAAGTGCAAGTGGGAAGTATATATCTTAGAATTTGATGATCTGTTGATTCCAGGAGGTAATTTCATTCAAATTTTTGTTCAATGTATACGAAAAAAATACCAAATAAAAGTATTGATTAATGATGCCTGCGTTCTTTTTCCCGATTGTAACCTGGGAAGTAGATTTGTTTTTTAAACGGCAGCTATGAAGATTTTTTTAATGAGGAATCCAATGAGGCCACTTAAAAGACCCTAGTGTCAACAGTGTAACCCACAAGCCTGCTAGAAAAAAATCTGTCCTGTGTTAGGGGGACATTCTCGTTTAAGGAGGGAGGGGGGAGGGACAGATTTTGTCCCCGAAAACCAGGAATTCCTCGAATTCAGGGATGTCCCCTTCTACCGATTGTTAATTTGCAGAAAGTTTAGGCACAATTGCAGAATACCCCGCAACTCGCAAACACCACCTCGTAGCCGGCTACGCAGTTACGGTTGAATGCTCTCACTATACACTGTGTGTAATGCTCTCACTATACACTGTGTGTAATGCTCCGTGTACGTTGTGTACGCACTGCGCTATTCTGATTGGACAATGCAACGCCAACATCGTATCCGCGTAGCCGGCAACGGGGTGGTTGGGTTGGACTTAGCATTTTTTTCGATAGTTCCTATTCGTTTTGCACTGCTCTATTCTGATTGGACAACGCAACGCCAACATCGTATCCGCGTAGCCGGCAACGGGGTGGTTGGGTTGGACTTATATTTTTTTTCGATATTTCCTATTCTTTTTGCACTGCTCGATTCTGATTGGACAACACATATCCAACATCGTATCCGCGTAGCCGGCAACGGGGTGGTTGGGTTGGACATAGAATTTTTTTCGATAATTCCTATTCTTTTTGCACTGCTCGATTCTGATTGGACAACGCAACGCCAACATCGTATCCGCGTAGCCGGCAACGGGGTGGTTGGGTTGGACTTATAATTTTTTTCGATATTTCCTATTCTTTTTGCACTGCTCGATTCTGATTGGACAACGCATATCCAACATCGTATCCGCGTAGCCGGCAACGGGGTGGTTGGGTTGGACATAGAATTTTTTTCGATAATTCCTATTCTTTTTGCACTGCTCGATTCTGATTGGACAACGCATCGCCAACATCGTATCCGCGTAGCCGGCAACGGGGTGGTTGGGTTGGACTTAGAATTTTTTTCGATAATTCCTATTCTTTTTGCACTGCTCGATTCTGATTGGACAACGCAACGCCAACATCGTATCCGCGTAGCCGGCAACGGGGTGGTTGGGTTGGACTTATAATTTTTTTCGATATTTCCTATTCTTTTTGCACTGCTTGATTCTGATTGGACAACGCATATCCAACATCGTATCCGCGTAGCCGGCAACGGGGTGGTTGGGTTGGACATAGAATTTTTTTCTATATTTCCTATTCTTTTTGCACTGCTCGATTCTGATTGGACAACGCATATCTAACATCGTATCCACGTAGCCGGCAACGGGGTGGTTGGGTTGGACTTAGAATTTTTTTCGATAGTTCCTATTCGTTTTGCACTGCGCTATTCTGATTGGACAATGCAACGCCAACATCGTATCCGCGTAGCCGGCAACGGGGTGGTTGGGTTGGACTTAGCATTTTTTTAGATATTTCCTATTCGTTTTGCACTGCTCTGTTCTGATTGGACAACGCAACGCCAACATCGTATCCGCGTAGCCGGCAACGGGGTGGTTGGGTTGGACTTAGATTTTTTTTCGACATTTCCTATTCTTTTTGCACGGCTCTATTCTCCGCATCTCCAGCAACCCTCTTGCCCATTACATTTGCGGCACGAGAGGGATGTTTTAAAAAAGGTAAATAAAGTCCGCAAACTATTGCGTTCTTCGTGTCAAATTAATTCGGTGTTTAGAGGGCGCTTTTATTTCAGTTCCCGACGAAACCGACTTTCCCAGAATATTCGCGGCACGAGAGGGATGTTTTAAAAAAGGTAAATAAAGTCCGTAAACCATTGCGTTCTTCGTCTCAAATTAATTCGGTGTTTAGAGGGCGCTTTTATTTTAGTTCCCGACGAAACCCTCTTTCCCAGAATATTCGCGGCACGAGAGGGATGTTTTAAAAAAGGTAAATAAAGTCCGCAAACTATTGCGTTCTTCGTGTCAAATTAATTCGGTGTTTAGAGGGCGCTTTTATTTCAGTTCCCGACGAAACCGACTTTCCCAGAATATTCGCGGCACGAGAGGGATGTTTTAAAAAAGGTAAATAAAGTCCGTAAACCATTGCGTTCTTCGTCTCAAATTAATTCGGTGTTTAGAGGGCGCTTTTATTTTAGTTCCCGACGAAACCCTCTTTCCCAGAATATTCGCGGCACGAGAGGGATGTTTTAAAAAAGGTAAATAAAGTCCGCAAACTATTGCGTTCTTCGTTTCAAACTTACAATCATTATGTTATGGTGACTGACAACATGTTCTGCGTCTAGTATTTGCGACATCGTAGCCAGTGGTTTCAGGGGGGTATTTTCGAGTTGCAGGGTATTCAACAATTACTCCAAAGTTTAACTAGTTTCAGCTTGTGCAAAAGTTTGCAAGGACTTTTTTATGTCAGTTTCGCCGATGATTCGCCTCCGTCTTCGCGAACTGCTGCATGTGACTTAACGCGTGAAAAGTTGGATAACGGTGAGCCGATTTTTTTCCATTGAACGCACAACAGTCAAGTCGAGTCGAGTTGGCAAACAGTCGAGTTGACCTGCACCCTTTTTGGCCTGGCAAAAAAAAACCTTTACAAAATAAAAAGCATGTTAAAATGCCATTTGTTTTAACATTTGTCAAATTCACACTGAGTCATGTCGTGAAAACACATATTTACATAATAATATAACAAGTTTCTTTTACAGAAAAGATGGAAAAAAACCGACCCCGACCCACGCCGCATCGACATCACATTCTTTGCAACAAAGCATTGTCCATAAAAAAAATTGTACAAAAACTTGGCTAAATGTCGCAGCCGGTCTCTGGTGTTAAGACAACTTAAAAAATAACACTACACAGTTTAGCAAAGAATACTATACCTGGTGTTCTAGACCAGGGATATGGCCGCCTCCATTACTCATTACTAGCAAATTTTTAGGGGATTTTAGAGAGAAATTGTGAATCTTTGTGGGATGTTCTGCTTGCGAAGAGTGCGGAGAAATTGTTTTTCGGGAACACGCAGCGCCGCACGCATCAGCCACTAACAAAGCATTTGTAAGTTCAAGTGTGGAATATTTGCAAAACGTACACAAATACAAACAAAATAATACAAATAAAAATATGTTGTTATATAATATATTTTTAAAACACTGAACTCATGAATATTATTCCTAACTAATTATTTTAAAATTACATTGAAAATAAAACATCAAAAATATACATGCAAAATTGTGAAATTTTGACTAGAGAGGGCGCGTTCACATCCGGGCTTTTTTCACTGTCTTTGGCCTTTTCAACATTGTGAGCCCACGAAAGTGAGTGGGGATGGTCAGGAAAGATAACTATAATCCCTTAAAATCTCCCCAACCAAGTAATTTTTATGGTTACTTTAACATTTGCATTGACTTTACTGTACTCATTGGCAGTGATTTTGTTATTATTTTAACATTTTGTTGAGAAAGTAAGCTTTTATCAGGTGATTCTTGTTAACATATTTTTCAGATAAACTGTTTTAGTGTTTAGAAAATAAATAGAGGTCCGATAATTATTTGGAATTCCTTTCTGCACGTTGACAGTCTTAATTTCCTTTCCATTCATAATTTTTGTTACAAAGAGTGAACAACCATGGGCCGTGTTATTCGTGGTCAGCGTAAGGGTGCTGGCAGCGTCTTTAAATCGCACAACAAGCATCGAAAAGGACCGGCCAAGCTGCGTGCCTTGGACTATGCTGAACGACATGGATACATCAAGGGAATTGTCAAGGCAAGAAGATGCAGAAAAGGAATTTGAGCAATTAATTTCAGAATAATCCGCAACTTGAAAATGACCTTATATTGTCCATACTTTGTTGTCCGTTGACTGGTTCTCGGACCTTACCCTCCTTTATGAAACAATCTTCGTCAGAAGCCATGAACTTGAATTCTTGATGAAGTCTACTAAATACTACTCGGACCAGGAGTTGCGGGGTATTTTGAAATTGTGCTACATGTACATTTTATAAGTGTTAAGAATTGATAAGTGTTAAGAAGTTGATCAGAAATGTTTTCTTTAAAATGACTCATCAAACATCGGTAAGTGCAGATTTGATGAAAAAAACCCAAATTTTTGAGTGAGAAAGTTTAAGATTTTTGTGAGGAAACACTTTTTTCAGCCAGTCTCATATGTTTTGCACACAAGATCTGAAGCCATGATCAACTACTAAATTCTTTCTGCAAATGTCGGCATAGTCGCCAGGTACGTCCGTGAACTTGCCACCCTATTGATAAACAATGGCTGATGAACGGGGTGGCGAGGTCACAAACCTAGCGACTATGCCGACATTTACATTAAGTGTTTTCTAAGAAAATCTCGAGGTATTTTTTTAGTTTATGTCCCAACTCGAATTTAAGGAAAATTATTATTGGAATCGATAGCTTGGACGATTTTAGAATACCTTTTCCATTGGCATTTCCGTCGCAAATGTTGCGTTTCCATGAAAATTGTGTTTTTGTCACGCCCGCCGCCGCCATACAAAAGTGTGTGAAACTGCTGCCGGCCGAGCAGTGCGTGAAGCGTGCGAAGAAAGAGGGCGTGTGCCTGATGGTCCGTTTGGTTTCTGGCCGGCAGCTTTGCGTGCATTCATATGCAATATTTTTTTCTGTGATTTTTCTCTAAAACTAAGCCTTTGCGACGGAAATGTATGTAAGTATTCCTATTCTAAAATCGTCCAAGCTATCGATTCCAATAATTATTTTCATTAAATTCGAGTTGGGACATAAACTAAAAAAATACCTATCTCTAGTTTTCCACTCCTAAGTTTAGGTTTTTCCATCAAATATGTACACAAGCTAGATAAGTAATTTGAAAGAAAATAGTTATCAAATTCTCAATTCTTATCCATAACTGTCATAAAAGTTTTCCTAATTAGTAATTTAATCAATTGCTTCCTCCAAATTCAACCTCATCAGGACATCATCCATGACCCAGGTCGCGGAGCCCCTCTTGCTAAGATTTGCTTCCGAGACCCGTACAGATACAAGAAGCGAACTGAGTTGATGGTTGCAGCAGAGGGAATGTTCACTGGACAGTTCATCTACTGCGGCAAAAAAGGTCAGTGGGGAAGGAAAGCGGTTAGGAATAAATCGTAAGCGGCATCAGCTTGTTGACACTGGAAAATGTCTGCCCAGGCCATTGATTCCATATCTGCAGTGAAGGAGCTGAGGATGTTGATGTTGACGTCTCTGGTGACATATGTTCAAAATGCACGGCCGTGTCTGTGTCGGAAATAGACCTCCCTTCACTTAGTCTCGTAGCTTGTGGTGAAAGGGTATTTTTTTCGTATACATTGAACAAAGATTTTAAGGAAATTACCTCCTGGAATCAACAGATCATCAAATTCTAAGATATACTTCCCACTTGCACTTCTGTCGCAAATGTTGCATTTCTGAGATAAATAAATGATAAAATTACTGCATAAAGTAATGCACAAAATGACGCGGCGAGCGGTCTGTGCATAAGCGCGACAACAGAGGGCGCTGCACGCACACGTGAATGGTTATCTTGTGCACTAACTAAAGGCAATTTTTAAAGGAGAAAATGTGATTTTTCTACAGAAAAGCAACATTTGCGACAAAAGTGCAAGTGGGAAGTATATCTTAAAATTACATTATCTTTTGATTCTAGGAGGTAATTTCCTCAAAATCTTTGTTCAATGTATACGAAAAAAATGATGGCGACAGCGGCAGCACGTACTCACCCAAACACACAACCACGAACGCACCCGGGCGTACGTCGCGACACAGTGGTTGGCATGCAGCGCCCTCAAGAGTTTTAAAAAACTGCTCTTGAGGGCGCTGTTCAACAAATGCATACTGTCATGGCCGTTATCGATGCAAATTTGGGTCGCCGATCCGATAGATTTGCGTGGTAAATGACCGATAATGACACCAGTGACTACCGAATCACGTTAGGTGAATATACACCGCATTTTGGAATGACTCGGCTGTACTTTCATAGTGTTTTGGAGGAGAAATTATATATTTTTTGTCCGGGCGGCACAAAGTTTTTTCCGGGCGGCACAATGTTTTGTCCGGGCGTCAAATTTTTGTCCGGGCGCTAACGGTACCTCTGATGATTTTGTCCGGGCGGCGCGCCTGGACAAAACCGGTAGTGGAGAACACTGCATCTTAAATCTTATGAAATTCAAACTACGCTAATAGAGTTGCAAGGAAAGTGTAATTTGTGCCAATAAACATGTAATTTAAATCTTTAAATGATTTTTTAAAATTTCTATAAGGCTGCGGCAAGGTGTTTGTTAAATTAAGGTAGTTCGTGTTAAGAGACAGACTTGAGAAACTGTCAATTGTTTGGGGACATTCTGTTCTGCGTGTGTCCTATATCTCACCGTAATCAACATTCTCATGTGTCACAGGTCTACTGCTGTGCGCTCTGGGTTAGGATGTGCAGAGGAACAAGATTTATGGCGCTTGAATTTAAGACTAACCAGCAAAACATTTGTCGATCAACTTTGTGTCTCTTTATCTATCTTTACCCAAAGCCAACCTGACGATCGGCAACGTGCTGCCCATTGGCTCCATGCCAGAAGGAACCATCGTCTGCGCACTGGAAGAGAAGACGGGAGACCGCGGCAAAGTGGCACGCGCTTCGGGTAACTACGCCACCGTCATCGCGCACAATCCAGACACCAAGAAGACGCGAGTCAAGTTGCCGTCGGGTGCTAAGAAAGTTATCCCGTCTGCAAACAGGGCTATGGTCGGTGAGTCCCGAAACTGCTTGATATTACAAAAATGTGATTTTTATTTATTTATTTATTTTTTAATAATAGACTTTTACTTAGTTCACTTAGGAGAAGCACTTCGTTCATCGAAGATTTTGAAAGACTTGACAAAGATTTCTCAGGATCCGGGGAAACATACATTCTGAGATTGCCAGGTTTGACCTGGACTATTTTTGGACACCTTGTATTTAGCTTTTTATCACAGATATCTAACAGTTTATTGGTTGACGTGTCTTTGCCAGGGGTTGTTGCGGGCGGCGGTCGTATCGACAAACCGCTCCTGAAAGCCGGCCGAGCGTACCACAAGTACAAGGCAAAACGCAACTGCTGGCCTCGTGTGCGTGGAGTGGCAATGAACCCCGTGGACCATCCGCACGGTGGTGGTAACCACCAGCATATCGGGGCGCCCTCTACTGTCAGGAGGGACACATCAGCAGGTCGCAAGGTGAGCCAAACAATAATCAATTTGGGCATTTCACAAGACATAGTGCCAACAAGCGTTTGTCAGAATAATCTTTTTCTTTTTTCACAATTATGTTTTGAATCTAACAATTGAACCCAACCATATTCCCCCCCTCCCCACAGGTCGGTCTGATTGCTGCCCGCCGAACCGGCCGTCTCCGCGGAACCAAGAAAATCCCCGTAGGCGACAAGGAGTAGGCGACAAGGAGTAGGCAACGAGGAGTAGGCGAACAGCTCACAAACATCAACGAGAACAAAAATATGTAATACGCTGCTTCACCACAGGTATCCATGGGAATATAAAAACAAATGAAATCAACATGTTCGGTTTATTGGCATTGATATGAATAAAAGATATCTTCATTATGTAGAAACGTCAATGGTTGTTTGGTTTTTTATTTTAGACTGGAGCCTTTACAGCAGTAAAAATCGCCCCACTATAGACTTACTAAAGTGTGGCGTCAGTTGTCGGGGTAATTGGGTCTAAACATTCACTGGTAGTCTGAAACGTCTATTGCTACAGCACAGGGAAACAGTTCACTGGTTTTAGTGTAGACCCAGTAACCTTGGCAACACACAAAGGGTGACATGTTCACTTTAGTACCCTATCGTTGTAAAAAATTGTTGGATCGGATGTTAAAATGGTTGAATGCAATTTTGAGAGTGTATACAATTACATACGTGGCAAAAAAGATGTCCTACTGTTGATTTTGAATAACTTTATCATATTTAAACCAAAATTTCACATCATGTAAACAAGGCCTGACAAATTTCCTTGAGTGAGTTTCTTCAGCTTTGTCCGAGAGGTTGAGATTTAACGCCATATGAAAAAAAACACTTAAATTTGAGAATTTGCCACTTTCTACTTGGCATCCGCCATTGTCCTGGAAATTGTCTGTCTGAGGTACCGTTGTACTTCTTGATGAATTGCGCGAAATGATCAAGATGGTTTGCGTAACATTTGGAGTGATCCCGCCTTTCTTCAGAAGCTTTCGGCTCAGCTCAAGTCGAAAATAGCGAATGCTGAAATTGACTTTTTTTTCGTATGGCATTTAAATCTCGACCTTTGGACAAAACTGATGAAAGTCGCGTAATAAAATTTGTCAGGCCTCATTTTCATGATGTGAGATTTTGGTTTAAATCCGTTGAAAAATGACAAAGTTATTTAAGATTAGGACATGTTTTTTTGACACGTACTAAGTATAAGTACTGTAATAGTAAAAATGCCTCTGTGCTCAACTTTGAGAAGCTTGGGAAGTTTCTCTTTAACCCCTAAAAAATGCTGACACGGTCATAAAATCTTGATTTTTAAGGCATCAACAACTCACACAAGTTCATTTTTTTTTTTAAAGGAAACCGTTTATTTGTACTAAATAAATAATGATAAATGCACATATCTGGTCTAAATCTGTTTTAAAATAAATTCTATATACACAAGTACTTTTGTCACAAACATCTCTTCAGATTGTCAAAATAAATAAAACGTCACTCAGACTCATAGGCTTTAACCACTCGAAACAAACCTTAATATAACTGTATAGTACTTTAAAAAGTATATTACAATTGCGCTTTTAAGGCAATCTAAATATTAAGGATTTTAATAAAATCACAATTTGAAAAGGCCACAACACTTTTTAATTTACAATCGAAAAAATACAATATTAAAACCAGCTTACTTCGTTTTGAATGCTGAAAATGTTGACACACAAACATTACAATGCAAATGCACTTTCAAGCTTAACGTTACACGCTTCAGAATTTTTTTAAACAGTTTCGTAACCCTCAAATGTCTGTCGCCTTTGACTTGGTATTAAACTTAAATATACGCTATATATATATGCAAGTTTAGCGTTAGCGTGCGCGTCACTTTAAACCCTGGAGTCGAAGCTTCTTTTTTTCCAAAAACAACGCACTTAGGCACACACCGTCTTGTCAAGCTGCTGTTGACAGCAGTCGGGGCTCGAACTTCACGACGACATAAACGTTGCCGTCTTTTCCCGGTACTTTTGACCACAATGCCCCTGAATTTTTGGCAGTAAATACTGTTGGCTTTATATCAACTTGACTATTGCTTGGAATCTACATGTACTTACAACAACAAAAATTGCATCATTTTGGGAGACTTCAACTTACGCTAAACATTTCATCAGTCAGTAACATGTATGACCACCTCTTGTGGCAAGGCTGACTACACCAGCCTCTGTAAGAGCCACTGAGGCAGGGTGCGCCACTCTGCCTAAAGTGCCTCCCTGAGTTCCTGCACTTCTAGGGCTGTTTCGGAGAGATTCAGTGGTCAGCTTATTCCACTCAAGTTCAGTCGGACCGATTACCGTACAAAATTGGTTTTCTGAGAGCCCTTAACTGCAGGATTCTCCAAGAAAAAGAAAAGTAAATTCATCACTGTGGGAATCACTTTCGTGGACCTAGAACAGTCTCGAAAACAATTCCAAAGAAAGAAGCAAATAGCTCAAATTTCAGATTTACAGTACATAGCCTAATGGCGAAACTCTTGAGTTTAAGCGAACTCAGTAAAGAGTGCGTTAAAATGTTTACAAATTTGAACATTTTGGACTTGCATTTGTACAATATATACACGCACAAGGTAAATAAAGAGCCGAAATGTGACACCCATTGCTGTGGTGGTGGTTCTTGACATTGAACCATCCAGCTATAACATCCACATCAAAGCACAGGGAAAGAAATCAGTGATTTTCGTGTGGAGCCGTCACTTTGACAACTAACAAAATGTGACATGTTCACTTGGGCTCTCTATACAAATTATTACACGCATTAAATTCACTCCAATATTAGGGTACACGTATAAATGATTGAAGCAAACTTAAAAATTGGTATTAAAACAGATTAAATTGGTTATGGTTGAACCTCGATAATAAGAGCACTATACAAATCTTTTGTTCTTCGTTGTTTTCATTCCTGATAATACAAGATTCCTAAAATAACAAGGCAATCTCAAGTCCCCTAAGGACCTTTTAAAGGTTTAAATCACCGTTTTACTATAAAATACTAAAGTGAAAACGTCATCCTTTGTGTATTGCCAAGTTTACTGGGTCTACACTAAAACCAGTGAACTGTTTCCCTGTGCTTTAACTATGGACGATTCAGATTACCAGTGAATGTTTAGACCCAGTTACCTTGGTAACTGACGTCACACCTCGGTAGCCCTGTAATGAACATGTTTTATCATATGCAGCACGATATGTGGCAAATGGACTTCCACCCCCTACCATTGTTCCCCTATTGTGTCTCAAACATCCAAGGAATTTCTTTCAGTTTTTAGGGGGATTGGTGCGTTAACAAAAGGGAAGAGTGTGTTGAGGTATAGGGGCGTTAGGGGGGCGAGTCCCTCTGCTACATATCGTGCTGGGTATATGTTTTATAGAGCCCATACAACTCTTTATACATGTAGCTGCTTTTTATCGCAGCACAATATGTGGCAGAGGGTACTTCCCTTCCATTGTTTCCCCATTGTGCCTCAAACATCCAAGGAATTTTAAAGGAATTCCTTTCAGGTTTTAGGGTAGTTGGTGTGTTAACAAAATTGAAGAGTGTTAAGGTATAGGGGTGGCCCTTTGTCGCATATCGTACTGGATATAAATTACATTGTGATCCATCCCCCTATTTCAGCCCTTTTGGTTGTCATGCCAACTGACAACCTTTATGCTAACCCTTAATAGGTTTGACTTTCAATCCTTTTGATAATGATAACCTATTGGAAAATTTCATATTAGCACTGGCAGCCTGGTTTCAGATGCTGAGCCATTGGGTGAGGTCACAATTATATGTGTGTTACGTGTTAGTGTTACAGATCTGTTAGATTGGTTCCCGATCCCTATAGATTGGTTCGCTTATTGCGAAAATATAGGGATCGGTAAAGGGCAGCCATGACGGGCAGAATTTTGCCCGTCACGTGGTTATTAATATTTTTATTTTTTAGTAAGTGCGCAGATTTTGCATTGACATTTGTAACTTGGCCGTGCGTGTCGAACATATCCAATTATGTAAATAAAGTACATTGCCTAAAGCAAAGGGCTTGGCCAATTTTTAAATATAAAAAACACAATGCGCACGCGCAAAGACGACCAATTACAGATCAAGATGGTGCGCCTTTACCTGTCCTTATATTCTCCTGTGTGGAATATGTGGACGGGAACCAGTCTATGTTAGTGTGTGTTAAAAATCATGCGCAGAACCGCAAATTGCAGTGAGTGAGGGCGCAATTCTGTGCTACGTGTTAGTGTAACAGATCTGTTGACACGGCATCTTGGGAAATGTAAAGTCGGTATAGGGTTCTGTACGACTTCTAACACTAACACAGAATTGTGACCTCCGGTCCGTGTTACACGAGCTTAACCACTATAGTGATTGAAATTTTTAAAATCTTCACGGAGCCCCAAAAAAGTCTCAATGGGTAGAATACAAGATCCAACACATTTATAAGTTGTGTTGAAAAATGAAACTCAATTTATTGATAATCACGAAAGTTCCAAATTAATCAAAATTAACACCACCCACTTCGTTCAGATTACCTTAACAGATCTGTTAACAGATCTGTCACACTAACACGATGTGTAACATGAGGTGTTCAACTAACATGAGATGTAACACTAACACGTCTTAAACATCATGTTAACATCAAGTTAACAAGGTGTTTGTTCGGAGGTCACAATTCTGATTAAGTTAACAGATCTGTTACACTAACACTAGCACGCAACCCAGAGTTGTGACTTCGCCCTATGTACAGTGCAGAGAATTAACATGGTGTTAACAGATCTGTTAACACGGTGTTAACCTGGACGTTCAGTTAGAGCCCGAGATTAATGCCGTGTTAACAGATCTGTAACACTAACACTAAACACACACAGAATTGTGACCTCACCAATTGTATTACGTCACACGTATGAATTCTGTTCACTGGTCGCCACTGAGACACCATGTGTTAAAGGAGCGTACCAGATCACATTTTCCATTAAAATATTAGCACGTTTTGGTGGTTATTAAAGAAAATAAGTGGCGACCAGTAAACGGAATTCTTTCCCACGTCTTTTCATTTGCAAATTTCATCACAAAAGAAAGCACTGAGACCCTCGCATTCGATGACAATTTTGAAATTCCTCTATAGACACTTCGCACTGCGGCCATCTTGGAATAAAAGGCAATCACACTATGAGCAACTAACAATGGAAATTGGGGACAAACCATTGTTATTAACAATGGTGTGTGCCCAATTTCCATGGTTAGTTGCTCAAAGTGTCACATTATCAATGTCCAAACCTGCTTCCCAACATGGCCGCGGCTGCAAAGGCTCTATACAGTATCTACAACCTCGTGGCCTCTTGCTCAGCTGGTATGGTCTTGCTCAGCCGGTGTGCCTTGATTTCTTTGCTCCCACTGCCTGTTGTCCGGGTGGTGCGTGTGTTAGACGACCGGCTGGATAGATTCTGTAGGATGGTCCATCGCTTCCGAAGACCCTTCTTTATCTGCAGCTCGAATGAATCAGAAAAAATGGAATTCAACTAGGAATTGGATCTGTCAAATTGTTATGATCCACCGGTTTGTTTTCCCTGGCCGGAAGGAATTGAGAAGTTGATCATTGCTTCAAAACTTGTGTACAAAACATATGAGACAGGCTGAATAATTTTAAAGTGTTTCTTCACAAAATCTTTTTTTTTTCTCACTCCAAAATTTGAGTTTTTTTTAAATCAAATCTGCACTTACCGACGCTTGATGGGTCATTTTAAAGGAAAAAAAGTTTCTGATAAACTTCTCAACTCTTGCTCCCTTGCCGATAGACTACTAAAGTGAAAACGTCACCCTAGTGTTGCCATGGTTTTTGGGTCTACACTAAAACCAGTGAACTGTTTCCCTGCGCTATACCAATGGACGTTTCAGATTACCAGCGAATGTTTAGACCCAAAAACCATGGCAACCGACGTCACACTTTAATAGTCTATTGTGAGCCAATATAGGTTAGATATTGGGTCGCCATCTTGGATTTTTCGCGTCTAAACATAGTGTCATGTCGGTTTGGAGCAGAACAAATTTCTGTTCTGATCAAAAATTGATATTTTAAGAAAATATGTATATAAAACCCATTTGGAATCCAGGTGGAATCGCCTGATTATTTGAAGCCATGAACAAACATTTTACTCATGCTTGCAATAACGAAAGACGTTTGAAATTAACAAATAAGCGCTTAGATGTTTTAAGGCAATCGGCTTGTACTATGTATGTAAAACATTGCGTTGGGTTTTGTGTGGCGTAGCGATGTACAACCGGGAAGGAATATTGATGAAATATGGCGGTGACAGTGGGGGAAAAAGCGACCCAGAATGAAGGAACAAGATAATGTAAAAGCGTTTTTGTTGTTGTGGAACTTGGTTTTGAAGTTCTAGGCGAGGGGAAATCTTTCCATGATAGGGATAGCTTGTTATCACCAGCGGCGTCGCCAGACTTGTCAAAGTGGGGGCCCAAGGGGTGGCACAGCACGTTGGAAGGGGAGCACACAAAGCAGCTTACACATATATAGTTGTGCAAGCTTCAAGATTCATTTGGGGGCACAAGGGGGAGGGGGAACGTGCACACCCACCCCTTGGCGACGCCGCTGGTTATCACCGTGACCCTCAGCATGGTGCACCGGCGCTAAAATAAACCAATGAGCAACGTGAACGTGAGGATTTCAAATGAATGGTATGATAATGAAAACAATAGGAAATTTCTGGCCCTTCTCGATATAAAAAAAAGGTAATAATCGAGCACAATACGTGAATGAGGGGCATGTTTGATTAAGCAGCGATTTGACGGACCCGTACATGACCTGAAACGGATATAAGAAGAGGGGTGATGTATTTCTTGAAGTACCAATTTTAACACATTGTAAATGCCAACATTTTACCTTTACCACCTTTTCAAACAATGGCATGAAATGAGCCCAAGCATTGCAGTGATTTTTCAAGCATAGCCACATTGTATAAGCCACCGACATGATGTATCCCTACCTTTTTGGGTAACCCCGGCCACTTTTGGCGGGAATTTTGAGCTCATATTTTGGCGCCGTTGGTGTTTGGCGGGGAATGGGCAGAACGACTTCGCCTTGTGCTTCCGTCCCAAAGGACACGAAGCGATTTCCTTACCTTATTTGGTTTGAGGTTGAACATTTACAGAAAGAAACGGCAAAGAAATTAACAATTTTAATCAGCGTATATTAACGTGAAAGATTGTTGATTTCACGCAAAATTGCCAACATGCGATTTATGTCACTTTTTAGGAACCTTACTCGAGTCAAATTGCCACCACTGTATTTTCTATATTACCGGGAATACTACAATTGCCAAATTTCTATCGGATGGATAATTTTTCTCAGTGATTTTTGTGGATAGAAATTTCATGTTTTGCAATCTCATTTTGACTTTTTCGACCCCTTCGAATCATGCGTCTGATACCCGCCTCCAAATAACCATCCTGAGATTTCAGGGAATTTCTACTCTGCAAAGCGACGTGACAATACCCTGAGGAAATACACGCAAATCTGTGGAGCGAGCCGGCTGTTGTCTTGAGCCAACTCACGCCCGAGTAATTTTGATGTAATTTAATCAATTCGGTCATGTTATGCCGAAAAGAAACAATTTCTATACTTTCCAGAAATTCTATTGGGTTCTGTTCCTTATGACTGTCCCATTCCTACCAAACTTTCAAACGACGAACCTTATTTACTCCGCAGTTTTCCAAATTAATAACAGGGATGCATGCTGATGAATGTAATGGAACGGATTCCCCAGTATGCTTTAAATAGCAGCCAATCGCCGACGCGGACAACGGCCAGCATTACCGAGTACATGTATCACATGCGTGCACGGTGTTTACAACTACGCGCGTGACATTTGAATGCCTGCAATCGTGCTGCACAATGCACTGCAAGCGTCCTGATTGGTCCAGCCGAGGCGACAGGATTTCTGTCGCTAGTCCCACCGCCAAATGGGGCCTTTTTCAACAGGGCCATGTACGCTAGGAGTGAGGGAGTGCGTTAAAGGGGCACTGTTGCAAGAGGATGCCAAATAACAACCAGCGGCGTTTTTTTTGCAGGAACCAGACAGCATTCACGAATATAAAAATGGTGGTCGGGCTCGGCGTGGTTCCGGAAACATGCATTTTTTATCCACGAAAATCACGGGTTAAATCATCCATCCGACAGTAAGTAAGTAATTGTAGTATTCTCGATAATACCAGGAAAACATGGGTCGTAATTTTACTCAAGCAGAATCGTAATTTCTTTTAACATTCATTGATTGAGACAATGCGGACATCCGGGATTCTTAATATTACATCATCTTGTTCCAGCTTTTTTTTGCAGACTTAACGCGCCAATCTTTTTCATCGATTGCTGGGCACTCTTGGTGAAAAATAATGGATCGAACTTTCGACTGGCTGACGTCATTCCGCCTTTGTCCATTGAGTACCCCTGGTAAAAACGTCAGATGTAGTATAGATTTGCGTCTGAAAACGTAGGTTGTTTTCTTGTTGGTGTTTAAAAAATTATAGTGGTGACGATATTTGACATACTGCTTTCTGCTTATGGTAGAATACATGCAGTGTAGTATTATTTACCTCGTCGTTCAGCAGGCAGTACAGAATGAAGATAAACACTCCCTGTAACAAAGATGAAAAATACTAAATTGATCAAAAGATGAAATACATCATTTGTTGGACATATCAAAAATATCAACTGTCATTTATAAGGATATAAACAGGTTTAAAATCAAGGTTCTGAGTTTAAACCTTCACAAGCCATTTAGTTGATTCGATTTATAAGTTTGGATTTTGTATACTGTTTTTATTTATTTTGTGGTATAATGTGTACACAGCCGTGCTGATGATAGAGATGTGGGTTCGAGGCTGTGTCCGTAGGCAAGACACGTAACCTCAATTGTCTCGTCAATTGTCTCGTGGGGTGTTATGGCCGAGCGGTCTAGTGCGTCGAACTTAAGTTCCTGTGCTAGTACTAGAATGTAGGTTCGAATCCGGGCCGCGACGGGTTGTGGCACCTGTACCCTTGAGCAAGGCACTCAACCACACTTGCTCCCATTCCTGTAATTGGCGGTTCTCCGCTGTTGGATATGGTAAATAAATAAATAAATAAATAAAACCCATCTGGGGAGCTTTTTTTGGGGGTGCCGGTGGGATACCACAATCTGCATGAGTGCTGATGGGGTTGTGTGCCTTGGCCGGGCAGCGAAATATTTATTTCTGACATAGCATAGGCAGAAGATTCGGTGCCCTCTGATTGGTGCATTGTAAATGAATATTCATACTCTCTTTATAGCGCCCTCAAGGAGTTGATTAAATTAGGGAATAAATGAACGAAAATTTGAGGCTTTGGCAAGTTGCTTACTGGTCTATATAGGTAAAGCAAAGGACTATCAATCAGAAGGACCCGAGTTCAGTTCTCGCTGTGGTTACAATTATCTTTTTCAGTAACTGAGGAAATACTTTGAAACATTTCCGAACTGCAGCTTGGTTTGAAGAACGTGCATTAGTATGCGTGTGATCCACCAATCAGAAAAGATGTGTTATATCGTTAGGAAATAAAAAGAATCGCGGCCGGGCAGCCATGTACCTATAGAAGCAAAATGATTCTGGTGATTCCCTGATGGTACTTGGTAGTGATAATAATAACAACAGCACCAGGAGTATCCTGCAGAGTAGACATGTTCGCGATACAAGAATCCACTGTCATCATGAAATATAAACAAATTAATGGACCGACATACCTGTAGAGAATTTAGAATGACAAAGAGAAAGGTAAAGACTATTGTCTGTGAGTTGAAGGAGAATATCCCGATAAGCCACGTGCAGCCGAGAAGGGGTAATGTCAGGAGTATGGCACGAAGGGCTATCCTGGAAAACCAAGAAAATAGTTGTACATGTATAGTCAATTCAAAAATAAAGTGTTTGTAAAACTTATATGAAGGAATTTTAGTACATTAATTGTCCTTTCCTTATATGCAAACATGTGGTAAAAAGTGAAGCTATTTTTGTACAGCCACTAAATCATGATGAGAAATATAGTCTGATAATACAAGGTAATACAAGGAAACTTGTATTATCAGGAATTAAAACAATGAGCGAATTTGGATTAGGACCAGGGGCCAATTTCATGGCGTTGTTAAGCACAAACAAGTGTGCTTAGTACAATTTATCTGCTCAGTGTAAATTGGTTACCACTTACCAGTCAAAAATGTATGTCAAATCGTGTTCTCGGAAACAGTGCAGAATTTCAGTAAAAACACATCACATGCGAGTTTAGCTGGCAACCCATTTTTCCAAATACAGCAAATAAATTCTGTTCTGAACAAATTTTTGTGCTCAGCAGGGCCATGGAATTGGCACCTGGACTTTCCCTTGCTGTAAGCACATTGTGTGCTCTTATTATCGACGTTGTGTAGCCCTTATACAGTGTGTGACTTGTATAACGACTTTTTCTGTCATCACTTTAAGAAGGATTAATGAAATATTTCAAGAAGTGAAAAATGTGCACGTGATTTTGAAGTAAAATTTTACCTGATTCGTTCAGCCTTTTTCTTGTTCATGTTGGCCCTAAGGCTAAGGAACACTCGGATCACATTTATCAGAATGCAAAAATTTATCTGCAATTAGAACATCGAGTGAAATGGTTTAAAGGCAGTAGCCTATACATGATTGGTATCTCGACAATCAGAAATGTTCACATGCAGATTTACGCCTAACTTACACAATATAAACATGATGACCGTAGAAAACTTCCCCTGAAATGGTTTTGTCTGAAGTGCTATAGTCTTTGAGAAATGAGTAAAACAATTATTTTTCGTCCCATGAGACGAAAATTCAATTTGCCCCAAAACCATTAGCCCAAGTGCCATTTCGCCCCCAAACCACTTCGCCCGAGTGCCATTTTGCCCCAAATCACTTCGTCCAAACACTACATCGCCCGAAAATTCAATTCGCCCCAAAGCCATTTCGCCCAAGTACCATTTCGCCCCCAAACCACTTCGCCCGAGTGCCACGTCGCCCCAAAACCACTTCGTGCAAAGGCCGTGGTTCAGGGCGAAGTGGTTTTGGGGCGAAATGACTGCAAACCCTTTTTTGACTGTTTTCTCAACAGTTAGACGAAGTTCGGAGCTGGTTTTTGCTCAGGTTGGTTTTAATCATGCATATCTTCAATCACACAGGGGGATAAAACTATTTGTAACGGTTTACCAATCATGTATACTATCTTTAAAGATTATCTTGTGTTATTAAAAGAACAGAGATTGAATTGCGAATGACGTAACGAATCAAAGATGGCGAGCCCCATCAACTTTACTTTTTACCAATCAGCGGTTAGCTCACGGGGAACTTGAACGTACCAAAATAACAACCGCAGCCGGACCAACGAACGCCCATATTCCTCCATCATGAACTGTGAGCCAACATCTATGGTTAAAGAGAACACAAATAATGAAAAAGTCAAGATAAGGGAAATCATATGTGTATCAATGCATAGTTCCGACCTGTCAATCAAGCCGAACCAGCGACCAATCACAACAGAGCTAGCAGACGGCGCCCACATAGGTCAAAGTGATGCAATCATCACGCGATTTTCTGCCCATACAGTTTGTTTGTTGTATGCGCCAGTGACCGGGTGAATTTTGGTTTCAATGTCGAGCGATTCGCTATTCAAAGGTAGGAAAGCGCATTTTTATGAATATATGTCATCCCTGCATTACTAGCCCTTCGCTCAGTGTGTGCTACGGTAACTGTCGACCCTAAAACATAAATACCTTTGAGTTTTCTCCAATGAATCTGTGCTTTCCATGCCGAGTCCCGTTGCTTTGTACGTACATGTCGCCATTTTTTTGCGATGGCTTGTGAGCACATAGCAACAATATCTAAGGGGCGGGGTTAACTGGGCAATCTCGGAACTATGCATTGTTTTGGGGATTACTAAAATTAACAGATCTGAGAAAATGGCATACCTTTCCGTCGTGTCATAGAAATCAAAGGAGACTGCCATCGTTACACCAACGATAATAAGCGGGAAAGCTGTCAAAACAAAAGGTATAGTAGACCAAATTTTGTGAATCATAACAATAGATTAAGGACATGTACGTGAGCTTTTTTTCACATTTACCCCAAGTTATTACTTACCCCAGCCAAGTGTGCAGTAAGTTGGCATTCTAAGCCATCTCGTCTTAGCAGATGTTGTCTTGGACAACAGAAAAATGCCTTCATTCAGCATCCAAAAGAAAGTTGCAAGGAGGAAGAAATGAACTGAGATGCCAACGAACTTGCAGACTGCCTGTCAAAATGAAACACATGGAATTTGATACAAGTATATACAACTTTGATGTTCTGTCAAGAGTTTTTATTCGACAGAAAACTATTTAAAATATCGGATAGGTTTAGTGACATTTTTGTCAATTTGTTCCGTCTTGTTTAAAATGGACATAGTTATTCGGTGAAATTGCTCCAACACACGTTCCGGTTCTGAAAGAGAATGCACTGTACATGTGCACTTAAAAACAAACAAACAAACAAAAACAAGGATAATACATTGTGTAAAATATATTACGATGGAGTTAAAAATTCAGACGCGAAATAATATGTTACATGTCGTCTATGCATGTGTTATAATTTGACAGATTTTTGTCAAAGCACTTATAACATAAAAATAATGTAAAGTTTGTCTTGGAGAAAATAATTGCGTTTGTTGTGATCTACTTTACCATATAAAATTGGACCCTTTCTGTTATTATTGATCCAGTAGCCAAATTCTGAGCACGACACACAGAGACCTCCGAACTGGTGAAAACATGCCATTTGGAAGGTTGATTATGCACACAATCACATCCATTGAAGAAACAAGACAGAGGTATGATATTTAATACTATTTCGTCAGTTATAGCCGATAAATTTTCATGTTAGCACCAAATATTTGTAATTTCCCCCCCAAATTTACCTTATTTTGTGTGCTGTCAATGCCGAATATGAAAATGATTTGGGCGAGCATCAGTGAGCCAGCGAGGTTCATGTGAAGAAAGTTTCGGTCAGCTCTGTACATTCTGGGATGAAAATAAATAAAAGAGAATAAAACAATAATTAAAATATATACACACACACAAATATTTCAATAAGGTAGTAAATAATGTCGGCGACCCGTCTTAAACGCACTGTTTAAGACCGGTCAAGCAAAAGTTTTTTTAAACACCTGATGGTGTAAAGGTAAAACACATCACCGTAATTATTCGATGGTGAACGTGGATATGGATTTATGCGCGATAAACTGATCTTATCATTATAATGGCTATATAACTAATTAAAATGTTACCTTTGGACGATGAAGATTACCATCATTGTGGCGAGGCAAGTGATGGATAAGGCACAACCCGCCCAAGTCAAGTAGTCCAGAGATTTGGGCAAATTCTGTTCAAAGGTAAGAAAGCGCATATTTTATGAATATATGACATCCCTGTATTACTAGTCCTTTACTCAGTGTGTGCTACGATACTGTCGACCCTGAAACATAAATAGCTTTCATGCCAGTAGCATGATTGCTTTGTGCGTTGTGTGTCGCCATTTTTGCGATGGCTTGTGAGGCGTAGCAGCAACAGTAACTAAGGGGTTAATTGGGCAATCTCGGAACTATGCATTGACATGTTAAATGCTATTCTTACCCCACTGGGCCTTATCTGCATAATAACAGCAAAGCTTGTAAGATGTGTCATATGACACGTGGTGTGGGTTTCATTGGAGTTGTAGAAATGACATCCCTCAGATGACCATACCCCGGCGCCACTCCTGATAGACAAAAACAAAACGGCCGATTGGCTTCAATGGTTTTCCTAATTCCTATAATGATCATACCTCGCGTGACCGACACCATGTCTGCACAAACATCGCGCGATGCGATCTAGCGTATAATGGAGATCCATGGCTCCACACCCAACGCGCATGTGCGTAAACTTGTGGCCAATCACAGTACGCTAATGGTCGAATCGCGTGTACCACGTGACCGCGACATTGCGTTTTTCGCCTTTATTCGAGGACAGCTATACCGAAAAAAAACGTGATGCTTTCCGTATGCCAATTCCCAAAGTGAACGGACAAATTAAGGTAGCATGCAATATAGCGGAACGCATAGTAAAAAAACCCATCATTTATCATTAAATTGTTCCAGCCTTTGATATATCCGGTAAATATTTGACTTTGGGGAAAATAAAAACATATGGTTTAGATATTTTCTATGAAGGAATTAGTTCCGCAACGCATGCTTGAAATGTCAGAATATTGTGAATTCGTAAAAAGGAGAATTATTTTAATCATTCACAGGTGTTGGTTTCTGATAGATTTGTTTTTGATAATTTGCACTTTCTTAGGTTCGTTTGTCACAAAGAAAGCATCGGTATTATTCGGTTTAGATTCGATTTATTTTAATATAAATTATATTGATTTTAGAAACATTACGTTTGTGATTTTGTCATGCAATATGTTGTACTTACCCATTAATTACTTTCCAATAACGACAAGACGGCTCAACATTCGGAAATATCTGCGACAAATTTAGAGAGAGAGAATATAATTTGGGATTTTAATATATACAATATATATTTCATTGAATAATCGCATGTTCACTTGTTCGAGCTCTCATACAAATTGAATTTCATCGGTGTATTTTTTGGCTGGTACTATACACGATTGGTATCCAATGGTGTTCTTGTTTCCGTGCATTTTTAAACTTCGACATTAGGTTGGCGTATAGTGGTTCTTTCCTTTCACCTCTGGCGTCCCGGGTTCAATTCCTGGGCATGCATGTGGATTGGATTTGCAGTCCTTACTTGACCGCGTGGTTTTCCCCAGGAGATTTCACTGGGGTTTTTCCTCCCACTTCTAAAACTGCATTTCCCCTTCGTCGCCTTGAGTTAATAATAGAGTTAAAGGGCCTTAGTTGCCGAAGATAATAATAATAATGGTGGATTCTTATATAGCGCACATATCCACCCTGCAGGGTGCTCAAGGCGCTGTTACCAATATTACCGCTGCCATATCAGGGAATCACCAGAACCATTTCGCTTCAACTAGGTGGCTGCTGGCCAGGCGCTCAACCCTATCAGCAGTTAGATTGTGACATTCCCCTTAACAGCTTCCCAAATATCGCTTGGGTTGACGAGGCAACTGGGATTAAGTGCCTTGCCCAGAGACACAGACACGTCGGTCATAGTGGGGCTGGAACCCACAACCTCTGATTGGGAGTCCCGCTTCATACCACTAGACCACACGCTTTCCTAAAGATGTAATCAAATTAACAAGTCACCAACTTCAAACTGTAGTAAAATATTATTTTACTTCCAAATGGGAGAATGTGATTTGTAGTGGCTGGTCTTCTGTCAAGGTTACACTCTGGCCGTCCCAACGACGAAGCGAGATGCTACTAACTAGACTGCCGATTACAGACCGCGTGTCGTTGGTTTCCCCCTCGGTGGTTGCCGGTAACTCCTCGTGAAGGAGACTAGCCGAAGACATTGCTAAGGTGGCTGTAAAGACGGGGGGAAATGCATTTTGAAGAAAAACGAACCAATCTGAAAACTAGTTTTAAAGATAGATAATTATATGATTGAAAGACTGTTATAGAAACGGTGTTATCTCCATGTGTGGATGAGGATGTGTATGATAAAAACCAACCTGTGTATAAGTCAGCCCAGTACCTCATCTACGTTCCAAAAAAACAATAACAAAACTGTGTCCATGCTTTCAAGAAATTGTGAGAAGCCAACGTCTTATTTAGGCTGGTTCCCTGGTTATACTGCACGGAAAACAGTCATAATACCACAGTATAGTCAGGGGCCCAGTTTCGTTTACTTGAAGCCTACCTTGTAAAAAAAGTACGTATGCACACACATTTATATAAATGCATCTTTAATTATCGTTTTCTTATGTAAAAAAAATCATCTCGGGCGAAATAATTGCATTGAACAGTTGGAACCACTTCATTCTTTTGTTATTTTGAGTAAAGTTTTTTTTTCCGGTCAAATTGTTGTTTCAAATTTCGGGACATTATAAGCCCTACGAGCTTTCACACGCGTAGCGAAACGACTAGTCTTACCTCCAGCCGATTTTACGGATTCCGGAAGCGATAGAGCAAATGTATGATTCCCTATCTGCCCTCCAGGCGCCTCCCCTCCATCGCAGTCCGCACACAGTGTCAAGACTTTCAGAACTGCAATATATTTTACCAAAATACGGCATAAATTACACAGGGAAAGGTTCGTCAATAACAAACCATAACTTAAGAATTTTGATCCTATTTTGTTCAACAAAGAATTTCATGTAGAATGCAGCGTTTGGGTGCTAGTAAACTCTTGAGGGCGCTCTAGGTCAATTTTGTGACAATGATCCGTGACGCGCGCGGCCATAGTGTTAGTTCTAACATGTTCTAATTGTCTTTTTCGTGGCCTAACTTAGGCTAGCAGAAGTAAAAACAAAAAATCAGTCAAATTTACAGAAAATAATTTTGTTGCATTTAGTTTAAAACTCCTTGGAGAATGCCCCAAAAAAATCAAATTAGTTGTCAAAAGAAGGGGGGCGGGACTCGTGTCAAATTAGTGTGCAACGCTATACAGCTTTATGTATGCCCCACTTGTAAGTTGATAAATTTGTCGCGCCGTTTGACAACTTTCGATGAGCGATCTTTCAATGTAAATATTTCCGAAGAGATTTATTGTTCGGATAATGAAGTTTTCCTTTCAAATGTTTTATGTAAACCCTTTTCAAGGGCTCTATAAATACACGGGCGTGTTTCTGTCTTTGCACTTCGATCTAATTGATTGATCTCTTGGGAGCGGCCAAAGCTATAATCAATCACACCGGATGTTCTGTAATTGAATTTACGAAGTCAAAACAAAACTCGCCTTAGTGAAAAAGTCTTGAAGATCTTCTTTCTAAATTCTTTCTCAGTGTCGCAAAGACAGACAACATTCCACTCAAATGTGCCATCAGTTAGAATGAGTGGCATTCGTTACTTTTAGGACACCTTATTTTACAACTGTAAAACTGACTTTTTTTGCACTTAAGTCACTTTTATGGAAACAACCAACTCTTCTTCATTCCTGTAACCCATAGTTTTCCAACTTTTAGACGATTATTCTTTTTAAAAAAATACAATTTTGTCAGCTTCAGCATTGCTAACTCACTTGAATTTGGCCTGCTACTGTTTCATGTTGTAAAAAACACCCAACCATTAACCAATCAGAGACCGGGTATTAAACTGAAACCTTTCTCAACCAATCAAAAACGCCATCTTGAATTTGTTAAACCTTTGGCCAATGATTCCTGTTTTTACTCCACAATTTCCCTCAAAATTTAAAACTCTGCCCTCTTTTCACAAAAATAATCTTGTCATTCTGAAAAAAAGGTAACACTATAGGTAAGTGGTTTGATAAAAATGACACTTTCAATCTCTTATGGAACGGTGTCCTAAAGGTTACGATTGCCGAATGAGTAAAGAACTAAATCAAATTGGATGTTTACCACGCGTATATGAATTGCGTTCATGCGTCCGTCAAGTGTGGTTGTATGTATCAGCGATTCGTGTTTACGTTTGAAACCTTGTGGAAAACGTTAACCTTAAGAAAATAATCACACGACTTTAGAGTGCACGTGGAATTACCAATTACTGCTTCGCGATTCGGTACATGAAACTCGGCCGTGTTTGGAATCTTGTCACATGACATTCTTGAAATTGCTGTAATGACTAAGTACAAGACGAGTATTCGGAGTCGATACCATTAAAAGGGTTTGCGGGACATTAATCGATTCTCGAATATCATGAAAACAATATTTGTATCGATATCTGGAGTCGATATCACCAATAGCGTTGCGGAATATTAATCGATTCTTGAATATCATAAGACCTATATTTTGTATCGATATCTGGAGTTGATACTACCAACAGCGACCGTTAATCGATTCTCGAAAATCATAACAAGAATATCTGTTTTTACGAATGTCTAGAGTCGATACCACCAATGGCGTCGTGGTACCATTAATCGATTCTCAAATATTAAGAATATCTTTTTAATAATAGGCTATATATCTGGAGTCGATACCACCAATAACGTTGCGGGACCATTAATCGAATTTCGATTATCATAATAAGAATATCGTTTTTACCGATATCTGGAGTCGATACCACTAATGACGTTGCGGGACCATTAATCGATTTTGCCAAACTGTCAACCAAGGAATCGAGAGTCTCCACAATGGCAACGGATTGCTCCTCAGCATTCTGTATTATGCAATGAAAAAAAGTGCAAAATATCAAGAAGAACATACGGATAGGTCTACCTACACCATTTGCACATCAGGCGTGAACTCAAAATCATATAAAAAGACACCACATTGGTTAAAGGAGCTTGTTCAGACTTTTTTTCTGAAAATGGATTTCGTTCTAACCTAACTATCATATAAAATGCCTCCCCAAAATACTATCCATGGGAAGAAAACATGAAATACGCAATCTCCAATTTGGATGTGAAAGCAAAAAGGTTGGTGTAAATCACTGCACTGCTTTGTGGAACCAGATAAATTAGTTCACAAAACATCGGTGTTTTTTTTACTATATCCTCGAAAATACGCACACTAATGCACCAATCACACGCCTTCGTTTCCCAAAATAAAAATGGCGACGATTCTTCTGTTCTGTATGATTCTTACCACATTAGATGTATTCACTGGAGCTTTAGAGAACATTATAAGAGTGCCAATTGTGTTGAGAACTGCCGTGTCATTCTGTAAAGTAAAATGTGATATAAAATCGAATAAAACATATTATAAATACGTTGCGATTTATTTCGTGTACGTCGTATGTCGTACACACGAGTATATGCCACGCGCACGGGATTGTATGCCGTGTGCACGAGATTGTATGACGAGATTGTGTGCCGTGTGCACGAGATTTTTAATATCTTGAACTGTACAATTTCCTTACCGTAAATGCCATGATATAGTTGAAAACTTTTTCCCGAACTTGGGCGATTTCCCGGCCAAAAGCTGCAAAGCTTCCTTTTTGCTCCTGAAAAAAAAAAGCCGGTCAAATGTGTAAAAGCAACATACGTTTTACATTTTAGTTTGTATACAAAAACACGAACCAGGCATATTCTTTTGTGTAAGTCAGCCTCATTAAAATAGGAATAGCCTACAGCTATTTCGGCATTTTAATGGCGCCAGTTCTGACGATACAACATTTCAGGAATGACATTTTTAAAAATAATAATTACATTACTAACTTCACATATTTTCGCGAGGTATTTTCTCCAGTCAGAAATAATAATTTTATCTGAATCTACTACTCGTTAAACACGGATTAAATTATTGCAAAACGTTTTTAAAAGTTGAACATCATCATTGCATAACTAAAGAATAATGTTGATAGCCTTATAGAAATTTCAGCCGCATAGATGCCGTAATTCTCCAGAAAACCTTAAAAATCCATGCATGGTTTTTGCGTTAAATGAACGTTAACAAAATTTTTGCAAACGATTATTAAAGCACATTCAGTTGGCTATTTCTCCCAAGGTACCATTTTACACGGAAAGAAATCGTGTGGTGTTTGTTACCATTGCAATCAACACTTTTAGTCGGGTTTATCTTGTCAACTCATGAATTAAGATTTTGGATAACTCGGGGTAACTGCAAATGATATACTGAGCTCTACATTTTCAGCAAACATGACGTACCTCTACTAACGTAGTAGATTCCACGTGTATTGTACTAACTTCATCCTTAGCCGTTGTTCCTTCAAATTCGCCCGGTTCGTACGGCCGGCGACAGCTCAGGTTTTTGGTCACTGACGGAAGTCGAAAAAAAGTTTTGAAAGTGTTTAGATCAAAACAACTTGAAACTCCTTTGTAGCTATAGGCCTATACTTCAAAATTTCGGGAATATTGCGCTATATATATGTGAATGGTGTAAAACAGGAAAAAATATTTCAGATTGAACAAAAATTACAACAGTGAACATTTTTCTGTAAAACCATTTATAAGATTAGGCTACAAGAAATAAGGCAATTAATAACGTGGGACGATTTAAACGCTGTTGATTAGCCTTTTGTGTGTAAACTGCATGTACGTACCCGAACCATTGCAAGGTGTACAAGCTATGTTTTAAGTACTGAATGCGTGAGGAATTCCACAAAATCAAGAATTTAGTAATAAAAGACTGTTACAAAAATGGCGTAAGCGTGCACCACATAGCAACGAAGTTTATTCTGGCCATTTGGATACTAAGTATGTATGTGAAAGGACGTACGTCAATATACAACAGACGCTACGTGAAACACACGAATAACTAATTGCGAAAATTGATAACATTTCTTCTAATCTTTGAACCTTTAAGCTTGCAAGAGTAGCGGTTATCATCCGCTTTCTTGGCTGTGTAGAGAGAACCATTGAGGACATAAACGTAGTTATGATCGTCCGTGGTGAAGGGGTGGCCGGAAGCCCACGGCCAGCGGGTTTGGTTCTCGGTAATCGGGGTATCATCTTGCCACTTGAAGGAAGAATTGGTCTGAAGGAAAGAAAAATAGGTGAAAATGAAGTAAAACACGCCAGAAAATTAACTGTGAAAACAAGACAAATATGGACCTTATATAAAGCACCTTAAGTTGGCAGTTTCTTCCATAAAGGTACCATTTTACACGGGAAAAATAAGTGATGTGTGTTACCATTGCTATCAACAATATTTTAGTCCGGTTTTTCTTGTCAACTCATGTATTGGGCTTTAAAGTAGCGTGTTCAGATCACATTTTTGACCACCATATTTTCCCATGGGTGTTGAGATTAATATCCTTCAAAATATGATACTGATTGAGATCGCGAAATTTCGAAATGGTAATGAGTAAAAATGACAAATTGTCACATTTTCCTCTACCATTCTGAAATCATTACCATTCTGAAATCAGTATCATATTTTCAAGGATATCGTCAAAAATTCAACGATGTTTTGTAAACTAATTTAAGCAGTGCAGTGATTACAACAACTTGTTTGCTTCCACTTCGAAATCGGAGATTGCAAATTTCCTGTGTGGGAGGTATTTTATATGACTGTTAGGTTAGAACAAAATCCATTTTCTGGGGAAAAAAATCTGGACAATATCGGTTCTAAAAAAAATTCAGATTTTGTTTAGTTCTCGTACCCAATCTCTGTAGAGCCCGATCCAGACTTTTTGGTCCTTCATAAATACGCCTTTACTCTGAAGTTCCCGGATGGCATTGCCACCCAGATACGGAACGGAAAGAAGCGTGGTGTTCCATCTCCGTTCGCAGTACTCAGCCGCGTCGTTCCAGGCCCGCTCACGGATTTCGTTATTAGGACCGAAACATTGCCGCTTGAACACGACCCAGTTATGCGGACACAACACTCGCTCTGCAAATTTAAAATTGAATCGATAAGTTACAATACATGTACTTGCTATGCGAATGCAATGGTATCGATTAATTAATCCGAAGTATCGAATAATAGTATCGGTTAATTAATCCCAATGAGATCAGTCAGAATCATTATAGAATGATCTCGTAAGGTTTTTCATACGAGCGCAATCAGAAACACGTTAGTGACGTCATTACTGATGATTCGACCAATAGCAGAAACCAACGCTGCTCATTGGTTGAATAATTGATGACGTCAGAACTGCATTTCTGGTCACAACTACGAAAACACGTTGTGAACATGTTGAGAACTGGGTCATTCCATGAGGTTGGGTATAAAAAAAAAGAAGCGGTGTCCATATTGTGTTGGTACAAGTTTATTTATTTATCTGGTGAAATATTTGTTCTAGGCCTACTGAATATGGCTGGGTGTCCCAATATAATAATGTTGTTTTCACTGACCAATCTCTCACAGATAGTGAAATCTTTGTCTTACCTACGCAACATGGACACCACAGATGTTTAACACTACGAGTACATTGTGGAGGTCTGTAGTTTTGTTACAATGTGATGTAAATACTTAATTTGTACTGTATGTGTTTCTGTATGAAATGAATATACTTACTAAAGTAGCTGGGCTGCAATGTTACTCATATTTAAGATCTTGTATGTCACACATTTTGTACCCAATGTAGTGAAATGACCCACCTCATCTGTTACGAGTTATAAAATGAAATTAATTTGCATTCATTAAAGAAATATTCACACAGAAAAATGCCTGCATATTAATCGCCTAATTAATGGCGTTTTTCCCACGTAAATTATTTCTGTAGTCTCTAGTTATGCTCCAGATCGGACAACTGCATGAGTTAACACTGTCAGTAAAATTAGGCTTTTCACATTCAAACATTCGACGTGTCAGCTGCATAAGCCATTTCATGTTTAATTAGAAGTACACTTTATATAGACAGTAAAATGTATATTCGGTATGGCAAACCATGCACGGAATTATGTGGAACAAACCGTATAATGTGTGACACAGCACGACTGAATCTAATTTAAACTAGGTTTTTGTCTGGGATGGGATGAAAAATTAACACATTTTGTTAATGAATGTTAAATAATTGATACATGTGATTAGTCAATTAACTATACGAAAACGGATGTAAGTATAATTTGTCTATAATTTGACTAGGGAAAGGTGGTATTATTAGGTGGCAGGCATTTAGTCTAGACTAAAGCCACAATAATAGACCCCTTGCATCGGCAGCCATGACAGGGGGCATGTTTTCATAATTTAAATGTCACAATAGATCCACAAAGTGCCTATACTCGTGTATGACGTATGGTGACAATGTGACTGCTCCCTGTCATGGCCGCCGAGTGCAAATGTGACGGGCTCTAGGAAAATGAGTCACAAGTCGCGCTGGCTAGTATTCTTTTTGCGACCATAAAAAGAAATCTGTGGCATTTCTACGCTCATTAAAATACCTAAACACAAAATAAATTCCAGGCGTAACACATGCAGACATTCCAGGGGGAACACAGACATTCCTGGCGGTATCTGGGCACCGCCAGGAATTTCCATTGTGTTTTGGTATTTTATTGAGCGTGGATTTGCCGCGGATTTCTTTTTATGGTCGCAAAAAGAATACTAGCCAGCGCGACTTGTGACTCATTTTCCTAGAGCCCGTCACAAATGGTCTATTTAAAATAGTCAAACTCACTCCGTTAATAATGGCAGTGCTTAATTATTTTTTATGTGAATAAGTAAAAGGCAACCTATATGCAGAAAACGATTCTGTTAGTCTGATGTATAGTGCGCAATTTTCATATAATTGCTAAACTTACCTTCAATTCTGCTGGTATCTAGAACTGAGAAAATTAAACGGGCACCAATATTTTACAAGGTTATGAGAATGTTCTAATAAATTAATTAAAAATATACAGGAATGCAATAATTGATGGTGATAAATTTGTAATATAGCAGGTAACGAAGACGTTTTTGTATTTAAAGGGCCCCTTATTTGGGATTTTTATCAATGACATCTATGCTATAAAATTAATATACTCAGTTACAATCATAAAAATCCTATTTGGAGCTTGTTTTGGGGGTTAAAACTAAGGTTTTTAGTTTTTATGCTAATGAAAATATGCATATTCATGACCAAGGTCATGATGTCACAAGAGGCAAACACAGGAAAATCACATTCAACTGTGCACAAAAGATTCCACCTTTTTCTCAAATGTCCTGGAACTTTTGTAATCCATGACTGTTTGAGTTTGTTCTACATGTTTCCTGTTGTAAGCCATGATAAAACTGGGGCAGAAAACCGCAGCAATTTGCCACAAGTCGAACTTGAAGTCTTATGTTTTTTCTTAACTTTTCCCTTCTGTCTTCCTTGTGTGATGCACTCCAAACAGCGCCCTCTGTCTGTGGTTTATTGCAATGAAATCTTTAAAGTTGAAAAAGGCCACCTTTTATTGATTTTACATCCAAACAAACAATAGCATGTCTTGTTGAACAAGTAATCCATCATATGAAGCAAAGGTTAGGCAAAAAGTTGTTCAGCATGTCAGAGCCCTTTAATATCAATATTTTGGTTTTAATTTTTTTTTAAATGACCGAAAGACATGTATACGGTGCATTTTTATGGTTTACTAAACATAAATATAGATAGAATATACAGCCTTGGAACAAATTATTGGACCACCTACACAACCTGACAACAAATAAGAATTTGTTAAGGAATGTCTTATAGCAATATTTATTGCCATGTAAGCCTCCTGAGCTAATGACTATTGTCTAAGACCAAACATCAACATAAGCCCGCTTGCTGCCGAAGAGGGGTAATTTTTATTTCAAGACATAATAGGTGGGCCAATATGTTTTCCAAGTCGCATATATGGCTACATGCAACTGGGAGAGATTTTTAAAAAATGACCTTTCATATTCCGTGTAACCACGACAAAACGTTCGCACATAATATCAGCTTTAAAAATGCATTTAGGATATGTAATTCGGCTTTGCAGAGAAATCAAGAGTTTTCGGTGATTTTGACATTTAAATACTTTACTGGTAACCCAAAAACGTCCAAAAATGAATTTATTCAAGCACAATTTTGACAGCAAGCCGGCGAAAGTACAAACGATCGGAGCACAGCAACGCGCTTGGGACTTTGCATGCTGAACAAGTACAAATGCACAACGCCCCAAGGGTATTAATAAAATAATCCCTCTTCCCCTTTTAATTATTGACCGAAGCTTGGTACTGTGTCAACAGACAGCAAGTGTCCTCGCAAGGTGTTTGAGGACCGCAGAGAATTAATGTCAACGCAAATATTTCAGGTTGGTTTGTAACTTAAATTTTAAAAATGGGCGCAATGTGCGTGCAGCAAGCGGTTGTGCGTGCACCCAAACACGCAACGCGCACGCACACCGCTCCACCAATAAGATGTCCTCATTTAGTTCTAATGGCGCAAGCAGTGCGTGCGCATAGTCCATAAATTTATTAAACAACCTGTGCGCATATGCCATACATTTTTCAACCTGTTTCAAAATGCAGTAGGCCTACTGCTTTTAAATAAGGGAATGCTTCAAATTACAAACCGATAGAGCTCGTGCCAACGAATTATATTTCCGGGACAAAAACGTATGGATTACAAATGTATATTTGTATTCCATTGTCGAACTGTATATTCAATATCCATTTGGTATACGCCATTCTAGTGTAACATTAAAGGCACAGGCTCGTCAGCAGTGCGCGCCCGCCAAGTGTGTGCCACGCAATACGCAGCTCCATAGCAAAGGCATGGAGCTGCGTGTTTCGAGCACGAATTTGGCGGGCGCGCATTGCTGACGAGTCTGTGCCTTTAATGTCAATGTCTTTTTTGGAAATGAAGATACTTTCGTGAATGACTCGACCATAAATTATTGAATAATAGACGGTATCTTTGTTCCTTGAGGACATGCATGGTTGCACATATTGTGCATGCTTCCATTGTTGAACGGTTTAAGTAACAAAAGGTGCCACACGAAATGGCGGCTGTAGACTACTAAAGTGTGACGTCGTTGCCATGGTAATTGGGTCTAAACATTCGCTGGTAATCTGAAACGTCCATTGGTATAGCGCAGGGAAACAGTTCACTGGTTTTAGTGTAGATCCAAAAACCATGGCAACACACAAAGGGTGACGTTTTCACTTTAGTAGTCTATTGGATACGGTCTATAGCTAAAGTGTCGCGCGGTCGACATTAACCGTGAATTTTGCATGATAAATGAAGTACACGCAAGTCGTGGACGAGCAATTAATTTTAATGGCGTGTTTGAACGCAATGAATTTCAGACGAAATAGACAACACTGCACTGATCTGCGAATGTTTAGGTATAACTGATATTTGTTGACAACGTAAAATGAGAATTTAAAGGAAAACGATAACAGAACCTTTTTATTTTAGCATTTTGTCGTGTTTTCTTCCTCCTTGTTTGGACAAACTAAGTTCATCATAAAAAATAAAAATAATAATAAAAATTAATAATTTAAAAAAATTAATTTAAAAAATAAATGAAACTAAAAATTAATTTTAAAAACTAGCTCAATGTGTATGGCGCCTGCATGTTAAGCAGAAGGTCCGAGGTTCAAATCCCGGTGAAGCGTAGTTGTTTTTCACTGCATCCATATTTCCCAACTCCATGGACATTTGTTTCGAATTGATTCACCCAGGCGGTCCCTGGGTCATTATCCCTAAAATATATCACCTAGGCCTATTCATACTTTTAAAAAATTATAAACGGAAAAAACCACATAATTTCCCTATTACAGAAATGTCATGGATAAAACAAGGCCATTCCAAATTAGCATAGTCAATTAGTTCGTTAAAAATAATATGAAGAGGTAATTTACGAAAACAGATAAATCCTTTTCAAGATTCACCAAGATTTTCCGCAATGCCTCTCAGAAAATACCCTTGAAAATGCAACAACGAAGCATTCAATAAACACAGAAGACTCATTTTACCAAATTTATACCATCTATCTACATTTTGTTGGATATCTTTTAGAAGACACAGCAAACCAACCCTTTATAATTATGATGAAATGCCTTGCGCAATTTAACACCCCATATTGCCGCGCGACTGGATGTGTGGTTAGGTGTTATATCACGGAACAGCTGAAATGTTCGTCTAAACACCTCAACGGAATCTTGTGAACTGACCCGGCCTAAAATTGGGACTATCAGGCATCAACTATATAGAAACTGAATTTTAATTTTTATTTATGGCCGCGAAAACATGCCGACTTAACGTAAACAACACAATATGTGGTAGGCCCACACTGTAAAAAAATTATACGTATTTTCTACTGTGAAAAGTATAGGTAATTTCTATGAGAACTAGAAGTACCCGTAAATGCATTTTTTACGGGCGAATCCGTAAAAATCATTTCGTGCACGATGCATTGTAGGATTGCGCGTAACTGAAAAGATTTCCCTTATAAAGATGGTGATTTTCTAATTTTTTAAAGTTATTTTGCATTTTGTAATGAGTTTTTTTGCTTGGAAAAGATGCAAAATTTACAGTTGTTGGGTACAAGTTAACTTAAGCTGGCGACAAATGAGCGACTAACAGTAAATTTAATTTAATAGTGTGTGCCTAGACTGAGCATAAATATAAGTCGGCGAGTCGCTACAGGTGTTTAGTGTATATCGCCACAGACCTTACATGAATCAGTAGAAGTTAAAAGTACTGATAGGGGTATAATGAGAGCATCAGGAAAAGTACAGGGGAAGCACCGTAAAAAATACGGGAATAACGTAGAATTTTACGGGACAACCGTTAACAAATTACGGGATGACCGTAATTTTACGGTTTCTTTGTTGGCAACTCGTTTTTATTTTTTATTTTTTATTTTTTACAGTGTATGGTGCCTTTTAATCACCATTGAAATGAAACAACCAAGAGCCTTATCGGGATTCGAACCCGAGACATCTGACACACCAGGCAGGTGCTCTGCCAGCTGAGCTATGAGGCACAGTGGTATACTCCCTCAGGTTTTCCCCCAAGACCTCTGACACAACGGACAGATGATCTACCAGCTGAGCTATAAGGCACAGTGGTATACTCCCTCGGGTTTTCCCCAAGACCCCTGGCTCACCCATCGATATATATAGGCCTACACTGGATGGAGTATGCAATAGCAGTTGGCTATGCGAGAATTGAAGCCATGCGCCGGCTGCCATTCTACCCCACGAACAATGCTTGGCCTAGACTGCTCCCCGGTCCATGCGATCGCTTGCATTCCACTCAACACATATAGACCATGATGTAGACTAGTGAAGACAGTATGACCAGTCTAGGCAAGGCATTGTATTTGGTGGGGTACAATGGCGGACGGTGGCTTCAATTTTATACGTCGTTGCTTCATCCAGTGTATATATATTTCGATAGGCTCACCGGGCAGATGTTCTACCAGCTGAGCTATGTGTCACAGTGGTATACTCCCTCAGGTTTTCCCTACGAACCTGCGAACCCAAATAGGGCTCGTAGAGAAAATCCCAGGGAGTATACCCAATGAAGCATCTGTCCGCTGAGTCAGAGGTCTCGGGTTCGAATCCCGATAAGGCTTATATGATATTCCTCTCATTCAACTTTTACTAAGTAGTAGACTACAGTTTTGGCACAAGAAATATTTTGTTTTAAATGTTAAGAGTTGGAACGTCATCAGTACACCCATTTTTGTATACGAGTACGAAAAAAAAGAGTTTTTTTTATAAAGGTTTTTAAACTTCAAAGGTCCGAAATTATCATACCTTTCTTATAAAAACACTCGGCGTTATTAAAACACTGGCCCACAGCTTCGCTATCTCTCGATATCACGCATGTCACACTTGAGTTTTGTCCGTCCATCGGCGTAGTCTGATGCTCGCAGCCTAAATAGGCAATGTTTCTATCACCGCTGTTTGTGCCAGAAAATCCATATTTTGTGCAGTTTACCTATTTATGAGAAATATAAACTTAGAATCATCCCATTGACATTTAACAAGTTATGACACCGAAATAGACAATGCATAGTTCCGATTTTGCCCAGTTAACCCCGCCCCCTTGGACATTGTTGCTATGGCTCACACGCTATCGTCAAAAATTGCGACACGCAACGCACAAAGCAATGAGACTTTCAACGGAAAGCACAGATTCATTGAAGAAAACTCAAAGGTATTCATGTTTCAGGGTCAACAGTTATCTTAGAACACACTGAGTAAAGGGCCAGTAATACAGGGATGTCATATCATGAAATACGTGCTTTCGTACCTTTGAACAACAAAACGACCGGCCTTGAAACCAAAAATTCACCCGGATCGTCGCATACAACACTGTACAAATTATTGTATGGGGCCGGCAGAACATATCGCGTGATCATGTTGTTGTGAGCTAGTGCACTTTGACCTATGTGGGTGACATCTGCTATAGCTCTGTTGTGATTGGTCGGCGGGTTCGGTTGATTGACAGGTCGGAACTATGCATTGTTACAGACGGTGTTATCTCCATGTATGATAAAAACCAACCTGTGTATAAGTCAGCTCACAGTACCTCACCTACGTTCTGAGAAAACAAAGAAAACTGGGTCCATAGTTTCAAGAAAATGTCACCGTATAGCGAGGGGATTGGTTTTTCACATGCACATGCCTTGTACAAACTATTTTTAAAATGCGTGTGCACACGTATTTATATACGTTCATCTTTAATTATCGTAAATTTGAGCCGCTCTGTAATAAGGTAGAATAAGTCACGCAGGCATGCAAGGTCGAGTTTTCGCGACCATAAGAAGAAATCTGCGGCAGATCCACGCTCATTAAAATACAAAAACACAATGGACATTCCAGGACATTCCAGGTGGTATCTGCACAGGCACCGCCAGGAATTTCCATTGTGTTTTTGTATTTTAATGAGCATGGATCTGCCGCAGATGTTTTCTTTTGGTCGCAAAATCTCGACCTAGCTGTCTACTTCTAGCTATATATACCTTTTTGCGGAGCGGGTAACGTATGCCATTGGGGGTTCCGGAGAGGGAATGGGACCGGGAAGGGGGTGCTTCAAATCATATTGTTTCCGACTGCTCTCTAAATCCGTATAGACCGTATCGAATAGCCACCATTTCCTGGGGCAGTTTCTTTGTTTGTTGAGGACATGCATGGTTGCACTATACTTGCACCAACAATGGAAGCACAATATGTGCAAGTTGCACATATTGTGCTTCCATTGTTGAACGGTTTAAGTAACAAAAGTTGCCCCACGAAATGGCGGCTATTCGATACGGTCTATAGGAGATTATGTGCCACAACACGCACCAAACCATGCACTATATTTAATAATTCAGCAGACTTATTAAGGGCTATACTTTAAAGACACTATTTTTATGTGTGTTTTCTTCGTAAACTGGGCATGGTTCGCCGGTATTTCGACGGTTCCTTTCATCTTCCACTTATATGTTTGATGAGGGCCTGACAAATTGGCTTGATCCTGATGAGAGTATCCCCTTTTTACCGGATTAAAAGAGATGGAGAGTCGTTAGAAATTAAAATTTAAATTGATGAGATAACTCAACTGGCCGGTATATACAGATAGGATTTGGTTCGGAAAAACTCCACTTCAGAAAATATAACTTCGGGGAAACAAAAACCTTCAAACTTGTGTACTTTATCAAAAGGGACTTCGCTTTGTTAGATAAGTTGTCGAAATGACCGAAATTAATTTAGACGTGTAGATATCCCTTGCACACCACCAAACATGCGCAAACAATCACTATACCAAATGATTTATTTTCTGACTCTTTAAGTTTTAAAAATGTTTGCTAATGAAACATGCATATGTTTTTTTTATGTTTAATCAATGTTTTGGGAAACGTAGTTTTTAAAATGTTTGAAATTTATACCATTACGAAATGTCATTCACAGATGATCTTTTTGCAATAATCTATTTTGTTATTCATCGTTTTCCCTCTTAAATAACGAAAGTCACGGCTTGTTCTGACCAAGCCCTGTTCTGTCCAAGCCACATTTGACCACGCCCCATTCTGACCACGCCCATCCTAACCACACCCCTTGACCACGCCCAGTTTTTGACCACGCCCCATTATAACCACGCCCTATTCTGACCACGCCAATTTGTAACCATGCCGCTCCATGACCCCACCTACCTCATTATCAATTGCCGCAATGTCTCCACCTACGCACTGCGTTGTTCCCTTATCGCATTCAAACCAGTTGCCGCTGACCATACCACTGCAATCCCTCCGTGATGTCATACGGGTCAGCTGCTTTACCAAGTGACACGGGTAACCTTTGACCTCCATGCAGATTTGGTCCGGCCCCATGTCCGACATGATGTTCTCTATGCAACCACACAGGTCCTCACACGTCGTATTGTGCCAGATATTCGTGCTCCTAAAACCGCGGGAAATCTGAAGAAAAAAAAATTAATCACACCGTCAAATTGAGATTTGACGAGAATTTACGCTATTTCAACGAGTGTCAAGCACGGACACGACTCACCACCGTTCACTGGCGTTAGGTTGTACTTTAATCGCAAAGTTTTGTTGCATGACATTTTTGGGTCAGATATCTTGGCCGCCATCTTGGATTTTACAACATGCACTATAACGACATGTCACTGATGTATCACAAATTCGCAAGATCACTTTGCTGCCAATAAATCACAGAACATCGTCCACATGCGCTGCAGAAGCGAAGCACATGAAAATTTATTGGCAATTGGCGAGTTATACGCAGAAACAAAACTCTCAACCGTAAAATATGAACCTTTCTTTGGGAATTTATCGTACGAAACCTTGCGTATCAAATTGCCGAAAGCTATGATTGACGACTGAGCCAAACAATTATATATTGGATCTGGGACGCGGTGCTTTTTTGAGCAGAGAGAAACTGCAAAAGTCATTCATTTATAGGCCTAGAAATAGATTAAACGGCCTTCAAGTCACAAATTATTAAGATAATCGTCATTTTAATTAATTAAAATGTGTAGTAATTATACAAAGCCAAATTCCAATTAGTGGTCCGCGTTTATTTCGTATATCACGCAGCCGATCATCAGTGACCGGCGCAACAAGATTGAGTGAATAACATTAAAGGCAACGATCATTTGCAGTAACCCAAAATGTTACTTCCCGAGAATTGACCAGAAAATCCCGACAAAAAGTGTTGATATAGCAATTATTAATGGTAACAAACACCACATGATTTTTTTCCCGTGTAAAATGGTACCTTTGTGGGAGAAATTGCAAACGATTATATTACCATTCAAACAACACAAAAAGTATTACACTGCACCTATGTGGCTGAAATTTCTACAGTGCAGTTTTAATAACATCGGCTTCTAATCACGAGTAGAAATAACGCCTCATTTAACAGTTTACCAATCATGTGTTCTACCTTTAAACGAACATCGGATTAAAGCGCATAAACGAATCAGCGAGACAGCAGGAATTTCTCAAACACGTGGAAGGAATTTCTCCGCGCCAAATTACATGAAATTGGCGGGAAATTGACTCGTTAACGATCAATGTCATTCGTAGGTGAGAACTATGTTATGGAAACGCTGATGCGTTTTCAGCGATGTACTTGCATCAGCATAAATACCAAATGTATAATCTGTTCTATTCCGTGTATAGGCCGTATCGAATAGCCGCCATTTCGTGGGGCAGTTTCTTTGTTCCTTGAGGACATGCATGGTTGCACATATTGTGCTTCCATTTTTAAACGGTTTAAGTAACAAAAGCTGCCACACGAAGGCGTATTCGATACGGTCTATAGACGATGTGCCCTCTGTATATGTCACAACAAACCAAAACATGCCCTGCGCACGCATCATGTTTTACATAAATTTGGTTTGGGAACGAGGTCGCATGCCAAATCGTCTTTAAATTATACGACCGTTGGCATCATTACCAAAACAAATGTATGCAAAACTGGATGGGCGCGCATAACGACGACCATTTTTCAACAGAGGGCGCTTTAGATGAGTAATATACATAATGACGTCATGTTGTGTTTGCATGTGCGTTTCCAAGGTACTGTTTTCAATAGTGTTTGTACACAAGAATATGGAGGCCTACCAGAAAATCTGGGCTTGCCGTGGAAAATCTAGGTCATGCTTAACCCAGGCTTAAAGGTCTGAAAGGGAAAATTGTGGAGTTTGGCCGAAAAACGTCCAAGCATTTTATAAAAAGTAAAAAAAAATAAAAAAAAAAATAGCAATGCTGCTGCAGCGCAGGATCTAATCATAGTAGCGGAATAGAAAGCAATTACCGATGGGGGCTCAAGCGATAGATTACGCGAGGGTCAAGCCTATGCACCCGCTGCCTTTCGTTTATCATCCTGGGTAATCCGTGGGAATAAAAGGTTATCTTTTACTTCGTAACCGAAGCGAATCAAAACAAAATCACGTTAAGCCTTCTCATTGGTGTAGCACGAGCGTTGTGCGTGCGCGTCGCGCGTGTTGCCGATAACGTAATCCGTTTAGAAAATTGGAAAGTATTGTTGTGCTCTGTTGTTAAAATATTTTATAGTTGACAAGCAAGCTTTTGGTCCCGCTAAATATGGGTATATTAATTCTGACTTTAATTTCCATTGGGGGACGTATTAAGTCGTGAACCCCAAACACGACGAGAGGAACCAGCAACCCTCTTAACTCACACCGAAATGCAAAGGGGACGTATTAAGTCGTGAACCCCAAACACGACGAGTGAAGCTGGTAACCGACTCTTAACTTGGAGAGGCCAGATATAACCACTGCTTCACAAACCATGAAATCAGTGCAACACAGTGGCCATGGTTGGCAGTCCTTTTGGGGGGAAAGCAAGGTTTTCACAATTCGGAATTTTTAATAAACAATTGGGAATTAGTATGTTGGGAATTGGGAATTATTAATATTGTAATATCATTCACGTACATGTGTGTCCTTCCATACGGGTGCTGATGTCGGTATGTTGTATTTTTTTTGGGGGGGGGGGGGGGGGGAATGAATTTTGGAAAATTATCATAATACACTGTAAACAATTGTTCATAATTTTTACGGTCGAAAGGTGGGCAGCGAGTTGAGAGGTCTCAGTGGCTAGTTGACACTTTTGGACTAACTCGCGAAACCTGCTTGACCAGGGGCCAATTTCATAGAGCTGCTTAAGCATAAAAAAATTGCTTAAGCATGAAAAACGTTGCTTGACAAAGTGAGGTTACCAGCAAAATTTTCATGTGATTGAAACAGTCCTGTAACACTGGTCATACCACAATTGCTATCACATGAACATTTTGCTGGTAACCTTACTTTATCAAGCAAGGTTTTTCATGCTTAAGCAATTTTTCATGCTTAATCAGCTCTATGAAATTGGCCCCAGGTCTTAGTGGCTAGTTGACACTTTTGGACTAACTCGCGAAACCTGCTTGACCAGGTCTCGGTGGCTAGTTGACACTTTTGGACTAACTTGCGAAACCTGTTTGACCACATTAAATTGTAACTTTCATTGGGTTCACTGACCCCCAAAACATGGGGACAGACACCATAACCATGCAGGTTAAAAGTTGAAAAACAAAAAAGGACTGAGTTATAGCAAAAAAGTATCCTTATTTAAAATGGCGGCCATCTTGGATTTTTTTTTTATACACATTTTAGACTGGGGTACCCTAGATTTCGCATATTAATATTCATTTGATTTTTAAGGTTTTTCGCAAATTATTATTCAATTGATTTTTGAGGAGAAACAGTAATTGCCTCCATTTTGCGGGAGAAATCGTTAACGCATATCGTTTGTCTCGATTTTGGAAACAAATTGCCGCCCGAGTGCATTACTCAAAGTGGATTTAAATTGTAAATTTATGGAGGCGACGGGAAATGGCCATTAAGCCTGATGTATTGTCAGCTGTTTCAATCACCGGTGACCGGGCACATTATAGCCATTTTACCCAGCCGTGAAATGTCGCTATAGCGAACTGAATCATGTCCATCTGATTATTGGATCCGCCCATAGCATTTATTGTTACAAAACCTGTGGTTCCAAAAGGGCTCGGGAAAAATTACATTTGCTACTCTGACAACGATGCCAGAGGTAATTATAAATTCGCATGAAATTTCTTTACGAATTCCATGAACAACATAACTAAATATTAGTGTTGATAAACTGCCCGTGGAGAAATTTCAGCCACATAGATGCAGTAATATACTCCAGAAAACCTGAAAAAATCCATGCATGGATCCAAATGCAAGCGATTTTTTAAAGCAAATTCAGTTTGCAATTTTTACAGAAATGAACCATTTTACACGAGAAAAAAAAGAATGTGGTGTTTGTTACCATTGCTATCAACACTTTTAGTCGGATTTTACTCATGAAGTAAAATTTTGGGTCACTGCAAATGACGACACGTAACATTTTGAAGAGTCAATTCCTTTGAAAAACAAAAAAACAAACAAAAAACAAACAAACAGACAAATGCCGTTCAAGGGGGCTTTTCCAAAGCTCGGCTTCGTCTCCGTCTCCGTTTCCACGTGGTTTACATGGAGCCGGAGCCTTAGCCTGAGCCCAAGTCGAGATTTGGAAAAAGGCCCAGATATTTCATGTACCTCAATATTTTTTTGTTGTGACTTTCAAAAAGTATCCAACAAAAGGTAAATAAAAGGTATACAATTGGTAAAAGCAAGTCTCTTGTGCAGATTGAATGCTTCATTGTTGCATTTTGAAGGGTATTCTCTGAAAAGCATAACAGAAAATCTTGAGGCACATAAAATATCTTGAAATTGATTTATCCGTTTAACTCCTTATTTTAAAATACACATCACTTCAAAGTGTCATTCACCTAATACGTTATGTGAAAGGTTAAATCACTCCACACTAAACTAAACACTTGAAAGTGTTGTATATGACCCAACCTTTTAAAGTGTTAATAAGACACTTGATTTTTAAGTGTGTTATGTAATAAGACACTTAAAGTACATTGAATAATGTGACTTAAGTACCATTGAGCACCATTAACACGACGTTGCAGGGTTGAGGGAATTTTCTTTCGCGCCCGCGGTTGTCTTATAATGGCGCGAACATTTTCGGCAGATTTAGATGTCCGCTGTCCACTCATAGATAAGTGCTATAGATTGCGAGTGGATTTCATTTGAGAAAAACGATTGAAAATAAACTTAAAGCGCTGATGCATTATTTGCACCGACCCATGAGTTGACAAGAAAAACCCGACTAAAGGTGTTGATAGCAATGGTAACAAACACTACATGGTTTTTTTTTTCGTGTAAAATGGCACCTTTGTGTCAGTGAGAGAAATTGCCAACTGAAGGTGCTTTAAAAAATCGTTTGCAAACGACATTTTTTATTATTAATTCAACACAAAAACCATGCATGGATTTTTAAGGTTTTCTAAAGTATTACTGCATCTATGTGGCTTAAAATTCTACACATTATTCTTTAGTTATATAATGCCCTTGCTCCTGGAATTTGTTTAAAAAGATCATCAGCAAATAATATAATGGCAAATGGCCTTGAAAACCAATGTCAGATCGATTTCAATGACACCAAGAAATCATATTGGTATACCAAAAAATCGATTCCAGATTTGATGTGCACGCAATATTTTGGCGCCACACGTCATTTATTTTTAATTGGATTTAATCAACACAAAAGAGCAAAACCAATGGACGGTACTTGATAGATGTAAAAGCCAGGTCATTTAGCATTCTGTGTAATGATGGCAGGTCACTGTATAGTTAATTGAACAAATTAGTCAAATGAAGCATGTTTTAAAGGTAGAACACACGATTGGTAAACTGTTAAAAGTGGCGTTATTTCCACTCGTGATTAGAAGCCCATGTTGATAAAACTGCCCTAGCTGTAGAAATTTTAGCCACATCAATGCAGTAATACTTCTGAAAACTTGAAAAATCCATGCATGGTTTTTGTGTGGAGTTGAATGGTAAGATATTTTGAGAAAACCACCTTCAGTTGTTAATTTCTCACACAGACTACCATTTTGAACTGAAATAAATTCATGTGGTGTTTGGTACCATGGTTATTAACACTTTTAGTAAGGTTTTTCTTGTCAATCCGTGAAAAAAATAGGGTCACTGAAATTGCATCTGTATACAAAACGTGCATGTTTTGCACCCGAGGGTGGGAATTTTTGTCACCTAATATTGCCCCAGGGGTGGGGATTTTGTCACTCGAAAAGTGACAATCCCCACCTCTTAATATAGTGAGGTAGCCCGGGGGGGGGGGGGGGGGGGGGGAGGGGGGTGGGTGGGGTGGTGGTGGAGATAGGGAGACAATGCATAGTTCCGACCTGTCAATCAACCGAACCCGCCGACCAATCAAAACATAAAGCTAGCAGACAGCGCCCACATAGGTCAAAGTGCATTGCCCCACAATAACATCACGCGTGCATGCCCATACGTTGTACGCTGTGTTCCGGGTGAATTTTTTGTTTCAAGGCCAGGCGATTCGCTGTTCAAAGGTGAAAAAGCGAATTTGTATGAATATGTGACATCTCTGTATCACTGGCCTTTTACTAAATGCGTGCTACAGTAACTGTCGACCCTGAAACATGAATACATTTGAGTTTCCTCCATAAATCCTTGCTTACGGTTGAAAGTCCTATTGTTTTGTGCATGCAGTGTGTGTGTGTGTGTAGCCATCTTGACGATAGCGTGTGAGGCATAGCAACAACATCCAAGGGGGCGGGGTTAATGCATAGTTCCGACCTGTCAATCAACCGAACCCGCCGACCAATCACAACAGAGCTAGCAGATATATCCGACATAGGTCAACGTGCACTTTCTCACAACAACGTGATCACGCGATATGTTCTGCCGGCCCCATACAATTTGTACAGTGTTGTATGCGATGATCCTGGTGAATTTTTTATTTCAAGGCCGGTCGTTTCGTTGTTAAAAGGTACGAAACCACGTATGTCATAATATGACATCCCTGTATTACTGGCCCTTTGCTCAGTGTGTTCTAAGATAACTGTCGACCCTGAAACATGAATACCTTTGAGTTTTCTCCAATGAATCTGTGCTTTCCGTTCAAAGTCCCATTGCTTTGTGCGTTGCGTGTCGCCATTTTGACGATAGCGTGTGAGCCATAGCAACAATATCCACGGGGGCGGGGCTAACTAGGCAAACTCGGAACTATGCATTGGGCAATCTCGAAACTATACATTGATAGGTGCATTATCATCATTATATCACCGCTCCTTCTTTCATTTTAATTCCGAGAACCCAAAATATTAATTTCCTCTGTTTTTTCGAGGTCGTCTTTCCAATTAAGCGCGAACGTTTTGCATTTTCTCTGCGTGATCACAAGATAATGAGCCGAGTTTTCAGAGATGTGAAAGTGATCACTCTTTGAGAGACACCGCATGTCCTCCTTAAATTTCTACCAAATTTCCTGGGACGGTTTCGAAACCAGAAATTTTAGATCTTGCGAAACGAAACACCGTCATTTAATCCCGTGTTTCGCTTGGGAATACAGTCTTTATGTTCGTAATATCCGTTGAAAGATGAAAAGGAATTTGAACGTTTTTGCAAGGGCTTCATTGAAACATGGAGGAAGGAAACAAGAGGAGTAATACCCCAGTCATAATTAGCTTGCGATGGGTTTGCGACGGATTTCTATAGGCATTTTCGGCCGGGGCCCCACGGGACTCCTTGCGGCTGCCGGGTAATTTTTGGGCATCGGGCGGGCATCGAGTTATACCCCAGTCACAATTAGCTTGCGATGGGTTTGCGAGTAGTTTGCGACGGATTTCTAGGCATTTTCAGCCGGGGCCCCACGGGACTCCTTGCGGCTGCCGGGTCATTTTTGGGCATCGGGCGGGCATCGAGTTACTTTTAACTCGAAATTAAAACCTGGTGCGGCGTTTCGCATCGCAAACTGATCGCCAATAAATTGGTCGATGCCTGGCCGATGTCCGGCAGGGCATCGCACACATCGGGCGGGCTCCGGGCCAAATTGTTGACAACCCCTGCAGACAATCCATATATCGGCCAGGCGCCGCCCAGGCGTTGTCCAGGCGCCGCCCAGACGCTGCTCAGACGCCGGCCGGGCCCCGCCCGGCGTCCAGCCGACTTGGCGGAGCCCGGCCGGAAATCGGCCAGACATCGGCCGGGGTATCGCAGTGACATAGGCAGGCCATCGGACGAGTGCCTGCCGGACACCGGCCGATAAACGGGCCAAAAAATCGACCCCATTCCGTCATGGCAGCGTGCGGGGTACTTTTAATTGTGACTGTGACCGCCCTATCGCGCGATCTTTCGCCGACCTCTACACGCCGACCGATGCCTATAAATCGCACACGCCGCCCGGCCTCCGCTCAACACACTCTTCCCTTTTGTGAACGCACCAACTCCCCCTAAAAACTGAAAGGGATTCCTTTGGAATTCCTTGGATGTTTGAGACACAATGGGGGACAATGGTAGGGGTGTACCCTCGGCCCCATATCGTGCTGCATATGTATAAAAGCAGCGTGTTCAAATTTTTCCTAAAAATGGATTTCGTTCTAACATAACAATCATATAATTAAAAAATACCTCCCAAAAATACTTTCCATGGGAAGAAAACAGGAAATTTGCAATCTCCATTTTGGATGTTGAACCAAAAAGGTTGGTGTAATCACTGCACTGCTTTATGGAACTGATAAATTGGTTTACTATAAACTTCGGTGGATTTTTAAAAATATACGGATTGTGGGCGCGTAATTTCAGAATGGTGATGATAATAATATGACAAATGATATTGGGCGGATTGCAGTAAAATCGACTTAGCCACTGGTCTAAGGCCGGTCTTTTATAGCCGGCTATCCAACTTAGCCAGTCTCGGCTTAGTCGCTGGTTTAGCCCATTGCAATAAGCCAGTCTAACTAAAGTACGGCTGCGCCAGCCGAAAAAACACGCACATCTTAACGGAAAGTGACGCAGCCGGCTATCCTTGCGTGATAACAAACATACTTATGAAGCCACTTGATGACGCGTGTGTTGTGCAGTTTTTGCAGAGAAACTGACCGTGAAAATTATCAAATGAGTAATTCCCAAAATTAGGGGTCCAAAAGTGTGACATGCTTATTAAGATTTCCAAGTGTTTTTACTGATTTAAAGGCAGTATACATCATTGGTAATCTCGAAAATCAGAAATGTTCACAGATTTACGCCTAACTTACACAATATAAACATGATGACCGTAGAAAACTTCCCCTGAAATGGTTTTGTCTGAAGTGCTATAGTCTTTGAGAAATGAGTAAAACAATTAGTTTTCGTCTCATGAGACCAAAATTAAATTCGCCCCAAAACCATTTCGCCCAAGTGCCATTTCGCCCAAAACCACTTCGCCCGAGTGCCATTTCGCCCCAAATCACTTCGTCCAAACACTACATCGCCCAAATGCTACTTCGCCCCAAAACCACTTCGTGCACAGGCCGTGGTACAGGGCGAAATGGTTCAGGGCGAAGTGGTTTTGGGGCAAAATGACTGAAATGAATGACTGCTTTTTTTACTGTTTTCTCAAAAGTTAGACGAAGTACGGAGCTGGTTTTTGCTCAGGTTGGATTTAATCATGCATATCTTCAATCACACAGGGACTATTTGTAACAGTTTACCAATCATGTATACTATCTTTAAAGTGGTTTCCCAGTAGATAATAATTATTTTTATTTCAACAAATGCCACTTAAATTTAATGTTTGTGTGCAAATATGGCACCAAGGTTAATGCAAACTCATTCTACAGCCAATTTTCATTGGCGTAGGTAACCCGGGACACCAAACTCCTATTCAATACCATGGAACAAATTATAAGCTTTTATGGTCTTTTGTTTTAAATATTTTTCAGGAATCAAAAAACAAAATATTGAAAAAAATAATGCTGCAGTCCATTACTGAGAATTTGTGATCAGTAGGGGTGATTTTTGAAGCAGAGAGTGTCGTACGTAACTGGGACACCAACAATTTTTGACCCCTAATTTTGGGAATGACCCAAATACATTCTATAGCACTAAAAAGGGCTCTAATGGGCACAATGTGCGTTTTGTTCGTCTTTTCTCATACAAAATTACGAGATGTAGCGCGGTGTCCAAAAATTATAGCCTGCTCGCCGCGAGCTTAAATTTTAAGACTGGTCATATTGTCACACATGCTGTATACGGCCGTTTGACCCAACACAAAAGCTGGAGTGCATAACAAAACAAATGAGCATAGATCGATTCCAATTTTCAGCAAGCAATTGAAATTGACTAGCTTTATTTGCGCAGCTTTCCAGATGTTGAGTGCGTAAGGACTATACGTGATAAATTTGTCAATATGTTTAAGGGTCACTGGGTTTAGGCTAAACTATAACCAGTGAACTGTTTCACTCATACATATCTGCTAAATCTGCTCTGCGCTTGGCTTTGTTTTCAACAGATATTCCTCGCTTTCACATAGGCATCACACATTAAATTTGATCTATATTCACAAATTACACATAAAAAGAAAAAAAATTGATACAACTTATTAATCCATCACAGACAAAGCGAAAAATGTGCATAACCGATATCCGTTTTTATGCTACGCGTATATATGAAGGCCGATAACCATAGTCAACGCGTATGAAAACATGTGTACTTTGGTTACGCGTCACACGAAGCGCATAAAGTCATGACGTATCCGTATCCGTATCCGTGTCGGTATTCGTGACGGTGCGAAATCTCAAAAAACATTTAAAGACAGTGAAACTTGCAATCGCATATAAATCTTGAGATATTTCAATAATGCGACGCACGTAACTAACTCCAACATAATCATAAATTCTTCAAGCGCGCAACCAGGCGCCAGTTTTATGGGCAAGTATAGGCCTAATCTTTACGCCGCCACGTGCGTGCTTCATTAAAACTGACGCACGTGTTTTGTTGATTGCGTTGTTCGGATTATTTTGGTATAGTTACGATGTCTATAATCAAATCTGTTAACATCATAAATTACGAGTTAATAGACGCAAGTTTGGTTCACGGTCACAGGTCTGGTGAGTTCATAAGACGTTTCGCACCGTCACGAATACCGATACGGATACGTCATGACTTTATGCGCTTCGTGTGACGCGTAATCGAAGTACACATGTTTTCATACGCGTTGACTACGGTTATCGGCCTTCATACGTGATGGATTAATAAGTTGTATCCATTTTGTTTCTTTTTGATGTATAAAGCCCGGTTCATACTTCACGCGAAAGCAAACGCGAACGCGAATCTCACGTCAATGTGACGTCAAACATTTCGCGGCGAACATTCGCGCAAGTTGAAACTAGTTCAACTTTTTGCGAATTCGCTGCGCGAAACAATCGTTGTGACGTCAAATTCGCATTCGCGTTCGCGTTCGCATGAAGTATGAACCGGGCTTAATTCGTGAATATAGATCAAATTGAATGTGTGATGCCTATGTGAAAGCGAGGAAAATCTGTTGAAAACAAAGCCAAGCGCAGAGCAGATTTAGCAGATATGTACACGTACATTCACACAGTGCGAAACCCCGTTCAGTGTGCGCATTGGCGTGAACGGTTACCGTTAATATTCGTAACCGTAGGCCTATTCGTCGCCTTGCGAAACCTCTATAATGTTTGGAATTTACGAAAGCAAGGACATTTGTTCTATTTTACGAGGACTGTGGCCCAAAATATAATTTTATAGTTTGTGCCCGCGGTAAATTTTCGAAAATTGTTTAAGATGAAACTTTTTTGTATGACTTCCAGAATCAACAGGATATATGCTCAACTAATAAAGAATAATATTGATAAACTGCCTCGTAGAAATTTCAGCCACATCGATGCAGTAATACTTCTCGTCAGCAATGCGCGCGCGCCAAATTCGTGCGACAAAATACGCAGCTCCATGACTTTGCTACACGGAGCTGCGTATTTCGTGGCACGAATCTGCATGGCGCGCGCATTGCTGACGAGCCTGTGCCTTTAAAGCGGGCCTCCCACTGTGCGATTTTTGCCACGAATTAGCTACGATTTGGTACGATTGTGTGTAGAGTCTATAGGCAGTCTCCGATAATCGTACCATTTCGTAGAAAATTCGTGGCCAAAATCGCACAGTGGGAGGCCCGCTTAAGAAAACCTTAAAAATCCATGCATGGTTTTGCAAACGATTTCTCCCACAAAGGTACCATTTTAAACGGGAAGAAATCATGTGGTGTTTTTCTTGTCAACTCGTGAAATATAATTTTGGGTCAAAGCAAATATAGGGCTTTAAATATGGCAAGTGATATTTAAATCTCAATATTGCTGATGTACGTAGCATGTAACTTTGCTTAACCTACATCCAGCAAATGGATCTATTAACAGAATGTTAAATAGTAAAACAGATTTTGGCGATTATAGGACCATGGAGCACATACCATAAATATTGGTCGTGCAAGAGTTGCAGGGCGATAATATTTTCACACTTGGAAAGATTGAGTGAAATGTTTTGGTCTGACATTTTGTGACATTCATACAGATAACCGCGCACGCGCACGAAGTGCTGTTGTATAGGCTCATGTCATTGGTCTAGCGATGTGCGTTGCGCGTGTTTCTATTAACGCGCAACGCACTTCATATTTATATTTACGGGACGTCCTTTAGGACCGTCCTTACTTTTAAAAAAGAATGAAGTTTATCATGTTCAATAATTATTATTTTATGAAGTAAAATGCTTTTCTAATCCAGTTAGAAAAAAAAAGAGACTAAAAAACCATCTTTAATAATAATCATTTCACAAATGAAAAGTTCACCAAGGAGTTTATTTCTGTTGTGCACCTTGTGGACAAAATTTTGTCGAAAACTGGACATTATGTACAGACAAAAATACAGAATAATTTGATTTTAAAATCTGGGTCTGGAATAACATGAATTTTGCCTATGGCAGTAGAACGAGCCTCGTGTCTACTTTAGAGAATTCCATTAAGATGGGATTCCGGGGACTTTTATACCTCGTTGCCATGGTTACATGGTTACAATTGATGAATCTGGAATTCTAAATCAATTCGGCTGCAGGTGAGGTCAAATCCCAAACCCTAATTTGCCCCAAATTTGATTTAAAAACTCTCAAAACGTTCGCAGAAAACAAGTGGAGGGACGCGCACGCGGGCATGTTTTTCTTAAGAGCACTTTAAAATCTAAAGACTAGTTCTGGGCGCGTTTAGATTGAAACTGAAACTGGCTTGAGTTTGGTTTAACCAGTGCATACTCTCAAGAATTGGGCTGATGTAGCGCTCGCCTTCCACCTCTATGACCTAGGTTCGAATCCCGTCCAGGTCAGTATGTGGATTGGGTTCTCAGTCCCTGCTTGATTCTGTGTGGGTTTTCCTCACATGTTTGCGTGGCCTTAGCACTATGTTCCACCAGCTGAGCTATGAGGCACAGTGGTATACTCCCTCAGTTTTTCCTCAACATCTCTGACTCGCCGGGCAGATGCTCTACCAGCTGAGCTATGAGGCACAGTGGTATATCCCTCGGGTTTCCCCAAGACCCCTGACACACCGGGCAGATGCTTTATACCTGCTGAGCTATGAGGCACAGTGGTATACTCCCGCAGGTTTCCCCAAGACCTCTGACACACCGCGTAGATGCTGTACTAGCTGAGCTATGAGGCACAGTGGTATATTACCTCAGATTTCCCCAAGACCTCTGACACCCCGGACAGGTGCTCACCAGCTGAGCTATGAGACACAGTGGTATACTCCCTTAGGTTTTCACCAAGACCTCTGACACATCAGGCAGATGCTCTATTAGCTGATCTATGGAGGCACAATGGTTTTCCCTCAGGTTTTCCAAAGCGTGACTCGGAGTCTTTGGCGGGCTAAAATATGACTTAATCATGCAGCATCGCTCGCTCGATCTCTTTAGGGTGTATAGTGCTTCAATAATTCCGAAGATTATCAGAGACGAGCGTGTAAATTTACTCCCTAGAGATAGGGCTCTTGGCAAATTGCATCATAAACTATTCAGATGTGGAAATATCAGCATGGGGATATGAAATTTACACGCGAAAATTAATTGACACGAAACAATAAGGCCAATTAAAATTTTTCACTTTAGTACAGACACTGTCCTGTTGATGTTTGTGAAATTCCCATCGTAAAGGCCCTGTAGATGATCTGTTTTTGAGCGATTCTGCGAATAAAACCATTATAAATCAAAAGAAAAACATCAACAAACTCATCCGATGAAATTTTAGCTTTGTCAAATGTACCACGTTTAAAAAACCCATGAAAATCCATATGCGTTTTCCTGGTCTTTGCGGGGTGTTTCAAATATTCGTTCTCAGTTGATCGGTATACCATGTGGCTTGCGTCATGCACTCTGTGGCGCACATCATATACTGCGTGTGCGCGCGATCCATAAAAATGATCGCGTTGGAACACGCACACGCAGTACACAGCGCCCATGCATTTTGGACCGCGTAGATGCGAACCAAAAATAAGTAAATCGTTTTCAAACGATCTAAATAATTTCATCTTTACGGATTATTTTCTGGTAAAATTATATCATTTTGAGCGGAAACCTTTCAATGGATAGTTGCTATTAATTCAATCTTTACTTTCAGAACTTTTCCCCTGTAAACTCGTCGATTACTTTTTGGGGTCATTGCAAATGATACACTGGGCCTTTAAAGCACATTATCATTTGCAGTGATCCAACATTTTATTTCAAGAGTGCATGGGCAAGAAAAACCTGACTAAGGGCCCTCTCACTCACGGAAAAATCTCGGGCGCGAGCGACGGGAGCTTCACGAGTTGGTAAATTCGGGAAACTCGGGAAAACTCGTGGAACAACTCGGGTTAATTCGTGAATCTCGGGCACAACTCGTAGCAACTCGTATCATCTCGTAGCAACTCGTGACGAAAATTTTAACATGTTTTGGGTGTGGCACCTCGAAAAATAAAAAGGTTTTTTTTAATTGACATTTTTCTAGAAACATTAAACTTATTCGCTTTCAAATGAGACATCAAAGAAAAATATCGATCAACGTTTAGTTATCGAAAAATAACTGTTATTTCGAATTATTTGCGGTCCACCAATAATTCAACTCACGGCAATAATGTAAACTTGCCCAAGTCTGACTTCCCGTTATGTAATGCGCAGCGTACATCGCGCCCTCGTCTGTTTCCTCTGTCTCGGAAAGTCCTCAAGGAACAAAATAACTGCCCCACGAAATGGCGGCTATTCGATAGTACGGTCTATTCCAAACACGGACCTGGGCAAGTCTAGGCAAGGAGCAAAATTAGCTGTATAAAAACGGCGTTTTTTACAGGGTTGCTGATGTCTAAAATACAGAGTATGATTTTTTTTTCCCGTTAAAATAAAGTAAATGCTTTAAAAATTCGTTCGGAGAAAGAAAACAAAAATCGAATTTGCTGAGAACCACGGACAATATAACTTTAAAGTAAACCAGTCCTTCAAAAAAGAGATAATGTATCGTCATGTATGATGTATATCGACTGTCTGCCGACGAACAGATGTTTTTGCCCGCTTGACCGAGTGCACGGGAATTACGGTGACTTCACTAAGTTAATTCGGGCGTTGCATTTTTGGTGTCATATTGCAGTTTGGGGGTTACACAAATGATGTATGGAAGATTTTTATTCCCATTAATTTGCCGTATTTATACGTGAATTGCAAGGACGGCCAAACAAAATTAGGCCGCGGTTCGTGATGCAGCTGTCGTAAGGGGAATTAGAATGGGAGTGAGTCAGGGCTTTGACTTTTCAGAAACGTTGAGCCGTTGATCTTAGACGATTTGCAGTGTCCCAAAAATGTAACCAATCGCTTGACTGAAAAAACTGTCCAATACAATTATTCTACCCAAAATGATATTTTTATAAGAAAACGAAAATTAAAGATGGATTAATATAAATGCGTGTTCACACGCATTTATTACAAGGGCGCCCTCATGTTAACAAAACTGGGCCCCTGACTATGTGGCATTGTGGCTCCGTTTTCTGTGCAGTAAAGTCGGGGAACCAGCCTAAATAGGACGGGGCTTCGCACAATTTCTTGAAAGCATGGGCACGTTCTCGGAACGTATAGATGAGGTACTGAGCTGACTTATACACAGGATGGTTTTTATCATACACATCCTCAATCACACATGGAGATAATGCCGTTTGTAATCTATATTTTTAACAACATGAATTATTTCTGCTGTCGAAATTGAGCGCGATTATAGAAATATTCTGTTGCGACTAACATACGATTATCAGCTTTTTAATAATTTGCGTCTATTAATAATTTGCTTCGTGCTATAAAACAGACTAGAGAGTGTTAATTAAATACGGGGAATAATTACATTTTTGGGCAATGTATTTCTTTGCGCGCGCTTGTGTGTGTATGTGTTGCCTGTATGTTAATTATTCAATTAAAGGCACAGACTCGTCAGCAATGCGCGCGCGTCAAATTCGTGCCACGAAATACGCAGCACCATGCCTTTGCTATGGAGCTGCGTATTTCGTGGCACGAATTTGGCGCGCGCGCATTGCTCACGAGGCTGTGCCTTTAAGCAGGTTGTCCGGATTTTTCCAGAAAATATATTTCATTCCATGGGAAGAAAACAAGAAACTTGCAATCCACAATTTGGATGTGGAAACAAAAAGGTTGGTGTAATCGCTGCACTGCTTTGTATAACGGGATAAGGTTTATACAAACCATTGGTGTTTTTTTGACAATATTCTTGAAAATATACGGATTGAGAGCGCGAAATTTAAGAATGGTAATGAGAAAAATATGACAAATGATATGGTATCAAAATCTCATCACCATGAGGTAATACCTAAGTCACAATTAAAACGGAGGCCGGGCGGCGTGTGCGGTTTATAGGCATCGGTCGGCGTGTAGAGGTCGGCGAAAGATCGCGCGATTGGGCGGTCACGGTCACAATTAAAAGTGCCCCGCACGCTGCCATGACGGAATGGGGTCGATTTCTTCGCCCGTTTATCGGCCAATGTCCAGCAGGCACTCGTCCGATGTCCTGCCGATGTCCTGCCTATGCCACTGCGATACCCTGGCCGATTTCCGGACGCCGAGCGGGGCCCGGCCGGCGTCTGAGCAGCGTCTGGGCGGCGTCTGGGCGGCGCCTGGGCGGCGCCTGGGCGGCGCCTGGACGGCGCCTGGACGGCGCCTGGCCGATATATGGATTGTCTGGGTTGTCAAAAATTTGGCCCGGAGCCCGCCCGATGTGTGCGATGCCCTGCTGGACATCGCCCAGGCTTTGACCGATTTATTGGCGATCAGTTTGCGATGCGAAACGCCGCACCAGGTTTTAAGTCCGAGTTAAAAGTAACTCGATGCCCGCCCGATGCCCAAAAATGACCCGGCAGCCGCAAGGAGTCCCGTGGGGCCCCGGCCGAAAATGCCTAGAAATCCGTCGCAAACTACTCGCAAACCCATCGCAAGCCAATTGTGACTGGGGTATAAGTGGGGTATACCTAGCACGATATGTGGCAAAGGGACTCCCCCTATGCCTAACGCCCCCATAACACTGAAAAGAATTTCTTGGAAATTCCTTGGATGTTTGGGACACAATGGGGGAACAATGGTAGGGAGGATACCCTCTGCCACATATCGTGCTGCATATGAAGTTGGGGAATGGGGTGGTTCATAATGCACCTTTAATGCATACTTATTATAAATAACATGGAATACCCACGGTGAAATTGTTAACTATTTTGGTGACAATCTTGTCATCCATTTAATAAAAAATAAAATAAAAACCTTTCAATCATCTTGGTGCCAAAGTTTGTCCCGAAGCACAACGCCTTTCCGGTCCTCGGATGTTATTTTACAGATGTTTTTTTTATCAATCCCAGAATCTTCCCAACATCAAATCAAATCTTAAAACCCCTATGGCCAATTCACGTTTCAATTTGGAATGTTTACAAATTCATTTTCTCTTCTGGGATGTTTGGGGTATAGGCCTAATTTAGTTTCAAACAGAGAACATGTGTCGAAAATGCTCATTCTCCAAACAAAATATTTATCTTGCGCCGTGGGCACATACAAATTTTTCTCTGATCTTTGTTTGAGTGTCTGAAAGACAGCTAAAAGCTGTGTTCAGACGGTCACAACCCCGCGAGGGATGGTGAGTCGGTTAGGCCCGCTTCAAACGTCGCGCTTATGCCGTGTCGAATCAAATTCAACTTGGCACGACGTTGGCACGACGTTAGCACGGCAGTGGCTTCAAACGTCGAACTTAATTGCAAACTCCCAGTCGAGCTTAAATACATCCAACATGGCGGATGAGTATTGTGCACGTCGTGGACGTTGTACACGTGCGTTTTCCATCCTGTCCATTGTACGTCGCCATTTTATTATTTTGATGCACATGTTTGTTGGTTATTTCTTTACTCACATATACGCGCTGCGAGCATGCGCATTCCTAGTTGTGAACAAAATTGCGGACCAACTTCAAACTGGAATTAAATTTGACACGGCAGAAGCACGACGTTTGAAGCCGAGCCGTGCTTGTGCCCCACTAATTGAGTTAGCACGGCAGACCCCGTCGAGCTAAATTTTTCTGCCGTGCCGAATTCAAAAATGTATAAAAATGCCCCGAGTCGTGTCAACACGATCACAAACCTCCAAGTATCCTCGGCCTCGAGGGATGTTCGTTCCCTCCATCGAGGAAAAGGCCGGGTACACGGTATAGGGTAAGTGCATCCATGCACACGGCGCAAACCCCCGAGTTCTCTCTGGGGGGTTCATTGGGGGATACACGAATCCCCCAAGTTTTTTGTGGGAAAATCGTTGGGGGAAACTCAAATGAATAACAACCCCGATCGAGTGCGTCCACACGGTCACAAACGGGAACCTCGAGTTTCCCTCGAGGGAACGGCCTCCGTGTGGACATGCCAGAATGGCATGTCATTGGTTTGTGTCCACGATATGACAGTTTTAAGAGTTTCCAATAATAAGGGTGCACGGGATTTGCACTGAGCTTTTTCGCGCGTAAATTTTACGCGTGCCGCTTTGAGTAAAAGCAGCGCGAAACAAGGAATTTGAAGTGAAACGACGCACTGAAAATCACTCTTAACAACGCTTTCCGCCCAGTTGATTCTTTTTCGTGCGTCGTTTCACTCCAAAAAAATTCCCTTCATACTGCTTTTTCTCAAAGTGACTTCTTTTCCCGCTTACCTTGGTTTCGGCAAAGATGCTGCGGTGCGAAATATGGACGGCAATAAAAACACCAAACAGAAGACAGAGAAATGATGAACTTTCCTTCATTTTTGTGTAGTATTCCTCCGCGTTCACGACTTCTTAAGTAGAAAATATCGTCCAGAAACTGTCGCCATCAAATTCCATGCGAAAGGGAATTTACTGTAAACTGTGCAGAAAGATAAAGGAAATGTAGATTACTTTAAATTTCAGCAGATATCGAAAAGGCGACGATTTCACATACCAATTGAAGACAACATGCAACTTTTAGATTATTTAAAAAAACAACTTTTTGATAAACGGTTCAGTATTTTTATGCCTATGTTCTACATATTATTTTTTTAAAATAAATTTTCCTAAATTTATAAAGTATTGTTACCCCTGGTCGTAAAGCTCCATCATCACTCTGTATATACCATCTCAGGGGAGTATGCAGCCCCGGCTGCCTAGCCTATATAGGTGCACCAAAGTAAATAGGCAGAGATCCGTGCGTCAAGCTCATGAATATTTTGTATGCCCTCAAATTCTTCTTTATTAGAGAGAGTTGCGAGCTGAACGAGTGTGGTCTTGTGTAGAATGTGGCCATCGCCGTGATGTGGGGTATGATTTTTTTCTTCCAACTATAAACATTTTGGACAATGTAGCTCCTAAAAGTGGCCCTATTTTGCCCAGTAGCGTATGTGCCTTTGTTCCAAAATGGATGCTGGTCTGTTCAGAAATTTTCACTGTTGCAGGGGTAGTTTTGTTTCAAGTGGAAATTAGGGAATAAACGTGACAGATTACCCCCATAAAATTGAACAGAATTGAAAAGATGAGACTTCAATTAGTATTTTGGTTGTTGTCCTAAGAAGCTGAGAGAGTTGTGAGTATTTTTAACAGATTTTTGAAAAAGGGGCATTTAGTATTGGTTCCTATGGGAGCCCTATTTACTTGGGTGCACCCATATCAGGGGCTCAATGGCTGATCAAACACATCAACATTCACCTCTCAGGTACCCATTTACTCCTATGAGTGGAGAAAAGCAATGCGTGGCAAAGTACCTTGCTCATGGACACACATATCATGAACGGACCGGGTTTCGAACCCACAAGCTTTATAGAACTATATTCCATCACTAAAACGAACAAACCGCCATAAAGTCTCGTTTTTACCCAGTGCAATCCGCCTCTTCAATGAAAGGCATGTAAGATAAGTTTTTAGGATTAGCGGGAGAGGGTGTGGGTTCTGAGGAGGGGGGAGGGGGGGGGGGAGTTTGACGTTAGAGAATGTCAACTTAAGGTTCTGTGGACAGTACGTGCATCTGTGATAATTGTATGTATTGATGAGCACATACTGAATGCTTGTATTTTTATTTTTTGGGGGTTTTTAGTATTTTAACATAGGCCTAGAGTGCTTTGTGTTGTTTTGTTTTATGTAATTTTTTTATATTTGTGTAGTTTTATATGTATATGTATTTTTATGATTGCACATGGGAGAGCATATTTCATGTAAGAATTATTTGCATGACTAATTAAAAAATCTGAATCTGAATCTGAATCTAACCAAGGTTTTGAATACGATCCACTAGACCGCTCCGCCATATGGCACTCCAAAACGTTGGTGTATTCGGATATTGAGTGTCATAAAGATGAAGTGTATACACGAAGTTAGGGATATTGTGGGGTGTACACAAATATTGTATTGATGGTATACAATCCGATTGTTAATGATTTTGTATATGATTAGACAATTGTATCTGCATGACGGACACACCTTGTCACAGGAACAGGTGAAAACAGTCATTTGAAGAAAACAAATCAAAAATTGACAACATACCAATATTCCTAACTTATTGTGAGTAGTGTAATTTTTAAACAATTATTTTGCAATATACCTTAAGTTGAACTGAAGATCACCTGGAGAAAGTACCCACAACTCGGTCACTGCTAGCTCGGAGAATCGTTGTCAAACAGGCCTGTTCTCTGTCAAAAATCGCCAAAATATAACTCGTTGCTCGTAAGTTCATCTCAATCGAGCATTTCTGTCAAATAATGAAGCGTCTGTTGTACGATATCAAAATCCGTTGTATCGCTTATTTGAAGATTTGTCGGTTTGTCGCATCACCAGTTTGCTGTTTCTGCAGTTCAAGTCCGGAAAAGTAGACAACAGTTTGTGGTTCACAAAAAAAAACCGACAGACATTTCGAAAATATCAATATCCCGGGACAACGAGTATCATGCTCTTTCCGCGGCAACGTTTCATCGGCAACTGGCGTGTTTGCACGTTCGTTCATCCGCAACAAGCGTGCAGGCATCGTCACAGTCTGTTAATGATAACCAGACTTCACTCAAGTCTGAAATAGACAAACTGCGCCAGGGTCATCTCCAGTTTATACACGTTTAAAGATAGTATACATGATTGGTAAAATGTTACAAATAGTTATATCCCCCTGTGTAATTGAAGATATGCATGATTAAAACCAACCTGAGCAAAAACCAGCTCCGTACTTCGTCTAACTTTTGAGAAAACAGTCAAAAAAGGGTTTGCAGTCATTTCGCCCCAAAACCACTTCACCCTGAACCATTTCGCCTGTGCACTTAGTGGTTTTGGGGCGAAGTGGCATTTGGGCGATGTAGTGTTTGGACGAAGTAATTTGGGGCGAAATGGCACTCGGGCGAATTGGTTTGGGGCGAAATGGCACTTGGGCGAAATGGTTTTGGGGCGAATTGAATGTTCGTCTCATGAGACGAAAACAAATTGTTTTACTCATTTCTCAAAGACTACAGCACTCTAGACAAAACCATTTCAGGGGAAGTTTTCTACGGTCATCATGTTTATATTGTGTAAGTTAGGCGTAAATCCGTTAACATTTCTGATTTTCGAAATACATCATGTATACTGCCTTTAAACAATATATTTTAACCAATTTGACGACTGAAAAGTGAAGACTAGAGGAATGTACTTTCAATAACCACAGGCAAAAGGTTTAATAACTTACACATTTGTGTGAAACACGGTCGCTTTTTGTGAAATCTATGCATATTTTATTGCTAATGCGCATGCACCGCGCTTACCATTCTAGCAAATTAACTATTATTATGATTCTCTGCACGTACGTATACACGTATTCCGTTTTTCTGCTATCGGAAATAAAATGTTTTTGGCCAGTATACACCGGCGCATTGCATTAAAACTTGCGGGTATTATTTGCAGTCTATATTGACAGTTGTCATTATAAGGTCATGGACGTTTTTCTAAAAGTCTCCCGCCGCGAGATCTTTTGTAAAAAAGGCGATAAAACTTCCCACATTCTTGAAAAGGACAACTGCTGTGCAACGGTGGACGAAAATACATTATGACGTCACGCGTTGCTTTCATGTGCGTGTACCTTCGGGAGTCCTTGAAAGTGTTGATACCAATGGTAACAAACACCACACGGTTTTATTCCCATGGTTTGTGGGGAAAATTGCCAACTGAATGCAAGTGCTTTATGTTAAAGAGGAAGAATCCCTCTAGACGAAAATCCAGCATTTAGGCTTTTTTCGATAGTCCAAACATCCCTCTTGCCGACGTGGATTTTTATTATTTTTTAATTGTCGGTTTTAAGTGGATAAATTGCAAGCAAAAGTCGCTTTTCGAAAATGAGATTTTCGCGATTTCTGAAACGCTCATTAGGTATTCATGATATGCGCGTGACCCCGTGACGCAATCCTGAGATAGAAAAGTCAACACGATTGTTAGCTCCATACGGACACGCAAAAAACTTGAAAAACCGTCTCTGTTAGATGGTGTTTTTTGAAGAATTGTTTTGGTCCAAAAAGCCAGAGATATGCCCAGTAGTTGCGTGTTGTATGTTTTACCAGACATCATGAAAAAAAGAGCAGAAGCTAAGATCCTTTTTTATTACGAAGAGAGAGAAAAACGAGTCGCTCAATCTAACTTGTACCACCCGATGTGCATATATACCGTGTGCCAATTTCAAACACGTGGGAACTACGGCGCGGCCCGCAGGCACCATTCCCACTGCTGTACACGGACCGCTGTTCGTTCCGTGACAAACACCGGTCGCAATGCACCAGTGTTTCCTTCAAAAGACACGACTTCATTGTGAGCCACAATTTTACGATTTTTTTTCACAAAAAAGGTAATAGTAGTATATTGTCGTTTTACATCAGGTGTTTTCACGTTTGTATTTTGAATTATAAGGACAGGACAGAACATACACTTCGTATATTTTCCATTCAATACTGCACAAGCCGTTTTGTGTGTTTCTCAGGATGACGTATTTTTTTATCATTCATTTTCCATAATACCACGAGGTCCCACAATTTACCCACACATAAATCAAATAGACTTGCTGCAAATTAAAGCAAAGACGGGCCGTTTAATTAGTGAATTTCGCCGCGGCGTGAAATTAAAAATATCCCGGACTACAACGAATCAAGCGTGCGTTACTTATTACGGTCCCGCTAATTCATATGGCTTTTAGCGGCCGTCATCTGGGGAATTTTTCTGGGGATTTGCATTAAGGCAATTTGCAGAGATATTCATCTCGTTGGGTTAAAAGCCTCTGAAGGGAGGCCAAAATCGATCATGTCTGCGGTTGTGATTTCTCTTGAGAGGTTTTTGGGTCCGAACTAATTGCAATTAGTCAGTAACTGAAGACCATTTTAATTGACTTTGTAACCTCATAAAACAAGTTTCGTTTGTTCCAGGCCACTAATGGTTACCATCTTCATAGATTTGAATTTGAGTGAGTGGATAGTGCGTCGCCAGTGCCCTTAGGCAAGGCACTTTACCATCATACACGCTTATTCCTCTATACCAGCTGGACTATGCGGCACAGCGGTATATATACTATACCTCAGGTTTTCCCCCCAAGTCCTCTGACACACCGGGCTGATGCTTTACCAGCTAAGCTATGAGGCACAGTGGTATACTCCCTCGGGTTTTCCCCAAGACCTCTGACACACTGGGCAGATGTTCTACCAGCTGAGCTATGAGGCACAGCGGTATACTCCCTCAGGTTTTCCCCAAGACCTCTGACACGCCAGGCAGATGCTCTACCAGCTGAGCTATGAGACACAGTGGTATACTCCCTCGGGTTTTTCCCCAAATCCTCAAACACACCAGACTGATGGTCTATACCAGCTGAGCTATAAGACACAGTAGCACACTCCCTTAAGATTTCCCCCAAGACCTCTGAAACACCGGTCAGATGCTTTACCAGCTGAGCTATGAGACAGTGGTATACTTCTTCGGGTTTTACCCAATACCTCTGACACACTGGGCAAATGCTCTACCAGCTGAGCTATGAGGCACAGTGGTATACTCCCTCGGGTTTTCTCCAAGACCTCAGACACACCGGACTGGTGGTCTACCAGCTGAGCTATAAGGCACAGTGGCACACTCCCTTAGGATTTCCCCCAAGACCTCTGACACACTGGGCAGATGCTCTACCAGCTGAGCTATGAGACACAGTGGTATACTCCCTCAGGTTTCCCCCAAATCCTTAGAAACACCGGACTGATGGTCTACCAGCTGAGCTATAAGGCACAATTGTATACTCCTTCAGGTTTTCCCCCAAGTCCTCAGACCGTGGAGGAAGGAAATGAGATGTTCAGACAGTTATGTTTAGTTGTCCGTCGTTCCCTGTGTTTTGAATAGCGGTGTTGATGCATGTCGACAGATCTAAGTCTGGCCCCACAGTATGCAAAACACGTCGTTAATGGCTAAGTGTTGACAGGGCCTAATTGCGAATATTCATCGCATCTAGCAAATGGCGCACCCACACACAGGGACGTTTGACACAAATTGTGTAAAATTATACATAATTTAAAAGTACATATTTATCTCATATATTCAGTAAAATGTAACGCAAAACGTGTTTTGGAAAATAAAATGTACATGTTTGGTAAACGATAACGTCACTACTAAGTATATATGTAAGCCTATAGCTATTTTACAGAACCGCTATATATTAACACGAATCGTTGTTTTTACTGTTTGGTATTAGGGCTGTGTTTTGTACACAACTACTGTAGTATCAAATGTCGACACACTACACAATTTGATGTAAACGGTTATCTGAATAATAGAGTAAAATTGTCAAGATTATAACCTTCTTCGACACACCCAATTTTAATTTAGCAATCGGGATTATTCATCCATAATTATGGAAATTTGATGTTTAGCTGAGGGTTTTTAATTTCCCACCCCAGCGGGACCAGCTGAAATAACAGCCGATAAATTGCAGCAATTTATGGCGTCCCTGCTGGGTTTCGCACGGTCAGAGCTCGTCAAAAAACACATTGAAGCCGCATAACACACATTCTTTCAACAGACAGTTCGTGTCAAAAAAATATATCCATGAAATGTTTATTACAAGACATTGTATTTACTACCAGAAGAGAAACTTGCACCGGAACACCTATACATTTTTCCGGCAAATAAAATGATGACACTCCATTGCTATGACGTAAATGTATAGGCCTATTATTCTATTCACACGTAGCCTTTTCGCGCGTAAATTTGTCGCCCGTCGCTTTCTAGCTCAAGCGATTTTTAAAGGCAGTATATATAGTACATGATTGGTATCTCGAAAATCAGAAATGTTCACAGATTTACGCCTAACTTACACAAAATAAACATGATGACCGTAATAAACTTTGTCTAAAGTGCTATAGTCTTTGAGAAAAAACTATGAATGCTAGGATAGGGCGACAATTTGTGTGTAAAAAAGCTATATTAGGGCGACATTTTGGTGTCGCCCTAATATATATATTTTTTTTAAGCATTTTTTTTTGGCCAAAAGCCTTTTTTTTAAGGTCGAAAACCATTTTTATTAGGACTAGAGCTGTTTCTCTTTGGTCTGGAACCATTTTTTGAAGCTTTGGGTAAAAAAATAAGGTGTCATTTTGAGTGACTCTTGCCGAAATTTCGGTGGTTCCCAGGGAGAGTCTTCCCGAAATGTCGCCCTATTGCGGCATTCAGAGTTCTTACAATGAGTAAAACAATTATTTTTCGTCTCATGAGACGAAAATTCAATTTGCCCCAAAACCATTTCGCCCAAGTACCATTTCGCCCCCGAACCACTTCGCCCAAGTTCCATTTCGCCCCAAATCACTTCGTCCAAACACTACATCGCCCAAATGCTACTTCGCTCCAAAATCACTTCGTGAAAAATCACTTTTTGCTCAAGTTGGTTTTAATCATGCATATCTTCAATCACAAAGGGGAATAAAACTATTTGTAACAGTTTACCAATCATAGGCTATACTATATTTAAAGGAATTATGAGGCACTGAGAATCACAGAATACTTGGACGGAACGTAAGTATTTTTGTGATTCTGTGATTGTCCATCCTCTTGTAACAGTGCCTCTTTAACGCATTCCCCACTCGTGCGTCCCGAGGCCTTGTTAAAATCCGCACCATTTCGCTGTGGAAGCAGCGACAGACATCTTGTCGCCGCCCTGGGCCAATCAGGACGCTTGGCAGAACATTGCGAGCGTTCAAATACACGCGTGCAGATTGTAAACACAGTACATACAATGTAATATTTGGTAGCGATGGCCGTTTCCGCGTCTGCGATTGGCTGCTATTTAAAGCATACAGGGGAATCCATTCACGTGTGTCACCACCATGCATCCCTGTTATTAATTTGAAAAACTGCGGAGTAAATAAGAACGTCGCCGGAAATTTCGGTAGGAAGGGACAGTCACAAAGAACATGTAACAGAAGCCAATACAATTTCTGCAAAAGCATAGAAATTGTTTATTTTCAGATTTCCTCAGGGGATTGCTACGGCGTTTAGCAGAGTGGAGATATCCTGAGATCTCAGGATGGTGATTTTCAGGGTGTCCTTTCATTTTAAATTCCTTTCACACCGCTTTTTCTCAAAGCGACGCGCGTTAAATTTACCCGCGAAAAGACTCGGTGAATCCAGCCTTAGGCCTATATAATAAAACGCATTACAAAAATGTAGCAAAAATATTAAGTTTATACTGTTTAACAGCTTTTTAAAACGACATTCTAAAGTTAACCGCAAGTACAGTGGGACGGTTAATGAAACACGTTTTTGGTTTTAAAATATTAACTGGTTCTATACGATCATTTATTTTAACTATTTATTTCTGGACAGAAAGATTATAGGCCTACTCCAACAACTAGAGTACAAAATTTGCATAATTTAAAATGGTAAACTTTGACGATTGCCGCGTTTCAAGTCGTCTCATGGGTTTTGTCATATCTTAACTTGGCATGGATTACTCGGATCGGATCATAATCCGTATCCGGACCCTAGAAGGGCTTTCTCTGCTATTGAAGAACCCTCCCGGTGCCTCATCCGGAATATTTGCGGCTCGTGCACGGCACTCAATCCGGACGTCTACGTCTAGGGTGTTAATATCGGCTTGGAGGGCGACTACGGGCCGGATGTAGCGAGCCTGCTGGGATAGGTCTGTGCCGGTTACATAAGGGTAGTGACCGAAAGAGATGCCTTGTTTGGGGTAGATTTGGAGAGAATCCACGTATTTCTGGTCATCAGGATTCTGTTGGGGGAAAATATTTTACATTTTAAAGGCCCATGATATAATGAATTTGCAGATGAAATTACTTTTTTTTTACGAATTCCAGGAACAACAGCATAAGTAAAGAATAATGTTGATAAACTGCCTTGTAGAAATTGTAGCAACATAGATGCAGTAATACTTTTTTTTTAAACTTAAAAATCCATGCATTTTTTTTGTGGTAGAAAAGATCGCGTTCAGTTGGCAATTTCTCACACAAAAGTACCGATTTTCGCGGGAAAAAAATCATGTGGTGTTTGTTACCATTGCTATTTATTTATTTTTATTTAATGTGTTTAATGAACTTCAATTTGCAGCCCGTGGGCTGAATTGCATGAAGCTTACAAGTGTCTTCCACCTAAACATCGAGATGCATCGATGGGTGGTGCCATTGGCAGCCGACAGCCAGAGGCACCAGGGAATCCCCTTACTCTTCACAAAAGAGTGCTCTGGGATCTTTAAAGTGCGTTACCTAACACACTGGACCAACAGCTTTACACCCCTTCCGAAGGATGGAGCAAGTGTGTTTAAGTGCCTTGTTCAACGGCACAGGTACCACGGCCGGGTATCGAACCTGCAACCCCAAGTTTTCACCCGGGTGTTGCGGGTGAGTGACCCAAAACACTCGGCCACGGTGCCCCCTTTTAGTCGGGTTTTCTGATCTTGTCAACTCATGAAGTAAAATTGTGGGTCACTGCAAATGATGCAGTAGGGTTTTAATGGATAGCTCGGAAACAAACATTTCATTTATTTTCCAAATTAAGAGAACTCAACAAATTACCGTGTCACAGGTGAAGAAAACCCGGTTGGTAAATTCCTCCGATTTGTTGAATAACGACTTGAGTTGACTCGCATTGTAACCCTCTGGAACCCAGCCCCAAACCTGCCAAAAGAATTAATCAAAACTGTTTACACACCTCAATTTCGTAAAAGTAACAATTTTCGTCCCAATTTTACAAAGACATTAAGCCACAAAGCATTATACGTTTCTGCCTGCCATTGTGCGCAAAACAACTTATCAAAACAAAACCGTATTATGCCCGGCAAAATACGGTTTTGTAACCCCAAAATGTCCCACAACTCTATACATGTAACTTTTTATTTCTTGACAACTTTTACAACGCTTGGTGGCAGCAAACAAACCAGTCCTTGTCAAGCCGCTTGGTGGCAGCAAACAAACCAGTCCTTGTCAAGCCGCTTGGTGGCAGCAAACAAACCAGTCCTTGTCAAGCCGCTTGGTGGCAGCAAACAAACCAGTCATTGTCAAGCCGCTTGGTGGCAGCAAAGAAACCAGTCATTGTCAAGCCGCTTGGTGGCAGCAAAGAAACCAGTCTTTGTCAAGCCGCTTGGTGGCAGCAAATAAACCAGTCTTTGTCAAGATGCTTGGTGCCAGCCATGGAGTTGTACGGCTTATACAACTCTATGGTGCCAGCAAACAAACCAGTCCTTGTCAAGACGCTTGGTGGCAGCAAATAAACCAGTCTTTGTCAAGCCGCTTGGTGGCAGCAAACAAACCAGTCGCCTTGTCAAGACGCTTGGTGGCAGCAAACAAACCAGTCTTTGTCAAGACGCTTGGTGGCAGCAAACATACCAGTCCTTGTCAAGACGCTTGGTGGCAGCAAACAAACCAGTCCTTTTCCATTGTCTGCGTCATATTGAACATGCGCACTTTAGTATAATAAAGCCAGAAGCCCATTTGAGCCTCTTTCTCACCTTATTCAAAGCGAGGTACAAACATGGCGTCGTTGTGTCGTAACCCGAATTGTTTGCGCAGGGTCCAAGTTGTGAAAGCTCGTACTGGCAGAAGCGCTGTTTGGGCGGGTCGCCAATCGGCGTATTCGCGGTGTCTGAGCAGTTCTCGTAGTCGGATTGGTCCCTTGAAAGCACTAAAACGACCATAATTTTTTTATGGTTGATTAATACAAACAAATTCGAAGTTTATATAGACCGTATCGAATAGCCGCTATTTCTTGGGGCAGTTTCTTTGTTCCTTGAGGACATGCATGGTTGCACATAGTGCGCTTCCATTGTTGAACGGCTTAAGTAACAAAAGGTGTCTCACAAAATGGCGGCAATTCGATACGGTCTATTGCTAAATTGTGTTGGGAAAATTTTGGTGATAATTTATGATTCTCTGTATTTTGTGTGTGTTTCGTTAAACTTCTTTAACTGGACCATAGCCGTGTTCAGACGGTCACAACCCCTCGAGGGCTTCTAAGTCTTGGAGTGTCAGCTATAAAAAATAAAAAAAGTATAATCGCCTTCCCCTTGAGTCGTGTCCACACGATCACAAACCTCCAAATCTTCCTCGAGGGATGTTCGTTTCCCCTCGATGGAAAGGCCGGGTACAAGGTATAATGTATTTCCTCGAGGGGAAATCTGTCCACAAGGCGTAACACCCCGAGTTCTCTTGGAGGTTCGTCGGGGGATTCACGAATCCTCCAAAGAAACTTGCATGGATATTCACTAGAGGGATACCCTCCCCCAAGTGCGTCCACACGGTCTGAAACCTCCAAGTTTCCCTCGAGGGAACGGCCTCTGTACCTAGTAAAATGTAGTACTAGCCATGGCTAGCTAAATGCAATTATTTACCATCAAAGACGTTTTTTTTTATTTCTGTTTCAAAACGTGTCCTGTCCTCGTCGCCATCTTCCATTCCATATTCGATGCGTCTTTGTTTATTCGGAAAAGGGACAAGGCTAACACCTAAAACGAAACAAATAAAAACAATAAAATGACTAATTGATGTGTTTTTCTTTTCTTTTTCAGCAAACATTGGTTTCAAAATACTTTCCTGTTACCAATTTCATGTCAACAAAATACTGCTTAGCGAATTTTTGAGCAAAGCAAATATTGGTACCACTCAAAATCAATACAAAAGATGTGAGATTTTAGATGGTAACCTCTTTTTACTAGTTTTTACTAATTTTTCTCTGCTAAGCAGTTTGGGGAATAAACAGCTCTATGAATTATTAAGACGTGATCTGAAACTTAGCACAAAAGCTTGATTCGATAGGGGGCGCTGTTCAATGCAATCGAAGCTCCACATTCACATGGCATTACCGCACCCCTATTTTATAAAATCCCATATTTTATATAATATACCAAAAATGTCATATTTTTATCAGTATACCATTTTGAAATTTCGTACTCTCAATTCGTATAAAGATTAATATCAGGGATATCGTAAAAAACAACAACACCGAAGCTTAGGTGGGAGGTCAAAATAGAAACAGTCTGTATACCGGTAAACGATTCGAGTTAATCTCTCTCCAAATCGTTTCTCTGTTGACAGAAAACCGTGTGCCGGTTTGAAGGGAACCGTTTTCAACTTGCTGGGTTGGTCGATGATTGACAGATTTACAACTAGCCGCCTACACGAAGGGAACAAAGGGCTGCTACTGGCAAACGACTTTAAAGGGAGCCGCCCGACCCTCCGGCCGGCCGCACCCCGGGGCATGAATGGGTTGTGGTTAGACACCCTTGTCCGGGCGGTCACGTGATAAACAGTGGCAGAGAGTCAGCCAGGAGTAGTCACACAATGGCCCGTAATCCGATAAGCTCTCTATTGTTTAGCGAACGTGGGCCGGGTTGAACATTGCCAATTATCCATCGTGTGGCCAGACAAGTTGAATCGTTTGCTTGTTCACTGAAAACCGTGCAACGGTGTATCGTTTATGTACCGTTTCCCAGTATACAGACCGTTTCTATTTTGACCTCGCGCCTTAGTAAACTAATTTATTCGGTTTATACCTAAAGCAGTGCAGCAATACGCCAACCTTTTTGCTAATTCTACTCGTCAAAATTCGAGATTGTAAAGTTTTTTGGAAGGTATTTGATATGATTGTTAGGTTAGAGCAAAATCCATTTTCTGCATGTGGGGAAAAATCTAAACAACTCCTGTAAGTTAAGAGAACTACTTTCTTACCAGGCGGATCGATCAGTGAATTGTACGTCGGTCTGTCCAGTGATACCGTTTGATAAAAGATGCCGAACAGTGCAAACCAGAACCCCGTCAAGCATGCGTAGAAAACCAAGTAGAACAGTAAAATTTTTGCTGCATGTGAAAAGAAAGAAAAACCTTTCGAATGCTCACATTTGGAAACCGAATATCAGAAAATGAACGGTAAAAAGTCTTGTTCAATGTAAACAGTTTGAGAAAAAAAGGTTGAATCTTTTGTGCACAGTTGAATGTGATTTTTCTGTGTTTGCCTCTTGTGACATCATGACCTTGGTCATGAATATGCATACCATTAGCATACAAACTAAAAACCTTTGTTTTAACCCCAAAACAAGCTCCAAATAGGATTTTTATGACTGAGTAGATTTCATTGATAAAAATTCCAAATCATGGGCCCTTTAAATATAAGGCACATCCTTTGCAGATTAAACATTTTGACAATTCCAAAGAATAATTATAAAGAATAATGTTGACAAAACTGCTTGCAGAAATGTCCGCCAAATACATGCATTAATACTTTAGAAAACTTGTATGGTTTTGTGTTTAATTATTTTTTTAAAGCACATTTAGTACAATTGTACACGGGAAAAATCGTGGTGTTTGTTACCATTGCTATCAACACTTTTAGTCGGGTTTTTCTTGTCAACTCGTGAAGTAAAATTTGGGGTCACCGCAAATGATGTATTGGGTTTTAAAATTGTGGGTGAAATGTTTCAGGAAGGTTACTATCGTCAATCGGAAAAAAATAATTTGCTTACCCCAACTCGTTCCATTTCGCCCCATAACCTCTCCCTTGTCTTTGTTCCACATGAACTTCCTGAATTTTTTCCAACCCTCCGCGAACTCAGCAGCGAAAACTCTCGCTCGCTGGCTAAGACGACCGGCCCAGGACGGTTGATCCTCATCAGCGAACACATCACCATCATCACCGGGACTTGAGGCGTTTTCGCCCGGTTGGGAGGATGGACCGGCACGCTCGGATAAAATCATGGTCGGAGTCGAACACTTAGCTTGCTTTTAGTCCAGTGTGACGAGTAAGAGAACTTCGCCTAGATATACCAGGAAGTTAACTGGAAAAAAAACCAGTTCGATCAAACCTGTGATTTTTATCTGGCTTTTCCTGTTCTGCCTTTCCTGTTTGATTTTCAGTTGCAATTCATCTTAAAGGGACTTTTCAGTCGTTTATGTTTTGCATCACATACACTTTCTGTTCTAATAAGCGTCAATGACCTTGAACTGTATGATATTGCTCTTTTCGTTTGACCTTTTCGTTGCATTATTTTTGGGGTAGTTTTCTTTTAATGTTTTTTTAGTAAGCCCCTGACCAATTTCATAAAGCTGTTTAGCAGGGAAAAATACAAAATATTTTTGCTTATAAAAAATGGGTTGACAGTCAAAATTGTGTGTCAACTTGTTTTCTTAGCAATAATAGCAGAACACCAGTTAATTGTAATACAAATCACGTTTTCATAAAGCAAACAAATTTTGGATTAAGCAATTTTTTTCTGCTAAAGTGCTGATTACAGCTTTATGAAAAATTGCCTCAAAATCGAGCAGACGATCCCATCATTTTGTCCCCCGCTAAACTTAATTGGCGCCCTCTATTGACAAGATGTAAATTTGAGGTTAACAAACTTTACATCCGGGAACTCAGCTCGCTGGTAATCATTTAACGGGCACCAATCAGTCATCAATTAAGTGGTCCGACACCCAGACGCTCGGGATAGGTTTTGCGTTTATTATACACCGCATGAAATGGAAATCTTTCTGGGGTATTCGACTAAAGGCTAACCAAAGAATTATTTAGCGAGTGAATTTCGCCGGTTTTCTTTTTCTGGCTGGACTTGTCCGGGGAACATTTTCCATCATGGGCGGTGACGATAAACCAACATTTTTACAAAATGCTGCCACGAATTGGGCAGCATTTCGACTGTTTTTGTGGAATTCGGAGAAGAGGGAGTTTCTGGGCAGAAATGGAAAGAGTTGGGGTAAATATTCGATCTTTTACTGCCTTATTTTGGTTGTGTTCATTTACCGTAGCTTCCACAGCCACTCGACCATTTGCCAACTCGACTCGGACTAACTTGACCGTTGTACCAACTCGACCGTTGTGCGCTCAACCAGAGAAGTCAACTCGACCTTTGTACCAACTCGACCGTTGTCCAACTCAACTGTTATAAGTTCTTAAACGGGAAAAGTCCATCTCGTTAGAGTTGCTCAAGTCAAAAGTTGCAGTTTGCAAACCAGCAAAACTAATGACGTATAAAAACTATAACATTTCGCTGTGAATCTTTTCACAAGCTGAAACTAGTTAAACCATGGAGGAAGAACTTTCTGCAAATTTGCGACTCAAACATTTCGCTTTGGCGTGATTTTTCGCGCCAGGGATTCAGCGTGAAAATAAGCATTTGCTGCGGTGCAATAAAAAATAAAATTCCCGACTAATAAAACGCAGCGGGATTTTTCGCTTGGCACAAAATCGCGCATTACAAGAGCAGACAAAATATTGTGTTGGTACGAGTCGAGTTGGCAAACGGTCGAGTTGACTGTAATGTAAAACACGGCCATTGGTCAATAAGACTTAACTGGGGGGAAAACTAGCATACACATTCGCCAGTTCAGACTCCATGCACTAAGTCCATAGAGCATGACATAAAAATCATGCGTTTTGAAAAAAAAACTTGAGATTTTCTTATTGCTAAAATCATGTTTCCCAACCAAATTTATACTTTCTGTGGCAGTATCATGTCATATTAGGAAGAATAAGTGGCGAACGTGTACAGTATTTATACCGCTAATCAGATGGGGTTTATCATTCTTAACCCAAATCTGAATTTCAACCGAAATTTGTGTGATTTGTAAATTGCGTAATGTTGTGAAGAATATTTAAAAAAGATATAAAACGCATTTGCAGAATACCCTGCCACTCCCTGTCCGAGTAGCATTGACTTCATGGCTTCAAAGGATTGTTTTATTTTAAAGGAAAGTACGGTCCGGGAACGAAGCATACGCATTAATGTAATTTTCAAGTTGCAGGATATTTTGTAAAATTTGCTCCGGGTAGATTACCAAGCACCGACACCCAGAGTTTTCCTTGTTATGATATATAAACCAGGTAAAAATATTAGTTTGATGATAAAAAATTTTAATTGGGAGGGAAAAGTGTCGTGAATTTAATAAGGAAAAGCTAAGGATTTACTTAGTAATTTTTGAAAGAATTTACAAGTCGGACGTCACATAAGCCCTCATGCACTAAGCCTATGGGACAACTCAGAAATATTCTAATTTTTTTCTAGTAAATTCTTTATATTTTTTCCCCTCCAAATGTTGGTTTCTTCTTTAGATTTGCACTTATTATTGTATAATAAATAATTTTAAGGCAAAATTAGTGACGTCCGTGTAATAAATTCTGACCATAATTTTTAAAAGTTATCCAGTGAATTAAGTGTATGGGGTCCCAGTGGGTGTCTGTGCATGGTAATCTTTACACTTCATCGAATGAAGCTATTTTGAATGAAGAGGCGTACGTTCACATCAGGAAATCTTTAAGTAAAATTATCGTTGAATCTTCAACGAACAGAGCAATTTCCCTTATGGGAATGGGCTCTTTAATGTTTCATGTACATTTTAAAATTAAAACTGAATAAAATGGAATGACAGTTAAGTAGTGAATTTTATTTTTAATTTTTTTTTTTAACGAGCAAAATGGTACAATTTACTTAAAAATCATTCTTCATTGTAAAAAAAAATATGGTTGTGAATTTTCTGAAGTTGCAGACAAAAAAAGTAGGCTGGGAATCACCCTATTCCTGCCTCGGTGCTCTCCAGGAAATGATTCAACGAGCTTGTCCTGTCGTAATTAGGTTCAGAGGTTATTTGCAGGGTTGTATAGATCCTGTATGTAATAATATCTCATGCTGGGCTATGGATCTTTGATGCAAGGATAGCATGGAAGTGGAAATTAACATACAGTGAACTATCGAGGAAGGGTTAACTAAATTTGGTGTCGTATGTTACTTTAACAATGAGTTTGGCACAGTCATTGTGGTTTTTACTCCTTCTGTATCCTTTACAGTTGAACCCTGTTAGTAACAGCACTGTTAATACAACATTCTGTGTATAACAAAGACGATTTCAGATGCCAAGTCTTTGTTCACTCATGTTAATACAATGTTTCTTTTGTAGCAATTGAACACTCTCACAGACACCATTTTTGTAGGGAAAATGCTACTGCGTATTAGATGCCACTAAGTATGCGTACGCACATCATGGTGAATGTTCCAAACACACGCGCATGTTGCTTGAAATTTAATCAAAATACGGCGCAGCCAATGCGCACCACCAAAAATTACGCTCAAGATGCACGTGGCAATCTGTAGAAAGTGACGTCATTTAAAAGGAATCAATTTAGCAATTTGAGCTAAATCTTTTTCCTCTCCTAAATTTCGGTTTTCCAATCAAATGTCCATATTGTAATTTGTGAAGACGTTTTAAGAACAAAGCAATAATATGTGTACTAACTTTGCTTAACTCTTTTACTATGGTGCGCTGCTCACAGCGGCTCGAGAAATGTCTAAGTCCGGCTGGAAAGCTGCTATCAGTGGCTCGCCTTTACACATAAACAAACGGTGGCCTTCAATTAATAACGTCACAAACTTTGTAAAAATTCTCTAATGAAAGAGTTCATAACTTCTTCTTTCTGTAACCTCCCAAAAGTGAGGGGAAAATTTTACTAGGAATTTTGGACTGCAATTTTCCAGAAAATAGACTGCCGAAGTGAATACGTCATCTTTTGTTGGTTGCCTAGGCAATTGGATCTAAACTAAAAATCACTGAACTGTGTCCCTGTGCTTTGTAATGGTACCTTTTGCTGACAGCAATGTTAGTTTAGAGCCAATTGCCAGAAACATACGTAGCTTTGAAAGTACATTTATGTACATCTAAAAAAAAAATACCACTTCAAATTATAAACTTGGCACATGGTGTAGGCCTATGGTTTCAGTCATTAGCCAATTGCATTTGGCAGTAATCTTTGCATGAGGAGACCAACTACTGAGTTTCAAAGATTCCAGACTTGACCTTATGTAAATACGGTAGCAATCCACATGTACAGTAACCCTGGTAGTAAATCAAAGGTTATGAAGCAAAGTTCAGTATGTACAGAGCAAGTGATTGAACTGATAATTATCAATCGGTTATATCATATATTCAATGCATGTGTAGAAATGTCCTTGAAACTATAGAAATGTCTCTTTATCTTTCATTCCTCAAAATAGCCACCTCTGGCTTCATATTAAACATGTTTTAAAAAGTAGCCTCTGAAGGTCACACAAGTTTTAAGAAGTATACAATTAATACAATATTGTATTGTGTAACAGATTATGTGTAATAGGTTTTTTTGCATGTGTTCTGACTGTTCTCTGATTTTCTGAGGTCCCTGGAGCGTGTCCAAAAACACTTTGTACTAGCTGAATGCACAGTATTGGCACCAGTCAGTTCTTGACCACTATCTGATAGCTATCTAGTCTGTTTGCCTTTCTTGCATACACAACTGTTGTAAAATGGCAAAAGGACCCCAGTTGAGTAAAGAAAAGGGCAAGCTGTGATTACTCTACGAAATGAGGGTCAATCTTACAAACAAATTGCAAATACATAGTTTTCAACAAGTGTACTCAAACTTTTGGCCGGTACTGTACATGTACATGATTGCTAAAAAGGATTAAAGCGTGATGATTTTGAAGATGTTTAAAGATATTCGAGACCAAACATTTTCAAGATCATACAAGATGATGTCTACCAAAGCATCTATTTAAAAATTTTAATCAATTTGGTTAAAAGGGACGGATTATTGAAATATTAAAGTATCTGATTAGATTTTGATGTTTACATTGCATTATCTGGGTTCTCTGTGGGGTGAATTCGGGGACATGGGGTGGGTACACGTATGTATTTGTTGGAAGTGGTGCGTAATGACCGAAGAGTCTCGCTGGACTCAATATCGCGAGTATACAACATGACAATGCCCATACTTAGGCCAGGGTAACACAAATTACGAAATTCCACTTTACATACCGGTAGTATTACTAGAGTAGCATTATGAGATTTTGTTCGTGTGACCCCAAATCTATCATGATAGTATCATGACAGTCACAAAAACCGTACTTGTGTTTCCAAGTTTTTGAAACCTGTTTTATTTTGTATTATAGGAAAAAATTGGCTGAAGCTGGAATTACAAGCTATTTGCGCACATGTAGAACAGTGTTTTATTACGCTTTCACTGTGCACACTTTCGAAGTTGCCCGTGGCAATTTAAAGAAATCGAGCATTAACAGTCGCTCCAATGTTTTTCACTGTAATTGTCTTCTAATTCGCAATCCTCCCCCTAAAAATCTCTGTGCTATTTTTAATCTGCATGCAGGTTTTTTTGTACTGTTTATGTGTAGTACATCATGTATGCCATTGTTGTCTCTTTGTAGATGTACATGTACGCCATTGTGTCCTTTTCATACGCTAAATAACATATTAGTAAACTAAAGAATTGACTGCACAACCAAAGCCATTGTTGTGGAAACAACAACTCCTCGGAGCTTTCAGTAATGTTAAGTAATTTTCCCTACCATGGTCAATAACCCAAAGGTATCTAATAGTAGCCACCCCTTACTTAACACAAGTTTTGAAAGAGAACGAGTCAAGCTGAGTACACTGTACGTGCCTATTAGTTGAGGGTGTGTTTGCACTTTGCAGAAACTTGAATTTCACCCGAGTTGAAAATGGAATAAATGCAGTGCCTTTTGGGGGGAGTTTTGAGGACTAATGGGAAAAATCTGAACCAAGACTAAGTGCACCGCTACATCACACATACAGAAGTTGAAGTCACTGCAGCTTTGTAGCGCATTTCTTACAAGTGCTGCGCATGAAGGTCATTTATTGTCGCATTCCGTGCGGTAGCATTTGCAAAAAGGTTTCCACCGATTTCTCTAAATCAGGTTAGTGTGGTTGTCCCAGCATGCGCTTTGCACGATGACGTCTTTGCATGAAAACGTGGATGCTGCTGTTATGCGTTGCATTTTGAGCATGTTGTAAAAAAAAAATATGAATATTCTAAATGCTGGATTGAAGGTTCATAATATGCTACTTAAATATTAATGTACAATCTTGTTCCGCACGTGCTTATTTTGGCAATTTGGAATGAATGTCTTTTTATATGGGTCTGTCCACAGTAATGGGGTACATTTGAAAAGTAAGTCAATAATTCCTTTCAGATGTCTTTAGTTTAATATCTCAGAATTAAAGAAATGTCCTTGTTTTGTTCTCAGGAGATAACTTTTGCCCAAAAAGGTAAAAAATTTCCGCCACAACATACATTTTTGAAAAGCTTGTGTACAAATTTTCCTATTACGTAGGTAACGTGGACAGACCATTTTGTGACATTTTTTTCCGTCTTTGTTACACGCGTAATAGGAAAATTTGTGCACGGGGTTTTCAGAAATGTATGTTGTAGGACTATTTTTCTTACTCCTTGGTGAAAAAGTTATTTCCTCAGTTTAGCTTGATAATTTAAAGATAAAATTAAGACATTTGAAGTGAACACGGACCTAAGATCTTGAATGTTACAGAAATGTACCCCATTACTGTGGACAGACCCACATACAAGAAAATAAATCTGACTTCATTTTTTTTTTCACTGAATGAAAAAGTTTATGATTATTTGTTATTGATTATTACTGTTTATTCATTATTATTAATTGATTATTGATAATTAATCATTGATTATTGATAATTAATCATTGATTATTTTCATGATTATTGGTTAGTTACTATTGATTAACAGTTATTGGTTGTCTTAATTCCAATTATTGATTATTGGTTACCGGTTATTGATTATCGGTTACTGGTTATTGGATATCGGTTATTGGTGATTGGTTATTGATTATTGATCATCGATTATTGGTTATTGATTATTGAATATTCTTGCTTACAGGTCAGATCGGCATCTTCTATGTGATCTTCTACATATTTTTAGCTTTCTTCTGGGCGCTTATGCTCTTCATCTTTCTGCAGACTGTTAGTTCTGAAAGGCCTACATTCGGCTCCTACGTTAGTGTACCGGGTAAGTTCAGATAAAAACAATTCAGTTGGAAACATTTGTTAAAGCCCCATTACTTCATTTGCAGTGACTGAATGTTTTACTTCATGAGTTCACATGAAAAACCTGACTAAAAGTGTTGATAGCAATGGTAGCAAACACCACATGATATTTCCTAGAAGTGTACGTCGAGGCCGTGAAGGTCACACTGCGAAGGGACACTGGGCATGCTCCCCCACGGTCTTGGTAAATTTTCCCTTGTCAAAAAAGTCTAAATGCGGACAGCAGTAAAATTTAGCCATTTTTAATTTTACCATTATCTCGGTAGAACCTGCCGAAAAACACGGCTAAATTAATGCATCTATGTGGCTGAAATTTGTACAAGGCAGTTTATCAACATTATTCGTTAGTTATGTAATGCTGTTGTTCCTGTTTTTTAAGTTTTCGAATCATGTGATTGTGATCTGTCTTTAATGAATTTGGAAACATTTGTAAAAGAAATTGGCCAAGTTTTGCTGTTGCAAAAGGAGAAAGTGTCTTGCTCAAGAACTTGGTTGTAAACTGTCACAAGCTAGGAAATTAAGGAGCCAGTCACTCTAGTCTTTCATTTTGTCCAAATTTCAAAGGGCACTGAGGCCAACTAGAGGGGCACCACGGCCAACTTTGTTCCAAATGTGTACTGATTATTAGTGTATACAAGCCTCATGAAATTTAAGAGGATAGGACATGCTGGCCAAGTTGGCCTCAGAAAGTGTATATCTTGAAGGGGCATATAGTCAGTGTTGTAGACGAGTCACCTGCCTCGAGTCCGAGTCACAAGTCATTTGTTTGTCAAATTAATGAAACTGAATATATAGTTTCGGTTTTTTTCCTGTGTCAAAAAAGTCAAAATGTGGACAGCAGTAAAATTTAGCCATTTTTCATTTTACCATCGTCTCGGTAGAACCTGCTGAAAAAAGTTACTGCATTTATGTGGCTAAAATTTGTACAAGGCAGTTTATCAACATTGTTTATAAGTAATGCTGAAGGGGCATAGTCAGTGTTGTTGTCGAGTCACGAGTAACCTGCCTCGAGTCCGAGTCACGAGTCATTTGTTCGCCAAATTAATGAAACTGAATCTGCTATAGTCGTACAACACCCGGGCACAGGGGGCCAACTCAGCAGGGCATGAGGTTGTCATAGCCAAGAATAGACCGATCCAGTAAGCTCCGCCCATTTTGGAATTGACCAATCACAGCCTCAGGTTCAGTTAACCAAAATCTTTGGTTACCTGAGTCCTCAAAATTTTGTGCACAGAGCTACGGCAAATGCAGCACGAGTGACGCAAAAACACCCTAAACATCATTTTTGTCAGCGCAGAGGAGGCTAGCGGGTTTAAAACGGATTGTATAAGACTATCCTAACCTACTTTTAATCCCTTCATAAATGTGTCTTTGTGTAAATGTGAAAAACTTACCAAAATTAGCTTGTCGTTTTGCTAAGTTTTGCATTCACTTCGTTTTAGATGTGTGTCCAGATGTTTTTGTTCGATGGCGCGCGTTACGCTATTGCAGGCGTGTTGTACGTGCACGCACACGACTGGAAATTAAGTGCACATTTTACTTTTGAGCGTGCAGTTTCTGTGTGCGTGTTTCAATACGTGCTGACCAGGGCGCTGACGCACGGCACGGCCACGCGACTCTACTGCACACGTGCATGGCACGTGTGGCATGTTGCTAGGCAATTTCTAAATGGGCAGAGCTTACTGGATCGGTCTATTAAAGCTACATGTCAGCTAATGTAAACTCTTGAGTTCTGAGCGCTAGACCACAAGGGCATGATATCCCGTTTGGGGAAATTAAGGACCCATAATTGCTGGACTAACTTGGAGACTTTTTATCTCATTGTAGGTTTGACGCTTACCCCAAAGTTTGACAAGAGGCCAGTGGAATTTCATTGGAATGATATAAATAGTTACAAAGATCATGTGGAGATACTGCAAGCTGTCTGGGACAGTAAGTCAAATATATGGTTAAAAAACAAAGGAACGCAAATTATACTCTGATGGGCCCAATCTCATAAAGCTGTTTAGCAGTCAAAATTGTATGCAAACTTGTATTCTTAGCAAGAGTAGCAGTACTACCAGTCAATTGTAATGCACATCACATACGATTTGACTGCTAACCCATCTTCACAAAGCAAATAAATTTTGGATTAAGCAATTTTTTCTGCTAAACAGCTTTATGTAATTGGTCCTAGCGAGGCTAACATATTTTTATCAGTCAGTAACTCTTGTGGCAAAGCTGACTATCAGCCTCTGTAAGAGCCACTAAGGCAGGGGGCACCACTCTCTGCTTTAAGTGCCTCCATGAGCTTGTGTACTTCTATAGCTCCAGTGTTAGGTCATATTTAGACTTATTTCAAGTCTGAGATCGCGTATACTTTACCAATTATGGGAAGTACCATATGCATGACTGGTACATTATACACTAAGTCAGACTTGAAATAAGACTAAAAACGACAGCACCTGCCCCCGTAGTGGTTGTTGGCAAATTTTCTTACCGGAGGAAATCACCAAAGTGGAACGGTCTTGAAAGCGATTCCAAAGTGATTGGTCGATGTTTTATGAACAGTGTTCTTATTTTTAATGTTTCACTGTATAATCCATATTAAAAGTACTGCCAGGATCGATTTCACAAAAGTTAAGACGAGTTCAGTGCGTCTTAATTTCCATGCCAACGTCCCAAGATAAGAAGAGTGACTCTTCCTAAGACGCATCTTAGCGCTTTGTGAAATCGGCTCCTGATAATATAGTTTTTTTTTCGCTTGATTTTATCAGAAATGCATTCGATTTCGTTTGATCAGGACGCAATTTCTCTGGTTCTTATTCATTTGCACGTTATTCAATTTCGTTTATAAAGACAATTCACATTTATTCGCTAAGACATCCAGATTAGAATTTGCATCATTCAAATACAAAACATTGAATCTTTATTCAGTATAGCGCAAGATCGGAGCATGGGCGGATTTGAATGATTTTCGCTGGTATTTCAAAATTGATTGCGCAAAGTTTTAAATTTAAGTGCGGAATTTTCACGATTGCGTGCTCGAAAAACCAAATTGAATGCTCTCTTTAAAGAATTGAAGGATGATCCTAAACTGCATTCAAATTTGCGCTAGTCTAAACGAATGCATCTGAAACGAACTTGGGAGGTACTTTGTTAAACTGAAACCTATACAATATTTTGCTTACAAAAAACATTTCATATTCTGATCCTCATTCCTGTGGTTTTTCATTATTTTTGTTTCTGATAATACAAGGTTCCTGTTATAACAAGGTAATCTGGCAAGTTATTGTCACATGGGCGGTTGACAAGTTAAAACGTCAGCTTTGCCGCCGTCTTCCACAGTCGATGTATAAACTGTCAATTGTCCACCATTCATTTGTACACACTGTGTTTTGAACTTAAACTTGACGGCAATCGCATTTGCCTTTTTTAAAAGTGATATTTTTTGCCAAAATTAATCCTGGCATCACCTGGTTAAAATGACTTTACTAATTCTATTTTTTTTTTTCGCAGAATTGTCTCCTGAGAACCAAACTGGATCTACCTACATGGACTGTTCCAATGACACGGCTGAAGAGGGCAAGTTCTGTCGATTTGATCGAGATGTCTTCGGTCCTTGTAAACCACCAAACTTTGGCTGGGACCAGGGAACCCCTTGTCTTTTGCTAAGCCTGAACAGGGTACGTTCTTGAAAGAGTTGCTTATTTAAAGGCCCATTGTATCATTTGCAATGACCCAATGTTGTTTTTCATTAGTTGACAAGAAAAACCTTCTTCAAAGTGTTGATAGCAATGATAACAAACACCACATTAATTTATTTCCCGTCTAAAATGGTATTTCATCTTCGAAATGCATAGTTCCGAGATTGCCCAGTTAACCCCGCCCCTTAGATATTGTTGCTATGTGCTCACAAGCCATCTCAAAAAAATGGCGACCAACGTACAAAGTAACGGGACTCGGCATGGGAAGCACAGATTCATTGGAGAAAACTCAAAGGTATTTATGTTTTAGGGTCGACAGTTACCATAGCACACACTTGAGCGAAGGGCTAGTAATGCAGGGATGACATATATTCATAAAAATGCGCTTTCCTACCTTTGAACAGCGAATCGCCCGACATTGAAACCAAAATTCACCCGGTCACTAGCGCATACAACATACAAACTGTATGGGCAGAAAATCGCGTGATTGTGTGATGATTGCATCACTTTGACCTATGTGGGCGCTGTCTGCTAGCTCTGTTGTGATTGGTTGGCGGGTTCGGCTTGATTGACAGGTCGGAACTATGCATTGACAACCAAAAGTTTTTTTTTTTAAAGTCCCCATTCACTTGTACACAAAATCCATATATAGATTATAAAGGTTTTCTGAAGCGTTGATGCATCTATGTAGCTAAAATTTCTAAAGTCTAGTTTACCAACATTCTTCCTTAGATATGTACACTCTTATTTCACAAATTTGTAAAAAGTTATATCTTGCAAATGATACATAGGGCCTTTAAAGCCCCAACATTTTACTTCATGAGTTGACAAGAAAAACCCGACTAAAAGTGTTAATAGCAATGGTAACAAATGACACATGATTTGTTTTCATGTAAAATGGTACCTTTGTGGGTGAAATTGCCAACTGAAAGTGGTTTTTTAAAAATTTTCTGCAGACAACTTTTTTACTATTCACTCACATGCAAAAACCATGCATGGATTTTTCAGGTTTTCTGAAGTATTATTGCATCCATATGGCTGAAATTTCTACAAGGCAGTTTATCAATATTATTCTTTAGTTATGTAATGCTAGTGTTCCTGTTTTTAATAGTTTTTAAATCATGTAATATGTCTTTAAAATGGACAATAACTTCTTTCAGATACGACCTTGAGGTGACACAGAACAGTCGGCGTCTGGCTTTCTAGGACCAAGCTGCGTCTGAGCTATGCTCGTCGGCATCAAAATAGTCGGCGATTGTTCTGAGACCTATGTGTAGCTTCGACGACATAAAGACAATCGGCATAATGTGGTGCTAAAAAAGAAAAAAATTAACAGTCACAAGAGTAGGATATTTTGAACTTTTGTGACATGATGCCGAAGGTCTATGAAAGAAAACGAGATGTGCGCATAACGCGTGCATCCAGTTTTCTCATCCAATCAGCATGCAGAAAAACCATGGGCATTTGAAGCGCAGCAGTTGAAATGCTATGCCCCACCATATAGCATTTTCGTCTGTTTCCACTGCCAAAACACCGTTTCGCGCATCGACAGATAGTTCTGAGGAGGTTGACCTTTGCATGCATCGGCGAATTACCATTTAAGACTTTCTTCTGAATGGATAATGGTACCGAAGCGTTTCCAAAACGGTAATTATGCGCGGTAAAAATGCACTATCGCTCAACGACCCTGCTGCTTTTTAGATTTTTTCATTTTCCGCGTCCAATTGTAAATATATTTTTCTTTGCGTAGGTTGTGGGTTGGATTCCCGAGGATTACGAAGAAGATGAAATCCCGGAGGACATCATCGAATCTTACGTTCCTGGAAACGTGTTCTTCAAGTGCATGAATTATGTGAGTTCTTAGAACAAATGGTTTGAAGTTTTTGCGGTTTTACAAAGATAAAAATTCCCCACTGTCGTAAGCTCTGTCTGCTTGGACTTTTTTTAGGGGGTGGGAAAGCTTACTAAGACGATGGGTACTTTCCCATTTTAAGTCCAATGCGGACAGCCTGGGATGTTTTCCTCTCAGTAATTCTTCCTAAGTCCAACAGTTACTTTTCCTGGCCAACTGCTGCCCAGGAAAATTGACCAGGGAACTTTTCCCGAGACAATATGTCTAGCGTGGACACAGCGAGTCGGTAAAAGCACATCGGGAACGCATACATCTGGGCACCGGTACGTGTACACCACACATCCATGTCCTGATGCATGTTTCACGGTGTGGCACATGTGACAAGTGTCCTGTGCATTGTTCTTTTTGGTCATCAATCACGGCATATTTTATGATAGTCGGAAGTTTGATTGCAATGTTCCCGGGCTCCTTGACTTCTCATGATCGAGAAGCGCCACCATCGTCAGAGCAGATCGGCTAAGATGGCGTCGCCCATAAAAGAAAGTTGTTTAGAATATTGTTCCATTTTTCAAGACGCCGTAGATAGCCAAATTGACGATTCCGTAAGCTTTATCATTATGTTATGAAACACTAAACTCTCAGGATTACAATGGTTTATGTGAAAGTGCTCTGTCTGATGTACTTCGGACGATATTTGCAGTCAAACAATGTCTCGGATTTTGGCAGTTTCGACGTCAGGCCTTTTTGTACAGCCTTGCAGCAGGGCTGTAATAGGCGACAGTAATAAGGCAGATTTCAAAAGTGAGACATTAACAGCCTGGTTGTGTGTTGGGCTAAGTGACATTGTGATTGCAAGTTCCGCCTGTTGTAAACTAATATGTTTTTTTTTCTTTTCTTTTTAACAGAAAAATAAGCATTCGAATACAAATAACACCATTTACCCATCATACGGAATCCCCGCGGAGTACTACCCTTTCATCGGAACGACGAACAAAGCCAGACGAGAGAAGTACATCCAGCCCTATGCCGCGGTCCAATTCGAGTTCAAAGAAAATGTCTTTGACGAAAGGATCAAGGTCCTGTGTAAAACCTTCGCGGGAAATATCGCGCCACTCGGCGGTTTGTACGACACGGATTACGAATCGGAAGTTGTGTATGAGTTTATTTTGTCCTCGACAAAAAAAGAAGAATTGTAGGAAGTAGGAATTATTTCATTTCCTTATTTTGGTTGAGATGTGCGCAAAGATCTCTTGAAATTGTAACCCCGTCTGAATTTTGGATTAGTCTTAATTTTGGATTGAGCTAGTCTCACATCCAGGAAACTAGCTACTACATTAATGCCTCTGATCACAGGGCTCCATTAAATCACTCCATACACCATCTCAGCTCCTTGGGGAGTATACAGGCCCGGCTGCCTATCAGGCACTCAATGGCTCATCAAACACATCAACATTGGCTACCTTCTCAGGTACCCATTTTTACTCCTGGGTGGAGAGAAGCAATGTATTGCTCAAGGGCGTACACACCATGGGCGGACCGGACCGGGATTCAAAACCCCAAATTTTAGAACTAAGATCTTAAATATCTAGTAGACCGCTCCGCCATAGCACTTCACTCCAATGAGATACAATTTTTGGCAGTAAGTAAACCAGGGATGCCAGTTTTTTTCTTATTTTGAAAAAAGAAATCCGGCAAAGCCTTTTTTTTTTCAGGCCTGGAAAAAGAAACGGCCGGAAATATTATTTTCAACTATTCAAGTCCAAAAAAACGTGTCTCACTTACTGATCAACAATGTCCGGATATGCCCTATGTCATGGATGTACAGCCTATGTACATGATTTGCACACATGCAGTATGTCTGTATCCCGGCCATAATCATTTATAGCTAAAGTACCACGAAACCAGACTGTTGATCAGAAGTACATATGGGTAATTCCCCAAATTAGGGGTCCAAAATGTTTGGTGTCCCAGTTACGTACGACACCCTGTGCATTCAAAATTACCACTCATGATCACAGATTCTCAGTAATAGACTGGCCTGTGATTATAGGGGCAGCATCATTTTCTTGAATATTTTGTTCTCTGATTCCTGAAAAATATTCAAAACAAAAGACCATAAAGGTATTGAATAGGAGTTTGGTGTCCCAGGTTACCTACGCCAATGAAAATTGGCTTTAGAATGAGTTTGCACTAGCCTTGGTGCCATATTTACACACAAACATTAAATTTGTGGCATTTGTTCAAATAAAAATAATTATTTTCTACTGGGAAAACACTTTCAATCATTTAAAACACTTGGAAATCTTAAAAAGCATGTCACACTTTTGGACCCCTAATTTTGGGAATTACCCATATAGAGAGTGCTGATCCATACAACAGTGGTTGCATATTGCACACTGTACATGTACATGCACATACTGTACAGTGTCTGTGCTGGCAAGTCCATGTGCACACGTACGTACGTATGTACGTACATACATACATGCAGTTATGATAGTGGATTTTTTTTTATCGGCCCTGAAGGTAAGAGCCACTGGCATCTGGTAAACTGTCCCGAAAATTCCAAAATTCAGGCGGGAATTTGTCTTTTTCTCAACCACATATGTGAAAACCGTGCAGGACTAGTTTTATTAGTTTTAATTTCTCCTCTTTTCCCCATTTTTATTTAGTAGAAGCTTTCCATTTTCTCTTGTAGGTATATAAGCTCTTTAAATGCATTTCCATAGTTTATGTACTTTTGCAATTATGTATTCTTCAGTTTTGTAATTTGTAGCGTGGCAGAAATGATCACAAATTGCAAGGAAAGCACGATTTCACCCAAAAATACAAAATTCGAAAAACGGCCCCTAGTGGCAATGCAATTTTAGTGCTGTGCTTCGGAATTTACTAAACTCCTCAAAAAAGTTCGGAAACTTAAGTTTGACTGACAATTTCTCTCTTGTTACCAAGTCCTTTTCCTTGGAAAGCCTTGTTATTCCTCTTTACAATGATGTGTCATTTGTTATGATTAAGCAATTGGGGGATGTGCAGCACAGCTGAATATGGGGGTGGGTGTAAAGTGAAATGTCACAAAATTCACTGCTATTGTCATACAGTGCATTCTCCTTTTGCTTGGAGGATGGGAATGTGTCAATACACTTTTTAACAATATCAGTACATTTTGTGACATTTCACTTTAAACCCACCCCCATATTCAGCTGTGCTACACATCCCCCAATTGCTTAATCATAACAAATGACACATCATTGTAAAGAGGAATAACAGGGCTTTCCAGTGATACCAAATTCAAGAAAAATTATTTGGTAACGAGAGAAATTGTCAGTCAAACTTGAGTTTCTGAACTTTTTTTTAGTAGTTTATATCATTTGCCGTGTCACTCTTTTTTTGAAAAAATGGTTTTTGTTATACAAATTCTCCCAGGAAAATTATTTAAAACATGATTTTACGTGTACAAAAATTGAAACTTGTACATGTGTGTATTCTCATTGCATTCGTAGTAAATTTGTTGAAATAGTGATTCGGATATCACATTCTAGGATCATTTGTATAGAGCCGCCAACCCTCCCGGATTTTGGGGAAGACATCTGGAAAAACAGGTTCATTCCGTGACTCCAAACACATCTAAAAATCCCCAAGGTTAATTTACAATCCAGGAGGGTTTTTATCCATGACAGGACTCGCAAAATTAGTCATTTTCCAAAGAATATGTTGCAAAATCTGAGAGAGTTTAGCAGCTCTGTATTAAAAACTTCAAAAACAAGATGTTCTTTCCCGGTGTTTTATAATTAGCTTAATATTTGTACAACATCCATCCTCTCTATAAAGCAGGGCTGTGAAAATATTGTAAGTAGATATATGATTCAGATGAAAATATGTTTAAGATGTATCAAAGTTGTGTACAATTTTTGTCATTACCGAAGTTAGTTTTTGCAATTTTGAAGTTATATTAGGTGTTTTAGATGTAAAATGTTTTGCACAAAGCCAGTCACTCGGCAAAAAAAAAAACATCAAGAAAATTTACAACGTCAAGAAAACCACACAAAAATAATAATTACAAAAAACACGGTTAATATTTAGCTGGTGGCTAAAAAATGGTCTATTTAGCTCTATTTAGCCGAGCGTCTTCTCTGATTGGTCAATTCTGATGTTGCCTTCTCTGTACATGTACCTTCATGAAATGCCAGCAGTTCGGTGCTTAGAAATTTGTGATCTGTGTGTTAGTTTTAATACACAACACTCTTTCACACCAGTATTCAGATTAGGGATGGGACGTTTAACCGGTTAACTGTTTAACCGAAAAACCGGTTTTGCCGAACGTTTAAACGAAACCCAATCTCAAAGAATTTACAATAGTTTTCAGTGGGTTATTTGTATTGACTTCATGAAATTAAATTAAATTTATGAGGTCCTAGTGAAATTTTGACCAGATACAGGTTCAATGATTTTTTGGGGGCCCAGGGGTATTGATTGCTTTCCGGTGACGTCATGCCTTCCATCCACCATTTTGGTTGTCATTTTCATTACCCACGTGGCCCGAGTGATAATCGCCAAAAAGAGCAAGAAAGGCGCATTGGTTGCACTTAGCTTGGTTGCTCAACCTTGCTTTATGTTGTTGCGCCATGGCTGTTGTATCGATAAAGATAAAAATGTATTTCTTCAGGCTAAAAATAGTGATCAAGTAAAAGCACTTTATTTTTTACAAGCTGCAGTGCATGCTCAATAATTTGAACGTATCTCAATGCGTACACGCGACTGTTGACCCCCAAACATTCCCGAACGTTCTACGTCACGGAAAGCAATCAATTGTGTACATTGCACATGCATCTATAAACACCAGCAACAATCTATAGTGTCGACCGAACGGTTAAACGACACTTGAAAGAATTGCAAACCGGTTTCTGAATTAACCTTAAATTCCCATCCCCAATTCAAATGTATGAATCAACTATTAGATTTTCATCCTTTAATATTAGTGATTGAGGTATATAAATGTTTCCATATCCAGTAATAATTGGTGGTGTTAAGATACGTAGTTAAATTAGGATTTAACATATTACCGAGCAACAAAAGAAGCGCAAACATTTTCTCCACTTTTTGATTCAAAAAATGCAGTCATTCTGAGTGAGAATTTTCAGCACACAAGGATTATGCAGTCATGCATAATGAAGCTGTTATGTGAATATTTTAGTGTCCACTTAATTACAAAAGAACTTTTTTTCAAGTTTTGATTAAGTTAAAAATTTGCGTTTATTTTATTACTCGGTATAGATCTATGCAAACAAAATACAAAGAGTATCCGAAAATACAACGTATCAGTAGTTTTCCCCCCTACTTATTTGCTAGTCTTTTGTGTCATTGTGGGATATTTGGTAGTAGTGAAATAACTATTTGTGATGAAATGTTTAATTAGTACAATCGAGTGTTGTTAAAACAGGGCACTGTTGGAGATATTCTGTTCAAGGCATCTACCAAGCATGGGATGAAAGAAAAATCATATGGTCTTCATTGGGGGTCAAACCTGAGACCTCTGAAACACCGGGCAGATGCTCTACCAGCTGAGCTATGAGGCACAGTGGTATACTCGCTCAGGTTTCCCTAAGACCTCTGACAGATGCTTTACCAGCTGAGCTACATGTATGAGGCACAGTGGTGTACTCCCTTAGGTTTCCCCGAGACCTCTGACGCTCCAGGCAGATGCTCTACCAGCTGAGCTATAAGGCACAATGGTATACTCCCTCAGGTTTTCCCAAGAGCTCTGACACACCGTGCAGATACTCTACCAGCTGAGCTGTGAGGCACAGTGGTATACTCACTCAGGTTTCCCCCAAGACCTCTGACAAACCAGGCAGATGCTCTACCAGGTGAGCTATAAGGCACAGTGGTATACTCCCTTGGGTTTCCCTAAGACCTCTGATACACTTGGCAGATGCTTTACCAGCTGAGCTATGAGGCACAGTGGTATACTCACTCAGGTTTTCCCCAAGACCTCTGATACACCAGGCAGATGCTCTACCAGCTGAGCTATGAGGCACAGTGGTATATTCCCTCGGGCTTCCCTAAAACCTCTGACACACCAGGCAGATGCTCTACCAGCTGAGCTATGTGGCACAGTGGTATATTCCCTCGGGTTTCCCTCAGACCTCTGGCACACCAGGCATATGCTTTACCAGCTGAGCTATGAGGCACAGTGGTATATTCCCTCGGGCTTCCCTAAAACCTCTGGCACACCAGGCAGATGCTCTACCAGCTGAGCTATGTGGCACAGTGGTATATTCCCTCAGGTTTCCCTCAGACCTCTGGCACACCAGGCAGATGCTTTACCAGCTGAGCTATGAGGCACAGTGTACACTCCCTCAGGTTTCCCCCAAGACCTCTGACACACTGGGCAGATGCTCTACCAGCTGAGCTATGAGGCACAGTGGTATATTCCCTCGGGCTTCCCCAAGACACCTGATACACCAGGCAGATGCTTTACCAGCTGAGCTATGAGGCACAGTGGTATACTCACTTAGGTTTTCCCCAAGACCTCTGATACACCAGGCAGATGCTCTACCAGCTGAGCTATGAGGCACAGTGGTAAACTCCCTCAGGTTTTCCCTAAGACCTCTGACACGGTTTAACAACAGTCGATTGTACTCCAACTATACTCTATTACAATTGTATAAATTGTGTGATAATTGTGTACTATTGAAGTAACACATGACATTGTAGAGTTTGGTGTGCCCAAGATTCATTAAATAAACGTGTTGCCCCTAAAAACTAGGAATGTGGACTATTTTGCTTATTTTTGTAGATTGATGGAACATCTTTAAATGTTTTGTGTATTAACCAGTGGTGTAGTCTAGTCTATTACAAGTCCGGCAATGTAGTTATAATTGTATGAATTCAGACTCAAGTATCAGAATACGAACATGCATGCAAAAATACCTTTGTTGTATTTATTTAAGGGCAATTCGAAAAATTCGGCCGTACATTTCAGAGACTTCGAGGGTTTGTAATGCTTCATGTATTGAAGTTTATTTTGTCGGAATACTGGGCGAAGAATTATATTTTCTTATGACAATACATGAGAAAGTTGTGTGTAAAAACGTCATTCTGGGCCAGTTTTCGGACAAAATGACGGCACCTATACTATAAGGTATCATTGAATTGCCTTTTTTTTGTGAATTTTGTAAACCCACTCTTCAGTGGGTCATATAGACCGTATTGAATAGCTGCCATCTTGTAGGGCAGTTTCTTTGTTCAGTGAGGACATGCATGGTTGCACAATTTATGCTTACATTGTTGACCAATTTAAATGACACAAGATGGCAGCTGTTCGATACGGTCTATTGACCGTATATAATAGCCGCCATTTCGTGGGGCAGTTTCTTTGTTCCTTGAGGACATGCATGGTTGCACATATTGTGCTTCCATTGTTGAACGGTTTAAGTAACAAAAGGTGCCCCACGAAATGGCGGCTATTCGACACGGTCTATACATACACCAGTATAGTACTAACTCTTTTTTGGCAATTTCGTTCCCCATTCAGGCCAAGTGGGTCTATTCTACGTCATCTTCTACATCGGCCTTGCTGGTTTTTGGGGTTTAATGCTGTTCATCTTCATGCAAACCATCGACCCTGACCACCCAACCTACAACTCCTATGTCGGCCGACCTGGTAAGTTCTCTGTGTTAATTAAAGCCCCAATACATAATTTGCAGTGACCCAAAATGTTACTTCACGAGACGACAAGAAAAATCTTACTAAAAGTGTTGATAGCAATGGTAACAAACAGCACATGATATTTTTCCTGTGTAAAATGGTACCTTTGTGGGAAAAAATGCGAACTGAATGTGTTTTTTAAATCGTTTGAAAACAATTTTTTTAAAGCATTTATTCAACTCAAAAACCATGCATGGATTTTTAAGGTTTTCTGAAGAATTACTGCATCTATGTGGCTGAAATTTCTACAAGGCAGTTTATCAACATTATTCTTTAGTTATGTCATGCTGCTGTTCTTATTTTTAAACGTTTTCCGGTCATGTAATTTGTTTTTAATATGGACAGTCAAACGGCCTGTCCGCATTGGACTTTTTTGGTCAAACATACCGAGACGATGGGTATTTTCCCCATTTTTAATCCAGTGCAGATGGCCTGGGAAGTCTTCCTCCCAGTAACTTTTCCCAAGTCAAGTGGTTACTTTTCCTGGCCAACTGCTGCCCAGGAAAACTGACCAGGTAACTTTTCCCGAGACGATAAGTCCAATGCGGACACATCGAGTCGGTAAAAGCACCCTGGAAGCATACGTCTGGGCCGTGAAGGTCATACTGCGAAGGGACACTGCGCATGCTCTCCCACGGTCTTGGTAAAATTTTCCCGTTTTGAAAAATCCAAGTGCGGACAGCAGTAAAATTTAGCCATTTTCCATTTTACCATCGTCTCGGTAAAACCTCTCGAAAAACAAGTCCAATGTGGACGCGGCTAAAGTGACTGCAATTAACCACAGTGGTCAGCAAGTTGTTATTGAAAACAAATTTATTTGCTTTACACTGTGTGGTATGCACTACACATACATACTAAGTGGTTTTTCCTGAAACACGCAGATAAATTATAGCATTTATGTGAAGTCACATAAATCACAGAGTCCGTGGAATATCTAAAGGCTTCAAACCATCCATTTGATATTTTTCTGGTAGTTGAGTGGTTAAGACATCAGCTCTATTATGCAAGAGGTTCTGTAGCGTTTCACGCTATGATGAGTTTTTATTGTGTTTCACTTAAAATACTTAGTGTATGTCACGTGCTTTGCAGATTACCTTCAGCAAGATTCGTCTGTAAATTAATTATATAATATTGAATGGCGATATGAGAATATACCGCACGAGTCATGAAAAAAGGCGAGTTAGGTATTTTTTATGACGAGTGCAGTACATGTGTATATTCTCATATCACCCAACATGACATCCAATATTATTATTGTTATATAATTATGAAGCTTATACATTGTACATTTTTTATGTTTTGTAAGATTTCCGCAAGATTTTTATCTGTTTGGTGTTGAAAACTTCAGTTCATGTGCAACGTTTACAACTGCATGCGCTTTTGTTACTGTTGTACAGTATTTATTAACACCATACTCAGTGCGCGTTCCACACAAGCTCACTGCATTCACTCGATGCATGATGCGTGTGCTTTAGTGCGCCAAGCATGGACGCACATCCGATTGAGGCTCTGTGCTACACAGTATCAGAAACGTACGGTAACCGCCAAAGCTTTATTTTATATAAAAATTCACAAGATCGTAATTACCAGTGGAATTTAAGGGATTCTTTTTCTCTTTATCAGGATTAGCTGCAGCTCCGCACTCTAAAGACAATATCATCAAGTTTTCGGCTGCCAACAATAACGACTATGCCAAATACACCGAACAACTGCAGGCTATCTGGGATTGTAAGTAATTGGGATGGAAAAAAAAACGTGTTTCTACTCATCACGATAACTGTTTCTTTGGAAACGGCATCCATCGAGCAAGGTTGTAGTTGAGTCCATGACAAGTCTATGACAAGTCCAGAGCCGATAAAATCACAAGTCCATGACATATCCCTCACAAGTCCATGACATATCCCTCACAAGTCCATGACAAATCTCTCACAAATCCCTCACAAGTCTATCACAAGTCCAGAGCCGATAAAATCACAAGTCTGTCACAAGTCCGGTAACAAAAAGCAAAGGATGAACACACACAAAATAATTCATTTGAATAGCTTAGGACTTGAATTAAGACCCAGGGACTTGTGGTGGAGTTGTGAAGGCTTGTAATGACTTGTAATGTACAACCCTGTTAAAAACAGCCTTAAAGCTGGCCATACACCTTGCATTTTGTCCGTCACGATAGCGCATGTTGTGCAGTCACATCACAAAGTGTACGGGTTTTGCGATGCATTTTGATGGCGATATGGTCACGATTTTGTGTACGTGTCCGTCACAATGCAATCGCAGAATTTTGAGCATACTCGAAATTTGGCAGGTCTGTGCAAACGGAGTCGGAACGCGAGGTGTACGGCCGGCTTAAGCGGTTATTTGCTGGGGTGCATACACCAGCAAACTAAAACCTGCTCAGAGAATATTTTTGCCAGTGCACACAAAGGTATTTTGCCAGTAGAAACGGACGATAACATTTTATTAATGGGGCGCGTTGTTCAAACTGCTGTGCCCGCATGTGAAATAACCGGTATTTTGTCTGCAGTAGCAACAGACAAAATAGCGGTTAACTAGTTGACATCGGGATAATTTTTGCCAAAAATACAAATTTTTAAAAAGGCGAATGTGATTGGCCAAAAGTTAAGACCAGGTAAAGCACCACAAATATCGACTCTTGAGAGTCATTTCTACATTCATTGTATGAATCTTCTCACCAAAAGATCATACTTTATAACTCTCCGAGGCGGCCACCACGAAGCGAGATTTGCTACACTGACAGGCCATCCACAGCCGTCAAGTGCAAGTTCAAAACACGGTGTGTACAAATGAATGGTGGACAATGGACGCATTTACACATCATCCGTGGAAGACAGCGGCAAAGCTGACGTTTTAACTTGTCAACTGCCCCTATGACTATACATTGCCAGAACATGTTTACACTTCCTCTGGCCTCAAAGAGTAAAAACCGTTTAATACCAGTGCTCCCAATAAAGACATGTTCTTTGGGATATGTTCCTCTTGTCTTCACAGCCCTAGATCCTGCGAATCAAACAGACGGATACGTAGACTGTTCCAATGAAACAGCGCCCCCGGAGGGTTCCTACTGCCGATTTGATCGTTCCAGTTTGGGGGAGTTTTGCGTTCCTCCAGATTTTGGCTTCGACCAAAGAAAACCCTGCGCATTCCTCAGCTTAAACCAGGTAAATTAGACATACAGTGAAACTTTAAAAAACGGCCACTATAAACAGGTGGCCCCTTTACAAAGGTTGCATTAGCATTATACACATGGCATTTAGGACCAATGACAGATGGCCACTTTAAACAGGTGGCCTCTTTATCTAGGTGGCCTTAATAGCAGGTCTCAGTGATTTACCGTTTCTAATTCATGCTAAAATTGAAGCCACCGTCAGCCATTGTACCCCACCAAATACAATGCTTTGCCTAGACTGGTCATACTGTCTTCACTAGTCTACATCATGGTCTACATGTGTTAAGTGGAATGCAAGCTATCGCATGGACGGGGAAGCAGTCTAGGCCAAGCATTGTTCGTGGGGTAGAATGGTGGCCGGCGCATGGCTTCAATTCTCGTATAGCCAACTGCTATTGCATACTTCATCCAGTGCATATATATTGATGCTGTAACTGGCTGCTCAGTAATAAGTATCAGTTATTTCACATGTTTCATGAAATGTCTTGTGTGTTGGGCATTACCAGGCTCATGTGCACCCACAGATTGCATTCTAGGGTCAATTTCACTAACGCTTACGATCCTTCGTAACTCAAGATGCGATGGGTTACCGCTCCGTAACTCGTCTTAAGAACGATTTCAAGAAACGTGAGATGATAGTAACGATGCATATCTGCCATGGAACGCACCGTAAGCTACGATGAGGCAATGGGTCATCGTAGCGTTCGTTTTAACCAACGATGGTCATGTTTTTTGCCACTTTTGGAAGACGAGACGAACTCTGGCTCCTCCGAAAACTGATTGTCACTTTTGATAGATACTGTGCTAAGCGATATAAACATTTTGTACCTACAGTTTTAGAAGGTGACAAAGTTTCACTTCAAAACTGTTCAGTGTCCGATGTTTTTGCTGCATCTACATGCAAAAACACGGAAGCTACCCTGCAGTTGGCCATCCATTGTCTTTTTTGAGAAGTGGTTCAGAATTTATAGAGATACGGTTATTTTAGGTCACTTGAAATTTTTAAACTCGGGTTGGCAGATATTTCATGCGTAGATTCCTGTCATCTGATTGGTTAAAAGTGGGGGCATTGAATCAGCTAGACCCGGCGCGTATATGCCCACCGGGCATAGTCTTTGCCATGCCCCGGGAATAGTCATTTAGCGGGTTCCGGACGCGCGCATTACATGTGTTAGCATAGCTGTGCACCAACTATGCAGCTGGGCGCTTCACGTAAACATTCAGCAGGACGGTAATGGCGGAATCTCGACGAAGTCGTTTTGTCGTCTGTCGTAGATGATGAAGTTCTTAAGAAAATAAGAGAAGTGGCATACAATGAAAACTGTGTCAGGTGAAATGTGCTACTAAAGTGCCAGGTGATTATGCTACAATTTGTTGCTGTAAAATACAACTTTTCCGCCGTAGACCAGCTTCCGAAATCGAAACTCGAAGGACCACTGTCATGACTGTGACTGTGTATCGTTACTTTTAACCAACCAGATGACAAAAATCTACACATTCGGTATATAAAACAAATATTGACTGCTGTTTATTCGGGTCATGGTTAATATTATAGGCCCTTGGTGATCTCGAAGCCATGACTATGTCCCTCGGCTTCCGCCTCGGGGCATAGTCATGGCTTCAAGATCACCTTGGGCCTATAATCTTAACCATGCCCCTCATTGCAGTCAATATTTGTATATTATTTTGAAACATCAAGTATCCAAGACAAATTGTCTTACTGAAGGCTAAAAAAGCAAGTCTTGTTTTTGCCCTTGTACTAAAGACGGCATCAAAACCCTTTTATGATTTATGCCTTTCTATTTTCCAAGGTTGTGGATTGGGAACCTGAGAATTACGAAGTTGATAATATCCCGGAAGAAATCGCCGATTCCTACAAACCGGGATACATCACCTTTAAATGTGGCTCATACGTAAGTATTTGGCCCCGTTTATAGCAGGGAAATTGCTTTGTTTGATGAAGATTAGTTACCGGCTCTTTCAGTGCCAAGGCCGTACAAGTACGATCTCTCGTATGTACTCTAAAAGTGCCAATATCGTACATGTACGATCTCATTTTTAACATTTTTTTTTCTTCAAAAACACCAACTGCCGTACATGTACGACATAAAAATATCGCTAGAGGGACGCATTGATCTATCATAATATGCAATATCATCGAGGTACGACGTGCGCAAAGTCTGAGCAGTTCTGAGCAGCTAAGATGGCGGTGCCCATAGTAAAATACACTTGCTTCTTCGCGGAAGAAGTTTTTTAGTATTTTTCGGATTCGGATAGTGAAAAGGATTGGTATTTCGCAGAGTAGTATTTTTCAAGACGCCCTCCCTTCCCCCTGAAACACTACTGATCAACATTTGTTAGTCACTACCATGAAATGTCAACATTGGCTCATTACGGCCGGTACTCATCCCCGGTTTCCGTGGCATGGAGTGACTAGGACTATTTCTACATGTACTGATCCTCCTGGATGGGATGCCAGTCCATCGCAGGTCTACCCCCAGCAACTAGTTGGGTTTCCGCAAACGTATTTGCTGGTACCCATTTATACACCTGGGTGAAGAGAGACAACGCGGTGCAATGACCAGGTTTCGAACCATGGACTTCTCGACCGAAAGTCCGACACGCTATCCACTAGACCACCACGTCTGTGCCTTTAATTATTAGTGTCACAATTTTATCTTTCACAGAAAAACAAGAAACCAGAACAAATTGGTGACGCAACCCGTATCTACCCATACTACGGCATTCCGTTCCACTACTACCCTTACATAGGCACCACAAACCAAACCAAACACTCCATGTACAAGAAACCGTACGTGGCTGTCCGATTCGACCTCCAAGCGCGGGAAGAGGACATTAAGGTTCAATGTAAGACGTACACCGGTAGTATTGAGCCTTTAGACGGTATGTACGACACCAAGTTTGAATCGCTGGTGTCGTTTGTGTTCCACTTGACGAAGGAGCCTAGTAATTTGGAGCTCTAGATGATTTTGGAGGGGGTTAGGAATGGATCTTAGTATTAAAATGGGGTAGATTATGTCTTAATGCTTGCCATATTTGAACAGTTTTAACTAATACGTACCTTTACGGTTCCCCCACAATGCATAGTTCCGATTTTGCCCAGTTAACCCCGCCCCCTTGGATATTGTTACTATGGCTCACACGCTATCGTCAAAATGGCGACACACAACGCACAAAGCAATGGGACTTTCAACGGAAAGCACAGATTCATTGGAGAAAACTCAAAGGTATTCATGTTTCAGGGTCGACGGTTATCTTAGAACACACCGAGTAAAGGGCCAGTAATACAGGGATGTCATATGAAATACGTGCTTTCGTACCTTTGAACAACGAAACGACCGGCCTTGAAACCAAAAATTCACCCGGAACATCGCATACAGCACTATACAAATTGTATGGGGCAGAACATCGCGTGATGTTGTTACAAACATTGCACTTTGACCTATGTGGGTGATCTCTGCTAGCTCTGTTGTGATTGGTCGGCAGGTTCGGTTGATTGACAGGTCGGAACTATGCTTTCACTGTGCGCAGTACATGGCGCAGTGCATGATGGGATACAAATCTAGTACACTTTGCCTCAGCGTTCAATCTTCTCGTGTAGAATCGAATCGGTTTTTGACAGTCATTTCATTTATTCCACCCCTAGACGCCGATATAATCCCAAAACAGATATACAGTGGGTTGAATCTGTATCTGAGCTCTATATTACCAGTGAACATTAATTTTGATGTGTCAAAAACACAAATTCGTTGTGTTTTGTGAGTTTAAAGCGGACAATAGCTCCACTGACCTGCCAATTTTCACAGTGAATTGTGGGGGAACCGTAAAGGCACGTATTGGCGCATGCTTCCACCAAGTTGGGACATATACAGTCGTAGCCAAACGTTTAAGACCGCCTCTGAAAAAACTACATATTTTCTAATGAATGCAGTGATTGCATCGTCATCAATTATAATTGTATCATCTGGGCTGCTTTCGAGCGCTCGTCCCTGGTGCTCCCAGGTGGTGAGAACGTTACGTCACACACATGCTTACACACGCTTTCGGGCGAGCACCATGGAGCACCATGGAGCACCTGGTGCCGCGCTCGAAAGCAGCCCAATTCGGGAATTTCACAATACAGGCGCCCCCAAGAGTTTGACGCGGAAAGGCTACATTTGATGTTTGCACGCTCGCGCGTCATGCATGGGAAAAAGTCTACATAAGCATTGCTAAACATGTGATAAATATTATGCCGTCCATTCTCGAGAAGAGAGAACTAATGGGCCGTATTCCTGAATGCGTGAGGGCGCTGTCAAGTGGCCCGCGCCTATTGCGCGTTATGTTCGACAACACAAAACACGCTACGTGTGCACGCCTTCCAAACGTAAACGTCTAATAGAAATCAACATGCCCGCACCTTGGGCACGCGCTCCGCATACGCGACGTCTCCCCACGTACGGACGTAATGATTCCCCTCATTTTCCACTGTCTGATATGCCCATTTTCCCCCAAATCACCCTCACGCATTCAGGAATTGTTCTTGGCCAACAATCTACGCTTCCGAAGTAAATTTCAACTTCTAAATCAGGTATTCGTTTACAAACCAAATCTGAATTGTTTGTGCAATAAACAAATACACCGATGTCGACCGCTCTGTCAGAAAACACCCTCTCCGACAGAAACGCTTGGTGACGTTCTTATTGTGAAATGCCCGAAATATAATAGATTACATCGACCTTGCAACTGGAAGCAACTCAACTGATCAGTTGCTGTCGATGTGCGCCTCACATGATCAGACGTACTCATTCAACTGACAGTTGCAAGTACGCGTACATCGACGCAACTCACCGCAACTGGATATAACTAGTTGCCAGAAAGTAGAACATGAGTAACGGATTTTTCCAGTTGCCAGTAGTTGCAAGTGTGCGTACATCAACCTCTTTAAGCAACTGATCAGTTGCTCCCAGTTGCCATGAGTTGCTTCCAGTTGCCGGAAACATCAGTTGCCACTAGTTGCTTCCAGTTGCAAGGTCGATGTACGCTAGGCTTTACTGAACTTGAGATCAGCACACAGTTCTAAACATAATCAGAATTTATAAGATTCTAATTTAAATTTTTGTGTTCGAGTAAATTTGTTGAAAAAAAAACCCACTAAATGTTACACCCGCGTTTGCACAGAATTACATTTAGTTGACTGTTGTTCCTACATGTTTGTTTCAAATAATGGCGGATTTAAATTTATCCCATTAAAAAACTGGGATTTATGCCTGCGATTGACTCCTCTAGTCTTGTGGTATTTTTTGCTTATGAATGTTTAAAAAAACAATTTCAATATTTACAAATCAGTGTAGTGCAATTTAATTTAGAATGGGAACTGCATGGTTACATTTTTGTTGAGTTAAATTTTTATTGTTGAAGATGAAATTCATCTTATGAAATTCCAAGTCTTGGTTTTAACACCTTGGCAGACTTCAACTAAGTAGGGTCATTATTTTCTATATATTTAAATAATTTCATTATTTGTTTTTTTAACAAATGAAAGCATGACATATTAAAAAGGATTGAACCTGATTGGTTGGTATGTTTGAGATTTCCCATTCTGTCAGAGGTGTGTCCATAGCAGTATGAAGCAACGTTTTGATTGGTTGAAGCCTGTCGGTATATCCCATTTGTTTTATAGGGGTGACCATTCTTATCGGCAAAAAACAAAATATTCGATTGGCTGAAAAGTTTAAGATGTTCCATTTTACCAGAGGTGTGTGCATAGCGGTAAAAAGCAACTTTTTGATTGGTTGAAGTCTTTTAGGCTATTCCATTTGTGATAGGGGTGATCACTTTTGCAGACAAAAAGAAAGTGACGAAGTATACGAATTTCCGAAAGTAATAAGCCCATATTTGTTTACCCAGAACCATTACCATCATCATCATTAATAACACTGTCACTACCCTCATCGATTATAGAATTGTCCACTTCAACTTTGACCAATGAGCGTAGTTTACCGTCCACGGACAAAATATCGCACACTTCAGCGTCTCTGTGCAACCGCCCTTATAATGCAGCCAAAACACCGTACCCGTTAATCACCTTCATTTTCAAATTACATCTTTGTTTGGCGCCTCTTTGACAACTCCCGCCAATTATCTCGTCTGCGGTGCCATATAACTCATGTTGACAGTTATATTTTATTGACTCGAACAGCTGCCGAGAAACGGGGATTACAAAGTACTATAACGGTGACATAATATCGGTGAAATGAAATTTTAATGTTTGGACAGCGATTCTAATTAAGAAGTTAAATTCTCGCCTCCGCAACCGCACCCCTTCCCCCCGCCCCAACAAATGTTGGTTTGATGTTCCATTTATAAATTATACATGATGATGATCAATTGAAACTACATTAGCGAAATGCACTTCCCTAAATTTTACATTAACGGCCCTAATTTTTCATCAATTTATTAATTTATAAAAACTAGCAACGCAGTCCACATTTTTCTGCATAACAAAATTATCTGGCGCACTGCGTCGGCGGGAAAAATGTGGGGAAATTATTTCGTTCATCCAAAGTACATTTATTTCATTTTTAAAGAGACTTTTTATTTCTTTCTGGTACTGAAACTAAGGATTCCTTACACTATGAGCAACTAATGGAAATTGGGCACACACCATTGTTAATAATGGTTTGTGCCCAATTTCCATTGTTAGTTGCTCATAGTGTTAAAAGTGCCCTCCCCAAAATACTATCATGTGAAAAAAGAAAAAAATTGCAATCTCCAATTTGGATGTGGAAGCAAAAAAAAGTTGGTGTAAAATCATTGCACTGTTTTGTCGGCCTAACCAGATAAATTAGTTTAAAACATTTGGTGGTTTTTTTACGATATCCTTGGAAATTATGTCGATTGGGAATGCGAAATTTCAGAATGGTAATGAGGAAAATATGACAAATGATAGTATCAAAATCTCAACACCCATGGACAAAATGGGATAGCCTAAAAATGTGATTTGTACTCCTGAGCCATGTACAGCTATTTTTGGTACCCGTTTTCCCGTACATTTACTACTCGGCGGGTTGCACAATAATTGGAATGGTTAAACGCCCCGTTGACGTAAAAGGTCCAATGCGGATATTTCCGCTGCCGCCCGAAACTGCCATCTTCAATTCAACATAGTCGGGGTTATTTCCTTTATTAAATTAATGCATTCTCCGATCCCGACTTTGCTTAATGAATTACCGCCCGGAATGACGTCATCAGGAGGTTGCCGTGGTAATACCTGAAACTTAAACCCACACGGTGTACAGGGGAAATCCGGATAGGGGAGGGCGAGGCGAGTTACTCGGGAGAATTAGCCCTTCCCGGCCTGCGACCGTTTTTGTTGATTTTAATATCCCTGAGTGGACAAAGGGTTAATACTGCAATATTGCCTGCAAGTACAGTGATAAATGAACATCCGAAACGAAAATCAATAGGAGAAGAAATCCATTCTTTTCGAAGAGTATAGACATTTAAAAATTTTACATCAAAATATACAAATATATTTATTGATATATTTTAAACAATTAAAATCTTTATCATAATTTCCAGCATTCAGAAAAAAATTACCCTTAACAAATTTTCAGGAGTAAATTATATAATTTAAAGATAGTATACATGATTGGTAAACTGTTACAAATAGTTTTACCCCCCTGTGTGACTGAAGATATGCATGATTAAAACCAACCTGAGCAAAAACCAGCTCCGTACTTCGTCTAACTTTTGAGAAAACAGTCAAAAAAGGGTTTGCAGTCATTCCGCCCCAAAACCACTTCGCCCTGAACCATCTCGCCCTGAACCACAGCCTGTGCACGAAGTGGTTTTTGGGCGAAGTAGCATTTGGACGATGTAGCGTTTGGACGAAGTGATTTGGGGCGAAATGGCACTCGGGCGAAGTGGTTTGGGGCGAAATGGCACTTGGGCGAAATGGTTTTGGGGCGAATTGAATTTTCGTCTCATGAGACGAAAACTAATTGTTTTACTCATCTCAAAGACTATGGCACTTCAGACAAAACCATTTCAGGGGAAGATTTCTACGGTCGTCATGTTTATATTGTGTAAGTCAGGCGTAAATCTGTGAACATTTCTTTTAAGCAAGGCTTAACGAGTATGCAAACTTAAGTAAAAGGAGCATGACCAGATCACATTTTGGAGACCTCTATTTTTCCCATGGGTGTTGAGATTTTAGTACCATATCATTTGTCATATTTGTACATTATCATTCTTAAATTTCCAGGATTATCGTAAAAACACCGAAGTTTAGTAAACTAATTTATCTGGTTTCATAAAGCAGTGCAGTGACTTACACAGCACCAAACCTTTTGGGGAGGTGTTTCATATTTTTGTAAGGTTTTTAGGTTAGAACAAAATCCATTTTTGAAGAAAAAAATCTTGTACGCTCCTTTAAATGTGCAGATAATTACAGATTTAAAATTTCCTTCCTCCATGATTATTCAAAGTCGTTTCTTGGGGGTAATATATAGTCTTTGGCAAAGACGGGGTTTTGTTTATTTTATAATTATTTTCTGAAATGATGTTCCTGTACATGTACAGTTATATCATGGAGCTATTCATAGCTCCATGGTTTATATCAAACTCTTGTTTTTATTATTGAGAATCACGTTGTTTGTATAATGGAGTGAATGTAAGTATAGTCCGTATCGGAAGTTAATCATCTTCTCGCCAAGGAAAGAAAATCTGTGAAAATCCCTCAAACAAAGAAAGGGAAGTCCGTGTGGGTCTGATTTGATTAGAGAGTTTTTTATTGAATTTTCTCAAGTTTGAGCGTGGGTGATTTTAAGGAGTACGCCCCCACACGTTCCATAACCGCGCATGTAGTTAGAGGAGCAATTTTTGAAGTTGGCACATGTTAGTCATAGTGCAAGTGCAACGCAGGTGTTTTTGACACGTACTGTACGTTGCTATCATTTCATCGAGCCACACACGCGCGCACGGCGAAGATGGCGTCTGCTGAAGCAGATACCGGCATTTCACCGGCAGTTTCGCCGGTTCGCCGGACCAAGTCCACGGCGAAAAACACCTCCATGGAGGACTCGAGTGACAGTGAGGGGGAGATCGAGCCGTCCAAGGCTTTCCACCGACGGGTTTCGACTTCTAAGCAGATAAAACACAAGGTAAAACTCTTCTTTCTTTTCACACGTTTTCACGTATTAAACGATAGGCCGTGCACGCAATTTTTGTACGGCTTCGTGGCTATGGCATTTTTACACAGCATCTAAAACGGGGGCCTTTTTCCAAATCTCGACTTGGGCTCAGGCTCAGGCTCTATGTAAACCACATGGAGACGGAGCCGAAGACGGAGACGAAGCCGAGATTTGGAAAAGCCCCCTAATAAATATTCTTTCAGGCTAGATTAATACATAGACTGGTTCCCGCTCCACATATTCCACATAGAACGACTGAATAAAACATTTTGGTCCGGGTACGTACCAGACTAGATTAATACACGGACACTGAAGAATCGGTGTAGATTTCCATGCACGGACACCCAGGATTTTCCTTGTTATGACATATAAATGACGTAAAAATGTTAGTTTGGTTATAAAAATGCCAAATTAGGAGGGAAAAGTGTCATTAATTTACTATAAGTAGGGTCAGAAATGGAAATTTTCTTCTTGCTGGCAAGCATCAGTTTTGTACTCTTATCAAAAGTCCCTTTAAACATGAATTGAACAGTTCAAGAATGAGTTCAATCGGATAACCGGTTCAAAAGTTATGTTCGATCGGAAATCCAGAGAGTTCTTTGTTCAAAATCTAAATGGACACAATGGTAAATTCTAGGTGACAATGGATAACTAAAACGAGGAGTAAACTAGTAAACAAAAAAGGTAAACAAATTTAAAGCTTCATATTTCCATAAGTGAAACACATATGGACTTTATTTTTGATGTACACGTAGCAGACAGGCAGTCGGCCTAAGTCATAGCATATTTCAATTGACTAAAAATAAAAAAATCAATATTTTGTTGCCATGGTAACATAAGTAAACAAACTTGTTTATATAAATGCAATTTATGCTAATAACCTACATCAATTTTATGTTTTTGCGGCATGGAAACAGAAGCACCAAGTGTAGTAGTCATAGTGCTGAAAAAAGTAATAACATAACTGCAGTAATAACTTAATTAATTAGCATGTTGTTTGTTTACTATATTTCAAGATAAAAGACATGTAGTAAACAAAAGAGTAAACAAATGTAATTGCCCATAACTCTTGCAAACGAACTTGTACTAGAACAATTTTTGGTCAACAGATACTTGATGATCATTTATCAACATGGGTCAATAACATGTGAATATATTAGTAATCAACATCACTGTTTTGTGTTCATTATACTGAAGTAAAAATTTTAAAAAAGGAAAAAAAGGAAGAAAACAAATCGAATTATTAATTAATTACCATTCATGATCAAATAAAATACAATTATTTACCATTCATGGGAATAGTTTGAATACTATGAACCTTAAAAAGAACCCAATACAAGTGAAAAATTGACGCCAATAATGCCCCAAATTGAACATAGCCGGAGTTCAAATTCCATCCCGCGAACACCGAGCGCGATATGCGGAACTGCGCGGACCCCTACCGACGCACGCGCCGGTGAGCCCGGGGAAGAGTCCGCGCAGTGTTTCGCTACTTTGTGTCACTGTGTGGCAGACAGTGACAACACGTACGAAGGAGGTGGCAACTTTCCTATGATGATTTGACAATTTTCTTTCGATATTTGATAGTTTCAATCAGTCTCATGGGGGGGTTGAATGATAAATCAACATTTTAGTGTACTAACCGCATTCGAAAATCAATATTTCGTCGAAAAATTTGATGATTTCTGTCGGACTTTCGATGGTATGAAGGTATGTACTGTAGCGATGCACAAACGAATGGTAGCAATGCATGTATGTACATGCCGATGTGTACAGCGTGGCAAGAAGCCAACGTTGCAACGCGTGACGCGTTGACCACGTTTTGCACACGAAATTTTACGTGTGCATAAGGAAAACTTAGAATTTGAGAGTTTAGATTGAACAAAGATTTGAAGGAAATTACCTCCTGGAATCAACAAATAATTCAATTCCCACTTTCACTTCTGTCGAAAATGTTGCATTTCTGGGATAAATAATTGATAAGATTACTGCAGAAAGTAATGGACAAAATCACGGCGCAAGTGCTCCATGCGTAAGCGGGACTATAGAGGGCACTGCATGCGCGCGTACATGGTTCATCTTGTGCACTAACTGAATGCAATTTTTGGAAAAAAATGTGATTTTTCTTTAGAAAAGCAACATTTTATATGATTGTTAGGTTAGGCCAAGACAAAAAATAGCCGTGTTTTTACATTAAAAATGGCAGGTCGATTTTTGGTTTAAAATGTAGACATACTTGAGCAACTAAATTGCTTTTTTTGTTTAGAATGAAAACAAAAGTACCTTGTAATCTGTGCGGCAGGCCGCCGCGACCAGCCGGCCGCCGCGACCAGCCGGCCGTGGTATGAGTTGTGTCTCTTGTTCATGTTGTATGGACACAGTACGTACATGTATGCCCTACGTGACCACATGACCACATCACATGTATCGCGATTTTATACTTGCCTGATGTCTGTAACCACTTTATGAATTTGTGTTCCTTTAAATTGTTGCCAGTCACAGGACGGGTAGTTTTTAACTGCACCTAAGTAGGATAGGCAGTTTTGGAAATCCTAGATCCTAGAAACTCCTAGAAACCCTGTACAGAATCTGTACTTTTTGCTCGAAAATCAATACAAAATTAAAAAATTATTGTGCCTACCTAAAACCTAAATTTTGTATACGTCGCCTTTATTTTTTACCCCTTTAAAGCATGAAAAAGTGGCTCACTCTTGTATATTTGTAAATTTGTAATGTGCAAGTGGTAAAACAAATAATGACTGTCATCCCACCCCTATATTTTCGGCTAAAAATTTTTAGAGCAAAATAAACAGATATTTCCCACCTACCCACACTGAATTTTTTTGTTATGTAATACGAAACGCAGGTATTTTTGATTCTAGACCTTGGAACAAAATCCGTTTTATGGAAAAAAATCTGAACAAGCCCCTTTAACTTACCAGTAGTGTCTGAACATTTAATACCAATATGGGCCTAGCTGAGTACATATTGCCTGTGAACCAAGCATTCGTATGGCCTTAATTTGTTTAAACAGACGATAATGTTAAACTCTTCTCGTAACATTAATCATCCTATTTACCGGTATAATACATGTAGGCACTCATTTCTCTGACAGTTAAAATTATTGGTATTTTTTTCATATACATTGAACACGGATTTGGGTAAATTTATATATTGGAATCGATAGCTTATTCAATTCTAAGATATACTTCCCACTGACACTTCCGTCGCAAATGTTGCATTTCTGAGATAAATAAATGATAAAATTACTGCATAAAGTAATGCACAAAATGACGCAGCGAGCGGTCTGTGCGTAAGCGCAACAACAGAGGGCGCTGCGCGCGCGCGTGAATGGTTATCTTGTGCACAAACTGAAGGCAATTTTTGAAGAAGAAAACGTGATTTTTCTACAGAAAAGCAACATTTGCGACAAAAGTGCAAGTGGGAAGTATATCTTAAAATCACATTATGTGTTGATTCCAGGAGGTAATTTCCTTAAAATCTTTGTTCAATGTATACGAAAAAAATACCAAATTATTAATCAACCCCTTTTAAAAAGTATTCAAAATATCCGAGTGTATTTTACCCACGTTCTGCTTGCCATGTCATCATTTTAATACCCATAGAAAGCTCTGAACTCATTAAAAAAATCGGGTCACTTGACAGTTTATCACATTTTCAAGATGAGCTGCACGGATGATTTTCGGTTGCCATGGATACCAAGTGTCTTCCTGATGTACTCCAAATTGCTTTCTGTTCATCTTGCACTTAAGAACCCCAAACCCGGCAATTCACGATATTATTGCCCAGAGGTTAATGCACAATGTCAGTGAATCGGTCTTGATCAATATTTTATGAAGTATAGCTTTGTGATTGGGAATTGACGTCATCATCATCATCACGATTCTGCTCGTTCAGGCACGCACAACAAAAACTCCGGTTTTGTGTCATTAAGTCTGCAGTTAGCGAGGCACAACCCATAATTTCACTGGAGCGTCCAGCCAAATTGACAGATTTGTTCTCATGACAGTTGCAGTTGGATGTCAACGAAATGAGAATTTTTTTTTATTCGGCCACGTCTCGTAAATGTAATGATGTTGTTATAGCGTGGCTGCTACAGTGCACATGGCACAGTCCATCGATTTGTTTCTCTAGGGTCTCGCCTTGCCGATCCAATCTCTTCGTTTCGTTCGTCCACCTGCCCCTTTCGTCAGGAAGAAGCCAACCATTTTATTGCTTTCACAAGCAGAGAGCCATGAAACACAAACCCGCACCAACATTATTGGATTTCATTGTAAAACATCTTTCCTTTTCCCAAAAAAGACTAAAATTAGATTTAGGTTACTTACTGTTTTTACAGCGTGCCATCTGTTTTGGGATGATAGTTCTTGTATGATCAATTGACAATTGTATTCATTCTTTTATTTCATACATGGGTCTTTCCATGAAACGGGATGCATTTGATAAAATTAATGTTATAGTACCCGAATATTTATCAGAAGTTTTCTTTGAAATTTGTCAACTACAAAATATTTGAAATAATTGACAAACAGTTAGACAAGTCATGCTATCGTACATTTTGATAATATTTAAAAAAAAAATTTGACAACTTAAGGGGACACTAAAGGCCTGTCCGCATTGGACTATTTTTGGTCAAACTTACCGAGACGATGGGTACTTTATTAAACCATTTTTAATCCAATGCAGACAGCCTAGGATGTTTTCCTCTCAGTAACTTTTCCCGAGTCCAGCGGTTACCTCTCCTGGCCAACTGCTGCCCAGGAAAATCGGCCAGGGAACTTTTCCCGAGACAATAAGTCCAATGCGGACACATCGAGTTGGTAAAAGCACTCTGGAAGCGTACTTCCAGGCCGTGAAGGTCATACTGCGAAGGGACACTGCGCATGCTCTCCCATGGTCTCAGTCAAATTTCCCGTGTCGAAAAAGTCCAAATGCGGACAGCAATAAAATTTAGCCAGTTTGTATTTTACCATCGTCTCGGTAAAACCTCCCAAAAAACAAGCATTTTCAACTGTTACGATTACATTTCAAGTATTTTGACCAGTTTCTTTCTGCTGGTTTTACCCACCATATAGAACCAGTACTTCATCAATTCAGATTATATTATTTCAATAAATTTTTCAATAAATTGTCGAAATATCACGCTTGCATTTAGAAGATAAGATAAGTTTATTGAATTTAATTTTTTCAAATATTAACTGTTTATAAATTATTTTTAATATATTCTACATTATTTGGAAATTGCACAGAATTTCCGTAACAAATTTTGCTAATATATCTGAAAAGGCCGTTTTTACAAATGGATCAGAATGTCACACTTTTTTGAAAAAAAACTTCCGTTTTTTGGGAAAGACTAACAATTTAATTGTTTCACTTGATCGTTCTCATGGATACCTGGCTTGAGAAATCTTCTGCTAGCAGAGGATTTTGTAAGTCTGGATCTCCTCCAAAATATCCCAAGGATTGAGAAAATTTCTCAAACATTGGTGTCCTTTCACACGATGGCACATTTGTAAGATCTTCTCAAGCATGAGAAAATATCTCAAGCCTTGCAAGTTTTTTGGCCTCGTGTGAAAAGGGCCTAAAGAGACATTTGAGACAGGGCAGCATCTTAATCCTGTTTCCAGCGTGGGATTATTTGTATTCCGGCAGCCAAGATGGGTAATCTCAAGAGTCATTCTTGACCCTGTTGAACCCTGGAGTCCCCAGCACAAGAGCAAAATGCCCCAAGGTGTCCAGATTTACAAGATCTCACGTTATGTGTCTCAAGTATTGACAGGAGCGCAGGATAAGGGGATTCGTGTGGGTTCTGTCAATAACAAGAGTCCCGGAGGCTCGAGTTGCCATGGAAACTTTGGGTTTTTACTGTTCATTTTGTGTTGCACCTTCGGGAAAGGATTTTCAATTCAGACATTACCTATAAGGCATCATACTGTGTACAAAACATATGAGACTGGCTGAAAAATATTTGTAAAAATAATATTATTTTTTTCCCCTGCCAAAGTCTTGTTTTTCTGTTTAGATCTGCACATACTGATGACTAATTAGCCATTTTGAGGAACAAATAGTAACAACTGTTATCCTACCTTTTATGGCCTTTATAAAATGATGATCCGAGTTATGTTCTTATACTAGTTAGTGAATTAATTTTTTTTTTTTTGTGGATAAAAATGGACTACAAATTGCAGTTGACGTTTAAAGTGTGCCAGCATTCTACAAAATGAGCCATCTGTTTTAAAATAAAATTTTGAAGTCGTAGTTTAAAATAAATTTTGAAGCAGTTAATTCTAAAGTAAACTTAATTGATTGACTAACATGTTAACACCCAATGATAAAAATATAAATATTATTATTATCTCTTTCTGGTACTGAGACCAAGGATTCCTCAAAAGTGCCCATTGCACTATCGCTCGCAAGCGTGAGGAAACCCATGAGGAGAAGACAATGAATTAGAAATGGCCGGGGAATTATCCCCTTGCTCTTCACGAAGGAATGCTCTGGGATCTGTAAAGTGCGTTACCTAACACACTGGACTAACGGCTGTACATCCCTTTTGAAGAATAGAGCAAGTATGTTTAAGTGCTCTGCTCAAGGGCACAGGTACCCCAGCCGGGTATCGAACCAGCAACCCCAAGTTTTCACCCGAGTATCGCGAGCCAGTGACCCAAATCACTCAGCCATGGTACCCTACAAATACTATAGACCGTATAAAATAGCTGCCATCTTGTAGGGCAGTTTCTTTGTTCCTTAAGGACATGCATGATTGCACATTTTGTGCTCAGATTGTTGACAAATTTAAATAACAAAAGTTGCCCCCACAATATGACAGCTACACAGTCAACACGGTCTATTCTAAAATAACCAAATATGAGATGAGAGGTAAAAATCACATGGCCTCATCTGGATTCAAACCCGAGACCTCTGCCTCACCGGGCAGATGCTCTACTAGCTGAGCTATAAGGCACAGCGATATATTCTTAAATAGTGTAGGTTTGAAATTTCCATTCCTAATATAGTGCATATCATATGGCATTAAAATGCGCAAGTACATGTACTGCATAATATCCAGGTCTTGTTTTTCAGTTCCGGTGCAGAGTGGTTGTAAAATACATCATTTATAAGGAGTAATTTCCTCCTTAAACAACACTCGGATACTGACGGGGTAATAATTGCCACACAATTCCTCAACCCTTTCTGTCATACATGTACATGTATATATTCATCATAATATTGCACCGCACTTAGGAGATTAGGTTTATTTTAGTGCTGTCATTTGTCATTGTGCAAATGCATTTATTTCCAGCAGTCTGACAGACAATGCAATCTGTTTTTGTGAGGTTGTCAAGTAATTTTTGTTTTCGTTGAGGTTTTTAATCTGCATCTAAAGTTGTGTCCAAATTGGACTTATTTTGGTAAAACTTATGAAGATCAAATTTTCATCAAATTTAGTCCAATGCGTACTGCCGGAAAACATATGAAATTTTAAAGTGTCGATTGCAATTTTTATGCGCCATCGCTGTAATTTTTATGGGGCAAGCTGAGTCACACAAGAATTGCATTGTCAATCGCTGGAAAGTCCTGTGCAGACGTACGGGCTTTGTAATGTAAAACCATGAGAGAACACACATTATGGTCATGTAACCTCAGTGTGGACCCGATTGATGAGATGACGCTTTTTTGTCAAGTTTTACGTTGCAAAGGACAATCAGAAGAATTACCATGATTGAATGTTAACTGTGACTCGTGGAAATTAGTCCAATGCAGACTTCCATTGTTTTACACATAAAACAATTTGGTTACTTTGTGCATCGGTTGTGTTTGGTGGTCGCATGGAATTTGACAAAAGCGGCCGAAAAATGCACCAACAAAATTGTTTTGGTTTTTCAGTTTGTGATCTGACATTAAAGGCACAGGCTCGTCAGCAATGCGTGCGCGCCAAATTCGTGCCTCGAAATACGCAACTCCATGCTATTGCTATGGAGCTGCGTATTTCGTTGCACCAATTTGGCGCGTGTGCGCTGACGAGCCTGTGCATTTAAAGCCCCAATACATCATTTCCAGTTCCTAAACAAAAGTGTTGATAGCCATGGTAACAAAAACCACATTATTTTTTTCCCCTGCAAAAAACGGAACCTTTGTGAGAGAGATTTCCCACTGGAGGTACTATATTTAACAAAAAATTGTCTGCAGACAATTTTTGCTATCATTCATTCAACACAAAAAAACATGGATTTTTATGGTTTTCTTGTGCTGTGAGATTTAAAAAAGTTAAATTTAGAATTTTTAATCTTGACAAGAAAAAAATGCCACAAGTTGTGATTTCGTTCTTGAAAGCCAAGCGAACACAAACCTGTTTTTCAATGCATTCGCTTGAGATGGGTGTGGCCATTATACGCTTCCATCCCTCACAGCATGAGCTTGTGTGAGTCAGCGTTGCCATGACGATTTATGCACGCACCACTCCACTACTGAAAAAATCCCACGATAACATGAATTTTAAGTCTTTGTTGTTTCCCCCTGCAAACAAATTTAAGAAAAGAGGAAAGAATTTCTTAATAAGCATGTAAGATATGTGTTTTTGTTCTTTCGTAGACGTAAGCGGAACTCGTCAATTAAAACTTAATGAAACATATCCTGCTTAAAGATATTTTTAAGCGTGTTTTTGCTTGTCAGCTTAAATATCAGGTTTTTTTTAAAGTTCAGGGAAAAGTGGAAACCAAAAACGGATTTTAATCGTAAAAAAAAATCAAAATGGGAATTACCGGTAGAAAAATAGACTCACTCACAAAATTAATGTAACTCATACTGGTGCCTTGAAATTTGAACCGTATGCCCATCCCAAATTGCCAACTAGATTTGCCTAAAAGGTCAAAGAAAAATTGATAAAAGTGAAAGCAATGTACATGTAGGCCTATGTACAGTAAGTGAAAGTACAGAAAAATGCAAATTTGTTTTTACAGGCGCATACAACATATACCGAGCAACACAAGTTGAATTAAAATTTATAAATTTCCTTTTTGTCAATTAAGTTGACATTGAAATATTCCTACTGTCAGATTGACTGCTTTTTTCTAAGGCTGTACCTAATGAATTGATTATTTGAATATTCGGCATCAAATATTCGAATAGCATTTTACCAAATCGAATATTCAGTATGTGCTCCAAATCAAACATGTCTTTCAGCTAGGAAGAAGTAAAAAACCTTTTTCCTTTGCCGAAACGGCCGCTTTGATGTCATATTTGCATCCAACCATGAGTCCAGTGTACAAGATCCAACGATAATTTCTGCAAAAAACCTCTTCGGGCGAGAGACTGCTATACAAGTTCCAACATCAAGTCTATAGTTTGAGCACAGATTATATTTTGAGACGCCGAATTCGGCAATAAAAAACCTGCTGTATTCCTGTGAGCTCTGAGTTTGGATGTGCTAAAATCAATTAATTTCATGTCAAACATTTTTGTCAAAATCTTAGAAAAAAATTTATGTAGGCCTATCGAAAATAAAACCGATTTTTCGAATAGTAAATTATTCGTATAGTAGGCATTCATTTGTGGGTTTCTATTGTAAAAAAAATAGATTTTTAAAATAAATTTGGCAATAATTATAGGTAATTGGCTACAATAAATGTGTATTTAGTGCTGTATAAATAAACATATATGGAGAACTTTGCAAAAATGTGCATTTTTTTGGCTAAAATTTGACGGTTTCAAATTTGCCTGCTGGATTCTTTATGCTGTGCAGTTGAAAATTGGTTGTCCCTGATAATTACAACAGGAAATAGCTGTTGTTTGTCAAGAGACTTTGTACAAAAATTGACACATTTACTGGTATCATTATACTGTAGGTGCCAAATGGAAAATGGAAATCGACTGGTATTGGTTAATAATTGTCATAAAATGAAAAAACTGAAACGACAAAAGAAAGTGCACTACAGTACAGACATGGAATATGTGTACTGTGAAACTCCAAAAACACAATGCAGGTAATGCTGTAACCGAACATACGAACCGAACGGGATTTTACCAAACTTGGCACTTCCAAACCGAACCGGACCGAACCGAACATTTCACTCAGTTCGGCTGTTCGGGAGTGGTTCACTTTGAATTTCACATCTTACGTATTTTAACTGTAAGTGCGAAAGACATCTGGCTTCTTGAATGTCAAATACCCACTCGAAATGACTGCTTATGCTTGCAATGTTTAACTGTCGAACGTTATATGCACTGTACAAAGCAATTCTTGTGCCAAATCAGATCTGACATTTTGAGCCCGGCGCTGGCGTCCACCGTACCCACATGCATGACTCCGTACCGACATGACTTCACAATCGATATCTACACGGACGTCGCTCGATTGGTGCCGATCAAATATTGTATTGGCTCCATCGCCGCAACGTGCCAAAGCCATAGAGTTACCGCGCAGTATGCATCTGCACGATGTGCTGATAATAACTGTCGTTTGATTGGAACGGTTTGATTAAAAACGCCCTCTAGCGGCGCGGCATACATTTGCATTGTGAGAATGGCGTATCGGGACAGAATTTTCTTGGGCAGAATTTTTCGCACAACATTGTGAAAAGCATTTTTAGGGAAATCAATAAGCCCTCTTACAGAAACACAGCGATACTTGCGGGTACTACAAACAATCGTCAGAAAATAAACACCAAAGGCTAGGAAAAAATACCATCCCATGCAGTCTGACGATGGTTTGCACGTGGTACAAATCACAGAATGCATGCACACCGCAAGTTCCGACAGTAGCGCCGCGCTCCAGTCGCGGATTCCGTTTAGTTTCAACCCACCAAAGCCGTTATCTTGTTCATTACGACAAATAAATCGTGTAAAAGAGCGGGTTTGAAGAAGAAAAAAAATTCATAGGCCCTAATTTTTAAAGAAAGCTAACTGTACGTGCGTGATCACTTTTAACCAGAACCCACACCGCCGACAATACTTGCCGAACCCGAACCGTACAAATGTTCGGGAAGGAATTAACGAACTTTTGCCGACCCAAACTTTTCGTTACAGCATTACATTGTAAATGCAGGCCTTTAAATTCATACCTTAGCATGGACCAAGGTCACCGTGGCCAATGGCCCTATGCCCTGCTTAGTTGGCCCTGATGCCCCTTCAAGATATACAGCCGTTTGCTTCATCGAATGAAACGATTCTAATCATCGTCGAATGAAGAGGCGTGCGTTCACATCAGGAAATCTCTTCATCGAATCATCGTCGAACGAAGCGATTTTTCTGGTGAGAAAGGGGTCAAAGTTGGCCGTGGTGACTTTCCAGTTCGCCTCGGTGTCTTTTGAAATTTTGTCAAAATCAAGACCAATCTGACCTGTCCCTTGTTTTTATAACATTTACTAAAACGCAGACTCAAAATATTAAGACACTGTTGTTGTCAATTACTTGAAACTGATAAAAGATGTTAACTTGGCCATATGCTCAATCTAAGAATAGATTATCTTGCTTCATGCTGGTTACACATTTCCAAACTGAGATACAGTTTATAACGTGCTAGTTCTTCATACTGTGTCTCAGATGTCATTCTATTAACCTAATTACTGTCGCAGCACTAAGCAGGTGTAACGAGGTTGGACATTTGTTTTACCATACTCTTGAAACTGGGGTATGTCCAGATTTAGTGAACTCGGCTGGGGATTTGTGGCCAGCTAAAACTTAGAATTTACTCACGTTTTTACGGAACACAGAGTTGCCTTATAATAGCTCCAGTGCAACATTTGCAGGGGGTCGGGGGAGAGGGGGATCGGGGTGGGGTGGGGGATGGGGGTTGAGGAGCGGTGTGAGTCACCCCTGGGTGGCGGTTTGTTTTTAGAATAGCCGAAAAAACCTTGAGGTAACCAGTCTCTCGTACAAGAATTTCGAGTTACGGAGGTATTCGCGTACACAAAAGCCTATTCTGTCGGGAATAAGCGATTACTTCGAGGTAAACGGAGTTTCGAGGTATCCGGTTTTGACTTATCAAGATTTATCAAAATTCGTGAGAATTTCCTTTACAAAAACGGTAACTTAGAGAAGACATTTTTACAAATGCATCAAAACGTCGCACTTTTAATCCCATTTTTGTGGAAAGACCCTTATACAAAAGATTTATCCCCCCAACCTCCAAAACTTCTCACAGAAAACTAGAGATTGCCTTTTCTTATCAGGAAATTTGTTCTGCTTGAACATTTGTAGGATATTTGTCGGATCATACAAACAGGTGTTTTTATTATACAATTGTCAATTTAGCTAAAAAGCTGTAAAGACACGATAATCGCGAGACGTAACTTGTATAAAATCCATTCACTGCTAGTTGCTTTGTGGGTGTTATGTCTGCAGGGCCAGGGAATTCACAGGACAACTGGTCCTAAAAGGTCACCCTGAACAGCTGATGGTGTGAACGTTGGTATTTTCTCTGAGTGTGTAGCAGTGTTCTTAAGTCAAAGTCGGCTCATGCTGTGTGTGGGGCTTAAACCTTATGGGACACGCTGTACACGCCCACACACGGATCAAAGGAATCAGTTACACTTAAAAGAAGGGTGTTCAGATTTTTCTAGAAAATGGATTTCGCTCTTACCTGACAATCCTATAAAAACCTCCCCAAAATACTATCCATGGGAAGAAAACAGGAAATTTGCAAACTCCAATTTGGATGTGAAAGCAAAAAGGTTGGTGTAATTACTGCACTGCTTTATGGAACCAGATAAATTAGTTGACAAAACATCAGTGTTTTTTTTTACGATATCCTTAAAAATATGCGGATTGAGAATGCAAAATTTCAGAATGGTAATGAGAAAAATATAATAAATGATATGGTATCAAAATCTCAACACCCATGGGGAAAAATGGGGGCCTAATGGCTAAAAAATGTGATCTGGACACGCTCATTTAAAGGGATGGAGGTATGCCCTTAACCAAGTTAAACAGTTACTTGAGAAAAATCTCAGTGTTGCCTTGTTGTAAATGTAAATATTTGATTATTTGTGACCTTTCAGAACAAAATCACAGCCATATTTTTAGATAGCCGCCAATCCATCGTATGGGTCAAAATTAGTTGTTTGGATTTTCGTGTTAAAAGCGAGAAAAATATATATAATTGTCGTGATAAATATGGTTCAGTTTTTATTTTGATACAATATTATGTTGCTAAGAAGTTCATTTGGGAAACTTCAGGGGCCTTTCGCAAACTTCTTTCTGCCATTTCTAGGCCAAATTTTGTCCTATCACGAAAATGTCTACACCATTGGAAAACTTATTTAATGCCCTTTTTATAGGAGAGCACAAAATATAATTTTTTTTTCATTTGTCAAAAACAGGTTTTTTTTTTCTTTTCATTTTTGTAAATAAGTTCATAATGCAGTAAAATTTCAGTTTTCAAGGAGCAATACAAAAAATGTGTATATATTTTAATAGGCGCTAGTTTAGACACAAATATCACTTGATCAATATTACCAGTACAGCATATTGACCAAGTGCCTTATCTTAACATCTAGTCTTACTCTTAGGGAGATGGGATGAGGGAATCATGAATTGAAAGGATTACATAAATTTAGTAATTTTGTAACATTGAATGATTTGTTAAAATTCAAAAGTACAGAAAATCCATAACGGACTGTATGTATATTGCCAATTTTTTTCTTAAAAATCGGCATGTATTGTACGGGTTTTGCTCTGCGGAAGTGATCATGCATACGCTACACATATCTACGCCCCCTCACTGCTTATAACGTCAATTGGGACACACGTTGCAGGGTAATCTAGCGGAATCGTGAACTTTCGCTCTTTCTCTTAACACCTGCCGATGGTTTAAAACGTTCTCATGGTGCAGTGGCCCCACACACTGCAATGTCAATTCCGCCGTAAGGCTTCCGTATAGTGTCAAGTTGGATAGATTTAATGTTGCAGGTTTTCAGTGGGTATCCTGTTTCACTCATGTCAAGGGACATGTTGTGCATCTACCGTATGTCAGTTTAGATCAGCTCATCTTTGGGCAAGCGTGCGTTTGAAGAGAAGCCTCAGTTAAATATTTGATACAAATGTGGACAAATGTCCATGAGTTTGGGAAATCTGGATGCAGTGAAAAACAACTTGGCTCCACTGGGATTCGAACCGTGGACCTTCTGCTTAATGTGCATACATCCTACCAATTGAGCTATAGCCAACTGGTGGTCTCGAAACACGGTATTGCAGTTGTTCCTCACTGATTGGGATTGGCTATCACGTGAGCTTAACAAGCCCTACAGAGGGATAAAACCCTTCAATGAGATAATCACCTCTCCCAGAGATCACTTAAGATACGACTTAAGATGATGATTTTTTTAAAAAAGTTTTTTTGTTCACGAATCCTTAAACACTGCGTAAGCCCACTTGCGCAATTTTTATTGCGTAAGCTGCACAACATTCCTGTGATAATTACACGCAAGCCTATGGGGCTTATGCCATTTTTACACGTTACGCAAGCTACGCAATTTTCCGTGAAATCAGCTGCTGGGACCACTGGGGTGAATTAAATATCAGTTAAACATTGTTAATTTTGAAGAAATGATGGGTTTTCCATGTAAGTCCCAGCTTGATTCTGTGGGGTTTTCTATAGTTGGGGTTTTCCCTCCCACCTCTAAAACTGAGCATTTCTTCATCTCCTCACAGGTTTCACGCTGTAAAATTAGTGACCTCGCGTTTCGACTCTGGCGGAGTCTTTCTTAAAGGCAAAATGACTAGGACATACACAGGTTTCCTCAGGATTATGAGCTGCACTGCCGCGCAAACTTGGTTTCAGTCCAGAAAGAATTAATACTACCGTACTGTACTTGTAATCATAACATAAAAATAATATCCTTCAATGTGTGTTTTACATCTGAGTCTCTCTAAAGCAAAAGCAGAAAGCTTGTTCGTTAATTTACACAACGTTTGTTAGTTTAGCGAAAAATGTTCCCACGCTGCGAGTGTTGACGATCAATGTCATAATTTATATGCTGTAAAAGAAACAGCTACGATTTAGAGCATATTCTGGCAGACACACAAATGTCGAGTGATGAAACAATTACATTGCATTTCGAGCTTGGTTCCTGTATACTGTAGTTCATAGGGGCATGTGTGTGGTCAGTGTGCTTGCAACAAATACAGATGTGTATGTATGGCAGCTGGAGTGCACATTGAGTGATACAGTACATGTACACAATGTAGGTCGGTGTTATGCCACAACTGCAGTGCGTCAAATAACCGCAGTAAATCATGTTTAAAGTATGCAAGCCGCAAAACTCAAAACTACTGCAGCTAATATGCCACCCAGCATTTTCTCAAATCAAATCCGTGTTTTAAATTTTTCCTCGTCGCTGTAAATCGAGTTCCCGGTATTGTCTACCTCAGTCAAAACCTCGGATATTTTGTCCCCCCTGTCCTCCTTCTTCGGAAACGTAACGTGACACTTTTCGCGTCCGGGTTTTCGATCCATTCACCGAAGAGAACGTGCCCTCAAATTGAATCTTGCAGGCCTGTTGTCATCTATACGGCCTGCCGGCATTGATTGTTCCAACTTGGTTCGGATATCGGAGTTGACCTTTTACTCCTCTTTCTTGCCCTGATCGGACAATACGGTCACAGTGGCAAGGCCGTGTCATACTAGTAAGGTGCTAAATGTTAGCAGGAAGGGATAAGTAAACTTACGCATTGATCTGAAAGTGCCTTTTCTTTCTTTCTAGTGAAATCAATGACACTCAAATTCTTCTGACTGTTGAAATATTTCGGAATTTGTCTGCAAGTTTGAATTTAGTTTGAGTTAACAATTCACCCATTTGGTATCTCAGACGAAATCTACTTTCCTGCATCAGTGATGCCAACATCTCTAGTAGTTTGTACAATTGTTTCAGCTAATGACGATCAGTACTGTGACATATGATAGTTCTATAATGCATACATGTTTGCTTTAAATGTGGGGTTTTAAGCCCTTTTCACACGAGGCTTGAGATATTTTCTCATGCTTGAGAAAATTTTACAAAAGTGCCATTGTGTGAAAGGACACCATGCTTGAGAGTGACAAGCATTCCTTGAGAAATGTTCTCAATGCTTGAGATATTTTGGCGGAGGTCCGGACCTACGACAAAATCTTCCGCTAGCGGAAGATTTCTCAAGGTATCCTTGAGAACGATCGTGTGAAACGAAATTTACAACGTCCCTTGCGACAGCTAATGCAGTGCGCATGCGTGGGGACCTCAACACATGACATTTGTGACAGTGCGCGCTTGCGCCCTAGCCCTAGTGTCTGGCCGATCGAAACTCCAATCTCGCCCGTGCAAATCATATTCACCTACCGTAGCAATGGCCAGCTTCAACATGATTTTACTGCTATTTTGGCTCCACTCTGTATATTTAATTAACCAACACCGCCGATCACAACAACTGCGAATCCAACGGAGGAGAAGGTTTGCAACACGGGAAAGACATATGCGTTATCGAAGGAGAGCACGTGCGACCTCGAAGAGCTGCTGGTACTACCAACATTTACGCGCATACTCTATTGTCTGCTGGCAGCCAGCGAAAAAAGCATACTCGTCTCAAGGAACGCTAGTGAAACGTTTTGCTGTGCCATGTGAAAGTATGCGAAACCGCGTAATTGTAAAGTAAACAATCCCCACTCGTAAATTCTGTCTCAAGCCTTGCAAGTGTTTTTGATGTCGTGTGAAAAGGGCTTAATTCTTTCATTGTGGAATTTTTTATGGTCTGTGACGTAATTAATTGAATGTCACCGTTTGTTCATGCGTAAAGGCAAGCCGCTGGGAGCGACTTTCCGGCCGGAAGTGGAATTTCTCAAGCAGCTTTGAGCGGCATGCCATAGTGAAAGAGTTTAATAGGGCTTGGGTGTAATTTACAAAATTGTGTCCAAAGCGGGTGCCCCGTGGCAAATTACTCTTTTTCAAATTGCAATGTTGGCATCTCTGGGGTATACTATGCTCCCAACTAAACAAGTTAAACTTGGTGTTACTGGTTCGATACCCAGTTGTGGTACCTGTGCCCTTGAGCAAGGCACTTCATCACAATTGCTTCATCCTTTGGAAGCAATTGTACGTATGTAAAGCCGTTAGTCAAGTGTGTTGTGCAATGCACTTAAAATATCACATGAAGCACTTTTTTTTGTTAAGAGTAAGGGAATCTTTCGATGTCTCTGGCCGTCGGCCGCCAATGGCACCACCCACTTATGAAAGTGGAAGACATTTGTAAGCTTCATGCAATTCAGCATATGGACTGTGAACTGAAGTTGCATAACAAATATAATTTTGCTTGGTAAGAAGCTTGATACATGGTCTGTCGTGCTTCTGTTTTGCTATTCAATTTTAATAGTGTGGCAGAAATACAGCACAGTTTCAAATTTTTAAAAACTTCTGTCAAACTTCTGTCAAACTTCTGTCAAACTTCTGTTAAACCTCTGTCAAACACGGCAATTAAGCATGCCGTCTAAATTTTGCCTAGGATTATTCATACACTACAGTATACCTTCGAGTCATCCTGTATTTACCGTAGTTTGAAGATGGTAATTTCCATTCTGAGAAACACTCCTCACCGGAAATCACTATAATGATGCTGACGAATAAAGTACATCGTCATAGAATGATAGAGTATTGAATGCACTACTGCCCATAGGTTATTAAACCCTCTACGCTTTCCCAGAAATTCACCTAGGCTAGTCGTCGGCGGAAGCGCTGAAAAAAAAAATCAATATGTTTCCTGGCAAATTCGAGTTGGCAAGGGACCAAAAAGCCCACCAGCAATTTTTGTCAAACGTGCTCGGCGAGTTTTTCCAAACATCATCGTTTTCGTCTCACTTCGCACTTGGTCTTTTTAAATGACAGCTCTCGTGAATTTATTTCTATTTTTTGGGGATGGGGGTGGGAATTTCGGATGAAGTATGAGTATTTGAGGGCTTTTATTGGAAAATAATTTGTTATAAAAGGACTTGACGTTGGGGTTACTGCAGAGTTTTTGCTGCATTGTTCTGAACATTTTAAGCAAAGGTCTTTTACGTACATGTAGCTGCTTAAACAGAAGAAAGGAAAAGGAAGGGGCATGCGCAGTATCCGCACTTTGCTGCGGGCGCTCTGGTCTGCAGTTCCCTGCTCGGGTCTGCAGTTCCCTGCTCGGGTCTGCAGTTTCCTGCTCGGGTCTGCAGTTCCCTTCCCCAGTGCAAGCACCAGGTACCCATTAATGACTGGGTGGCCAGGACCCGCTACACCAGCTGACGCTGGTGGCGATGTACCGGTACAGCTAAGTTTTCCGGATCAATGGAAAAGCCTGCGACTGTTTCGAGGTTCGAACCTACGACCCTCCGATTGCAAGGCCGATGCTCTACCGCTGCACCACAGTGCTTAAACAAAGAGGATATATTTCACATCACTAAATGTTTGGCAACAAATTGAGCCGCTTTCTCGGAAAAGAGTTTATGTCTCTGCCCTCATTTTATTCCTTATTTTAGGAGTTTATGATGGACTTTGTGATGAACTTGACTGCAAATAGACCGTATCGAATAGCTGCCATCTTGTAGGGCAACTTTTGACAGGGCAACGATGCAAGCACAAAATGCCCAACCATGCATGTCCTCGAGGAACAAAGAAACTGCCCTACAAGATGGCAGCTATTTGATACGGTCTACACTCGACTACAACCCTGATATGAATACCATCCCATCATAAATTTTCTCGACGCGGGATGTTGTACTGCACATCCTCAGAGTAAAATGTAAATTAAATGTGAATTGGTTCTGTAAGCAAATGAAACTTCATCCAACGTATTGTAATGCGGTTCTAGGCACTCCATTCCACGATTGCGAAGTTTTCTGTTAATGCACTTTTCAAATGGCGACACTCCAAGAATGACTTCTCATTTGCTCCGCGTCAAATCTTCCATTTTCTAACCTCCTCGTTTTTCAATTTGTCAGCAAAATGGGTTGCGAGGATGAATTGAGCTGACGCTCGTCTGTCTGTCGGATTCCCCGAGGCTGCCCCAGAAACGCAGCAGGGAGAGGTCTCCTGCAGTTAGAAATTATCAAATCAAGACGATAAAAAAAAAAAGAATGTAGGAAAAAACTAGAGTGCAATTCAGTGGTCCGTTGAGTTTAGTAGGAAAGAAACGACCTGATTTTCTTGAGAACAGCTTGAGGTAACAGGCTCTTGACGTGCTCATGAAGTGTCGGAGATTAAGTTGTTAGAGTTTAAGTTGTTAGAGATTTTAAGTTGTTACTTTCTGAGAAAATGTCTCGTGCTTTTGTGACTCGATGATTCATTCTACAACTTCTGGATGTACTTTGAGAAAATTCATCTTAGTATGCGTAAGACATCACAGAATGTGTAGTACTACTGTTTTGGCATTTGGTACATATTATTTGAAATCGTGCTGAGAGTTGAGAAGTTGATCAGATTTATTTTTTTTAAATGACTCATCAAGCATCGGTAAGTGCAGATTTAATGAATAACCCTAAATATAGGAGTGACAAGATTTTGTGGGGAAACACTTGGAAATTTTTCAGCCAGTCTCATTTTTTGTACACAAGAGCTGAAACCATAATAAACTTCTCAATTCTTTCTGAAATTTTTACTCAGACCTTTCAATTTATTAAATGTGATTTCAGAAAATGGTGGGCAAATTTTAAACATGGTGGCAAAATTTTAAACATGATGGAAAAAATACAATCTGGTGGCCCATTATGTCAAACACTGCATACCATGTACACTGTACATTTAAAGCATTTACTGAATTTCGACATTTTATGACAAACACAATGGCAATTTTAATCACATCATTATGGCATTTTAATAAATGCATTCTTTGTCCCTTCAAAAGATACCGGTACGTAAAGCGGGAATATTGTTGAGCAAAACTCGATCTGAATCAGTCGAGACAAAGAGAAACTTCCTGTTTTTCTGTCAGCACAACCACTCCCTCGTGATTTCAAAATATTCCTTGTTCATTATCTTTAGAATGCAGATCAGGAAATTTTCATTGTTATTCTCATTCAAGGACAAGTGTGATTGTGTGTGGCTGTTGACATTGTTTGCCTGTATGGTCTAGTTTGGGTCTTATAATGCAGGAAATATCCGGTAAACAATGTACGTCACACACAAATCACAACTTCAAAGAGTTGTACGTGTATTTTACAAATTCGAGGAATTAAACTTTTACAGGTTTTTCTAGGCATGTTGGTCGAGTCATGTCGGGCGTTTTGGTCGAGTCGCGTCGGGCGTTTTGGTCGAGTCATGTCGGGCGTGTTGGTCGAGTCGCGTCGGGCGTGTTGGTCGAGTTGCGTCGGGCGTGTTGGTCGAGTCGCGTCGGGCGTGTTGGTCGAGTCGCGTCGGGCGTGTTGGTCGAGTCACGTCGGGCGTGTTGGTCGAGTCACGTCGGGCGTGTTGGTCGAGTCACGTCGGGCGTGTTGGTCGAGTCGTGTCGGGCGTGTTGGTCGGGTCGTGTCAGGCGTGTTGGTCGGGTCGTGTCGGGCGTGTTGGTCGGGTCGTGTCGGGCGTGTTGGTCGGGTCGTGTCGGTCGAGTCGTGTGTGTCGGTCGAGTCGTGTCGGTCGAGTCGTGTTGTGTCGGTCGAGTTGTGTCGGGCGTGCTGGTCGTGTCGAGTCGTGTCGGTACAGTGTAGTTGTGAGCTTGTACACGAGTGTTTAGATAATGCAAAATCTGAAGAAACGTAAATTTGTTATATTATCTTACGATAATCTTCATCACCGGAGATGAATTGTAAATGTTCTTTCATAATAGTAATTTGGATGGAAAAATCAATAGATAGCATAAGTCGGGATGCATGCTGTTTGAATATTGTTCCTGAGGATTACCTTGTTGCCTCGGTGTCTGTCATTTATCGACAGACCTGTTCAAATCATCTTTGTATCTCTTTATACCCGCAACTTCTTGAGTCCCAAGCCTGTTTATTTTTCCTCTCGAGCCGAAGCCGGGCTTGATTCAATCTCAGAAAGCTTCTTGAAAATAAATTTGACGTTTAATAAATGAGGCGATCGGAATTCGGTTGTTTGGAGTGGCGGAAATGAACCTGGTTCGAGAATGTCATTTCTCAAAGGTTAGGTATTTTAATGTTTGGCGCATTGGGTTAAATTGAGAGACTGGTATTTTGAAAAGGCCGGTTTTGTGAGGGAAATGAAAAACTAATATCGCGGCTTTTGTTTGTCCAACAATGAATAAATCTTAGAACCGGATGTTTTTGTGGAAGTTGGAGGATACTCAGTTGTGATTTAGTTAGGATAAACAAAGCATTTATTTAGCGTTGTTTATACATGCTTCAAGCAGACTCTTTTCAAGCCTGACATTTCTTCTACTTAGTAAAAACTGTCATTTGAAAAGTGCTCTTCCACTAGAAAATAAATAAAAAGATTGCAAAAGGGCACATGTCTAGGAACAACACAGGCAGCAAGCTTTATAAAAATAGTAAGATTTTATTTAAAATTTTGAATTTGGTTGCGACATAATACTTGTGGGTGTTCTTGAACACTATTTGAATTTCATGACTGAAAAATAATTAAGAAATTATCAGCCGTTTTGAAATTGGCATTTTAAATTGTGCTTGTTTATTTTTGAACAAGCACATATTCATACTTTAGTCAGGCAGGGGCATATCTTAAGTGATCTCTGGGAAGTGTGGTTATCTCATTGAAGGGTTTATCCCTCTGTAGGGCTTGTTAAGCTCATGTGATACGGTAGCCAATCCTAATCAGTGAGGAACAACTGCAATATACTGAGTCTCGAGACCACCAGTTGGCTTCATAGCTCAATTGGTATGGGTAGGGTGTCTGCACTTTAAGCAGAAGGTCCGTGGTTCGAATCCCGGTGGAGCCAAGTTGTTTTTCACTGCATCCAAATTTCCAAAAATCAAGAACATTTGTCCATATTTTTATAGAATTAATTCACCCCGGCGGTCCCTAGGTCATTATTCCTTTAAAAAAAACCACCTATTCATACTTGTTCATTTTTATTAATCACTTTTTAAAAAATTCATTTACTACTGCGGTTGGCATAAAGAGGCTTTATTGCACATCAATAATTAGAACTATTCTAGCGTGAAGTCGTGGTGTAAACAACTCGCTACCGGTTGTTCAGTGGAATTATCTTAGAGAGGTTTCGGCCAGCACGTTGCTTTACTCCCAGCCGAGCGCCTCAGGATTGCTTTTCTGTGCGGCGTACTTGAAAGAGATTTAGTTGGTCTTTATTGGATGAGAATCGAAGTGCGTAATATGGAAAGCCGTGCATTTTTAGGAATTCATTTATTGTAGATGCAGTTGTCAACAAGATACTAGCGTATTTGGAGTTCAGAGGGTGTTCTTTAAAAGGATTTAGGTTTTTCACAGGTACCGTATTTAACCGTCTTTTGGCAATCAAGATTATTTTTTGTTCTCCAAAAGCTTCTTTATCTTCTCAATAAATGGAAGAAATTGCTTGAACTTGTTCTAATTACTTACTGTATGCATATGGTAAGCCCCAAAAAATCATAACTTTATAAAACCTCGCTCTACAAATTTCCCATGCAATATAAGGCCTTTTACCACAAGACAAAATCTACAGGGTGGCCCGGGGGAGCGACGCCGGGGTGAAAATAAGCCCTGATTCCTACTTGAAAGTTTCACCCCCAAGCCACCCCCGAGATTGCTTATTCCCCGGGACGAGTTCAACCCTGCTCAGGACCAGGGTTGAAAATGTTGCCTAGGATGTACATGTAGGAGATCGTGGTTTCGAGTCCCACCGAGCACGCTATGAAGTTTTTTTTCATAGTGTCTCGGGGAAGCACTGAGTATATGTACAGTGCTAATCAGGTTACGTCGGGTCACAAACATGTTAACACATGTGGCCTAGTGGGTACACAGCTGTGCTAGTGATCGATGGGTTAAGGTACCGCTCAAGAACAGGTTACTTAGTGCAGGCGGTACCGCTATAAACTGCCGGTACCGCAGTGTCTTATCTTATAGGTTCGAGCCCCACTTGTGCCAAACATGTTTGTGTCCGTGCGTGAGACACTCAATCTCAATTGCCTCATCAACCCAAGCGATATTTGGGGAGCTGTTAGGGGGAATGCTACAATCTAGCGACTAATAGTCGACTGGAGTCCCTCGAATGACGGATAATTTCCGTTGTTCGAGGGACTCTAGTTGACTATAGTGAACTATAGTCGCTTAATCAAACTTGCTCCCAGTTGAAGTGAAATGGTTCTGGTGATTTCCTGATGGCAGCAGTAATAATGGCAACAGTGCCAGGATTACCCTCATGTAGGGTAGATATGTGCGCTATACAAGAATCTACCATTAATATTAACATTGTGGTACCTAGCCAAAATTTAAAGATTTTGACGAGCCAAAGGGAAACAATATTTTTAATTTCATTTTGGAATTTGTAAGAATTAAAACTATGCATTTGGAGTATCAAATATTTCCCAATATTTTAGCCACAATGATGATTGTTTTCCGGAGGTGACCAACGGGTCGAGGCTAGGCTTTGCTCTTCAAATTTCAATGCATTCAACTTTGAATTTCCCACTTATTGTTCAAATTATTGTACAGTTTGTTTACATTACTTGTGCAGGGACCTTGCAAAGTGCTTGTTTTCTCCATATTCTGTAATTTACATTTCTAAACTTATGATTCAGTTAGTTGCCATGGTGATATGTGACCTGTCACGACGAAATAGAGTAATTTTCACAAATTTAATTTTGGTATTTGAGTCTTTCCACGGTAAAGGGGGCATTTTGGCAACATACCATATTTTCCAGAAAATACCTTTGTCTGGTCTCAAAATAAAAGAAATAAGTTTCAGTTGTTCTGTAGAGATAACTTACATGTAGGCCCAAAAAGGGTTACAAATAGTGTGACAACATGCCTTTCTAAAAACCCTGTGTACAAATGTCCAATATGCGCTCGTAACCGGGACGGCCTAAAATGTAACACAAGTGTCTGTCCCAGTTACAAACGTATTGGAAATTTATACATAGTTATCTCTTCGGAACAACTTATTTCTTATATTTTAAGACCAGACAAAGGTATTTCCTTGAAAATATGGTCTGTGTTGCCAAATCGCCGCCTTTACTGTGGAAAGACCCATTTATGAATTCAGCAGAAAAAAGTGCTTTCCGATGGTATATATAACACATAAGGTAAAACTATTCCCCAACGCAACACAGCTTGGAGAAGTGGTAGTGTGCAAACAAATAAATCTTACAAAATTTCCTACGACAAGTAAGAGTTATGAAAAAAGCTATCGTCAAAATTGGTCTGAAAATTATGTTTTTAATTGTTGTACCCGGTATGACACTAAAAATTTGGAATCAAATAGAATAAGAGTTACTCATTCCAAATATTACAATAACTCTAAAATTGACCTCCCTTAAATTTTTGACTTTGAATGTCCTTATAGGAAATAGTGGAGTGCGACTTTACGCACATTTCTTTGTGACATGTCACATATAGCATTCAAGGTCAGTAACCTCCAACTTTTAAGAGAAAGCATGGTGAAAATGGGTCAGTGGTTTGTAAAGTTCATTTTTTGTGCGTGTTACCATGGATACTATTGATTATTTTGGGTGCAATTAATGAGCTTTACGTTTTTCAGTGTAATGTCACAGTTGGCGTTGCGTTGGCATTTTTGGTTCAATGGTTGGACTTTGTTACGGTGACTTGTTTGTACACGAACGTTGAGCAAAATGTGGATTACATTCTAACGGCATGGAAGTTCTGGTGAGTCAAATTTGGGTCAAATTTGCCACTGTTTATACACATGTACACTGTACCGGTAGTATAGATTGGAAGTATAAGCCCCATTTCAGGCGTTGTGCTTCTACTGTGTCAAACTCAAATCATTTCAATTTTGTGTATTCGACGCGGCTGAATTGAGCTCGACTTCTGAAACCAATTTACATGTCGTTCATTTTTTTGGCTCAGCAGAAGCTCGAAAGGGTCTGCCGTTTTTCTGTCGCGCTTATATCATTATTAAGCCTGGCAGAAGAACAGCATGGTTGCAAACGTCGTGCTTGTGTTGCAAAATTCACTGTCATATGTGACCCGCTCTGGAAAAAGGTTGCTAAGTCGCGCAGGCTAGGTCCAGTTTTTTGCAACCACGTTCATTAAAGATAGTATACATGATTGGTAAACTGTTACAAATAGTTTTATCCCTCTGTCTGATTTAAGATATGCATGATTAAAACCAACCTGAGCAAAAACCAGCTCCGTACTTCGTCTAACATTTGAGAAAACAGTCAAAAAATGGTTTGCAGTCATTTCGCCCCGAACCACGGCCTGTGCACGAAGTGGTTTTGGGGCGAAGTGGCATTTGGGCGATGTAGTGTTTGGAGTAAGTAATTTGGGGCGAAATGGCACTCGGGCGAAGTGGTTTGGGGCGAAATGGCACTTGGGCGAAATGGTTTTGGGGCGAATTGAATTTGTCTCGTGAGACGAAAACTAATCGTTTTACTCATTTCTCAAAGACTATAGCACTTCAGACAAAACCATTTCAGGGGAAGTTTTCTGTGGTGATCATGTTTATATTGTGTAAGTTAGGCGTAAATCTGTGAACATTTCTGATTTTCGAGATTACCAATGATGTATACTGCCTTTAAAATACAACACAATTGTTTACATAAAAAAAAGTCGGCAGATTGACAGTAAGCTTTTTAACAGTACATGTATATCTTGTTAAATTGTTTGTCTCGACTGAAATAAATTAAATTAGGGGAAAGAAAAAAAAAGCTTAGGGCAGTTAGACAGATTTGTTGAACAGATGTAAATCTCTAGACATGCTGGATAATTTTTGAATTTGGCTTAGTCTATGTGAAGTTATCACCGTCAGAAAATCACTTTCACTTCGCTTTGTTCTGTGTGAAGTGAAACAAATTCGTGGACTAGTTTTTCCTGTGTTTGTAAGCGGAAGTTTCAATAATTCAGGAAGCTTAAACCTGACAGCTTTTACATTGTGTTTGAGTGCACGCACAGATGCACACATATCCAGAATAGAGTGTATACTTTTTGGACACAAATAGGAAATATGTACACTGTATAAGTCTGCATCGTTTGCTCAGTTTAGGTATTGTGTGCATTTAGCTAAAGCGTTGATGCGTTCACAAAAAGGTTATGTCAACATTGATTGGAACACGTAACAATCCATCACGTTGTGTCGTCGTTTTTGTACCGAGTTTACACTACCACCAGTGTTTTCCTGTGCAAGTGAGCCATGCGTAACTTTGCAGGCAAACTTCCATGCATGGTGGCTTGTTTATGACGTCGACCCCAGTTTATCTCGTTAAGCCAATACTTTGGGATTCTACTCAGGAACGTTGGCAGTGGAACGTTTAGGAGATGAGTGTGTATTGGTAAACCGACTGTCATACTTCGCTCGAGTGGTTTAATATACGGTGATATACTGGTACCTACATGTACTGTATGCAGGTGTGCTGTTTCCACTGTACTGGTGCTTCGAGACCATCCAATCTGTGCATCATTTAACATTACGAGTTATTTGAACACGTCGAATGTGAATATTTATTTTTTATGATTTCTCCAGGGTGCGTACATGTACATTTGTTCGTGAACCTTTCGCAAACCGTCAGTACATTCGTTCGTGAACCCTTGTGCAAATCGTCGGGGATCTTTATACTACCTGGCTGTGCACTTGTAGAAAGTGAAACTTGCTTATGCTGGGAAACTGATTTGTCACAGTTTTGTACAGGAAATAAACACGGATGCTAATGTGGATAGCATGGATTAGTATGGATGAGCTACCGGTATATTGATTTGATGTTATGGAAGGCCGCACTGAGTTGATTTCTAGCGGCGCTAAAAGGATTTCACCAAGTTCTTTGCACAAAGTGAGTATCTCAAGTACTTTCTCAAACACTCAAGTTTTCCTGAATTATTACATGTATATGTACCTGCACTATGTGAACAGTTCAACCCCATGTTTCACACTTTTGGCCAGTCACAGTGGATACACTCAGACACAGTACTGAAAGCGGTCTACATATGTACGTAACTTCAGTTCAACCGAAGACCATCTATCTCATTTGTGTCTGAACGATCTACGCAGACTGCTTTTAGCACCAAAAAACGGTCTAATTCCGGTCTACGAAGATTTTTTTCCCCAGTTTAACTCGAGTTATACCGGTACCTTCTAGTATGGTGTTTTGACAGTTTCCCAGTCTAATTCGCCACTGTGACCCGTGTACCTATAGGGCTCATTTAACTGCACAAACACGCATACCACGTGGCTATATTGTCATTTTTGTTGACGTAACAAAAACATACATGAAACACACTGATTATGTAAATTAGTGGAAGCTCCGTGACCTGAGATATATATTTTTTTAAAGTCCAACTCGGTCGTGTCTGAACGCTGAGTTTCGTGAGTCCCTCGCAGTGACCACAGAATGGTAGATCTTTTTTAGTCTCCATACATGTAGTACTGTGTTTGAATTAAGCCAGTGTTTTCAACCTACATGTAGGTTAAGCTACATGTATTTACCTTAATTAACCCTAACTCCCTAGGGTGTATGTAAAATTGTATTGATTTTGGAGGATTGAGGAGTGTTACCCGGTAGGGTTAAGTTGAAAATTGAAACCGTGTACAGTTGAACACAATACCAGTACATGTACATGTATGGTGCCTAATCGCCATTGAAATGAAACAACCAAACGTAAGGGCCTTATTGAAAAATCATAAGGGCCTTATTGGGATTCGAACCCGAGGCCTCTGACTCACCGGACAGATGCTCTACCAGCTGAGCTATGAGGCACAGTGGTATACTCCCTCAGGTTTTCACCAAAGATCTCTGATACGCCGGGGAGATAAAATAATAATAATGATAATGGTGGATTCTTACCCCTGCGGGGTGCTCCTACATGTAGCACTGTTACCAATGTTACCGCTCCTATCAGGGAATCACCAGAATCATTTCGCTTCAACTACATGTAGGTGGCTGCTGGCCAGGCGCTCAACCCTATCAGCAGTTAGATTGTGACATTCCCTTTAACAGCTTCTCAAATATCGCTTGGGTTGATGAGGCAACTGGGATTAAGTGCCTTGCCCAGGGACACAGACACGTTGGTCATAGTGGGACTATGCTCTACCAGCTGAGCTGTAAGGCACAGTGATATACTCCCTCAGGTTTTCCCCAAGACCTCTGACACACCGGCAGATGCTCTACCAGCTAAGCTATAAGGCACAGTGGTATACTCCCACACTGGGCAGATGCTCTACCAGCTGAGCTATAAGGCACAGTGGTATACTTCCTTAGGTTTTCCCCAAGACCTCTGACACACAGGCAGATACTCTACCAGCTGAGCTATAAGGCACAGTGATATACTCCCTCGGGTTTCCCCAAGACCTCTGACTCACCGGGCAGATGATCTACCAGCTGAGCTATAAGGCACAGTGGTATACTCCCCAGGTTTTCCCCCCAAGACCTCTGACACACCAGGCAGATGCTCTACCAGCTGAGCTACATGTACAAGGCACGGTGGCGTTCTCCCTCAGGTTCTCCCTATCTTTTTCTCTTATCAAACGTTTGATATACAATGTACAGTTGAGTTCAACCTTGGGCAAAACCAATCTCGATGTTAGCACAGGATGAAACATTTTCAGACCTAAAACATTTTAAGTCGTCGCCCCTTAGATTACCGATAGTTCAGTGTGAAAAGCTCCTTGTGCTAAAGAGAAAATAAGATATTGAAGTGCCATCTGCTCAACTTACTTGGCTAAAAAAAATTCCCTCGGCCCTCGCTCTTGAAAATGTGTAAGAAGACTGCAGAAAACTAGACACTGTACATTATTAATAAATGCTAATGAACTGCTGCAGTGTGCAACATCCGAGCCACTAATTAGTTTAACAGATTGGGGCAAATGAATAATAAATTCGCTCGCATTTAGGTGACAAATTGGTGACGGTTGAACATTCTACTAAAATTAAGAGCTGGGTTGGGTGTTAAAGCGTGACAAGGTTAAAGGGACACACCGGCTTACTGTTTACATATTGTAGCGATCTGGCATCCTTGACAATGTTTCGATGGTCGTTGTGAAAAAAATTATAAAAAGTCACGTAATTAATTAGAAATGTTTAAAATTAACAAAAGAGACCAAATGTTGGCTATACGCTTTACCAGCCGTCGCGATGTGTTTGTAAATAAAGGTGGCGTTCAATATGGGTCGACACGTGTTTAACCTCGTTTCCTTGTTTTCCCTGACGCACCTTGCATGATCCCCCCAGGTCAGCGCTGACTCGAGGAAGCAACTCGAACGCAACTAGTTGGTTTCTCCAACGTCCGAATATGCTGTTTTTTCTTCGGATATTATTTATCGCCGCGAAGCGAAGATGCGAAAATCTGAGAGATCTCTCGTTCATATCAACACCCAGAATCCCTTCTTATGAAATCTGTTGGCAGATTTGTGTACAAAGATGGACGCACCGTGATAAAGGTATATAGGCAGCCGGGACTGTATACTCCCCAGGGAGCTGAGATGGTATATGGAGTGATTTAATGGAGCCCTATGATCAGGGGTGATAATAGTGTAGGCTCCTTGATAGGGGTTTTCCCTGATAAGTGCGTGGTATAAGTCCATATTATCATCATTATCATACGACCCAAACCCACTCCCCGGCTTGCCCCAATGTATTCCATTGTAGAGAGTTTAGGTAAACAATTTTCTTTTGGCATTTGCCAACAGATTCCCTGTGCTTTTGCGCATTTTGTGCAATTACCACGGCAACAATATGGCTCTCTATATCAAATTAATGCGACGAGATTGTCTCTTTAAAACGTGCTTAAGATAATTCAGGAAGTGTTGCCTTCCGAAGCATCTATCACCCCACGATATTATCTCGAGCTGACAAGAGCATCATCGCCGAAGACTCGGCACACAGACTAAAGCCTGTCTTGTCAAAACTGCGGATTACTCGTACTACAGATTAGAACCACTTTCCACTATCAATCACCGGGCGTTTCGCTCCCTCGGTCCCCCCCTTTTCCCAAGACAGTGGCAGTCATTAGAAGACGTCTGCCGGGTTTCTTAATAATAATCCAGACAGATTGTTTCATTTGCATCCAATAAAATTGATCTCCGACAAATGCCAGGCTAAATTAAAGGCGTGGAGTTGTGACAGCCCACAGTGGCTACTCACTGCTTTGGCATGTTGTATACGTCCGAAATGGAATGTAACCTTTTAAAGGAGTGTGTCCAGATCACATTTTTGAGTGCCCTAGTTTGCCCACGGGTGCTGAGATTTTGATACTATATAATTTATCAGGTTTTTATCATTACCATTCTGAAATTTTGCGCTCGCAATCCACAGTTTTCCAAGGATATCATTTAAAAAAACACCGACGTAGTCACGTTTAGTAAACTAATTTATCTGGCTTACATGAAGCGGTACAGTGATTACACCAACCTTTTTGCTTCCACGTCCAAATTGGTGATTGCAAATTTTCTGTTTTCTTCCCATGGATAGTGTTTTGAGGAGGTATTTTATATGATTGTTATGAAATCCATTTTCTGAAAAAAAATCTGGACAAGCTTCCCTTAATATACCGTAAAGTGTAAAGACTTCTCGGTCCAAGCAAAACAAAAGGTTGTCCTTTCTTGTACTTGCACATGTCCTGAGGTTCAAACCGTGACCGTGCGTAAATGCGGACACGGTTATGTCGCGTCTAAACTTATTACTCACAAATGTTTATGCAGCTGCAGGGCAAGCGTCTACCAAGTTTGGAAGGACCGGGCCGAGGGCGCTTACCCTTAACACCGAAGCCGGCACACAGCGCTTTTCTGGAACAATCCTTGGAGACATCACAAGGGGGGTCTAATAGGTGCCCCATGGGGGCGTAATTTCCCCGTGGGCGTTGAACGAGGAACCCTAATGTAAATGTTGCCATGTTGGGTTTGTTGGCCCGTCAAAATGGCACCAGCCGAGACTGGATCAGTTATTTTGTTTTTGTTGAACTTTGTTTGAACCCGAGCTCTCCCGAGGTCAGTAACAAGATGATCATACTACGATTGACTTGGTGTTTAATTCTAGCATATATACATAGAATTCCTTTGCCTTCCATTTTTCGAGTGGCATTTGACGATCATGACCCACGTGGCCCAAGTGCTCACCAGTAAAATGAGTGAGAATAGCATATTGGTTGCACTTATCTGTTATGTTACCTTGCTTTCTCAGTAAGTGATATGTTTTTTTGTTTTAACCCAAAGAAAATGTTAACAAAAAAATGTACTATGCTTATTAAGAATGGCATTCAGATTTTAGGAATTACACTTCCATCAAGGATGCTTCCATAGAACACATATTTAAAATCTAACAACTTGAATAATTGAAGTATTACAAGCCCTTAAAGTCTCTGAAATGCAAATCTGAATTTCTGGAATAGCCCAGATTCGGGTAAACAGCGACAATGACCTTTTTCATTTTACATTGAACACAAGCTCGAGAGGCGCGCATCAGTAACGTGGGTGTTAATCTCACTCACAAATTAACTGCAGCGCAGATTAAGTGTCTGGAATTGGGCTAGGCTTGTAGGCCGGATCATTACGCGGCCCTGGGCAAGGTGGTCGTTTGCAGATCTGCCCTTTTGAAATGTGTTTAACTCCAAGTTGTACTTCTTTTTTTTAGGTCTGTGCAAGTTCTCTTGATAGATAGATTACAGGATTGGAAAACTTACAAATGGCGTTATCTCCATGTCGGCGTTCTCCTCTATCGGTTTTTTTCCTCTGTAATACTTTGAAAGTACATGTACAGCCAAGTCATTCCAAAATTAGGTGTAAAGTCTCCAAACATGATTTGCTGGCCACTAGTGTCATTATCATTCACTTGCCATGCATATGTACCGCATCAGCGACCCAATCCGTGGTCGATAACGGCCATGCCAGTTGCATGCATTCGTTTTGAACAGCGCCCTCACGCAGCGAACACTGATTCGCTGAGTGAGGGCGATGATTAGTGCGCCCGGACAAAATTTTTAGCAGTGGAGAACACTGCATGTGTATTGCCGGATGTGTATAATAAAAAGCAACCTGCATAGACAGTATCGAATAGCTGCCATCTTGTAGGGCAACTTTTGCCATTTGTCAACAATGTAAGCACAAAGTGTGCAACCATGTATGTCCTCAAGGAACAAAGAAACTACCCTACAATATGGCAGCTATTCAATACGGTCTATACATGTAGGTCAGCTCAGTGCCTCATCTACGTTCTGAGAAAACAATGAAAAGCTGTGTCCATGCTTTCAAGAAATTGTGTAAAGCCACCGTCCTATTTAGACTGGTTCCCTGGCTATACTACATGGAATACATATACTATGGTATTAAGGGGATCTTGGTTTTTTTCTTCATATGATGGTGCCTTGTAACAAACTGCAAACACATAAATTCTACTCAACTTATATAATTATATTTATATAAAACTTTTTCTGAAAACTTGATGGAGTCTGCTACTGTGTCTCATGGCTCAGCTGGTAGAGCATCTTCCCAGTGAGTCAGAAGTCTTGGGTTCAAATCCCGATAAGGTCCTTATGTTTCATTTCAATGGTGATTAGGCACACTACCGGATATTGCATTTCTACTTTAAGGTAATTTTTTTTATGGCATTTTGTGGTCTAAAACAGTGTCAAGTTCATTCGTATAAAAGGACCATTTTCTTGTACAAATGGATGGACTCAATGGAGGTTAATAGTACCAGTAAAAAAATCTCAATAAGTGGAGACTATTTTTTAAAATTATTTCCAGGAAAGATTGCGGAGTCGCCTTCCCTCTCCTCCCCACCCCCCACACCACCTAACACCCCATGGTTAGGAAATCAAAGTACACATGCGGAAGATGGACTTTACACATTATCTCTGAAAGACCCGTAGGGTTTTCTTCACTGGGGCAAAGTTAGCCCGATTGAATTGGATTGTGGAGTAATTAATACGTGGACTTGCTCGAAGGTTTCATCAATTGGGCCTCTCCTTTACAGAGATCAATTAAACGCTGTCAGCGATGTTGGCACGAGGCCACCGTTATAGATCGCGATTTGGGGTTATAGGTTTAAAGGGCCAGGCATGAAAGCGGTCGTCCATAAAGTACGTACGCACAAAATGCCGACTTTTTAGATCACCCCCCTCCCCCCTGTACACATTTTTTGGCAAAATTTGTGACGTCATCCATTGACTTAACATTGGCATATATGCATTGGCTCTGACTACGCCCCACACCCCTCTTCTCCCCCCCACCGCCCCCCTCCGTGCATACATACTTTATGAATGGCCCTAAAGTTACAAGTGTGGGATAATGACCAAGGTACTGTAAATAAAAGAAAATTTTACCCAAGCTCACTTGAAGCATTGTAGCACATTACCAGTTTGCAGGAAGTTGTGGGTTCGAGTCCCACCCAAGCACGTTACATGCACAGATTTAAATATACACTGGATGGGCTACTCCTGTATGTGTTTGTAAAGCAGAACGTCGGGATGCATGCATTTGCACGTAGTAGGGTTTTGAAAAACATGGTGGCATACTTTTTAGCAAATATGTTTGCAAATACATGTATGACATTTTTCGCTTTCTTTTTCTCTGCCATTTTTCTCTACGCACGCGCAAGGATATTTCTTCGGAATGAAACTTCACGTAAAATCACGCGCGTATATCTAGTATGCTATGGTGTGGAAAGCACTGGTACCCTATAATTCCACCGTTTCAAGAATATCGCAGGACCACCAATACAAATGTAACCTTTGAACTCAATGCAAATGCAGCAAAACTAGGGACGTTGGCTACTGTTGCGTTGTACCGTGTGAAAGCCTGCGATCATATCACAAGCGTTGTTGGTGTCGGACACCGGGCGCCAATCATCGCAGATGTGTGTTTTCAGCGCTCGTGTGAAATGGGATTTAGTATGCATGCCGCATTGTGCAGAGTAAATAAATTCCACAGAAATATTGCATAAATTGATGTCACAATAATCATATGTATATACCTTGTTTCACAATCTCAACTTGACTAAAATAGGGAGGCTGTCTTTTCTGTTATTGCTCTCATAAAATATTAATACTCTTATAGAATATTAATGCCAGGTTTTTCTGTCCATAAAAATGTAAATAACACGGCTTTGCATAATATTTTATTCAGGTAGACTTCGTGGCTGTATACTTAATTCATGTCTAAAAGTCTTTAAAGGCAGTATACATCATTGGTAATCTCGAAAATCAGAAATGTTCACAGATTTACGCTTAACTTACACAATATAAACATGATGACCGTAGAAAACTTCCCCTGAAATGGTTTTGTCTGAAGTGCTATAGTCTTTGAGAAATGAGTAAAACAATTAGTTTTCGTCTCATGAGACGAAAATTCAATTCGCCCCAAAACCATTTCCCCCAAGTGCCATTTCGCCCCAAACCACTTCGCCCGAGTGCCATTTTGCCCTAAATTACTTCGTCTAAACACTACATCGCCCAAATGCCACTTCGCCCCAAAACCACTTTGTGCACAGGCCGTGGTTCAGGGCGAAATGGTTCAGGGCGAAGTGGTTTTGGGGCGAAATGACTGCAAACCATTTTTTGACTGTTTTCTCAAAAGTTAGACGAAGTACGGAGCTGGTTTGTGCTCAGGTTGGTATTAATCATGCATATATTCAATCACACAGGGGGGATAAAACTATTTGTAACAGTTTACCAATCATGTATACTATCTTTAAGTAATCGATCTGTGAACGAAAAGGGCCGTCTCATTAGGGTTTTTATTGTCCTAAGTAATATTTATGACCAATTTTGAGTCTTTTGATAGAAAATATTCAGATATCTGAAATTGGAAGTGTTCAAAGTATAAAAATATTACATGTGTATCACTACTAAGGAAACAGTGTTGATATTGGATCTAGCCTTTTAAATTAGGGTTACGGTAAATTCACACTGAGCCTTTTTTGCCCAATTTTGACGCACGTTGCTTTCGGGAAAAATAGGTCTGGAAGGAATTTAGAAAGAAGTGACATACTAAAAATCACAGAATCAAAAAAACACTTTCTACCAAAAAAAATATGTTTAGCGTAAGTTGAAGTCTCCCAAAACGATGCGGTGACGCGTTTTGTTTTCTTTCGCTTTTTTTTTTGGCAAGTGGATTCCAAGCAATAAAGTCAAGTTGACATGAAGCCAACAGGCATGTTTTTAATCGAAACACTCAACAGATGGTGCGTGTCTCAGTTTTAAAAAAAGCATTGACGCGCAGGGTTAAAAGTGACGCGCGTGCCAACGATATATTTTTTTTGGGGTGGCTAGGGGTGTTTTTGAAGGAAAAAAACGTTGACGCGCATGGTTGAAAGTAACACGCTCTTACTAAACATAGATCCATTTTTATGGCTTTAATCAGTGATTTTCAGTGCCTCATTTCACTTCAAATTCTCTCCAAACCGCTTTTTTTTCCTTCTTCAAAAGTGCACGCGACAAATTTACGTGCAAAAGGTCTCGTCAGTGATCTGAAGCAGAGCTGCCAACCCTCCCAGATTTTGCAACAGATTCTTCGGAAAATTACTAATTTTATGAGTCCCGACATGGATAAAAACCCTCCTGGATTGTCATTTAACAACCTTGGGGATTTTTAGATGTGTTTTTGGAGTCACGGAATGAACCTGTTTTCCCAGATGCCTTCCCCAAAATCCGGGTGGGTTGGCAACTTTGCTGAAGATAAAAAGGCAGTGACTTCAATTGAAATCGAGGGTTATCTGGCGAAATATCTGGAACATAAAATCCGTTCCTGGGGCGGTTTATGCTACATCAACAACTTATCCCTTTGGGAGGGATTACCATTTTGTTAAAGAATAATTCCGCATTCAACATGTAGGATGTGGATGGAATGTTGTTGATTGTAGCTTCTTCCCTGAAGACGGGGTAGATTCTTGAAGGCCATTTGCAGAAACAACAGCATTATAACTAAAGACTAATTTTGATAAACTGCCTTGTAGACATTTCAGCCACATAGATGGAATAATACTTCAGAAAACGTTAATAATCCATGCATGGTTTTTGTGATTTTATTTTTTTATTTTTTTTTTAAATTTATGTGAACGAACAAGGAAATTTGTATTAAAATTCATATTCATTTATCATAAATTTTGCTGAAATTTGAGTAATTTAATGTAAAATTGATAAAGCTTTTTTAATTACTAAGGTGCCGTCCAAAGTTTGTCAACATTTCTAGGGTTCTATAAAGCGTATAGCATTTTTCAAGACGCCCTCCCTCCCCCCGAAATACTACTTATCAACACTTTATTTTCACTACCGTGGAATGTCAACATTTTACAGTGCATGTAAAGTATTACGCGACCACCCCGCCCCCTCTCCCCTTCCTATGCCTTGTAGAACCATGAAAATGTTATCCCCACATTAGGGAAAATGCTGATGGCAGCTACATATGTACACTCTTTCACCTCATATCGATGTAAGAAAAAAACATAGTTTGGAACTGATATTTCAGGGTTTTTTTTTTTTTTCTATTTTTTTTTTAGTACCCACTTTTCTAGCAAGGGACTTGCAAACATGTTTACCCAAAGTGAAATGGGTGTAAGAGGCCTCATCATAAAGTCCAATTTATGCTACTTTTTACTCATTTGGGGATTTTGCAAAATTGCAAAGTGGTTACAGTCCTAAGGGTTGCTACTTCAGGCACATACACAGCTCTTGTCCTTTCCCAGAAACCTCAAAATGCCGAAGATTGATCAAGTAAAGTGCAGAAGCCATCTTAGGTTGCTAAGGTCCATGAGGAGCTGGCAGTGGCATGGATACAATATTTCCCCCCTGGCCCCCAAACCACGGACTTTAAGGACCTGATGTTCCACTTTTTAGATGTAGTAATTGCAACAAAACCTGTTTCCGGCGTCAAAGATACCTTGGGAGTTAAATTTCTTTACGGATTCCAAGAAAATTACTTTTATTTCATACTGAAGGCTTTTAAAGTCTGAGCGTGTCCAAACCACATTTTTGACCCCACTATTTTTCCAATGGATGTTGATACCCTACAAAGGATAAACCCTTCAATGAGATAACCACCCCTCCCAGAGATCATTTAAGATACGCCCTAAATCCCTGTACCACTATTTAGTCTGAAACTCTGAAGTTAGATCGGCCTTACATTTTCGTATTTGAGAAGAAAACGTGCTCCTGTCTAAAATTACCGATTTATCAATCCCGGTAGAATAAGAATCGTCCTTTCCGAAAATGTCAGGCTGGTTGTATTTCAGGCCTGGTTTGTCATGTGATCGGAATACGTTGACGATTTCTATCTCAGGACTCGATGCAAATGCATTAAGTCCTTAAGTGGAATGTGATTCGTCTATCTGTGGATTCAATGTTACGAGTGCAAGCGGGCATCTACTTAGGTGAAATTAGTCACATGTAAATCATCAGTTGGTCGCTAAAGTGATACTGATAAGATATCTCAAATGGTTCGCTTTTTGTGATTGCAGCAAGATGCGACGAGGGACCCGAAATCAATTTGAAAGGTTTGCGATTACACGCATTAGGTGGTGTTGTGTTTGCTTTCGGACCGCGATTTGCCGCTCGCATACGTAATTTGTTAGCGGCGGAGGGGGAAATTTACTCGGGGCACGGTAATTAGTCGGCTCTGTTGACTGTTTTGCCGATGATGGTTGCGATGGACTTCTGAGCGTGTGCATTCATTCCCATTTGCAGCTTTGTTTGAATAAATAGGCACAGATTCAAGCCTCAATGCATCATTTGCAGTGACCCAAAATTTTACTTCATGAGTTGACAAGAAAAACCCGACTAAAAGTGTTGATAGCAATGGTAACAAACACCACATCATTTTTTGTGTACCTTTGTGGGAGAAATTGCCAACTGAAGATACTTTTTTAAAAAATCGTTCAGTCATTCAGCACAAAAACCAGTTATGTATGTAATGCCGTTGTTCCTCAAATTCGTAAATGATATAATGGCCCTTAAAGGCAGTATACATGATTGGTATCTCGAAAATCAGAAATGTTCACAGATTTACGCCTAACTTACACAATATAAACATGATGACCGTAGAAAACTTCCCCTGAAATGGTTTTGTCTGAAGTGCTATAGTCTTTAAGAAATGAGTAAAACAATTAATTTGTCTCATGAGATGAAAATTCAATTCGCCCCAAAACCATTTCGCCCAAGTGCCATTTCGCCCCAAATCACTTCGTCCAAACACTACATCGCCCAAATGCTACTTCGCCCCAAAACCACTTCGTGCACGGGCCGTGGTTCAGGGCGAAGTGGTTTTGGGGTGAAATGACTGCAAACCCTTTTTTGACTGTTTTCTCAAAAGTTAGACAAAGTACGGGGCTGGTTTTAGCTCAGGTTGGTTTTAATCATGCATATCTTCAATCACACAGGGGATAAGACTATCTGTAGCAGTTTACCAATCATGTGTACTGTCTTTAAAGGCCCTATGTATCATTTGCAAGATAAAACTTTTTACAGATTCGTGGAATAAGAGTGTAACATATCTGAGGAAAAATTTTGGCAAACTAGCCTGAAGAAATTTTAAATGCATCAATGCTTCAAAAAACCACGAAAATATATATGAATTTTGTGTACAAGTGAATAGTAAAAATGTCCCATGCACAGGACGTTTTTTTAGAAAACTACCTTCGGTTGTCAATTTCCAGCATGAAATACCATTTTGGACGGAAATAAATTAATGTGGTGTTTGTTACCATTGCTATCAACACTTTGAGTAAGGTTTTTCTTGTCAACTCATGAAAAAAAAAATTGGGTAGAGCAAAGGTGTAGAGTATATCATTTGCAGTGACCCAAATTTTGTTTCATGAGTTGACGAGAAAAACCTTACTCAAAGTGTTGATAGCAATGGTACCAAACAACACATGAATTTATTTCTGTCAAATGGTATTTTGTGTGAGAAATTAACAACTGAAGGTGGTTTTCTGAAAAAGTATTTTGCAAAAGACTCTATTACCATCAACTCGACACAAAAGCCATGAATGGATTTTTAAAAGTTTTCTGAAGTATTACTGCCTCTATGTAGCTGGAATTTCTACACGGCAGTTTGATCAACATGGGCTTTTAATCACGAGTGGAAATAACTCCCTTTGTAACAGTTTACCAATCATGTATTCATCTACCTTCATAACTGTAACATACAAATCTTGTTCATTACCATTTGAGTCTTTCCACAGTAAAGGGGGCATTTTGGCAACACAGACCATATTTTCCAGAAAATACCTTTGTCTGGTCTCAAAATAAAAGAAATAAGTTTCAGTTGTTCTGAAGAGATAACTTAGGCCCAAAAAAGGGTTACAAATAGTGTGACAACATGCCTTTCTAAAAACCCTGTGTACAATTTTCCAATATACGCTTGTAACCGGGACGGCCTAAAATGTAACACAAGTGTCCGTCCCGGTTTAACGAGCGTATATTGGAAATTTGTACACAGGGTTTTTAGAAAGGCATGTTGTCACACTATTTGTAACCCTTTTTGGGCCTAAGTTATCTCTTCAGAACAAACTTATTTCTGTTATTTTGAGACCAGACAAAGGTAGTTCCTCGAAAATATGGTCTGTGTTGCCAAAATCTCCCTTTACTGGGACCCATTTGTCAATGATCTTATGAAATTGTTACAAACTCAGCATACTTTTTGTAGTAAAATGAACAACTACACAACACTGTGCTGCTCTTGAAAAAGAGATGCACCGTACAGAGCTAAAAATACGCAGGCTAGCGCTTCAGCTTATGTATGCAGGGACGCGTGTGTGCTTGCAAATTGTGCCTGAGTCAATACATTTAAGGGGCGGGTGGTGGGGTGGGGGGAGGGGTGTTCACATTGCTTAATAGCCCTCTGATCCTCAGTCAACAAACAAAGTGTTTGCTTCTCAAACAAGCTTTCCTTCGATTGTCCCACTTCACACAAATCGCGGCGTGCGCAGGTTTAAGCGGGCTATTACGGACTTGGAAAAAGGAGAGCGCTGCTTTGGCCCAACTCAAATAGCCGGCTTCAAATTTCCCATTACTGAATGAGGTTGAAGAATTATAATACGTGCGAAGACGTTTTCCAAACCATCGAAAATAAGATTGAATATTTATATAATATTGGACGGCTTTTAGGGTGATATGAGAATATATCGCACAAGTCATGAAATTACTAAACGAGCCGAAGGCGATTTCGGTATTTTTATGACGAGTGCGGTATATTCTCATATCACCTGAAAAGACATCCAATAATATTATTGTTATATAAAATGAAGCTTGGTCTTCTTTGTTTTGTAAGATTTCCGCAAGTTTTTTATCTGTTTGGTGTTGAAAATTATTATTTTTATTCAGTTCAAATTGATGACAATTTTAAGACATTGCAAATTCTGCAGTACTTCTGTCTTAAATGCTGTGTTTACACTGGTCCCGGGCTCGGGATCAAGATTGATCCCCTGATAAACAAAATTTCGGATTGCAGCATTTATATTTTTGAGCGTGGTGCCAATAGTTGCAGTCAAAGGTCATGCTATGTGTGTGCAATGTACAGAACAATGTGATCATGAACAGTGTATGGACAAGGCCGCTTGAATTTCGCGGGCTTTTCCTCCCCCGCAACGGTTGTGGAGCGGATGCGGCAAGATTAATTGTTTATCTAACCACAAACTGATCCCGAGCTTGGGGTTCGACCCTCCGCCAACGTGAGACCAAAATCTCGGGGTCTGATCCGGGGCCAATTTGGTCCCGAGAGCGTTTACACTCAGTTTGTGACCTGGAGCTGATCCCGAGCTCGGTGTTCGACCCTGTGCTTGGGATCAAGTGTAAACAGGCTGCATTTAGTGCAAGTTCACTTTGCAAAATGTCCCATCTTATTTTCCATAAACCAATTTTGAATTAGTACCATTTAAAATATACAAAACACATTCTGAAATGTTAGTAGGTCATATCCTACAGGTACTGTATACTGTATACATGTAGTGTTGACATTTACTTCCTTTCAGTACATTTTGCTATATAAAAAAAATAATAAACAGAAAAAAACTAGAGATAATATTTAACTTTGCTCTGTGTTTATACATGTAGTTGACAAACAGCGGCCCCCAAGACAAAAACGAGCTGACAAATAAAAAATGTGCGAAGGCGTGTGGCTGTTTGTGAAATGTGTAAATTTAGCAGTGAGTCAATCCTGTGCCTTGGGTTATTTTGTCCATTTAATGGTTGCTAAATTTATCTATTAACGGTAAATTTGCTCCCCATGGAGAATTGTTCTCTATATATTTGATAAAACTCCCACTAGTCCGTCTGTTTTTGTCGTTTTTTTTCCCCTGTGTTTGACAAATGTAATCCCACAATCTTTGTATTTGCCACGATTTGTGTGCCATTGACGATGTTTTCGGATTTCTCATCGGAAAGAGTACATGTATGTGTATCGTATGCTTTAATTCAAATTGTTGTAATGTACTGGCTAACAGTAATTCCATTATAATCTCCAACGGTCAAGGTTGTTTTTTCTTCATTTTTTTCGGTCTCTTTAGGAGATTATTGTAAATTCATATTTTGCATTTGTGTAATTACAAAGGGATTATTTCTTGATCGAAAGATGACCTTTGGACCTTGCTAAACTTGCAAAAGGCTTGGATAAATTTGTTAGGCAGTAAGCTCTTTTGAAATTTTATTTCATGATTTGACAAAAAAACGACAAAGTGTTCATAGCAGTGGTAACAAACACCACATTATTTTTTTTTTTCAGTGTGACTAAAAAATAATTAACTTTTTTTTTTTCATTCATTAAACCATGATTAAACATACAAAAAACATGCATGCATTTTTGAGGTTTTAAAGTATTTATGTGGCTGAATTTTCTACAAGTCAGTTTATCAACATTATTTTTTAGTTGTGTAATAATGCTGTTCTTGGAATTTGTAAAAAAAAGTCTCCTCTGCAAATAATATTTTTACAGTTTTATTTTATTTACAAATAAATTGCATATTAGTACTGTACATTAAAACAAATCCATGTTTCTGTGATTATCAGAAAACGGGATTTACTATTTTGAAAATTGATCATAGTGGTAAATATTTAATTTTAACGATGTCCCTGAGGCTGTTTATTCCAAATTATCGAAGTCACTGAAATATTTATGGGACAATACTGTAAGAGTGGTCAGTCCACTGCTGGGTTACCATGGCAATGGGGGTTCATATCAGTGCTAAACTGACCATGGGCCAATTTTATAAAAAAAATGTTGTTTTTAAACAAAAATAAGGCCTGTTCGCATTTAAGTCCAAGAGTGACTGCCTAAGATGTTTTCCTCTCAGAAGAAAAATGGCGTCGTGTTAGCAAAAAATCGGTAGGTTAGCATGCGGTTTGGTTTGCTAGATGCTTAAACAGTTTTATGAAATGGAGAGAGTGCTGCTTAATCAAAAATACTAACATGTTTTATTAAATGTTTGTTGCCATGGGGGGCATTAAAGCCAAATGTTTGACCGCTGTGTGATTAGAAATTGTGGTCAGGATTTTCTGACCAGTGAATGACCACCCATGGACTTGATGGGTCAAACTTGTGGTCAGCCTTTGTTATTGACCTTTATCATGATGTGGCCATCTTCCCTTTTCCCCTATTAAAATCAACGTAACCAAAGCGATGCTGCTAGTTTGGTCCCGTTTTGAAAATGGCAGTAGAACTTTTTGGAATAATTTGTCCAAAATTTTTAGTTGTCCAAAATTGTTAATTATTCGACCCAGTTAAATATGAAACTGCCAAATATGAAATGATAATTTCAAGGTTCAAGATATGAGTGATTACTGCAAATAGTCCTAGATCTATTAATAATTTAAAAAAAAAAAGAAAAGTAAATTGAGGTTAATGTAGTGACAGCTGTGCCAAATAGTAAACAGTAATTGCTAACTGTGCCTTGGCGAACAAAAATTATCAACATTGTAAATTATCGCGTGTTCAATAATTTTGTGTCATTTGACCTTGATTATGCAAGCAAACAACGCCATTCAAAACAAAATTGCCTTGAATTATTGACGACGAATAGAGTCCTAGCATTTTGTGGATTCAAACTCGAGACCCTGGGAGGTTCTGGCCATTTCTCGTGGACGACATCTGGAAATTTGATTCATTGCTTGTTTGTGTTTATTTCATTAAAATTTTCCCTCGGCAATTTTTTTATTTAATTTTTTATTTGTTTATATTGCTAGAGAGATTTAAATTGCAATTAAATTGCTGAATACAGATGTCGAATTTACAACTTTCGTTAAATTCAGTTTGGAAAAATTTGACTTTAATAATTTGTTTAGAGATGTCACAACTAACCAAAACATGCCTGGCGTCATGCGCACGCATCATAGGAATGAGGTCGCATGCTAAATCATCTTTGAATTTTGTGTCCTTTGGTATCATTACCAAACCAAATTTATGCAAAACAGGATGCGCGCATAATGACGACCAATAAACAAAGAGCACACTGTCTATACTGAGCAACAAAAGAAACGCAAATTTTCAGTTTAATCAAAAATCAAATATTTCTTTTGTAATTATTGGCGTCGAAATATTCACGTAACAGCTTCATTATGCAAAACTGTGTGAAGGTTCTTTGTGCTGAAAATTCACACTGTTTTTCAATGAAAAAGTGAAGAACATTTTTGCATTTTCTTTTGTCGGTATATTTATTGGTGGATGTTATTTCACAGAACTAATGCTATAAAAACTCTTCTACCATTTTAAAAGATGTTTTCAAATTAATTTTACTAAAAACTCTTTCTCGAGTACTGCAAGACCAGTTTAGGAAAATCGAGCTTGAAAGAACTAAAATTAAACAGCATTTGTTATTATGGTACTTCAGTCGTCACTATATAATTTTTATCCGACACCAGCTTGCACAATTTTATTTTTAACAAGGTCTTTGTCATACAGTAATTTTGGCCTTTGAGCTGAGGGCAGTCCATAATTTTTAATGAGACTGGCTAATCAATCACACGCATGGCAGCCACAGACATGAGGGTGCCTTGTGCAAGGCTAATTTCTTGACGGATCTAAAGCGTACAAGAACCGTAATTCAAACGATTTCATAATTAGCAATAGGCCTTTTCTATACTGGCGGCCATGTTGTTTCTATTTAACCCTGTCAGTCTTGTATCAAAATAATTTTGCATGTACTCCAGTGAGTTATATAGGGGCCACCCAACATTTTTACAGTTCTACAAAGCGGGGGTGGGGGTTGGGGGTAGTCGAGGGCCGCGGGCCGCTTAGGACTGTACATGCACTGTAAAATGTTGACATTTCATGGTAGTGACAAAATAAATGTTTAGTAGTATTTCGGGGAGGGAGAGGGGTCTTGAAAAATACTACTCTCTGTAGAACGGTGAAAATGTTGAAAACTTTGGACCGCTCCTTACCGAGCAAAGAAATAAATTATTAAAAACATGGGTTAGTTCTAAAGGCAGTGTGTTTGAATCCTGGCCCGGCCCTTCCATGGTGCATGTCCCCATAAGCAAGGCACTTTGCCACACATTTCTTCTCTCCACCCAGGAGTAAAAATGGGTACTTGAGAGGGCAGAGAAAGTTGATGCGTTTGATTAGCCGTTGGGTGCCTAATAGACAGCCGGGGCTGTATACTGCAGAGGTGGATTCAACCTCATTAAAGTACAAAAATACAATGGAATTCGGGGGGGTTGGACCCCCTGAAATCCATTGTATTCCTGTATTTCAATGAGGCTGGATCCGCCACTGTACTCCCCAGGGAGCTGAGATGGTATATATTATATGGAGCTCTATGATCAGGGGTAATGATGATGTAGACGCCTTCATCAGGTTTTCCCCAAATAAGTGCGCAGTATAAAGCGGGCCTCCCACTGTGCGATTTTTGCCACAAATTGGTACGATTATCGGAGACTGTCTATGGACTCTACACACAATTGTACCAAATCGCACCCAATCGTAGGACATTCGTGGCAAAAATTGCACAGTGGGAGGCCCGCTTAAGTCAGCACCTTAGTGTACACTTTGATCATAACAAGAGACAAAAATAACTTTATTTTTTTCACTCTTCAAGACTGACGACACATCAAGAATCATCATCAAATGTCAATTGGACCATTAGCGGTTTTGTGGCGTGATTTTTTGTTCACTTCATGTTTATTTTGTACATACCTGAAAATGCGTAGGCGCGTGTTTATGTATTGGAAAGTACAGCTCTCCTGTTCTGAAAGATGCAAGTGCGTTGGCTTTTGTGATCGTACATGCATCTTTTCTTAAGACGTGAACATTTTATACAATGTTCTGCTCCGGGACAAAATATTCTTTGTTTTTCCTCCCTTGAGGCAAAATGTTTCACAGTGTTGTGTTTGATGTATGCTATGTTTTCAGTACTTTAGGGCAATATTGGTTTGCGGCAAAGTGCGCTTCCGTTTTGCTAAAATAAAACTGAAAGTACATACTTTATATGTTAGAAGTTCATTGTTTTGCAGGATTTTAAAGTGCGGATTTAGTCATTTACATGTAACTCAAATAAACCCCAAATTGGATTTTTAGGGAAAACCTGAGGGAGTATACCACTGTTCCTCATAGCTCAGCTAGTAGAGCATCTGCCCAGTGTGTCAGAGGTCTTTGGGAAACCCGAGGGAGTATACTATACCACTGTGCCTTGTAGCTCAGTTGGTAGAGCATCTACCCAGTGTGTCAGAGGTCTTGGGGAAAACCTGAGGGAGTATACCACTGTGCCTCATAGCTCAGCAGGTAGAGCATCTGCCCAGTGTCAGAGGTCTTGGGGGAAAATCTGAGGGAATATACTACTGTGCCTCATAGCTCAGCTACAGAGATTCAGAGGTTTAGGATTCGAATCCTGGTAAGGCTTTTATGATTTTTCTCTCATCCCAAGTTTGGGTGTTTCATTTCAAAGTTGATTGTTTACCATACATGTACCAAATACATTGTGTAAATACATTTGTAGCGGAAAACTTAATTGAGTAATACCACTGTGTCTTTAAGCTCAGCTGGGAGAGCATCTGCCCAGTGTGTCAAAGGTCTCAGGTTCGAATCCCGATGATTTATTTCTCATCCTATGTCTAAATACAAAAGATCATACTGAACAAGTTAATGGGTGTTGAAGCAAATGGAGAACACTTAATTCCTTGACACTGGTGTATGTCTTGGAAGCATTGGCTTGAAAAGCCTCAACTTATTATGGATAGGTTAAGAAGTGACCGTAAACGTCTCTGCGGTCGATTTCACTCCAGATAATTGGCCAGTTGAAGGGACGTGTGTTGAATTGACCGATCGACGAAAGGCCGAATGTTTTGTGGTTGACCTGTTACTCGCGGTCATTTTGTCAACCCAGAAACTGCCGAGGAAAGACAATTAGTTTTGAAGATGGTGGATTCCAGCAAAACGTGTTGCCGACAGAATAGTTGTAAACATTTCTGTATGAAATTAGTTTGTGGTTTTTTTTCAAGTCTGACCGGCTTATTGAGACTGATAAATTGGCCTCCAGAGCTTGACAACTCCACTGAAGTGAGAAAAACCAATTTATGACGTGAACCCCAAGTGCCGGTTCGTAATCGGTAACATCTTTGGAATTTATCCGCGGCTTTGGGCGACACCTCGGGGGCGGACAGTTGAGATGGTTAAATTGGCTCGTAACTTGTGTACGTCCCGTGCCTTGTGTAGGTCACTGGGATTTCATGACGTTGTAAGCGACCGCCTTGTTCCCGCCTCGGGACACCTGAACACTGATAATAGAGTAACACGAATCCACCTACAAAAGTACAATCTATCCGTCTGTTTTGCCAATCACGAGTCCAGTAGTCTCGCAGGAACAATTGCATCTTCCAAAACGGTCCTTGGTGACGGAGTCGCCTCTCCGATTTTTCTCAAACCTTACAGATGTAGCCATCAACCTTGCTTCAACTTCCCACACCTGGTTGTTTTTTTCCCCTGTTCCCTCTTTCCGCAGCACTACCGTTGTTGAGTTTACGATGCCCGCGTGCATCATTTCACTCCTACAGCCGTTGCGGCGATGGCGTGGCAAGGACACTGACTCTGCGCATTAGTGAGGCTCTGTTGATCAGGCTTGTACCAGTGAACCGTAAGAACGCGTGGAACTGGCGCTCTTGGGTGTTTTGCACAGATATTCAAGGTGCCGCTGTGCTAAAATATGTTGACATTTCTTGAACCTACATGTGGTAGAACATTTGAGCTATAAAAAGTGCCCCATAACTTGGATTTAAATAGATTGTATTGTCTAATCATTGAATCTGTGCACTGAGATGTAACAACAAACCCTCAAATCCAGAAATTGGAATTTGCTGATGGCATGCTGTATCTTGTGGAGTCTTTTATCGTCGAGAACAAGCCGACATTGTTTGACGTCTTTGATTAGCATCCAAGATGTAAGGATGAAACTTGTTGGTGAATCTCATCTTAATCAAATGCGACAATTCTTGTGAAAACACTGCATCAATCATGGCTTTGAATCCAAGGTGACTGTTGGAATTTTTTTATTTTCGTTGGCATGCCGTCCTTGTGAAAAACAAGATTGCATCAAACTTGGGCCAGAGTGTTAGATTTGCCGACGTGTTTCAGTCCTTGATTTTCCCGATTCATCCCTGAAAATAGCATACTGCCGAGGCATTGCGCATACTGCAGTCATTTGGTTGTTAGTGTCATGTGCTGTGGCAGTGTATTTGGTTTTATCGTTAAAGGGATGCCGGAAAAAAAAAACCAGAAAATCAATTTTCAACTTATTAATTTCAGCAGAGAGGAGATCATAACTGGAGAAGAACGTTAATTATCTCACGACGCAGCTTTAAAATTTATTGACTATAAGTTAAGTCGAGTTTTGAAAGGAAGGAGTTTTGTCAGAACGGGATATGCAAGTAAACACCTGTCATCAGCATCGTCCATGGATGATTTGAATGAAATTCTGATTATTAGATACTGTCATCCGTCCGCAACAGAATAATCACCCGTCAAGTCGAGCAAATCGTGTCTTCGCAAGAACATTCATCTTTCATCTCTCGGAAAATTGGACAAGGCATTGTGAAGAATTATTAGTCACATTTTGGATTCTACGTTGATGTGCTCTTCCGTCGGGTTTTGAAAATGGATTGTATCGGTTCTCGGAAGTTTGGTCTTCAATCTTTAAAACCGTCGGCTTTTATACTGTATGAAAAGGTGATTTTTTGGATAATGACCTAGGGACCGCCGGGGTGAATTAATTCAGTACAGATGTGAACAAATGTCCATGAGTTTGGAAAATCTGGATGCAGTGAAAAACAACTCGGCTCTACTGGGATTCGAACAGCGGACCTTCTACATAATGTGCAGACGCCCTACCAATTGAGTTTTTATACTGTAATTACTCAAAAAGCAAAAAGCAGATTTTGATGAAAGCTGAAATGTTGTTACATCACTGTGTCGTCATTTAAAAAATAGTTTATACAATTGTGGAGATAATTTCATTTATTCTGAGGCCTTCAAGCATCGGGCTGAAGATTCAGCAATTTAAAGTTGGCATTTTGTGGCCGTCACTGAATTTTTGATTGGAGATGAATTGTAAGCTGATCTAAGCTTCTTTTGGAAATGAATAGATGAAATAACAAGGTTTTCGCTGCAAGTATCGCAAAATGCCCCGTTGCCATGGTGACTGGTTTTCAACATTCAAGGCCAAGTGGGGTATACCAACCTCGTCTGTATTTAATTTCATATTTTTGATGGCATTTGAAGAGGAGAATTGTAAAAACATGTTCCAGTGGAAAATTGGACTAAGAACTCGGTATTAAATTAAGTCGCGTGTGGATTGCTCAACTGCCGGGATTTTTTTTGTGTCTACGAGCTCGGTTGATTCTCCAGTATTGTTTTTTTACAGGCGGCCATTTTGGAATGCGAACTGTACAAACTACACATGGACCCGAGTGATGTGCTCAAATGATAAACATATTTTGCAGCATTTGTAGAACTTTCAAAGTGTATATTTTTCAAAAACTGACAATTTCAAAAACTGAGTGATGTGCAGCATTATTTATTCCCAGTTGAGAAAATGTAAATATTCATACACGGCATAAGAGCTGCAAGCAACGACACCTTAAATGGAACTGCATGCGGTAGTCAACATTTAACACACCGTGCTTGTTGAAAATTAAAATGTATGAATGCCAAAATTATCAGACTCGTCATGAAAAGCAACGTCGGAAACCAGGTGTTTATAATGACCTGAATATGGTACATAATCTATTTAATGTGTCACGGAATTGATCGACCGACCGACTTCACAATGGGTGTTTTTTGTTGAAAAACTGACAATTGGTTAAAGTAGCCAAGGCTACGTGCGTACATGTACACAGCGGGAACGAAGTCCCTCCTGACTTTAATAACATTTACTTGTGTGTCGGAATCTGAGTGTTGTTCTGTAAAAATGTTTTACCACGTTGTGCCGTCGTGGAGCGAGATTGGGTATACATTGCTGGGGAGAGGTGCGGAGATGCCTGAAACTTCAGTGAGTTCTCGTTGTTTTTAAAATTAAAGGTAGTTGAAATTAATCAAGAATACACATGTATAAACTCTAAAAAATCAGAGTTAAACTGTACTGGCTGATATGTACAGGTATTCTGTGCATTTCGGGCATAAGCTGGGTCCCATAGACACATTTTAAGCCAGAAGGGTACATGTATTCTTGAAATCCAAAATAAAGTTCAGAAACATTAGCCTGCAAACGTACACAAGCGGCCATGATTTGTATTCATCTTGCGTCATGAAATTTGACTCTACATACAATGTGTACAGTGTATACAATTTGAACTCGGATATTACTTAACTTCCAAGTCTTGTTAAGTCTACTAAAATGTGATTTTTTTTTTTTCATATTTTTTGACGGACTGTTTTTGTTTCTTTTCATTCTGCAGGCATGCATCAAGGAAGGATTTCTTATGAAGCAGACCAGCTCTTTTCAGGTAAGTCACGTGACTGTATGTATAATGGTGGATTCTTATATAGTGCACATGTCTATATACCCTGCAGTGTACTCCTGGCACTGTTCCATTATTATCACTGCCATCAGGGAATCACCAGAACCATTTCACTTCAACTAGGTGGCTGCCTGGCCAAGGCGCACAACCCTATCAGCAGTTAGATTGTGGCATTCCCCCTAACAGCTCCCCAAATATCACTCCGGTTGACGAGGCAATTGAGATAAAGTGGCTTGCCCATGGACACAAACATGTTGGCACTAGTGAGGTTCAATCACGAGCACAGCTGTGTACCCGCACCAGACCATGTGTACCTTATTTAGTCTTAAAGATGAAACAGAAAGGTCTTGAAACTAAACCGGTTGTTTTCTTGGTTGCTGAAAGATGCCTGACAAATGTCTTGCATCCATATATTGTAAATGTCAATTTGGGATTGTAAATTTACGCAACATAACATTAGAAAGCTCTGTGGCTGAGACGATTGCAATAGAAAAACGAGACTGATATCGCATAAAAATATGATTATAACAAGAAATCATTTGTAAAAAAACAAAATAAAATTTATTTCAGATATTCTCTGACTAACTTACAAACTTACCAATTTAATTTCTTCAACATTTGGCTTTTTGGTTTTTTTTCCTCCTAGAACACATCATTGGTAATCTCGGAAATCCGAAATGTTCACAGATTTACACATAACTTACACAATATAAACATGATGACGGCAGTAAACTGAAATGGTTTTGTCTAAAGTACTAGTCTTTGAGAAATGAGCAAAACAAATATTTTTCGTCTCGCGAGACGTAAATTTACTTTGCCCCAAAACCATTTCGCCCAGAACCACTTCGCCCCAAAAGTCACCTTGCCCCAAAACCACTTCGCACATACACCACTACACCCTTACACCACTTCGTCCAAATACCACTTCGCTCCAAAAACACTTTGTGCACAGGCCGTGGTTCGGGGCGAAATGGTTTTGGGGCGAAGTGACCGTAAAGCCTTTTTTGACTGTTTTCTCAAAAGTTAGACAAAGTACGGAGCTGATTTTGGCTCAGGTTTGTTTTAATCATTCATATCTTCAATCACATAGGGAGATAAAACCATTTGTAACGGTTTACCAATGATGTGTTCTGCCTTTAAACTCTCGGTGAAGAACATTAATCAAGCATATTGTTCGTACTTCTCAGAAAAAGGCTATTTACAAAGACTAACAGGTGAAATTGACAATTATTCTCCCAGAATTCTCGCGACTGGATCTCGAGCGCAGCTACATCAGTATTCAATTACGACTCTCGCTCGGCAGTTACAGCCGTTAAGCCGTTGCTGAATACACTCGCCTAAATCCCCATAAGGTGATTGAGCCCCTTGGTGCGCCATCAAAACGGGCTTCCGTGGCTCAGCAAACTTGGATGTTTAGCCAAGGGCAGATGTTTTTAGTAGAGTGAGCAAAATTTTTTTTTAAAAGAACACTAGTAGTTCTACTTTGTTTTTGAGATTTTTTCCTGAAGCATTTAATGTTCTACATTTTGGGAGTGATCCTGTAAAAAAAAAAATCTGCAATCTTTGCAAAAAGAAATCTATGTAGGGTCATTCTGTATCCAATAACCCAATGGGTAAAACCTGGCCATTTCAGATTTTCATGAAAGTTAACGCCCCAATACATCATTTGCAGTTACCCAAAATTTTACTTCACGTGTTGACAAGAAAAACCTGACTAAAAGTGTCGATAGCAATGGCCACAAACACCACATGATATTATTTTTCCGTGTAAAATGGCACCTCTGTGCGAGAAATTGCCAACTGAAGGTGCTTTAAAATAAATTGCCTGCAGACAATTTTGTTTACCATTCATTCAACACAAAAACCATGCATGGATTTTTCTTAATAAGTACATTACTGCATCTATGTGGCTGACATTTCCACAAGGCAGTTTATCAACATTATTCTTTCATGATGTAATGCTGTTGTATCTGTTTTTTAAAAGGCGGCATGGAGGGAATTTAGAGTTAAACGACGCACTGAAAACGACAATTAACTTGGGCAGAAAGTGTTTTTATAATTATGAAAATTTCGGTGAATCGTTAAACACTAGATTTTCCCCACGTAACTTTTTCTAAAAACGACGCATGTCAAATTCACGCGTGTTAACACGGGAAAAAGCGCAGGGTGAATATTACCCATTTGTTCATTGTTTTGTTTTTTAAAAGTCCAATGCAGAAAGGGCTATAAAACAAATTGAGCATTTTGTGATACTACTGTTTTGTGAAAACATTTTTGCAGTAAGGCATGTACCAGCTAGAAACAATATTTTAATTCTTTTCAAGAACTAGCATGACTTGCATAATCAACTCTATGATTATAGACCGAATATCCTTCCAATTTCCATTCAATTTCGTGTTTGCTCTCCTCATTTCATGAGTCGACCTTCTCCCACTCCGTTGAGATTGTCAAAAACCAGTCATTCGTTGCTATTTTTAGATACGGATTTGTCAGAATCTATGCACAACCCGACAACAAATTTTTCGTTACATCACTCACGCATTGAAAAACAAATTACAGTGGGTACATTTGCATGCATACGTGACACAGCGGTTTTAAAATCCTGGTAATAACTTGAAACTAGCAATATCTGTGAGCTGCCGCAACACATTTCATATTACCGGTAGAGTCAACCGTACGCTTTAATCATATTTGTATGACCAGGTGACGACCGGGCAGATGCATCTGAGCTTGTCATCCCACTGGGGCAATTCCGAAGGGGGATTGGGGGAGGGGGTGAATCGTTGTTACGACTTCCGAGAAATATGAGTTCAGCGTCCGAGGTGACTCGGTCAAATACTATGCGCATCAAATAAATGGATGGAAAATGGCCTATGGGATTGTATTTTGTTTCACTTAAGATGTACTCATAATGCAAAACACGTGCACATGTTTCCCGGGGATGTCAAATATTAACTTGGAACTAAGGGGTTTTTTTAAATTCAGTACCAGTACAAGGGATTTTCTAGGAATAGTAATTTAGGCTTTATTAAGAGTTTTTTTTGCCCAGTTTTTACAGAGTGGCAGGTTTTATATTTTCCTTGTTTGAAGTTATTTTAGGAAAATTCCAGAAATTCAGATGTACCGGTACATTTTGTAATTTTGTAATTTTATTTATTTTTTTATTTATTTATCTATTTATTTTTTGGCTTGCAATGATTCAAGTTTTAAAGTTGTTTAATTTGAACAAAATGTTATTCTTGATTTTTGTTTTTATGTTCTCAAAGACGTAAAAAAAAACGAATTAATTCACCCCAGCGGTCCCTGGGTCATGATCCCTAAAAATAATCACTTATTCCTACTTTTAAAAAATGCTTTTGGATGTACAAATAGATACGTCCACAACCAAGGTTGTTTTTACACTAATGTGTAAATGGTTTGCGGTAGCAGCATGTAATATCTTGTTTAAAGATGTGTGGTTTTGAAAAGAACCGGTGAGTGTGAACTCGACATTTCGAACAGTGTACTTCAGGAGAAGACAATAATATTTTGAAATGTTTAAAATCAAACAACTTGACAACGTTACAAGCCCTCAAAGTCTCTGAAATAGATCTCAATTTCTCAAATTGCACTTTTATTAATAACCAGAATTGTCATTCATTCATGGTCTGGAACAAAAATTTAAGTGGAAATTTTAGTGAGACTACAGGACTGTTCACAAAAAGTTGTGAATTTTAACAAAGTAGCGAAATTAAAAATCCAACAAACGTGGCTGTCCTTTTCATACATGCACAATACTTCCATTCTCATGGAAAATTATCGATTCGGCACTCGGTGAATTTCCTGAATAGGTATTGTACTCTAATCTTATATTGGCAAACTGAAAAGCATGTGAAATTTGAAAGCATGATGCAAATTCAGGTAACCTAGTTCTGTTTTGAGCTTCGTTCACCAACATTTTTGCTTAGAGTTCAAATTTCGTTTTCAGCACGATCTCTCAGAAGGCACTACAATGACTCTGAAAAATGAATGAACTTATTGTTTTTGTGGCCGCTAGCTATAATGCAATGAATTGCGTGTTGTGTTGAATAGCCCCCAAGGTCGTCTCCCATTAACGTGGTTCCCGCAAGCCATTGGAAATTCTGCTGTACGAACATTAGCAATGTGGAAATACGTAGATGCCTAGCCGGCGGCCTCTTTCACGTAATTTAATTTCTGCTCAATTTAACAGTGACTTCATTCCGGCTTCTACGCGCCGCACGCCTAGTGACTTTGCGGCAAAAATTCATGGACGCATTAATAATTTACGGTAGTCTTGCATTTGCATTTCTGTTGTGTTCAAGAGTACATGTAAATTGATGCATGCTTTTTTTCAAACACTATTTTTAAAGGGAAAAAAAAGTTCTCTTTTGCAAAGTTCCGTTCCAAAAAACAGAGAGTTATGTTTTGGGAAATTATGTATCTACAGTTTTTCACAAATTTATAATTAAAATGAAAGTGAATTTTGCGAAATTGGAAAATTTTAAGACCAGTACATGCAATGCAACTTTAAATAATATTCTCTTTATCGCGTGCAAATGCCTGATTAACTATGAAGAGAATGCCAGATTGTTTTTGGACACAGAGCCGCTTTGACAATAATTTGCAGATGATTTGTTCAGCATGTGTCTGGCACACATGTACATGTATGTATGCTCGACCCTTTTCAACAACTGAAAAACACAGTTTGGAAGTTTGTGGTGAAACGTTTACTACATTGTGTTCACACTGAACGTAGTGAAGATCAGGATTGGGTGATCAGGATCAAGTGATCCACGTCTTAACAAGGATCAAATCCAGTTCAGATCCTGTCACCGTGTTTACACTGGTCCCGAGCTCCGGATCAAGATTGGTCCCCTGATAAGAATGCGTCAGTGTTAACCGCAATGATCCTGAATGCCGCGTTTACATTCTGTAGTTGATCTCGAGCGTGGTGCCAGAAGTTGCAGTCAAAGGTCATGCTCTGTGTGTGCATGTACTGATCAATGTGTGCATGGGTTGTGCATAATTACAGTGTACAAGGCCACTTTTTCCCCGGAGCGGATGTGGCAGGTTGCGGTCAAGATTAATTGCTTATCTAACCGCAAACTGATCCTGAGCTCAGGATCGAACCCTCCGCCAATGCGAGACCAAAATCTCGGGGTCTGATCCAGGGCTAATTTGGTTCCGAGAGCGTTTACACTCGGTTTGTGATCCGGGGCTGATCCCGAGCTCGGTGTTCGACCCCGAACTCGGTATTCGACCCCGAACTCGGTATCAAGTGTAAACAGGGTGTGTGTTACACATAAGCAGGGGTCGAAATTAACTTGAATTTTATGGTATCCCACAGGACTAGTTACATCAACATTTCACTAGTCTGCCATCATTTATTAGTAGTCCCGCAGAAACGTACACAAATGATTTCTACATTTTGGACATTCGTTAATTGTGTAGTATTAATCAAATACAAAAAGTAAAATATAAAATCCTGCAGCCGATTTCACGTACCGGTACGCACTGCTTAAGCCCACTTGCACAACATTTTTATTGCGCAAGTTGCGCTAAATTCTTGAAATAATTGCACGCAACCTTATGCCATTTTAATAAAGTTTCGCAAGCTACTAACATTTTCGTGAAAACGGCTGCAAATTGAGAACCTGAACTTTTTAGTGCCACATCGTTTTGACTGCTTAACATTGAATTGTTAACAGGAAACATTTTTCTTTATATTGCATAAAAACATGTATAATGTAGTGCAGCATATAGGCCCACTAGCCGGTCAGACTACCAACATATGGCAACTACTAGTCCTCTGGCTAAAACCACTAGCCTCGGACTATTAATTTCGACCCCTTATAAGTACACATAATGCTGAATCATGTTTTATAATTTTTATGGCAACATGTTGTCACAATCCTTAGGTTTTTAAAAGTTTTGTGAATGTATGACAAAAATGTCCTTGCTTTTATTATACTTGTTGGATTTGATCCACTAATTCATAATCAAGTGTGAACGCGATGTAAATCTGGAAACCATTTAGCCTCATAGAGCTTGTTAGTTGCAGAAAGTACAAGAGACACACACATGCTGTCCTCATTTTCCCATCAACCGATTTACCCTCTCTATCAAGCATTTATAAAACCGCATGGTGCCTTTCTTTGAAGTCTTACGTTGATCGTTTTAACATGCTCCGCAATTAAAAGATGATCTTAAAAGATAAATCCTTGACAATGGCCGAGTGACTCAAATGCACAAACAACCATTAGGCATTAACGCACATGTAAAATAATTTCCCGGGGTTCACCATATGGAAATTCAGTGTTTACTTTAGGCTCTAACCGAGCCAGCTGTAAGAGTAATGTGAATATAAATATTGATAATAATTGATTTAAAAATGAGAGAGATGGTTGAAATTTGGTACTGTGTATTGGTCCGAATACATAACTAGTTAGCAATTGCTTTTTCTAGGCTTTTACTTACATTCTTATACATAAAAATAAGCAAGTGCTCACAAGCAAAAGCTTCTACTTAAAGCAAAAGCAAGAATTAATTTCCTCCAAGCAAAAGCTTCCTAGATTAGCAATTGCTTAGAAACGTATACATGTACATAAAAACAAGCTTTTGCTTTTGCCACTAAGCAATTGCTTTACATAGCCGTTACATAACATGCGTGCCTCTTGATGAATAACGCTATTGTTCAGAACCCCAAGCAATAGACCGATCCAGTAAGCTCCGCCCATTTAGAAATTGCCTAGCAACACGCCACACATGTGAGGCACGTGTGCAGTAGAGTCGCGTGGCCGTGCTGTGCGCCAGCGTCCGCGCCATAGTCAGCGCGTATTGACACACGCACACAGAAACTGCACGCTCGAAAGCAAAATGTGCACTTAAGTGTGCGTGCGTGTGCGTGCACGTACAACACGCCTGCATTACGCGTAACGCGCGCGATCGAACAAAAACATCTCGACACACATCTAGAATGTAGTGAATGCACAACATAGCAAAACGACAAGCTAATTTTTGTGAGTTTTTCCCGTTTACACAAAAACACATTTATGAAGGGATTAACAGTAGGTTTGGATAGTCTTATACAATCCGTTTTAAACCGGCTAGGGTCGTCTGCGCTGATAAAAATGATGTTTATGGTGTTTTTGAGCACTCGTGCTGCATTTCGCCGTAGCTCTGTGCACAACATTTTGAGGACTCGGGTAGCCAAAATGGCGATCTACTTTTTGGCTACCTGAACCTGAGGCTGTGATTGGTCAATTCTAAAATGGGCGGAGCTTACTGGATCGGTTTATTGCTGAGGAAGCTGAAGAAAAAGCTCATGCTTTTGCTCGATGCTTCTTATTAGCAGTTGCTAGTTTTTATGTATTCGGCCTATTCTTACTTTAAATGGAAACTTCACCTTCCATTGTACACAACTCAGTTAATTAAATTTCCTGTGTCCAATTGTTTAAAGGAAATTGAAATAAAACCATTTCCTGACGGCTGTGCGTGCTGTCGACCAACAATACTGATTTGTCGTACAATAGAGCCTTTGCACGGCGGCTATGACAGGGGGCAGTCAAATTGTTACCATAAGTCATGCATGAGTAGGTGCTTTGTGGTTCTATTGTTACATCATTTCAATAAGAAAACCGGCCCTCTGTCATGGCCGCCGGTGCAGAAGCTCTATACTAATGCAGATGATTCACAACCATTCTACATGTACAACACATGCATGTTTTTATTATTCAACAAAACATGGGATGAGAAAAAAATCAAATTGATCTCATGTGGGTTTCGAACCTGGGACCTCCGACTCTCCGAGCAGATGCTCTACCAACTGAGCTACATGTGTAATGCACTTTGGTATACCCCCTTTGGTGTTCATTATTCAAGACACAACATGTAAAAATTTGTCGTTTTCATCCATGTAAAATTATGTATTCATTGTTTTTCAAGTTAAGTTCTGAAAGTTTTTACCAAGTATACTGTTTCAGGAAGTGCGTATGTATGCTCCCATATTACTTGTAATTTTACACCAAAATAGTCGGAAATATGTCGTCACTATTTTGGAATCCCTGATCGTGACAATCAAGTTGTTTTTGAAGTTTATCCTTTAAAGGTAGTATACTTGTTTGCTAAACCGTTACAAACGGCTTGATTTCCACTGGTAATTAAAACCATATAGGTCGTGAAAACTACCTTGTAGAAATTTCAGCCACATAGATGCAGTAATACTTCAGAAAACCTGGAGATTCAGAAAAACCTGGAGAAAAACCCATTTTTCTCATGAATGGGGGCAATTCAGGCAAAATAATTTTAAAGGATGATTACTACCATTTATACCATCTAGATAACAAGTACGCTTGTTGGAGGGTAATTACCAAACAAGTAGACTACATGTACCTTTAAATTGAATTAAAAAGGAATTGGTGGATATCATGATATGGACCGTATCGAATAGCCCCATCTTGTAGCTGGCAGTTTTTTTGTTCCGTGAGGACATGCATGATTGACCAATTTAAACAACAAAAGTTCCCCTACAAGATGGCAGCTGTTCAATATGGTCTATTACCAGCTAAATATTTAGTTACTATTTAAAACGTATTCCAACTTGCCTCTTGTACTATTGTCATGGGTAAAAAAAACAAAGGGGTACAAACGGAGGTCATGGTTTTTGTTGTGGAGATAAATTTCTTAACGTGAAATAAAATACTTTCAATATAAACTTTCCACGTTGGGGATACAGTAGTTGTAAGTTATACGATCTATATATTTTTTTTATTCTGTAATCTACACGCTGCTTAGGGTATTTGTATTGAGTTTCACTAGCGTGGGTGTGTGTGTGTTTGGGGACCTTTGCCTTGGTCATTTCACAGAGAGTCCAAGTGCAGTATGTAGGGCCTACATGTAAATTAGTTGCATCACCGACAGCTGCCGGCTTGTCTTAATTCGCCAACAGAGGGCAGTAAAGCATTTGCTTGGCTTGAGGTTTGGGTTGGATTGATGCAAACAATAGAGGGCGCTATACGTGTGTACCCACGTGTTAGGCAGATTTCATGATTGGAATTTTTTTTTAAGAACAGGAACAACAGCATCACATAACTATTAAGAATAATGTTGATAAACTGCCTTGTAGAAATTTCAGCACTGTAGATGCAGTAACACTTCAGAAAACCATAAAAATCCATGCATGATTTTGGTGTTAAATAAATGGTACAAAATTGTCTACAGACCTTTTTTTTTAAAAACCACCTTCAGTTGGCAATTTTTCCCACAAAGGTACCATTTTACATGGGGGGAAAAGGCTTTTTAACGCGTGGTGTTTGTTACCATTGCTATCAACACTTTTAGTCAGATTTTTCTTGTTGATTCGTGAAGTAAAATTTTAGGTTTAAAGGCACAGGCTCGTCAGCAATGCGCGCTTACCAATTTCGTGCCACGAAATACGCAGCTCCATAGCAAAGGCATAGATCTAGCTGCGTATTTCGTGGCACGAATTTGGCGTGCGCGCATTGCTGACGAGCCTGTGCCTTTTTAACTGCAAATGATGTATTGGGGCTTTAAGCAAACTGGTGGTTTCCTTGAAACACATTCTTAAAGATTGTGCTGACTTCACAATTTTACCAAAAAGATGTTTATTATTAAAAAGGAGAAACTTTTCTTGAAGAGATTGTTTGACAGGATTGATAAATTCTTTTGCTAGTCTTTGTTAAATAACCTGATTGCCAATATTTTCCCCCAAGTATGGGTTGTAAGTTCAAGTTAAAAAAAAAAAATATGGTCTTTATTGGGGTTCGAACCCGAGACCTACATGTAACAGATGTTCAATCAATCGGGGTTTATCACGCTACGTCACGAGACGTCCAAAGGTTTATTAGCATATTTTTGGGAACTTGTTCCAAGTCAGCAGACGCGCGTGCATTTTCAAATTTGTGTATTTCTATAATGCGCGCTAGAATGTACAAATGCGTGGAAGGCACGTGATATCCGCGTGATTTAAACACAGACGTCCAAAAAGCACGTGGGTGAAAAACCATAATTGGCTAGGCTGAGTGGGGTGCCTTGAGGAGTAAAGCCGGGTTCATACTTCATGCGAAAGCGAATGCGAACGCGAATCCCACGTCAATCAGACGTCTAACATTTCGCGGCGAACATTCGCACAAGTTGAAACTAGTTCAACTTTCTGCAAATTCGCTGCGCAAAACATTCGCTGTGACGTCAAATTCGCATTCGCATTTGCTTTCGCATGAAGTATGAATCCGGCTTAATGGGTTTAAAATAACTCGAAGGATTATAATATAAAACAAAATTAGACTTATAACTTAAATTCTTTGTTCACTTTTTATTTTCTCTACAGAGATGGAGACGTCGCTATTTCAAGTTAAAGGGGCGCAACCTGTATTATGCCAAAGAAAGTACAGTAAGTATTCCTTATGGTTTTAATTACTGCATGATGTTGCTTGAATTTGAACCCAAGACCACTCGTTTACAAGCACAAGTCAAAGCAATCATACGCTGAGTATGGTTTTCTAAATTTGAAGACGGTTTCACAAAGTTTCATATTTTCACGGTATCACATTTTGCACATTTCAGCGTTGTGGTCGACTCCATCATGTCTGTCACATGTACATGGAGGAGCAATTGTACTAAAGTGCCTTGCTTAGGGACATGTCACAATCCATCTTGCCCAGGTATCAAATTCATATTCTGGGCTTGAAAAATAAGTATTGGAGCAAGTCAAGTAATTTTAAAATGTTGGTCCGGTGTGTTTTGTCATTTTCCCTAAGTTTTAAACAGTAAATTTAGGAGTTGATCATGGCTTCAGACCTTGTATACAAAACATATGAGACGGGCTGAAAAAATATATAAGTGTTTCCTCGTAAAATCCTAAATTTTTCGCACTCCAAATTTTGCACCGATGCTTAATGAGTCATTTTAAAGAAAATAATTATGTTCAACTTCATAACTCTTATCTCTTTTTTTTCTGATTGTGGTTTAGTTCAAATCTTTTGAGTCACCAGCCATGTAGTCTCGTAGATTTTTTCTCAAAATTCAAGCTCTGAATATTCCTGCTACTCGGCATAGAATCCTTAAATTCAGTGCACTAGACTAGTACACAGTAGGTCATACATGTTATTGGGCCACATTGGGTGGAAAACTAGCTTAATTTTCAATCTTGTTTGTGACAATTTCTTGCAAGTTGATCAGCATTTAAACAGAAATAACCCTGAATGCTTGCCCAGGGAATTTCCCTTTGCAAAGAAACGGTAATTAGGTTTTGATATCACAGTTTTAAGGGATTTCGAATTCATGCATTCCGAAATAGGAACAGAATCCTTCAGGTCAAGCATTGATGTACCGGCAACTGGATATAGGGTCTGGGATTTTGTGATGAATAATTAAACTTGAATCGTGTCTTGTTTTGGTGCTAAAAGATTTTTTTCTGATTAATTTTTCTCCGGTAATTAATAAAATTATTTTTCTTTAGAAGATCAATTGAACCAGAAGATTTTAATTGCAAGTTAAATGTACCATAACTGATCAAAGGTGTTGCTTCTGCATGTAACAAAAGGAATATGTATATGACTTTTATCTTTAAATTACAAACTTTTAGTGTCTTGTACCGTGTCATAACGTCTTCAGAGCTCAATATACAATTTTTTTCTCATCCCAAGTTTGGTTGTTTCATTTCAATGGTGATTAGGCACCATACCAGATGTTGTGTTTGTTACTTTGCTCAGTTGCGCTCCCATGCAACACTGAAAGAAACAAATTTGGTTCTGGGGGAAAACCTGAGGGAGTCTACCACTGTGCCTTGTAGCTCAGCTGGTAGAGTGTCTGCCCTGTGAGTCAGAGGTCTCGGGTTTGAATCCCTTACAAGTTTTCTCTCATTTCAAGTTTCATTTCAATGGTGATTACTAAATATTGCATTCGATATTTTAAACAAAAATATAACCTCACTGTGAAGCAAGAAAAATTGTACATTATACAAATGTATATTGCACGGTATTTTTAGAAAGCAATTGACGTCTGTAAGAATCAATGCATTATCTCCGCTGGGAACAAAAGTTGCCTACGTTAGTGGTTTTATTTCCCCCTTAAATAAAGTGCAAGCAAATGCACACAATATCCTCAATTTGGCTCTGACGACAGCTAGCAGATTACTTCCAATTAATCACCCAAGTGAGAATTTTTGACGTGTCTTGGCAACAACATGACAGCAGCACTCTGTCGTTAATTTTTCCGGCTTCGATCCACTGGCTTCCTGTTTTCCAATCTATCATCGGTATTCAACTTAAAAATAAACCACAAAACATCTCATATCATCGTCTTGTTTATTTAATAAAGTGGCCCTTTTGCACTTTGTTTGATTTTAGAGGTCAAGTATGAAACCTTAAGGCTGGTTAAGAAAAGGGTCGAAGAGCCTGTGTAGGACTTTTCAAATATTTTTTAATTTTCACCGAAAAAGTCACCAAAAATGATTATTGGAAAAGAAAAGAAAACAATACAAAATTAAAATCTGTCATCTTTTTCAGATTTGCCAGAAAATTGACATTTAAAACTAAAATTGTCCACATTGTCGATTAACAATCTTAGAGATTTTTGAGGATGTTAAACTAATTTGGGAGCATTGAAAAATCTAAATCCAACCTAAAAAATGTCTTGAATTATTTATAAAAATCACTCCTCTTTAGCAGCAACCAGGTTTATGTTTATGATGTTTGGTCTTAGACAATAGTTATTAACTCAGGAGGCTTACATGACATCAAATATAGCTATAAGACATTCCTTAACAAATTCGTACTTATTTTTGTTGTCAGGTTGTAGGTGGTCCAATAATGTTTTCCAAGGCTGTATTTCAGGGTTGGTAGAATCAGTAAAACATTCCAACTGCACATTTATATTGCTACTTGTTTTCTTTAATTAATTAATGAACTTCACTTTTTACTTTTTTTTTATCCAGTCTCATATTTTCGAGGAGGTTGATCTTCGTGAGATCAGCGTTGCTGAGAGTAGCACAAAGAATGCTAACAACAGTTTCAGGGTAAGTTTGGGTGAAAAATTGTTTTTTTATTTTCCTACCGTACATGTATTGAGTAGCTGCCATCCTGTAGGGCAACTTTTATCGTTTAAGTTGGTCAACAATGTAAACACAAAATGTGCAACCATGCATGTCATCACAGAACAAAGAAACTGCCCTACAGGATGGCAGCTATTTGATACGGTCTATAGCATGTATATCAAGAATGATACATGTTTAATCAAAATGAACTGTCTGATCAGAGCTGATTTGCATTATAAAAACATCAAATCTGGAAAACTAATCATTTTGTAAAAATCTCTTGTCCAAATATGGTATTCTGGAAAACGTGGTAAGCATCCACCTCACACTAGATAAACAGTGCAGACAATTTTAAAACAAGATTGTTCATTTTGCAAAACTTAATTCGCCAATATCCAAGTTGTTCAAGAGTTTTTCTTGCAAATAAAGTCAAAATTGTATTTCAAACTGATTTTTAGAAACATGATTTTTGCTGGCAACCCATTTTTGCAATATAAAGCGAAATAATCTTTAAAATTGTGTGTCGCATGTAGCAGCGCCATGAAATTGGCCCCAGAACTGGTATTTATCCTTTCTTTAATAAATTGACGATTTCCTTTTCAGGTTATTACTCCATTCCGTACGTTAATACTGTCCACGGACACGCGCAAGGAAATGGAAGAATGGATAAGTGCCTTCAAGTCGGTGGCTAACAGAGACTTTTATGAGGTAAGTCCTCACGAGTCCCTGCAAGTCCTCACGAGTCCCTGCAAGTCCTCGCGAGTCCCTGCAAGTCCTCGCGAGTCCCTGCAAGTCCTCGCGAGTCCCTGCAAGTCCTCGCGAGTCCCTGCAAGTCCTCACGAGTCCCTGCAAGTCCTCGCGAGTCCCTGCAAGTCCTCGCGAGTCCCTGCGAGTCCCACAAGTCCCCGCAAGTTTTTTCTTTGCTTTTCTGCTGTAGGTTTCTAAACTCCTCAAAAAAAGTTCGGAAAGTCATGTTTGACTGACGATTTATCTCTTGTTACTTAATCATTTCCCTTGAATTTGGTATCATTGGAAAGCCCTGTTATTCCTCTTTACAGTAATGTGTCATTTGTTATGATTAATCAATTGGGGGATGTGCAGTATAGCGGAATACAGGGGTGGGTGGAAAGTGAAATGTCACAAAATTCACTGCTATTGTCATGCAGTGCATTCCCCTTTTGCTTGGAGGATGGGAATGTGTCAATGCACCTTTTGACAATATCAATGCATTTTGTGACATTTCACTTTACACCCGCCCCCGTATTCAACTGTGCTGTACATCCCCCAATTGCTTAATCATAACAAATGACACATCATCGTTAAGAGGAATAACGGGGCTTTCCAATGATACCAATTTCAAGGGAAATGATTTAGTAACAAGAGAGAAATCGTCAGTCAAACTTGACTCTCCGAACTTTATTTGAATAGTTTACATAAGTATGTAAAGTAACATGCCCCAAACAGCGCCCTTTCTGTGAAGAAATTTTCAAAGTTGAAAAACACAACCTTTTATTCATGGGGCATCAAAATGAACAGAAGTATTGTCTTTTTAAACAAGTAATCCTTCATACGCAGCAAAAACTGTGCATACGGTAAAGTTAGGGCCCTTTAAAGGCCCATTGTATCATTTGCAATGACCCAATTTTGTTTTTCATAAATTGACAAGAAAAACCTTACTCAAAGTGTTGATAGCAATGGTAACAAACACCACATGAATTTATTTCTGTCCAAAATGGTATTTCATGCTGGAAATTGACAACCGAAGGTGGGTTTTTAAAAACGTCCCGTGCATGAGACTTTTTTACCATTCACTTGTACACAAAATCCATATATAGATTTCCAAGGTTTTCTGAAGCACTGATGCATCTATGTAGCTACAATTTCTTCAGACTAGTTTACCAACATTTTTCCTTAGATATGTTACACTCTTATTCCACGAATCTGCAAAAAGTTGTATCTTGCGAATGATACATACATGTAGGGCCTTAAAGCCATTTACACGTACCATGACAAGCAAAAAGCTATTTATTTGTCGGAGGCAAATATATCTGGATACTCGGGGCAGGGATTTTATTTCTCCTTAACTGACTTGGCTATGCATCATCTTAATCCTCGTTGGCATGGAAACACCCCTAGAGGCCAAGTGGTACATTCCAGATGCGATCTCCCTCCTCATTTAAAATCTTTGTGCAAGTGAATTGGCAGTCACACAGATGCACTCTGTCAGTATAACGAACTGTCATCCCACGCCGCCCCATTCATACATCGAATTCTTAGCTGTAAACGCTCTGCTCTTGATAGCATCGGGCCGCGGTGTAGTTCCGGAGAAATTGAAATTGGGTCACTTAATATGGAGGGTAGTAGCGATTGTGAGAATATGGATTCGAGAAAAACGGTGAGTCTTTGGTCAGTTTTAATGCAGTGATGACTTTCGGTTTTTGGCGGGTTGTGAATTCTGTTTTTGAGAACCTCAGATTTTTAATTTTTAAGCACTGAGCTTACTGTTTTGTGGATGAATTAAAAACTCCTCAAATGTTGTGTTAAATTTAATAACCATGACACAAAAACGGAAATTGACTGGATGCAATTTTAGTTTATTTCAAGTTGATGAGATTTAAAATTATTTGAAAATGTATTTGATAGAATTTATGTTGAAATAAAATACTGGCTAAAAAATATCTGCATTATGCATTAACCAATTTCTTCACATGTGTGTAGTCTATTCAAAATGTTCACATAGTATTTGTCTGAAATATCAATGGTTTATGTACTTATATTTGTTTTTTTGTTTGCCTATTTTCCAAACAAAATTCTTAATCAAGAGTAAGAAAAAAAATGGCATCGCGTTAGCAAAAAATCGGTAGGTTAGCATGCGGTTTGGTTTGCTAATGCTTAAACAGTTTTATGAAATGGAGAAAGTGCTGCTTAATCAAAAATCGAGTGCTAACATGTTTTATGAAATTGGCCTTCTGCATTTTCGAATAATTCACTATTCAAAATTCGATTAATTTTTTCGATCGAATATTCGATATTCAAAAGTTGTTCGGAGTGTACTTCTCACATGGGTGCTATGTAGGATGTTCTTGATTCTTTCAGCAGCCTTCTTCAATGCCAAATCAGCCGCCGCGTGCGTTGCATGCTCAATTTGCTTCTAGCCACAAGTCCAGTGTACAAGTTACAACATTGAAGCTATGGTTTGAGCTGGGATTACTTTACGGGAAAAATTGAATGGGCGGGATCCATTAGAATGTGAGGTCTATGGTTGGGGGCGCAGGGCTTGAAATACCCACTGGACCGGTGGACCGAGGCCAGTAATTTAAGCCTCGGTCTAGTGCTTTCTCCACCGTACTAGACCAGTGGTCCAGTGCATTTTTAGACTAACGAAAAGAAAATCCACGAAAAGTAAATCCTTGTGGCTTTGGTCTTGTAAAAATAGCGTCGGTCCAGTAAATGATAACCTAGATTGGTTCCCGATCCCTATAGATTGGTTTGCTTATTGCGAAAATATAGGGATCGGTAAAGGGCAGCCATGACGGGCAGAATTCTGCCCGTCCAAGGTTATTATTATTTTTTTTTGTGTAAGTGTGCACATTTTGCATTGACATTTGTAACTTGGCCGTGCGTGTCGAACATATCCAATTATGTAAATAAAGTACATTGCCTAAAACAAAGCTAGTATAACTAGGGCTTGGCCAATTTTTAAATATAAAAAACACAATGCGCACGCGCAAAGACGACCAATTACAGTTCAAGATGAAGCGCCCTTTATCTGTCCTTGTATTCTCCTGTGTGGAATATGTGGACGGGAACCAGTCTAATGATAACCCTGTGGTCTAGCAGATTTTTTCATGAAATTCGATGCCTGGGGCGGTACACTTTTTTGGCTTTTTGCATAAATTAATGTACAAACCATAAGTCCCATGTTTTAACGTGTACACTGGACTGTGGTTGGACACATAATGTGACATCAAAGAAAGCGGGCATTTTGGCAACGAAAAGGGCTGCGTTATTCAATAAAAACATCCTGTAATTCACCCACAGGATATTCATTCTAGAACACTGGATGATATGTTTGGTTTGATCTGGGCTGGAAAAAAAGTCATACCGAATATTCGATTCGGTAAAATGCTATTCGAACATTCGATGGAAGATCGAATATTCAAATATTCGATTCGTTTGGTCCACCTCTACCATTTTGCAACAGATTTCTTCGGGAAATTACTAATTTTGTGAGTCCGGACAGGGGTAAAAACCTCCTGGATTGTCAATAAACAACCTTGGGGGTATTAGATGTGTTTGGAGTCACGGAATGAACCCGTTTTCTCAGATGTCCTCCCCAAAATCCGGGAGGGTTGGCAGCTCTGGTGTAAGACATAAACACTGCTTAATTAACTCCTGAAATTAGCTCTTAAAAATGACAGCCGTAGTATTTCAACAGTTAAATAAGTCATGTGTGGTATGTGAAAGTGTTGCCTCTAAGAACATAAAGAAAAGTTAATTAGGTTCACCAGCGAGGATATTCTTGTGATTTCTTATGAGTAAATCACAAATTTTCTCTGACAGTTCTATCTCTCCTTGCAGAGATCTGGAATGCACTACATGATCCATGATCATTATATAACACAGTTGAATCTTATAATAAGAGGTCCTTGGGACATTGCAGATTACCTTGTTATAACAGGAACCTTGTATTATCAGGAATGAAAACAATCAAGAACAAGGGATCGGGAACTCAATTTGTTCCTGTTAAAGCTGAATGTTGTATTAGCAGTGCTCCTATTATCAAGGTTTAACTGTAATTATGTTTTTTCATTAACATTCTTGATACATACCCCAGCAGGAGAATTTTGGCATGTGTAACTGGCCTGCATTGTACATTTTTCATATAAAGTAATTTATGCCGGGGTGATTGCAATAAAGAATGTTAGGACGCCCTATTAACTCTTAGGATGTCCAAACGTTCATTTCTGATAGTTTGTCTTTCTTAGGGCGTGTTTTTTTTATGACAGATCCGAATCCAGATCCTGATCTGTTTTACCGCGCAGAAACAAACGAAACCGCTCTCAACTCGGATCTCAAATCACGTGAATTGCAATTTATTTACCAAATTTGTCAAATTTCTGTTCCAAATTTCTCCCACGACATTCATCGTAAATAAACGAGCATTCTAAATTTGTTTCTATCGTGTGTTGCCTCTGAAAACTGAAACGACACGGTTTTACTCACACAAAATCTCCACGATGTTTACGTCGCCATTTTGGATCTAGCACTGAACCTTCTCTCGAGAAGGATTCCACAGATCACAGATCTCGATCAGGATGTGCACGAAGTAAACGAGTTCACCTTGGATCTGCGCGGATCTGGATCCATCCGAAACAAACACGCCCTTTCACTCGGTTTTTACTGAAAGGTATTATGGTTCAAGCTGGGCCTATGTTAATTACTAACGTTTTCACAACGTGTATGGCCGGCAGCAACGACCGGCAAGTAATGTGCATGAGTGACAGTATGCAAACACACCAGTTGTGATTGAAATGCCATTCACAACAGTAAAGACATGCAAACCTTAATGGCCCGTTCCACACTACACACTTCCAACCCGGGTAACTTTCTACCTGGGTATAATTTAATCTAAAGTTTCGAATCACATGTCAAATTTTCACCCGAAGAAACACTTTAAGCTATGGGTAAATCCATAAAAATGGAACGCAGTGTCCCCCCTTACGTCGTGACACTTCTGGAGTTGATTTTTTATAATTGGGTAATTCCCAAAATTAGGGGTCCAAAATGTTTGGTGTCCCAGTTACGTACGACACTCTCTGCTTCAAAAAGCATCACTTATGACCACAAATTCTCAGTAATGGACTGTGGCCTGTGATTATAGGGGGCAGCATCATTTTCTTCAATATTTTGTTTTCTGATTCCTGAAATATATTCAAAACAAAAGACCATAAAGGCTTATTTGTTCCATGGTATTGAATAGGAGTTTGGTGTCCCGGGTTACCTACGCCAATGAAAATTGGCTGTAGAATGAGTTTGCATTATCCTTGGTGCCATATCTACACACAAACATTAAATTTGAGTGGCATTTGTACAAATAAAGATAAAAAATTTCTACTAGGAAACCACTTTCAATCATTAAAAACACTTGGAAATCTTAAAAAGCATGTCACACTTTTGGACCCCTAATTTTGGGAATTACCCACGATTACCCTCAGCATATAAAGAATATATATGACCTCATGAAACGAACACCACCTTCATCTGTTGATACTACTCAAAACATAACGAGAACGAATCAATAAACTAGTGTGATCTTGTAAATGCAAGTGTGACATTTTGAAACTTTCGCTCAAAATGTGACAAATTTTGCTCATAATGTAATTTGAATCGATAAAGTCCAGGTTCTCCAGCTGGGTAAAATCAGCAACTACCTTTTCCAGAAAGAAACTGGTCGAAAAGACTTGAAACGTAATCGCAAGAGTTGGAAAATGCCTTGGAGTCGCCCCCTTATGTCGTGAAACAATTTCTTGAATATTTTTAAGACTATGATACCAAGACATGTCTAACAGTTTGTAAATTATTTTAAATATTCTACATTATTTAGAAATTGCACTTAAAATTGCACTTAAAAAGGTCATTTTTACAAATGCATCAAAATGTCACACTTTGGCTCCTGTTTTTATGGAAAGACCCACATGTAAGACGTCCTACATGTTATTTTTGGATATTGCAAGACATTTTTCAAAGTGCCGTTGATAAGATGTCATACATTCAGTTAGGACATATGATGCGTCTCAGACTTGTATTGCAATCCACCCCTGCAGCTGATGCCCGATTACCCACTGCTACCACACTGCATATTCCTCCTGATAATTAAATTAAAAAGCTAGTCTTAGCATCTGCTTTTGGAGTTGTGGTTACGTGATGGCAGCTTCAAGGAACAACCCATTGCGAGCTTGGTGACGTGGTTGAGAAGACCAAGAAACTATAGGGCATTCCTCCCTGTCGTATCATCATTTTAAACTCATGACAACTCTTGAACATCATCGCAAAATGCTATATGTGTCTGTTTTCAATGCTGGAGAGACCTTTTCCTCCAGGATTATATATCTGTTCAATGTCATTCATCCTCTCTCAAAACAGAAGTATATCTTAAGATTGATCTAAGGAGATAACTTCAGCTAAAGAACTGCAACGAATAGTGCCACAACATACCTTCCTGAAAGCCCTGTGTGCAAATATCCAATATACCGTATGTAACAAGGATACCAAAAAATGTCACAAAGTATGTGTCCTATGTTACATACGTTAAATAGGAAATTTGTACACAGGGTTTTCAGAAAGGTATGTTGTTGCACTATTTGTTTAAGTTATCTTCTTAGATCTGTCTTAAGAAATATCTTTTGTTTTGAGAGAAGATAGATGGCATTGCACAGAGTTATGATCCTGGTGAAAAAGTCTCTTCAGTATTGAAAACAGACTTACATGCGACCCGCTCTGGGAAAAGGTAGCATAAGTCGCACAGGCTATGTCGAGTTTTTGTGACCATTAGAGGAAATCTGTGGCGGATCCATGCTCATTAAAATGCAAAAACACATGGGAAATTCCAGGCGGAGCACGGACATTCCAGGCGATATCTGGGGACCGCCTTGAATTTCTATTGTGTTTTTGTATTTTAATAAGCGTGGATCTGCTGCAGGAATGGCTAAATAAAATAATAATGATAAAGAGATCATTGTCATTTGATTGGAAAACATCTGACAGCCGGAGAATATGAAAAAGTACTTAAGACCCTAGTCGCCGACATCCCTTGCATCACAATGACAGAATCCAACTCATCTACCACACGTGCATCTTACGCAAACGCGTCTGATCAGCGTCATGCAATGTCGCGCGCGAACACGAACACGCGCACGCTTGAAGTAAAAATGCATGCAGTGCGCGTGCCGTGCGATGGAAACAGGCGTGCCGTGTAATGGAAACGGGCGCGCCGTGCAATGGAAAAATCGTATGAAATAAAAATGCCGGTTGCAACGTAGCATTAAATGGTTAAATTATTTAACACCATGTGACCTGCTATCGTCTAATCAAATGACAGGGATCCACTTGGGCATTATATACATGTATAATCTTAAATAGACACTTGGCTGTTAAAAGCTATTGGTGAAGGAGGTGCTATTTATACATGTGATTTAATACAGTGATTTAATATAATACAACAGTGCAAGGTCAAAAACCATCCATCTTAAATTTCCTAACTTACTAGAAATAAACCAGTGCTACCTTGTTATTTTGTAGCTTAAATTTATAGTATAAATTAACAATTTATAATCCAATCTTGTTTCCATGGCAACCATTCACTCCAAACCTATACACCACTTCATATCACACCTTTGTATCAAAGGCAACCTCTCGCAATTTCCATCCCAGCTTTGCTCCTGTATATATCCAGTATTCAGTCAATAAACTTCAATATCTCGTCTTCGGTTCGCGATCCAATCAAACGCTGTGTGGTAAGGGGTATGTTCATCATGACTAACCCAAACCACTGTCGGCGTTTTATTATTGATAGAGCTGGCTCGCCAGCCCTGCAGAAATCCATCTCACGGTGCGATTAAAGGAGCGTGTTTAGATTTTTCCGGAAAATCATTTTTATTTTAACTTAAGAATCATACAAAATAACTACCCAAAATACTATCCATGAGAAGAAAATAGGAAATTTGCAATCTCCAATTTGGATGTGGAAGCAAAAAAGTCGGTGTAATATTACTGCACTGCTTTAAGGTACCAGGGTCGATTTCAAAAAGATTTGCGACGTGTCGTAAGTACCAAATCCATCGCAACTCGCCGAACCCATGGAAAACTTACAAAGAGTTCGGCGAGTTTTTTGACGATATCCTTGAAAATATACAGATCGAGAATGCGAAATTTCAGAATGGTAATTAGAAAAATATGACAAATGATATGGTATAAAAATCTCAACACCCGTGGGAAAAATGAGGTGTTCAAAAATGTGTTCTGGACACGCTCCTTTAATTTTACAAGAAATAGCAGACTTTGTCCCGTCTCAAATTGCGTCGTGCACCTGCTTTCGTTTCGCGTTAGCCGTTCGAGATCAGATGCAAGTGCAGAGTTGATTGTATTGGACTGGCAAGCCTTCTCATGATTACATATCCAGTTTCCCCAAGGGCAAATCGAAGAGTATCTAGGGGTGTTTAAATTTGCCTTTTTCGTTAACCGTTTTTGTTTTTATTTATTTATTTTTTTGTTTTTTTGTTTTTTTATTGTTCAAGCATCTAAACAGAAACAAAGGCCACTTCAACCGATGCTCTAATTCCTTCCAATTGCAGTAAAATGTTGAAAAAATCAATAGTACATTTCAGCTATTTTCTATTGATTGCTTTCCGGTGACGTCACGCCTTTCATCCACCATTTTGGTTGTCATTTTTCATGACCCACATGGCCCGAGTGATAACCGGAAAAAAAGAGCAAGAAAAGCGCATTGGTTCCACTTACCTCTGTTGCCTAACCTTGCTTTATGTTGTTGCACCATGGCTGTTGTATCGATAAAGATAAAAACGTATTTCTTCAGGCTAAAAATCGCGATCAAGTAGAAGCATTTTTTGTTTTTACAAGCCGAGTGCATGCTCAATAATTTAAACGTATCGCAGTGCGTGCGTGCGGCATCTTCGAATGAAAATACGCTGGCGAGTATTTTTTACGCGCGTTCATGTGCGTCTATTGGCACGCGCCTGACCGTTGACCACCAAACATTCCTGGATGTTCTACGTCACGGAAAGCAATCAATTACGAGAAATTTAAAGGAGCGTGTCCAGATCACATTTTTGAATCCCCCAGCCCCCCAATTTTTTGCATGTGTGTGGAGATTTTGATACCATATCATTTGTCATATTACCATTCTGAAATTTCGTATTCTCAATCCACATATTTTCAAGGATATCCTTAAAAAAAATGCCAGTGTTTTGTAAACTAATTTATTTGGTTCCATAAAGCAGTGCAGTGATTACACCAACCTTTTTGCTTCCACATCCAAATTGGAGATTGCAAATTTCCTGTTTTCTTCCCATGGATAGTATTTTAGGGAAGCATTTTGTATGATTTTTAGGTTAAAATGAAATTCATTTTCTGGAAAAATCTGAACAAGTTCCGTGAAACCATTTAGAGTTAAAGTTAAAGAATTCAAACTGACGTGGTGTCCCCGTTACATCCACAACTACCCCTTAAATAATTCAAAATGGTGGCACTTCATCAAGACTTGCTTATTAATTCGCCTTATTTTACAGATGGTTCTGTCTGAGCGCGTGCAGTACACCTGCAGTCCTTGTATGCTACATGCAAACATATAGTGGGTGTAAACCCTCTGGGGCTACAGAAATAAGCATCTTTAAAAAGCATACACGTAGTAACAAATGAATTCTCCGAAGGTGTTCGTAGTTTTTCAACTTGACATTTTGTTTATCGCTTTCAATAACGAGAATGTTTTGCCGCTAACAAATCAAATTTATTACCACATAAATGTACAATTTGTGTGCGTGTGCTCATAAATTTAGATTGGAAATATTCTCGTTACAAATTTTATGATCCTGGATGCAACGTGTAGGACTGAGAAGTTTAAAAATTGAATTTGAAGTCCAGGAAATGAAATTCCCAAAGAAATTGTCACTTCTCTTTGAATATTTTTAATTTTTTAACCATGCGGGATCAAATGTTATGTCGATACACCTTCATTGTACACCCCAATGCCACTTTGTTATAAACTGTTTTGTCCATTTTCCACGTAAATTATTGCGAGTGTAGACGTCAAAAGCAGTAACGAGTCAATTTCTCCTAAATGTGTTAACAAGTCCTCCACTACACCGATGCGGAAATCCTGGCATGTTTAAACGTCCTCTGGCATCAAGTGGTTAAATACTTTCATAACTGTCTTATTTGTTCATTCATCTATGACAATGACATAATGAACCTAATACAAATAAAGAGGACATTCTAACCTTTCCACAGATGCTCGTCTTTTTGTGAAATGTTCAGTAGTTTTGTGATTATACAACTTTAAACTTTGTACTGAAAGTGTTTTTTGTTCTAATTTTTACAGGAAGGAGAGCACATGCGTGACATGTTATCCGGCATGCATAACTGGTACGCCTGCTCCCACCCGCGTCCCACCTACTGCAATGTTTGTCGTGAAGCGCTTTCAGGCGTCACGTCACATGGTCTTTCCTGCGAAGGTAATCATCACTTTAATTTGAGAGTACATTTTATTGACAGAACACCGTGCGGAGAGCACTTAATGCACTTTACATTAAAGGTACATCTATGGACATTCATGGCAGTTTTTGTGCCTTAAATTGTAAAAAAGGTTTGGTCTCCAAAACTTTTTTGGGTGGGTGTTGAGAAGTTGATCAGATTTATTCTGATCAATATTTATGCATTGGTAAGTGCAGATCTGATGGGAAAAACCCAAATTTAGGAGTGACAAAAATATAAGATTTTGTGAGGAAACAATTTTTCAGCTTGTCTCATTTGTTTTTTACACAAGATCCGAAGCCATGATCAACTACTCGATATTTGTCCCTTTTATGAATCATTCTATACCATTTTTAGAACATCTTTTCAAATTTTGCCTTAATTTTGGGAAAGATTTTTTGCGCCCCAAAATTGAAAATCAGCTTAGTACCTCATCTACGTTCCAAGAAAACAATGAAAAACTATGTCTAACGCTTTCAAGAAATTGTGCAAAGCCACCGTCCTATTTATGCTAGTCCCCTGGCTATACTGCATGGAAAACTAAGCCATAATAGCACAGTAGTCAGGGGCCCAGTAGGAAAAGGCTTCGTACATGTATGTTTAAAGGCACAGGCTCGTCAGCAATGCGCCCTCGCCAAATTCGTGCCACGAAATACGCAGCTCCATAGCAAAGGCATGGAGCTGCGTACTTCAAGGCACAAATTTGGCACGCGCCCATTGCTGACGAGCCTGTGCCTTTAACCCAAATCTCTTTGGCCCAAAAGTTATCCACTTTCATTTATTTCTGAATGCGAGGAAATTCTTTGATTTTTTGTTCTTCTGTCCCATGCAGTATGCAAATTCAAAGCCCATAAACGCTGTGCCGTACGTGCTCAAAACAACTGCAAATGGACGACGCTAACTTCAGTCGGCAAAGATATCATTGAAGAAGATGATGGAACGGTAAGCAAAAATAAATCATTCTGCTAAATCTATTTCAAACATATTTTCTGTTATCAAGCTGATTTGAATTTTGATCTCGACCAAATATAGGAATTCAATTTCAGGAATTTGATAAAAATTAGGAATTTGATCCAAGGACATAAATATAAAATAGAGAAAAATGTGACATGTGCTTTATCATCTTACAGTGGTGCAGATTATTTTATTTCATCATCAACCAAAACGTCTTTAAGACAGTGCCCGATAGCCTTGGGACATTTCACATTTTTCCAGTTTAAAGTTACGATGAAAGATGATTTATAATTTTGAGGTCCAAAGGTTAAGATATAGAAGAAATCGGCCCATCTGTTGTTTTTGTCTCCATCCGTCTTAGTTTTGATAAGGAGCTGTCTAAGATAGGCATCCGATTCCACCCTCTTTGCTTCTTGGGATGTCTTGCATGCCTGTAAGCTCTGAGGATGTTTTTAAGGGCAACATGGGTCGGAACGAGGAAGGAATTTTTGGATTTTATCCAGGAAAGGTTGCGACACTCATTAGTGAGGCATTTGCTGCAACAATGCCGTGAATGTAAACATTAGTGGAACGTTAAAATGTACATGTACTACGTGGCAAAATTGTTTTCTACTTTTGATCTTTAATAAATTTGTCATTTTCGAACGGATTTAAATAAAAATTTCACATCATGTAAACAAGGCCTGGCAAATTTTATTGAGCGAGTTTCATCAGTTTTGCCTGAGATGGTGAGATTAAAAAGCCATACAAAAAAAAAAAACTAAATTAAACAAATTACCATTTTCGACTTGGCATCCGCGATTGTCAAAACATTGTCTAGTCTGAGATCCCTTTGCACCTCTTGATGAATTGATCGAGATGGTTTTCAATAACATATGGAGTGATCCTGCCTTTCTTTAGAAGCTTTTGGCTGCAGCACACGCATTCCACCAACATCTCCAGCGAAGTATGATAACCGACCAAAAAAGCAATAAAAGCGCATTGGTTGCACTTACCTCTGTTACTTAACCTTGCTGTATGTTGTTGCGACATGGCTGTTGTAATCGATAAAGATAAAAATGTATTTCTTCAGGCTAAAAATTGTGATCAAGCAAAAGCACTTTTGTTTTTACAAGCTGCAGTGCATGCTCAATAATTTGAACGTATCGCAACCCGCATGTGCGAGAATTGTGTCAGAATTTTGTCTATCTTTGTCCTGCAATACTATAAATCAATGATTCATTCACCAGATATGCTCAGTAACCATGTGAATATGACTACATAGTCAATGGAAATTATATATTTCATTTCTGGATACAGAAAAGAAGAAGCGGGTTTTTGTTTCCTGATTCACCCCATAGTTTGAAAGCAAGAGATACTGCAGCTGCAAAATAAATGTCGGCAATACTAGCCTAAAAAAAAATATTTTAACAAAAAATAAATAAAATGCACATCAAATTATTTGTTGCAATTTCATTATTTTTCCTGAGGCTCAGATGCTATCTAAATTAATTCTACATCTCTTCACACAAGACAAATTTAATTGGATGAAAAACCAGCTGCCCTTGTCTATAGTCGTGACAGTCTTGGATTAACCGATAGAGGAAAAAAACCAACAGTAATCCATACAAAATTAACATACATGCATCGCCTGCAGGGATTCAAACAAAAAAGGCTTTATTTTTTGTCCACGAGAGTATACTCTTATGAGGAATATGTTTGGATATTGTGTCCTTAAAGATAGTGTACGTGATTGGTAAACTGTTACAAATAGTTTTATCCCCTGTGTGATTAAAGATATGCATGATTAAAACCAACCTGAGCAAAAACCAGCTCCGTACTTTGTCTAACTTTTGAGAAAACATCAGTCAAAAAAGGGTTTGCAGTCATTTTGCCCCAAAACCACTCCGCCCTGAACCAATTCGCCCTGAACCACGGCCTGTGCACGAAGTGGTTTCGGGGCGAAATAGCATTTGGGCGATGTAGTGTTTGGACGAAGTGATTTGGGGCGAAATGGTTTTGGGCCAAATTGAATTTTCGTCTCATGAGACGAAAACTAATTGTTTTACTCATTTCTCAAAGACAATAGCACTTTAGACCAAACCATTTCAGGGGAAGTTTTCTACGGTCATCATGTTTATATTGTGTAAGTTAGGCGCAAATCTGTGAACATTTCTGATTTTCGAGATACCAATCATGTATACTGCCTTTAATTCAGCAAATGGAACAGTATACCGTAGTTTGCAGATTACCTTGTTATAACAGGAATCTTGTATTATCAGGAATGAAAACAATTAGGAACATCGGTAATTAATTGGGACCAACAAATATTAGCAGAATATTGTATAGGTTTTCTTGCTCAGTTTTAACAAAGTACCACCCACGTTCGTTTCAGATTTGAATGCAGTTTGGGATCATCCTTCAATTTTTTACAGAGAGCATTCAATTTGGTTTTTCGAGGAAAATTCCGCACTCAAATTAAAACTAAGCGCATTTAATTTTGAAATACCAGTGAAAATCATTCAATTTCGCCCAAGCCCCGAGAGCTTATGCTAAATTGAATGAAGATTCGATGTTTTGTATTTGAATGACGCAAATTCTAATCTGGATGTCTAAGCGAACAAATGCGAACGTCTTTAAACGAAATTGAATAACTTGAAAATTAATAAGAACCAGATAAATAGCATCTTGATCAAAATCACTTGAATGTACTTCCACAAACAAATTCGAATGTATTTCTGATGAATTCGAGCAAGAAAACCTATATTAAGTGTATTAATCCATAATTTTCGTGCACGATATAGCATGTTCGATATATTTGTATTTTGTATTATTAATAATTCAAAAAATTTAATAATGGTCTGTCGGACTTTAACCTGTATTTAATACAGGGCACTTGCTTACTCTCAGAGACTTCTTGTAAGCAATTTAACATCAGACTATGCACGAAAAAGAGTAAATATTTAATATCGCGTACGTCATGGAACATCTCTGCCTGATAGGTAAAAGGATCGTTCGTTCTTTACATTTGACGTCAACACACTTTACCGTATCAGCTTAAATGTTAAGCTATCTGCCCACAACCTTATACACACTTAGGATGTACTCTTAAGACGTGATTTGAATCATTCTACGGTACAGTGTAAGCAACTCTTGCTGTGCCCATTCTTCATAACCCATAAACATACATAGTTGCTATATTTGGTTCGTAGAAATTTGCAATCTCCAATTTGGATGTGAAAGCAAAAGGTTGGTGTAATCACTGCACTGCTTTATGGAATGGATTTAGTTTACAAAACATAGGTGGATAAAAAAAAATTATATCCTTAAAAATATGTGGATTGAAAGCGCAAAATTTCAAAATGGTACGTGAGTCTTTCCACGGTAAAGGGGACATTTTAGCAACACAGACCATAATTTCAAGAAAGTATACCTTTGTCTGGTCTTAAAATAAAAGAAATAAGTTTCAGTTGTTCTGAAGAGATAACTTAGGCCCAAAAAAGGGTTACAAATAGTGTGACAACATGCCGTTCTAAAAACCCTGTGTACAAATTTCCAATATACGCTCGTAACCGGGACGGCCTAAAATGTAACAAGTGTCCATCCCGGTTACGAGCGTATATTGGAAATTTGTACACAGGGCTTTTAAAAAGGCATGTTGTCACACTATTTGTAACTCTTTTTGGGCCTAAGTTATCTCTTCAGAACAACATAAACTTATTTCTTTTAGTTTGAGACTAGACATGCTAGACAAAGGTATTTCCTCGAAAATATGGTCTGTGTTGCTAAAATGCCCCTTTACTGTGGAAAGACCCACGTATTAATGAGAAAAATATGGCAAATGATATGGTATAAAAATCTCAACACCCATGGAAAAAATGCAGGATGTCATAATGTGATCTGGACATATTCCTTTTAATAACTCCCCCTCACACCCACTCCCATCACAGGAAGACAAGTGTTACATTCATTCATCATTTTTTGTCCTTCTTTAAGATTTCACTAAAGGCAATCAACCTTTTTGCTCCCATTCTATCCAGCATTGATTAAATGCCTCCATGTACGTCTATTGCAGGCAATTTAAGAACTCAAAATTGCCCGCTTCCTGGAAATTTGACACCGCGTGTTTCTCATGACAAAGGCAGGATCAATCCCCCTACGGGATTAGAGATGGTACCTTAACCTGACCTGGAAATTCATTGCATTCTTCCCTTCTGATTTATACTCTTTCTTAGAATTGTCGCTGAAAATATCTTAACCTCATCTTTTACCTTCTTAAATAAAGATGCTCCTTGTGTGGAATTAGGCTTATTACTTTTGTGGTAAATTGAAGACCAAGTATGGGATGTAGTAAATGTGCAGTCTAGTCTTAAATTTCACCGTAGGGCATTAATCATCGACTGTGTGCTCGAGAGCAGATGTCCTCTGAAATTCTTCCGTGTCAACGTCAGTCTTAAAGATAATAGACTCTGATTTGGGTTTATCGTGGCGAGCTCGATGCGAAGACATTGCGGCTTTTGCTAACAATTCTTTAAAGGATTTGCTAATCCATGATGTTCCTTTAAGAACAATTTTCAAAATTTTACCGAATGGCTGTTGACAAAAATCATAAATAGAGATACTCTGATTAATTTGCTGTTTCAATCAAATCATATTTTTCTGTCTAAACTGATAATAAACTGATTTTAAACAAACATCTTGTTTTTGAAATGTTGAATGTTGTATCCTAATATATAAAAGAAACGGGATTGGACTGAATTTCTTTTATGTTTCCATCCGAATACTGTCAACAATTTAGCTGTATTTTCTTTTAAATTGTCTTTTATGGCACTCGTGTTTTGGTTGTCTTAATTCTAACGTATCACACATCTAAAGGCTTGTGCATTTTTTCATTGTTTTCATAATAAATCAGATTTTATGTTGACCTAACACATTGAAAAATGCTTTTGATAAAAGTATTTCTGGGTCATTTTATAAATTTAGGGTCCAACGTGTGACACTTTTCTGTCCCCAATACACCTGGCATACTGCTATTTGCCATACAAGTACAAGTATCATTAAAAATGCCTTCAAAACATATTTTTATGAATTGTACTATATGTAATCACTCTTTGAAATAGAAGGCATTTAAAGAATATGTCCTGAATTTTGTTTTTTGTTTTTTTGTTTTTTTTCCAGATATCAACACCTCATCAGTGGCTTGAGGGAAACCTCCCAGTAAGTGCCAAGTGTGTTGTGTGTGATAAGACCTGCGGCAGCGTCTTGAGGCTACAAGATTGGAGATGTCTCTGGTGCAAAGCCATGGTAAGGGTCAAGGGTTAGAGGTCAGGGACCAGCGTGGGTCAGGGGTCGAGTGCCAAGTGTGTTGTGTGTGATAAGACCTGCGGCAGCGTCTTGAGGCTACAAGATTGGAGATGTCTCTGGTGCAAAGCCATGGTAAGGGTCGAGGGTTAGAGGTCAGGGACCAGCGTGGGTGGGGGGTCGAGTGCCAAGTGTGTTGTGTGTGATAAGACCTGCGGCAGCGTCTTGAGGCTACAAGATTGGAGATGTCTCTGGTGCAAAGCCATGGTAAGGGTCGAGGGTTAGAGGTCAGGGACCAGCGTGGGTCGGGGGTCAAGTGCCAAGTGTGTTGTGTGTGATAAGACCTGTGGCAGCATCTTGAGGCTACAAGATTGGAGATGTCTCTGGTGCAAAGCCATGGTAAGGGTCGAGGGTTAGAGGTCAGGGACCAGCGTGGGTCGGGAGTCGAGTGCCAAGTGTGTTGTGTGTGATAAGACCTGCGGCAGCGTCTTGAGGCTACAAGATTGGAGATGTCTCTGGTGCAAAGCCATGGTAAGGGTCGAGGGTTAGAGGTCAGGGACCAGCATGGGTCGGGAGTCGAGTGCCAAGTGTGTTGTGTGTGATAAGACCTGCGGCAGTGTACTCGGGCTACAAGATTGGAGATGTCTCTGGTGCAAAGCCATGGTAAGGGTCCAGGGTTAGAGGTCAGGGACCAGCATGGGTCGGGGGTCGAGTGCCAAGTGTGTTGTGTGTGATAAGACCTGCGGCAGTGTACTCGGGCTACAAGATTGGAGATGTCTCTGGTGCAAAGCCATGGTAAGGGTCGAGGGTTAGAGGTCAAGGACAGCAATGGGGGAGGGATGGGTGCGCGCTTTTGTTGAGTGCCAAGTGAACTTATTCTAGTGAAGTTTGACTACTCTTTGCACCATCTTAGTGGCGGAAAGCATATCACTACCATGTGTTATTCATGAGTAGGCACTTTGTGGGTTTATTGTCACATTTAAATAAGAAAACTGTCCCCAAACATGGCTGCCAATGTAATGGGTTTATTGGTGATTCACTGTAGTTTTATAACCAAACTTTATTGAGAGAAAATAAAATGGGCCTTATCAGGATTCGAACTCGAGACCTCTGACTCACTGGGCAGATGCTTTATCAGTTGTGTTATAAGGCACAGTGGTATACTTCCTCAGATTTTCCCTACAAACCCAATTTGTCTCTTGAGTCTGAGGTCTTGGGTTCAAATCCTGATAAGGCCTATATGATTTTCTCTCATCCCAAGTTGTTTCATTTCAATGGTGATTAGGCACCATACCAAATATTGCATCGTGTAGTTTTATGAATGATCATTTTTAAACACTGCTTCTTAAAACCTTTGCCGAATGTTGTCCTGTCCTTTTTTTTTAGGTCCACTCATCGTGCAAGACCCAATTCCCAGCCAAATGCCCCCTAGGCCAGTGTCGCCTCTCCCTCCTCCCCCCAATCTCCCTCAACTCCATGAGTTCCGACGGCTACTGGCAGGCCACGCGCCAAGGCTGCAGTAGCCCTCTGCTCGTCTTCGTCAACTCTAAGAGTGGGGACAACCAGGGTGTCAAGTTCCTACGACGTTTCAAACAACTCCTTAATCCAGCTCAGGTCTTCGATTTGATGAACAGTGGCCCTCATATTGGGTAAGATGTCCGCACAACTCGTGTCCAAAATCCTGAAACAATTCTACATTTTACTAGATGACAGAGCTACCGATTTGTCTTTATTCAAATTTCGATTCAGACCATTTGATTTTTTTTCTTTTAATTTGTTTTTTTTTTCCCTTTATTTTCTCATTTCATTTCCATAGTTACAAGGTGAATACCATAGTGAATATTGAGTTTTTTACTTTTAAGATTTTCCAGTTTCTTCGAGAAATTTGAAGGAGTCATACCTCTGTGTCTCATAGCTCAGCTGGTAAAACATCTGCCCGGTGTTTCAGACAAGTAAAAACACCAGAACAATGTAGGAGATTTTGGAGCGAAACAAATTGTTAAAGGCACAGGCTCGTCAATGTGCGCGTGAGGCCAAATTCGTGCCACAAAATACGCAGCTCCATGCCTTTGCTATGGAGCTGCGTATTTCGTGGCACGAATTTGGCCTCATGCGCGCATTGACGAGCCCTGCCTTTAAGGAAACTTATTTGTCGGCACAAATTCTGTATTAACTCTTTTTCTACGGAATGTTTTCAAGGTCTGTGACGTAATCAATTAAAGACCTAGGCTGCGTTCCAAACACGCAAACATTGCTAACGTTTGCAACATTCGTCAATGACAGGTACCCTGCTTTCAATAGACGAGCACTGAAAGACACTAACCACTGGCGAACGTTGGCAATGTTTGCATAAGTGGAATGCAGCTCAGATTTGTTTGTTGCTAGCCGCTTTTCTGGTCAAAAGTTTCTCGAGCTGATGTGAGCAGTGCACTGAAGTTAAAAAATTAATTTGTCCTTTTTCTTGTCCTTTTTCCAGATTGCGGCTTTTCCAAAACTTTGACACCTTCAGGATTCTTGTGTGTGGTGGGGACGGGAGTATTGGATGGGTATTGTCTGAAATCGACAAATTGGACCTTCATAAACAGGTGAAAATTTCATTAAAGTGACAAATAATGGAAATGCTTACATTTAACCACTTGATGCTGGAGGACGTGTAAACACCTTCTGGCAATGTATAGTCACAGGGGCAGTTGACGAGTTAAAACGTCAGCTTTGCCGCTGTCTTCCACGGTTCATTGCCCACCATTCATTTGTACACAACCGTGTTTTGAACTTGAAATTGATGGCTGTGGCCGGCCCGTCAATGTAGCAAATCTCGCTCCGTGGCGGCCGCCTCGGAGTGTTGCAAAGTATGATCTTTTGGCGAGAAGATTCATACAATGAATGTAGAAATGACTCTCAAGAGTCGGTATTTGTGGCGCTTCACCTGGTCTTAACTTTTGGCCAATCACATTTGCCTTTTAAAAAAAAAATCTGTATTTTTTTGCCAAAAATAATCCCGGCATAAACTGGTTACGAAGAGCACTATTAATAAAGATGATGATGTGGATATTTATATAGCACACATGTCACATATATCATAGTGCTTCACGTTTTTATTTTTACCCCTGGTCATTTGGCTCTGAATAACAATCTTAAATTTAAACTTCTCAGCTCTTTCGGGAAGTATACAGCCCCAGCTGCCTGTTAGGCACTTATGAGCTAATCTAACAGGTATCCATTTACTCCTGGCTGGAGAGAGGCATTATATGGCGAGGTACCTTGCCCAAGGACACATGCTCCACAGCACAGCCTGGATTCGAACCCACAACCTGTAGAACTAAACAGTATGATGCACCGAATAAATCGTGTTTTTTAGTTTGTTTTATCTATCCCAATTAAAATAAAAATATTTGTAAAAAAAAATCAGATCACATGTAAATCGCTTTACAGAAATGAGTATAAAGTTGATGAATGTCGTCATGTTCCCAGAGCCCCATAGGTTTGTGTGAAAATTGCAGGTCTTGTTTGTCATCCAATCCCATGATGCCGTGAGAATGTCGATAAGGTTTATTGTAAATTTATATTTTCCTCCAGTGCCAAATCGGTGTGCTACCTCTGGGTACGGGAAACGACCTAGCTCGGGTCTTAGGTTGGGGGACATCCTGTGACGACGATACACAACTACCGGCTATCTTGGAGAAATTAGAGAGAGCTAGTACTAAAATGCTGGACAGGTAAAATATATGAAAGTGGGCAAAATATCCTCAAGCGACCATTAATTCACACATTTAACTTCTTAAGGGTGGATTAACACTGAGCATTTTTGCACATAATTTCGAGCAAAACAACGCACTGAAAATCACAGGATCACAAAAACACAAGTTAATTCTGTAGTTTTTAGTCCATCATTTCCTTCCAAATTCCCTCCACGCTGTTATTTATTAAAGCAACCAGAATCCGCCTTAAAGAGTACAGAATTGTAAACTGTTACAAACGGCATTATCTCCATGTGTAATTGAGGATGTGTATGATAAAAACCAACCTGTGTATAAGTCAGCTCAGATGTTTTGTAAACTAATTTATCCAGTTCCATAAAGCAGTGCAGTGATTATACCAACCTTGTTGCTTCCACACCCAAATTGGAGATTGCAAATTTCCTGTATTTTGGGGAGGTATTTTATATGAATGCTAGGTTAGAACAAAATCCATTTTCTGGAAAAATCTGAACAAGCTCCGTTAACCTTCCACCTTTTGCCCGACCAACAGATGGAGCATATGTACTAAAGAGACCCCCCTCCCCTCAAGCCGACGTTCGACTATAGGCGTAGCCGACCTGAAATCCGACAACCTCGACGTTTCTGATTCCGTGGAAAGCCGGGATAAAGAGATGATCACGGCGTACGAAGATTCCGTTGCTGCGCATCTAACCAAGCTGCTTCACTGTGATGAGAATACGGATGTCATATCGTCGGCCAAGTATGTTGGAAGTCAAAATTAATCAATCAAATTTATCAATTAATATCATTAATTAGCAATGACTAATTGATCTTTGTGAAACGAAGCGATTTTGTGAATGGGTTTTAAGTGTAAATGGGGTTTATATGTGTGATTTTCATGGTCGTAAGTTTGTCTGCAATTTGAAAACTGCCAGAGAGACTTGTTTGAAAAAAACAACCACAAAATGACAAATGATCACTGAAAAGGATTTAGACTTGAATGTAGATATAAACTTCAATGTAAGGCTATTCATTTTTCTTTTTCTTCGCAGAGTATTATGTGAAACGGTGAAGGACTTTGTAGAGAAAGTTGGTCATGCGTATGAGCAGAGTTGTCCATCTGGAGATACCCAAATCATGAAAGAAAAGGTACATTTCTGGGCTTAAAATTAACAAGCTTTGAATTTAATAATAAATGGCTACGAATGCTATTTTCTGAGAGATATCAGTAAGATGTGCAAGATTATCCACTGGTCAATTGGGGACATTATTATTATGTGTATGTGTCTTCAAAATGAATGGACCTACTGAATTGTGTGACATGTATAGACCGTATCGAATAGCCGCCATTTCGTGGGGCAGTTTCTTTGTTCCTTGAGGACATGCATGGTTGCACATATTGTGCTTCCATTGTTGAACGGTTTAAGTAACAAAAGGTGCCCCACGAAATGGCGGCTTTTCGATACGGTAGGGCGCTTTCACAGGGGTCAAAAGGTAGCGGGTCACTATTGCTTGTCTTCCAGAACAGGAGAGAACAATAGAGCCACATGCTTTTCTGCTAGCAGCCACATGTTTCCCCACGTGGCTCTATTGTTCTCTCCTGTTTGGAAGACAAGCAATAATGACCCGTGACCTTTCGAACCCCTGTGAAAGCGCCCTATATCCCGGAGATAAAACTGAAGCTTAAAAGCCCAATATATTATTTGCAGATGAATTTATTTATTTATTTTGTTTTTTTAACGAAATTCCAGGAACAACAGCATTACATAACTAAAAAATAACGTTAATAAACTGCCTTGTACAAGTTTCATCCACATAGATGCTGTAACATTTTTAAAACCTTAAAAATCCATGCATTTGTTTTGTGTTGTTTGAATGGTAAAAAAAATCGTTTGCAAAAATGTGTTTTTTTAAAGCACCTTTAGTTGGCAATTTCTCACACAAAGGTATCATTTTACACGGGACAAAATCATGTGGTGTTTGTTACCATTGCTATCAACACTTATAGTCGGGTTTTTCTTGTCAACTCGTGAAGTAAAATTTTGGGTCACTGCAAATGATGTATTCATACTTGTACTTGTGCCCATTTTTGATATCTGAAAATACATAAGTTGTTGGGTTTTAAATATTTCTTTCATTACCCACAGTGCGCCGTTCTCAACGAGAAACTCAAGCTCCTCCTCCAAACTCTAGAGGATGAGGCCCAAGCCACGCCCATTCCACCCGGCACCCTCCCGCCAACCACGCCTCTTCCCATCGCAACAGACGAGGGCGCTAAAGATCCCCTCCACGACGGAGACACGCTAGAGCAGATGACAGGACCGTCGACGTCGACGAAGGTCTTCAAGCCGCGAGATGCCTTGATGTCGCGTGCCAACAGTCTTAAGAAGGCTGTCAGACAGATTATAGAACAGACAGAGAAAGGTTAGGCTTAATTTATCTTAAAATTAAATACACAATAAAAAATCCGGTAAGGGTTGGGAAGTTGATCAGAAATTTGTTTTCTTTAAAATGACTCATCTAGCATTAGAATGTGCAGATTTGATAGAGAAAAAAAACATTTTCGAGTGGGAAAAATTTAAGATTTTGTGAGGAAACACTTACAGAATGTTCAGCCTGTCTCGTATGTTTTGCACACAAGGTCTAAAGCCATGATCAACTTCCCAATTTTTTCCACTTAAAGGCCTTAAGTATCATTTGCAAGATAAAACTTTTTACAGATTCGTGAAATAAGAGTGTAACATATCTAAGGAAGAATGTTGGTAAACTAGCCTGAAGAAATGTTAGCTACATAGATGCATCAATGCTTCAGAAAACCTTGAAAATATATATATGGTAAGTCCCGTGCACAGGACTTTTTTAGAAAACCACCTTCGGTTGTCAATTTCCAACATGAAATACCATTTTGAACGGAAATAAATTCATGTGGTGTTTGTTACCATTGCTATCAACACTTTGAGTAAGGTTTTTCTTGTCAACTCGTGAAAAACAAAATTGGGTCATTGCAAATGATACAATGGGCCTTTAAAGTCCTATTACATTATTTGCAGTGACCTAATATTATATACCGAGCAACAAAAGAAACGCAAATTTTCAGTTTAATCAAAATTTGAAAATTTCTTTTGTAATTAAGTTAACATTGAAATATTCACGTAGCAGCTTCATTATGCATGACTGCATAAAGCTTTTGTGTGCTGAAAATTCCCACTCTCGGATTGACTGTGTTTCCTATCAGAAAGTAGAGAAAACTTCATTAGTTGACAAGAAAAGTGTTGATAGCAATAGTAACAAGCACCACATGATTTTTTCCATGTACGATAAAAAGGTACATTTGCGGAAGAAATTGCCAACTGAAGATTTTTTTTTTTCATTCAACGCAAAAGACTATGCATGGATATTTAAAGTTTTCTGAAGTATTACTGCATCTATGTGGCTGAAATTTATACAAGGCAGTTTATCAACATTATTCTTTAGTTATGTAATGCTGTTGTTGCAATTCGTAAAAAGCTATATAATATACCTTTAAATTCAACCTTGCTGTAAACTTTCAATAAGTTGTAAACAGTTGATTTTTATTTCAGCCGTGGATGAGCAAAACGCCCAGACGCAACACCATGAGGCCAAAGCCAAAGCCTTAGCTGATAAAGCCGCTTCGATCGCCATGTCAACCACAAGTGACGCCCCTGGTATCCATAGCGATGAGGCCCGGCCCCCTGCACCACCCCTCCCACTTCAACCTACAATCACGATCGTAACACCGCCCAGCGAGACGGAGAAAGGGGTGGAGGAACAGGGCACGGACGATACGGACAAGAAGGAAAATGCAGACGTTCCAACGTCCGAGTCGAGCAAGGAAGCACCGCGCAGCCCTAAAGGATCATTTTCAGTGTTTACGACATCAACTAAGGCCAAGATTGAACGCAAAAAAGCTGGTAGGTTTCCCCCCCCCCCCCCCCCCCCCCCCCCCCCACATTTTTCCATGGGTGTTGACATTTTTATACCATATCGTTTGTAATTTTTTTCTCATTACGATTCTGGCTTTGTTGTAGTTTTGCAAAATTGGCACATTTAAAAAAAAACATTAACAGTTACTGCAATGCCAATTGTTCCAGATTTTGCAACAAATTTCCTGTCCTTGTGACTCCTGACACACACACAATTTCCTTTTTTTCCTGGATAATTAATGCGGGTATTTGCTTCTTTTCTGGTGTTTGGGAAATCTTGTGGCAATTCACCAGGCCATCACAAGGCCGTGCAAGTCCTCACAACTTCATGGGTCTCAGTGCTATAGTCAAGGCTTTCATAAAGCCATCACAAGGCCCTGCAAGTCCTCACAACTCCATGGGCCTCGGTGCTGTAGTCAAGGCTTTCACAAGGCCATCACAAGGCCCTGAAAGTCCTCACAACTCCATGGGTCTCAGTGCTGTAGTCAAGGCTTTCACTAGGCCATCACAAGGCCCTGCAAGTCCTCACAACTCCATGGGTCTCAGTGCTGTATTCAAGGCTTTCACTTGGCCATCACAAGGCCCTGCAAGTCCTCAAAACTCCATGGGTCTCAGTGCTGTTTCAAGGCTTTGACTTGGCCATCACAAGGCCCTGCAAGTCCTCACAACTCCATGGGTCTCAGTGCTGTATTCAAGGCTTTCACTGGGCCATCACAAGGCCCTGCAAGTCCTCACAACTACATGGGTCTCAGTGCTGTAGTCAATGCTTTCACTTGGCCATCACAAGGCCCTGCAAGTCCTCACAACTCCTCACAACTCCATGGGTCTCAGTGCTATAGTCAAGGCTTCCATAAAGCCATCATAAGGCCCTGCAAGTCCTCACAACTCCATAGGTCTCAGTGCTGTAGTCAAGGCTTTTACTAGGCCATCACAAGGCCCTGCAAGTCCTCACAACTCCATTAGTCTCAGTGCTGTAGTCAAGGCTTTCACTGGGCCATCACAAGGCCCTGCAAGTCCTCACAACTCCATGGGCCTTGCGACAGCCTTGCAAATAAACACCCCATACCATTAGCTTCAATCATACTTTCATTCTGTCATCCATTTCTCCACCCCTCCCCTTTTTCCCATTTTTGGGCTGCGGGCTCTTTCCTTGCCATCACTGCCATAGAGCGAGATTTGATCAAATCTCCGCAGACTCGTCGTGTTAGCCGAGGCAGCACTCTATCACCAGGTCCTGTGGGGCTCGCACATCGCTATGGTAGCATGGAAAACATATTCCTCCCAGGCAAGTCTCAAAATGCTTCAAATATTTAACAAACTTGCTCAAGCCCGGCGCAAACGGGAGGCAAAAAAATATGAAACAGGAAACAAATTTGTTTACCCCCTGTTTTGCGTTTCAGTGTATCCATCCCGCAAACGGAAAACAAAAATGCCACTGAAATGGATACAGCGCCGCCAGCAGCGACAATAAAGCAGTACAGTCACATGATATCTTGATACCACGTGATCCGGAACACGATTGATGATTGGTCATCGGTTTCTCCAGTATCGAAACAAGTACCGAAACGTTTGTTTTGATGAAAACATGTTTGGTGAAAAAAAAAAGTTGGTTTCTGTTTTGGGGTAATCCAGACGAATGTCAAAGTCACAAGAAAAACGTTTTTGTTTCGTGTTTCGTGTTTTTTGCCTCCTATTTGCGCCGGGCTTAATATTTAGCCAGTGTTGAAATTTGTCTAAGCTTCAAATATTTGTTGCTAATCAGTTTTACTTACCAGTTCAATATTTACGCTTACCTTTTCAATCCAATCAAATCCTCTCTGCCACATTTCACATTTCTGCTTCATATCTGCTTAGCATTGCTTCTTATAACATTTTGGATTCTCATCATAATGGGGTGCTTCATTTAATTGCAAATTTACATTGATTCTTATTTTATTTTAAATTTAAAAGTAAACTTCATTATCTTTTAATGGGTCTTCATTTTTTGCTCTTAATGGACATTTTATCTCTTAGGGGCCGCTAAAATTGTCAACATTTTCACAGTTCTACAAAGTGTAGAAAGGGGCAAAGGGGGGTCGAGGGCTGCGTACGACTTTACATGCACTGTAAAATTATGTCATTTCACGGTAGTGAAAAAATGTTATTAAGTAGTATTTTGGGGGGAAGGGAGTGGTCTTGAAAAATACTATGCTCTGTAGAACTGTGAAAATGTTGACAACTTTGGACGAAATGCAATTCTATACAGTATTCTTGCCAAAATCTTGTTCGAATATGAACAATCTAAACATGTTATAGATATTTGGTTGTTTTTATAAATGAAAGTAGTGCTGTTTTGTATTGTAAAAATTTTTTTGTTATATTTTCATCAATGTTTAATAGGTTTAGACACTCTATTAGGACCAAGTTTGGGAAGAGGAAACACCATGCTCAGTAAAAGTAAGTATTAAAGATAGTATACTAATTGGTAAACTGTTACAAATATTTTTATCCCCCATGCATGATTAAAACCAACCTGAGAAAAAACCAGCTCTGTACTTCGTCTAACTTTGGAGAAAACAGTAAAAAAAGGGTTTGCAGTTATTTCGCCCCAAAACCACTTCGCCCTGAACCATTTCACCCTGAACCACGGCCTGTTGCACGAAGTGGTTTGGGGTTGAAGTTGCATTTTGGGCGATGTAGTGTTTGGCCGAAGTGATTTGGGGTGAAATGGCACTCGGGCAAAGTGGTTTCGGGGCGAAATGGTTTTGGGGCGAAATTGAATTGTCGTCTCATAAGACGAAAACTGTTTTACTCATTTCTCAAAGACTATAGCACTTCAGACAAAACCATTTCAGGGGAAGTTTTCTACGGTCATCATGTTTATATTGTGTAAGTTAGGCGTAAATCTGTGAACATTTCTGATTTTCGAGATACCAATCATGTATAATGCATTTAAGGTTAAAACTATTTCTTTGTTGGGTACAACTCCCTCCCCTCGAATTACATCAATTTCTACAACATTTTAAAAAAATCCGATTTGTCAAACAGTTGGTGGGTTGAAAGATGGAATTTAAAGGTGAATTTAAAAGATTCGTGATGCAACCTTAGGAAACTTTTTAAATGCTGGATGTTTGAGAATACTTCTTTCAATGAAAAACGGAGCATCCGTTTTTGTTTTAGAAATCAGAGGATTTACCCAAATTTATTACATTTTAAATGACCAAATATTGTGGTCATCGTTGATAATTTTTCTTTCGTTCTTTCGCGATTTTTCCCCCCTAGGCATCAGCGGCCTTTCAGGCGGTTTCATAGGAGCCGGTTTAATAAGTAAGGTGCTCTTAGCGAATGCCGACGCTTTGTGTGCTGCAGCCTCGCCGTTAATGGACCAAGATATTGAATCAGTGTACGTATGAACAAAGAGAAACAACATATCAATCTGGATTGCATACGCTACTCACAATAAGTTAAGGATATTGTGGGTTGAACGCAGATATTTTATTGAGGGTATGCATTTCGCTAAATTTTTTTTGTATATGATTAGACAATTGTATCTGCATGACAGATGCACCTTGTCACAGGAATAGGTGAAAACAGTCATTTGAAGAAAACAAAAATCCAAAATTCAACCACACCAATATCCCTAACTTATTGTGAGTAGTGTATTTCCTTGAGAAGTTGTTTTTGCAAAAATAAATGAAATGTTTTATCTTATTGTAAAATATAATCTAACTTTATTGATTTAGTTTTGTATATAAATGCCGTGCCCAAAATGTTGACAATCTTATAATATCTTAAAATTTTCAAGTTCCATCTAATCAGCTGCCAGGGTAACTGGGTCTGAACATTCACTGGTAATCTGAAACGTCCATTGCTAAAGTGGACGGAAACACTTCACTGGTTTTAGTGTAGACCCAGTAACCCTGGCAACACACAAAAGGTGATGTTTTCACTTTAGTACGCTATATGCCCTCGCATTTTAAAACGCGTCTGGTTTGTTTTCTTTTAGTGAGGGGTATACGGAGACTTGCGTCATGAATAGTTACTTCGGGATTGGACTTGATGCTAAAATATCGTTGGACTTCCACAACAAACGGGAGGAACATCCAGAGAAATGCAGGTTGGTTTGCGCATTACTGATCTTCAAATTCTAGGGGGCAGCAGACAATGTGTTTAACTGTTTTGCGTATATTCCTTGAACAATGGATATTAACCATTTGGGCCCTTGACTTGTAATACTCGTGTGAAAACCTAATGTTGTGCTTTTGACACCCAGTTGTGTTACCCGTGCCCTTGAGCAAGGCACTTAACCACAATAGCTCCATCCTTTGGAAGGGATGTAAAGCCATTGGTCAAGTGTGTTGTGTAATGCACTTAAAGGATTCCTGAGCATTCTTTTGAGAAAAGTATGGGGATTCCCCGGTGTCTCTGGCCATTAACTGCCAATGGCGCCACCCACCTATGTATCTTGATGTTTTGGTAGAAGACACTTGTACGTTCCAAAAACCTGTTAAACACCTCATGAACGATTTATAAAATTTTGGGGAAAAATACCATACACGTTCGCCAGTTGAGACTCAAGTCTATGGAGCATGACATAAAAATCTAAAGTGTTTTCAAAGAAAAACTCAAACTTTTCTCAGTGCTAAAATCATTTCCTCACCAAATTTTAACTTCTTGGGGCATTTATCAAGTCATGTTAGGAAGAATTAGTGGTAAGGCCACTCAAGGTAAGGTCTACCGAAGACGATTACGGAGAAACCAGCCCTTCACACCGAAACAAGACCAGAATTATCAGTCTCTTTACGATACCAGTGGGGCTGGGAGGGGTAACTAGTCCGAATCGAGACAACTAAGTTGCCTCTACCCCTATTATGAGCAAGCATGGTAAAGTGTCTTGCTCAAGGGCAAAAGTGCCACAACCTGTCGCAGCCAGGATTCGAACCCACATTCTAGTGGTAAACGTGTACGGTATTTATCCAAAATTGTGTCAGGGCTCAGAAACACTTAAGTGCTTAATAAATGCAACGCATTATAATTATTAATTTCTCTCGTTTCTTGTTGCATAAGTCGAACCAAAAACATAATGTGGTATGGCGTTTTGGGAGGCAAAGAGCTCCTACAACGGACGTATCGCAACTTGGAACAGAAGGTACAACTTGAATGCGACGGCCAGAGAATTCCGCTGCCGAGCCTGCAAGGCATCGTCGTCTTAAACATTCCAAGCTATATGGGCGGGGCCAACTTCTGGGGAACAACCAAAGAAGACGAAGTAAGTACTTAAAGATAGTATACATGATTGGTAAACTGTTACAATAGTTTTATCCCTCTGTGTGATTGAAGATATGCATGATTAAAACCAACCTGAGCAAAAATCAGCTCCGTACCTCGTCTAACTTTTGAGAAAACAGTCAGAAAAGGGTTTGCAGTAATTTCACCCCAAAACCACTTCGCCCTGAACCATTTCGCCCTGAACCACGGCCTGTGCACGAATTGGTTTTGGGGCGAAGTGGCATTTGGGACGAAGAAATTTGGGGCGAAATGGCACTTGGGCGAAATGGTTTTGGGGCGAATTGAATTTTCGTCTCATGAGACGAAAACTAATTGTTTTACTCATTTCTCAAAGACTATAGCACTTCAGACAAAACCATTTCAGGGGAAGTTTTCTACGGTCATCATGTTTATATTGTGTAAGTTAGGCGTAAATCTGTGAACATTTCTGATTTTCGAGATTACCAATGGTGTATACTGCCTTTTAAAAGTGTTGATAGCAATGGTAGCAAACACCACATGACTTTTGTCCATGTAAAATGTGACCTGTCACAACGAAATGAACGTAAAGTCGCACTCCGCTATTTCTTATAACGACGGTTCAAAGTCAGAAATTGAAAAAGAGGTTAATTTTAGTTTTTTTTTAAATGTCTGGGATTTTATTCCAAATTTTTATCGTCATCCAACAATTAAAAACATAATTTTCAGACCAATTTTGATGGTAGCTTTCTTTGTGCCTCGTAGGAAATTTTGTTTGAAGATTTGTAAGATTTGTTTGAACACTACCACATTTCCAAGTTGCGTTGGGGGGGAATAGTTTTTACTTTATGTGTTATATACCATTGGAAAGCTCTTTTTCTGCAGAATTCAAAAATACCAATATCAGTTTTTTGAAAATTTCGACTTTCAAATTTTGTAGTGACAGGTCACATATATTGACTGACCTTAGATGGGTTGACGAGAATTTGACCATCAAAGTATCTTGTTTACAATGTTAAAGTTTACTATGAATGTTACAATTTTACAAACTCAAAGCTAGCCAGCCTGAAACATGTATTTTAAGTTTTTCGTTTTTGTAACCCCTGTAGACGTTTACAGCGCCCTCTTTTGACGATCGCATCCTTGAGGTTGTCGCAGTGTTCGGTGGTATGCAGATGGCAGTATCGCGAATGATTACCTTGCACCATCACCGCATAGCTCAGGTATGGTCGTATTTCATGGTTTTCTTTGAAAATTCTCGACCCATCTCCCAAAAAGGAAGATCACACTGGGCAATTATTGGCTTCTCATTCTGACCCCTGCTTCAAAGGCAAAATGGCGTACGCATTGGCTCTGAACCCCACCTGCACCCCCTTTTATGGATGGCCCCCTTAGGGGAACAAAGGGCAGGTCTGGGGCTTGAGGGTGAACAAAATGGGGATCCGGAGTACCAGGAAAGAGGGGAGTGGGGGAAAAGGACTGTAATGTCTGTTTCTGTATGATTTTTTTTCTTCTTTTGTTTCAGTGTCACGTGGTGAAGATCACCATCTTAGGTGAGGAAGGCGTTCCAGTTCAGGTGGATGGCGAGGCTTGGGTGCAACCTCCGGGATTTGTCAAGATTATCCACAAGAGCCGCGCTCAGATGCTGGTCAGAGATAAAGTAAGTGGAACACAATCGTGTTGCATTTGGGTTAAATTAAATGAAAGTGCATATCAGGTCAAAAATGATGCTTAATGATTTATAAGATTGAACAGAATTTTCTTTTAAATGTCATTGATTGCACTATAATTGGACATTTTGTTGCCACGTTATGTTGGCCAAGTTTACAATTTAAAGGCACAGGCTCGTCAGCAATGCGCGCCCGCCAAATGTGTGCCACGCAATACGCAGCTCCATAGCAAAGGCATGGAGCTGCGTGTTTCGAGCACGAATTTGGCGGGCGCACATTGCTGACGAGCCTGTGCCTTTAATATGGGTCTTTCCACAGTAAAGGGGGCATTTTGGCAACATAGACCATATTTTCGAGGAAATACCTTTGTTCTGGTCTCAAAATAAAAGAAATAAGTTTCAGTTGTTCTGAAGAGATAACTTATGCCCAAAAAGGGTTACAAATAGTGTGACAACATGCCTTTCTAAAAACCCTGTGTACAAATTTCCTATATATACGCTCGTAACCGGGACGGACACTTGTATTACATTTTAGGTCGTCCCGGTTACGAGCGTATATTGGAAATTTGTACACGGGGTTTTTAGAAAGGCATGTTGTCGCACTATTTGTAACCCTTTTTGGGCCTAAGTTATTTCTTCAGAACAACTTAAACTTATTTCTTTTATTTTGAGACCATACAAAGGTATTTTCTCAAAATATGGTCTGTGTTGCCAAAATTCCCCCTTTACCATGGAAAGACGCACATATGCTTTTCCATTTTCCTTAACCCTCGATTTCTGCTGAAATACTTAGCTACAGGGTACCACCAACCACCCTCCCCCCCCACCCCCCCCCCCCCCCCCCTCCCCCCAAAAAATACCACCTACTAACGGGTGTGGGGGCTGGGGAACGGAGTACCTGTACTTGCAGATTTTTCTTCATGAATTACACATCTTCCTAGAAAATTGTAATTTCAGATAAATAACGGTTTAGGAGGTAGTACTGTTCAACGTTGTTGAAACAAGATAATAGATGCATTCAAAGTCAGAAAAAACTTGACATTAAATTCACCTCTTTCAAAATCTTTTATTTCAGGCCTTTGAGAATACCTTGAAGTCGTGGACGGATCGTAAAAAGATTTGGAAACAGCTTCAGCCGTTGACGGATGAAGAGGTCGTGCTTGTACGACACTTCTGTGAAACGGTCAATAGCCTTGTCACATGGTACGTGAGTTGCAATTCGTGAGTTGCATTTTTGTGAGTTGCATTTCCCGAGTTGCATTTCCCGAGTTGCAATTCCCGAGTCGCATTTCCCGAGTCGCAACTATTAAAGGCTACAGTGAATATTCAAAACTGGCAAGTAATCTTGGGTTTCACTTACAAGAAAATGACACTTAAAGGCCCATTGTATCATTTGAAGTGAAGCAATTTTGTTTTTCATGAGTTGACAAGAAAAACCTTACTCAAAGTGTTGATAGCAATGGTAACAAACACCACATGAATTTATTTCCATCCAAAATGGTATTTCATGTTGAAAATTGACAACCGTAGGTTCTCAAAGTACATATAGAGTTTCAATTTCTTCAGGCTAGTTTACCAACATTCTTCCTTAGATATGTTACACACTTATTCCACGAATCTGTAAAAAAGTTTTATCTTGCAAATGATACATAGGGCCTTTAAAAAATCCTAACTTTTTCATTTCTTTAGAGATCTGACATGGGTTTTTTTTTTAAATTATTTTTCAGTATCCAGAGAGCATCGGAACAGAACCGTGCCATAGAAACCGGTTTGATTCACTACACACAGTTCGTGACGACAACCATGGATCGATTCTGGGGTGGAGAAAAAGTAGGAGAAGTAAGAAGTATTTAAGTATTTAAGTATTGATAGCCTTTCCCCTCCCTCCCCCTTTTCCAACCCCCCCTCCCCTCCCCTCACCTCCCCCTCCCCCTCCCCCTCCCCCTCCCCAGGGCATGGTTTTGTTTGTTAAGGTAAAAAAAAACACCTTGCAACTGATGGGCGTGTTTGTGGGTAAAGTTGTTGTCCCTGGTATGACATTATAATTGTAATACTTTGTATTGCACAAATATTTATGACAATTTATATTGACTTTATAGAATATCTGTATACAAGTGAGATCTCAAAAAGTCCAGGGTCCTTTTTCATAAAAGTTAAAAACATTCTTAAGTGGATTTAGAAACAATAAATCTAATTTGTCCTATCTTTAAAAACATGAGTTAAGAATGTTTATTTAGGAATGTTTCTAAGTAGGCTTTATGAAATAGGACCCTGATCTGTTTGCTAAAATGTTTTGTTAACACATCACGAATCCGTTCCTATCAAAAGTGTAAAGATAAATTTGAAAATGTTTAACTCTGCTTAAAGGAGCAGGTGCAGATTTTCTGGAAATTTGATTTAGATCTAACTTAACAATCATATGAAATACCTCCCAAAAATACTATTCATGACAAGAAAACAAAAAAAATATTAAGGTGAAAATTTGAGAGTAAGTTAACAACTTCACCGTAAATAGTGACACAACCCGAAATCGCGCTGTTTCCCTTCCATACCAGAATTTGAAATTGGACTTAAATTGCCCCCAGGTCACACTTTAGCTTGTGGCATTAAGATAGATTTTGTTTATCATTTTCTTTTAACCTTTTTGAACTGATAGTTGTTCGAAATGTATAGACGTCATTCATAAAACAAAGTCATTTTGTAAATTGTTTGCTAGGGAACCAGTCGTAAGGCTCTGATGGAGCTCGTGTCCAGCGTCCGGAACCTACACAGCGAAACGAGTCTGTTCCTCGCTGCTAAGGCCTACACTACACGTGTTAGTGACGACATACTCAATAGGTTAAATAGCACGGTCAGCGCCACTGACGCCGAGTTACGCAAAGTCATGCTGATAGAGGGCGCTTTAGGATTCCCCGAGGAGGAGACGCATGTAAGTGTTTGATACCACTGTGCCTCAGCTCAGCTGGTAGAGTGTCTGCCTGGTGTGTCGGATGTCTTGGGGAAAACCTGAGGTAGTATACCACTGTGCCTCAGCTCAGCTGGTAGAACATCTGCCCAGTGTGTTGGAGGTCTTGGGGGAAACCTGTGGGAATATACCACTGTGCCTCATGGCTCAGCTGGTAGAACATCCGCCCAGTGTGTCAGAGGTCTTGGGGAAAACCTGAGGGAGTATACCACTGTGCCTCATAGCTCAGCTGGTAGAGCATCTGCCTGGTGTGTCAGAGGTCTTGGGGAAAACCTGAGGGAGAATACCACTGTGCCTCATAGCTCAGCTGGTACAGCATATGCCCGGTGTGTCAGAGGTCGTGGGGAAACCCGAGGGAGTATACCACTGTGCCTCATAGCTCATCTGGCAGAGCGTGTGCTAGAGGTCTTTGGGAAACCCGAGGGAGTATACCACTGTGCCTCATCTCCTTTAAAATGTCATTTTGTCTTCTTTTTAAATTCTTGAAGCAGTCGGAAGCCTACATGAAGAGGACTAAGGGTCGTTTCAAGTTGCCGATGGTATCGCGCTTCAAGAAACCGACCAAGAAAGACTTCAAGTCATCGGTCCCCCACGGCAGTCCTGGTGGCTCCTCTGAGGGAACTTGTAAGTGCTTGTTGTTAGCGGCCATCCAAAGTTGTCAACATTTTCACGGAATTACAAAGCGTAGGAGGGGTGGGGAGGGGAGTCGAGGGCCACGTAGGACTTTACATACACCGTAAAATGTTGACATTTCACGGTAGTGACAAAAAAAGGGGGGTCTTGAAAAATACTACGCTCTGTAGAACCGTGAAAATGTTGACGACTTTGGACGGCCTTTAAAGATATATTACAGGATTGGAAAACTGTTACAAACGGTGTTATCTCCATGTGTGATTGAGGATGTGTGTGATAAAAACCAACCTGTGTATAAGTCAGCTCAGTAGCTCTATATTCTGAGAAAACAATAACAAACTGTGTCCATTCTTTCAAGAAATTGTGTGAAGCCTCCGTCCTATTTAGGCTGGTTCTCTGGCTATACTGCATGGAAAACAGCCATAATGCTACAGTAGTCAGGGAACTAGTTTCATTTCACATGAGGGCGCCCTTGTAAAAAAGATGAGTGTGCGCACACATTTACACAAATTCATCTTCAATTTCGGGAGGAATCATTCTATTGGACAGTTGGGAACCACTTCTATCTTCCATTTGAAAAAGGTTTTCTGGTCAAATTGTTGATTAATATTTTGTGACATTGCAAATCTTATGACAGGGTTTAACATTGTTTAGTATGTGTTTAGCAGTTACACAGGGAAGAAGTTCCTAGTTATTGAATTGGTCTATAATGCAGGAGGTCGTGGGTTCGAATCCCACTTGAGCATGTGTTCCAGGTTTTTACTCTATAATGCAGGAGGTTGTGGGTTCACACCCCACCCAAGCATGCTTTGAATTGACAAACGGTTGCCACTTAACATTGATTTGTTTGTGTTTGGCAGATACATAGGAACGGAGTCCCTTGTTATTGACCTGGTCTATAATGTGGAGGGTGTGGGTTCGATTCCCACCCTAAATAACCTTGATTGTTGTGTGTTTTGATTTCAGCGGCCGGAGATTCGCCCCAATCCTGGACACCACAGCAAGTAGGCGTTTGGCTGGATAGTCTGTCCCTGGGAGAATATCGAGATAATTTCATCCGAAATGACATCAGAGGGTCCGAGCTTGTAACACTTGAACGACGAGATCTCAAGGTGGGTACATGAATGATCCAAGGCTAAACTAGACCCCGTTCACATTAAGAAAATTGTTTCGTTCGACGAAGAGATTTCCTGATGTGAACGCACGCCTCTTCGTTCGATGAAGATTAGAATCGCTTCATTCGATGAAGCAAATAGCTTCATTCGACGAAGAGATCGCTTCATTCGACGAAGCAACATTGTAATGTGTACGTTCCCTTCGTTCGACGAAGCGATTTGACACGTAACGAGATAGGGGCATCTCACAGCTTCATTCGATCTTCGTTAGCAGTTGTCTAAATGTGAACGATACTGCTCTTTGTTCGATCTTCGTTGAGTGAGGTGTGAATGAACGCTTCATTAACTAACGATGATAATACGTGTGATGTAATACAATGGCACAGCATCTGAATCGAGCCTTCCAGTGCTAATTTGTCAGACATTTCAGGCAAAATCGAGACCTGTTGGGGAAATAACCTGTTTCATTCATTTAAAGACGTTTCTTTTATTTTTTAACTTTTGCCGCAGGACATTGGAGTGACTAAAGTCGGCCACATTAAACGCATTCTGCAAGCGATTAAGGAATTGGGCAAGCACGATGGCGAACAACCTGGGCCATCTTTCAGCTAGTTGTCAGCCGAAGAGCGCCATCTATTTCTGTGGCAGAAATGCATTCCAATCTATGGAACGCGCATTGAAGTAAACTGTCGGCGAAAGTCTTGCTCGAATTGTCGTTATTTAAAGATCGTGTGGGATTGATGTTTATTTATTACATTTTCCAAATCAGTAACGATATTAAAGGAACGTGTTCAGATTTTTCCAGAAAATGGATTTCATTTTAACCTAAGAAACGTACAAAATAACTCCCTAGAATACTATCCATGGGAAGAAAACGGGAAATTTGCAATCTCCAATTTGGATGTGGAAGCAAAAAGGTTGGTGTGAATACTGCGCTGCTTCATGGCACCAGATAAATTAGTTCACAGAATATCTGTGGTTTTTTACGATATCCTTGAAAATACGATGTGAAAAAAAAATGTGATCTGGTTAATTATAGATTGGTATTCAAAAGAATATGACGAGGAAATGTTAAGTTTTAATGTGGGAGGAAAACCACACACACAAATGCGAGTTAGTCCAAAAGTGTCAACTAGCCACTGAGACCTGGTCAAACGGGTTTTGCGAGTTAGTCCAAAAGTGTCAACTAGCCACTGAGACCTGGTCAAACGGGTTTTGCGAGTTAGTCCAAAAGTGTCAACTAGCCACTGAGACCTGGTCAAACAGGTTTCGCGATTTAGTCCAAAAGTGTCAACTATAGCCAGTGAGACCTGGCCAAACATGTTTCGCGAGTTAGTCTAAAAGTGTCAACTAGCCACTGAGACCTGGTCAAACAGGTCTCGCGAGTGAATCCAAAAGTGTCAACTAACCACTGAGACCTGGCCAAATGGGTCTCGCGATTTAGTCCAAAAGTGTCAACTAGCCACTGAGACCTGGCCAAACGGGTCTCGCGAGTGAATCCAAAAGTGTCAACTAGCCACTGAGACCTGGCCAAATGGGTCTCGTGAGTTAGTACAAAGGTGTCAACTAACCACTGAGACCTGGCCAAATGGGTCTCGCGATTTAGTCCAAAAGTGTCAACTAGCCACTGAGACCTGGCCAAACGGGTCTCGCGAGTGAATCCAAAAGTGTCAACTAACCACTGAGACCTGGCCAAATGGGTCTCGTGAGTTAGTCCAAAAGTGTCAACTAGCCACTGAGACCTGGCCAAACGGGTCTCGCGAGTGAATCCAAAAGTGTCAACTAGCCACTGAGACCTGGCCAAATGGGTCTCGTGAGTTAGTACAAAGGTGTCAACTAACCACTGAGACCTGGCCAAACGGGTTTCGTGAGTTAGTCCAAAAGTGTCAACTAGCCACTGAGACCTGGCCAAACGGGTCTCGCGAGTGAATCCAAAAGTGTCAACTAACCACTGAGACCTGGCCAAATGGGTCTCGTGAGTTAGTCCAAAAGTGTCAACTAGCCACTGAGACCTGGCCAAACGGGTCTCGCAAGTGAATCCAAAAGTGTCAACTAACCACTGAGACCTGGCCAAATGGGTCTCGTGAGTTAGTCCAAAAGTGTCAACTAGCCACTGAGACCTGGCCAAACGGGTCTCGCGAGTGAATCCAAAAGTGTCAACTAACCACTGAGACCTGGCCAAATGGGTCTCGTGAGTTAGTCCAAAAGTGTCAACTAGCCACTGAGACCTGGTCAAACAGGTTTCGCGAGTGAATCCAAAAGTGTCAACTAGCCAGTGAGACCTGGTCAAACAGGTCTCGCGATTTAGTCCAAAAGTGTCAACTAGCCACTGAGACCTGGTCAAACAGGTTTCGCGAGTTAGTCCAAAAGTGTCAACTAGCCACTGAGTCTAAATCTTTACAACATGCAGTCATACACCTTTCATGTCAAATTGTCGCGATTAAGGAATTGGGCAAGCACGATGGCGAACAACCTGGGCCATCTTTCAGCTAGTTGTCAGCCGAAGAGCGCCATCTATTTCTGTGGCAGAAATGCATTCCAATCTATGGAACGCGCATTGAAGTAAACTGTCGGCGAAAGTCTTGCTCGAATTGTCGTTATTTAAAGATCGTGTGGGATTGATGTTTATTTATTACATTTTCCAAATCAGTAACGATATTAAAGGAACGTGTTCAGATTTTTCCAGAAAATGGATTTCATTTTAACCTAAGAAACGTACAAAATAACTCCCTAGAATACTATCCATGGGAAGAAAACGGGAAATTTGCAATCTCCAATTTGGATGTGGAAGCAAAAAGGTTGGTGTGAATACTGCGCTGCTTCATGGCACCAGATAAATTAGTTCACAGAATATCTGTGGTTTTTTACGATATCCTTGAAAATACGATGTGAAAAAAAAATGTGATCTGGTTAATTATAGATTGGTATTCAAAAGAATATGACGAGGAAATGTTAAGTTTTAATGTGGGAGGAAAACCACACACACAAACGCGAGTTAGTCCAAAAGTGTCAACTAGCCACTGAGACCTGGTCAAACGGGTTTTGCGAGTTAGTCCAAAAGTGTCAACTAGCCACTGAGACCTGGTCAAACGGGTTTTGCGAGTTAGTCCAAAAGTGTCAACTAGCCACTGAGACCTGGTCAAACAGGTTTCGCGATTTAGTCCAAAAGTGTCAACTATAGCCAGTGAGACCTGGCCAAACATGTTTCGCGAGTTAGTCTAAAAGTGTCAACTAGCCACTGAGACCTGGCCAAACAGGTCTCGCGATTTAGTCCAAAAGTGTCAACTAGCCACTGAGACCTGGTCAAACAGGTCTCGCGAGTGAATCCAAAAGTGTCAACTAACCACTGAGACCTGGCCAAATGGGTCTCGCGATTTAGTCTAAAAGTGTCAACTAGCCACTGAGACCTGGCCAAACGGGTCTCGCGAGTGAATCCAAAAGTGTCAACTAACCACTGAGGCCTGGCCAAATGGGTCTCGTGAGTTAGTACAAAGGTGTCAACTAACCACTGAGACCTGGCCAAACGGGTTTCGTGAGTTAGTCCAAAAGTGTCAACTAGCCACTGAGACCTGGCCAAACGGGTCTCGCGAGTGAATCCAAAAGTGTCAACTAACCACTGAGACCTGGCCAAATGGGTCTCGTGAGTTAGTCCAAAAGTGTCAACTAGCCACTGAGACCTGGCCAAACGGGTCTCGCGAGTGAATCCAAAAGTGTCAACTAACCACTGAGACCTGGCCAAATGGGTCTCGTGAGTTAGTCCAAAAGTGTCAACTAGCCACTGAGACCTGGCCAAACGGGTCTCGCGAGTGAATCCAAAAGTGTCAACTAACCACTGAGACCTGGCCAAATGGGTCTCGTGAGTTAGTCCAAAAGTGTCAACTAGCCACTGAGACCTGGTCAAACAGGTTTCGCGAGTGAATCCAAAAGTGTCAACTAGCCAGTGAGACCTGGCCAAACAGGTCTCGCGATTTAGTCCAAAAGTGTCAACTAGCCACTGAGACCTGGTCAAACAGGTTTCGCGAGTTAGTCCAAAAGTGTCAACTAGCCACTGAGTCTAAATCTTTACAACATGCAGTCATACACCTTTCATGTCAAATTGTCTAATGGTTGAATTTACCATTCCAAATCTACGTAATTTGTTGGTCGAGATTGTAAAAAAGCTTGTTGATATGGCACTGTGGTGATTTTGTATATCGTAGGGTGGCACAGCACGACATAGGTTAAATGTCCGTGTCTTTCTGGTGACAATGTTGTGGAATTATGACAGAAGACTTGTTGAGTAATGTTCGGGGGAAAAAAATGAAAAACATATCAAAGAAAATGCATTTTCTAATGTATTTCCAGGGGCCAATTTCATGGCGCTTTTAAGCACTAAAAATTTGCTTGGTACATAATTGTTTTGCTTTGTTAATTGTTTTACCAGTCAAAATTGTAAGTTAAGTTGTGTTCTTAGAAATAGTAGCAGAATAATCGGTAAAAAACCACCACAAACGATTTTAGGTGGCAACCCATTTTTACTAAATAAAACGCAAATAAATTCTGTGCTAAGCAATTTGCTGTTGTTATTAAAGGCAGAGGCTCGTCAGCAATGCACGCGCGTGCCAATTTCGTGCCACGAAATAGGGAGCTCCGTGCTTTTGCTATGGAGCTGCGTATTTCGTGGCACGAATTTAGCGTGCGCGCATTGCTGACGAGCCTGTGCTTTTTAACAGCGTCATGAAATTGGTCCCTGGTTAGATTGTAATATCTGTGAGAATAAAAATATTTCACAAGTTAAGAGAGAATGCTTTGTGGTTCACATCCAACTTGTGAAGCATGGTATTACTGACAACGCAACATGAAATCCCAAAGTGTAGTGTGCTGGGTATGATAGAGAAATTACAAATTGTCATCGAAAACGAGGGTCTCACAGAGCTGCCAACCCTCCCGGATTTTGGGGAAGACATCTTGGGAAAAAAAGGTTCATTCCGTGACTCCAAACACATCTAAAAATCCCCAAGGTTGTTAATTGACAATCCAGGAGGGTTTTTATCCATGTCAGGACTTACAAAATTAGTCATTTTCAGAAGAATCTGTTGCAAAATCCGGGAGGTTTTGGCCGCTCTGGTCTCAGTGCTCTCTTTTGTGATAAAATTTGCAATTTTAAAAGACGTGTGACGTAATGCAATGGCTCAGCATCTGTAACGAGACGAGTGTTAATTTGAAATTATTCAATATGGACGTACATGGTTTTGTTTGGAAAAGAAAGTTGTAGGTTCGATTCCCACTTGGGTATATTTTTTACTCAGGGTACTTGCTTATTATCCATATTGTCTCTTATTCAATCTTGTGTAAAATTTGGTTTCAAAATGAAACTAAAAAAAGCCTTTCACATATTAAGAGAAGACATTTTTCACTTATACTTTAGTTTCATATTGTCGATTTGATCTGCACATTCAACATTTCTAAATATTGTTCCTAAGTAGAAGAACTACCTACAAGTGTCTTTTTGTCCTTGGAGCTCAGAAAATGCAAAACAAGCATTTTTAATAATAGACTGTCACTGTTCATGTAAATTTTTGCACCCGTATGTTCAAGATTTTCCTCTCAGCTAGCATTTTGTAAAAGTAAAGTTTTTGAAACCTCTTAAAATTTATCTGAACTTGTACCAATTGTGGTAAATTATTTAAATCTTTGAATTTCAAAGTTTAGTTTTTTGAGGGGCCAGGGTTTTACTCGTAACTTCTTTGATATTTTTGAGAATCAAAATACTACACTCTGTTACTTAATTCTATCTTTGCATTTGTTTAAACATTTGTTGCAATACTTGAAATTATAAATCGGACATGGCCTAACTCATCCACGAAATGGACCAAATTTCCCATAAGGTAAAATCAGCCCTCTTGGTTTGTTTGTTTGAGTTTCGTTACTCAACTTATTTAGTCCTTGGTTTGGTCTTTTGGGCAGTGTTCAAATTTTATTAGTTACATTTCGAAATTACACACAGGTTTATGGAAAGTGGTAAAGCCATCTACCTGTGTGAAATTTCAACATGACATTCGAGTGCTTGGGGTTCAAATGTGTTAAGTGCAATTTTGGCCATATTGAGTTATTTGCATATTCTTGGATAATTTGGGATGCTCTTTTCAATGCACACATCAGTTAAGTGCTAATAACACATTGTCATAGTGAAAACTGCATGAGAAGTATGTGCAGATTGTCAATTGCCCAAGCTAGTTTGGTGCACAAACATGTTAACTGCTTCTATCACAGATGTGTTAAGTACTTTTTAAGTAAATAACTTCGGCTTTTAATTAATTTTATGACCCATGTCATATTCAATCCAAAGTATATTATTACAAGAAACACCATTTGTAAGGAGGAGCATGTGGAGTACACCCCTGATTTTTCACAACTATTACAACATTCAACTGGATTTATCTAAAAACTATAAAATTGCACTTGACACATTTGAACCCCAAGCACTATTATTTTTTTTTTTAGTAAAACATTAAGGTCATTGTATTTTCTACATAGAAGTATTATTAATGGTACTTTCGACCATTTCCTCTTACTGTAATTTTTCACGAATTTTGCCAAACTAAAAAATCAAACATACCAGATATTAATTCTGCACGTGTAAAAATAGACATTTTGACTATTATGGGACCACGCCCTAATAATTCAGTGCGAGATATGATTTAGTCAGTATTGTAAATACCATATTTATTACGATAGATTTTCTATGCTATTTATAACTTATTTAATTTAATTTTTTTGGCAGATATTTAGGAACTTGATATTTTCTTGTTGAAAACAGTTTTGTTGACAAGTTTTGTTTCTTGTAGAAAAGTTAGAGCTAATCATTTCTATGCTTTATGAGGAGGAGTGTCACTAAGCTTTTTGCGCGTAATTTTGACGCGTGTCGCTTTGAGAAAAAGCGGTGTGGAAGGACTTTATACGGTGAAACCATGGAGGAAGAAACCGAAGCACTGAGAACTACAGAATAAACTTAGGCGGATAGTGTTTTTGTGTATTGGTGTGATTTTTCTGTACGTCGTTTCACTCCAAATTCCATCTTCACCGCATTTTCTCATAGCGTCGCACATCAAATTTATGCGCAAAAATTTTCAGTGTGAATCCACTTGAAATGTGAACTATCGGAACATCGAGATATCTAGGTATGTAGTACATTTAGCTGCAAACCCAGAAACAAGGGAAAATACATTTCTCTCGTGAACAAAATGCTCTTGGATCTTTTGAGTGCATTACACACCACATCGGACCTATGGTTTTACATCCCATCCAAATAATGGAGCAATTAGGGTTATAGGTAGAATACATGATTGGTATCTCGAGGAATCAGAAATGTTAACAGATTTACACATAACTTACACAATATAAACAGGACGACGGTAAAAAAACTTCCTAAGAAAGGATTTTGTCTGAAGTGCTATAGTCTTTGAGAAATGAGCAAAACAATTCATTTAGCCCCAAAACCACCTCGCCCTGGACCACTTCGCCCTGAAGTACTTCACCCAAAGGCCATTTCACCCCCAAACCAATTCGTCCAAACACTACCTCTCCCAAATGCCACTTCGCCCCCAAACACCTTCATGCACAGGCCGTGGTTTAGAGCGAAGTGGTTCAGGGCAAAGTGGTTTTGGGGCGAAGTGACTGTAAACCAGTTTTTGACTGTTTTCTCAAAAGTTAGAAGAAGTACGGAGCTGATTTTTGCTCAGGTTGGTTTTAATCATGCATACCTTCAATCACAGGGGGATGAAACTATTTGTAACGGTTTACCAATCATGTATAATACCTTTAAGTTCATCAATGGAAGACCTCAAAACAGCAGATCTGGTTTTCTCTAGAAAGGGACGCGACTTCAATGTTAAGCCCCCGGCTGTTGATTTAGCAATATTTTTATTTATTTCATTTTTTTTTTATTTTGTAATTTGAAGACTTGTTATTTGCAAATCAGCTGGTCGCAAAACCAAAGAGATATCGTTACAATCGGCAGTGCAGAAATCGGAATTATTAAATCAGGGATGCAAAATTGCTGCTTTGCTTGTAAACAGTAAAAATATTAGTTATTTAGTACACTCGACCAAAAAAGTTCTGTCACCAGTAAGACATTTGTAGATATTTATTATGAAATTGGATTTAATGTAGGAAAATAATATATCAAATTTTTGCTGAACATATCACTCAAAGGAATAGAGCTCAACGAAGTCCATGATAGCAAGCTTCACGGAACAGGAATGCAACAAAGGAGTGTGGGGTCAGAATGAAAAACACAAAAAAAACAACGATGTCAACTTTATTGCACTCAAGCAAGGGGAGTTACAGTTCAGTATTTTGCTTCCACCATACCTAATGCAATGGCACGATTCAGATTGGACAATTTAACCATTTTGATTTGGATGTTTTTGACAAGACATTGATAAATCCAAACTCACTTAAAAATGTCCTAATTGTCTACACACAAATTGCCCAAATCACAAGTTGCATTGTTCTTTTTTATTCTGACCCCACACTCCTTTGTTGCATTCCTGTTCAGTGAAGCTTGCCATCATGATCTCTCTTGAGCTCTATTCCTTTGAGGGATATGTTCAGCTAAAATTTGATATATTATTTTCCTACATTAAATCCAATTTAATAATAAATATCTATAAATGTCTTACTGGTGACAGAACTTTTTGGGTCGAGTGTATTTCTGTTTGTCTTATTTGAAAATGTGAGAAATTGATGTTGCATGTTATATTTCTTTGAGAAGAATTTGGGGCATTAAATTTTCTTTTGTTTTTGAAAGATTCGGATCAAATTTGTATTTGTTAGATGGAAGCCCTTTCGAAAGTTTGTACACTTACATTCTTTAGTACATTTTTTAGCTTCGAATAAGTAATCTAAATTGTTCAATTTTTGGTTCAGAGTTTGTAAGGTCAAGCTATACTGATTTGGAATTGAAGGCCAAAATGTTATATTTTGTGCAATTTGGGTTATAAATGACGAAATTTATTTTTTTTCAAGAATAAAAATCGGACCCTAGTCCGTTAATTGGTGAGGTTAATTTCACGCTGCACTCTCTCTGTGTATTTTTCAAAAACACGGCGTGCACTTATTTCTTTGTATGCACCAAAACTGTTTTTGAGTTTTTCGAATTGAAATAAAATAATAAAAACGGTGTATGTTAGTCTTTCTAACATTTTCTTTCTTTCAAATTTTGTACTTGATCATAACTCACCTCCACCCCCCTCCTCTTCGCCACACCCACAAACTTGCGTGCACATCGTAAGTATGGCTGGTAGCTAGAGGGCGCCCTATCATTCGCTAAATGTCTGATTTCAGTATGGTGTGAAAATGTGGACGTTCGACACTTGTTAGTTCTGCTGTAGAACTGATCATTCCACGGAATTCTTGAGAGGAAGACGACCTGCGTGTTATCATTCTTCCTCCATCTGTCCATAGTCTGATAGTGGTAAGTTTGATTTTGAGTGTAACGTGAGATTTCTGACACTTGTAAACTAGAGAATCAAACTTGAACAAACAACATCTGAACAACCATGACGACATCTGAACTACTACTAGTCTAGCGAAATTTCTATTTTGAGTTAAAGGCCCTGTAGATGATCTGTTTTTGAGCGATTCTGCTAATAAAACCATTATAAATCAAAAGAAAGACATCAACAAACTCATCCGAAGAAATTTCAGCTTTGTCAAATGTACCACGTTTAAAATAACCATGGAAATCCATATGCATTTTCCTGGTCTTGGCGGGGTGTTTCAAATATTCGTTCTCAGTTGATCGGGTACTATGTGGCTTGCGTCATGCACTCTGTGGCGCACATACTGCGTGTGCGCGCGATCCATAAAAATGCATCGCGTTGGAACACGCACACGGAGTACACAGCGCCCATGCATTTTGGACCACGTAGATGCGAACCAAAAATAAGTAAATCGTTTGCAAACGATCTAAATAATTAAATTTTTACGGATTAATTTCTGGTAAAATTATATCATTTTGAGCGAAAACCTTTCATTGGATAGTTCCTATTAATTCAATCTTTACTTTCAGAACTTTTTTTCTGCAAACTCGTCGATTACTTTTTGGGGTCATTGCAAATGATCCACTGGGCCTTTAAAACCACTTTCACACAACAGACAAGTTGCAACAGATTTCAAAAATTCATCAAGCGGTTGCCGTTTTATGCTTGTTAAAATGCGTCAAATTTAAGTGCGGAATCGTCAATGAAAATGAATAGACAGCAACTTTGAAAATTGTGATTTGATGCAAAGCGCCCTCTTTGGCACGAAGCATGTTATTTTTTCTTGGTTAGTCTTAAATTCAAGCGTTATATATTTATCTTGTCCTTCAAGAGCAGACTGTATAAAACCATGGAGAAAGAAACGGATAAAACATGGTAAACGGGGCGCCATCAACTGATTAAACAGCTTTATGTTATGCCAAGCATAGCTAAGATAATCTCAACTCTTTTTTTATCATTTTTCATTGGGATGTGGTCTTTTCACCAGTAGAGCTGAGAAAAGTTAAGAACATGAACACGCTATCACAAAACAAATGTGTCATTTTCTCACCGTGACACACTAATTCCCCCTAAAACTCACCCAAACCTTGTCGGGCATAACCACTACGCAGGTCCTTGAGGGAAATAACCAGCCACGATGAATATTTAGCCAACAATTCCAGCAAAACAAACCGGTATGCTCACAGCCTAGCCGTTTTTTGTCTTGTTCAAAAACAACCAAGTGTCTAGTCTGTGTACAAAGGAATACCAAATGCGCATTGGTTACCAGACGTGATCTAAAAATAACTTATTTTGACACATTTATTTGACACAAATGACACATTTGTTTTGTGATAGCGTGTTCATGTTCTACTGTTTTCTCAGCTCTACTGGTGAAAAGACCACATCCCAATGAAAAATGATAAAAAGAGCTGAGATTATTTTAGCTATGCCAAGCACAGCATGAGGGCGCTATAGGCACAGGGCTTTGTAGTTTAATTGTTATGCCCATGGTCATGTCCATATTGGTGTCTTGAATCAAGACTAGGTAGTTGACGGTGCCTGCCGACTGCCTATTTTGGGGCGGAAAATCTAACCACTGCACAGGTGGATTTACGTGATATTTAGCACAAATATAAAGAAAACCAGCCGCAATGGACCTGCACCAAAAAGAAATCAGCCTGACAGATTAAATGACAAACAAAAGGCGGCATGATTTACCATACAGTGCAATTTCACGCAGCGGTCCATCAAGCTTGCGAACTTCGGATTATTTGACCAATAATAATGTCACGACTGCGCGGCTGATGACGTCACGGATTTCCAAGTCGCTAAACTAGTCCGAATGCTTCTGACGCTCACAGCTCTCGGAAACAAATCTGACATCATGCACCTTAAACCTATCAATGTCGGTCGCGGCATTCCTCCATGGTCGATGCCACGTCACTTCCGGTAGGGCTGGAATGAAAACAACGGTGTGCCCATGGTGACAAGCGAAGGGACAAAGCCGTTGTCTATGCAACACGTACACGTATCTAAGCATGAACGAATTTGTTTTCACTCCAGTCACGGTGCTATGCCCGTTTACAAAGGCATATGGCACCGGGTCAAAAAAGTACCAGGATGTACGACCGACAGAATACAATTGTTGGGTTAGAACGAAGTCCATTTTCTGGAAAAATCTGGTCATGAACTTGTATATTCACCTCAAAAGTTTTTCTTCAAATATTAATTTGAAAAAGTTCGTATAGGCCTACCTTTAAATAATTGTTGCCTCCCCTAGCTATGGTGGATATACAGGGAAAGAGACCTTAGTTACCGGATTGGTCTTTATACATGTAGGGTGGAATGAAAAAATCCTTACTGGAAAAAAAGTTAAATTGAGATGAATCACTTTCTGTACACCTATTGTTGTGGTTATATAACCCTCTGGCCTTGGAGCCTAGCCTTTTTAAATTTATACAAAAAAAAACATTGCCTGTATATGCCAGGTTCTTTCATACAGTAGTTGTGTAGGCAGTGTGCCAGTTATTTGCTACTCTTTCCTGTATTTGTGACTAATGCATGAATCAGCACCACATTTTTAGCATTTACCCCACAGTGTGTTGTAATGATTTTGTGACCTCTGTCGGAGCAAGCAACAACACATTTCGGTACATGATATGTAGGTGTGGCTATTGTCTGCTGTGCACTTGCATCATATGGACGTGACTATACTAGATACGGACGTTGAAAATTCTCGCCGTTTACAGACGTTATATTCATCTATATGTTTCAAGCGAGCCGACAAAAGTGATGGTAAGAATGTGTAGTATAACATAAGGGGCAGTCCAAAGTTGTCAACATTTTCATGGTTTCTAAAAAATAGGAAGGGGAGGGGGGGAGAGGATGGGGGGTAGTGTTGTCAAGGGCCACGTGGGACTTTACATGCACTGTAAAATGGTACTGAAAAAAAATTGTTGATAAGTAGTATTTCGGGGAGAGGGAGGGGTCTTGAAAAATACTACTCTCTGTAGAACTGTGAAAATGTTGACAACTTTGGACGGCCCCTAAAAATTATTTTGCTGGGAATGGGCCGATTCTTAGCAGTACAAAAGGACGGGAAAGTTGTGTAGCCCAGATGATCTTAAGTATATTTTATGAACGGAGATTAGGCGTTACAGCACAAGTATGTGCAATAATGCCTTATTTGTTGGGCTATGTGAAATCTATCTAACGTAAATGAGCGTGATCCAATTCCGTCCCTCACGAACGGAGGGACGGAAATCAAGAGATTAATGCCTTTCCTTAGTCAATACAACAAATGATAACTAAAGTTGTGGGGTGTTATGGCCGAGCGGTAGTGCGTCGAACTTAAGTACCTGTGCTAGTACTAGAATGTAGGTTCGATTCCGGGCTGCGACGGGTTGTGGCACCTGTGCCCTTGAGCAAGGCACTCAACCACACTTGCTCCCATTCCTGTAATTGGCGGTCCCTCCGCTGTTGGATTTGGTAAATAAATAAAAATAAAAATAAATAAAAAGTGAACCTGTATGTTTACCTGCTACTGATGTTAATACACACACCCACATTTTGAAATTGACTTTACAGTTTTATGCAGAGGTTGTTTTTATGTGTGCGGGACGGACAATCAATAAAATTGACAAAAACTACAATTTTTTACATGCATTTTCAACTATTTCTTGAAAATGTGATGGCACAGTGTTGCTAGCCAAATTTATTCTGTTAATTTTTTGTTAATGTGATTGTAAAATATTGACATTTCTTTACTGTTTGAGGTATTATTTTGAATAATTTAAGAAATTTTGAAATTTTCATCTAGTTTTTACCAGTTTTGGATCACGCTCAAATGTCCGCACAGTCGCCAGGTCGGTGACCTCGCCACCTTACAATGTATTGATAAACAATGACTGATGAATAGGGTGGCGACCTCAAGGACGTGGCGACTATGCCGAGATTTACGTTACATAGGAATTAATAGTGATCATGTGTGTGCAAAACAGCAGGCATGATTTCAATAGAGGGCGCTACACATTTTTTTTCTAGTACTACATACTGTAGAAGTTGCAAAAATAAGAATTGAAAATTCGATCATGAATATTTTTATTTAAAATTACTTAAGATAATAAGAATCAGTAAGTGCAGATTTGATGGAAAAATCAAAATTGTGGAATTGGAAACTTTTTTTTTCTTAAAAAATAAAACGCTTAAAACATTTTCAGCCAGTCTCATATGTTTTGTGCACAAGTTCTGACTGAAGCCATGATCAACTTCTCAATTCTTTCCGCAAAAGCACAAAGACACGGTTCAATAATTTTTAGTGTACATGTAGATCTATTGCCTAGGCAACTAACAAAAGGTGACGTTATTCACTTTGGCAGTCGGTCGCCAAAACGCCCACAAATTTATGACATTGTTGTGTTGAACCCGGATAAGTATACCGGTAGATAACACCATAGAATACATTACTGAACTAATGATTGTGAACACCTTTCCGAAGTACAGTAGTTTGTTTGTCAAATCATAATATTTAAAAATAATTATTTCTGTGGAACACAAAAAAAAGCTTCAAATTTCAAAGTTTCCTCTTCCGTGTGTGTGGTAAGATTAGTGTGCTTCTGACTGTGCAAGGTTGGAGTTGTTTACAGTTTGTCAGTAGCTAAGTCCTGTTTTTTAGTGACCTTTTCAGAAAGTCTATTCATGTGTTTAAACCATGAAAACCTGAACCCTGTGTGAGTCACTATTAACAAGAATAAGTAGCTTAAAAGGAAGTTCATATCAATATTTTTTTTGAAATTGTACAGTGTTGTAATGAAAAGAGCCCGTCCAGGTCAATTTTTTTTAGCCCTCATTTTTCCCATGGGTGTTGAGATTTTAATATCATACATGTATCATCTGTCATATTTTTCTCATGACCATTCTAAAATTTTGCACCATGTTTTGTAAACTAATTTATTCAGTTTCATAAAGCAGTGCAGTGATTACACCAACATTTTTGCTTCCACATCCAACTTGGAGATTGCAAATTTCCTGTTTTCTTCCCATGGATAGTGGGGGGTTGGTAGGGGTAGGGGTAGTTAGTTACATGTAGGTTAAAATGAAATCTATTTCCTGGAAAAAATCTGAACATCTCCTTTAAGTTCCTTTGAGTGACTGACCTAAGCTCTACAGTCTCAGCCATTGGCTGTTGAAGTTTCTATAGGCTGAGAATGAGTCTATTCACAATGTTCTAACAAAGTTAGCTCGTTGAATAGTTCTGTCAAAAACCAGTGCATGGTTTATTGTGCCGCCTTCAGATTTGTGTATGGGACAATTGTGGAAACATGTCGCAAAATGCTCTGAACCCATGTAGAACGAGCTTGGGTACTTGTGGGAAAACCTCCGGGTGATTTTGCTGACATCATCGGCCCAAAACGTCAAATGCGAGTTGGTTGTCGGACGTTAAAGGCAGTTGCCACTGAACGTGAAAACTGCTCGAACACTTAATAATGTGATGGATATTAATGTGCTGAAGTCAGGATCAGTGCTGAACTTAGAATGGTGCATCTAAAAAAGATTGGATTTTTGTGTTTGCGGCAGGATCAGTGAAAACACTTGGTTTTTTTTATTTAATGGAATCCCAATGAACTCCGGAACTTTTCAGTTGGAAACTTATCTGGAAATATCCCAAGGAATGGATTTTATTCAAGACGATGTCCAGTGCAGTTTTTCAACATTGTACATGTACTTGTAAAACAATTAGCAATCAATCTGTTGTGAGCATTTTGCACCTACTACCATCTGAATCTCGGCACAGGAATTTAGAATGGCTAATACGCGACAGGTGTTGTTCGATAACATGAATGCTGGTAAGTGTAATCTTTTGGAAAACCAGGCTGACAAATTATCATAATTTATGAATCATCATATAAAGCTGCATTTCTTTGTTTTTGTCACAAGCAAACATGGCCACAGTTACTGCCTATTTTTAGCAGTTTCCATAACATAACATTTGAAGTTTAAAACGGAATTTGAGCAAGTTATTGACGGACACTTGTGTTACATTTAATGCCGTCCCGGTTACGAGCGTATATTGGAATTTTGTACAGGGTTTTTAGAAAGATATGTTGTCACACTATTTGTAACCCTTTTTGGGCCTAAGTTATCTCTTCAGAACAACTGAAACTTTTTATTTTTATTTTGAGACCAGACAAAGGTATTTTCTGGAAAATATGGTCGGGGCACTGGGATTGGGGCAAACATGGAAAGTGTCTACTTATAAATGGTTAAAAAGGGCCTAAACTGCATCCACAATTCATCATGTTGACATTTTAAAAAGACAATTTGCACACAAGTTTCACTTTAAAGAAAACAAAAATCAAATGTGGTGTTCTGTTATGACCAAACAAGTACGTGTATTACTCACTGGTTTTCAAAATGAATCTTAAATATCAAGTCCGGCTGAGACCTTTATCCTGCTATTAACAATAAATCTAGATTCATTAATTGGTTAATGCAGAGCCGGAACTGTCACTTTCTGTAAGCCCTGAACGCCCGTCAGGGACCTTACGAACAGGAAATTATCGTAATAATAGTTCCTTCCTTTATAACAACTGTGCAAAAACACTGTGCTGACTGCTCGGCTGATGTTTAGTCTTGTTATTGGGTTTAAAATGCAAAAACATGAAGTTGTAATTTATAGGATAGTGCATACCTGCCAACTAGTACGATTTTATCGTATTTGTTACGATTTTTAAGTGTAAAAAGTGTTAAAAATCGTAACAATCGTAACGGTCGACTTGACCTGACTCTCCGCGCGCGCCGCATGTGTTGTACATGAAAACGGTGCAGTAACAGGTCAACTTGACCGTTGTACCAACTCGACCGTTGCAAGTTTCACTGGCAGGTATGATAGTGGCAATTAATCTTTTTGTTCATTTAGTTTGAAAGTGTTCAGTAAGTTTTTGTTATAATGTTTTTTCCTTGAGAAAAACAATCGAGCTTGACTCATGTTACGGGCCGTCCAAAGTTGTCAACATTTTCACAGTTCTAAAGAGCGAAGTATTTTTCAAGACCTCCCTCCCTCCCCCCTCCCCGCAAATACCGTCAACATTTTTTGTCAGTACCATGAAATGTCAACATTTTAAAGTGCATGTAAAGTCCTATGCGGCCCTCGACCACCCCCTACGCCTTCCTACGCTTTGTAGAAACGTGAAAATTTTGACAACTTTGGATGGCCCCTTAGTGAGTGAATACTTTTCATATTTACATGTACTTTTTTTACATGTAGTATTACTTTCAGTTGTCACACGATTTAGTCTATTGAAATGTAATAAAATTGCTAAAAAGAATAAATCTGAATATTTTTATTGTAGACAAGTGTGTTAAATGGAAAATTTTCATTGGTAATTTACCAAAATAACAGTTCCTTGAAATATTCCACAGTGACATTGCATTAAAAACAATTCCATGAATTTTGTTTTTGTAAAAAGAAAAAAAAACATACTCAGAACCAACCCTACCAGACCATGACAACTTTTTCTGATTTAGAAATGTTCCCAGCTGCTTCGTGAAGCACAGCCAATTAAGACCCATTCAGTAATAGTGCGTTTTTACTTGTCGTCTACGGTTGGTTGCTTTTGCTGGCAGAAAACACGCTTGATTGATCCTAAAGAGTCATAATGCCTTTGTGGAAGTTTGTTCCCCGTACAAGGAAGTGTTTTTCCTGATGTGAATCAGAGCTTTGATGTGGCAAGCATGATTTGTAAAAATATGTACCGTAATTTTCGGAATATAAGCCGGGGTAATTCACATCGTACATGTACACTTCTGTGGATTACAAGTCTTTATAATGGTACATGTACACGTACCACAGAGTACCCGGTAAGTAGTTTTGATTAGCGCTGGGAGTTATTTTTCTAAACGTTTAAACGTCAATTTAACGTTCGTTTAAACGTTTAAACGAATAGTAAACATTTATAACAAAAAGTAAAATGATTACCACGCTCGCAATATAAAGTTATTTAACCTAGTATCATGTGCGTTCGCGCGGCACCACTGACACTTTATTGAATTGGAGCATACATGTACATGATGCAGGCCACGAAAGTTCAGCTAGGCTTTGCTGTAATTGGATACTTTCGAGAAGTCGCTCAAACCCAAAGTCAGCAACCACTGAGAGAATGGAATCAATAACAGTTCTAACACAACTACGATCGTCGGCTCCACAGTGTTTACCGCCCTGCTTTGAATTCAACTTGCAAGATGAAACCGAAAATCTTCGGCTTGAAACCACAAAGGTTACCGACCGTTGGGCTCATCACAGCGGTATGCTGCCTGATTCTTTCAGAACAAAACTGCCTCTTTAAAAATTTCCGGCGGCGCAAAACTGCCATTAGATCTTTGAAAAAAGGAAGGATCGTTTTTTCACAAGTTGGTTTCGGATGTCTGTTTAGCATTTTTCTAAACGGATAGTTACATTTCGGTCGTTTAAACGTTTACACGGTCGCAGCACTAGTTTTGATGCAGGGTTGTTACGAGTCTCCCTCTGCTCGAGTCCCAAGTCAAATCAAGTCAAACTGCCCTCGAGTCCCAAGTCAAGTCAAATGGCCTTCGAGTCCCAAGTCAAGTCAAGTCAGGCATGTTGGTCAAGTCAGTTCAAGTCTAGCTAATTTCAAAACGAGTTTAAACTCAGAATCTTGCATTCGTGTCGGGCATTTTTGTTGTTCCAGCCAACAATGTTCTATGTTAAAAGAAAGCTTTAGTTCTGAAAAACACTTCGGTCCTCAAAATGACAAAAAATGCATAAAAGTTCAATTTCATTTGTGGCAGACCCAGTCAAAAAATGTACAAGTCCGAGTCAAGTCAAGTCATTTGAGGTTCGAGTCTCAAGTCAAGTCAAATCATTTGAGGTTCGAGTCTCAAGTTAAGTCAAGTCAAATCATTTGAGGTTCGAGTCTCAAGTCAAGTCAAGTCATTTGAGGTTCGAGTCTCAGGTCAAGTCAAGTCGGTGAAAATCGGGACTCGAGTCGACTATCACAAGTCCAGAGCCAATGAAATCATAAGTCCGTGACAAGTCCTGCAAAATTTCATCACAAGTCCAGTAACAAGAAGCAAAGGATGAGCACGCACAAAAAAATGCCTTTGTTGGGGTTCATTTGAATAGCTTGTGACTTGAATTAAGACCCAGGGACTTGTGAAGGCTTGTGAGGACTTGTTACGGACTCGACTACAACTCTGGTTTTGATGTTGTGTTTTCTTGTGGGCATGAACTCAAATGTGAATTTTAAAAACGTTTTTGTGTAGGCTGTTTTTAGAGGCTCGGGAAGGCCTGTGATTTGTGCAAGGTTGTTTTGTCCTCAAAGGATGAATTATTTTCACACTTGTTTCAAGAAAAAAAACAGAAAGCCAGTGTATTACTTTTCATCCAGTATCTGAAATTAAAGATCTTTCATAAAATAACAGTGCCATTTGAGTGTTATCCATTTAATAGGATTTACTCTTTAAAAAGTTTGAAGTTTAGGTTTAGAAGTTGGAATTAAAGATGGTGTACATGATTGGTAAACTGTTACAAATAGTTTTATCCCCCTGTGTGAATGAAGATATGTATGATTAAAACCAACCTGAGCAAAAACCAGCTCCGTACTTCGTCTAACTTTTGAGAAAACAGTCAAAAGAGGGTTTGCAGTCATTTCACCCCAAAACCATTTCGCGAATTTAATTTTCGTCTCATGAGACGAAAACTAATTGTTTTACTCATTTCTCAAAGACTATAGTACTTCAGACAAAACCATTTCAGGGGAAGTTTTCTACGGTCATCATGTTTATATCGTGTAAGTTAGGCGTAAATCTGTGAACATTTCTGATTTTCGAGATTACCAATGATGTATACATGTCTTTAGAGAGCCCAACTCTTCAAATTTTAAGAGTTAAACTTTTCAGCTTTCAAGGAAATGCTCAACTAGACAGGGTTTTACTTCACTCCTTTATTACCAAACATGTTTAACGTCATGCTGCCATAGGATTCTTGCCTTTTTTCCTGATTTTTGCAGAATTATTAATTTGTTTGTCTTTTCTTTTCCTACAGTTGTAGCTAAGATGTCTCACTCCATCGAAATCGACCAGTCCACATTTGAAGCCCTCCCACGCAACCAACGTCTGAAGCTTGCCAAGAAAGCGCGACAGGAACAACTGCGGAAGTATTACGCACGGGAACGCGAAGACCAGACAAACAAGCTCATTAGTAACAAGGAGAGAACGCCAAACAAGAAGAAAACACAGGTCAACTTTCAGCTAGCCATTCAGCTTCGAAATGCGGTGACAACATTCGATGTGCGAGAAGGTAAGAGAGGCCTGGAGCATGTGGTCTGTGAAACGGAATGAAAGGAAAATTGTTAGGATGTTGACGTCTGCGGATAATTGATGTCAAGATTAAGACATCCTTTAGTACTTCGCATCGACAGTCAGCCAGTGTGATGTATGCCATATTCACCATTAACCAGTGCTGTAGGATTCGAGTCACAATTTTCAAGGACTCGGACTTGGCTAGTCAGGACTTTGACCCGGACTCATACTCGGGCAACTTGAAGATTTGGGCCATGTCCTTCCGAATTCAACGTACACTAACATACAATTTACGAAAAAGTTTGTCATTACGAGTGCTAGGAAAGTATTTCAAGCACCTGTTACAATTTGTTAGGGCCCAAAAATATTTTGAACATGGGAAATGAAATTTTGAGAATGTGAAATTTCAACCACTTCAAATGATTTTGAGTACTTGAAATGTATTTCACCTGCCAAAGACATATTTTTCCTTGGCCTAACGCAAACTTACAACATGCCAGATAGCGATCATAGGCACGATCACTGATACTTGACAGTAATGCGCTTAAGATTGAAAACAAGGACTCGAACTCGGGATTCCGACTCGGGACTCCGACTCGGGACTACGACTCGCCAGCTGTCAGTAACCATTGCCATATTCAACATTGCGTGATTCTGTACATACATGTACTTCATTATAGCTACCACATTAAAGGCACAGGCTCGTCAGCAATGCGCGCGTGCCAAATTCGTGCCACGGAATACGCAGCTCCAAAGCAAAGGCATGGAGCTGCGTATTTTAGGGCACGAATTTGGCACGCGTGCATTGCTGACGAGCCTGTGCCTTAAAACAAAATTTAAAATTTGTGGTTTGAAATTACGCTCATTAAACATGTTAAAGTAATGAAAATGTAGTTAACTTCAAAATGGTCTTAGCGTCATATTGTCATACAATCTAAGCATTTAGTCCTTGAAAATCAGTACTCGAGTCTGAATCCGGACTCAAATGTAACATGAAAATATTTACTAATTTGTAAAAAAAATTCACCAACAGTGTTATCGTTGCTAGACCAGGGCGCAGACCCCAATACCGCATCAGAAAGTGGCGTTACCGTACTCCACCAGGTAAGAACAAATTTATTTTATTTATTTTTTATTAATGATTGAAACCAAGGATTCCTCAAAAGTGCCTGAGGCACTGTAGCTCGTAAGCCTGAAGAAGAAATGCTCAGTTTTAGAGGTGGGAGGAAAAGCCCTACACAATTCTGTTATAGGGGAAACCCATGGAATCAAGCAGGGACTGAGAACCCAATCCACATACACTACCCATCGACACTTCGGAAACACCTTGAAAGTTTTAGGTTTTTTAGGTTATTTTGTTTATTCATAATAAACCAAGCTATTAAAGCAAACGGAGGTGTAAGGGGTATATGCTTGAGAGAAAGCAGTCATCTGGAGTGCTGTCTATCATGGAATGGCCTGCCCAGTCACCTGATCTCAATCCTATTGAGCTGCTCTGGGAGGAGTTGAATCGTAAGGTCAGAAAGAAATGCCCAACCAGCCAAGGAAACCTCTGGAGAGTCTTAAAAAGAGGCATATTTCCACTGAATTTTGGAGAAACTGACAATCAGGATGCAGAGATTGTGTGTAGCTGTCATAGCTGCTAAGAGGGGATTCTTTGATAAACATAAAGTTTAGCCGTTTCTTTTTGCATGCTCTCCAATTTGTTGATAAAGCCCACTGCCGAGGCCGAAGATGGCACTAAAATAAACAATATTGCTTTTTGTTAGAATACACAGGTCTACATTTGCTTTCACAAAATTAACATTCACAAAATTACATGTTTTCTTCTCAAAAACCTTAAACTTTCAAGGCGTTTCCAAAGTTTTGATGATAAGTGTATATATACTGCACTGACCCAGAAGGAATTTGAACCGGACTTTGGACATTGCAGCTAAACTATGCCTATCAATGCCTCGTAAGCTATTTTGGGTTGTATTGTGCTTTGGTGAAAATTTAATCAACTGTTTTTATTACATTGATCGAACTGACGTGTTGACACAACAAATGTTGTTTATTGCTTCTTTATAACAGCTGTCTCCAACGAAAAAAATGAACATTTAAATAGCTGGCCCAAAAATAACTATAATTTTTTGAGGGGACAACATCTGGAACAGTAAATTCCCCTGTAAATCATCTTTTGTAGTATATTTTTAAGCTTATAAAATACATGTAATGCAGTTTGAAGGTGAAGTCCAATAATGAAGCTTATAAACAAATGTGAGAAATCATCGAAGATTTCCTTCGTGGCGGTGAAGTCCGTGTACACTCAATTCAACTAGCGCCATGCCGTACGACGCTTGTTGCATGCGGGTCTTTCTATAAATTAGGGGTCCAATGTTGGTGTCCCCCGTTGCATTTTACATCTTGTTTTTGACACATTCTTTAAATACTTTCCATCTCACAGAGTGAGTACATAAAGTACAATTCATACAAAATGGTTTAAAAGCCATTTTTAATGATTTTTGTACGAAAAATAACATCAGGTGTAACGGGGGACACTAAATTTCACATATTTGGACCCCTAATTTATAGAAAGACCCATGCCCATACCGAGCTGCGAGCGCGGTACTCTGACTCTCCCACTTCGAAGGAAATCCTCGATGATTTCTCGCATTTCCAGCATTTCCGTTTCGGGACATGTTTGTCAATATGTTTGATATGTTTCAAAGAAAAAGTGCTGAAAGGTTGATTCTTGAACTCTTTATGGTTTTCGTGAAAAAATTGGCCAGCCACGAGTTGGCCAGCCACCTCATAGGTTTACGTGCCCTTCGCCAGCAATATTTGTCATCCAATCCCATGATGCATTGAGAACGTCGATACGGTTTATTAGTAAAATTCACGATCAAAGTTTTGTGCTATGCCTAATCACTGCAGGAATAAAACAAAATACTGATCGAAAGGACAAATCGTAAATCCTGATTTGATGTTTACCATATTTGGTCAAATTCAATTTTTTTGGCCAGTTGTCAAAATTTTGCAATTAAATGTGTATTAATTGGTATGCTGTATTCTGTTTGGTTACCAGTGCTCATTGGATGTCGCATACAGGTACTGGTATCCCGTAAATTGTTAAAGCCGTGTCTAAGTCCATTGGCTGTGTAGTTTTAAAATATAGAGCCGTATAATTTAGACAGTTAATTTTAAGATTTGGTTTTTGTTTGATCCTTTCTCTATTTTTTCCAAGGACCTTTTATTCCCTTTTCCTTAATCTGGAGATTTTGTTTAAAATCTGGAAAATTTTTCTTGAACTTTCCTGGAAATTGCGTGTGTGTGTGTGTGATTTAGCTCCCTTTTGACCTAAGAATTGCAGAATGCATTATTTAACATTGGTTTGAAACCCTGCTGAATCAGTTGTTTTGAAAATGTCGTCCCTGTTTACCCCATCAAATTACTAAATTGTCTTCTTTGATTTGTTCTTTTGGTGACCAGTGTATTATTCTGCCATCTGTAGGCCGTGTCCAAATTATTTGTCTGTCTTGAAATTAAACATGAGTCTAATGGTGGATTCACACAACCTTTTTGCGCGCAAATTTGACGCGCGTTGCTTTACGAGAAAGCGGTGTGGAGAAAATTTAGTCAAATAAGGCACTAAAAACCATAGAATTTAATCAATTTGGGTGGAAAGTGTTTTTGTGGTTCTGTGATTTTCAGTCCGTTTTGTTTTCACTCAAAATGTTGTCCCCACATTTTTTTTTCCCAAAGTGACGTGCGTCAAATTTACGCGCAAAAAGGTCCAGTGTGAATTTACCCTAAGGAAAGGGATCACGCCGTCTACCTAGCATCTAACGTTGACTCGTGCGTATTTTCAAGACATTTCTTTTTGGAAACGGCCATGTATCCCTGTAGAGTACACATTTGTTTATATATAGCTTTTGTTTCTTAGCAACGAATGTTGCCCTGGTAACAACATAGCCACATCCTGGTAACCCGCTTAGATGCTTGTATATTTTTGCTTTACTTTTTTTTTGGTTACCAGCCAGGGTTGTAGTCGAATAGATCACAAGTCTTTCACAAGTCCAGAGCCGATAAAATCACAAGTCCGTGACAAGTCCAGTAACAAGAAGCAAAGGCTGAACACCCACACAAGAATACCTTTGTTGGAGTTCATTTGAATAGCTTGTGACTTGAATAAAGACCCAGGGACTTGTGATGGCCTTGTGAAGGCTTGTGATGGACTCGACTACAACCCTTTTAGCAGTGCTGTTTTGCCTGGTGTCCTGCCAGGTTGTAGTTTTGTTAATAATTCTGGGCTGCGTTCGAGCGTACCATTCTCGAATTTCTCATTACTTCGGAGTAATGCGTGCGCAATGCACTCGGGTCACATTACGTGAACGGCAAGTCTGCAGTTCACATATGCAGGAAGGGCTATCATTCAAGATGGCTGTCTCTTGCCATGACTACGCAGAAAATGCTGTTTCACTGCTCACAAGAAACTGATGAAAATACAGACCTACAGTCGTGAGAACTTTTGCGGAATCATTGGTGCGGTCTAGAACAAACCTCAGTGAGTTGTTGCTTCATTTATCGAGTTGACATGTTGAGCAAATTCACCTAAATTCCACCCAAATTCCGTCATCTTCGTACAAATCACATGACACTCGTCAGGAGTAAGAGCACACTCCCCATTTGTCGGGGAGCAGCAAGAGCATACTCTCTCTGATCCGAGTGTCGTTATTCTTGCCCTTCGCGCGCACAGGAGTATACTCATGTCAACACGATTACACACTCGAACGCAGCCCTGTCTTGCATCCCGGTATTCTGCCAGACTCTGCTTTATGGCCAGTACTTTTTTGGTTACCAGTGTTGCCTGGATGACAATCTTGCTGCAGCTGAGATACTGGTATCCCGCGGTGCCAATGTCAACGCACAGGACGATGACTGGTGGTCACCACTCCATGCGGCTTGTGCATGCGACTTCGCTGAGATCACTCAGCTACTCCTAAATGTAAGTGGAAAAAAATATTCATTTAGTACAGCCTGACCAACCTTCAAAAGATACTGGAAAAATCTGCGTGATATTTACATTGTAATAATAAAATGACTAGGTTCTCTGGGGTACCATTGCTTTGGGTCACTGACTCACAACACTCGGATGAAAACTTGGGGTTACGGGTTCAATACCCGGTCGTTGCACCTGTGCCCTTGAGCAAGGCACAAAGGGATGTAAAGCCGTTGGTCCAAGTGTATTGTGTGACGCACTCAAAAGATCCCAGAGCATTCTTTCGTGAAGAGTGAGGGGTCTCTGGCTGCCAATGGCGCCACCGACGTATTTATCTCATTGTTTAGGTCGATGCTTAGCTTCATAAAGAAATGTTAACAAATGTGCAGCGCACATGAACATCTATAATATGAAGGCCTAAATGTAATAATTATTAATTATTATTTTATTTTGGTCAAAACAATGTTATTTTCTTGACAGAATGGAGCCGATGTTACCCTTTTAGATATCGATGGCAATGTGGCAATCGACCACGCTCCCGAGGGCAGCGAAACCAAGATGGTTATGGAACAACACATGCAGCAAGTTGGTAAGCAGAAATGTTCCATTCATTCAGCTTCTTGTGGACAGGCGGACACACAGAAAATGCATTATTTTTTTTTATTTTTTTTTGTCGGAGCAGGGGGAGGGGGTTTGACCAGCAAAACAGAATCTTGTATTTGTGTTGGGTATTTTTGCTGTTCTGGCCAAGAATGCTCCATGTAAAAACGGGCTTAGGTTTTTTTAGTACTGAAATTGGAGATAAGATGTTTAACCAGTTAACCAGTTAACCGAAAAAGATTGAAAAACCGGTTTTGTTGAACGTTTAAAGGAGGGTTTTCAGAGGGTTATTTGTAATGACTTCATGAAACTGAAATAAATTCATATGGGGGTCGTAGTATAATTTTGACTTGATAAGGGTTTAATGATTATTTTGGGGGCCTAGAGGTATTGTGTACATTGCTCATGCAACATATAAACACCAGCAACAATCTTTAGTGTCGGCCTAGCGGTTAACCAGTTAACCGACACTTGAAAGAATTGCAAACCGTTTCTGAATTAACCGTAAATTCCTATCCCAAGCTGAAATACAATTCAGTCCTCAAAATGACCCCAAAAAAATGCATAAAAGTTCAGTTTCATTTTTGGTAGACTCAAGTCAACTCATTTGTGTCAGTGACTCGAGTCCAAGTCGAGTCATTTGAGCTTCGAGTCTCAAGTCAAGTCAGTGAAAATTGAGACTCGAGTCTGAGTCGTTACATCACTGAAGCAAAGTATCCTTTGAGACAAATGATGAATTCTCTTAACTGCAGGAGTCGACAGTCGAACTCTGACGGGTGTGAAGCAGCGCGATGCAGAGAGAATGCTGTCGGATGTTAAGGAGTTCCTCCTTACTGGAGGAAATGTTAATGCAACAAACAACAGAAACACGTCATTGGTAAGCTGGGATCAATTTCATTTTAAAAAAAGAAAAATTTGCTTAATCCAAAATTTATTTGCTTTTTAAAAATGGGTTAGCATTTACAAATTGTAAGTCAACTTGTGTTCTTGGCAAGAATAGGCATGTTTCACAAATAGTGGACCACTTTGCAACTTCTCAATCCATTTTTTAAAGGTGCTCTCAGAATTATTTTAGGTGTTAAAACTCAATGTGCATATCTTAAAGTTTAAGAAAATGATAAAGATAAGATAGTTAAGCTTGATACTTTTGTATGAAAAAAAGTGACGTTCAAGAAAATCTGTCCAGTCAATGACGTCTGAGACATATCCAAGGAATGCCTGCAGCCGAGGAACGCTACACGCCGGTTTGTTTTTGGTCAAAGGATAGCGGTAAATGTTCTGCAGAAAAAAACGCATTTAGTTTTTGTCCACGTGCTTTGTCATTTTAAGTGAAGGATTTTATTAAAGTCTCTAATGTCACCATTTGTCGTTCGTCATTTATTTGACGGATTCTTTTAAAAATTTGACAGATTTTGACGGAAAAAAGCTGACATAAGGAACTTTACATAGGAAAGTGATTTTCATCGATCTTCCAGCGTTTATTTCAGTGTTAAATGGATAAATATTTTAAAGAACCACAGCTGATCAGCACATGCCAAGGAATTAAGAAACAAATGTAGGTATTTATGATTACAGCTGTTCATAAATGGGTAAAATTGACAAAGTTGTTCAGGTCCGTCAAAAATGCTGACATTCAAGACACTTGAGAACCGATTGTGTTAAAGCTGAAAAACCAGTAAGGTCAAAATTATACCTCATATTAGTGAAGGGTATGCACTATTGTGCAGTACTTTGAAACACTTTACGTGGCCTTCATTTTAGGATAAAACAACACTCAAATTTAAAAACTACAAATGGTCCACTATTTGTGAAACATGCCATTAGCAGAACACCAGTCAATTGTAGTACACATCACATATGATTTTGGCTGCTAACTCTTTTTTTTTTTTGCAAAGCAAATAAATTTTGGATTAAGCAATTTTGGATTAAGCAATTAACAAGTTGACAGGAAAAACCCTACTCAAAATAAAGATTAAACTGGAAGCAACTATCCAATGGAATGTTTCCGCCCGAGATGATTTTACTACAAAATAGTCCATGAAGATGACATTTCTGAGATTGTTTGCAAACTATTTACTTCTCATCTGGGTGGTCCGAAATGTGTACTGCGTGTATGCTGTTCCAACGCGATGCATTTTTTAATGCACCGCGTGGATATTGTACATATGTAAGCAACGGACCGAGCAAAATATGTTTAACGAAAAAAAAAAATGGTTACACCTTTTTTTTTCAAACTTACTGTTACTATATTTATGGGTAATTATGGGGAAAAAATCAGTAAAAAATGTGATCTGGCCACGATTCTTTAATTTGGGTTTTTCCATCAAATCTGTGCTTACCGATGCTTCATGAGTCGTTTAAAAAACAAACAATTCTGATCAACTTCTCAACTCTTACATGGTATCAACATTTTTATCCCCATGACTAAAAGTTTTAAATCTTACTTGACAGCTTCACATTGCGGCAGCTAACAACTACCGAACCGTGGCAAAATACCTCCTTGACCGACACGCCAATGTGGATTTAGCAGACGACGAAGGGATGACCGCATTACACCTCGCAGCTCGATTTGGACACACTAAAATGGTCAAACTACTCACCAGGAGAAATGCTAATCCTAAGCTTGTTAACTTGAAAGAAGAGAAACCAGTAGGTAAGTACATGCATTTGACGTTGACTCGCTAAGCAAGTTTGATTGTGTACAAACGAATGGGATTTCACTGAAACACTCAAAATACTGGAACACTCAAAGTTAGATAAACTATGCACAGTACTGGGATAAACTACTGAGATCAACTCTGGGATAAACTGTCAGTGGCTGGGTCCAAATGGGTGTACAACTAACACCGTGTTTACACTCGAACCAGCAAAGGTGGATACAGACCCAGCATTTTTATTGCGACCACAAAACTGAACATTTGCCATGTTTACACTACACCTCGATCCGGCTTCAACTTGCCTTCAGAAACCGCAAAAGTCACCACCAATTGTAACTGCAGCGCATGCGTGAGTTGTTAGGTGTTGCGGAACTGGTGCCAGATTGGTCAATTAAATCTACCACATGGCGGGCACCGCCCCAAGGACACTCGAATTGCCGAATCTGTATTCGGGTAGCGTTTACACTACAAGCGACCTTGACAATTGCGGAGTTGAACCCCGCAATTGGGGGGGTTCAACCCTACCCCAAAGGTGACTTGAAAAAGACGAATCAGACCTCGGTCTAATCCGCCTTTTTTAATTCCCCTTCTGCGTTTACACTTAGTGCCTACCCGGCTTCAACTCGCCTTTTTGGAAATTGCGGAGTTTGATTCAGCAAAGGCGAATCGAGTGTAAACAGGCCTTGAATAGGATGCTTGTAGAGGCCAGAGTCAATGTTTATATTAGTTGTCTTCTTGATAAACAATGCTTCCTTGATCCCTCTGATGGTGGTGAACTGTTCTTTGTCCAGTATTTCTGCATCCATCCAGTTGATTTTGTGTTTGTTGTTGATTAATACATAAATGGCAATGGTATTTCTGTCCTTGTTCTTGACTTCTCGTTGGTGTCCTTTCAGTCTCACTTGGAGGCTACGTCCTGTTTCCCCAACATAAACGTTTCTTTCAGTTCCATGAAGTGTCGACATTTTACAGTGTATGTAAAGTTGTATGCGTCCCTCGACACCCCCCTTCCCCCTTCCTACGCTTTGTAGAACCATGAAAATGTTGACAACTTTGGACAGCCCCTAAATGAGCTTTTCAATTTGTCTTGTCCGTGCTGCTTTCAGACCTCGCAGCCACAGAGCTCATTCAGGAAATGCTGAAGTCAGCCATGCAGGAGTATTTCCCAAACCGCGTCAAACGGACATCGGCACCCAGCGGGGACGAAGACATTTATGAGGAACTCGGTGGTCAAACCATGGAGGATGGGGTGATGAGAATCAACAGCAAAAACATGTAAGTTTTCTTGGAAGTTTAATGCACCTAAAACATGGGATTGTCACTTTTTGCATGACAAAATTCCCACCTCTAGGGCGAAATTTAGGTGACAGAAATCCCCACCCGTGGGTGCGAAACAAGCACATCTTGCTATAGCATGCACAGACATTTTTATTTCAGTGGGTCAAAATCACCACCCTGTGGCATGAAGAACGTGGCTAAATTCCCATCTAAGGGGTGGGTCAGTGGGGGAGGGGAGGGGGGAACAATTAATAGGTGCATTATTTACAAAAGAAATTTTCAAATTTGAATTAAACTGAAAATTGCGTTTCTTTTGTAGCTCGGAATACATCAGATATTTTTGTACTAGTGTACACTTCAATATCGTCAAACTTTCAAAATTTGATACAAATGTCCATGAGTTTGGGAAATCCGGATGCAGTGAAAAACAACTTGGCTCCAGTTGGATTCGAACCATGGACCTTCTGCTTAACGTGCTGACACAATACCAATTAAGCTATAAACTTTTAAAATGTCAACCTTTAAAATTCATTCCATTCTTGCAGACGACCACGATCGGCGTCTTTATCCAAAACGGAGGAGATCTTCGAAGCTCAGACTCGAATACCCGAAGACCACAGTCGATTCAGTCAGGACGATGGTGACAAACTCAAGTGTTTTGGGCTGAAGATAGTGCCCGAGGGAGACGCTGTAAGTGTGTCTTTTTATAAATTACATGTAGGGGTCCAAAAGTGTGACATTTTGGTGTCCCCCGTTAAGGCCAATTTAAACGATCATACTTTTTTGTTCAAGAACTTCATCCAACATTTCGCCGGGTGCACCACGAAGTGATGTATCCGCGAACGCAGTAGTAAAACTTTGTTTTGAGAAAATCGCTTTTGAAGTTGGTCACTTTTTAAAACTCCAACTTCGCCGGTTATTCTATGAAAAGTCGTCAGTCTTTTTAGGTGATACTGTTTAGTATGAGTTAAATGACGTAAAAATATACTTTTATATTGTATTGATTGTCTAATTAAAGAACACTTTAGCTTAAAACATATTCGTCACTTCGTAAAAAAGTAAAAAACCCGACCATGCGTGATTTGCCACGGAATTCGCCCCCTGTCTGTATTTCACTGAGCGCGTAATATTTACAACTTCGCGAAAAATCATTTCATACACATACCGTCTTTTTCAATGAGTGGCGTATCGCGATACGCCAATTAGTGAAAAAGAAAATTTGCATACCCATTAGTTACGTGGTTTATCCAACTTCTGTAATTAATAAAATACAAATTGTCAAGTCTCGTAACTTTGCATAAATGTTAAGGACAAAAACAGAAATTGCTCAAAAAACTTTTTTTTTGACGGATAAGTCACTTCGTGGTGAACCCGACGATTTGTATGACCATATTCAGAGGAAATGTTCTATCATGTAAATTGGAATTTGAACATCTGCGAACAAGCTTAAACATGTTGAAAGGTGTTCGAGCATGCACATTTGAACAAATGTATCTTCGTGTTTGTTCAAGGTCACTAGAAGTCACAGTTTACGCCAGAGATTGTTCATGAATGTTTTATGGATTTTGTCGATTACCATGCGACCTGAAATACCATGTGACCCAAATCTGTAATCTGATTAGTCTAGAGGTTAAACCCTGTCCATTTTTGCGTGCGCAAAACGGACTGAAACTGCCAATTGATATAAAAATTCCTGTCTTAAAATCGCTTCACTTTGCATTTATTAACACGGACACCAAAACTATTTTTAATCTACGTGAACCATAGTTAGTATATTGCAGGGTTTTTTTGTGTTAAAATTGAATAATTGCTTTATGTAATTTTTTTTAAAACATGACAAATTCCCAAAATATTTTATTATTCATCTTGTCTGATTCTCCCAGGTGTATTTACCAGGCACAAGTTCAACGGACGACCTAACCTCGATGTCAGAATTATCACAAAACATGATCCTACAGGAGCTCATGTTAAGATACAGCAAAGATATCATCTATGTAAGATTTTCATCTTAAAGAAGTGTGTCCAGATCTAATTTTTGACCCCCTACCCCATTTTTTCCCATGGGTGTTGAGATTTTGATACCGTATCATTTGTCATATTTTTCTCATTACCATTCTGAAATTTTGCACTGTCAATCTGTACATTTTTAAGGGTATTGTAAAAAAAACACTGTTTTGTAAACAAATTGACGATTACATAATCGGTCATGCATTTCCTCTTTTTTGTTTCCTCATCTGCCCCATTGAAAATTTAAAAAACAAAAAACAAACCAAAAAAACACTGTGCAAAGATTTTTTGCATTTTCTTGTAATGACTCAGCCTGATAAAGCAGTGCAGTGATTACACCAACCTTTTTGCTTCCACATCCAAATTGGAGATTGCAAATTTCTTGTTTTCTTCCCATGGATAATATTTTGAGGAGGCATTTTATATGATTCTTAGTTTAGAACGAAAACCATTTTCTGGAAATAAAATCTTAACCCACTCCTTTAACATTTGTTTTTTATTTTTGATCTAGACCTACGTTGGCGACATTTTGATTGCAGTCAACCCCTTCAAGTCTCTTCCCATCTACTCAAGTCGCGTTTCCCGCCAGTACTGCGACCTCCGCCACCGGCGTTCCCTGACGCCGCACATCTTTTGCGTCGCCGATCGTACGTACCAGGCGATGCTCCGCGAGGCCCAGTCGCAGTGCTGTATCATCAGCGGGGAGAGCGGCGCGGGAAAGACGGAATCGGCGAAATACTTTGTTCAACATTTACTTCTGAGAGCCCATAGCGAGGAAAGTCTGCTGAATGAAAAGATTCAACAGGTACGCTAGAAAATGCGTCTTGGGTTCGAATCCCAATTGCAGTCAAATTGAAAACAAAGCATTGCAAACTGCTGAAACCATACAAAAGACAGCAGGGGCCCATTTCATGGTGCTGCTTAAGCGCTAGCTGAAAACGTGTGCTTACTGTAGCAGGAAAGTTGTGCTAATTTTAAGGCTATTTCATGACCGCAGCATGCTTAAAGGCATTATACATGATTGGTATTTCGAAAATCAGAAATGTTCACAGATTTACGCCTAACTTACACAATATAAACATGATGACCGTAGAAAACTTCCCCTGAAATTATTTTGTCTAAAGTTCTATAGTCTTTGAGAAATGAGCAAAAGAAATAGTTTTCGTCTCGTGAGACGAAAATTTAATTCTCCCCAAAACCATTTCGCCCAAGTGCCATTTCGCCCCAAATCACTTCGTCCAAACACTACATCGCCCAAATGCTACTTCGCCCCAAACTACTTCGTGCACAGGCCGTGGTTCAGGGCGAAATGGTTCAGGGCGAAGTGGTTTTGGGGCGAAATGACTGCAAACCTGTTTTCTCAAAAGTAAGACGAAGTACGGAGCTGGTTTTTGCTCAGGTTGGTTTTAATCATGCAAATCTTCAATCACACAGGGGGATAAAACTATTTGTAACAGTTTACCAATCATGTATACTACCTTTAAGCATGCGCGTGCATGGAAATGGGTATTGTTGCGTCACTAGTGTTTAGCAAATTATGCCCCTGAAGCTAGCAAACGTTTAGCAGTGCTTAAGGTTACAGTCTCCATGAAATAGCCAAAGTCTCCGTTAGCACAAAATCAGCTGCTAAACGGCGCCATAAAATTGGCCCCGTTCTACTGGTAGAGCACTGGTATTGTGGAAATGTCCCAGGTTCGAATCCCCGGTTTAGTCAAACTGAAAACAAAGCCTTATATACAATGTAATATATACTCATAAAAAAAGATGAAGAAATGCAAGGTTTTTAATTTTTTTAATTTACATTCTCCTGAAAATGCAACAAAAAAATGGACAGAAGCGCAGTAGGAGTAGCACTGGTGCTGCAAACAGTGCGTCTTGGTTTCGAATCCAGTTCAGTGAAGTTGAAAACAAGAATATTCATTCTCTTTGACGCATTCTTTTGTTTGGATTATTTCTTAACAGGTGAACCCGTTACTAGAATGCTTCGGTAATGCGCAGACCGCCATGAACGATAATTCTAGCCGCTTCGGCAAGTACCTTGAGCTACTCTTTGGGAGCGACGGGCGCGTGCAGGGGGCAACATTGTCCGAATACCTCCTGGAGAAATCGCGCGTCATTTATCAAGGTCCAAGGGAGAGGAATTTCCACATCTTTTATCTGATGTATGCTGGGTTGTTGGAAGAGGAAAAGATTGAGTATGGATTGACGAATGCTGAATCTCACAGGTAGGCAGAGTTTAATAATTATAATAATAATGGTAGATTCTTGTATAGCGCACATGTCTACCCTACAGATACACTCCTATTAGCAGTGCTTTGCCCGACCCGCTTTAGCTTGCTCGGCTTAACCACTGCTAAAGATCGCGATCTTTTCGGCAAAGCCGATCAGCACACCCCTTACAAAATCGTTAGTCTTGTGGCACGGATAGCCAATCATAATCGGGGTATCGCGCCGCGCCTCCTAACGTTCATGCATATGCATATACTGCACTGATCAGCAAAATGGCGGTCACTAACATCATCCAAAAAATTGTATCAATTTTAAACAAACTGCCAGGGATTTTTGTCAGATTTGTCTAAAATCAATCCAACGTGGAAGCAACGATGCCAATGTACTTGTGTGTAGAACCACAACCGACGCGACAACAGTGGGGAAACCAACGACGTGCTTAGTGCAGTGTTGATGTATGTGGGCGCAGCCATCTTTACTGTGTGAGATGCAGGTCATTGGACAGGCTTGGTGTTGAGTGACGTCATACACGCGCTTCGCTGGATGGGTCGCGATCTTTAGCAGTGGTTAAGCCGAGCAAGCTAAAGGACACTCCTGGCACTGTTCCCATTATTAGCGCCGTCATCAGGGAATTACCAGAGCCATTTCATTCAACTAGGTGGCTACCTGGCCAAGGTGCACAACCTATCAGCAGTTAGATTGTGGCATTCCCCTTAGCAGATCCCAAGATATCGCTTAGGTAGACGAGGCAATTGAGATTAAGTGTCTTGCCCACGGACACAAACATGTTGGCACAAGTGGGACTCGAATCCATAACCTCTCGATCATGAGCACGGCGTAATTTAAAATTGTTTGATCAATTGGTTCATCTAAAGTCAATAATGTTATGGTACTAGCAAGATCACTCTTAAAATCAGAAATTGTTATAATTACAAAACGCCAATATCAAGATAGAATTTCTTAAAGACAGATTACATGATTGGAAAACTTTTAAAAACAGAAACAACATCATCACGTAACTACAAAATGTTGATAAACTGTCTTGTAGAAATTTCAGCCACATAGATGCAGTAATACTTCAGAAAACCTGAAAAATCCATGCATTGTTTTTTGTGTAAAGAATTGTCTGCAGATGATTTTTTTTCTTTTTAAAAGCACCTTCAGTTGGCAATTCCTTCCACAAAGGTAACATTTTATACAGGAATAAAATCATGTGGTGTTTGTTACCATTGCTATCAACACTTTTAGTCGGGTTTTTCTTGTCAACTCGTGAAGTAAAATTTTGGGTCACTGCAAATGATGTTTTAAATTTTGCAACGTGCTTCAATAACTGCTATTTCTTTCTCCACCGACAACCCTCGTCTTAAGGTACCTGAACCAAGGCGAAGACGCAAGGAAAGCGGTCAACACGTCTTGTAAGCTCAAGTTCCAATCAGTCCGCGATTGTCTGCGTCTCATCGGCTTCTCAAAAGATGTAAGTCACTGAAGTACCGAGATTTTATCAACATTAGAAGTTTTGCAAGAAATGTGGGATTTGTGTCTTCAATGCTCTGTTTGTTCTGCATGATGAGTTATTCGTTCTATTATGCATGGCTTTTGTCAGTTTTTTTGTCGCAAGCTGACCTATCTGCAACGCCAAGAGAAAATTTGGGTTCATAGGGAAAACCTGAGGGAGTATACCACTGTGCCTCATAGCTCAGCTAGTGGAGCATCTGCTTGGTGTGTAAGAGGTCTTAGGGGAAAACCTAAGGCAGTATACCACTGCCTCATAGCTCAGCTGGTAGAGCATCTGCCTGGTGTGTCAGAGGTCTTGGAAAAACCTGAGAGTATACTGCTGTGCCTCATAGCTCAGCTGGTGGAGCATCTGCCTGGTGAGTCGGAGGTCTTGGAAAAACCTGAGAGTATACTGCTGTGCCTCATAGCTCAGCTAGTGGAGCATCTGCCTGGTGAGTCAGATGTCTCGGGTTCGAATCCTGATAGGCCCTTATAATTTTTCTCGCATCTCAAATTTGGTTATATATTTGTTCGTCAGGATGAAGACAGTTTATTCCGAACCCTGGCTGCCGTTTTGCATCTCGGCGATCTGCGGTTCACCCAATCTGATAAGGACATGGCGCGCCTAGTCAACCAAGAGGTTTTGGACAGGGTGGCTGTCCTACTTCAAGTCTCGGCAGATGAGCTCGGTGGTGCGATAATGTCCGAGACTACATACACGAGAGGTTTGTTTTCTTTGCATTTTACACTGCTCACAAAAAGTATGACTCAAATGAAATTTAAAAAAAATAAAAAATCTCTTCTTTTTTTTCCGAGGACCATATGATTTTTCTCCCATCCTGTGTTTATTTAATTTCTATGTTGATTAAGCACGGTTACAACCATTTTTTGTGAATTTACCACTTTTCTAAATAGGTCACAAGTTTTGTAAATTTTTAACCATAATATGTCACAAGTTTTGTGAAAAAAACACTTTATTTTGTGAATTTCCAAGCTCACAAATTGTGAAATCACCACTTTTGTGAATATTGTTTGACCATTTTGTGAATTACTCACAAAAGTGGCCAAAAAATACAAAAATTGTGATTTCACAAAAATAGTTCCAACAGGCATCATACCAAATTTGACACTACTCACAATAAGTTAGTGATATTGGTATGTTGTCAATTTTGGATTTTTTTTTTGTCTTCAAATGACTGTTTTCACCTTTTCCTGTGACAAGGTGTGTCCGTCATGCAGATACAATTGTCTATATCTTATACAAAATCATTCAAGCGGAATGCAAACCCTCAAAAAATATCTGCATACGCCCCACAATATCCCTGACCTCTTGTGAGTAGTCTACATCTGATGTTTGTGCAGGTGAAACCATCACCAAGCTTCGAACCGTAGACCAAGCGGATGAGTGCCGAGATGCTCTAGCTAAGGCCATCTACAGCCGTCTGTTCAGTTGGGTCGTTAACAACATCAACCAACTCCTACAACCAGTCGAGGGCATGGACGTTAGTTTCAAGATTGGGGTTCTGGATATCTTCGGCTTTGAGAATTTCAACAGGAACAGCTTTGAGCAGGTGTGTTTAAAAACCTAATTTATAATTTGCAGTGACCCAAAATTTTGCTTCACGAGTTGACAAGAAAAAACTGACTAAAAGTGTTGATAGAAAAGGTAACAAAAACCAAAATTGTTCCTGTGTAAAAAGGAGAAATTGCCAACTGAAGGTGCCTTTTTAAAGGTAGTATACATGATTGATAAACCGTTAAAAATAGTTTCATCCCCCTGTGTGATTGAAGATATGCATGATTAAAACCAACCTGAGCAAAAACCAGCTCCGTACTTCGTCTAACTTTTGAGAAAACAGTAAATAAATGGTTTATAATCACTTCGCCCCAAAATCACTTCGCCCTGAACCACAGCCTGTGCAGGAAGTTGTTTTGGGGCAAAGTGGCATTTGGGCGATGTAGTGTTTGGACGAAGTGGTTTTGGGGGCGAAATGGTCTTTGGGTGAAGTGCTTCAGGGCGAAGTGGTCCAGGTTTTGGGGCGAAATGAATTTACGTCTCGCGAGGCGAAAAATAATTGTTTTACTCATTTCTCGAAGACTATAGCACTTCAGACAAAACCATTTCAGGGGAAATCTTTACCATTCTGAAATTTCATACTCTCAATCAATATATTTTCAAGAATACCAACCAAAAAAAACACCGATGTTTTGTGAACTAATAAATCCAGTTCCATAAAGCACTGCAGTGATTGCACCAACTTTGTTGCTTCCAAACCCAAATTGGAGATTGCAAATTTCCATTTTTTTTCATCGCAGGGATGGTATTTTGGGGAGGTATTTTATTGATCACGTTCAAATGACGTCAACGTGCATCAGAATTTTGAGCGTATTTTTTTGTGAAGCACATCGGCTGCGCTGTTTTTCGAAAAAATTGAGCAACTGGAACATGTTACAGCGTGTGCGTGCACGTACTTGATGGCGTTTAATACGCAGTAGCATTTTTTCCTACGAAGATGGCATCTGTTAACGTGATCATTAAGATTGTTAAAGGGTAGAACGAAATCCATTTTCTGGAAAAGTCTGAAGAAGCCCTTTTAATAATCTACGATGTCCTTCTCTCTAGGTGTGCATCAACTTGGCTAATGAGCAGCTCCAGAGTTTCTTCAACGAACACATCTTCCTCAAGGAGCAAGAAGATTGCGAAGTTGAAGGAATTAAACTGGACTACGTCAACTTCACTAACAACAAACCTTGCCTGGATCTATTTCTGGAGGTAGGCACACACCACAAACATAAATGATTCACTTTTATAACACTCAAATAAATCCCAGTCATCTGATTGGTGCGTTGTCAGCCACGTGTTGTTAAATCATTCAGCATAACCCATGTTCTGGGCTGCACGCAATGCGTGTCATAGGTTGCCGTAAAATAATTTCTGAATTTCATTTATTAAATTTTTTTTTCTTCTTTTCATTTGCTCTAGCGACACACCGGGATCATAGCATTAATGGATGAAGAGAGCCATTTTCCGAAGGGCACCGACAAATCCTTAGCCACCAAGCTTCACAGCGGACTCGGCTCAAAGGCTAAGAATGTGTATTATGCTCCCAAAGATGGTGGGCTAACCTTCGGTATTCTTCACTATGCTGGAATTGTAAGTTTTATTAAAAGTGACGTATTACATTTATTAGAAAATCGTGTATCTGTTAGTGAACTTAAAACTTTCCCTGACCATTTTCTTCAATATGACAAATTTTCAGCTTTCATTTTTGGGGCCGTCCAAAATGGTCAACATTTTCACGGTCGTACAGAGAGTACTATTTTTATTTAAATACCTCCTCTCACCTCCACCACAATTCACCCTTCACTTGCCCCCCTCCCCCCCCCCCCCTTTCCCACCCCCTTCCTCACCCCTTCCTTTCCCTTCAAGTGCTTTGTATGACCATAAAAATGTTGACAATTTGGGACGGCCTATTATTTATGTCGCAGACATATTGTTGAAATTATAAGATAATCCCCTTTTTCATTTAATTAGTTTTCTGTTTCTAGAATATGAATTAAAATGGAAATGCTTTTACATGAGCAACAGTAAAAGACTTGTTACAAGTTATACAAAAAAAATATCCAGATAGTGTTGGACAAGTATTCATCTCGAAGTAAAATTGTCAAAACTAGATAAGGAAATGTATCATTGCCATTTTGTCATTATTCAGGTGAACTATGACCTTCGCGGCTTTCTTGAAAAGAACAGAGACACACTGGCAAAGTCTGTACACTTCACAATGAAAAGTAAGATCCGTATTAATAGACCGATCCAGTAAGCTCCGCCCATTTAGAAATTGCCTCGTGCGATGCACGTGTGCTGTAGAGTCGCGTGGCCGTGCCGTGCATCAGCGTCCGCGCCCTGGTCAGCACGTATTGAAACATGCACACGCACACAGAAACTGCACGCTCGAAAGCAAAATGTGCATTTAAGTATCCGGTCGTATGCGTGCACGTACAACACGCCTGCAATACGCGTAACGCGCGCCATCGAACAAAAACATCTCGACACACATCTAGAACGAAGTGAATGCACAACTTAGAAAAACGACCAGCTAAGTTTGGTATGTTTTTCATGTTTACACAAAAACACATTTATGAAGAGATTAAAAGTAGGTTAGGATAGTCTTATAAAATCCGTTTTAAACCCGCTAGGCCTCTGCGCCGATAAAAAATGATGTTTATGGTGTTTTTGCGTCACTCGTGCTGCATTTGCCGTAGCTCTGTGCACAAAATTTAGGACTCGGGTAGCCAAAGTGGAGATCTGCTTTTTGGTTACCTGAACCTGAGGCTGTGATTGGTCAATTACAAAAAGGGCGGAGCTTACTGGATCGGTCTATTGAATTAAAGCAACCAAATTCGTGCTGTTAATAACAATGGACCCTACCAGAAATCTTGCCTTGCCTCGTACACTGTACTGACTAATCAATGTATTAGGCAATATATATATATTGGATGGCTTCGAGGATGATATGAATGGGTGTGTCCCCATTGGACTTATTTGTGTATTTCTGCCTTACAACCACGGTAGATTTACCCAACAAATTCCAATGGGAACACCACTTTAGTCCACAAACTGACCAGACATGTTTTTGTTTAATCCTTCCAGCGAGTTTTAGCCCGCTAATCCGTGAGATGTTCCAAAGCAAAGTGACAAGGACGGGATCAATCGCCCCCAGCGTACGACAACGCACAACCAGGAAATCGCGCAAGGATCCAACGAAGAACACGAAGGATGCGTTTGCGTTCTTCCGTCAGAAACGGATGTCGGAACGAGAGAGTCGGGTAAATTTAACCATTGAAAAAATAGTTTTGTGGATATTGATTGCTTTCCGGTGACGTAACGCCTTCCATCCACCATTTTGGTTTCCATTTTTCATAACCCACGTGGCTCGAGTGATAACCGGCCAAAAAAGCAATAAAAGCGCATTGGTTTGCACTTACCTCTGTTACTTAACCTTGCTTTATGTTGTTGCGCCATGGCTGTTGTATCGATAAAGATAAAAATGTATTTCTTCAGGCTAAAAATCGCGATCAAGTAAAAACACTTTTGCTTTTACAAGCTGAGTGCATGCTCAGTCATTTTAACGTATCGCAACATGCGTGTGCGGCATCTTCGAATGTAAGTACGCTGGTGAGTATTTTTTACGCGTGTTCATGTGCGTCTATTGGCGCACGCGTGTACGCGCCTGCCGTTAACCACCAAACATTCCCGGATGTTTTACGTCACAGAAAGCAATCAATTGTCGAATATCTTGGACATTTCAATACCAAATGCATTATCACATTTTTTACCCTCACCCCCCCCCCCCCCCCCCCCATTTTTCCCATGGGTGTTGAGATTTTGATACTTATATCAATTGTCATGTTTTTCTCATCACCATTTTGGAATTTCGCGCCCTCAATCTGTACATTTTTAACGATATTGTAAAAAAAATTCATGTTTTGTAAACTAATTTATCCGTTCCATAAAGCAGTGCAGTGATCGCACCAACCTTTTTGCTTCCACATCCAAATTGGAGATTGCAAATTTCCTATTTTCTTTCCATGGATAGTATTTTAGGGAGGTATTTTATATAATTGGTAGTTTAAAACGAAATCCATTTTTCTTGAACCAGAGAAAAATCAATTTAGTGGATATTGCTAATGTCTTGGATGTTTCAAGACCAAATGCATTATATTTCACTAATTGCCAAGTCAACAGCATCATTAACAGTATTTTAAGAATATGGAGATTTTCATAATTTATGCAAATTCCATGCATGCATAAAAAAGGTTGTTCTTAACGACCGCAAAGCTTATCCAGAGCTTGTCCTACCTATCAACAACTAATGTATGCAAAATAAATTCCAACCATAGAAATCAAATTTAACCTTTTTTATGAATTTCATGCAAACTTTTATCAACTTGATGTAAAGTGCCTTGCTTCGGGTAATGCATGCACCAGCTCCCAATCTTAAAATCAAGCCATGCTGTAAAATTCTTTTCTTTCTCTTTTAAACAACAGAGGCAGCAGAAAAAGATGGTAAAACCAGTAATGGGAACAGAAAGAAAAGGAGCTGCAACCGTTCTGTTTCATTTCAAGGTCAGTAGCATTTTAAAAATTAATTTACTAGGAAAAAAAATCTATATTTTAAAGGCCCATACATCATTTCAGTTACCCAAAATTTTACTTTACGAGTTGACAAGAAAAAAGTGTTAATTGCAATGGTAAGGCTGGATCCGAATTAGTGGCTGTGGCTGCGGCTGCGGCTGTTGCTATGCTGTTTCTAAGAAATTTCATTGTCCGCCCATAGAAACAGCATAGCAACAGCCATAGCCACAGCCATAGCCACTAATTCGGATCCAGCCTTACAAACACCACATGATTTTTTCCCCGTATAAAATGGTACCTTTGTTGGAGAAATTGCCAACTGAAGTTGCTTTTTTTAACCATTCAATCAATACAAAAAAGATGCAGTTTTCTGAAGTATTACTGCATCAATGTGGCTGAAATTTCTACAAGGCCATTTATCAACTTTATTCTTTAGTTATGTAATGCTGTTGTTCCCGTTTTGAAACGTTTTCCAAAAAATATGTCTTTAAAAATGCTGCATTTTTATTAAGTCACTTCTCTCTTTTTCATTTCCATTTTTTTCTTTCCATTAATTCAGAACTCCTTATTTGAGCTGATCAGCAAGATGACCAGCGCCTCTCCGCATTTCATCCGTTGCATCAAACCGAACACCGCCAAGCTGCCAGACAAATTTACGCCAGAGTACGTCATAGCTCAGCTACGCTATACAGGCATTATGGAGACGACCAGAATACGACAGCTTGGTTATCCGTTAAGACTCACGCCGGTGGAGTTTATGCAAAGGTACGGTAGACCCTATTCCCACGTTTAAATGGTTCAGTCGTGTCAGCTGAAGCAGTTCTATAGAATGTAAACTGCTGATTGGAAAGCACTGTCGCTCGCAAGCGTGAGGAAACCCATGATGAATTCGAAAAGGCCAGAGACACCGGGGAATCCCTCCCCTTGCTCTTCACGAAAGAATGCTCTGGGATCCTTAAAGTGCGTTACCTAATACACTGGACCAACGGCTTTACATCCCTTCTGAAGGATGGATCAAGTGTGATAAGTGCCTTGCTCAAGTGCACAGGTACCCCACCCGGGGCAAGTTTCGAAACCGCAAACCCAAATTGGGGTTGAACACTAAGCTCTGGATCAGCTCTGGATCAGCTCTGGATCACAAACTTAGTGTAAACGCTCTCGGGACCAAAATTAGCCCCAGTTCAGATCCCAAGATTTGGTCTCGTGTCGGCGGAGGGTCGAACCCCGAGCTCGGGATCAGTTTGCGGTTAGATAAGCAATTAATCTTTACCGCATCCGCTCCACAGCCATAGCGGGGGAAAAGCGCACAAAATTCAAGCGGGCTTGTACACTAGCGTAGTTCATTGTACACTGTAGGTACATGCGCACATGGTTCTGTACACGCAAACGTAGAGCATGACCTCTGACTGCAATTTCTGGCGCCGCGCTCAAAATCAATGACAGATGTAAACACGACACTCCGAATCTTTGTGGGTATAAACACTAACGCATTTATATCAGGGGATCAATCTTTATCCTGAGCTCAGGACCAGTGTAAAAACGGCGCCAGACTTGACTTATGAATTTTCTTGGCAGTATCATTTTCTCTTTCGACCTTTTTCAGATATGCGGCTTTAGTGGAGTTCTCAACCGACAAAACCCAGAACCAGACGGACCTGCAGAGGTGCAAGAGCGCCCTCAAGCACCATAACATCACTGATTGGAAGGTCAGTTGGTAAACGATATTTCAAACACAAGTCCAGTTGGGAAAGGAAATTAATAATTGAAATTATGGCCCATTCAAAATAAACTTCAAAACAAAATCCAGGCAAAATAATGCAAACTTGCATAGACCATGTGACTTTTGTTTACATTTAAAGCACTTTATTCAAATCTTGCCTGGCCATTTATTCTCACCCTCTTGGACAAAACTGATGAAACTCACTCGGTCAAATTTGTCAGGTCTTGTTTACATGATGTGAAATTTTTATTTAAAGATAGTATACAGGATTGGTAAACTGTTACAAATAGTTTTATCCCCCTGTGTGATTGAAGATATGCATGATTAAAACCAACCTGAGCAAAAACCAGCTCCGTACTTCGTCTAACTTTTGAGAAAACAGTCAAAAAGAGTTTGCAGTCATTTTGCCCCAAAACCACTTCGCCCTAAACCATGGCCTGTGCACGAAGTGGTTTTGGGGCGAAGTAGCATTTGGGCGATCACAAAGTGATTTGGGGCGAAATGGTTTGGGGGCGAAATGGCACTTGGGTGAAATGGTTTTGGGGCGAATTGAATTTTCGTCTCATGAGACGAAAACTAATTGTTTTACTCATTTCTCAAAGACTATCGCACTTTAGACAAAACCATTTCAGGGGAAGTTTTCTACGGTCATTATGTTTATATTGTGTAAGTTAGGCGTAAATCTGTGAACATTTCTGATTTTCGAGATACCAATCATGTATACTGCATTTAAATACGTTTGAAAAATACAAGGTTATTCAAGATTAAAAGTAGCACAGGTTTTTTTGACACGTAGTAGTAGCTGGCTCTATTAAGGTACTCAAAACATACTAGTTTATTGCATTAGGTTAAACTTAAACAGCTAGAATCCCCCCTTCCACATTTTTTTAGTTTTTCTGTTTATCATGGAGGTGTATGTGTCTACAACACCATCACAACTTGTTTTTCACAAAAAAGCGACAGATTTTTGCTTAAAACGTAAAGCAGTTCCGACCCTCTTCACCCAAATTCTGAAACGCTCGAGGTCACTCGGCTTGTTTATCAACAGGGTTTTGACGTCATCCTGAGAAACATACAAAACGGTCTGTGCAGTATTGAATGGAAAATACACGAAGTGAATGTTTATCATGCCTATTTTGTCGTTGTAATTCAAAATACAAACGTGAAAAACACTTCATGTAATATGACAGCAATCGACTATTACATGTTTTATGAAAAAACGATGAAATTGTGGCTCACAGTGAAGCTCTTTTGAAGTAAATACTGGTGCATTGCGACGGGTGGTTTTGTCACGGAACGAACGGCATTCACAGCGGTTTGTGTACGGTCCACTGCGGGCGTAGATTCCACGTGTTTGGACATCGGCCGTACAAGTTATAGAATGAGCGACTCATTTTTCTCTCTCTTGGTAATAGAAAAGAAAATCTTTCTGCTCTTTTTTTTCATAGTGTCTGGTAAAACATGCAACCACGCAGCTACTGGGCATATCTCTGGCTTTTTGGAACAAAATTCTTCAAAAAACCCCATCTAAAAGAGACGGTTTTCCAAGTTGTTTGCGTGTAAACGTATGGAGCTAACTATCGTGTTGACTTTTCTTTCTCAGGATTGCTTCACGGGGTCACGCGCATATCATGAATACCTAATGAGCGTTTCAGAAATCGCGAAAATCTCATTTTCGAAAAGCGCACTTTTGCTTGCAATTTATCCACTTAAAACTGACAATTAAAAAATAATAAAAATCCACGTCGGCAAGAGGGATGTTTGGACTATCGAAAAAGGCCTAAATGCTGGATTTTCATCAAGGGGGATTCTTCCTCTTTAAAGCTAAGACTGGCAAAGTTGGATAGCCAGTTACAAATTATTGGTCTTAGATCGGTAACTAAGACAATGTTATTGCGGTCCGCTCCACCAGTTAATTGCTGTATTGCTTGCCCTTTGTAACTTCTTATTCTGTGACGGGTGCCCACCTGTTCCAATCAATTATACTTGGGATGCCAGGGTGTGCACGCACCATGTGCATCATGAATCATAAAGGAAGTATCAATTCTCTATAACAGTGAAACCAATAATGTTGCTGATTAATGAAAACCCTTTCCCAAAGGTCACATTCATTCATTTCAAAAGGTCACATTCATTTATAGCATACATGTACTTTTGTGTTTTTCCCCCAAGGTTGGTAAATCGTCCAGGTTGTTCTTTCAACATCAACATGCGGAAAAGCTTGGTGAAATTAGCAGTAGACTCGAGAGGAAAATAGTAACATGCCAGAAAGGTAGGATAGTATTCCAATTGCTTACAATTTTCTAGTTTAAATTTAAGGCCCTATGTATCATTTGCAAGATAAAACTTTTTACAGATTCGTGGAATAAGAGTGTAACATATCTAAGGAAGAATGTTGGTAAACTAGCCTGAAGAAATTTTAGCTACGTAGATGCATCAATGCTTCAGAAAAACTTGAAAATCTATATATGGATTTTGTGTACGAGTGAATGGTTAAGAAATCCACCTTCGGTTGTCAATTTCCAGCATGAAATACCATTTTGGACGGAAATAAATTCATGTGGTGTTTGTTACCATTGCTATCAACACTTTGAGTAAGGTTTTTCTTGTCAACTCATGAGAAACAAAATTGGGTCATTGCAAATGATACAATGGGCCTTTAAAACCCCAATACATCATTTGCAGTGACCCAAAATTTTACTTCACGAATTGACAAGAAAAACCTGACTAAAAGTGTTGATAGCATTGGTAAAAAATACCGCATGATTTTTTTCCCGTGTAAAATGGTACCTTGGGAGAAATGGCTAACTTGAGGTGCGTTTAAAAAAAATTTCTGCAGACAATTCTTTTTACTTTTTATTCAACTCAAAAACCATGCATGGATTTTTAAGGTTTTTCTGAAGTATTACTGCATCTATGTGGCTGAAATTTCTACAAGGCAGTTTATCAACATTATTCTTTAGTTATGTGATGCTACTCCTTTTTTTAAACAGTTTTCCAATCATGTAATCTGTCCCCGTTTGCCTTTTGTGTTTGATATAAAACATAATTTCCATTTTTCACATCCAGTGGCACGCGGGTTCTTAAGTCGTCAAGGATTGAAGAGTCGTCTTCAGCGCTGGATGAGACAAAAAGATTGTATGGCCGTCTTCTTTGGTGAAATCACGAGAAAAGGAGAACTCTGGTTTGAGGTAAGAACATTTTACATTTTTTTTGTCTGTGGTAATTAGACATTATTTGGGGTACCGTGGCCGAGTGGTTTAGGTCGTTGATTCGCAACAGGGGTTAAAACTTGGCATTGCGGCTTCGATACCTATGCCCTTGAGCAAGGCACTCAACCACAATTACTTCATCCTTCGGAAGGGATATAAAGCCATTGGTCCAGTGTGTAAAACACTTAAAAGATCCCAGAGCATTCTTTTGTGAAGAGTAAGGGGATTCCCTGGTGTCTCTGGTCAATGGCTGCCAATGGCACCACTTACCTCGATGTTTATATGGAAGATACTTGTAAGCTTCATGCAGTTAAGCCTACGGCCTGCCAAATGAGGTTCATTAAACCAAATGAATAAATTGTATGTGCTTATTACTTTGTTCAGATGTGTATACATGCAGCACTGAGACAAACAAGAAATTGGTTCATGGGGGAAAATGGTAGTAGCAGTGGGCCTCATAGCTCAGCTGGTGGGATTTGTCTGGCTTTGTTAAAAGTTTGTTTGTTGAAAATCACAGAAAATTGCTTTTGTATGAAGTGTCATTTTGCAACTAAATGACAATGCCTCAAAATGAGTTTAAACCCCAAAAAGAGGATGAAATTGTAAAAATGGAACTTGTCTTTTTCATCAAAATCAAAATCATTTTCTTTCTTCTAAATATTGTTTCATTGTAAAGTGGAAGTCATTTTTCCCATTCACAACGCGGTATGCATTATATACTCATTGCTGCTTGGGCGGGACTCGAATCCACCACCTCCAACATACCAGGCAGAAGTCTTTAAACCATGCAGGAAGTCGTGGGTTCGATTCCCGTCCGAGCACGCTATGAATTTTAGCGTGTCCTCGGGAAACGCAATCTTAGTATATACTGCGTCTCGAATGGGCAAAACTACTTCCAATTATAAACATCATTTGGACCGACGCAATATTTCCGTACAAATATTGTTCCAGTTTTAATTGAATACCGAATCACTGGATTGTGCTTTATCAAAGTTGTATCCAGCCCTCTGTGTTGTGTATTTCAATTTTTTTTAAATTTGTTAATCAAATATGGAGTTTTAAATTTGATCACAAACAATTTGAACATTCGTTTGTCATTGAGAGCAGTTTCCCCAATTTGCAACTGCTGAACATAACTTTTTTTAAATCAAAATGTTTAAAAATATTAATAATTTATATTCTGCTAATGCAAATCCCATAAACTTGTATCCGAGTTACTGGGGAACAACAACTTTATGAGCGAAACATTACCTAAAAAGGGCATTCTTGTTGTAGTTAAATGTTTTTCCAATATGAGCCTACCGGTATTGTAGATATATTTCCCTTTAAAGGAGCGTTTCCAGATCAACAATTTTGACTCCCACATTTTCTACTCCCCATTTTTCCCATGGGTGTTGAGATTTTGATACCATATCATTTGTCATATTTTTCTCATTACCATTCTGAAATTCCACACTCTCAATCCATATATTTTCAAGTATATCGTCAAAAAACCACCAATGTTTTGTAAACTAAATTATCCATTCCATAAAGCAGTGCAGTGATTACACCAACCTTTTTGCTTTCACATCCAAATTGGAGATTGCAAATTTCCTGTTTTCTTCACATGGATAGTATTTTGGGAAGGCATTTTACATGATTGTTACTTAGGTTATTAAAAAAAACATTTTCTCGAAAAAAATCTGGACGAGTTTCTTTAAGTTGTGTCCCTGTACTCAGTTGATGGGTTTTCCATGTGGAGTATTCGGATGGTAGTGTAGCCTACACAATGATAATGGGTAACACATGCAGATGGTCGCTTTGGGAAATGAAAAGTGCAAATGCATTAGGCAGTCTGGAAGGTCCTTGCAATTTTGATTATGCTCTGGTCGACCTGCACAATTCCTATTCATTGAATGATAAGCCTTTGTTACTTAAAACCTCCAGGATTTCCTTTATGAAGGCATCCAGTTTCATTTGTGGGGTTCTCATATTTTTGTGGATATTGAAGGGTCATTCCATAAAGTTGAGGAACGGTTTCCGTGTTGCATCATGCCTGCATGGTTGCATCCACAACCATTTTTACCTTTTTTGTTTGCCCTTGATAACCCCATGAATCAATACTATTCAGAAATTCAAGCTGTTGGATGAGAGAAATTTAAAACATTCATTACTTGTAAAAAAATCCATGAGCAGATGTCAACTAAATAGAATTTTGTGCAAATGTAGGTGTGACATTTTAGCAGATTTTCTGCTAAAACAAAAATTTAAGCTAGAATCTTCCAAATTCAAATTAAAAAGGATTGTTTAATTAGAGAACTGTGTTAATTTCAAATTCAACATGAAAACATTTGTAGTTGAAGTGAAATCAGTTGAACTGTATTGGTTTCCAAGTTACATCCACAACCACCACTTTGTTAAATAATTCAAAATGGCTGTACTTTGTCAAGACTCAAAAATTACCCCCAAACAGTGTAAGCCACCACATCATGCAACATCGTTATACAAATGGTGATTCATTGCTCCCTAGCTTATTGACCATTTTTGTGTAAATGAAATGTCTCACTTATTTGTTCCTTAACTTCATGGAATGACAAAAAATGTGAAAATAAATCTGCTCGTTAAATGCACAAAAGGCAATATTTTTGCCTGACAATAGGATTTACATTATGACTAGGATTTAGATCCTAATCAATTAGAATATAATTAAAGGGCCATTACATCATTTGCAGTGACCCAAATTATACTTAATGCGTTGAGAAGAAAAAGCAGACTAACATTTTTGATAGCAGTGGTAACAAACACCACATGAGTTTTTTTCCTGCATAAAATGGTATCTTTGTGGGAGAAATCGCCAACTAAATGTGTTTCATTAAAAAATCATGCAAACAATTTTTGTTTAAACATGCATGGATTTTTAAGGTTTTCTGAAGTATTTCAATATTATTCTTTAGTTATGTAATGCTGTTGTTCCTGAAATTAGTAAAACCATTTCGTCTGCAAATGATATAATGTTAACTAATTCCAATTTGCACATGGAAAGGCGTATACTCCCCAACCCTCTTTTCCAAATTTCCTGCCATGTTCGACTTGCAAATTGTCCACTTATCACCCATCCAATATTATAATGGACTAGTTACTGTTTCCTGTATAAAAAAAAAGCATTATATAGGCCTATTCTGTGAAGTGAAGGAAGTACTAATACAAGTCTACCTCTGCGCAGGAAATGCACAGCTGTCCACGTAGTTAAACTTGATTGCAACTTTAGTCCTCCCACTAATTGCATTTCAACTAGGCATAGTCACAGGGTCATGTATTATCCCACTGACGATTTACAGTGCATTGTACTGCATTTCCACTTCAAAATTCACCCACAGACTGTTTATTATGTTCGTGGGGATGCAAACTACAGTCTGCTGTAAAAGAAATTGATATGTTAGGCCGGTCTGGGCTCAACCTGTATGCATAAGCACCTGTCATAGGTGTAGTAGAAATGCTGGTAGCCCCCCAGACTGATGAGAATTTGTCGACAGACGGCTACTAGAATTACTCCATTAGGTAGATGGGCTCTTGGACTAAAATCGGTCGGCTTTTCTTGTTCCTGTCTGACGGAAGATCTGGATTTATATCATCGACGTGGATGAATAATGAGCTTTGTGGCTGCGGAGGAATTTTCGTGTGATCCGAAATCAATCGTCGTCGTGAATATTTAATCGTCTGCATCTGTGTTTTGGAGATCGGTGTATGAATATTTACGCCGGTCGAAGGTTTTCGTCGTTGCATTTTGGAACAGTTTCTTAGCATTTGCGACAAAGAAATTTGCCCATCGATTTCAAAAGGATATGTATTTGGGACAAGTCTACGAGAATAATTTCATAGTTTTTGGAAGCAATGCTTTCATGGATTGAAAACGAGAGAAATCAGATTGTTTATTGGAAACTGTCTTAATATTTCCTGTAACTGCATTCTGTGTTGTTGGGGTAAAAACAGGCAAATTTATTTCCTCATCGTGGCGTTGTAAGAGGACTGTGTCATCTTTGATTACTTGTGGGCGGAGTCTGCATATCATTAATAGAAGCTCATCCATTGGCTGATTTTGTGGCATCATGAACAGTAACATGTCACATGGGACGTATGGAATCATTTTGTAATGGGACCATTTCAAACTCTGCCATTAATTTTCTAAGTTGTCAATTTGGCTAATGATTGGAAGCCAACATTAAATTATCTCGTCAGTGCAGTTTCATTTGCATCATTGTTTTTCTACAATATGTATTAGTCATCTATATACTGCTACGCTAGACTGACTTTATTTGTTTCCCACCATATAATCTGATGTTTAACAAAAACATGTGGGAAATAAAATTTAATTACCCTTCACAAACAAACTGTTGTGTGTGGACATATCCAGTTGATTCACGGCCTCAGCGATATATTTGAAGAAACCGGATCAGTATACGATCCAACCCAACTGCATTCCAACCGCGTCACGTCAAGAACTCATTTAATGCTCTGCTGCCCGCAACCCGCAGTCAACCGTTTCATTATAAACTCGGGACACATTTGACCTTTTTTTGCGAGGATTGTGAGACAGTGAAATTCGATGATGATGGAGCTTGATTGTGACTCGCCCCCTCAGGTCCAGGAAAATTGCAACAACCACGACGAAGCGCGGAGCTTGGAGAGAGAATTGTTGGATGCCGCTGCATCGGCGTTTGCGGCTATTGACGCGATCGGGGTCTCTGACGATACGACACTTGATGAGAATGGGGATGCTGAGGACTTGAGGTAAGACGAGATTGTCTGCATTAAAAATATCTACTAATAAAAGGGGTGTTTCAAAATAAACTGAAATTTCAAGTATGCCCTTTAACAGGCTGTTTAGCAATAACAGGTTTTTAAAATGTTTTTTATGAAATGTCTTGTGTGTTGGGCATTACTAAGTTGGGCATGTCCCATGTGTAATGTTTTTTGCATCAACCAGAGAATGTCCCATGAGTAACACAAATTTTGCTGAATTGTTACCTTGGTATCTATTTTTTTTCTTCTTTAAAATGACTCGTTAAGCATCGGTAAGTGTAGATTTAATGGAAAGGCCCAAATTTAGGATTGAGAAAATTAAGATTTTGTGAGGAAACACTAAATTCTTCAGCCTGTCTCATATGTTTTGTACACAAGGTCTGAAGCCATGATCGACTTAAATTCTTTTCACTGGTAAAAAATGCATTATTTTTGTATGTCAAAAATTGCACCTTTCTGTAGGAAATTATCGGAAGATGGTTCTTAATAAAAACAAGTGTGCACACTTGTGTTTTTTTTTTAGAATTTACATGCTCAATAATAAAACATATTGCAACGCACGCGTGCGGCATTTTCGAAAGAAATTACGCTGGTGGGTATTTTTACGCATGTTCATGTGTGTCTATTGGCACACGCGTGTGGCCGGTGACACCCAAACATTCCTGGATGTTGCACGTGGTCGAAAGCTATCAATACTTCAGAAAACCTGAAAAATCCATGCATGGTTTTTGTGTTAAATGAAGGGTTAAAAAAAATCATTTGCAAACATTTTTTAAAAGCACCTTCAGTTAGCAATTTCTCCCACAAAGATTACCATTTTACACGGGAAAAAAAAATCATGTAGTATTTGTTACCATTGCCATCAACACTTTTAGTCGGGTCTCTCTTGTCAACTCGTGAAGTAAAATTTTTGTTTTAAATGAAAGGAGAAAAAAAACGCCCACTGCAAGTTGCGAAGCATATACTCCATTTCATCTAGTGTAATAACTAATATACAGCTGACATGACATAGCATAACAGACTATGCCAGGACAGTCTATTTCCTGTGTCCTTTGCTCCATTTTCATCTTCAAATTGTCACTAAACAGGAAGTCGACTGATTCCTGCCAGTGTCCTGTCCTTCTTCAAGCAAACCACGGGTCAATGCCATTTTGACAAAGCATTTATGAAACCCCTGGTTTTGGCTTCGAGTTTGACTTGGTCCCTTTCTAAATTTTTAGTAACCACTTAAAGTCAGACTTTGAAAGGATTTTGAATCTTAAACCCCATTCCCAGTTTTTTAAGCAGCAAATAAAACTAGTTTTAAAACAAGAAAATAAAAAACACAATTTATTTGGTAACCAAACTTTACTAAAGTAACCACAAAATGTTGGTCCTCATTGGGAATTGAACCCCAGATCTCTGACACTGGGCAGATGCTCTCAGGATTTGAACCTGATACCTCTGACACACTGGGCAGATGCTCTACCAGCTGAGCTATGAGGCACAGTGGTATACTCCCTCAGGTTTTCCCCCCAAGACTTCCGATACAACAGGCAGATGGTCCACCAGCTGAGCTATGAGGCACAGTGGTATACTCCTCAGATTTTCCCTAAGACGTCTGACACACTGGGCAGATGCTGTACCATCTGAGCTATGAGGCACAGTGGTATACTCCGTCAGGTTTTCCCCAAGACCTCTGACACACCGGGCAGATGTTCTACCAGCTGAGCTTTGAGGCACAGTAGTATACTCCTCAAATTTTCACCAAAACTTCTGACACACTGGGCAGATGTTCTACCAGCTGAGCTATGAGGCACAGTGGTATACTCCTCAGATTTTCCCCAAGACTTCTGACACACAAGGCAGATGCTTTACCAGCTGAGTTATGAGGCATAGTGATATACTCCCTCAGGTTTTCCCCAAGACCTCTGACACACTGGGCAGATGCACTACCAGCTGAGCTATGAGGCACAGTGGTATACTCCTTCAGGTTTTCCCTATTTCCTAGGGTCACGCATCATTCAGCACCATTTGTCTTTAAATTGAGGTGCAAAATTGGGGGTTGGTTCACTTTCATGTTGAACCAAATTTGAACAAAATTGAATAAAATTGACACACAAAATTGAACAAAATGACACAATCTTATTCATTGATTAGATTTTATTCATTTACACTTTCAACACATTCAACCACACACATCAGATTTGTTTTTATTCACCACGACCCTCCTTGTGTCCACCTCTCTCCAAAGTTGACATCAGCGGCGCATGTCGTTCACAGCATTCCATTATCTGTGGCGGGCATAAGGCGGGCGCAAGATGATGTACCAGCGCATCGTCTCATTGCTGTTCGATGTCGCCTTCAATAACTTTCATGAGCGAGTGATTGCCATAAATCACCCCTTCAAGTGGCCCCCAGGTCACCAGACCTCACCCCTTGCGACTTCTTTAAAGAACAAAGTTTTCACAACGCCACCGCACAACATGCAGGATCTGCGCATGACAGGATTCAGTGAGAGGTGGACAGTTTGCAAGAGGATCCAGACACCGTGAGACATGCGCCGCTGATGTCAACTTTGTTTGGAGAGAGGAGGTGGACATGTGGAAGATCGTGGTTAATAAAAAAAATCAGAATCCTGTTTTGGAAAGTGTGAATGAATAAAATGTAATTACTAAATAAGATTGTCTCGTTTTTGTTCAATTCTTTGTGTCAATAATCGATTTTGTTCAACATGAATGTGAACCAACTCCCATTTTGCACCTCAATTTCAAGACAATAGTGCTCGGTGAATCAGCAGAACTAGCACCGTGTTTACACTCGAACCAGCAAAGGTGGATACAGCATTTTTATTGCGACCACAAAACTGAACATTTGCCGCGTTTACACTACACCCCAAATCGCTTCAACTCACCTTCAGAAACCGCAAAAGTCACCACTAAATGTAACTGCAGCGCATGCGTGAGCTGTTTGGTGTTGCTGCAATAGTGCCAGATTGGTCAATTAAATCTACTACACTGCGGGCACCGCCCCAAGGACACTCAAATTGCCGAATCTGTATTCGGGTAGTGTTTACACTACAAGCGACCTTGACGATTGCAGGGTTCAACCCCGCAATTGCGGGGTTCAACCCTACCCCAAAGGTGACTTGAAAAAGGCGATTCAGACCCGGGTCTGATCCGCCTTTTTCAATTCACCTTTTGCGTTTACACTTAGTGCCTACCCGGCTTCAACTCCCCTTTTTGGAAATTGCGGAGTTCGATTCGGCAAAGGCGAATCGAGTGTAAACGGGCTCAAATTGGACTAGTTTGTTGGCATATGACAAATTTCCTCATACATGTAGTGCTTCCTCATCATAAAAGACTACTGTATCAAAATCGCATTGCAAGTGTTAAATTAGTTTGAAATCAGACTAGTATGGTCTTTTTATTACATTTAAAGACAGATTACATGATTGGAAAACTTTTTAAAACAAAAACAGCATTACATTCATAACTAAAGAATAATGTTAATTAACTTCCTTGTAGAAATGTCAGCCACATAGATGCAGTAATACTTCAGAAAACCTGAAAAATCCATGCATGGTTTTCGTGTTGAATGAATGGTAAAAACATTTTCTGCCGACAATTTTTTAAAAATAAAGCACCTTCAGTTGGCAATTTCTTCTACAAAGGTACTATTTTGCATGTGGTGTTTGTTACCATTGCTATCAACACTTTTAGTCGGGTTTTCTTGTCGACTCATGAAGTAAAATTTTGGGTAACTGCAAATGAAAACTGAAAACCTTCCCAAAAAGCACTGTGATGACGCCATTCATGTCATTTACAGTTGTCAGAGGAAGAAGAGAAAATCCTTGCAGTGCATTGTGGGTGGGATTGGGGATTGCTCATGCCCTATAATCTCAAAATGCGCTCGCTACATTGCTGTTACAATAACTGCTGGATGAGGTTGTCATAATAAGCGGATTTACTGCAAATGATGCATTGGGGCTTTAAATCATTGCCTGTAATACTGTGTGTAGAACTGCATACAAGTTTATCCAACAGTGAAAAATTCAGACAAAAAAAATGAACTCGAACTAACACGGGCCATAATCAAGCTTTACCCTCCTACAAGAATGGAACCACTTGTGACGAGGCACTTTGCCATAAGTTGCCTCTCTCCACCCAGGAGTAAATGGGTACCAGCAAGGGTTGCAGCATTTGAGCACTCGTGTCAGGCTTGCAGGGCTGCATACTCCCCAGGGAGTTGTGCCGTATGACCAGGGTAATAATATTGTAAAGCGCCATGAGTACCCGGCAGGATAAACATGCACTATATAAGATCCATTATTATTATTATTAGTTTCCAAAATGTGACAAGGTGCAATTCTTTTCTCTTTTGAAATCCTGACAGAAATTCGCAGAACATCTCAATTGAATCTGATTACGCTGAGATGTCGGGCGATGCACGGTCATCGCGATCATTTAACGATTTCTCCTACGAGTCCATGACCTCCAACGCGTACAGCGATGCCGACATCTATACATCTGTTAAGGACGACGTAACTAGACGCCCCTCGGTCCTTCCGTATCAACTGACCACCGGACAAATCCAAGCCACTAAACTTAAATATACATCGCCGTTGTCCAAAACCGAGGAAATCAGTCGGCCGGAGAGCGGGGTTTTTGACGACCCGATTTACTCCACTAAGATACCACTCGAGTCAAGTGTTGATTTTGGGAATTTGGCTTTGGGGCAACTAGGGCAGCCCCCACTTAGGGGTAGCTCGCTAAGCACCATGGATAACGCGATACAAGCTCCGCCCCCACCGCCTCCTCCTAACGGTCACATGACTAGTGCCGAGTTGGACGCCGAGGACCCTTATACGATGGGCGACCTTCCACCCCCTCCCCCGCCCTCCCAAGACTTAGAAGACACGAATATTCCTAGTGACTTGCCTCCACCACCTCCCATGGCAGATGTCGACGGTGAAACAAAAAAGAAAATATCAAATATCCGAGCCAAGTTTCTTCAAGGGGAAAAAGAAAAGCTCGAGGATGTTCCCCCGGAACAGAAAAGATGGAGTAATCCGCCTCGATTAACGGAAGACGGTGATGCCATAGCGGAGAGCAAAGCCCGCATTGCGGCCTTAAAAGCAAGACTAGAATCCACCGATAAGGAACCCTCCGTTCCTGAAAAACCGTTCCTGAAAAGCCGACCACTGTCAGACATTCAAAGCCAGTTTACATCGTCACCCGCGAGACCAGAAAGCGCATCGAGTCCCGGTGTAATCAAGAAGCGCCCTCCAGCACCGACGCGCGATCCTAACACACGCCTGACCATGGCGGCCGAGCAGATGACTGCGTACCACGACAACAAACATCGCAGCATGTCGAGCTCCGATACGCATTTCGTTTTCCCTTCATCCGCCGCTGCCAAAGACCCGCGACGTGCTTCGGACTCGTATGGTTTGAGCATGAGTATCCCTCCACCGCCGAACATCCCCGCCCCCGAACCGCCTCGACAGCCAATATACGGTAACCTCGACCAACCAAACTACATTCCACAACAACCGGTCTACGGAAACATTCCTCCCCCTGATCACTACCGTGGCAATCAACCCATTTATGGTAATCAGCCAGTCTCGAACTACGCCGAATCACCGTTTGCAGAATTCCTCCAGAACATTCCACCGCCACCATCTGAGCCCCCTCCCCCAATACCATTAAACTCTAACAACGTGTTCGCACACATTCCTGGAGCCATTGCACCCGGTCACACGCCCGGTCACGCACCCAGTCACGCACCCGTTGGCATAATGCCAGGGCCAGCTCCTCCCCCTCCCCCCATGGCACCCCCTCCCCCTCCTCCTCCAGCCGCACCAATAACAGGAACTACCAGCCTTCTGGATGGAATCAAAAACATGCAATTGTCTTCAGGGCCTTCAAACACAGGTACGTTAAGGCCGAGTTTGGGTGGTTTGTTAAGAAAACTGTTCCAAAATTTCACCAAAATAAAACCGTTCTCATCTGAACTGTTACCTACACCCTAACCAAACTTGGGATTATTTCAATGGTGATTATTTCAATGGTGATTAGGCACCATACCAGATGTTGCGTTTGTTACTAAACCCTAACCCTCAACCTAACCCAATTTGCCCCACTGCATTGTTGGAAAAAGAGTGGCAAGCACGATATTGTTGTGATGCTCCGACGGGATGCCCAGATAGCTCAGTTGGTAGAGCAGTTGGCCATGTATGCCAGGGATCTGGGTTCGAATCCCAGTCGGGGCATTGCAATTTTCTTGTGTTTCTAAATTCATCTATAATTAACATGGTTAATGAGTTCAGTTGTTTTCTTTCCTTCATGCTTCAACTAAGAATAAACTGCAAACAGCAATGTTTGAAATAATCCCAGTGTTAACTGGTTAATCACACATGGAGATAACGCCATTTGTAACATTTTACCCAATCCTGTGATCTATCTTTAAAGATTTGGTCCAATGTAAAAACCTTCCCAAAAAGCACTGTGATGACGCCATTCATGTCATTTACAGTTGTCAGAGGAAGAAGAGAAAATCCTTGCAGTGCATTGTGGGTGGGATTGGGGATTGGTCATGCCCTATAATCTCAAAATGTACTCGCTACATTCATTCAATTTTGTGAATTGTAAAGCCCGGCGCAAACAGGAGGCAAAAAAACACGAAACACGAAACAAAAACGTTTTTCTCGTGACTTTGACATTCGTCTGCATTACCCCCAAAACAGAAAACACCGTTTCGCGAAACAAGCATTGCTTGTTCCCCGAAACATGTTTTTATCAAAACAGACGTTTTGGTCTACCGTCTGCGGTACTTGTTTCGATACTGGAGAAATGTATTCCGGATCACGTGGTATCAAGATATCATGAGACTGTACTGCTTTATTGTCGCCGCTGGCGGCGCTGTATCCGTTTCAATGGCATTTTTGTTTCGTTGTGTGGCATTTCTGTTTCGTTGTGTGGCATTTGTTTTCCCTTTGCGGGATGGATACACTGAAACATGAAACGAGGGGTAAACAAATATTTTGCCTCCCGTTTGCGCTGGGCCTTAGGGGCCTACAGGACAAGAAACAAGGCCTGTCTATTGTAGTTTCACAATGTCTTTATAAGTTGTCCAGTTTAAATTGCATTAAGGTGACATTTCTATATTTTGTTGGTCTTTCAAGGGGAGAGACAACGTAAGAAATCCGAAGCTCCCATGGATGACTTGATGGCTGAGCTGTCTTTAGGAGCACACAGACTGAGACCGACAACCAAACCCGCCAAGGGGCCACCCACGGAGGGACAAGGTATAACTGTCACCTGCAGGTTGTATAATGGGAGTAGACACTCCGGAACAATTTAGACAAATAAATTCTGTATATTGTTTTAGAAATTTGGCTCATACACATTGATAGACAGTAAAGGCCTGTCTACACCATGAGATTTTTGTCAAACAGACAAAACAGATTCATTGTTTGATGTTATTTGACTTTGTCTGAAGACTTCGTCCACACTAGGGGCGTTCGAGATGCTTACACCGGGTAACACGGGGTTTACACCGGGGGAAGCCTCCAGAAGATGCAAAACGAACGACACAGGGTTTCTGGGAACACATGTCAAAGGTTGTTGCCGGGTGGAGCTTTATAAACGCTGTTATCGTTTGACTCACGATGAAAAATGAAGCCGGCGCTACGCAAAAACAGTTGCCCTAAAGTACCGCAACAAACTTTGTCAATGCCCACATCTACTGATTAAGCAAAACGTATTTACAGCCCTATTCCCTTTTATTTTGTGTCATAAATCTGTGTTTTTCTTTGTACTCACGTCGCGATTCCAAACTGTCCGCCATGTTTTACTACTCGCGGTTACTAGATGACGTCATTACACCAGAGACCCAGCCGCGAGCTCCGGCAGTGGTGGCTGCCACCGGGGCAGACTCGTGTATCACGTGATGGCTAAAAGAACGCTCCGGTGTAAGTTGGTGTTACCCGGTGTAAGCATCTCGAATGCCCCTAATGTCAGACAAGTCTGATGTTTGATGATTTTGTTCAATCATGTGTCCACTCAAAGGTCACATGTTATCAAACTGTCCACTGATTGGCTGTTGTCTGTCCAGACCTAGACTTGTGTCTGAATTAATGTGCACATTCAATCTTTTGATCATGTCTGATGGTGTCTGACGCGCAGTCCACATAAGGGGCGTTCGAGATGCTTACACCGGGTAACACCAACTTACACTGGAGCGTTCTTTTAGCCATCACGTGTTACACGAGTCTGCCCCGGTGGCAGCCACCACTGCCCGAGCTCGCGGCTGGGTCTCTGGTGTAATGACGTCATCTAGTAACCGCGAGTAGTAAAACATGGCAGACAGTTTTCATCGTGAGTCAAACGATAACAGCGTTTATAAAGCTCCACCCGGCAACAACCTTTGACATGTGTTCCCAGAAACCCTGTGTCGTTCGTTTTGCATCTTCTGGAGGCTTCCCCCGGTGTAAACCCCGTGTTACCCGGTGTAAGCATCTCGAACGCCCCTAATATGATATTTTTGTCTGACGGACTTAACAGACAAAAGTCTGTTGTGTAGACTTGCCGTAACCTCCTGATTATGTTGGGCATTTCACGCCTAAATAAACAGTGGCTAGTTTTGTACAAATAAAAAAACATTAAATAAATTTGCGAGAGAAAATGTAAAATGCAAAACAGTATCAAGGAGCATGAGAGGTCAATTTGACATGTCCTTTCTTTGCTAGCCCCTCGGTCCTCCACATGATCGTCTTTTTCTGCACACAGATTTGCACACTTTAGCGTAACGCCAAAGGTATGCTTAATCACTGCTCTGTCCTCCCTGAGAAGGGCGACTTTTGTTCTTATTTGTCTCTCCGGGTCATTCTGCTCCACGGCTAGTGACGAAAACTTGGACTTCAGGTGTCCAGTGATGTTAGGTCTGGTGATTTTGTGAAATGGCCTGCAGCCGATTTCACGAAACTTTACGCAATTGCGCAAGTCCACTTACGCCATAAATTATTGCGCAAGTAATGGCGTAAGTGGACTTGCGCAATTGCGTAAAGTTTCGTGAAATCGGCTGCAGGGGAATGGCTACTCAAGATCGCCAGACATAACACCACTGTTATAACACATGGGGAAATTATCTGTGGATTTCTACGGGTGAAAATGCCCGTAGACATTGAGAATAAAAGTAATTCAGTGGACTTATTGCTCATTTTTGGACTGATTTTTATTTGCTAATTGCAGATAACGAGGAGCCATCTAAGATCGTGACCAAACGTCAACCCCCGCCTCCAAGCCCCAACAAACCAACCAAGACGCCGCCAAGCCCAGCCCCCAAGACCCTCCCACCAAGGAGCGCCGGCCCCCAGTCACCCAGCAAACCCATCCCATCCATCGCCCCTAAACCCAAAAAGGCTTCGCAACCCCCTAAAGACCAAACGATCCCACTGCCGCCACCACCGGGACAGCTAGTCTCCCACAAGGCTGCTGTAGCACCACCTCCGCCTGCTCAGACTATTTCTGCTAATGGAATACCACCGGAGGACGATTTACCACCTTGGAAGAAGGCTATGAAAGACAAGAAACTCAGGGAAAATCAGGTTAGAGTCAGGCTTTTCGTTTTTTTGTCACCTGTAATTTTGTTTGAATGTGTGACTGACAGCAGTATAAAAACCTACTAATGATGTATTGTCCGTACGTTTTGGGTGTGGCACCTCGAAAAATAATTTTTTATTTTTAATTGATATTATTTGTTTCAATTGAGACATCATTGAACAAAATGGATCAACATTTAGTTATCTATCAAGTTTTAAAAAGCAGTGCAGTGATTATACCAACCTTTTTGCTTCCACATCCAAATTGTAGATTGCAATTTTCCTGTTTTCTATCCATGGATAGTATTTTGGGGAGGCATTTTATATGATTGTTAAGTTTGAAGAAATTCAATTTTTTTGAAAAATCTGGACAAGCTCCTTTAACGAGGAATTTTCATTCGCCAGGAAAAAGTGCAACATGAGGCCCTCAAGAAGCAAGAAGAAGAATCGCGTTGGAAAGACATCCCTGAGTGGAAAAAAAAGATGATTATGGAGAAAGAAAAAAAGCGCACTGAGGAAGCCGCAGCAGCCGTGGATCCTGAGAAGGAAGAACGCGAGGCGAAGCTAAAAGCCATGCCAACGTGGAAACGAAATCTTGCTAAGAAGAAATCAGGAGCGGACGAGGATAATAATAATCAGGTGCCGTAACTTTAACAATTATTTGCGGCCAATTTGTTTTAAGGCCCGTGTACACTATCAGTTTTGTGTCTGACAGACAATGTCTGTCGGACAAAAATCTGACAGTGCGGACTGCGCATCAGACACTGTCAAACACGATCAAACTTGTCTGCCAAAAGATTGAACATGCAGCTAAATTCAGACAGTCTGAAGTCTGGACAGACAACAGCCAATCAGTGGACAGTTTGATAACATGTGACCCTTGAGAGGCCATATGATTGATCAAAATCATCAAACACCATCAGACTTGTCTGATAGTCTAGACGAAGTCTTCAAACAAAGCCAAACAACATCGAACAGTTGTCTGTCAGACAAAAATCTGATAGCTGTTAAGCACAGATATTCGCTCAGCAAAAGATTTTCTTGCTTTGCAAACATTGGTTACCAGCCAAATCCAAATACGATGTGTATCACTATTGACTGGTATTCTGGTACTTTTGCTGAGAACATTGAGTTGACATACATTTTGGCTGGTAACCTACTTTTGCAAAGCAGAAAAATTTTGCACCCGGCAAATTTCCTTGCTTAATAGCTTTATTAAATTGATCCTGGGCTCGGTCTGATTTTGAAAAAAAAAGAAATTGGTTTTCTTAAATTAAAATTTGTTCCCCATTTCTTTTAGGTTTCTTATTAGTGCCATTAAAATTTTAAAAAGGTTATTTTTGATATTATCATCTCTTTGTAATAACAAAATCGCATGCCTGAATTGCACTGTTCCAAAGTTTTCCATTAAAAAAGGAAAAAAATCTAAAGCAAATCAAGAAAACGTAATTAAATTTAATTTTAAGGGTTAACTCACCCCAAGTGCAGATACCCATTTTACAATTTTCAAGTAAAGAGTTTATTTCCCAAATGCTGTGTATTTCATTCAATAAAAAAAAATGACAATAATGTACATTGGTATTTTATATATAACAGATAAATGATAGACTATTTTTTAAGTACCAACATTTTCCAGTGTGATGTATTTTATATCATTGCTGTCTGTATATCCAAAAGCATGAAATTAACTGTTATCTCATTTTATAAATAACTCTACAAGTAGTGTCAGAAAAGGCGATTTTTTTTATTTTTTACTTGATCAGAATTTTCTTTTTTTTTAAAGTGCCGTCCCTGGTTTATGTGTATGTTTTCCTGCATTTTTAAGGATTTAAATGTTTTTTTTAAAGACTTGTTGGCACTGCTGTTTATTCTGACATTTTATTTCGTTAAAAACGGATTACTTTTAGAAATGTTAACAACGGCATTACAGAACTAAAGAATAACATTTATAAACTGCCTTGTAGAAATTTCATTCACATAGATGCAGTAATACTTCAGAAAACCTGAAAAATCCATGCATGGTTTTTGTGTTGAATAAATGGTAAAAAAATTGTCTGCAGACAAATTTTTTTAAAAGCACCTTCAGTTGGTTATTTCTTCCACAAAGGTACCATTTTACACAGGGAAAAAAATCAAGTAATGTTTGTTAACATTGCTATCAAAACTTATAGCTGGACTTGTCAAATCGTGAATTAAACGTTTTGGTAACTGCAAATGTTGTACTGGGGCTTTGATATTTTTACCCAGAGCTGTTGTGTAACATTGACAATTTTGATGTTTTTATGATTTTTATTTTAGAACTTGGCATAGCATGATGATCTCTAAAAAATTAGGTCTATAATTGTAATGTCACTTGCTGTTATTGTTAAATTAAAGGCAGAGGCTCGTCAGCAATGCGCGCGTGCCAAATTTGTGCCACGAAATACTTAGCTACATGCCTTTGCTATGGAGCTGCGTATTTCATGGCGCAAACTTGGCGCGCGTGCATTGCTGACGAGCCTGTGCCTTTAATGCCATTTCTCATAAGCAATTTAAATCAATTTCATTCTTTATATTTAAACATTTTTGGCAAAATTGTAAATATCTTTCACAGACCTTGCATAAGGTTTAATACTGTTACGACTTCCTGTCTGTATAGATTTTATTTATATATTGGATTACTTACTGTAACTTTTAATGTTTTCTAATTAATGGTGCTGTAATCTGCAAAATGTTTATCATTGTCAACAATTTAAACTGGGGCTGTCCAAAGTTGTTATCATTTTCATGGTTCTACAAAGCATAGGAGGTGTTGAGGACTGTGTACGACTTTACATGCACTGTAAAATGTTGACATTTCCTGGTAGTGATGACAAATGTTGGTAAGTAGTATTTCAGGGCCGGAGGGAGGGAGGGAGGGAGGGAGGGAGGGAGGCGGTCTTGAAAAATACTACATGTACTCTCTGTAGGGTGGGGGGCCCACGGGGGGCCACCGTGGCCGAGTGGTTTGGGTCACTGACTCGCAATACTCGGGTGAAAACTTGGGGTTGCAGGTTCGATACCCGGCTGGGGTACCTATGCCCTTGCTCCATCCTTCGGAGGGGACGTAAAGCCGTTGGTCCAGTGTGTTAGGTAACGCACTTTAAAGATCCCGGATCATTCTTTCGTGAAGAGCAAGGGGATTCCCCTGTGTCTTTGGCCGTTTCTAATTCATCGTGTTCTCCTCGTGGGTTTCCATACGCTTGTGAGCGACAGTGCAGTGGGCACTTTTGAGGAATCTTTGGTTTCAGTACCAGAAAGAAGTAATAATAATAATAATAACTTTGCAAATATTGACGGCTTTGGACGGCTCCTTACCTTTTAGATTAGTGCATATACAGTTCATTTCAAATAAATGTATTGTTCTCTTTCAGTATGTGCAAATAAGGCAAAGGGGAAATCCCCGTTCATTTTATTTTCTTTATAAAAAGAGACGCAGGCCAAAACCTATTCCCAAAGTTCGCGACCTTTCAGAACACATATTGTTAGTTGACATAGTATATTTTTTTTCACAACTTCTATCATAAACCATTTATGAGAGACGAACTTATTAAAACAAGCTATGAACACTTCCGTTAATTTTGCTCGTAAAACATATATAAAAACGAAAGCTATTGCAAATGTATTGGTACATGTACATTAACACTGGATTACTTGTAAAGATTCGAGTAAAGATCGTTTTAATTTGACTTGGATAATAAATGCCACCATAGACTGATCCAAAGTTGATTCATTCCACAAAAGAATATCTGCTCGAGTCCTTAGCAATACAAAATTGTAGTTATTTTTGTCAAATAGAAAATGAGTAAAAATTGCTGTTAAAACTCTTGCTGTTAACATTTTATCAGTAGCAGTTATAGCATTTTTAAAAAAATTATAGACCGCATCGAATAGCCGCCATTTCGTGGGGCAGTTTATTTGTTCCTTGAGGACATGCATGGTTGCATATATTGTGCTTCCATTGTTGAACGGTTTAAGTAACAAGAGGTGCCCACGAAATGGCCGCTATTCGAAACGGTCTATTGGTACGTCACAGAAAATTCTACTTTTGACGAAAGATTAAAGGAATGATGTATAATCTGTTGAGAATAATATTGCATAAAACTGCCTGAAACTTTAAAGGAATGTGTCCAGGTTACATTTATGACACCCCTTTTGTTCACATGGGTGTTGAGATTTTGATACCATATCGATCATTTGTCATATTTGTATCATTACCATTCTGAAATTTCGCGCCTATTTTCAAGGATATCGTCTGAAAACCACATGTTTTGTAAGCTAATTTATCCCTTCCATAAAGCAGTGCAGTGATCACACCAACCTTTTTGCTTCCACATCCAAATTGGAGATTGCAAATTTTCTGTTTTCTTCCCATGGATAGTATTTTGGGAAGGTATTTTGTATGATTGTTAGGTTATAATAAAATCAATTTTCTTGAAAAATCTGGGCAGCTCCTTTAAACACGTACATTTCCAGATAGCAATACATGTATTTTTGATATTTTCGACCAGGACTCGGTGTCCAGCTAGCAGCGGGCTGGTTCTGCTGTGGGATTTATTTCTCAATTAAGAATTTGTAGAGTTTTCTTTTAAATGGAAACCATGCTATGTGATTATGTGTGAGAAATGCCAGAATCAAGTAAAATTGACTTGGTCAAATCATGTTAATGTGATAATTCAACAGCATGTAAAAATTAAAAGTTTTAAATTAAAAAGACAACTTTGAAGTGTGAATTTGTTACACGGGGTTCGAAGTTTACATCGTTTGGACTTTAAAACTGCTACATTTGGGGGCTTTTTCAAATCTCGGCTTCGTCTCCGTCTCCGTCTCTATAGGATTTACATGGAGCCTGAGCCCAAGTCAAGATTTAGAGAAAGGCCATAGATAATTGTTGAAAATTCATGCATGTGCTCATGTGCAGTGTGGTACTTTTTTGTTTATCAATGGTTACAAATACTAAAGTAGTAGCGCTCCCGATCCCATCCCCATATGCAGCACGATATGTGGCAGAGGGCATCAACCCTACCATTGTGTCTCAAACATCCAAGGAATTTCCAAGGAATTCCTTTCAGTTTTTCGGGGTGATTGGTGCTTAACAAAAGGGAGACTGTGTTGAGGTATAGGGGCGTTACGGGGAGTCCCTTTGCCACATATCGTGCTGGATATACCCATCCCATGGGGCGCTAGCGGCGCACAGAGTCATTGATGGCAGTTGGCTAAACGAGAATCGAAGCCATGCGCCGGCCGCCATTGTACCCCACGAACAATGCTTGGCCTAGACTGCTCCCCGGTCCATGCGATCGCTTGCATTCCACTTAACACATGTAGACCATGATGTAGACTAGTGAAAAGAGTATGACCAGTCTAGGCTTTTTTTTATTTTATCTATCACTAAAAACGTTATTTTACTTTCTTGTGGTTTTATTTTGGAAATTCTTATTTTATTTTACTTTTAGAAGTTTGTATTAAAAAATTGTAAAACAAACAGTTATGTATTTTGTCATTATAACAGGGCCTCAATGAAAAGCAGCTTTATGCTGTTTGAGCTTTTACCCTGTATAAATAAAGGAAATAATAATAATAAAAAGGCATTGTATTTGGTGAGGTACAATGGCGGCGGTGGATTTTAAATTTTAGACGTCGTTACTTCGTCCAGTGTATATATATATCGATGCACTAGCGCAAAGGTGCGCAAAATAGCGCCCTCTTGCTGCCGCGTTTAGTTATTAATATCTTTGACCAATCACATCGAAGTTCGCGCGCAGCAAGCAACAAAATCCTCGGGAAATTATTGCAAAATGATACACGATTTCGCGCAACTGTTAACGTTGGTTCAAACAAAACATGCGTGATTATTCACAGTGATAGCACTGAACTGCTATTATTATTATTATTATTAAAGATATTATACATGATTAGCAGCGGCGTAGCTGCGGGGGAAGGAGGGGGTGGGTGCACGTGCGCGAACCCACCCCCCCCCCCCCCACCCCCCCACCACCCCCTACCCCCCACCCCCCACCCCCCACCACCCCCCGCCCCCCACAAATTGTCAGTGTCTCCCCCCAGCCCCCCCCCCCCCCCCCTCTCCCCCAGGTGCCCTCCCACGGAAAAATCCCGATATATGATTTTCTTTATATTGCGTTAAAAATGCAAGGATATTTTCTTTCTGCTATGTATGATACTTGGTACTGAAACCAAGGATTCCTCAAAGGCGTCCATTTGCACCGTCGCTCGCGCGGCAAGCGTGAGGAAACCCATGATGAATTAGAAACGGCCAGAGACACCGGGGAATCCCTCCCCTTGCTCTTCAAGAAAGAATGCTCTGGGATCTTTAAAGTGCGTTACCCCTACCTAATTCTGTACATATTTGTATGTACAATGTAAGTAGAAGCCTAGAAAAAGCAATTGCTAGTTTTATGTATTCGGCCTTTTATGAATTGCCTTGTCCGTAGCAAGATGGCCGATGTACAGAGGTCAGTGACGTGTGCATAAATCATCTTAAATTTGCATGACCAACAACACGTGACAGTTCTTGACCGTCTGATTGGGTGCACCCCCACCCCCAAAAATATCAACATCGCTGAGTGGTTGTGCTATTAACTGGTCCACACGTTGGTATATGCATTACATTTGAATAAATGCACGGGACCAGCGACGAAACTAGTGTTTCTTGATGCGAATATTTTACTTTCATCGTCAGTCACAATTCCGTCGTCGCATGCACCTGTCGTCTTCCGTCTACCGTCACAAATAATGTGAGTTTCTTAAGGGTTCAAGGAATGGTGTAACTTTTTATGTCTTTTTATATGTTTTATTACAAAATCGCAAAAATTATCTTTAAAAACAGTGCAATTTATTGTAAATAATGAAGATAAGTGAAGTCAAAGCCTAAGTTAAAATTGATTGACATCGGGGCGTTGACCTAAACTGTGGCTCCACCTTTTGAAGCATCGAAAAAACTGATTGTATGCGATATGCAGAGTCATTGCAGAGTCATTTCCTTTTCCCGTTTCGTTATTTCTCATTCAACATTCTTTGGCAAATTTTTTACATAACATGGGCGGATATTGACCGATAGTTTTGACTACAGAACAAAAGAAATATTTTTATGTTCCGCACGTCATTGCATGATTATGTTAATCGACATTGCGCAATGCCATCTGAGCTGCCCACATGCACGACATGTGTGCATGCAACCGGCTTTTTTTTCACTCTTCACCGAAATAAGTATGCAAGTATTAGTGCGCTAATGGCCTTTATTTCTAGTTTTTAGGAAGCAACCAAGCCAAAATTATGAATTTTAGAGAAATAAAGGGCTTGTAAATTTTACGGATAAGGTAGTTTCTTTCTAAAACGTATTTCTTGAATGAATTAACATTTTTGGGAAGTGCGTCAAAGGAATTACATCCGGCTGGCGGAGGAATACATAAATTAGAACCTCGTTCGCTCGGTTCATTCCTCAATCCATCTCTTTCCCGCTGTACGTACGAGAAGAATGTCAAACGATTGCGAAGATATTGTGCCAGGGTATGCCATTTTCTCTTCTTTTTTTCACCTATCTAGCTTTTTAAAAGTAATGATTTGAAAAAGTATGATTTTATTTATAAGATTACGCTATTATGTGGTTTTTATGCCGTTTCCTTTGAACAAAAAAGTTGATCGAAAAAACGTGTTAAATTAAATTTAAAGATGGCGAAAGCAATTTCACTCACCTGAAAAGCACGTGTTCACTAAATAAGTATTATTAAATAATTTTTAAGGTTGGCTAGTTTTGCCAATTTCATAATTATAGTAGGTGTGTTGTTGATAATCAATTACAGACATTTTGGTGGTAAATTTGTTCAGTGAAGATGTGTGAATCATTCATTTTCTTTTGTTCCACAATTTTCAGACGGACAGTCTCAACACAACAGGAAAGTTTACCATGCACGGACACCAGCTGTGACCCCATAGGCCTAGACCCGTTAACAGGGCATAGTACCCTCCGCCCTGGCGCCATTTCCAACCCAGGCTTGTCGGCAATGTGCGCGCTAAATTCATGCCACGAAATACACCGCTCCATGTATCAAACTTCAAAGGCATGGAGCTGCGTATTTCGCGGGGTCGCGGCACCCATTTGGCGCGCGTGCATTGTTGATGAGCCTGTCTTAAGTGTTAAGTAATGAAACGGCCGTCGGAAAACGCAGCCAAGTCATTTCCTCTATTCGTACAGCCGGCGGCACGGAAAGAACTGCATACGTTTAAATGTATTTTTGGCCGATTAACGATCAGGCTTGATACAGTCTGTGTGCATTTGGGTAATGCACAGCCGGAGCTCAAACTACGTTATCGGCAGTGGCAATAGCGAAAGATTTATAGCGCCCTCCCGAGTCAAAAAATTATTAAAATGGTGATGAGAAAAACTGTCGTTGGGTTTTCATGTGGAAGGAAATGTTGGCTTCAAAAACAGTGTTGTATTTGTTTTCAATCATTTTCGAATCATGGACATCTCTAGACCCATGAACAGGGCGGATCCTCCTCCCTGGAGCCGTTTCTAATCCCAAATCTGTGGCAAACTTACGCAAATGAAATTTGTCCCTTGGCTCTGATATTTGCTCAATAGGTGCACTCGCCCCAATGGTCCAATATTCCGAAGAGTACGCATCGATCCGATGTCTAGTTTCGGTGAAATCGTGGGGCAAAATAGAGACCTTCCGTAAGATAAAATACATGCCGTTTGCCCCAAAATCAAATATGCGTATGTGCGAGAGCGGAGAGGTCAACACGAGCTAGACTGGTTTCCTGTCCTCATATTTACTTCCCTTCTTCGTATACGACGAAGGAAAGTAAATATGAGGATAGGAAACCAGTCTAGTGTTGACCTCTCCGCTCTCGCGCATGCGCATATTTGATTTTGGGGCAAACAGTCTGTATTTTATCTCACGGAGGGTCTCAATTTTGCTGACGCTAATTAGCATGACCCAGTTTACATGGTTTATAATGTCATAAGGGAAATCTTGGGTGTCCGTGCATGGTAATCTACCCGAAAATTCTTGCCAAACCGAGTAACTAAAGTATTTTGTTTATAGTGTAATGTTCTAACAACGTCAAGTTTAGGCTAAACGGCTGCTACAAAAATGGGGCGTCGAGCCTCGGCAGAGCTGGTAGACCATGCCCCCAATTGTTCTGAACACTTTACAAAGAAAGCAAAACGAGTCTCCTCCCCCACTCCCACCCCCAGTCCCCTCCCCCCACTTCCAAGTCTTTGTGTGCAAAAATATTTCCTCCTTCGCTTTTCATAATAACCATATCGCAATTACCGCTTGGGTAAGGTTTTTAGGGGAGATTGAAAGGTTTTCACTAGACATTTCCCACTGTTTCTTTTTACAATACTAGTTCTTTTGTGCAAACTCAACCAAGTGGTAATTGCGTTTTTTCTTTGCCCCATTCTGTCCCCTTGTTTACTGGGAAAGAATTGAGAAGTTGATCATAGCTTCAAATCTTGTGCATAAAACATATGAGGGAAAGAATTTACCAGTCGGACGTCACATAAGCCCTCCTGCATTAAAACTATGGGACAACTCTGAAGTTTTTCCTGGTAAAATCTTAATTTTTTTCCCACAATTTAGTTTTTTCATTTAGATTTTCACTTTCTCACTAGAGAAATCTCTTCGTTCGACGAAGATTTGTTAATCATCATTGGTTAATGAAGCGTGCGTTCACATATCACTTAACGAAGAGCGGTACCGTACACATTAATTTGGGGAGGCATTTTGTATGATTGTTAGGTTAGAATAAAAACCATTTTCTTGAAAAATTCGAACACGCTCCTTCGATTTTTCTAAAAATCTTCAATTTTTTATACTCTTAATTTTGGGTTTTTCTAAGTAAATCTGCACTTAGTGATGCTTGAGAAGTCATTTAAAAAAAAAAAAGAAGTCATAATCAAGTTCTCAATTCTCACTGTTTAAGCCTAGCGTACATCGACCTTGCAACTGGGAGCAACTAGTGGCAACTGGTGTTTCTGGCAACTAGAAGCAACTCGCGGCAACCAGGAGCAACTGATCAGTTGCTTTTCCCAGTTGCCGCTAGTTGCGCAACTAATCAGCTTCTGTAGATGTGCGCGCTACGCACACATAGACATTAACTGATCAGTTGAGTTGCTTCCAGTTGCATTGTCGATGTACGCTAGGCTTTATTGGTTGCTTATTCTGTCGGTCGCACATCCTGGCACTTTTGTGACCCAGTGTTATATGCCTTTTATACAGGCATAGCACCATGACTGGAGTGAAAACTAATTTGTTCATTCATCGCTGTACGTGTTGCATAGACAACGGCTTTGTTCCTTCGCTTGTCACCATGGGCACACCATTGTTTTAACTCCAGCCCTACCGGATGCGACGTGGCCGCGACCAACAGAATACCATAAACTTGTCTCCTTCTCCTACAAGATTGTTAATCCATGCACATTTTTTGATCATTTGTTTTGACTCGTAGGTCCCAGACAACCTCTGAATGTTCTGGAAATGCTGGTGATTCTGCCAAGAATTTGAAGGAGCCCAGCCAGGAGCCTTACGTCGGAGAGCAAGCAAGTGACACTGAGGTGGCTAATCAAATTTGATTTATAGACTATTTGGGTATAAATACCTAGCTTATTCTATTCTACGATATACTTCCCACTTGCGCTTCTGTCAGAAATGTTGCATTTCTATGATAAATATATGATAAAATTACTGCATAAAGTAATGCAGAAAATTAAGGCATGAGCATTCCATGCGTATTAGCTGCGTGCACGCGTGAAGGGTTATCTTGTGCACTAACTGAATGCAATTTTTGAACGTGAATTTGCAGAAAATTTAACTTAAACTTGAGCGGATGTTTGCCACGAAATGTTGGTCGTCGGATTTATTACAGATTCCCATTCATGTTCCCTTTCGCTTGAATTATGAAACGAGCTTTTGGATAAAGCACCAAAGTCTAAAAAACAAATCAACTGTTAATGTTGTCTAATGTGTCGAGTTATGATAAAAAAAATTCCGATTGACGGTTAAAGTACTTCATTTCACTTCATTTTATGGAATAGGTGGTCTGATATACACTCGACCAGAAAAGTTCTGTCACCAGTAAGACATTTGTAGATATTTATTATGAAATTGGATTTAATGTAGGAAAATAATATATCAAATTTTAGCTGAACATATCCCTCAAAGGAAGAGAGATCAAGATGGCAAGCTTCACTGAACAGGAATGCAACAAAGGAGTGTGGGGTCAGAATGAAAAACACCAAAGAACAATGCAACTTGTGATTTGGACAATTTGTGTGTAGACAATTAGGAAATTTTTAAGTGAGTTTGGATTTATCAATGTCTTGTCAAAAACATCCAAATCAAAATGGTTAAATTGTCCAATCTGAATCGTGCCATTGCATTAGGTATGGTGGAAGCAAAATACTGAACTGTAACTCCCCTTGCTTGAGTGCAATAAAGTTGGCATCATTGTTTTTTGGTGTTTTTCATTCTGACCCCACACTCCTTTGTTGCCTTCCTGTTCAGTGAAGCTTGCCATCATAATCTCTCTCTTGAGCTCTATTCCTTTGAGGGATATGTTCAGCTAAAATTTGGTATTATTTTCCTACATTAAATCTAATTTAATAATAAATACATGCATCTATAAATGTCTAACTGGTGACAGAACTTGTGGTCGAGTGTACATAAGTTGGGTATATTTAAGGGGTTACTTGTGGCCAGAACCAATTGGTGATTTTAAAACTCTGTTTTCTTTCAGGATGTCTCCCAAATTGAACCTTGTGAGAGTTTTGATGATATGAGTTTGCCTGATTCCCTTCTAAGAGGAATCTACGGTTACGGATTTGAGAAACCTTCTGCCATTCAGCAGTTAGCTATTGTTCCTTGTTGCAAAGGTGAGACTTGTTCAATTTCAACGAGGCCTTAAAGACGCAGGCTCGTCAATGCGCGACTGAAAAATTCGTGCCACAAATTTCACCCCGCTCCATAACTTACCCTGGCAGCCGCTGTTACAGTCCCAGAGGGTGGAGGGCCATGGTGCAGGCTAGTAGCCTTGTCCATTCTGCAAATAGGGTCTGTATTTTTTCGAAATCAAATTTTTCACAGAAAACACACCCTTTGTAAATTCATGACATTTGGTTTCAGCCATATTCACATTATATTACAGATATGGTCACATTTGCTTCAAGAATGTGTCTTATAGATGGTAGAATTGACTGTGTGAACTCTTTGGTTCAAACGACATACAACACGCACACAACTATGCGCGCACGCGATTCGATTAGCCTAGCAACGCATAAACACACAGTGGCGAGCTCGCATAAATAGTGAGCTTCCACCCTCTGGGATTGTAAGAGCAGCTGCCCTACTCGGGCAAGGTATGGAGCGTTGTGAAATTCGTGGTACGAATTGTTCATGGTGTATTGACGAGATTAGTCTTTAATGTTATGAAAGTGAGGGATCTTGATTTTCTCGGAATTTTAAAGGCACTTGGGCCAAACTAGAAGGGAACCATTGCCAAGTTTGTTTCAGATGTGCACTGGTTATTAGATGGTGCATGTTTGTCAATTTGGCCTGAGAAAGTATATCTTGAAGGGGCATCGGGGCCAACTCGGCAGGGCATGAGGCCATTGGCCTCTGTGGCCTTGGTTAATGTCAAGGCCTGGCATCGGGGCATGCTGACCAAGTTGGCCTCAGAAAGTGTATATCTTGAAAGGGCATCAAGGCCAACTCAGCAGGGCATGAGGCTATTGGCCTCGGTGACCTTGGTTAATGTCACTGTCATGGCCTGGCATCAGGGCATGCTGACCAAGTTGGCCTCAGAAAGTGTATATTTTGAGGGTGCATCGGGGCCTACTCGGCAAGGCATGAGGCCATTGGCCTCGGTAGCCTCAGGTAATGTCAAGGCCTGATTAAGAGCAGGTAATGTGCACTTGTAGAACTTCCTAATTTGAAAATGTGTTTTTACACCTGGGTTTTAATAAAGTCATGTCCAGTTGTCCTATAAAATTATAAATAACATTTAAAAAAACTAAATTTGTATTTTTCACATTTAAGCCAAATTTCTATGGAGTTGTGATTGCAAATTGTCGAATCAGAAAGACTGCACTTGATGCAACAAGTTGCATTGGGGAAGTATATTTTGGCTTAAATTAACACTTTTACCAACTTTTTTCTCTTGTCTGCAGGCCGAGATGTCATTGCACAAGCCCAGTCAGGCACTGGGAAGACGGCCACGTTTGCCATCTCCATCCTCCGCCAAATTAACACCGCTAAGAACGTCTGTCAAGCCTTGGTCTTGGCTCCTACTAGAGAGTTGGCCTCACAGGTAACGCCCTTGTCATAAACCCCACCCCAACAACCCCTCCCCCAAGGAAGACGGCCACGTTTGCCATCTCCATCCTCTGCCAAATTAACACCACTAAGAACGTCTGCCAAGCCTTGGTCTTGGCTTCTACTAGAGAGTTGGCCTCACAGGTAACGCCCTTGTCATAAACCCCACCCCAAGCCCAGAAAGACGGACACGTTTGCCATCTCCATCCTCCGCCAAATTAACACCACTAAGAACGTCTGCCAAGCCTTGGTCTTGGCTCCTACTAGAGAGTTGGCCTCACAGGTAACGCCCTTGTCATAAACCCCACCCCAACACCCCTCCCCCAAGCCCAGGAAGACGGCCACGTTTTCCATCTCCATCCTCTGCGAAATTGACACCAGTAAGAACGTCTGCCAAGCCTTGGTCTTGGCTCAGTATTTTTTTCTGTATACATTGAATAAAGATTTAAAGGAAAATACCTCCTGGAATCAACAGATCATCCAATTCTAAGATATATTTGCCACAAGCACTTCTGGGGGAAATGTTGCATTTCTGAGAAAAACAAATAAAATTACTGCAGAGAGTAATGGACAAACAACAATGACGCAACAATGCTGTGATTCTTTTTAATATCCACTTTTGTACCGGTAGGCCTATCGACAAGGTAAATATTTCAAACAAAACTTGTTCTTGTGATCCATAATAAGTGTTTTTGACATTGCATTTTGCAAGATGCCGATGGTACGGTTGTGTTTGAAACGACCCTCCGAAAAGTTGAAGTTTGCGTGGTCTCTACGTCTTGCCCCTCCCCCCAGGAAGCCACGCCCCTTCCGAAATTGTTTCCCTCCAAACTCACCCCTGACGTTTTTAGCAGACGTTTAAGCAGCACCAATAAAAACTTAATATTTAAAAGGAAGTGAATTTAGGTGTGAAAAACATGACAAATTCCTTGAAAATACTTGAGCTTTTTCTGCCTTGTCCTGTATACTTTCCACACGCCATCTCAGTGGCAACCAGTAAACAGAATTCATGCCATTTTGGTGTTTATTGAGTCGTTTAAAAAGCGACCAGTAAACAGAATTCTTTTCTTTTTTTGTTTCCTACAGATCCAGAAGGTGATAATAGCTTTGGGCGACTACATGAACGTTGAATGCATGACGTGCATCGGTGGCACCAACGTGCAGAGCGACATTTCCAAACTGACGGCCGGCATCCATGTCGTTGTGGGTACTCCAGGCAGAGTGCAGGATATGATCTCCCGGAAAGCACTCAGTAAGTCCAAAAAAATAGAAAGTTATTGCTCATTCATCAGGCCAAACAAAATAAATGGTGTTTACGGTAACCCGACCGACCTGGAATTGTTTAGGCCAAATTGCCGACCTCAAACTTTTTATTGCCAATTTTCAAGTTGATAATTTTAAATGAGCACTATTTGCAATAATTTCCAACGAACATAACATTTTCTACACTTGAAGGTGTTAATAGTGTTAATAGTGAGTTTCAAACATTGCAAAACAACACGCAAATGCATGAACTGAAATGTTTTCCAACCTACCTACCTGGATTTTCTTTAGGCCGTTTCCGTAAACGCACCATTTATTTTGTTTGGCTTAAATACCTTAGACAGTTTGCACATCCCTATTGGCTGAGAGCAGCATGTCACGTGAGCAGTCTTAAACGGACGATAAACATCGGCTGGCCCGTTTTAAACACTTTTTAGTCTGGCCCGCAGCACCCTAGTTAGTTTTAGCACATATGGAACACGCACATGCGCACGCACATGCGCACGCAAACGCACATGCCTGAAAGCAAATTAGACAGTGTGAGAAAAAAATTAGTAAAGTTTACCCGACCGTGTGCGTGCGTGTACAACACGCGTGCAATATACGTACAAGTCAAACAAAGGCAACACAACGTGCAGCGCTTTGAATGAATGTGACGCGTGTATGATGAAAGTAGGCTTACAAAATGTTGAAGAATTTCAGTGAGTTTTACTGAATTACACAAAAAGGTATTTATGAATTGGAATAAAATGTTTAAATTGTGGCTCGGGCCGTTGTCGGCATCCAGGCTCCTAGCCGGTTTTAAACGTACAGGGTATTAATAACGTACACTTTTGCCACTAATTATTCCTAATATGACATAATGCCCCAGAAAGTGTAAATTTGGTTAGGAAACATGATTTTAGCAATGAGAAAATATCAAGTCCATAGACTTGGTACATAGAGTCTCAACTGGCGAATGTGTATGGTAGTTTTTCCATTGTACAGTTTTAGACCGTTCAACCACACTTTTATTCTCTAATTAAAGTCTATGCACAAAATTAATTAAATATTTGACCAGGAAGACAAGTGTTCCAACTGTCCAATGCAATGATTCAGTTTGGGATGAAAAACAATGAGAAAATAATTTAAGATAACTTTAACATTTTTAACAAAACAGTAAATATTGCTCTGAAATTCCCAGGATAGTTTATCCAACGATGGTACCCAAGTGACTTAACACATCACTTGGCTCTGCCAGTGTGGCGAATGGGAGCTGAACCATCTTTGGTTCTGATGTACATTCCCCTTCCACGACGTTGGAGATCAAATCCCTGTCCCCGATGCCTTAAGCGTTGGTGTGGATAGGCTCCTCGCATATTCCTGCGTCTTCTCAGAGCCACTCTGTGGCCATGACTGAGGGGGTAAACCATGCGAGGAACAGTTTGTAGTGTTACAACACCCATTTAAGATTTCACCTAGTTTTAGTAAGAAGTCGAACAAACAGTTCGAATGTACAAACAACAAGATGAAGCGAAAAAGTGAATGCAACGACAAGCTAATTTTGGTGAGTTTTACCGATTTACACAAGTATTTATGAATGGGATTAAACGTGGGTTTGGCCGGTCTTAAACAATCTGTTTAAAAACCGGATAAGGGCCTGAACGCTGATAATGGCCAGCGCCTTCGGCTTGGGCCATTATCAGTGTCCAGGCCCCTATCCGGTTTTAAACGTACTTTTAAGACCATTCAAACCCAGTTTTAATCCCTAATTATATTATTTTAGAAAGACCGAAATAAGTAATCCATTAATACTGTATTCTCTGTGGGTTTCACTTGACAGAAACTGACAACATAAGAATCTTTGTGCTGGATGAAGCAGACGAGATGTTGTCAAGAGGCTTCAAGGATCAGATTTATGACGTCTTCAAGTTCCTCAAGCATGATTCACTACAGGTAATGAGGGCCTCCCCCCACCTCCATCAAGCCAAACATAAAAAAAAACACGCAATTGAGATGATGTAACAATACTTCTCCACGCAAAGCATGATGGGATTAAATGGAGTACTACTCATTGTTTGTATTTACTACGTCAAATTTGCTGTAGTTTATATCGAGCTCTTTAACTGATTGGGGTGCAGTTAGCCCCCGGCACTAGAGCCACCTTCGAAGAGTCTCTGGAAATTTTCGGTAACACATTTTTACGGAAGCGAAGCACCTAACCACGTCAAATTCACGGGCCAACACTACCGTATATGCCATTTTATTAGAGTAAACATGGTTATGTTTGCATTATTCTGTGGGGTGTTATGGCCTAGCGTACTAGTGCATCGAACTTGAGTTCCTGTGCCAGTACTAGAATGTGGGTTCGAATCCTGGCCGCGACAGGTTGTGGCACTTGTGCCCTTGAGCAAGGCACTTTACCATGCTTGCTCATAATAGGGGTAGAGGCAACTTAGTTGTCTCGATTTGGACTAGTTACCCCTCCCAGCCCCACTCGTGTCGTAAAGAGACTGATAACTCTGGTCTTGTTTCGGTGTGAAGGGCTGGTTTCTCCGTAATCGACTTTGGTAGCCTTACCTCTAGTGGCCCGTGGGCCTTGTAATTTTTTTAAATGACGTCTCTCATTCGGTCTATTGCTATTTTGTTTTTTAGAAATTTTGCTCATGGGCGCGTAACAGGTAGCTGGGTCTGTGTACTCCCCAGGGAGCTAAGAAGGTTCAAACTAGGAAATTCTATTAAGAGCCCGATGGCCAAGGGTAGTTATGTGAAGCGCCGTGATATGTGCTATATAAATATACACAATATTATAATTCCAACTGTCCAATACAATGATTTCGTTAAAGATCTTATTAGAAAACAACAATTGAGGAAATGATATAAACAAGGGCGTCTTCGTGTGAACAAAACTAGGCCCTGATTACCATGGTATTATGGCTTTGTTTTCCGTACAGTATAACCAGGGAACCAGCCTAAATAGGACAGTGGCTTTGCACAATTTCTTGAAAGCATGGACAGTTTTTCATTTTCTCAAAAAATAGATCAAGTACACTGGTTGGTTGTTTATCATACATATCCTCAATCACACGTGGAGATAATGGCGTTTGTAACAGTTGTCCAATCCTGTAAAGGGCCGTCAAAAGTTGTCAACATTTTCACAATTCTACGAAGTATTTTTCAAGAACCGCCTCCCTTCCCCCGAAACACTACTTATTAACATTTTTCTGTTAGTACCATGAATAGTCAACATCTTACAGCGCATGTAAAGTCCTACACGACTTTCGACCCCTCCCACTATGAGCAACTAACAATGGAAATTGGGCACACGCCATTGTTAAAGGTACACACCTGCCTACTGTTTACATGATTTAGTGATGTAGCAGCATTGACAACACCTTTTTGATGGTCGTTGCAAAAAAAATTTCATCAAAATATTCCGTAATTTACTAAAGAAGTGCAAAAATAACAAAGACGGCCAAAGGACGGGTTATACGCTTTACCAGCCGTTGCAACTACGCGAGAGCCTCACGACTTTGGCACAAACGATTCGCTCTTCTCCTGCTCAGGATATCTCCAATTTTCTGCTCACGATTTCACTGGACAGCCCGGACGACCGAATAGGAATTTCCGTTTTCTTTTGAGGAGTTGGCATCATGTTTTTTTCTTCACGAACGTACGTGCAACGAAGCAACACGCCTACGTACGTGTGTGTGTGTGCACTCATATTTGCCGTGCATGCTGCGCGGGGCAAATCGCTACACTCCACGGTAGCCTGCCGTAGCACGCGCTCGCTCCCGTTCTCCGGACTCTCGAAACAAACAATTATGTTCGAATTTTCATACTTATGTTTAACTTTGTTTCATACCTGTATAAATAGTCTCTCTTTTGTCAATTACTTATAAATATTTGGGGGAAATCAGAGTTGAATTTGGTGCAGTTCTGCAGTAACAAACCTTTATACAGCTGGAAATACAACTAACTCACAAGACCACGTGACTTTTCGGAACCAGAATTTGGTTCCGAAAAGTCACGTGACATTGGATTTTTCAAAAGTGCTCAAAAACGGCTAAATTTGACGGCGTCTTTTCAGGATATATCTAATTTACTCTCGAATGCGCTTCAGAATAATGTATGGGTCTATTTCGAGCCCAAAATAGCCCAACAAAGAAGGTGTGTTCCTTTAATAACAATGGTTTGTGCCCAATTTCCATTGTTACTTGCTCATAGTGTCCTCCCCCTTCATACTCTTTGTAGAACCGTTAAAAAATGTTGACAACTTTGGATGACCCCCTAATCTTTGATAGGTAATCCTGCTATCGGCTACCATGCCACAAGACGTTTTGGAAGTGACCACCAAGTTCATGATGAACCCGATTCGTATCTTGGTCAAGAAAGAGGAACTGTCTCTAGAAGGTATCAAGCAGTTCTACGTCAACGTAGAGAAAGAGGTGAGTTGATCTCAGGGTTCTCTACTAGCTGTTTTGCCTCCCAGTAGCACCCAATGAATCATGTTTGGTGAATTTACACCTAATTTTGGAATGACTCAGTCATACTTGTGAAGTGTTTTTAGAGGGGGAAATAGATTGTTCTTCAGGGATGCCGGTTTTCCGGCTACAAATTTCCGGCCTTCTCTTATTTTGGAAAAAAGAAATCCAGCAAAGCCTTTTTTTTTAGGCCGGAAAACTAAACGGCCGGAAATATAAAGAGAATATATATCAACTGTTAAGTACAAAAAAAAGCGTGGAAAATTGTCTCACTTTACTGATCAACGATGTCCGGATATGTCCTATGTATGTACAGCATATGTACATGATTTGCTCACATGCAGTATGTCTGTATCCCGGCCATAATCATTCACGGCTAAATTACCACGAACTACCACCAGACTATTTATCAGAAGTACATAGAGGGCACTGTATCCATACAGCAGTGGTTAAATCACATACATACTGACATATCCATTGCATTGCACACTGTCGATGTACATACTGTACAGTATACTATGCTGGCGAGTCCATGTGCGTGCATGCATGCAGTTATGATAGTGGATTTTTTCCGGCCCTGAAGGTAAGAGCCACTGGCATCCCTGTGTTTTTGTCTCTATGCGGAAGTAAATGTTGATAGATTGAACTTTTTCAATAAATGGATTTTCGTACAATATATTTAATCCAACGATGGTACCCAAGTGACTTAACACATCACTTGGCTCTGCCAGTGTGGCGAATGGGAGCTGAACCATCTTTGGTTCTGATGTACATTCCCCTTCCACGACGTTGGAGAGCAAATCCCTGTCCCCGATGCCTTGAGCGTTGGTGTGGATAGGCTCCTCGCATATTCCTGCGTCTTCTCAGAGCCACTCTGTGGCCGTGACTGAGGGGGTAAACCATGCGAGGAACATAACATTTTGTATGCCCGTTTTGCAGATTTTATACTTTCTGTGATTAATTGTGTACATTTTTATTAATTTATCGATATTCTGTGAATACAGAATGAAATAATTATTCCAACAGGGACAGCCTAAAATGTAACAAGTGTCCGTCCCGGCTTATATGAGCGTATATTGGAAATGGTGTACACAGGGTTTTTAGAAAGGCATGTTGTCACACTATTTGTAACCCTTTTTGGGCCTAAGTTATCTCTTCAGAACAACTGCAACTTATTTCTTTTATTTTGAGACCAGACAAAGGTATTTCCTCGAAAATATGGTCTGTGTTGCCAAAATGCCCCTTTACTGTGGAAAGACCCAGATACAATTGTCTGAATATATACAAAATCATTCAAGCGGAATGCATACCCTCAATAAAATATCTGCGTACACCCCCACAATATCCCTAACTTATTGCCAGTAGTGTAGTTGAACTACAAGTTGGGGTCATGAAATGATTTCCCATGGTTTGTGTTTAATGTTACAGGAATGGAAGTTTGATACACTATGTGACTTGTATGAGACGTTGACTATCACACAGGCTGTGATTTTCTGCAATACTAGAAGGAAAGTAGACTGGCTGCACCAGTCCATGCACCAGAAGGATTTCACCGTCTCCAGCATGGTATGCACTTCTTTTATATCTAATCGTAAATATATGACAATACAAGTATATCTTTAAGGAACTTGTTGAGATTTTTTCGAGAAAATGGATTTTGTTCTTGCCTAACAATCGTATCAAATCAGAGGTAGAACTTTTTCCATAAATATTTGATTTTTCGTACAATATATTCAATCCAACGATGGTACCCAAGTGACTTAACACATCACTTGGCTCTGCCAGTGTGGCGAATGGGAGCTGAACCATCTTTGGTTCTGATGTACATTCCCCTTCCACGACGTTGGAGATCAAATCCCTGTCCCCGATGCCTCGAGCGTTGGTGTGGATAGGCTCCTCGCATATTCCTGCGTCTTCTCAGAGCCACTCTGTGGCCGTGACTGAGGGGGTAAACCATGCGAGGAACAGTTTATTCTAACCGAGTGTTATATCGAATATTCGTTTAGCCTGATTTAGTCATGATTTATTTGGTATACTGTAGAGTAAATTTTAATGCAGTACAATTAATTTAGAACTGCAAAAATTAAATCCACTGCATACTCTATACTTTTATTTTTTCTCTCCCAATTTACTGATTAACCCATTTCTCATCAACCTTTTTAATATGAAAATCATTCGAATATGAAAATCATTATTCCATTACATGTGTTTGGTTTTCGATTGAATATTCAAATAATTGGCACAGCCCTTGTGTGAATCCAGCCTTCTTAAGGTGTTTCCTTTTTCCCCTCTGTTTCAGCACGGTGACATGGACCAGAAAGATCGGGACGTCATCATGAAGGAGTTCCGATCAGGCTCAAGCCGTGTGCTGATCACTACTGACCTGCTAGCCAGAGGCATTGACGTACAGCAGGTGTCTCTAGTCATCAATTATGACTTGCCCTCCAACAGGGAGAACTATATCCATAGGTAAGATTAAAGCTAATATGATTTACAATGTCCTAAAATTGTAATGAACTATGTCACTTATTAAAAAAAACTTACTCAAATGGAAGATATTGTCCATTGCAGTCATTCCGCCTGAGATATGCTGGTAAGAAATAACTGCACATGCGCCCTCGTATGAACAAATTTAGGCACCGACTACGGTGGTATAGTGGTTTCGTTTTGATTCATAGAAAATAGCCAGAGAACCAGCTTAAATAGGACTGTGGCTTCACACGATTTCCTAATTAGTTGACGCCAGGATTATTTTTGGCAAAACAATTTTTGTTTTTTTAAAGGGTAAATGTTAAGACCAAAAATTAACACCAGTTAAGACCAGGGGACAATTTCATAAAGCTGTTTAGCAACAAATTTGCTTAATCAAATTTGTTTGCTTTATAAAAATGGGTTAATAGTCAAAATTTTATGTCAACTTGCATTCTTAGCAAGAATAGCAGATATTCTTGTGAAAAACACAAATTGACATGCAATTTTGACTATTGATCCATTTTTATAAAACAAACAAATTTTTGATTAAGCAAATTTTTTTTGCTAAACAGCTTTATTTAATTGGCCCCAGGTCAAGCACCACAAATAATGACTCTTCAATCATTTCTAAGTTGTATGAATCTGCGCACCAAAAGATCATACTTTGCAAGTCAACTGCCCCTGTGACTATACATTGCCAGAACGTGTTTACACGTCCTCCGGCATCAAGTGGTTAAAGGCATAACATTAATGTTCATTTTCTTGGAATGTAGATAAGGTAATAAGCTGACTTATACACAGGTTTGTTTTTATCACACACATCCTCAATCACACATGAAGATAACGCCATTTGTAACATTTTACCCAGTCCTGTGATCTATCTTTAAAGATTTGGTCCAATGTAAAAACCTTCCCAAAAAGCACTGTGATGACACCATTAATGTCATTTACAGTTGTCAGAGGAAGAAGAGAAAATCCTTGCAGTGCATTGTGGGTGGGATTGGGGATTGGTCATGCCCTATAATCTCAAAATGTGCTCGCTACATTGCCGTCAAAATGACTGCTGGATGAGGTTGTCATAATAAACGGGTCACTCTAGCCTTTATTTTGTATGAATTTGAAAGGCACTAACAATGGAAATTGGGCACAAACCATTGTTATTAACAATGGTATGTGCCCAGATTCTATTGTTAGTTGTTCATAGTGTAACTGGAAGGGCACCATGGACAACTTTGCTCCAAATGTGTACTGGTTATCAGGATTGTAGTAGAGTCCATCACGAGTCCACCACGAGTCCCAGGGTCTTAATTCAAGTCGCAATCTATTTAAATGAACCCCAACAAAGGCATTATTTTGTCCGTGTTAATCCTTCGTTTCTTGTTACGGGACTTGTGTGGGACTTGTGATTGTTATCGGCTCTGGACTCGTGATAGACTCCACTACAACCCTGCTGGTTATTAGTGTATACAAGCCTCAAAAATATTAAGAGGATAGGACATGCTGGCCAGGTTGGCCTCAAAGTGTATATCTTGAAGGGGCATCAGGGCCAACTCAGCAGGGCATGAGGTTATTTGCGTTGGTGGCCTTGGTTAATGTCAAGGCCTGGGATAGGGCATGCAGGGCAAGTTGGGCTCATAAAGTGTATACCTTGAAGGGGCCTCAAGACCAATATAGCAGGGCATGAGGCTATTGGCCTGCATAATGCTCCTCAAATAGAACATGTGTTGAAAAATTTGAAATTGACACTGGTAGCCTCGTTTCAGATGCTAAGCCATCGTGTTACGTCACACGTCTTTTCATTTGCAAATTTTATCACAAAAGAAATTTCTTAATGTGAATATTTAAGATGAGCACCAGACATTGTGGCTAAGTGATTGCTTTGTTGAATTTTATTTTACATTTGATTTCTTTTAGGGATATTGACCCAGTTTTTTTCACTGCATCCAAATTTCTTGAACTAATGAACATTTGTCCACTTTTGTTTATTTTTTAGGATTGGCCGTGGAGGCCGTTTCGGCCGCAAGGGTGTGGCCATCAACTTTGTCACCCAAGACGACATGCGAGCATTGCAGGATCTCATCGTGTTTTATAATACTGAAATTGCCGAGATGCCCATGAACGTAGCCGACCTGATTTAGCGCCATCGCTTCGTCACCGTGACAACGCCATTCGCAGTGCCTGATTGGTCCATTTGGAGGATTGCATACACAGCTTTACCATACGTGCGTAGCTTGAGTTTTGGAAGCCTTGCGAGTATTCTAACTTGAGCCATTTTGTTTTCAATGCGATATTTTAATAGCAGGTGTATTTGTACCTGTTATTCCGTTTGGATTGAGTCAAAAACTGCGATACGCTCCACGGGGCAAAGTAAAAAGGGGTAATCCCTTTTTACAATTGGCCCACCCTGCGTGGGCCAACACACGTTTAATATTTCACTTATTTAAGCATATGTCGACTGTAAGCTTATGTAGTTGTAACAAGCCAGAATATCTCTCTCCGAGTATTTGTTGTATTATATAAAGATTTTTTTCGTTTAACTTTAAGAAACTTAGTTGTACACGTGTAGTCACTTTGTTGTTTAAACGATTAAATGTTTCAGAAAAACCACAGAATTGGAGGAGAAGCGGCAATGATTTTATGCAAGTTCTTCGACAGTTTAGGGCAGGGTGCAGATTTTTCACAATATCAAAATCTGCTTTACAAAATCATAGATACGGAAAACTGGCTTTGTAATAGTGTTAACTGGATTTGGTCAAAATATATGCAGATTTCAACTCGGATAAGTGTAACCATAGAGACTCGTGGAAAACACATGCAGATTTCAACTCAGATAAGTATAACCGTAGAGACTCGTGGAAAACACATGAAGACAACTCGGATGAGTCTCAAGATCCCAGAAAGGTAACGTTGGCGGTAGCACTTAAAAAGCAAAGTAAATTGCCCGTTTTCGAGCCTACTTTGTTTTTCAAGTGCTACCTAATGCCTTAGTTTGTAGTACATGAGTCTTTCCACGGGGCATTTTGGCAACACAGACAATATTTTCCAGAAAATACCTTTGTCTGGTTTCAAAATAAAAAATGTTTCAGTTGTTCTGAAGAGATAACTTAGACCCAAAATAGGTTACAAATAGTGCGACAACGTGCCTTTCTAAAAATCCTGTGTACAAATGTTCAATATACCTTCGTAACCGGGACGGCCTAAAATGTAACGCAAGTGTCCGTCTCTTCAGAACAACTTAAAACTTATTTCTTTTATTTTGAGACCTGACAAAGGTATTTCCTCGAAAATATGGTCTGTGTTGCCAAAATGCCCCCTTTACTGTGGAAAGACCCACATACGTAATTCTCTGTTCTTGATTCAAATTAAAATCAAGAGCTTCATTAAGAAAGTATTAAATTTACCTATAGATTAATTCCTAGTTTAACATAACCAATAATTTATCAGTGTTAATTGCTGTTTGTCATGTCCTGTAACCTTAATTCTTGTACTGTGTATTTTGTCTACATGTACATTAAATACATGTACAAACTATTTTTCATGTTCAGGTTCTTTTTATTTGCATTCAAACACTTTGATTTCATGATTTCTTGCACAAGTACATTTGCACGGATTTTGTTTAAAAATTGCACGGATTTTGTTTAAAAATTTCACAGGGTAAAAGCAGTCGAGGTGTACAAATGATTTTGTACACTTTAATTTGCCATTCCAAAATGGTTGGCAAGTTGAACGTCTGGGGACAATTTCATGGTGCTGCTTAAGCACTAGCTGAAAGCGTGTGCTTACTGCAGCAAAAAGTTTGTGCTAATATTGCCGCCATTTCATGGCTGCGGCGTGCTCAAGTATGTGCTTACTTGGAAACAGGCATTGCTGCTTAACTATGGTTCACCAAATTTTCCCTCTGTAGCAAGCAAATGTTTAGCAATGCTTAAAGCCGCGTTTTCACTGGCAAACACACCAGATAGGTATGTTTGCTGCCGTTTTTCTGCGTGCCTACATTGGCAAACAGAAGCAAACTTCTTGAACAATCATGATTGGCCTGACACTGGTTCAGACATAAAACATGAGCAAACAAATGTTTGCCAATAGCTGCATGTCCAAACACTGGCAAACATGGTTTGGTGCCGTTTGCTAATGTTATGGGCTGTCCACACCTTTCTGAAAAACATGACATGTTTGTCAGCATAGATACAAGGTTGCAATGAAATACCCAGAGAGTCTGTGCATTGTCAAGTGACGGTGATCATGCCTATCTCTGGCAACTCGTAAGTTTGCTTAGGAGTTGGTGAAAATCATTCAAAGCCATTGAAATGATTTATTTTACATCCAAGTTTTTGGGGGGAGTCGAACATAATTCGAACTTCAAAAAAATTGGGCACTCTAGATTTACTTTTAAACTGGACTCGGCCCAAATCTTTGAGTCCTTGAATATCAGAACTTATGTCCTACAACAATACATGACACAAAAGCAGGCACCATTTAACTTGCATCACTTTATTACAAAAAGCTTTATCCAAATTTGTTATTGGGCATATTCATAATAACTGACACGTCGGTTACCGTGAAAATGCCTCTACAATAACCCAGAGTTACATGTAGCTCATTGGGTCATTTTCACGGTAACTGATGTTACAAGTAATATTACAAACCGTGAAAATGTCCAAATGCCCACTAATACATCTTACAACAAAAAAGTTTGGTCCAAGTTTTGTTGTGCATTCTCAATCATTAATGTTCCTGTCGCAGGAGCAAATTGTCTCCAAAAAATAATAAATAAATCTTGATAAATTAAACATTTTTTTCCCTCATGTATTGTTGAAACCATACAAAATTTTGCGTTTGTATTTTTTTCATCTGCACACGGGCCTAACGTACATGTACAAGAGGTTTCTTGAACTTGAGCAATTTCAAGCACAAATGGCCTGTAAACGAAATGGCAACAATCCTCTCCGTACGAAGCATGATGGCATTAAATAGAGTACTCGCTGAACCGCCGCTCATTGTTTGTGATACGTTTGTACATTCGCTGTAGTTTACATCATGCAGTTAGCCCCGGTACTAAAGCCACCTCAGTTACAGATCTGCCCCATAATGTGTGTGAACATGTCCATGACTTGTAGATACTCATCAGCACCATCACACAACCTCTTATCGATAATCGCTATGCGTTCCATGATGGCCGATTTCTGCGCGTCAGTTAAGTCGCCCCGAATAACGAGAAGGTCAAATACCTGCGTATAGAAATGAGAACAATATCTTTTAATACATGCGCTAAACTTTTAACGAACAAATTCAAAAATAATGTTACATTTACTTGGTATTTTTTTAGACACTTTGTACATAATGCTAATGTGTGCAGTTTTGAGCACTGAATTGCAAACTGCAGAAGAAGACATCGCTCCATCCTTGGGATGTTATCATGGAAAAATTGCACTTGGGTCACAATATGCAAATGGCCATCAGTTAAGATGGCCTCTTTTGCCATGACTGCACAAAAAATGCTGTTTCACAAGAAACTGAAGAAAAAGCAGACGTACAGTCGTGAAACCTTTGCGGAATTATTGGTGCCATCTCGAACAAACCTTATCGAGTTAACATGACAAATGCACCCAAATTCCGTATTCTGCCATCTAAGTACAAATCACATGACACTTGTCAGGATTAGCAAAAGCACACTATAAATGACCCAAGTCTCGCTATTCTTGCCATTTGCGCGTGCAGGAGTATACTGGTGTTAACCCAAGTACACACTCGAACGCAGCCATAAAGTGCATTGAAATGTCTGTAAACATGGAATGTGCTTTATAAGAAATATATATCAAGTGAAAAGTAATGGAATAAACACACGATTTTGCAAGTGTAAAGGCCTGTCTACACGATCCAACATGAAGTTGGAACTTGTTGGACGCACTCGACCCAACATCCAACAAATCTTGACTGCAGTTGGAGAAAGTTGGGCGATGTTGGACACAAACGCGTGGGCTGGTTGCACGAGCGCGTCGAGCGTCTAGCAAGCGTTTGTTTTGACGCGCTGTCACTATGAACATCTAACAATGGAAATTGGGCACACACCATTGTTCCTAACAATGGGGTTACAATGAACATGTACATGTTCTTGCTCATAGTGTGTGATCAACGACCTCGCGTGACAAGTGTTCTTCTCTGCTATTGGCCCGACAAAGTCGGGCGATAGAAACATGTTCCAACATTCTCCAACATATTAGACATTGTCTGGTGTGGCGTCCACACCATCCAACTTTCGGCCTTTAGGGCGTATGTGTACCTGAGTAAGAACTTGTGTTGCTGCATAACCCTCCTTTAAAAGATCTTGAACAGTTTTCTCAAGTTTCTCGTAGGACCCCGATGAGCAAACGGACATTACGTTAGTGATGATGTCATCGGGGATAACCTGGCCACAATTGGTAAAGAAAACGACCCAGAAAAATGGTGAGCTAGAATGTTGATCAGATTTTTTTCTTTCTTTAAAATGACTCATCAAGCATCGGTAAGTGCAGAATTGATGTGGAAAACATTTTTCAGCCAGTCTCATAGGTTTTGTGCATAAAGTCTGAAGCAATGATCAGCTTAATTCTTTCCGGCCTCAAGTCGACCTGCGATTCTCTTGCGCCGTGACGGAACCGTCGACATCAAACAAAAAAGTAAGTTTGAGTGTTCATTCTCCAGGTCGTGGGTTCGAATCCGGGCTGTGTCTATGGTACGTTTGCCCTTGGGCAAGGCACTTTACCATAAATTGCCCCTCTCCACCCAGGAGTAAATGGGTACCTGCAAGGGTAGTGAAGGTGTTTGATTAGATCATGAGTGCTTAACAGATTTTCACTGACTTGACTTGAGACTCGAACCTCAAATGACTTGACTTGGACTTGTAAATTTTTTGACTTGGTTCTGGCAAAAGTGAAATTTAACTTTTATGCATTTTTTTGTCAAAACAACAAAAATACTCTATACGAATGCAAGATTCAGGATTTAGACTCATTTTGAAATTAGCTTGAACAAATATTACTTGAACTGACATGACCAACACGCTTTATTTTACTTGACTTGACTTGGGATTTCAAGGCAGTTTGACTTGACTTGACACTCTAGCAGAGGGAGACTCGTTACAACTCTGGTAAATATCCACATTATGTTGTCTGATATTGTGAAAATTTTCGTAATCTGTTGGTGTTTTAATAACCTCTATGGTTAAGTTACCCTTATACACATGTATTGAAACCCTGTTCACTTTGCTTACCCCTCCAATCTCGTAAATGTCTTGGACCGTAATGTCGTCATCTGATTGGAGTCTGCGTGCACTCTGTAAGAATGTAATGGCTTTCCTAAGGTCTCCCTCCGATGTGCTGATGATCGCACCCATAGCCTAAAATAAACAAAATACGTTTGGTCATGCTTCAAATGCAAATTATACTATGACCGAAGGATGTAACATTTTGTTGGTCTGTAGCATGTAGAGTTGAATGCTCCAACCTATATTCAACAATCTTCTGTTCTGATAAAAATTAGTATTTTAAGAATATTTTGCTTCTTTTCTTGGAGGGGGTACCGGTATAAAAATGTAACCAATATCAGTTTCCTAAAGTATAGACTGTATCGAATAGCCGCCATTTCGTGGGGTAGTTTCTTTGTTCCTTGAGGACATGCATGGTTGCACATTTTGTGCTTCCATTGTTGAACGGTTTAAGTAACAAAAGGTGCCCCACGAAATGGCGGCTATTCGATACGGTCTATACCAGTGTAAAACATGCCCATAGGTTGGAAGCTTGTTGCGATAGAGTTAATTATTTTCCACTTTGCTAAAAATTGTTTCTGCTGTCTGCAGACAGATACTCATGGAAAATGGCAGTGTTTCCAAATAAATGTTAAACAAAATGTAAGAAAGGGGAACATGTCTTTAAAAAAAAAAAAAATCTACTTTCATGACTTGTAAACTATATGCAGAGAAAGTCTGAAAAGTCAAGATGAATTTGTCTAAGAAATCTTGAACAAATATTCGGGAAAGAGACAGATCGAACTACTTGCCTCTTCTCCACATTCAAAGCCTTCTTTCTCACAAATTTCTAGAAGTCGTTTTCTTTGGACTTCTTCAGACAGTGGCTTGAAGCGAAACTTGGAACATCTCGACGTCAATGGTTCAATAATTCTGAAATGTGATAATCATTTGGTTTTTAAAGCCCCATTACATCATTTGCAGTTACCCAAAATTTTACTTCATGAGTTGACCAAAAAGAAAATTGTGTTGATAGCAATGGTAACGAACAACACATGATATTTTCCCGTGTCTTCGTGGGAGAAATTGCCAACTGAACGTGCTTTTGTAAAAAAATCATTTGCAAACATATTTTTTCTTTTACCATTTATTTAACACAAAAACCATGCATATTTTTTAAAGGTTTTCTGAATTATTACTATGTGGCTGAAATTTCTACAAGGCAGTTTATATGTAATGCTGTTGTTCCTGGAACTCGCCCATTCAGTGGTTTTAAGTTTAAAATGAAAACAAATTAATGGCCATTATAATTTTATTCATTTCTTACCTACTGACATAGTTGCAAATCAGGCAGAATCGAGTGTTCTTGGACTGTTTTTCCATTGTTCGTCGCAATGCAGACTAATAAAACAAAATGAGTGGATATATTTGATAAAAATAAATGACAATTTTTTATAAGTTTCTTTACCGATTTGTATTGCTCAGACATTTAGTATAATCGTACCTCGATAATTGACGAATCCCAAATTAACCAATTTGGGACCGACCTGCGCACTTACGTAGCTTAACACGAAGAGCCTCTTTATCCAACTCTGAAGTGAACTCATGTACGTACGCACGTGAATGCGCAATCAGTTCTACATGCCATGCAGAACAGCACGCGTACACACTCGGTCACTGTACAATACTGTACTTATAGCGCATGCGTACTGCCAACTTGACACAGAGAACCTCGGCTTTCAACGCAGAAGTGCGCAGAACAGGCTAATGTGAAATTCGTCAATATAATATTTAGTATGAATAAGTGATTATTTTTAGGGATTGACCCAGGGACTGCCGGGGTGAATCTGTATCGAATATATTATATACAATATTCTGCTTCCAATTTGTTCTTCATTGTTTTCATTCCTGATAATACAAGGTTCCTGTTACAAGGTAATTCTGCAAAGTCCTAATCACGTCTTATTAACAAGGATAAGTATGTTGCTTAAGCTATCAGATATTTTGTGATTTGTAAACCAAATTGCTGGAAAAATGTGTTATAACTTAACAAGGGTTTTTGTTGCTTATGTTTATTGGGATAGTTGTGGATTTTATTTTAATTTTTTTAATTTTAATTTTTATTTAATTTTTTTTGGAAGGGGGAAGAGAAAAGGGGGAAGAGAATACCTGAGCAGCATTAGTCATCGAGTCTGCCTCATCCAGAATAATTATCTTAAACGGGGGACAAGGTCGACCACTGAAACAAGAATAAGAAAAAAACACAAATTTCTGTCATGTTTCTGACACGAGTCCATCTTTTTATGATAGGTTGTGAATGAGAGAAAATTTACAAACAATGTTTGTTGTCCTCGCAGAAATTTTGAAGAATCTTATCACAATTTGTAGTCTTAAACCCAAACTTACTCGGGCCTGGTACCTCCCGCAGTCTGCTGCGCAAATGTCTTGACTTTATTCCGGATTACGTCGATACCTCGCTCATCGGAAGCGTTGAGTTCCAGAACTCGTGAGCGAAACATGTCACTGAAGTTAGAAGGAAAAAGGGTCAAATCTAGCTTTGATGACCAACAAAGAAAGATGATTCTGCTTGGTTTTAAGAGTTAAGAGAAATGTGATCATCAAAATTTGAGTTGGTGTCTCTAAGTGGCCAAAATTGAGGCTCGTTTTTTTGGTTTTTTTTTCTTACCCAAAAAGTTCCCTTGAAGCGGCTAAAATGGTGGATGTTTTGCCAGTGCCCGGAGGACCATAGAATAGCATGTTTGGGAGCTGAGTGGGGAAAAAAATTATTTAAATTGAGAAAATTATTTAAATTGAGAAAATGTTGAGTTTTCAATGGAAGTGAACTTTTTGATGGTTCACAGAACTTTAGACAGGGGGGGAAATTTTATACTTTTTACAAATGAGAACAGTCATTACAATTTAGTAGGAACAGCAGTTGGGTCTTTACATGGTAAAAGGGGGCATTTTGGAAACACAGACCATATTTTTAGAAAATACCTTTGTCTGGTCTAAAAAATAAAAGAAATAAGTTTCAGTTGTTCCGAAGAGATAACTTAGGCCCAAAAAGGGTTACAAATAGTGTGACAACATGCCTTTCTAAAAACCCTGTGTACAAATTTCCAATATACGCTCGTAACCCGGACGGACACTTGTGTTACATTTAAGGCCGTCACGGTTACGAGCGTATATTATAAATTTTTACACAGGGTTTTTAGAAAGGTATGTTTTCAACCCTATTTGTAACCCTTTTTTGGGCCTAAGTTTTCTCTTCAGAACAATTAAAACTTATTTCTTTATTTTAAGACCAGACAAAGGTATTTCCTCGAAAATATGGTCTGTGTTGCCAAAATTCCCCCTTTACTGTGGAAAGACTCGGTTTCTGCTTATAACAAAACAATTTTTTTCACAGTTTTTGATAATACAAGGTTCCTGATATTACAAGGTAATCTGCAAAGTCCCAAGGACATCTTATTAGGTTTAACTGAACTTCTTGTAAATCACTTCAATTAAGGCACAATTTCGGAGACTTACATCCGATCCCTCCAGAGATTTTTTGAGCATTGCGACCACCTCATCTTGAAAGGCAACATCCTCTATGCACTTTGGCCGACTTTAATCAAAAAAAGAGTAACAATCAACAAATTAATTGGATTGCAATTGAACAAAGATTTTAAGGAAATTACCTCCTGGAATCAACACATAATGTAATTTTAAGATATACTTCCCACTTGCACTTTTGTCGCAAATGTTGCTTTTCTGTAGAAAAATCACGTTTTCTTCTTCAAAAATTGCCTTCCGTTAGTGCACAAGATAACCATTCACACGCGCGCGCAGCGCCCTCTGTTGTCGCGCTTACGCACAAACCGCTCGCCGCGTCATTTTGTGCATTACTTTATGCAGTAATTTTATCATTTATTTATCTCAGAAATGCAACATTTACGACGGAAGTGTCAGTGGGAAGTATATCTTCGAATTGAATAAGCTATCGATTCCAATATATAAATTTACCCAAATCCGTGTTCAATGTACGTATATGAACAAAATACCAAAAAAACACATTTACCAATAAGTTTGCAAAATTCAGATCAATTTTCAGCTTTCTTGATTACCAGAGATGTTAAAAAATTGTGTCCAAAGCGGGTAGAAAATTACTCTTTCTTTTCAAATTGCAATGTTCATTATTATTATTATTATTTCTTTCTGGTATTCATACCAAGGATTCCTCAATAGTGCTCATTGCACTGTCACTCGCAAGCGTGAGGAAACCCATGAAGAATTAGAATTAGAATTAGAAATGGCCAGAGACACCGGGGACGGATCCCCCTTGCTCTTCACGAAAGAATGCTCTGGGATCTTTAGAGTGCGTTTCCATTACCTAACACATTGGACCAACAGCTTTACATCCCTTCCGAAGGATGGAGCAAGTGTGGTTGGTTGCCTTGCCCAAGGCCAGGGCACAGGTACCGTAGCCGTGGGGAGGTTCGAACCTGCAACCCCAAGTTTTTACCTATGATTGCGAGTCAATGACCTAAACCGCTCGGCCACGGTACCCCACTGTTGGCATCTCTGGATTACTTACTATTTCTCAACCCAAGGAATAAGTCGTTCTTTCGTTTTGGCAGCCTCGCCACTTCCGCCAGCCTTCTCTTTGGACGTTGCCGATTTTGAGGATCCGCCTTTCAAGAAAGCGTGCATTCTGTTTTATTCTTGTGACCTTTTGTTGAAGAGCAGAAATTATTAATCTAAAAAAAAAACAAATCGTAAAAAATAGGGCCAACGACTCAGTTACTGGGTCTACTGATGATGATAAAATCATGGAGGTAGGAAATCCATGATAAAATGGACAATTTCACAATGTTTTCAATAATGAGATATTCTCAAACGACAGCAAGATAAATTTGTAAAGAATTCCGTTTACTGGTCGCCACTTATTCTCCTTACAATGACTCAATAACCACCAAAACGTGATAATATTTAAACTTTCTGGAGCATAATTTTGTGTAAACTACACGAATTTCAACCCCAACACATGTCAATGCCGCGCGAACTGATGATCTGGCGCGAAACGTAAACACCAGCGCCACCACGTGCTCTCAAACAAGTTCAAGTGTTTTTGGCAGGAATCCCCCGAACAACGGATATAACCCGCCGTTCGAAGGACGCTAGTCCTCGAACCTGCTCGCCTTTTATTAAGTACAGCGCCCTCTATCAAGCGCACCAGCACATTATTTTTCCAACGGAGGAACCAGAAACTGCTGCTGCTGGTAATGGCTGGAAAGCCATCAAAATTCAATCGTTAGACACGGCAGAATTCCATAAAAATCCATCATTTTGCTTACCAGATATGTAAGGCAAATCAAGGTAGGCCTAGGCAAATTTGATGTGATTTTGTAGAGCGATTATTTCACCCCATCTGATCATATTTATTTAGACTAGTTCCCAGTCCACATTGGAATGAAGATTGGTAGGGCTATTGCAAAGTATAAAGACATTTAAAAAAAAATTCATATAAACTCCTCAAAAAAAGTTTGAAAAGTCAAGTTTGACTGACGATTTCTGTCTTGTTACTAAATCATTTCCCTTAAATTTGGTATTATTAGAAAGCCCTGTTATTCCTCTTTACGATGATGATGTGTCATTTGTTATGATTGGGGGATGTGCAGTGCAGCACAGCTGAATACGGGTGCGGGTGTAAAGTGAAATGTCACAAAATGCATTGCTATTGTCAAAAAGTGCATTGACACATTCCCATCCTCCAAGCAAAAGGGGACAAGATACATTATATATAACGCTTGAATTTAAGACTAACCAAGAACAAATAATGTGCTTCATGCCAAAGAGGGCGCTTTGCATCACATCACAATTTTTAAAGTTGCCGTCTTTTCGATATGCTCCTTCCTAAAAAAAGAGTGAGTCAATCAAAGCTTTACCCAGCATCTGTGACGCACCAGGGGTATACTCCCTCTTTTTTTTTCCCCAAGATGCGAACGCTTAACACTGGGCTTAAATCCAAGCTATTTTTATCCAACTGCCTCTGTAAACTGTCAAGTGTATAATAACTTATCTCTGTTGCCTCATACTCATACTAGTGAAAGTGAACTAATATTATGAAGCTTATATAGTGCATGCGGCATTGAACTCACTGGAGGGCAGACGAACGGACGCTTTTATAATCAGTGCCATATTGGCCTCTTTAATAGCGAGTTCCTTAACAACTTCCTGGTTTACACAGAAATATCCTTGTCCCTAGAGTCTGTGAAGTTAGAGAGAGAAATGTACTGTAAAATCTAGCTAAATTCCTGTCAACTTTCAAGGACGGTGACAAAATTATAGAAAGAGTGAGAAATAGTCAGTGTTATTTCTCTATTTTATCCAATGGGGCGACACTTTTTGTGTAGAGAGCCCTATAAGGGCGACACGGTGGGTTAGGGCGTCAATTTGTCGTAGCTCCAATATTTTGGAAGTCAAAAACCATTTTTTAAAGTCAAAAACCATTTTTTAAAGTCAAAAACCATTTTTTAAAGTCAAAAACCATTTTTTAAAGTCAAAAACAATCTTTTTAAAATCGAGAACCATTTTTATTAGGTCTAGAACCATTTTTATTAGGTGTGGAACCATTTTTGGAACCTTTGGGTTACATAAATTTGGACACAAAATTTTGGTGGTCGTCTGGCAAAGTCTTACCGGCGGGTCGCCCCTTTGCTGCATTAAGTGATATTATTATTATTTCTTTCTGGTATTCATACCAAGGATTCCTCAATAGTGCTCATTGCACTGTCACTCGTAAGCGTGAGGAAACCCATGAAGAATTACAATTAGAAATGACCAGAGACACCGGGGAATCCCCTTGCTCTTTACGAAAGAATGCTCTGGGATCTTTAGAGTGCGTTACCAATTACCTAAAACACTGGACCAACGGCTTTACATCCCTTCCGAAGGATGGAGCAAGTGTGGTAATTGAGTGCCTTGCCCAAGAAAAAAAATGAATTAAAGGTAGTACATGTATACATGATTGGTAAACTGTTAAAGACAGCGTGATTTCCACTAGTACACGTAATTGAAAGCCTAGGTCGATAAAACTGCCTTGTAGAAATTTCAGCCTGCATGGATGCAGTAATACTCCAGAAAACCTGATAAATCAAAGCATGGTTTTTGTGCATAAATGAATGGCTCAAAAAATCACCAACAGGCGATCTTTGGCGATTCAAATAGTTTTGTCAAAAAGGGTTACAAATAGTGTGACAGCATGCCTTTCTAAAAAACCCGTGTACAAATTTCCAATATATGCTCGTAACCGGGACGGCCTATAAAATGTAACACAAGTGTCCGTCCCAGTTACGAGTGTATATTGGACAGGGTTTTTGGGAAGGCATGTTGTCACAATATTTGTAACTCTTTTTGGGCCCAAGTTATTTCAAACTCATAATGTGCATGCATTTTGACTTCTTGTTTTGACTGTCAATATAGATTTCCTGGCCCTGAAAGGGAAGATCATGCAACTTCCATTGGTATGGAATAATTTTACCTGACCCTGGGTCAAGGCTGGGAAATAAGCTCAAGTTGCAACAGTGGGTCTGCTGGGTCAAAGTTCAAGGGTGTTCAACCTTATTGAGGTGAGTGCATGGTGAGATTTGCCTACTGTTTTGTATGGAGATTGACTTCCTCCATGGTTTCCTCAAAGTGGAAAGTTAGAGTATACCTGGGAGCCTTTTTACAAAAGACGCAAATTTTCAGTTTAATAAAATTTGAAAATTTCTTTTGTATTTAAGTTGGCATCAAAATATTCACATAACAGCTAGCTTCATTATACATTGTGTAAATGCAAGACTGCATTTTAAAGCTTTTGTGTGCTGAAAACAGTACTCTATTTTCGAGGTTTTTTACTCAAACAAGATTGTAAACACACATGCTATTTTCCCATGTTGCATTGTACAAATCTTTTCAATAATTGAAAGAGTTAATATTGATTGCTTTCCGTGACGTAGAACATCCACCATTCCGGGAATGTTTGGTGGTCAACAGTCAAGCGCGTACACGCGCGCGCCACTAGACGCACATGAACATGCGTAAAAAATAGTCACCAGCATACTTTCATTCGAAGATGCCGCACGCGCGCGTTGCGATACGTTCAAATTATTGAGCATGCACTGCAGCTTGTAAAAAACGAAAGTGATTTTGCTTGATCACAATTTTTAGCCTGAAGAAATACATTTTTTATCTTTATCGATACAACGGCCATGCCGCAACAACATATAAAGCAAGGTTAAGTAACGGAGGTAAGTGCAACCAATGCGCTTTTATTGCTTTATTGACCGGTTATCACTCGAGCCACGTACGTGGGTCATGAAAAATGACAACCAAAATGGTGGATGGAAGGCGTGACGTCACCGGAAAGCAATCAATAAAAAGAGTTAATATTTTCAGAAGGATAGAAAAAATAATTCTTTTACCAATATTTGTAAATGTATTCTTTAATAGTTTCATTTTTGTAGCACAGTTAAAAATTAACACACTCACAATCTACATACACATGTGCCAAATATCAGGGGTCGAAATTAACAGTAGTCCCGTAGTCTGAGGCTAGTGGTTTTAGCCAGAGGATATGTTGGTAGTCCGACCCGCTAGTGGGCCTATATGTTTTTATACAATATAAAGAAAAATGTTTCCTGTTAACATTTCAACGTTGGGAAAACAATAAGCAGTCAAAAACGACGTGGCACTAAAAACTGTACACCAGATGTCTTTTTGACATCAACATTGACATAGTAACTTGAACAGTGTAAATAAGAAAATGAAACATCATACGACGAGGCATTCGTAACAGGTGTCAGCTTTTAGTTTATACTTTATAAGACGGAGTTCGTGTTTGGGAGTTGGCGTACGGTCAGAATTTGGTTACCGAGTTGTTTCAAGTTGTTCAAGCAATTCACATGAGTCATAATGCATTTCACATGAGTCGTAATGATATGAGAAGGAGCACATGGATTATGCTGTTAATGTAGGATCCCTGCCAGCTTAGAAGGTCAGGTCTGTGTGTTTTTTCTTTTGAAGTTTTTGAAGTTGTCAACATCAATTGGTTCATCACCATGCATGGACACCCAGGATTTTCCTAGTTATGACATACACTACTCAAAAAAAGTTAAGGACCACTTTTTATTTTGTGTACACTTTTTTTATATGAGATATTTTACTGCTGAAAATACCCCAGTACAACTGTCCTGAATGACTTCAAACACACTGTAATCAATTTCACAGGTGGTTGGTTCCATGGTTGGTTTCAATTGTTGCATATTGTCTCTTGCATCAGTGCACATCCTGAAATGTGGGCTTTTAGGGGTATCAGCTGACCACATTAAATGGTACAAAAGTGGGTGCAAGAGCATTTTCTGTCATTGGTCTCCACAATCAGACAACTTAGGGACAGCAGCAATGCCAAGACGCCACCTGAGTGAACCAGAGGTTGCCAGAGCCCTAGGAATGCTAGAAGCTGGCTTCTACTTTTGAAAAGTTCTCATCATGAAAATGTGCATTTGATGTTTTGAATTTTTTTTATTCAAATGAGAACACCATCTACCGGTAGACAAACAAAAAATGAAATAACTAGACCTCACTCATTGCTTGGAAAAAAATTACAAGTGGTCCTTAACTTTTTTGAGTAGCGTATAAGCCATGTAAACATTTTAGTTTGATAATAAAAACACACAATTAGGAGGGAAAGTGTCAATAATTTGTGAGAGTTGTCCCATAGGTTTAGTGCAATTAGGGGTCTTGGAGGGTGTCCATGCATGGTAATCTTTCTGTCAACATTTTCTCGTTCTACAGAGAGTAGTATTTTTAAAATTCAATAATAGTTGTCGTTTTGCCTAACTGTGTGTGACCCTTTTCCTACCTCCATGGTGTGACCGAAACCTCACTATTGTACATGTACACATGTACCAAGGAGTGACCTATGTTTAGTTGCCCCGGTTTACATCCTGCAAACATTACGCTGGTATAGCTCTTTTTTAGAAAGACCCTTGGGCCAAAAGGTGGTGCACAAATTGTTGCAAGTGAAAAACGGAAGACTGCCGTAATTTGAGAGGTCTCGGGTTCAACTCAAGGTCATTGATTCATGACCTACATGTTGAAGGCGGACATGAAAGTTAAAGGGCCCCTTATTTAGGATTTTTATCAATGAAATCTATGCTTTAAAACCACTTTACTCAGTTAAAGTCATAAAAATCCTATTTGGAGCTTGCTTTGGGGGTTAAAACAAAGGTCTTTAGTTTTTATGCTAATGAAAATATGCATATTCATGACCAAGGTCACGACGTCACAAGAGGCAAACACAGGAAAATCACATTGAACTGTGCACAAAAGAATCCACTTTTTTCTCAATTTTCCTGAAACTTCTGTAATCCATGGCTGTTTGAGTTTGTTTTACATGTTGCCTGCTGTAAGCCATGACAAAACTGGGGGTAGAAACTGCAGCAATTTGCCACAAGTCCAACTTGAAGTCTGATGTTTTTTCTTAACTTTTCCCTTCTGTCTTCCTTATGTACTGTGATGCACTCAAAACAGCGCCCTCTGTCTGTGATTTATTGCAATGAAATATTCAAAGTTGAAAAATGCCACCTTTTATTGATTTTACATCCAAACGAACAATAGTATGTCTTGCTGAACAAGTAATCCGTCATTATGAAGCAAAGCTTAGGCACAAAGTTGTTTCGGATGTCACAGCCCTTTAAACTGCCATACTGCAGTAATTGAACTTTTTCCTCCGATTTAAATTGATGTGACCTTGATGTGACCTTTATGTTACCTCTTGTGAACAAACATGGGTCACTGCCAAACCATGGACTTAGCTTGTTTTGACACAATTTTGGGGAGATTTGGGGGTAGGCACAATATAGGAAACTTGGAGTAACTCTAATTCCCAAATGCTGTGAACGACAGTCACCAATTCAAACTACGTGTAATTATCCTGAAGACCTTTAATTATCACTTGTTTTGGAGACTGCAAATTTAAGCGGGGAACTAGCCCAATTTCACAAAGCTGTTTAGCAGAAACGTTTGCTTTTAATCCAAAATTTATTTGCAGTAATCACATGATTGGTATCTCGAAAATCAGAAAAGTTCACAGATTTATGCCTAACTAACACAATATAAACATGATGTCCATTGAAAACTTCCCCTGAAATGGTTTTGTCTGAGGTGCTATAGTCTTTGAGAAATGAGTAAAACAATTAGTTTTCGTCTCATGTGATGAAAATTCAATTCGCCCCAAAACCTTTTCGCCCAAGTGCCATTTCGCCCCCATACCACTTCGCCCGAGTGCCATTTCACCCCAAATCACTTCGTCCAAACACTACATCGCCCAAATGCCATTTCGTGCACAGGCCGTGGTTAAGGGCGAAATGGTTCAGGGCGAAGTGATTTTGGGGCGAAATGACTGCAAACCCTTTTTTGACTGTTTTCTCAAAAGTTAGGAGCTGGTTTTTACTCATGTTGGTTTTAATCATGCATATCTTCAATCACTCGGAAGGATAAAACTATTTGTAACAGTTTACCAATCATGTATACGGTACTGTCTTTAAAAATGGGTTAGCAGTCAAAATATGTCAACTTGTGTTGTTAGCAAGATTAGCGAAACACCAGTCAATTGTAATACACATCACATAAGAATTTGACTGCTAACCAATTTTTACAAGGCTAATGAATTTTAGATTAAGCAATTTTTTTCTGCTAAACAGCTTTATGAACAGAAATTGGCCCCAGATTATATTAGCTTGTTATGATAAATGTATTTGCCTTCATGGCATGCTCGGGTGGGACTCGAACCCACAACACCTTGAAGAAATTCTTCAGGATAAAATGTTGATAGCTTTATTTTTCTTTTCTCATTATTGTCTACAGGAGGCAGTCTTCTAAGCCTCTGATGACGGATCTTGCAAACATTTAAAAGACTCTCTAGAGAAACGCTGCAAGTTTCTGCTTCGTAAAATCCTCAAAATGCTTTTAAAGTTATAAAGACCTCATCAATTTGTCGCTTGGGTCTTCTTGTCCGAATGTTCAGGACTCGCATAGTGATCCACAGAGAACACAGGATTCTGTTTTTCTTCAGGGCTGTTACGGTACAACCATTCAAAGAACTTCAGGAGATAGCAACTTTTGGTCAACTAGCAGATTTATCGAAGGAATAATCGCTGTTAACTGCGTTTACAAAGTACATGTCCCACCCCCGAGTTGAAACTATTCTTGGCAAGAGAGCACGCTTCCTTTTTTCATCAATACCTGTCAGTGTTAATTACGACAGATTAAGATGAAGTGGGAAGCGATGTTCTAAAATACTGGGCGATTTCTGGACAGCTCCATGGTAACATCGAACCACTGCTAGAATTACGAAACAGGTGACAAAGTTCTTGTAAGGGATTATTTTGTAATTAAACATTTTCTGTAGATGGCATGTAGCTTATACTTTTAATATTAATTGTAACCAAATCTTACCACATCTTTTTGCCATTAACGTTTGTTCCATTTTTTTAAAAATGTGTAAAACTACATGATTTTAGGAGATATTTCTGGAGATTTTATCTTCTGTAAATTAGTTTTTAAAGTACATGTACTTATAATTCGTGAAGCTTAGCCAAATATTACAACTCATTAATTGTAGCAAATTTGTGTCAAATATTTATACCCTAATTGTTTTTAAGAGTGTGCTTCTTAATATACATGTACACGTAGTTGCTGTTTGGTGTTGCAAAGATTTGTTTGAACTTTAAGAAGCTGTTGTGGGACTAACAGTAAAACACTTTAGTACTAGTGAATGTATTGTTAAAATAATATAATTATAGAGTTTATGTAATGTAAACTCGATTGTAGTTTTCTATGACATCAAGTAACACAGGAACATTATAAGTAGTGTAAGTTGAGGGATATTGGTGAGACAGATTTCTAACATTCGGTTGTTTTCACAAGGACACTGCAGCAGTACAAGTGATTTTGGGCACAACAATTTGTTGCTCAAGTCACACAGAAAGGGGGATACTGAGGCAGGTGTCAGGGGTGTTGAAGGCAGTTGCATCTGTTGCTTTATGACTAAGCTCTTTTTTTTTCTGCAATCATAAAAATGCACTGACATTGTCGCTGTTTGAGGTTTACATTCAGATTTGATCCCTTTGCTAAGTCTACTTGTACATGGTGCTTGTTTGCCAGGGATCGCATATCTAAGATCTTGCTAGGCACGGCTCATTAGATTTCCACTAGACCGAGTTGGGTGGAGTACGTGTTTTCCTGTGTTCTTCTGCATGAGAAGCCAGTGGTGTATTACTACTAGTGCTGCTTCAAAATCAGAATTTGTTTTATCTTTTAAAGTCAGAGTTTTGTCGGAAAAATTGGCTCCACCAGAATTTGGTCTGAAGCCAAGCTATCTGCTTTGAGATGCGACAGCAGTCCGTAAGGGCAATGATTCATCTCGTTGTATGAGTGACAGGCTATGACTTTCATGATCAGAACTCCTGATTTAAAAGTAAACGCATTTGGCTTTAAATAGCAGACTATTCTACAGTCTGAGGCGTTGGCGAATTTCTCCCGAGTGGAAGTATTTGTTGGTCTGTTGGAGTTGGCCATTGTCGCGTTCATGTTTATTGGCACGTCGCCGTTTGGTGTCTAAAGGAAGTTATCGTTTACGCTGCTGTTGGCTGTCGTTTTTGATAAACGGTCAGTTCTTCCTGAAGAACACTCTCTTTGACCTTGCGTAGGTAGGCTTAGCCACCACAAATGCACTAAGTTTCAGTACTTAAGCTGCAGATATCGTCTGAGTAGTTAAAAACAGTGACTGTGCCAGGATGCCTTACATTTATCGTTGCATAGCCTTTATTATTGTTGCCTGCTTGCTAGTACTTCTCTCTCTCCTAAAGTACACCGAAGTTCTTTCCAAGGACTTAAATTGGTTGAGCCATGGTCCTATGGAAACCTCTCACAGAGTACGATTCTTTAGAAATCATCAGTACATGCGTTTAGCAAACGACAACGACTCCTTGGTGAATTTTGTTGTGAATTCTGAACGTAAGGAGAAGCTGCCGTTAAATAATGGTTCAAGTCGCGTACCAACACGATTTGCGGACTCGGGGACTGATTTCAAACGTACTACGGGGTTAATGGTCATGGTGATGGCGTCTATGCGCACAGGATCTACGTTAGTTGGAGAGATGTTCAACCAGAATCCAAACTTGTTCTATTTGTTTGAACCGCTGCATGCTACAGACAGCCTCGTCCTAAGGAAAATAGTCGATCTCGTAGACATGGAAACATCAATGGGTAATCTGCTCCGGAAGCTGTCAAAATGCACGTTCCCTAGTGAATTCATGAACGATTTCTACACGTGGCGCATAGCGCGTGTAAAGAGCCAAACTCTGCGAAGCCTTTGCGAATCCAAGACCGACTGCAAAACTTTAGCGCCGACCCAGCTCAGTAGGTTGTGTTACCAAAAACATGGAAACATGGCCATGAAATTTATCCGAGCCAGTCTCGATATGTTTGAGCCCCTCGTAACGGACAATGACCTCAACGTGAAAATACTGCATCTTGTCCGCGATCCTCGAGGCACGGCCAACTCTCGCAAGTTTTATTACTGCCCAAGAAGATCTATTCCACCGAAACAGTGCACACTAAACAAGCTTAACCTGTTAAATAGCGAGTATTCATCTTACAAATACCAAGTTATACCTAAATATTGCAATTGGTTGCGGAAGAATCTACAGACAGCTTTATCAAGGCCAGAATGGCTTAAGGACCGTTATAAACTCATTCGATACGAGGACCTAGCATCCGAACCCTTGCGCTTTACCAAAGACATTTACGAGTTTCTAAACCTTCCTCTACCTAAAGTTGTTTTGGACTGGGTGACTGAAAATACACAGCAGAATACTGAGGAAAGTAACCAAACTTTCAGCACGAGGAAAAACTCGACGGAAGCATCCACCAACTGGCGAAACACTCTAAGTTTCCAGGAATCTCAAGATGTTGAGAGAGTTTGTAGCGACGTCATGGAGACGTTAGGTTACCGTCCAATCAGAACTGAGGAAGACTTGTCAAATTATACTGTGCCAGTATTTGAACCACTTGACATAGGTGCAGACATCAGTATGACTTAATTTTAAACTAAAAACTTCAATGCCAGTACATCATGTCAGTTTATCACACTTTGTTTCATTTCATTGTTGCTTTTATCTGCCAACTTCTTTACACTGTAAGATTGTTCTTGCTCTTCTAATACTTGTTACTGTCTTTAGTTTAGTTTAAATGTACTAAATAATTTGGTTTATAAATACTACCGTATTTATAAACCAATCTGTACATCTGTACAGATGTTTATTCTGCACACCTGGGCCCAATTTCATGGAACCCGTTAGCACAAATATTTGTTCAGCACATAATTTCTTTGCTTTATTTTACAAAACTGGGTTGCCAGCCAAAATCGTATGTGATGTGTATTTACTGATATTTTGCTCCTTTTCCTAAAAATACAATTTGACATACAATTTTAGCTGGTAACCCATTTTACAGAGCAAAGAAATTCTGTGCTAAACAAATGTTTGTGCTAACATGTTCCATGAAATTGGGCCCTGTTCATATCATATTCATTGTAGTCACCCGTGTATTGTTTGTCAGCTATGCTATTGTTAATTACCTTTGTACATTTGGTGCAAGATATGAGACCAGTGAATCCCCTCTTCCATTGTTCCCATATTGTGTGTAAAACATCCAAGGAATTTCCTTTTAGGTTTTAGGGGGAAGTCGTACGTTAACAAAAGGGAAGAGTGTGTTGAGGTATGGGGGCGAGTCACTCGGTCTCATATGTGGCAGCATATATACCTTTGTAGGTTCTGGTTACTTTCTCATAAAATGTAAAATGTTTTCCATAGACTGCCGAAGTGAATACGTCATCCTTTGTTAGTTGCCTAGGCAATGGCTCTAAACAAAAAATAACAGAACCGTGTCCATGTGCTTTTGCAATAGTACTGTTCCCGACGGCCATGATGTTTTAGAGCCAATTACCATGGCAACCACATCACACTTAGGCTGTCTATTGCAGTGGTACATTGATTAGGATGAGGCACATTGAAGGTACCGGTAGCTTCATGGTTTTAGAAAGAGGGGTTTTAGCCAAACTCCAGCACATGATTTTTCTTGGTTTTGATGCTGGACAAAGTGTCCAAATCATGCAAAACCTGACATGCCGTATATTGGACATTGGCAGTTCAAAGCAAGGGCTTATAAAAAGTCCATTTCTTCTGTTTATGTAGTAATTTTTTTAAATTCCATACTAGGTCAACAATGTACATATGCAACATATGTGTCAGAGGGTACGCCCCCTATTGTGTCTCAAACATCTAAGGAATTTTGAAGGAATTCCTTTCAGGTTTTAGGGTGAAGTTGGTGCGTTAACAAAAGGGAAGAGTGTGTTCAGGTATAGGGGCATTAGGGGGAAGTCCCTCTGTCATCATGCTGGGTATGACAATGCATTTTATTTTGAATTTTCTTTCATTTTTAAAATTTTATTTTAAGGTGATATGAAGTGATATGAAACAAATAGCGCCCTCATTGCTGAAAAAATTAAACTGTAAAAATTGGCTCGTACCAACCGCCCGTACATGAGGCTAGGACAGGCTGATGTGCTTTAACGAGTGAAGGAAATACGTCACGCGCGGAGCATTGTGGGTTGCTACTGCCAGACGAATAATTAATAAATAGTATGCTAATGCTTGTATCCTGCGCAAAAATCAAATTTATGAATGGAATAAGTGCACTGTTTGCCAAACCTGCTTTGCCTGCTGGCAGTTTACAAAAAAAGATGTGACATTGTGGTCGTGTTGTAAAAAGAATTGACCAATGAGGGCGCAAACAAAATAGCCCATCCCAGCACCCTGTAACTAAGGGCGGTGGGTACGAGTGAAATGTGAAAACAACTATCTTTTGTATATTTTAAACACTGAATGCATGACTGATCATTTCAGATGTCTTTGAATTTTGTTTTGATTTGTTTTTATATTTCTATTGATTTTGCTTTAATACTTGATTTGTTATGATTCATTGTTATATAAAATTCTTGCCTAAATGATTAAAACGCTTACAACTGAAATCAACTTAAATTCAGTTGAGGCACAGTCTCATCAGCAATGCACGCATGCCTAATTCGTGCCACGAAATATGCAGCTCCATGCCTTTGCTATGGAGCTGCGTATTTCATGGCATGAATTTGGCGCGCGCGCATTGCTGACGAGCCTGTGCCTTTAAAGTTGCTCATTCTTGTGTCCACATTAAACTTTACAATCTGTTATTAAGGTTTGAACATGTAGACGAGTCTTTCCACGGTAAAGGGGGCATTTTGGAAAATATCTCTTCAGAACAACTTAAACTTATTTCTTTTATTTTGAGACCAGACAAAGGTATTTCCTCGAAAATATGGTCTGTGTTGCCAAAACGCCCCCTTTACTGTGGAAAGACCCAGTTCTGAATACAGTTTGGACAAATACATAATACCTCACCTCCTGCAGACTTGCTGTTGCAAAATCCTGGAATTTATCATTTGATTGGAGGAATTTAAATGATATTACTTATACAAAAGGACATGTATTTTAGTTATAGATTAATTGTTTTTTGTTTGTGCAAAAGTTTTTGTTCTTTAAAAAAAAATTTAAACTTCAAATTTTAGAGTTTAGACCCACCTTGTATTAATATATATATTTTTAAAAGCTTATTATTTCTGATATTCAGTTACGTAGTATTAAAATGTGCACCCAACCAGTACATGCGAGATGTGCAAAATGTTCTGTATTGAAGTTTTTTCCAGCCGATTGCTAATTTTTTTTCTTCAGAAAATTAGTTATGAATAAGTCATATTTTTAGGGGTTATGACCCAGGGACCGCCGTGCTGGGGTGAAAAAATTCGATACGAATGTGGAGTTTGGGAAATCTGTATGCAGTGAAAAGTAACTTGGCACCACCGGGATTCGAACCGCGGACCTTCTGTTTAACATGCAGATGCCGAGTCACGGTAGTGCAGTTGCTCCTCACTGATTGGGATTGGCTATCGCGTGAGCTTAACAAGCCCTACAGAGGGATAAACCCTTAAATAAGGTAACCACCCCTCCCAGAAGTCACTTAAAGGAACACACCGGCTCACTGTTTACATAATTTAGTGATGTAGCATTATTAACAATAATTTTTTTGATGGTCCTTGTGAAAAAAAGATCAAAATCTGGTTCGAATAAATCGTGTGATCTTGATTTTTTTGTTAAAATGCTAAAAAACGGCCAAAATTGGTGGTTTCTTTTCAGGTTCTCTTCAGTCTATTTTGGAAAGACCTTCAGAATTATGTATGGGTCTATTTCGAGCCCAAGAAAGCCGGTGTTTCCTTTAAGATACGCCCCTGCCCGGCTTTCCCCAATTATTGAGTATGAATAAGTGATTATTTTTAAGGATTGTGACCCAGGGACCGTCGGGATGAAAACAATAGGACAATTTATTTGGTGTACCATGGAGGAAGAAACCAACTTCTTCCTCCATGGGTGTACACTGTGGTCAGCATTTTGTGCATATATGTCTATATGGATGGCCCCTATCAACTTATTTTGATAGTTTTGTTATGGAGCTATACACCAATCCGGTAACTAAGGTCTCCTCCCTGCATATCCGCCATAGCTGGGGGGCGTCCAGTGCATGGGCTGTGCATTTTGTGTTGCTGTTAGAACGAAAAGCGCTCATCCATTACATGCACGAACGCGCCTCCTTCGCGTATACGCAACGCGCCCGCCTTTGCGTACACGCGACGCGCCCGCCTTCGCGCGCACACAACCCTACAAAGACGCGCAACTTGTTCGAAGTAAACAAATGCAGCTTCAGCAACAACAAAAACATACAGTTCATTCAGTGGAAGCCCCCCAGCTATGGCGGATGTACAGGGAAGAAGACCTTATTACCGGATTGGTGTATAAATAGCTCCATGGTTTTGTGACTGCTAGAAATTGTGCAAGGGATCAGTTAATATATTTTATGAATTTGTATATAAAAATATTGATCCTCGACAATTTTTGATTAGTACACAATGGAATTAGCATACTCATTTACTTTTAGTACAGTGGACCTTTGACATACTGTGGACCGGTTCCTAATCCTACCACTTATTGCAGAATGCCATCTACTCGGGAACCAAACTATACATGTCAAAGGTCTGCTGTACCAGAATATACATGACTATGAGTATGCTAATTCCATTGTGTGCGAAAAACCCTGAACAGGTCTATTATTTATTCAACTCGATATATTTGTTCATGCTATGCACAGTTTCAGACTTGTTGGCTTTTTTTTTGTAAGCTCATAATAGATATTGTTTGGGTGCTTCGAAGTTTGAACCATAAATGAGCCAAGGGTAATTATTTAAAAGGCACTAGGCCTGGAAAGGGGGAGGATCACACGCCCCACCCCTAATTATTCCTCTTTGGTGTGTCTACGGCTGTTTTATGCAACCACGGAGCTTTTCCAGAGAGTGACGAAAATAGTCGTCGAGGCTAGTCCTTGTAAAAATCTGGTACCGCGTACTGCACATACTGAATGCATGGAAATAGCATAAAGGAGTAAAGGACACCAGACGTCTACAAGTTGAGACTTGGCGCGCCACATTTCGCGTGTATGATGAACACGACAAGCTCAACTTGTAAGTTGAAAAGTTTAGTTTTGAGCAAAAAAACATTGCAGAAAAATAATGTCATGCTGATGTGCGTTCAGTTTTGAGACCGGCAAATCGAAGTATGCACCCTTTTAAATTCCAAAAGTGTATTCATTGAAAAGAACTGAGTTGTAAAAAACCAACATTCAACAACGCAACACCGTATTAAACACCATAGAACTGTTCCTTGCTCTATGGTAACACGAATCGCACGACCGGCGGACCACTGGCACGTCTGCGTCTGCGCGGTGCATGTGCACTGGCCGGGTTTCATAAATTTCAGGGAGGTCGCAAGTTGCAAGTCGGCCCCATAAACTCGGTAAGCATGACATTGACAAGCCTCCATCCAGCATGTCCAGGTATTTCTTTTTAAACCGGACATCATTTGGAAATGCATGTAATTTTGAAAGCATTCCTTTCACTGGTCGCCAGTCAATGTGATTAATTATTCTCTATAATGTTACCAACAAATTTTGAAATGGAAGTGAATATGACCTGTTCGGGGTTTTTCGCACACAATGGAATTAGCATATTTATGTATTTTTGGTACAGCAGACCTTCGACATACTATCATGGACCGGTTCCTAATCCTATCGCTTATTGTAGCCATCTCTAGCGGGAACCAATCTATAAATGTCAAAGGTCCGCTGTACCAATTTTTAATGATATGCTAATTCCATTGTGTTAACAAACATTCTGTTCAAAAATTGTTGATTTACGTGTTCCATACATTTTGCACACAGCATCTCATTAGCGACCAGTGAACAGAATTTATGCTGAACATTTTTAAAGTGTTTTCAAATATGCCCTTATTCATCAAATATGCCCTTATTCATCAAATATACTGGTATTTTTTTACTTTATGTCACAATTTGCCCTTATTGATGCTTGATTAACGGGGAAAAATATATGTTCTGGAATAAAATAAAATGCTAAAAAGAAAAATGCCTGCGAATGTAAACAAAATTGTACTCGGCTTTTCAATTCTTATCAAATTTCTTTTGCCAATGGAAACTGGAATGGGGATACTGACTTAAGAAAATCTTTCCGACATCTTAGAACTTACAAGGCTAGATGGAAGATGTCATTCAAGGTAAACATATGATGCAGAATCAAGGAACAAAAGTGAATGGTGTCGTTGGAGGTTCGTCTACATATAAGATGGAAGGTTTGAAGGGCGGGGCTAGAAGAGCAGGGCGGAAGTCTGAAGGAGATGGGAATGAGATGGCCCAAGACGTTAAAGATGAGGGTGTACAAGAGACGCTAAGGTAGGCGTTATGAAACAAATTAAGCAAAATTCAAACTAAAACGAAACGAAATTGGTACTCGATACAAATGATTTAGAATGATGATATTGATAATTCTAATGGCTCACCATTACATTTAAATGCAATAATTATTAAGGGAGCTTGTCCAGATTTTTCTGACGTAACAATCATATAAAATATCTCCCCAAAATACTATCCTTTGCAACTTGCAATCTCCAATTTTGATGTGGAAACAAACAGGTTGCTGTGATTTCTGCATTGCTTTATGGAATAGGATAAATTACTTCACAAAACATCAGTGCTTTTTGAAACACTAATTTTTTTTTGGATATCCTCGAAAATATATGAAGTGAGACAGTGTTCTCCACTGCCGTTAGCGCCCGGACAAAAATTTGCCGCCTGGACAAAAATAATAAATTTTCCCCTCTAAAGCAAGTCATTCAAAAATTACATGTAAATTCACCAAACGTGATTCGCTAGCCACTATTGTTCACTTACCACGCAAATCTATCGTATCAGTGCCGATAACGGCCATGACAGTTGCATGCATTTGTTTTGAACAGCGCCCTCATATGTTGAATGTATTCACCTCTTGAGGGCGCTGTACATTCATAGCTGCGGCATAGCTACCTAGCTACAGGCGGATCGTTGGGAGAGCGCACATGGCCCATGAAAAATCGTCGCTTCTTTAATTCGCCTCGGCTAGGGGCAGGGGGTGGGTTAATTTATACATTTCTGTTTTTCTATTTTCCATATTTCAGCAAGGAGGTGTTCGCCAACTACAAAAGCTCCGATCTGATTCCTGGGGCTAAGATTCACCCAGGGGACATCGTAGAGGCAGCTTCACTTGCTGTAAGTACAGTCATTTTGAATGCTCCTTATTTATCAATTAACTTGATGCTCGAAAATTTAAAAGAGCGTGTCTAGATCACAATTTTGAACTTCCTTTTTTTCTATGGGTGTTGGGATTTTGATACCATATTTTGATCCCAGCTTATATCAGTTGAGTTCAATAGATACAACTACGTTGGAAGCAGCACTTCTGATGAAAAAGGGGCGTGGCCATCTTAAAAAGGGCGTGGTCATTTTTGGGTATTTTGCCCCGGATAGCGATTTTCGCACAAATCCCAAGTTGTTTCTTGGGGTCAAATTAGCCTAGATCAGTTGAGTTATTCTCTCCTAAATGAAGTGCATATGGGTCCTTGACTGTTGTAATTTGTCATATTTTTCTCATTACCATTCTGAAACTTCGCGCTCTCAATCCGTATATTTTTAAGGATATAAATAATCCCACCAATGTTTTGTAAACACAGACCTCTTTGATCCCACAACCAAACTTGGAATGCAAATTTCCTGTTTTCTTCCCATGGATAGTATTCAATTTTGGGGAGGAATTTTATATGATTGTTAGGTTAGAACGAAATTACTTTTTTTAAAAGAAAAATCTGGTCACGCTCCTTTAACTGGTAGAAACCCTGATCAAGATTTTGCAGAATCTTAAAATTGTCTCCTTGGGAACAGGGTATTTGATTGCATTCTTAAGCACATTTTTCTTCTTTTGTGTACATGTACTTGTAGGCCATTCCATTACCTAAACCGACCTATGACCTCGCCGCATCCATACCATGTGACCTCATCACAGAGAGAAAACTGAGTCGTCTTCAGCTCGAAGGGATCTTATACGCTGTTAGTAGAAAAAATGGAAATATGAAAAAATGTGATAATGCATTTATTAACCGCTTTTACAGGCGTTTTTAAGTGCTGACGGCATTTGTTTTATAAATATTTGAGTTCTTTAATGCAATTGTGGAACTTGTGTCTTCTACCTAAACATCGAGATATTTTAGGTTTGTTGTGCCATTGGCAGCCAGTGGGTAATCCACTTAATACTCTTCATGAAAGAATGCTCTGGGACCTTTTAAATATGTTACATAACACACTGGACAAATGGCTTTGCTTCCCTTCTGAAGGATGGAGCAACTGTGATTACGTGCCTTGCTCAAGGGCACCAAAACCGGGTATTAAAGAGTACATGATTGGAAAACCTTTAAAAACAGGACAACAGAATTACATATAACTAAAGAATAATGTTGATAGAACGTAGATGCTGTAATACTTCAGAAAACCTGAAAAATTCATGCATGGTGGTTGTGTATGAATGAATGGTAAAAAAGTTGTATGCAGACAACTTTTAACAATAAAAATACCTTCAGTTGGCAATTTCTCCCACAGAGGCACCATTTTGCACAAAATAAATCATGTTGTGTTTGTTACCATTTTTAGTCAGTTTTTTCTTGTCAACTCACGAAGTAAAATTTTGGGTCACTGCACATGATGTATTGGGGCTTTAAATCCGTCCGAGTGTTGCGAGTCAATGACTCAAACTTGTGGGTATTATATGGCTCTAGCACGAGTTATATGGCTCTAGCTCTGTGCTTTATTGTTAGTAACTGCCCATCAAGATTGGTCGTTTTACTGAAAGTGTTTCTTGGTTTATTTGTTAGTGTCAACGTCACCAGAAAATCATGCCCAATGGCTACCGGGCAGGCTGTTTTATTGGCGATGCGGCAGGAGTTGGCAAAGGGCGACAGGTAAAATGTTCTTTTAATTTTTCAATCTGAGCTTAAAATGCTGGAATTTGTGTTTATTGAAGTGAAATATTTCTCTTGGTCTTGCATGGATGCACAACTAAGCAAAGTAACGAACGCAATAATTGGTATTGTACCTAATCACCATTTAAATTAAACAACCAAAAATGGGATGAAAAACAATTTTACTAATTTTTTTTATTTGTCCATTTTTGACTTAGATTGCTGGAATTATTCTGGACAATTACTGCCGAGGTCGTACCAAGCATATCTGGTTTAGCATATCGACAGATTTGAAGGTCGATGCGCAAAGGTAAAGCTTGTTCTTGCGTAAATGTGTAGTACGTCACTTTGAGATAAAGCGGCGTGTAGGGAATTTAGTGTGAACTGATCCACTGAAAATTACAGAATCGCAAGAATGCTTTTCCGCCAAGTGGTTTTCAGTGCATCATTTAGCACCAAATTTTTCATAACGACGCGTTTACAAAATTGTGAGCGAAAAAGCTCAGTGTGAATCCACCCAAAGGGTAAAGATGTCAATTTGCCTTTTTCATTTTGCTTTCGGCAGCGTGCAATTTCTCTGTGCATGTGCGTGTTTCCGACCACAGCGCAGGTGCGGCCGCTAGCCAGGCTCAAAAGTGTTTAAGACTGACTGTGCCTTTATCGCTTGTTTAAAACTGCCCACGTGATGTGCTTTCAGCCAATACTAATAGGGATGCGTAAACTGTCTAAGGTATTTATGAATTCTGTTTTTACAGAGAGTGGAAGAAATTAAGAATTATGAACATAATTACATGTAGTCGTAGCTTTTAGACTCAACTATAATTTTCAAAATTTCAGTGTTGGCCGTGGACCTATTTTCGTAAATTCTGTTTGAATGAACTTGGACAAAAGATACAACTGCATTCTGGAAAGGTTGTTTGATTGCTATGCTTCCCACAATGCATTTCCGTCGTTTTTCCAAGAGTATTTGCGAAAAGGTCTGTGCTACCGCCTTCATTAACACTTTCACAAAGATGGCGTATTTAGTGACATATCTTGTATTTTTGAAAACTTACATGAGTGGGAATTTTCAGCACACGAGCTTTATTCAGTCATGTGAATATTTCGATGTCAACTTAACTACAGAAACAGTACTGAAAATGTGCATTTTTTTGGGTTGCTTGGTATATTAGTCTGATTATGTAAATCAGTTGAAATTTTTTGCAGGGATTTCCACGACATAGGATGCCACATTAAAGTCATCGAAGGGTGCCAACAACTGGACAAAGAAACAAGGTATGCAGGTTTTGTAAATTGACTAAAAAGTTGAACCGTGATTTTATAGTTTCTGAATAATTTGTACTTCTGGATAAAAATGTCCCAAAATGAGTCGGTTAATGTGTAAACATTTCAAATTGTTTAAAAAATTGTACAAAAACATTTCAAATTGTTTAAAAACTGAATTGTTTTCAGAGTCCTTGGCCTTCCCCGCGATTTTCAGCAGGGTGTTATCTTCAGTACATATGCAACATTGGTGTCGTCAACTCAAAAAGGAGGTATAAATTACATCTTTAAAATCAGTTCTATTGTTATATTTTCATTGATAACGATGTAGTCTATTTCTGGAAAAAACAAAATGCTCTTTTGAAAATTGGCTTTAAAAAAAAAATTAGTTTGCAAATGATTTTTGTTACCATTCATTCAGCACAAAAACCATGCATTTTTAAGGTTTTCTGAAGTATTACTGCATCTATGTGGCTGAAATTTCTACAAGGCAGTTTATCAACATTATTCTTTAGTTCTGTAATGCTGTTGTTTCTGAAATTCGTAAAAAGTTTCATTTGCAAATAATATTTGTGACCAGAACAATTTGACCAGTTCCGTGAATCTTTGTTTCTCCTTCTTAAAGGAGCTTGGGGTTCAGCCCGCCAAAGTCGCTTGGAGCAGCTTATCAAATGGTGCGGAGGAGAGAAATTTGATGGCTGCCTCGTTTTTGATGAATGTCATAAGGCCAAGCATTTCATTCCTGTAAGTTGGAACAAAAAAATTCAGATTTATATTTGTGACCTGACCGCATGTGGTCTGGTTGGGTATGCAGCCGTGCTCATGTTCTAGTGGTTGTGGGTTCGAGCCCCACTTGTTCCAACATGTTTGTATCCATGGTCAAGACACTTAATCTCAAATTGCCTCGTCAACCTGAGTGATATTTGGGGAGCTGTTACGGGGAATGTCACAATCTAAGAGCTGATAGGGATGTGCACCTTGGCCGGGCAGCCACCTAGTTATTAAAAGCAAAATGGTTCTGGCGATTCCCTGTTGGTCACATTTTGAAAATTTCATTAAGAGAAATGGATGTAATATTAAAAGGATGCAATTTGCTGTAAAGGAAGATTTTTATTTATTTTGTTTTTTTAATTTCTAAAATTAGCTTTTGTATGAAACAGTTCAATTTACGATATCCGTTTTTCTTGCAGGGAAACGAAAACAGAAGCACTAAAGTAGCTGTTGCCGTTACAACCATACAGCGGTAAAAACATTTTATACTTGAAGAAAATGAAATTTGTGCATTGAAATATTAGATACATATTACATAATATGTAGGGGTGTCAATTAGACTTGAAATCTGTTGTTACTTAAAAATAAAGTGAACACGCTGTTAAAGATTTCCTGTTTGTGTTCTGTTATAGAATGCTTCCTATGGCAAGGGTTCTATACTGCAGTGCAACTGGTGTCTCAGATGTCAAAAATATGGTAAGATTTTATCTCGCATTGTTTTATTTTTGTGAAAGGAACATGTCTGAAATCATTGGAGATTTTATTAAACCTGACCGTCTCGGATTTTGATTCTGGCTTATGGAAGCAAAAAAGAAGAATTGATTTCAACTTGTATTATTATTATTATTATTATTATTATTATTATATTTCTTTTTGGTATTCATACCAAGGATTCCTCAATAGTGCTTATTGCACTGTCACTCGCAAGCGTGAGGAAACCCATTTAGAATTAGAATTAGAAATGGCCAGAGACACCGGGGATTCCCCTTGCTCTTCACGAAAGAATGCTCTGGGATCTTTAGAGTGCGTTACCGTTACCTGACACACTGGACCTTTACATCCCTTCCGAAGGATGGAGCAAGTGTGGTTGAGTGCCTTGCCCAAGGGCACAGGTACAGCAGCCGGATTCGAACCCGCAACCCCAAGTTTTCACCTATGATTGCGAGTCAATGACCCATACCACTCGGCCACGGTACCCCATGTTATGTTGTTATGCTTTTTGCAGGCATTTATGGAACGCCTCGGCATTTGGGGAGAGGGAGGCGCCTTCAAATCATTCGAGTATTTCTTGAAGGTTATTGAAAAGCGAGGATTGGGTGAGTTCATATCATCTCGGATATCTATCGGCTTTAACGTGTATTAATCATGTGATTTTCAGTACATCAAAATGTGACTGAGTCTGTGAAAACCCGGACAAAGTAACCGGTCTTTATAGTAACAGTTATGGTTCTCAAATTTATTTGTAGGCGTTGCTGAAATGCTCGCAATGGAAATGAAAGCATCTGGCATGTACGTATCCCGCTGGTTAAGCTTCAGAGGAGCTGAATTTGTTACCGCGGAGATGGATTTGACAGCGGAACAGATCAAAATGTACGACACGGCAGCTCATGTTTGGTGAGTTTCCCTAAAATCGTCGGAAGAAATTTAAGCTCCCAAGTTTACTCCTTAACCATTTGACGCCGGGATTATTTTTGGCAAAAAATGCAATTAAAAAAAAAAAAGGCAAATGTGATTGGCCAAAAGTTATGACCAGGTCAAGCACCACAAATACTGACCCTTGAGAGTCATTTCTATATTCATTGTATGAATCTTCTCACCAAAAGATCATACTTCGCAACATTCTGAGGCGGCCGCCACGGAGCAAGATTTGCTACACTGACAGGCCGCCCACAGCCGTCAAGTTCAAAACACGGTGTGTACAAATGAATGGTGGACAATGGATGTGTTTACACGTCAACCATGGAAGACGATGCCCAAGCTGATGTTTTAACTCATCAACTGCCATTGTGACTATAGACCAATCCGGTAACGAAAGTCTACTTCCCTGTATATCCGCCATAGCTGGGGGGGGGGCGTCCAATGCATGGGTTGTGCGTTTTGTGTTGCTGTTAGAACGAAAAGCGCCCATCCATTACATGCACGAACGCGCCCCCTCCGCGCGTGCACGCGACGCGCCTCCTACGCGATGCGCCTGCCTTCGCGTACATACAACCCTACAAAGACGCACAACTTGTTCGAAGTAAACAAAATGCAGCTTTAGCAGCAGCAAAAACATACAGTTCATTCAGTGGAAGCCCCCCCAGCTATGGCGGATATACAGGGAAGGAGACCTTAATTACCGGATTGGTGTATACATTGCCAGAACGTCCTCCAGGATTTATGTGTTTTAGTGTTTGGAAAATTGTTATGAATATAATTATTATGTAAAGTCACAAATTGTACACGTCCTCCGGCGTCAAGTGGTTGACATCCAAAGGCATGTTCGCCTGCAACCACTTTCCGTAGATTTTCATATAAGACATCTAAACATGATCTAGCCAGATATATTTAGACAAGTGATAAGAACTGTTAGGGCAGGGTGCGCCACTCTGCCTGAAGTGCCTCCCTGAGCTTGTGCACTTCTAAGGCTGTTTGAGAGACTCGCAGATCCAGAGGTCAGCTCATCCCACGCAGGTTCGAAGAGTTGAAAACCCAACAAAATTGGTTTTCTGAGAGCCCTTAACGGCAGGATTCTCCCAGAAACAGAAAATGTCCCATTTCATTACTGTGGAAATCACTTTGTTCAAACAGGTCCTCTTGGACCTAGAGGAAATCACTGAAGCAGAACAGTCTTGAAAGCGATTCCAAAGTTACCGAAACACATCAAGCTATAGCCATCACTTGCAACTTTTAAAACATCACTTAAAACACATTTGATGAAATCTCATTAACTGACTGAACTCCATGATTGTGATATTAGATTTTTAATGTGTCTCGCTGCGCCATGAGCATCTTTTTTTATGGATACCTGCGCATTATAAATTCATTATTATTATTATTAAAGTGATTGGTCGATCAGTACCTTGTTATCCACAAGTTCACTGTATTTTGCAAACTTCTGTACTGATCAATAATTGAGTATATTTGGTTTGTATGGACAAAACGTTTCGGCTATCTTATTTCCCCCACAGGAATGAACTACAGAAAGCTCTAGAAGCAGCCCGTGGGCGAACCAACTCAGGATCACCCAGAATCTGGTCCTTTTTTTGGGCTTGCCACCAACGGTTCTTCAAACAATTGTGGTAAAAAAAAGACTCATTCGAGGGCCACGTAGGATTTTACATGCACTGTAAAATGTTGACATTTCATGGTAGTGACAAAAAATGTTGATAAGTAGTATTTCTAGGTCTTAACAAATACTACTCTCTGTAGAACTGCGAAAATGTTGATAACTTCGACCTGCGCCTTATGATAATTGGAAGAAATCTTTGAGGCTCACAAAGTGCTAGTGTCCGATAATTAATGATGATATTAAATGTATTTAATTTGCCCTTACACAACGCAGTATATGAACTGTACACTAAGTGTGTTTCCCGACAACACACTAAAAACTCAGTGTGCTCGGGTGAGACTTGAACCCACAACCTCCTGCAAACTAGGCAGACATTTTAACCACTCGACCACTGAGCTGGCTGTTGCTGAATGGCAGGTTTAAGTATCTTACAGCAGACGATTAATTATATGAAGTGTTGTAATTATTCATGCTATGCAGGAGGTTGTGGGTTCGAGTCCTACTCGAGCGTGGTATGAGTTTTGGTAAGAGTTGAGAAATTGAGCAGAATTATTTTTCTTAATGATAATACCAAGGTTATGAAATGCTTACGTGGTCGTCTTCTTTTTTTGTGGTTAGTCTCGGAGTCAAGGTTCCTAGGATTGTGGAAGAAGCTAAAAAGGCGTTAGAAGATGGATACTGCGTTGTGATTGGTCTACAGAGTACAGGAGAGGTGAGTTCAAAATAAACCAGAATTCTTTATTTGGATTCCTCTTAAAGATCTCAGGAGTATTGAACTAAAACATTTTTTCCTATACACTACTCACAATAAGTTAGGGATTTAGTTGAGAAAAAAAAGAAGTTTGTAAGTTATTTTAGGGTTATTTTTAAGGTTGGAAATAATATTAGTGAGGCCACTTATTTTATTTATTATTGTTTTATTTAAAAAAAAAATATTTTTGTGTTTGTTTAATTTGTTTCAGGCAAGCATGGAAAGCGAAATCAACAAAGGTGACGATACTCAGTCAGGATTCGTCTCAGTCGCTCGGGAAATTCTCATCCGTTTCATCGATCAGCACTTTCCAACTCTCATACTCTCGGTACGATTTACTTTTTTGAAAACTCTTCAACTTTCTCCAACTATGTGATTTTTGCTACGAAAGCAAACTGGAAAGGTGCCATATAAATGCGTTTCAAGCTTCAGATCGAGGTTTGGAAAGCATATGCAACTGGCACCTTTCCAATCGATGGTTTGCTTTCTATAGAACTGATTTAGGTGACACGATTGAACCGCTTATACGCATGGGGCACCGTGGCCGAGTGGTTTGGGTCATTGACTCGCAATCATAGGTGAAAACTTGGGGTTGCGGGTTCGGACCTTTCCCCCGGCTGCGGTACCTGTGCCCTTGAGCAAGCACTCGACCACATTTGCTCCATCCTTCGGAAGGGAAGTAAAGCCTTTGGTCCAGTGTGTTAGGTAACGGTAACGCACTCTAAAGATCCCAGAGCATTCTTTCGTGAAGAGCAAGGGGATTCCCCGGTGTCTCTGGCCATTTCTAATTCTTCATGGGTTTCCTCACGCTTGCGAGTGACAGTGCAATGGATAGTATTTTGGGAAGGTATTTCATATTATTGTTAGGTTAGAACAAAATCCATTTGCTGGAAAAATCTAAACAAGGAATCCTTGGTATGAATACCAGAAAGAAATAATAATAATAAATAATAATAATAGGGTCTACAGACAGTCTTGGGTAATCTCAACAAAAGTTACCTAATTGTGGGAAATTTGTCGCAAAAAATCACAGTGGAAGGCCGCATTTACTCTTTAATTTGTTGACTCATGGTTATGCATTATTTATTCCAACTTTGAGATTTTTTAGTCTTTTGTCGTCTTTATAAAAGCGCTAATTTCTCCAGATACACTTTTTTTGCCCCTTGGCAATTGTTTAGAATGAAGAGGCGCCTAAACCCGACCATTGGAGCACGACGGCCAAAAACATGCTCCTTGACTTCGTCAAACAGATTTCATTGCCCAACAGGTCAGTCAAATGTCGTCAAAATGCTTGCTTTATTTTTTTTTTAAATTTCTTTCAAAATAGTGATTCACACGGCTTTTTAAGGATCCGCGCGAACCATTCATTGTGTGCATTCTAGTGCTGGTAGAAATGTTGCTGAATGGGCAGATGTTATTATTAAGCTAGTTATTGATTGTCTAATTGTTTGTTTCTTAAAGTCCAAATACATGATTTGCAGTGACACAAAATTGGACTTCACGAGTTGACAAGAAATAAAAAACCGACAAGTTGTTGAGAGCAATGGTAACAAACACCACATTATTTTTTGTTCCGTGTAAAATGGTACCTTTGTGGGGGAAATTGCCAACTGAAGGTGCTTTTTGAAAACAAATTGTCTGCAGACATCATTTTTACCATTCATTCAACATGAAAACTATGCATGGCTTTTCTGAAGTGTTACCACAACTAAGTGGCTGTAATTTCTACAAGGCAGTTTATCAACATTATTTATTAGTTATGTGATGATTTTTCCCGTTTTTTAAAGTTTTCCAATCATGTAATCTGTCTTTAACAACACCCCTAAAGTCCTCTTGATGACATCATCGATCAACTGGGCGGAGCCTCGGCTGTTGCCGAGATGACAGGACGTAGAGGGCGTATGGTACGCGAAGGCCCGAAAGCCAAGGCACGATATCAACTGCGCACTCCATCCGACTCGTATGATGTGAACAGTTTGAACGTGCAGGAGGTGAGTATGGAGGGCCAAAAGTAACAAACTATAAACAAGTATGTTTGAAATAATTGTTAAAATAACCAAAAGCAAAAACAAACTTTAAAAAAACTTAAATCAAAAATAAAGTTAAAAGTTTGTTCAGATTTTTCAAGAAAATGGATTTCGTTTTAACCTAACAATCATATGAAATACTTCCCCAAAATACTATCCATGGGAAGAAAACCAAGGCACGATATCAACTGCGCACTCCATCCGACTCGTATGATGTGAACAGTTTGAACGTGCAGGAGGTGAGTATGGAGGGCCAAAAGTAACAAACTATAAACAAGTATGTTTGAAATAATTGTTAAAATAACCAAAAGCAAAAACAAACTTTAAAAAAACTTAAATCAAAAATAAAGTTAAAAGTTTGTTCAGATTTTTCAAGAAAATGGATTTCGTTTTAACCTAACAATCATATGAAATACTTCCCCAAAATACTATCCATGGGAAGAAAACAGGAAATTTCCAATTTCCAATTGGGATTTTAAAGCTAAAAGCTTGGTGTGATCACTGCACTGCTTTATGGAACTGGATAAATTAGTTTACAAAACATCGGTGATTTTTGACGATGTTATTGAAAATATACGGATTGAGAGTGCTCAGGAAGTTTCAGAATGGTAATGAGAAAAACATGATAGATGATTTGGTATTAAAATCTCAACACCCATGAGAAAAACTGGGGCTTCAAAAATGTGATTTTACAAATGTTAAGACGAGTTCAACGTGTCCCAAGGACCATACCTACGTCCCAAGATAAGAAGAGTGACCCTTCCTTAGTGCTTTGTGAAATCGGCCCCTGGACACGCTCTTTAAAATTCATGATTTGATGTTGTTTTATTTTACAGCGAAACAGTTTCATGAATGGTAAAAAGTTTGTTGCTATTATCTCGGATGCTGCAAGTACAGGTAGTGTGCCATTTTTTTCTTTTTCAAGAATATGAAATATACCTAAACAAACGCAAAACAAATTTGCTACACACCATACTGTATCTGTATTGTTTAAAAGACTATGCTATACTGAAGTACACTGAACTTGCATGTAAATAGTAACAAATCGAAAATATTTGGACAAATTTTACGTTTCTTTTGTTACCCGGTTAAGCACAGTTATTGTACAATTATGGCAAATTCTTGGTGATGACTGGTCTAGTGGATCGTATTCAAAACCTGGGTTTAATACAAAGGTAGTGGGTTCGAATCCCGATCCGGCTCTTCCAGTACCCTTGAGCAAGGTACTTTGTCACGCATTTCTTCTCTCCACCCAGGGGTAAAATGGGTACCTGGTGCTTGCAGTGCAGACCCGAGCAGTAGTCGGCTCTGTCGCCGGGTAGCCTATTTTTGACACCCTGTATTGTACAGCAGTCTTCGATGTTCAAGACAAGTTGACCAGAGTTATTTTAGTAATATAATGGGTCGTATTGACAAAAACAAAATCGGATTTGCCAAATTTTTCACAAAAGATTTATTGTCCATTTTGTTCCACTTTTGGACCAGGAATTTCCCTCCATGCTGATTCCAGAGCTAAGAATCAACGCAGGAGGTTACATCTAACAATAGAGCTTCCATGGTCAGCAGATAAAGCTGTCCAGCAGATGGGACGAACGCACAGATCCAATCAAACAAGGTATAGTTCTCCACCCCCACCCCCCAAACAAATTAAATAAAATTTGTCGGTGAATAATTTGACCCAAGAAATATGACCCAATGAAAACTAGATAAGAACTTTAGAATGGCAATTGCAGCGATGCCTTGTCCTATGGGCGCCGCCATTTTGTCCGAATACTGGGCAAAGAATAACGTTACTGCATACAAGTCCTTAGTAGAACATACGAGGGCACTGAACATGGGAGAAAAAGGTTGCCAACAATTGCTTGTATTTTTTGTAAACTGTTGACATCGGCCAGTGCAGACGATTTTGGCCATGTTTGACTAGATTTGCCCGCGATGCGTTCGGGTGAAAAACAAATTACGCATGTGTGAAAAAAATCGTAAATTTACTAATAGTCAGCACCAGAACTTATGAATTGCATTCTTGTAGCACGATGTCCTTTGTTTTATGGGTATACTTCTCATTTAAGCAAACATTTCTCCTAAACAGCTTTATACTCCATTTTCAGTAAACACTTTTTATCAAAGATGTTTTCTTTTCCTTAATCAGTGGACCTCTTTACAAACTTCTGACAACCAATCTTGGCGGTGAAAGACGTTTTGCGGCGTCCGTAGCTCGAAGACTTCAAACCCTTGGTGAGTTTACTGCTGTCGGAACGGACGTTAACAACTTTGTAATTAACACTTGCAGCAATCTTTTCAGGCATTTCACAATACATAGCACAACCATGCATTTTCTGACGGAGCGGTCGACATCGGTGCATTTGTTTATTAGACGAACAATTCAGATTTGATTTGAAAATGAATGCCTGGTTTAGAGGTTGACGATTATTTAGGAAGCCTAGATTATTTAAACACGTTTAATAAATGAGTAGTATTTGCAAGACCCCTCCCTCCCCTATGCGGCCCTCGACCCCGCTCCCCCTTCTATGCTTTGTAGAACTGTGAAAATGTTAACAACTTTGGACGGCCCCTTATTTTAATTCCTTTTAAGGTGCCTTGACGCAAGGCGATCGTCGAGCGGCCACAGGAGCGGATCTCACACAGTTCAACTTTGACACGCCGTACGGGCGCACGGCCCTGCGAACGATGTACAATGCTATATGTAACGTAAGTCCCTGAGACTCAAATATGAACATTTGTTTCATTGTAAGTTAAAGCATCTGACAACTATCTTGCAGTGTAATGTTACAGTGGAAATTATGCTACTTTACCAGTTGACGCCAGGATAATATTTGGTAAAAAAAATTACAAATTTTTTTAACAGGCAAATGTGATTCGCCAAAAGTCAACCACCATAAATACTGACTCTTGAGTCATTTCTACATTCATTGTATAAATCTTCTCATCAAAAGATCGTACTTTGCAACACTTCAAGTCAACCGCCCCTGTGAATTATATACGTGTTTACATGTCCTCTGGCGTCAAGTAGTTAAATGCACCATTCTTTTTTATTTTTTTCCCAAAGATTGTTCGTCCAAGTTGAGACAGTAAGCTAATGAATACATAAAGAGTGTGTTGCATAGAAAACTAAATTTTCATTTTAGAGCTAATTTGTTTCCCTAAAAATTATTTCTTCTACTCCAGGAAGAGTTGGCATCAGGGGTTAATCTTGCCAGCATTTCGCCCGACAAATCGTCCGATGACTTTGACGACCTGAACGCCAAGTTACAAGAAAGCATGTTGGTCATGGGTGTGACGGAAACGTACTCGATTGGCCAAAAAGTCGTTGATAAGGACAGTCGCAACGTCAGCAAGTTTCTAAATCGCATTCTAGGGCTGCGAGTCGACAGACAAAATCTGGTAGGACTTGTATTATTTTTTAAATTTTTTTTAAAGGTATTTACTCTTAAAAAGTTTGCGAATTAAACTATTTCTGGAATAACGGCATTACATTTCTGAAGAAGAATGTTGGTAAACTAGTCAGCTAAAATTTCAGCTGCATACAGGGTGGTTAAAAAAAAAGTTAACCCAAATTAAAAGTGATTTTTCACCCACTTCCTGTAATTCCAGAGAATTTGTTTTTACCCAATTTTGATGAGTAGGTTGTTTAGTACTATTCCTGAAAATTTTTTTGATTTAGCGCAAGTGGATTTCAAGATATGGCTCATTATACATGACACATACAAAACTGGCTTGTCCACGGGAGCTTCTTACCACTTTGGAGGTCTTCATTGTGTTCAATCGTGCTTATGAGAAATGAGGCTCCCATGGACAAGCCAGTTTCGTACATGTCATGTATAATGAGCCATATCTTGAAATCCACTTAAGCTAAATCAACAATTTTTTTTCAGGAATAGTGCTAAACTACCTACTCATCAAAACTGGGTAAAAACAAATTGTCTGAAATTACAGGATTAGGAAGTTGGTGAAAAATCACTTTTAATTTGGGTTTTTGAACCACCCTGTAGATGCAGCACTATTTTAGAAAGAAAAACGTACTGCATCATTTTTGTTAAAAATGAATGCTAAAAAGCAAGTGTTTTTGCTTATTTATTAAAAACCACCTTTTCAACTCGTAAAGTAACATTTTTGGTCATTGCAAATAATGTAATGGGCTTTAAATAGATGTCACAGCAAAAAACTTTTTGGCTTATAACATTTTTTTTTTTCTACAAGAAAACCTGCTTAAGAGCAAAACTTCACAGAATTTGCTTTTTATTGAATGATTTTTTTTTTTGAACACTTATTTTCTACATTTAAATAATTTTTTTCCTTTTATTTGTAGATTTTCAACTACTTTTACGAGTGTCTTCAAGCAGCTATTGCCATGGCAAAGAAAGAAGGAAAGTAAGTTGAGACTATCTTTGTATTTTCTTGATTGTGGGAAAAATACTGAACTTCTGATCTGTTATTAAACAATTTATCAGTTAATAGTTTTGGCAACCAAACTTGGGATGAGGGAAAAATCATAAGGGTCTAATATCGGGATTCGAACCCAAGATCTCTGACTACTGGGCAGACATGCTACCATACTCCCTCAGGTTTCCCCCATGAACCCAAATTCATTGCATGGGAATGCAGCTGGGCAAAGTAACGAACTCAATATCTGGTATATGGTGCCTGATCACCATTGAAATAAAAATCGTAAGAGAAAAATCATAAGGGCCTTATCGGGATTCGAACCCGGACCTCTGACTCACTGGGCAGTTTTGGCAAGAAATAATTAAAAATGGTTAAACCACAGCACATAAAAAGTACGTTTCTGTTGGACATACAGCAATATATAAATATATTTTTATACTTTCTGCTGTTGGTGATTAAAATAAATAAATTAAATAAATAAATTAATAAATAAATAAATAAATGCCCATTCAGTGACAATTCCTTTCCTAAAAAGAACGATCACCTGACTTTGATCGGTTATTTTTAGTTGGTTGTGAGTCGAAGTTAAAATAATTTTCATGTCAATATTTCATCCTTTTCCTCAAACTAGGTACAGCGAAGGGTTAGTAGATGTTAATGCAACGTCTGTTGAGATGGTTTGCCCCCCTAAGACTGTCTTCAAGGAAGCTCATACAAGCACACCCACACAGTAAGTTGCTTGACACAAAACACCGAGAATTTCCTATGTCCCTTTTTTAATACTCATTTGATGGAAGTGTCATATGACATAACAGGGCCAGTCAGAGAAAAGAACCACTCTTTTGTTTTGTAAATTTGTCGCTAAAACTTGCCTGGATAATTTTTCTTTGACTATGTCTGGTGAATGAATCATTGATTATGGTATGCATAACAAAGATGGACACAATAGACCTTTATCACGGTGCGTCCATCTTTGTCTTGTTCCCCACTGCATAGTACGTGTATGTGTCGGGCATGATCAGTGCGTGTGCGTGTCTGCGCGATAGCGCGTGCAGTCTTCCGTTGTTGTTTTGAGAGAATCATTGTCCGCGCTGCGCGTTTTCTTAATCGCACCGCGCTCATGTCATTGTGATGCACACAATGAACATTTTCAACACGGGGCCAAACTATTTTATTTCGGCAAGCCTCGCTTTGGTTACGTTCATTTTAATAGGGACAAAGGGAAGATGGCTGCACCGTGATAAAGGTCTATTCTTCCCTGGGTTCTGAAATACACTACTCACAATAAGTTAGGGATATTGTGGGATGTGCGCAGCTATTTTATTGAGGGTATGTATGCATTCCGCTTGGATTAGACAATTGTATCTGCATGACAGACACCTTGTCACAGGAATAGGTGAAAACTGTCAATTGAAAAAAATCCCAAATTGAACTACACCAATATCCCTAACTTATTGTGAGTAGTGTAACTACAAACACATTTTGTAACTTTATTAAGAAAAGTGACTATTGTAGAAATATTGCAGAAAGTTCCAATCAGAGCTTTTGCGGCGACTTCATCAGGTGGGGCGTTTTTCTTGTCAATTCGTGAAGTAAAATTTTGGGTAACTGCAAATGATGTATTGATGTTTTAATATAAGGCTTATTTTTTCAAGAATATTTTGTGCCTTCTCTTCCCAGGCTCCTATCGCTATCAGTTGATCGTGGATTGAGCTGGGATGCGGTTGTGGTGCGATCAGAGTTATTCACCGGTAAACGAGACGGCTTTTACTGCTCCAAACGAGAACAGTTTGGGAGGACGCTGTACATCCTAGCAACGCAGAAAGAAGACTCGACCCATCTGTTTAAAGTTGCAAGGTTGGTGCTAACTTTGTTTTAACACGATTTCAGTCATTTTTGTTTGTCGGAGAGGGATATTGTATAAATTTTAATTTTAATCAATTCTTGAAATGACTGCCTTTAAGTCATAAATTTAAGCTGCATAAATGAAGTTTCCTGTAAAAAAAAAAATTGCCATGCTTCCATGTACTGTCAAAAAAAATGAATTTGCACACATTAAAAAAAAAATCTTAAATTGCTTTTTTTTCTTCTAAAAAGATATCACTTTTGTCATTGCCCTGGGGTGGTGGGTAGGTGCAATTTCATAAAGCTGTTGAGCTTTTGCTTAATCCAAAATTTGTTTGCTTTATAAAAATGGGTTAATAGTCCAAATTGTATGTCAACTTGTGTTCTTAGCAAGAATAGCAGAACACCAGTCGATTTTAATACACGTCACATAAGATTTTGACTGCTAACCCATTTTTATAAAGCTAACAAAATTTGGATTAAGCATTTTTTTCTGCTAAACTGCTTTATGAAATTGGCCCCTGGGGCCGATTTCACTAACACGAAATTTTGCGACCATCGTTAGAACGATCGCTAAATTCAAATCCATCGTTATTGCGATGGCGGTGGGTTTTGCATTTCACTAAAGCCGTCGTAATAGCGATGAGTATTAATTACAAATACATTTATTGGACGAGGACGATCGCTTAGTAACGCGTAAACAACCAGAAATATGGCTTCAGATATATGCCATGGTGCTCGGATGTTGTGGATGTTGAGAGCCACAAATACTTGAACGGTTGCATCTATTGCGTGGCTCCTAAGAGTTGAAGGGCGGGGATGTGGCTCTAAAATGTCAATAATTCTCATGACACCATTCCGCGTAAACCGATAATATTTGTGCATCTTTTTGTCACTGTATGAACCCAGAGGATTTGTCCTGTCCCTGAAAATCCTCTCTCTCTGTAATGTTCTTGCATTGTTTATGTACAACTGAAACGCCATTTCGAGACACACTGAAAATCACCAAACCTTCCAAATACTAATCAAATGGCGCGAAATTGTATGTTAGCGATGGATGTTTCCATTTACGATGACAAATTAGTCGTCGCTAAATATTCATCGCTAAAAAACAACTAGCGATGGCCAACGCCATCGCTAAGTTTTTGTGAAATCGCTCTTCGAAATTAATCGCTAAGTTGCGATGGATTTCGAGTTTAGCGATTGATTTGGACATTAGCGATCATCGCAAAGCGTTAGTGAAATCGGCCCCTGGGCCCAATTTCATAGAGCTGCTTAAGCGCTAACTGAAAACTTTTACTTACTGTAGCAGAAAAGTTGTGCTAACGTTAAGGCTATTTCACAGCCGCGGCGTGCTTAAACATGCGCGCTTGGAAACCGCCATTGTTGCATCACCATCTTAAGCAAAATTTGGCTCTGCGGTTAAGGCAGGTTTACAGTTGCTTACCGTTAAAAATGTCTATGAAATGGCCTGACGCTCGGTTAACGAAAAATGGGCTGTTAAACAGCTCTATGAAATTGGGCCCAGATCATGCTTATTAGGTTTTATGTTATTACTATTGGGTAAAATCTTGGGTTTTGTAAATGATACACTGTGCTGTTTTTTTTTCCAGACCTAACACTGGAGTCTCGCTCTATGATGAGGATTATGCCGATCTCATGTTGAGATATAAACCAATCACTAAAGACGAAGCAGGTATCTCTTACTTCATATATTATTTGAAAGATCCTTTTTCCCTTAAAGGGCCAATGATATGCTAAACAATTTTTTGCCTAATCTTTGCTTCATATGATGGATTACTTGTTCAGCAAGACATGTTATTGTTCGTTTGGATGTAAAATCAATAAAAGGTAGCCTTTTTCAACTTTAAAGATTTCATGTTTTACAACAGGAAACATGCAAATAAACTCAAACCGTCATAGATTACAAAAGTTCCAGGACGTTTGAGAAAAAAGTGGAATCTTTTGTGCACAGTTGAATGTGATTTTCCTGTGTTTGCCTCTAAGGACCCTAGCCGGTTTAAAACAGATTGTGTAAGACTGGCCAAACCTACTTTTAATCCCTTCATAAATCTGTGTAAATCTGTAAAACTCACTAAAATTAGCTTGTAGATTTGTCTATGTTGTGCATTCACTGCGTGCTAGATGTGTGTCGATTTGTTTTTGTTCGATCGCGTGCGTTACGTGTAATGCAGGCGTGTTGTAATTGCACACACACGACTGGATACTTAAGTGCACATTTTGCTTTCAAGCGGGCGTTTGTGTAGTTTGTTGTATTCCATTGCAGTTTATATAGTATTTTAAATGAATTCATATTTGTTTATTCAGAGCAAGGATGGAAAGAATTGTACGAATCAACGAAAGACGACTGCATTCACGGGTCACACTGTAAGAATCCTGCAACCTGCATTAGTAAGTTACTCAACTTGTTCAGATTTTTCCAGAAAATGGATTTCGTTCTAACCTAATAATCATAAAATACCTTCCCAAAATACTATCCATGGAAAGAAAGTAGAGAATTGAGAAGTTGATCATGGCTTCTGGCACATATTGCTGGATTTCTTTCCTTTTTCTTTTATTTTTAATTATTTTAACCTTTAACCGTAGTTGGTACCCGGCATCACTGCATGGACCTACTGTGTGGAGGCATTGTTACGTTACTATCAACCCTAGAGGCTACCATCGCACAGCATGCACTCAAACTCGACCTGAGGTATTTTAAATCTGTTTGCGTTTGTTGTACTTTAAAATAAAATGATGAAAAAGGGGGTTTTGAGAATGCTGTAATCATATCTTATCATAAGAAAACGATAATCAAAGTTGAGTTTATATAAATGGGTGTTCGCACACATTTTGTTTTACACGGGTGCCCTCATGTGCACGAAACTAGGTCCCTGACTACTGTAGTTTTTATGGCTCTGTTTTTCATGCAGTATAACCACGGTACCAGCCTAACAAAAAAAATTGAAAGCATGATTTTTTATTGTTTTCTCGGGACATAGATGAGATACTGAGCTGACTTATACACAGGTTGGTTTTTATCATACACATCCTCAATCACACATGGAGATGACGCCTTTTGTAACACTTTTTCAATCCTGTAAACGGTCTTTTAAACTCTAATTTTGGCAATTTTTCTTTTCTTTGTAACAGTAAGTCCAGCTACAGCATGCGTGTTGTGCGAGTTGCGTTAAGTGACGAGAAGCGTGTTGTTGGCATACGTTACCCAGAGTGCTTGGTAGAAATCGCAGAGGAGGCTGTGCGACAACAAAAGACCATTGATGCAGTGCAAGAAGTAAGGGTACCCTGCAAGTCCTACTAGGGTTGTAGTCGAGTCTATCACAAGTCTATCACAAGTCCAGAGCCGATAAAATCACAAGTCCGTGACCAGTCCCGCACAAGTCCAGTAACAAGAAGCAAAGGATGAACACGCACAAAATAATGCCTTTGTTGGAGTTCATTTGAATAGCTTGCGACTTGAATTAAGACCCAGGGACTTGTGATGGACTCGACTACAGCCCTTAGTTCGACCAAGTCCATGATCGTAGTATAGTCACAAGCTGTTTGAAGGGCTTGGGAATGTGATGTCATGCAACGTCACAATGCAGTGGTTTCTGCCATGTTATGTGGCAGTAACGTGCGCAATGTACGTTCAAGCTTGTTTTGTTCTCACGCGTGCTGCAACATGTGGAATTCAATGACTAGGTCGTTGTTTGCGTGATATGGAATTGCACGGGTGCCGCACGCATATCCAAACTTGACGATGCTGCACGCCAGTTCGCATAGCAACCAGTCACTACCTTGACGTATGGCGGCCGAGAATGACGTCAATAATGGCGTCGTGACGTTGATTCCCAAGCCCTATTGCAACACCTTAATAAGACAAATTTTGAGGGATTTAAATGCTTCCTGAAACGACCAGACAAGTTGTGATGTCATACTAGGCACTCGGGAATTTTGGAAAGTCCACAATTCTTGCTAAGAGCACAAGTTGACATACAATTTTGGCTATCAACCCATTTTTATAAAGCAAACAAATTTTGGATTAGGCAAATTTTCTGCTGCTAAACAGCTTTATGAAATTGGGAGAAACGGTTACTTAGCTTTGTTTAAAAAGATAAAAATCTTATTTCAGAAGTCTTTTTCCCTTATTTTTTCCTTACAGAAACTGAGGAAAGACCACGTGAATGGCACAACATCTCCAATGACCTCAGTTGATCTTTCCCCAAAAGCTAAACTTGCCGTCACGGAACCAGAATCGCCAGTTAACCCAATGCTCGTCAAGAGAGCTATGACGGCACCCGTCACCCTCAATACATTCTTCAAGTCCACCCCTCGATTTGACAGTGGAACTGCCCAAAATACTCAGCTGTCCCATAGTGGCAGTGCAAAAGAGGTTGAAACCATTCGGTCATCGGGGAAGAGTAAACGTGGAGGGGACACACCTCAATTTGACAGTGGAACTGCCCAAAGTACTCGGCCATTTAATAGTGGCAGTGCAAAAGCGGTTGAAACCATTCAGTCATCGGGGAAGAGAAAACGTGGAGGGAAACGCAAGTCAAGCAGACACTCGCTCAGGTCTGTTAAAAAGGAAATGGAATGTTCCAAAGTTGAAAAGGGGGAGATTAAAAAAGCTGCTGATGATGAGTGCATTGTGATCGAAGATGAACCTAGTACCACCCCTGGCATAGTGAATGGTACAGTCCAGCCTGAACCAAAGCAAGAAATCCCAAAAAGAGAAGCAGAACATTCCATTGAGCAAACGGGGGCATCCTCTCCACCCATCAAAATGGAAATTGACGCTATTGTTATTCCGGCACCACAATGCAATAAACTGAGCGATAAAACCGTCCAATCAAACTCCAGTATTCAAGGATCTAAACGGCCTCTTCCGGACGTGAACAGTCGTCATGGCGACGGGGCTAACCAGCAGCCAATCAAAAAGGCCAAAGCAGCTGGGAGCTCATTGGTCGATAGCATGACCAAACAAGGGTTGCTGGGGAAACTGACATGCCCAATATGCAACACGGAGTTTCCGACTGGAACGTGGATGGCCCAGATTAACAAGCACATCGACGCGTGTCTGACGGCGTAAGGTAACAGCGCCCTCTAGGGAGTCTTGTGACAATATTTATTACGAGTCGTACTTGAAAAACAGCCCTGCATTTGTATTTGTCAAGGCACATTTATATTTTCGGAAGATTCTTTAAAAGGTCACATCTTTTTGTTTCCACCATTTTTATTTTATTTCTTTATGTTGACAAGTTTATGGTCCTCGGTGGCGTTCGAATAGCTTACACCAAATTACACAGGGTTTACACCAGGGGGAAGCCCCCAGGAGATGCAAAACAAACGACACGGGGTTACGCTTTTGAATGCTGGGAACACGGGTCAAAGGTTTTTATCAGACGGGGCTTTTATAAACACCATCATTGTTTGACTCGCGAAGAAAAATTAAGCCAGCACCAGTCCACTTGAAATTAGTTGTCCTAAACTTTGTCAATGCCCACAGAAATGCATATACATCCCTGTTCACTCCTATTTGTGTCATAAATCCATGTTTTTCTTCGTACTCGTGTCGCGATTCCAAACTGTCCGCCATATTTTACTACTCGCAACTTCTACACGGTTACTAGGTGACGTCACCGAGCCTTACACCAGAGACTCTGCCACGAGCTCGGGCAGTGGTGGTTGCCACCGGGGCAGACTCGTGTATCACATGATGGCTAAAAGAACGCTCCGGTGTAAGCTTCTAGAACGGCACTTATACTCGTCTTTCCTGAAAATAATTTTGGATGCCGTGTTGTATGAACTCCTGATCTGGGGAGTTATTTTAAGTTATAACTAAAAATTTGCTGCTTAAGTGCAGCAGAAAAGTTGTGCAAGCATTTGCGGGTTTTGAAACGGCCATTGTTGCATCACTATGACCGTGTTTCTACTGAGCACGGTAACCATTTCCGGAACACTCAGAAATGGTATCATTCCAATAGAATGCATCGGAAAATTAAAACTTGCTTTTGACGGTGCATGCAAAGGTATTTTGCCAGCAGAAACGGCCGATTACGCTTTTTAATGGGGCGCGTCGTTCAAATTCCTGTACGCACACGTCAAAACACCTGTGCGCACACGTCAAATAACCGGTATTTTTATCTTCAGTAGAATACTGAATAACGGTTAAATGCGTTGAGCACCATATCAGCAAAATTGTTTAATGCCTGTGCAGTACATGTAGTTAAAGTCATGGTTTTAATAAAATTACAGGACATTCCTTTAGCAGAAATTCGGTTTTTCAGCAGTGCTGTGAAATTGGGCACAGTGGCCAGGATTTTTACTTGATTCAGGGTTTGTTTATTGTAAAAGGGGGATTTTTTTTAGACTTGTTGATGCAAAAAAACAAGGTAAGTTTATTTGTATGAATTTGATTTAATGATCTCAAAACACGGTGCTAAAAGAACTACAAAAATATTTTTTTACGCATACGTAAACACATACTTTAATTTAGTACTGTAATACACACAAGAAAACTTTATTTCTTATAATTTAAATAACCCACTTATATTCAATTTTGTGTTTTTCTTGTATATTTTCGTCGATTTTGTTTTAGTTAGTACTCAAACACCAAAGAAATAGTTAACAATTCGTAAAGAGCATGATTTTCGTAATTGTACTAATATTGCCTAACCACCCAGTCTTTAAATGTGACGTGTCACCACAAAATGAGCTGAAAGTCGAAATTTAAAAAAATTAGATATTGGTATTTTTGAATTCAGCAGAGAAAGAGCTTTCCAATGGTATCTAACACATAACTATACTCCCCCAACGCAACACAGCTTGGAGAAGTGGTTGTGTTCAAATAAATCTTAAAACAAAATTTCTTACAAAGCACTAAGGCCAAACAAAATAAATGGTGTGTTTACGGTAACCCGACCGACCTAGAATTTGAGGCCAAATTGCCGACCTCAAACTTGTTATTTTCAAGTTGATAATTTTAAAAACGAACATAACATTTGAAGCTGTTAATAGTGAGTTTCAAACATTGCAAAACAACACGCAAATGCATGAACTGAAATGTAAAAAATAAATGACAAAATAAAATTATTTTCCTACCTGGATTTTTTTTAAGCCGTTACCGTAAACGCACCATCTATTTTGTTTGGCCTAAGAAAGATATCGTCAATTGGTCTGAAAATGATGCTAAAACTTTGGAATCAAATAGAATAAGAGTTACTCTTTCCATATATTACAAAACCCTGAAACTGACCTCCCCTTCAATTTTTAACGACGGTTTACGTCGTCATAGGAAATAGCGGAGTGCGACTTTACGCTCATTTCGTCGTGACGGATCACAATTACACATCTTGGAAAATAAAAAACAATTATTTTTGAATACGTTTGTATTTTACATTAACCAGTGAAAATTGATTTCTTTTTACAAGATGGTGTTAAATGTTCCACAAAACTCCCAAATACACAAATTCCAAGATAAAAAATACCAGTGTTAAATTTATATTTCCAACTAAAAGATGCCAAACTGCTCCTTGTGTAAATATTTTTTAAAATGGTACAATGTCTGTGCATAATTAATTTATTGCAAATACATAAACACAAATTACAAGTTAAATATTTATTTCAATAAATATAAGGAGTTCATTTGCAAAAACAGATGATTTAATATATTTTAAGTTGCACATTTCAGAAAATATTCAACAAAAAGTAAAAGAACGGTTTGAATTTGGTAAATTCAAGTCCAGAGCTGCCAACCCTCCTGCAACAGATTCTTCGGAAAATGACTAATTTTGTAAGTCCTGACATGGATAAAACCCTCCTGGATTGTCAATTAACAACCTTAGGGATTTTTAGATGTGTTTGGAGTCACGGAATGAACCTGTCTTCCCCAAAATCCGGGAGGGTTGGCAGTTCTGCAATTCTACTAATTGAATGCCTTAGAGCTGAATTTTGCTTGGTATTTTTTTAAAGGCACAAATATGTTGTTTGCAAAGCACCTCTTCGTATGTTTAAGGCCTGAGCTATGAGAATAATGCTTGGTCGTAATTTCATAGTATGTTTTGCCAAGGAAAAATTAGTACGGGAATAATCATACCTTTATATCTGGTTATTCATCTTTGCATATACAAACAGTAGAAAGACAACATTAGAAAGACAACAAATACAACATTTAAAAATGTACTTTTCTCACATCAGGGAAAATGGGGGAAATAATTAAACTACAAGATCTATCAGTTTAAAAAAACGTAAACGCCCAAACCATAAAAACTGCATCCGCATGTCATAGAAAATATTGGTAAAATATATGTATTTCATTAAAGTTTCAGTACAACAAACTATCAAAATTGTAACAAAATAATATTGCTTAAAAATTTCAGTTTTCCAAATTAATGACCACAAACAAAGGAATTCATATACTGTCCCCCAAAATTATGTTTTCAAATATCAATTCTTGATCGGAATAGAAGTTTCTTGAATACAGGGCACTGATCGACCAATCACTTTGGAATCGCTTTCAAGACTGTTCTGCTTTAGTGATTTCCTCCAGGTCCAAGAGGACCTGTTTAAACAAAGTGATTCCCACAGTAATGAAATGTGACATTTTCTGTTTCTGGGAGAATCCTGCCGTTAAGGGCCATCAGAAAACCCATTTTTTTTCTTCCATTTGATTGGAGCTAGGCATCTCCCAAACAACCCTAGAATGGCAGGATTTAAAGGAGGCACTACAGGCAGAGTGGTGCACCCTGTCTCAGTGGCTCTTATGGAGACTGTTGCAGTCAGGTCTGCCACAAGAGGTGGCCATACACGTAGGATGAGCTGACCTCCTGGAGCCATGTGTCTCCCAAACAGCTCTAGGGAGGCACTTCAGGCAGAGTTGCGCACCCTGCCGCAGTGGCTCTTACAGAGGCTGTTGCAGTCACCTTTGCCACAAGAACTCGTTATAGTTGTTTCTGACCGATAAAATGTTACATTGCTCAATTTTTCAGTAAGATTTTTTTAAACATTATTTGAACCGTATACCTTTAAAGTTTCGATTCAGCATTCTCTCCTTCCGTCTCGACGTCAACTTTCACAACTCGCTTATTATGATCATCGTCATCTTCACAGCCTTCAATCACAATCTCCCCCTCCTCGTCGGGGGCCTCGAGTCGTTGTCGTCCCGCGTCACGTTTCTTCTTCTTTATGACGTCCTTCCATTTGTTCGATGCATTCATGGCGCGGATGCGTTCTCGCGTTAGCATGTGGTCTTCGGATCGTTGTCGCATCAGGAACGTTAAGTCCTGGCTGTCGTCTTTTATCAAATTCTTGTCGTACTTTTGGTGAAGCTGAAATAGAATAAAATTGATACGCTTTCATAAAGTACGGGGGAAGGGGCAGAACTAATGTTAAAGTAAATGAATAACATTTGTGGAGGGGGGGAGGGGCCCCAATTCTAAAAAGTCAGCATTTTGTGCATTCCTACTTTATGGATGGTACCTTACTGAGTGTAAATGCTCTCGGAATCAAAATTTGCCCCGGATCAGACCCTATGATTTGGTTTTGCGTTGGCAGAGGGTCGAACCCCAAGCTCTGGATCAGTTTGCAGTTAGATAAGCAATTAATCTTTACCGCATCCGCTCCATAGTGGGGAGAAAGCCCGCGAAATTCGAGCGGCCTTGCACATTGTGCATGACCTTTGACTGCAACTTCTAGCGCCGCGCTCGAAATCAACTACAGAATGTAAATGCAGCACTCTGAATCATTGCGGTTAACACTGACGCATTCTTATCAGGGGATCAATCTTGATCCCGAGCTCGGACCAGTGTAAACACGGCGTTAACTCCGATATGGTGCACCGCTCATAGCGGCTTGAGAAATGTCTACCTCTGGCCATAAACTAACTTGGCCTTTGTGTAATTACGTCACAGACCTTGAAAAAAAAATGTCCGTAGTGAAAGAGTTAAGCATTTGAACATTGTGCGTAGAACAAATATGACCTACATGAGCTGAACAAAGGAAGTTTAATACTTTAAACTGTCTACTGTAGTTCTAAATAAACTCCTCAAAAAAAGTTCGGAAAGTCAAGTTTAACTGACGATTTCTTTCTTGTTACTAAATCATTTCCCTTGAATGTGGTATCATTGGAAAGCCCTGTTATTCCTCTTTACAGTGATGTGTCATTTGTTATGATTAATCAATTGGGGGATGTGCAGTATAGCGGAATACAGGGGTGGGTGGAAAGTGAAATGTCACAAAATTCACTGCTATTGTCATGCAGTGCTTGGAGGATGGGAATGTGTCAATGCACTTTTTGACAATAGCAATGCATTTTGTGACATTTCACTTTACACCCGCCTCCGTATTCAGCTGTGCTGCACATCCCCAATTGCTTAATCATAACAAATGACACATCATCGTAAAGAGGAATAACAGGGCTTTCCAATGATATAAAATTCAAGGAAAATTATTTCGCAACAAGAAATTGTCAGTCAAACTTTACTTTCCGAACTTTTTTTTAGGAGTCTACATCAGTTTTCTATGAAAATGTCACAGGAAATGGTGTTTTGAGTTTGACGTTTGAAAAACAGTAAGTTTGCTTACAGTATTGCCCGGATTCTTCCTCATAATTCCAACGAGGTCTGAGGCTTTAGTCTTGTCCGTTATTGCAATGTACTCTTTGCCTTCGGCTGTCTTCTTAAATGACTTACGATTTCGAAGAGTCTCAAGATCGGAATCGCCTGCAAAGAAAAATAATGAGGTTAAAGAGGCTGTTCACGGTTTGCGCATGCGTAGCAAAACTTTTTAAAGTTTCGTCGCTCAGGTTTTGCATATCCTATTCAATCTTGGCCATCCCTTATAATACTTTAGTAATTCTGGCTGTGCTGTACTTGTCAACCATCAGGTTGTCCTGATGCATTATTTTTTATTCGAATTGGCACGGTTTGTCATATTTTTAAGCCGTCAAATGTCAATATCACCGGGCGGCCATCCAGTGTTCTCCACTGCTAAAAGTTTTGTCCGGGCGCACTGAACAGCTCCCTCGTGCAATGAATCAGTGTTTGCCGAATGCATGCAACTGCCATGGCCATTATTGACCGCGGATTGGGTCGCCGATGTGATAGATATGTGTGGTAAGTGAACCAGTACTGGCATGCACATTTGCAACTGAAACAGCTTTGTTGACCAACATCCCTAAATGTACGATCAAACATAGCCGTTTGTAAAGCACCACGGCTGCATGCTTAAGGCAAAAATTGACAAAATACGTCGTAAATCAAAAATAATGCTAATTGTTTTACTTGGCTGGTAGTCAAAGAATGAACACTTTAAAAATCTGCTTGGCAAATCAAATGTTGAAGCAAAATATTGATTGAAATTCCGAGATCGTAGCCACAATTTATCCGCCCGCCATCTTGGTATGGAAGGCGTACCACGTTTGAGTTGGGATGCAATACGTATTGGGAAAACTGTGCGTTCAGTTGCGGTTAATGTTCTCGGTATGCCCAATATCAGCGTACGTATTGTGCTGTTGAATGCGCGCCGCGCCTTGGTCCTGTTTCGGTGAGAGAGGCTGGTCTTTTGCACATGACTTTTGGTAGCCCTTGCCTGGAGTGGCCTATGGGCCTTGTAATAGGCGACGTGCATTAACAAAACAAAAAAAATAATTTACTGTACCTCGAGCCAACATTGGTTTAATTTTCTCAGTATCGGCCAAACTATTCTTTCTGGTGTCTTCCCCTCTTGCCACTTTGAAAATGTGATTGTGATGATCACTGCAAAATCACAAAAATCAGACAAAATCAGTTCTATCAATTAACAGTACTTTGTGGAGACGATAACTGATGTGTAATGTTGTAACAACATTCACATCTCGTTAAAAGAGCTTATTCAGATTTTTTTTCTTCAGAAAATAGATTTTGTTCCAACCCGACAATCATATAAAATGCCTCCCCAAAATACTATCCGTGGGGAGAAAACAGAAAATTTGCAATCTCCAATTTGGATGTGGAAGCAAAAAATGTCAGTGTAATCAGTGCACTGCTTTATGGATAAATTAGTTTACAAAACATTGGTGTTTTTTTTACGATATCCTTGAAAATATACAGATTGAGAACGCGAAATTGCAGAATGGCATTAAGAAAAATATGACAAATGATATGGTATTAAAATCTCAACACCCATAGGAAAAATAGCGGGGTCAAAAATCTTGACACACTCCAATAACTACAGTGAAAGTTTGACCACAGTCAAATTTTGACCATATATTCTCCTTAAATAACCAGGAACATTTTCATGTCTTTTGGTGTTCATTGTTTTCACTCCTGATAATAAAAGGTTCCTTTTATAATAAGTTAATCTCTTATTAACGAGGTTTTTCTCATTTATTGAAGTGAGGTTTTCTCGTACTTGCAAAATCTGATATTATGGTCTACCTTTGTCTTCCATTGTTGCTATGCTGTAACCATGGTAACATAATGACTTACTGATTTGTTATCCTCTCGAATGTTTTCATGACGTCATCTTCCCAGGTCGTCGGTTCTCGTTGTAGATATCGCTTCATGAAACGATTGTCTAGATTCTCCAGACAAATCTATAAATGAAAACAATCTTTTTTCTTGTAGAAACTTTTGAAAGTTTTAATTGATTTTGAAAAGACCTATTGATTGCTTTCCGGAGATGTCACGCCTTCCATCCACCATTTTGGTTGTCATTTTTCATGACCCACGTGGCTTGAGTGATTACCGGCCATAAAAGCGCATTGGTTGCACTTACCTTTGTTACTTAACCTTGCTTTATGTTGTTGCGCCATGGCTGTTGTATCGATAAAGATAAAAATGTCTTTCTTCAGGCTAAATATCATGATCAAGTAAAAGCACTTTCGTTTTTACAAGCCGAGTGCATGCTCAATAATTTGAACGTATCACAACTAGTGAGTGCGGCATCTTCGAATGAAAGTACGCTGGTGAGTATATTTTACGCGTGTCCATGTGCATCTAGTGGCACGCGCGTGACCGTTGACCACCAAACATTCCCTGATGTTCTAAGCACGGAAAGCAATCAATAGCTTGAATTTTGGGTGTGACAAAAAAATAGCGAGTACTTGGTCTAGTTTATTTCATTGGTCGACTTACCCTCGAGGAATTACGACCCCGGTGTCCAATAATCTCTTCGATACCGGCCATAGTGTAGTCCACAACCTACAGTGAAATGAATTTTTCGTTCAACTGTTGCATAACAACTTTAAACTGACAACTTAGTTATAACAATGCTTGATCTCATCAGTTACCTTATTCTTAAAGCACCCGTAAATGTTTGCGTTTTGCGGGGCCCGTAAGTGGATGTTAAAGAGGAAGAATCCCCCTTGACGAAAATCCAGCATTTAGGCTTTTTTTGATAGTCCAAACATCCCTCTTGCCGACGTGGATTTTTATTATTTTTTAATTGTCGGTTTTAAGTGGATAAATTGCAAGCAAAAGTGCACTTTTCGAAAATGAGATTTTCGTGATTTCTGAAACGCTCATTAGGTATTCATGATATGCGCGTGACCCCGTGACGCAATCCTGAGAAAGAGAAGTCAACACGATAGTTAGCTCCATACGTTACATGCAAAAAACTGTTAGATTGTGTTTTTTTAAGAATTTTGTTGTTCCAAAAAGCCAGAGATATGCCCAGTAGCTGCGTGGTTGTATGTTTTACCAGACACTATGAAAAAAAAAGAGCAGAAAGATTTTCTTTTCTATTACCAAGAGAGAGAAAAATGAGTCGCTCATTCTATAACTTGTACGGCCGATGTTCAAACACGTGGAAACTACGCCCGCAGGGGACCGTACACAGACCGCTGTGAATGCCGTCGCAATGCACCAGTATTTACTTCAAAAGAGTTTCCTTTGCAGACCCGCAAACTGCGGGCACCCACAACTTAACGCAAAGAGCAAGTGTAGTGAAGGCTGCGAAGCGTGACACAAGTCACGTGATTATTCCCAGAAATGGCGTAAGTACTGTACCTACTGCTCATATTTACGGGTGGTTTATGAGTGCACACAGATTTAAGGGGGTTTTGTGAATTGCCCGCAAGGGCTTAGGTGAGGATTACAGGGGTAGTTGTTGGACTTACCGTTTTATGGATGGCCACAGCAACACTCGATTCCTCTTCGCTAGTCTGTTTGATTCTGAAGAATTTTACCAGTGGTTTAATAGTCATACCCTGAGGGGAAAATGTCACAGTCAAGATTACAAAATAACATCTTGAACTTAATTGATTGGCCACATTTCATTAAATGCAGATTTCTTAGGGGCAAGACTGCAAAAGGGCAGCAAGGCCAAGACCAGGGGCAAAGGAGGCAATTGCCTTCTGGCGTCCCTAAAATTTGAATCCTAAATTTTTGTTTTTTTTGGGGTAAAAATATAATCCTATGCATTGAGCTAATCCATTGGCAGATAATCCTGCTATGAGATTAATCTACCAATGTAAACGCGATGAAAGCAAATCAAATGTCGAACCTGCACAACAACGGTGACTAGAATAACAACCAGCGTAGTAGTGACGAGCGTATTACGAACCGGGATATCATCGTCGTTCAAAGTAGCGACGAGAGAGAAGGCTACAGCCCCTCTCAATCCACCATAGGCCTGAAATATAAGCAATGTTGCCATGATACAATAAAACGTACACTGGGGGCGTCCAAAGTTGCCAACATTTCTACAAAGCTAGGAAGAGAAAGGGGGTTTCGAGGGTTGTGTAGAATTACAAAATTAAGTCAAAGGCCCAAAAAAAAAGTCCTGATAAATTTTCTGGAGGTAGTGAAAAAGAAAGTCCAGTGGGAACATGCTTTTTGTCTGGCAGTATTTGGGAAAAGGAATGTGGGGGTGTCGTTTCATAAAACTGAAAACTTGGTTAATGTCTAAAATCTGGTAATTTCAAAACTCGATTCTGAGACAAAATTTGCTAAAAAGCAGAAATGAATGTTACCATAATGAACTGCTCCTCTTTGTTAATCTTGGCAATACGGAACATGTTGATGAAAAATGTTATCACCACCACGGCTGAAAATAATCAGAATATCACGGAAATTACAGTTACATGTTTGTTTTAACTCTTTTACAACAAATTTTTTTTTTAAGGTCTGTGATGTAATTAATTGAAGGCCGGATTTGTTTGTTGCCAAAAAGCATTCCGGCCAGAACTATACCATGCAACAAGAAACGCAAACTTTAAGTTTAATCAAAATTTGAACATTTCTGTTAAGTTGACATTGAAATATTCAAATAATGGCTTCATTATGCATGACTGCACAAGGTTCTGTGTGCTGAAAATACAACTCGGTACAACTCACCAAATGCTCTATAAATGAAGATAAATAAGAGCGTCAGAAGCACAAAGCCTGTATTCCATTCAAGCTTCTCAGCCCAGAGCGTTAGCCCAAGCTGCAGAAAGATTAATGACTCTGTGGTCGTCCTGAAAACAAGCAAGATTTAGGCCAGGGTCACATGGGAACATTTTTGGAATTATCATATAATTATGATACAATTGTAATATTTCCAATGACGACCGGGGTCACACGACAATTTATTGTAATCATATTGTAATAAAATGGGGTCACACGCACACACAAGTCGATTACGACTCGTAATCGACTAGTAACCTGGACAAACACGCACGTCAAGCGTCTAAAGGGACGTTCACACAATCACGGAAAAACCCTGCTTGTACGCTGTGCTCATCGTATTGCAAGAGCTCCCAATCACCAATCTTTCCAAAACCTCATTGGCTGCGCGTTGGAAAGGTCAGCGCACCGGGGTCAAAGTTTAACAAATTCGAACTTTGACCCATCTCAAAAGTTTTGCGCATTGCGATAGGCCGGGCACAAACAGAAAACCGGCTGCTGTACAAACCTATGGCACTGGTGCACGCAAAGCCATTTTTTCGTAATATTGCAAATGCCCCTTAACGCTCTGAATGCTTCCGTGTGGTTTGAGCGGTGCGTCAAAAACAAAATTATGATAGGAGTACAATGAACTTGGGGTCACACACACAAAACCTGGTAATTGTACTGTAGTAATACTACAATAAATTGGGATGATTCAATCCTAGGAAATTAAAAAACTGGCATATTTAATGCTTAATTTGAACAAGTCTACGACTACTACTACCCTAAATAAGTATTATTGCAGCAGCCGATTTCACGAAAAATTGCGTAGCCTGCGCAATTTTTGAAAATGGCACAAGCCCCATTAGCTTGCGTGTAATTATCACAAGAATGTTGCGCAGCTTACGCAATAAAACGTTGCGCAAGCAGGGCGTAAGGATTCATGAAATTGGCTGCGGGTACTAACAAACATCTGGTTCCCTTCCAGCCATGCATACTTACGACAGCATCTTTGTGAAATAGATGACCGTGGTGCTAGACTTCCTGGAAATATTAGCGAAGGCATAGTGGGATTGTGCAAGGCCACAGCAGATTATACTACAAACAGAAAATACAACGTTCAAACAGCTTGTCACATATGATGAGATAAATATCATAAGGGCCTCAGTGGGATTCGAACCCAAGACCTCTGACTCTCTGAGCAGATGCTCTACCAGCTGAGCTATGAGGCAAAGTGGTATACTCTCGAAGATTTCCCCAAGACTTTGACACACCGGGCACATAATAATAATAATAATAATACAGCATTTATAAAGCGCACTTGATCTGTAAAAACTTCCAAAGGCACTGGGTCCTTTTACATAAAAGTTAAAAACATTCTTAAGTGGATTTAGGAACAATAAAATCTAATTTTTCCTATCTTTAAAAACATGAGTTAGGAATGTTTGTAAGTGGGCTTTATGAAATACGACCCTGGTCTAGTTGAACAATGTTTTAAATTCTCAATTCTTTGTAAATGCATTTGTGAACATGTGTGTCTTTAGTTGTTGCTGAAAGACAGTGATATTATCTATTTCTCTGAGAAACTGAGGAAGAGAATTCCATAACCTTGGAGCAATACTCTGAAAACCTCTGTCTCCATAAGAGGACAGTCTGGTACGTGGCACAAAGAGTGGGGAAGCGCTAGCTGAGCTATGAGGCACAGTATATATATACTCCCTCAAGTTTTCCGTGAACCCCATTTTTCTCTTGGTGTTGCATGGGTGCGTAACTGAGCAAAGTAACGGATATTGCGTTCATTACTTTCTCAATTTAAGGGGTTAAAATTAACAAAATCACTTAAATCATTTTCTGGGCCATTATGCACCTATCAATTGTTTCCCCTGAATTGATCACAGAGATCATGATTAATTACAGTGATTTGATTATGATTGATATTGATCACGATGATCACAAATGATTTAAGATTACATTGATTTGCAGTTCGCCACTAAAGTTTGATTCATGATTGATCACTGACATTAATCACAATGATTTGATTTGACTTGACAGTAATCATACCTGATGATTCCTGAGAAATGAAACAGTTCACCCAGCAAGTATGAGAGATAAGCCATACCAAGCACTGCTAGAGGTTCAACAACTGTTGAAGCAATAGAAAGAATGAAAGAACGGACACTGTAGTTATGCACCTATCCTTGAGGTATTGATTTGGTCACGATTTTGTGCCTTAAGATAAGGTACATGTGAGTCTTTCCACGGTAAAGGGGGCATTTTGGCAACACAGACCATATTTTCCAGAAAGTACCTTTGTCTGGTCTCAAAATAAAAGAATTAGGTTTCAGTTGTTCTGAAGAGATAACTTAGGCCCAAAAAGGGTTACAAATAGTGTGACAAAATAGTGTACACATTTCCAATATACGCTCGTAACCGGGACAGACACTTGTGTTACATTTTAGGCCGTCCCGGTTACGAGCGTATATTGGAAATTTGTACAGTGTTTTTAGAAATGCACTGAAACTTAATTCTTTTTTTTTTTTTAGACCAGACAAAGGTATTTTCTGGAAAATATGGTCTGTGTTACCAAAATTCCCCTTACCGTGGAAAGACTCGCGTACGTGTGCGGGTTTTGACCTGGGAGCAAAATTTGGATGTTAAAAATCGCAGTGAACATTGCTTAAAGTGAGCTTGTTCAGATTTTTTTTCAGAAAATGGATATTGTTCTAACCTAACTATCATACAAAATATTTCCCCAAAATACTTGTCCACGGGGATCAATTTGGATGTGGAAGCAAAAAGGTTGATTGTTTACAAAACAATAGTTTTTTGACACTATCCTTGAAAATTTACAGAAATTTCAGAATGGTAATGAGAAAAATATGAACAATGATATGGTATCAAAATCTTAACACCCGTGGGAAAAATGGGGGTGTTTATTAAAGGAGAAACTTTTAATAATAATAATGATTAGATTTGTATAGCGCACATATCCACCCTGCAGGGTGTTCAAGGCGCTGTTACCATTATTACCGCTGCCATCAGGGAATCACCAGAACCATTTCGCTTCAACTAGGTGGCTGCTGGTCAGGCGCACAACCCTATCAGCAGTTAGATTGTGGCATTCCCCATAACAGCTTCCCATATATCTCTTGGGTTGACGAGGCAACTGGGATTAAGTGCCTTGCCCAGGGACACAGACACGTTGGTCGAAGTGGGGCTTGAACCCACAACCTCTGATTGGGAGTCCTGTTTCATACCCACTAGACCACACGCGCTCCCATAAGCTCGGGATAAGAACATAGCACACAGTTTTGGATTGCTTTTTATTTTTAGTGAACTAACCTCGGACGTGTTTGGTGAACCTCGTTAGGAAAGCAGATAGAAGACCAACGATAAAGCCAATTACAGCCCCTCCAAGACTAACACTGAAGAATGATACACAACCAAGAGCAATCTGTAAAATAAAGACAAAATACTGTCAACTTTCTTTGCCGATTGTAAGAAAATCACAAAGACCAAGCACAGAGGATGTGTATTAGACGAATTTCAAATTAGTTCGTTTTCCGCATTGAAACCGAGGCTCTTCGTGTCAAGTCGGCAGTATGCGTACGCTACAAGTACAGTATTGTACAGTGACTGAGTGTGTACGTGTGCTGTTCTGCGTGGCATTTAGGAGCGATTGTGCATTCAAATCACGTGCGTACATTAGTTCACTTCAGTTGCAAGAGCCTCGTTATCAAACCCGGAAGTGCGCAGACCGGTCTCAAATTGGTTAATTTGGGTTTCGTCTATAGATGAATTAAATTAAGTATACAGAAAACAAATTGTCCAAACATGAGGGTTTGGTAATGTGCTGAATATAACTTTCAGGCTACTCTGTGTTCTTAGGCTGGACACTTTACTCAAAATTCTTTTTTTGGTTTCATTTGAGTGCTTAAATGGGTAACAATTGATCACGTTCAAATGACGTCATTTCCTACAAATTGCCATGTGCATCATGATTTTGAGCGTATTTTTTTGTGACGCGCATCGGTTGCGTCGTATCTCGAGCAACACGCGCGCGTGTTTGGAACATGTTCTAGCGAGTACGTGCGCGTACGTACCTTATGGCATTTAATATGCAGTAGCATTTTTTCCTACGAAGATGGCATCTGTGAACGTGATCATTAAGCAATCGTTAGTCCATGCTACAAAAATGCGAAAGTTGAAGATAAATTTTCTGCTGTATTGCCCATTTTGGACTATGTGCCGTATACATTTTAATATCCAAACTTTAAAATGTTTTTTTTAAAAGACAAAAAACACAAAAACAAATACCTGGTCAGCCGATATTGTTTCTAGTGTCAGAAGACTGTTCATCATGTTGTAGAGAACAACGGTCACAGCGTCTAAGTACGTAAACAATTCATATTAATTTAGGTATCCATGGTATTAAAAAACAGAGGTTGTGCGTTTATGGAATTGTGTATTCAAAATTCAAACCTGGATAAATTCTTTGAGAAAATTTCAGGTTTCCTAAAAAAATTTGTTAATGAAATGAAAAAAGTGTTTCCTTGGCAACAATATAAAAAAGAGTTGAGGGTGAATTCAAACTCGGCCTTTCAGTGCGTAAATTTGACGTGTTTTGAGAAAAAGCGGTGTAGAAGGCATTTGAAGTTAAACAACACCCTGAGAATCACAAAGACACTTCTCGCCCAAGTTAATTCTTTGGTTTTAATTGTGTTGTTTCAGTCCAAATTCCTTCCACACCGCTTTTTCGCAAAGCGACAAGTGTCAAATTTACGTGCGAAAAGGCTCAGTGTGAAAGCACCCTTACCGTTGAGCAACGACTCGCCAAACACCAAGAAGTACAGAACGTGATTGACATGGATTTCTTGGAAGATTGCCAAGACGGCAACGGGATCGACGGCCGAGATGAGGGAACTGAAAACGAGGTAAACTAGCAGCGAGGAATTAGTGAAATCGCCGCCGTAGACACCAGTGAATGAGAATCCATAGAGAGTACAACCTGAAGTGAATAAAAAACAGACAGAAGTTTCTTGTGTCAAATCCCCAATACAACATTTGCAGTGACCAACAATTTTACTAAAAGTGTTGATAGCAATTTACACCACATGTTTTTTTTTTCTCCATGTAAAATGGCGGATGTGTACGGGGAATGCGTCCTGGGAAAGGTCTATAGACTTGCAGGGCTTCATCACAGACTCAACACTAATTTATTATAAACAGAAATATTTCTCAATTTGTTTTTAAAACTTACCAATAAGGAATGTATTCATCAATGTTCCCTGTAAGCAAAATTGAAACTGAAATTGTTATGATGTTCAAGTGAAACAAATGTTTTCTAATCATTTAAACTTAAGAATTGATTAAAATGCAAACTTGAGTAATAATTTAAATTGGAAAAGTGGGAGTTGGTATTTAAAAAGTAAATTGGCAAATTTTGACAATACTAAGAAATACGCACGTTTTACACTACAAAATTAAAATTATGCAGTGTTTGTTATTTTTTTAAATTTCAAGCAAATATTTGTATTCAAAAATGTCTTTAGTCAGTGACTTACCACAACCGCATATGTCAGAATTGATGCTAAATTGTCCAGGAATGTGCGATCATAAAGTGAATAGGACGACTCCAGAATAATTCTGAAAAAATTAATTTTTTTTATTGTTTAATTTCTGAGTTTATCATACAAGATTTAGTGATCCACTGGAAAATGGAGTTTTCAAAGCAGTCGATATTGTTATTGGTTAAATTTGGAATTGTTTTTTTAAACGACTGTTTTTACATATTCCTGTGACAAGGTGTGTCTGTCATGCAGATACAATTGTCTGAATATATACAAAATCATTCAAGCGGAATGCATACCCTCAAAAAAATATCTGCGTACATCCCACAATATCCCTAACTAATTGTGAGTGGTGTTCAGCCTTGTCTACACTAGCAAACGTGTAACACATGTGTCCGTCCCAGTTTATACAAGCGTATATTGAAAATTTGTACACTTTTAGAAAGGCATGTTGTCACACTATTTGTAACCCTTTTTGGGCCTATGTTATCTCTTCAGAACAACTGAAACTTATTTCTTTTATTTTGAGTCCAGACAAAGGTTTTTCCTCGAAAATATGGTCTGTGTTGCCAAAATGCCCCCTTCACTGTGGAATATCAACAAAGCAATTAAGATAATTAGTACAACAACAAAAACTTACGGAGGTAGGAGGTATAAGAAGAATATTTGAGAATCCAGCCTGTCATTCCGACCAAATGCTCTGTGGATTAATAGAAGAAAAAAAATGATTTCATTACAATTGACATTTTGTAGCGAAGTGTCTTGCTTGAGGAGACAAGTGCTGTTAACTTTTGGTAAAAAAAATACTAGGAACTTACGAAGCGATGCCTCCAAAAATTACTCCAACGACAATGAGAAGAATGGATTCAGGAAAGATTGCAGACAGGAAATTGGCGTGGTGAAAACCTAAAGAAATGGGGGAAAAAATTTGCATTTTTGAAATTATCACCAAAAAATAGCAGCTCTTTTAAAACAGAGTACATGATTGGTAAACTGTTAATGACAACGTTTTTTCCACTCGTAATTAAAAGCCTTTGTTGAGAAAACTGCTTTGTAGAAATTTCAGCTACATAATTATAGATGTATAATAGGTAATAGTACTTTAGAAAACCTGAAAAATCCATGCATGGTTTTTTGTGTGAATAAAAAGGACCCACCTTTAGTTGGCAACTCGTGAAATAAATTTTTGGTCACTGCAAATTATGTAATGGGTTTATAAGAGGGGTGTAACTTGACTTAATTCTGATTTTTTTTGGGGGGGAGGGGAAACTCCTTATTTCACAAATGTTCACATCACCTCTCGACCATCGCAATCTCTAATTTTAATTGGTTAATTAAATGCGTGCTTACCTATTTTAGCCACGCCCACAAACAGAGCAAATAAAGTCACAGTCAATGGAACCTCCACATACTTCAAGTTCCACGACGCAACATGTACGCCTTGGTGCCCCTTGTGTGGCCCAGCCTCCCCACCGTGTGTGTCACTACTATTGTCACCGTGTATGTCATCCGTTGTGTCATCTACCTCTGACGATAATGCACAATGCAGCACCACGAGTGTCCATATTGATAAAACTAGCAGAGTGATGATTACTTTTGGTGTTGCCATGGTTTCTGTTAATTAAAACAACCTGCAGAAATCTGAAGAAAAATATAACATTTTATTGAAGGGTTTATCCCTCTGTAGGGCTTGTTAAGCTCACGTGATAGCCAATCCCAATCAGTGAGGAACAACTGTGCAATACCGTGATTCGAGACCACCAGTTGGCTTCATCATAGCTCAATTGGTAGGGCGTCTGCACGTTATTTAAGCAGAAGGTCGATCAGCGGTTCGAATCCCGGTGGAGACAAGTTACTTTTCATTTTTCACTGCATCCAGATTTCCCAAACTCAGACATTTGCCCACATTTGTATCAACAATTATAACATTTTAGACCATGGCAACTTACATCCCAACCAGTACAGTGCATTTAGCCTTTTCACAATCAAGCTTCCACAATCAGTTTTGTCCACAATACCGTTCTGTATCAAGTGGTACTAGTCTAAAGAAAATGCACAAAGGCTGACTAGTATTGTGGGGGATGGGGAAACAGTTCAATCCTTGTGCAGTTGTGCAAAATCGCCCAAGCATTATTTACAATACTAAGGCTGTCTGTATATCATGAATGCATTGGAATTCACCTGTGCTTGTCATTCACAATTGAACACGCCGACGGTCATGACAGTATATCGATAAATACAGTGAGCGGCAGAAATGAAATAGCAGAAATGAAAAATCGCTACATATTTTGAGTCGATCACCACTCTGCAGATCGACCTAGTCGCCTTGCGGGCGTGGCACGCCGCATAATGCTGCTTCACTATGAACTTAATAAGTTAAAGATCATAGTGTCGTCATGACAACTGAGAATAAGCGGTCGGATGGATCAGGCGACAGCATATTTTAATTTTAGGTCTGCCAGAATCACTTGAACAGTTCTTGTTGCGCCCGATGCAGAAATAACATTGTTTGTACGATCGATCGATTGATCGGATTGATCAACACATCAATCAGCTGATCAATACATGACACCGTTGAGTTCACCTGTTCATTTCACACCTGTAAACATGTCCACCTGTTACGGCCTTGAGGAGAGAGTTGAGGAGATATGTTTCTCTCCATTGTCTCTGATGTTTATCTCAAATATGTAGAGGTTGGTCAAAACACAATCTTCAAATCAAGTCTGAACATTAGCTGCCGCTGTCATTGAAATCCCAGTTTAACGTTTTCTGTCCATTTTGATGTACACAAGCAAAAATGTACACTTTTTCTAGCTGAATAAATATGTAAATACGTACATTAAAAAAGAAAAATACCGCTAATAAAATAGTTGTAAATTTGAACTTTAAACGCTAAATTAGAAGCCTTGAGTAAAGGTTAAGCCTCCAATGGTAAACAATGCGGGTCTCTGTCTCTTTTGTACACACAATGAACGGCAGTGTTTGTCTGGTTCCCTTTTCACATGGACACGTGACAAACACACGTAGCGCCTAGCTACGCTGCATTTTTTTGTGCAAAGCATGCAAAGCGTGGAACGCAACGAACCTTTCTGATTTTTCGACAAACTTTGTTAAAATTTAACTGAACAAATATGTCAAAATCGAGTAAGAAGAACCAGAAACGAGCAAATAAGAAGCATGATACGAAAGGATTCGAGGTTGAAGAGATGATTGTTGGAGCGGGAGAGCCACGGCCAGCGAAGACGGCGCGAGATCCAGTTGAAGATTTGCGGGAACAACTCGCCAAAGCCAAGACAGAGAAGGTTGGGCGGGGCCAAACAGGATTTTAGAGGGGGTTAAGAAATGAGAATTTGACCATTTATTATTTTTTCTTAAAATGACTTATCAACTTCAAGTAGGCCGAAGTGCAGATTTGATAAAAAATAACAACATTTAGGGGACAAAATTGTAATAGTTATGAAATTTATCAGAAATGTTTTCTTTAAAATGACGCAAGCATCGGTAAATGCAGATTTGATGGGAAAAACCCAAATTTAAGATTTTGTGAGGAAACATTTGAATTTCGGTATTTTTTCCTTATACATTGAACAAAGATTTGAAGGAAATTACCTCCTGGAATCAACAGATCATCCAATTTTAAGATATAGGCCTACTTCCCACTTGCACTTTTGTTGCAAATGTTGCATTTCTGAGATAAATAAATGATAAAATTACTTCATAAAATAATGCACAAAATTCTACAAGGCGACCATTAAAGGAGTGTGACCAGATCACTTTTTTTTACCCATAACTCCCCGGGACTTACCTTATGGGTCATGAGATTTTTATATCATAAGATCCGTTATATTTTTCTGATTACGAAACTGAAACTCCCGCGCTTCTAGGCCGCATATTTCCGAGGATATCGTCGAAAATCCACCGATTATTTGTAAACTAATTTTCCTGTATCAACGTTTATCCGCTGAAAGCCGACTCGATAGTTTTGTTCAATTTTTTACCGGAAATTGCGAATGTTTTCGGGTTTTTGGGACATGGGAGTTACTTGATAATATTGGTAAGTTACATCGAAAACTATTTTCCAGAAACTCTGGTCACGCTCCTTTAAACATAATTTTTTTCTTCTTTTAAAGGAGCGTGACCAGAGTTTCTGGAAAATAGTTTTCGATGTAACTTACCAATATTATCGATTAACTCCCATACACACCTCCCATGTCCCAAAAACCCGAAAACATTCGCAATTTCCAGTAAAAAATTGAACAAAACTATCGAGTATGCTTTCAGCGGATAAACGTTGATACTGGAAAATTAGTTTACAAATAATCGGTGGATTCTCGACGATATCCTCGGAAATATGCGGCCTAGAAGCGCGGGAGTTTCAGTTTCGTAATCAGAAAAATATAACGGATGTTATGATATACAAATCTCATGACCCATAAGGTAAGTCCCGGGGAGTTATGGGTAAAAAAAAGTGATCTGGTCACACTCCTTTAATTGGAGACTACAAAGAAAAAGCCTTGATGAATTATTTACGAAGAAAAACTAAGAAACGTACTTAATTGTTCCCTATTATGTTTGAATTCCTCAGAATCATGACCTAGCCAATAAACTGAGGCAACAGCTATGGATAACGCAAGACTTGGCCGCAGGCTACGTGTAAGTTGATGAGCTGTCTTGAGATTCAACTTAATTTGCCAGGAATTTTACTAATTTACAAAAGTGTTTTGCAGTAAGAAATTATATTTTACAGCTGTTTAAACTTGAATATCCAACCCGGGATTTGAAACTACAGAATTTCTGCCTTCGAGCAAGTGAGTTGAGATTATTCTGTCGGTCGCACATCCTGGCACTTTTGTGACCCTTTGATTTTGTCCCTTTGCTTGTCACCATTTACCACTTGCACGGAACCACCATATTGGCAAAACAGCGAAGCTTTCCTTGCATGAACAATGACTCCCTCGCGTCGTTACCATGTCGGTTGCTGTGACGATGACATTTGTTAATTGTAAAGTATGACGTATGCCAGGAAAGCCTCGCTTTGAAAGGAACCGTGCAAGTGGTGAATGGGTACACCATTGTTTTCACTCTAGCCCTACTGGATGTGACTGGGCAGCGACCGACAGAATAAGGGGGGAAAATGGGCAAAATATATCTGTTTACGTACAACTTGACCAGAAATCTTTTTCTTTTAAATGACTTGTCAAGCATCGGTAAGTGCAGATTTGATGGAAAAACCCAAAATTCTGAGTGAGAAAAATTTAAGATTTTGTGAGGAAACACTTAATAATTGTTCAGCCTGTCTCATATGTTTTGCACACAAGGTCTGAAGCCATGATCAACTTCTCAATTCTTTCCACCGTAAAATTTAGGCCTGTGAAATAACAAATCTTTCTAATCAGTTAACAGGCCTGTCAGTGTAGCAAATTTCACTCAGTGGTGGCTGCCTGGGAGTGTTGCAATGTATGATCTCTTGGTGAGAAGATTCATACAATGAATGTAGAAATGACTCTCAAGTGTCGGTATTTGTGGTGCTTGACCTGATCTTAACTTTTGGCCAATCACATTTGCCTTCTTAAAACAAATTGTATTTTTTGCCAAAATAATCCCGGCATCTACTTGTTATTTCACAGGCCCAAGATGTCATCAGAGGACAAAGACCGTAGAGAAGCATTGGCTGAGGCTATACATACAATCACTCCATCATCATCTGAGGCTTCGGCTAGACTAGCCGACGTTTCAACATCTTCATCTAGTCTTGGCACTGAGGAGAGGAAACTTAAGACGCTACGCAAGAAACTGGATAAGATCCAAGATCTTAAGAAGAAACGGGAGCAAGGAGTCGAACTAGAGTCCAACCAGGTAAAGCGTCATTTTTAATTCTTATTTACAAAAACTGCCGGGTACATTAACATGCACGTGCACCCAGGATTTTCCTTATTATGGCATATAAACCACGAAAAGAATTTAGTTTGGTTATAAAAACGCAAAATTAGGATGGAAGAATGGCATGGCAATCTTTCCCTATGTCATTGACAGAAGGTTCGTGGAGCTAAAGTTATTGTAGATTTTCTTCAGTCAAATTTGACCAGTTTTTTATATAAAAATTGTGACCATGTTAAAATCTTAACACTTTTGAGGGCCTCTAAAACAACACTTGACATTTACTCACACTGAATTAATTAAAGACGGGAATAGCTTTTTTAAAAGAATAATTTTGATAAACTGCCTTGTAGAATTTTCAGCCACATAGATGCAGTAATACATGTATACTTCAGAAAACATTTAAAAACAAATTTGTGTTAAATGATTGGTATAAAACATGTTTTAATTTTTTTTAAAGCACCTTCAGTTGGCAATTTCTCCCACAAAGGTACCATTTTACGCAAGAAAAAATAATCATGTGGCGTTTGTTACCATTGCTATCAACACTTTTAGTCAGATTTTTCTTGTCAACGCGTAAAGTAAATTTTTGGGTCATTGCAAATGATGTAATGAGGTTCCAGTTCTTTGCTTGATTTTATATTTAAAGTATCCTGTTTTAGATGAATTGTTTCACATGAAACATTCCTTATTAAATACTGTTTGTCTCCCAAAGAAATTTTTGGGTCATTGCAAATGATGTAATGAGGTTCCAGTTCTTTGCTTGATTTTATATTTAAAGTATCCTGTTTTAGATGAATTGTTTCACATGAAACATTCCTTATTAAATACTGTTTGTCTCCCAAAGAAATTGCAGATTTAGAAACTGGTCACAATTTAGACACACAAATTGGTCCATCATGGAATGTGCCCTCAGTATTGCAGCTTGTGAATATACCTACCAAACCAAGTATGCTCGGGTTTCATGATGGGGATAGGTAAAATAACTAGTAACTGGTCTACTTGGGGAAACCGGAATATTTTCGCCCTGATAGTAAAGTAAGTGTCTTGCTTAGGAAGTTGTCACAACCTGCCTTCAACACGAATCAAAGCCACAGTTAAACTACTTGGCACAGAACTTGTGTTCAGTGAGCCCGGCCAATAGGCAGTAACACCCCATATACCTAAGGGGAAAATCTAGTGTTAGTGTTTCTGTTTGCATTTACAGCTGACGAAAATTAAGACGGAGGAGTCAGTACTTGAGGAGATTGAGCATCTTGAGACGCTACTTAGCATACCAGTCAGGAGGTAACATCAGAGGTCACTGGCTGTTATCCGAGTCAACTTCTAAAGTTGATTATTCAGGTACTTTGAATAGGAGTATTTTGTTAGTCTTAGTAAAGGCCTGTGTACACGAGCCAACATTTGTTGGCCAACAAGGTCCAACATTTGTCTGTCGGCCAACCGAAAGTTGGATGGTGTGGACGCCACTCCAGACAACGTCCAACATCATCCTTCAAGTTGGTCCATGTTGGAACATGTAGCTATCGCCTGACTTTGTTTGAGCTTGTTGGAGAAACGGGCCAATAGAAGATTAGAGTGCCTTTCACGTGAAGATCACAAGTCCATCACAAGTCCACCACAAGTCAATGGGTCCTAATTCAAGTCACAAGCTATTCAAATGAACTCCAACAAAGGTATTATTTTGTGCGTGTTCAGCCTTTGCTTCTTGTTACTGGACTTGTGATGGACTCGACTACAACCTTGACGTGTACGCAAAGATTACTGGCCACCTTGAAAATATGAAAAGAGTGCTGAACGTTTTCTACATTTTGTGACATAACCACTGCGTTTATTTTGTAGGGTTTCTTGTTAATGAATAATGAATTATTCCAAACCAAATAAATATCCATATTTATCCATATTGAACAAATATTAATGAAATTAAAGAATTTTGAATCTGATTTTAAACCCATCAAAATTATCTTGGTAATATAACAAAATATCCCAATGAGATTAGACCTTAGTCCCCCGGATGTCTTGGAGAAACCAAAAAAGTCAGTTATGGCATTTTTGAAGACCAAAAGATTAATACAAATTTGGGTTTTTATACTTTGTATAATAGCACATCAGTGTTCTCCACTGCCGGTTTTGTCCGTGAGTGCTGCCCGGACAAAATCATCAGAGGTACCATTAGCATCTGGACAAAAAATTTGGCCGCCCGGAGAAAAATAATCAATTTTCCCCTCTAAAACACTGAAAGTACAGCCAAGTCATTCCAAAAGTAGGTGTAAATTCACCAAACGTGATTCGCTAGCCATTATCGTTCACTTACCTCGCAAATATGTCGTATCAGCGTCGATAACGGCCATGACAGTTGCATGCATTTGTTTTGAACAGTGCCTCAAGTGGTGAATGTGTTCACCTCTTGAGGGCGCTCCATGCTCGGTGACATTGAGCGACGTTGGCGCACCCGGACAAAATCTGTACTAGTGGAGAACACTGCACATAGTCGGTGACTTGCACGCAAAGTAGGTCATAACGTTTTTAGACTTATTTCAAGTATACTTCACCAATTATGGGAAGTACCCTATGCGTAACTGGTACATTATACACAAAGTCAGACTTAAAGGCAGTATACATCATTGGTAATCTCGAAAATCAGAAATGTTCACAGATTTACGCCTATCTTACACAATATAAACATGATGACCGTAGAAAACCAAATAGTCTTTGAGAAATGAGTAAAACAATTAGTTTTCGTCTCATGAGACGAAAATTCAATTCGTCCCAAAACCATTTCGCCCAAGTGCCATTTCGCCCCAAATTACTTCGTCCAAACACTACATCGCCCAAATTCCACTTCGCCCCAAAACCACTTCGTGCACAGGCCGTGGTTCAGGGCGAAATGTTTCAGGGCGAAATGACTGCAAACCCTCTTTTAACTGTTTTCTCAAAAGTTAGACGAAGTACGGAGCTGGTTTTTGCTCAGGTTGGTTTTAATCATGCATATCTTCAATCACACAGGGAGATAAAACTATTTGTAACAGTTTACCAATCATGTATACTATCTTTAAGTCTAAAAATGACAGGACCTTCCCCTAAATTTTCTTGCCGGTACCTCCTGCCCTGACTCTAACGAATTTGAGGAATAGTCTGCTTCAAAGCACTCAGTGTGTGAACGGACACGAACAGGCTTGCCAATTTATTTCAGTGTTGTAATTTCGTGGAGTCACAAGTAAACAAGGATTGACATACACATAAAGAATGCCTTTGTTTCCTGTTAAATAACTTTAACAATTATTGAACTAAACTACATCACTTCTTCTACTATTGCTTTCATATTTTTGCCGATAACAGACGCTGATGAAATTGCTTTGTTACAAAAAATGTTACCACAATTTTCAAATATTAATTTCTGATAATGGCATGATAGCATACATGTACTTATTAAAACCCAGGATAAAAATTTATTAAATTTAAAGATGACGATAACCTTAATTACTGAAAGCTCGTTACAATTTACAAAATAAATTCTTTTCGAAGTAGAAAAATGAGCCGAACTTTCTTTTATTTCATTTTTTACGTATGTTGGCAAATTGTATATTTCTGCTCAAAAATCAATTTGAGTAACATCAGGATAATTGCTTTGCCGAAGAATTTCCTTAAGAAAGAGTAGAAATTACGAAAAAATATCAGTCAAACAAAAAGCAAATTTTTAAAAGTGATTATCAGTGATTAGCTAAATACACACTTCAGATAATACAACTGTTTCCCAGTGTAACAAACAAGTGATAACAAAAGCGATAAGCTGCTTTGGTGTATTAATGTTCATTATTGCTTTGACGACAACACACTTATTATGAGCACATTTCTATTGCAAGCAGTAGAAACGTTTTTTTGGCGATGTAATTGCAACATGTTAATAACCATTATCTTAGCTGTTTGTACTGGAGACAAAAGAGCGATTATCTGGCGTTCTACACACGTACATTCCATCCCTTTATTCTCGTGTAGTTAAGAAAACTGTTCCAAAATGTCGGGTTTTTTTCACCAAATTCAGAATAGTTCTCTTCTAAACTGTTACCTAAAGCCTAGTGTACATCGACATTGTAACTGGAAACAACTGGTGTTTCCAGCAACTGGAATCAACTCGCGGCAAATAGGAGCAACTGATCAGTTGCTTAAAAAGGTTGATGCACCCGCACTTGCAACTGGAAAAATCCTAGTTGCCGATGTTCTACTTTCTGGCAACTAGTTGTACCCAGTTGCACGCGTACTTGCAACTAGTTGCTGTCAGTTGCGAGGTCAATGTACTCTAGGCCTTACCGTGTCGATGTGCGCGCTCTGGAAATGTAGACTTGGCTGGATGCTCCCAGTCAGTTGCCGTCGATGTGCACGCTACGCACACATCGACAGCAATTGATCAGTTGCAACGTCGATGTACGCTAGGCTTAACTCCCCCACCCTAACCCTATTTTTCAAGCTTGGACAACCTGACTGTGGACGTATGCTAGTCCACATAGCATCACTTTCTCCTGCCAAGTGTGGACATCTTTTGTTCGGCAGTCCACAGAAGGTATGTTGCATGTATGTACGTACACACCGTTGCACACACCAGCCAAAAAGTTTCTAATCGAAGGATAATAGTACCAAAATATTTCGGAAACTGTTATCGCGCTCAGTAGTTTAGACACATTGCTATATTCCATTCATACAAATTGACCACAATTCTACTAATAAAGGTAGAACACATCATTTCCAGTGACCCCAATTTTTTGTCATGAGTTGACAAGAAAACCGTTACTAAAAGTGTTAATAACAATGACACCACATGATTTTATTTCGTGTGAGAAATTAACAACTGAAAATGGTTTTTAGAAGTACATGTATTACTGCACATATGTGGCTGAAATTTCCACACGGCAGTTTTATCAACATGGGCTTCTAATCACAAGTGGAAATAACGCCCTTTTTTAACAGTTTACCAATCATGTGTTATATATTTAATTGTCCTGACTATGCATTTGGTGGTATAATGTTATGCAGTGTAACTCTTGTCAACTCTAACTAGAGGAATTGCCTTAACTTTCCTCACACACATTTCACCCAAATTTGTGTAAATTTGCAATTAAATTACTTGTGCTAAATCAACATGAGACCTCGGCTTATTTAAATAATTCAGGTGCACTTTGTGCAGTAATACTGTCAAATTTATAAAATACTGTGCCAATAAATAAAAGCTAAGTTAAAAAAATGTTACAACACAGATTTTGAAAAAAAGCCAATTCAATGTGTCAATTCTATACCCTTGTTTCAACTTTCAGAGGCTCACCATCAACAACCATTGAATCTTGGTTCGGTGTTTCGTCCGTGTCTCTCACCGGTTCTATTACTGTCCCTTGCTGTCTGTTTGTCCCATCTTCTGTGACCTTGTTACTTGCTTCCTGGAACGCTAAGACTTCAATGATTTCACTCTGGAAGTTTCTGCAGCTGGCCAGCGATGGATTGTTGAACGTCCGACAAGCTTCGCTCCAACCTTGGGATATGTCGCTCTCGAGGTGTATCCCTTCGCCGTCACTGAAATGAAAATTGTTCCATTGTATCATACCTGCCAACTAGTCCGATTTTTAAGTGTTGAAAATAGGAACAATCGGAACGGTCGACTTGACCCGACTCCCCGCGCGTACATGAAAACGGGTGCAGTTCTATGTAGGTCAACTTGACCACTGTACCAACTCGACCGTTGCAAGTTTGACTTCAGTCCGATTTTTTTACTCCGCAATGTTGGCAGGTATGTTGTATTCGATACAAATTCGATACAGATGTCTATGAGTTTAGGAAAAAGAACTTGGCTCCACCGGGATTTGAACCGTGGACCTACTCTTTTTTTTCCAGTTTTTCTTGTTCCAATTTTGTGGAATCATGACATTTTTTTGTTCATGAAAAGTTGCTTTTTAATGTACAGATTTTCTTTGATTTTATTTCAGGGGAATTATTTAACCGTAAAAATTGAGCTCAGCCAGCCATCCTCATTTGACAAAGATTCAACAATAACGGCAAACTTGTAACGTGAACACACTCTTCATTCGTCATATCGATTTAGCAGGCCTGGGTTGTGCTGCTACACTGGACCAACGGCTTTACATCCCTTCCTGGCTACGGTACGCCATTTAAAACATCAGAATACTGAAACACATAAACCTACCCTCCGCCAATGGATATAAGGTTTCTGGTCCCTCGAATGAACAGCTGGCTAGCCGTGTCCACGTGTCCCTTATCGGATCTGTCACTCAGCCCCACCCAGGGGAATTGACGTTCCTCAGGGGCCATCGTAAACAAGAAAGTCTCGCCGTTACCAAAATATGACGTCTTCAGTTCAGAGCTGTTACGAGTGCTCCATGGATAAGAAATGTATGCACCAAACACCTGCAAAACAACAATAGCACAGGCAAGTTTTACACTGCTCACAATTTTGTAATTTTTTTTAAATATAAACTCCTCAAAAAAACTTCGGAAAGTCAAGTTTGACTGACGATTTCTCTCTTGTTGCAAAATAATTTTTCGTGAAATTTATATCATTTGAAAGCCCCGTTATTTCTCATTTGTTATGATTAAGCAATTTGGGGATGTGCAGCACAGCTGAATACGGGGGCGGGTGTAAAGTGAAATGTCACAAAATGCATTGCTATTGTCAAAAAGTGCATTGACAAATTCCCATCCTCCAAGCAAAAGAGGAATGCACTGCATGACAATAGCAGTGAATTTTGTGACATTTCACTTTCCACCCACCCCTGTATTGCGCTATACTGCACATCCCCCAATTGATCATAACAAATGACACATCACTGTAAAGAGGAATAACAGGGCTTTCCAATGATACCAAATTCAAGAGAAATGATTTAGTAACAAGAGATAAATCGTCAGTCAAACTTGACTTTCCAAACTTTTTTTGAGGAGTTTATATTTTTGTTTTCTTCTAAATGACAGTTCTCACCTATTCCTGTGACAAGGTGTGTCCGTCATGCAGATACATGTGTACAAAACCATTCAAGTGGAATGCATACCCTCAATGAAATATCTGCGTTCACCCAAAAATACCCCTAACTTATGAGTAGTGTACTCGTGCGGACTTGCACAAAAAACATGACAGAACTGTGGGAAGGTTGTTTAATTGCTATTTTTCCCACAATGCAGTTCTGCCTTTTGTACAAGTTCACCGACACTTGTGCAGTATTTTCTAAAAGGTCGGTCATTCTGGGCATTGGGTATTATTTGATCACACGTGTTAAACCTTTAAAAAAAAATAAAAATTGTCACACCACATGTGTATGCCTAGTTTACTTTCAGACGTATGCAGTTTTTTTTTTCTCCATGCGCACTAAAACTGACAGGCCAAATTAAGCGGTGTTTAAGACTGGTCAAGTGACGTACTTTCGACCAATAAGAATGGGTTAACTGTAGAAGGTATTTATGAATGTAATTCACCTCGTTGTTAAATGTCTTGATCAGGAGCACAGTTTGTTCTTCATCTTCACACCTACATGGAAAAACAATTTGAATCATTTTGCTATGTTGTGAGAATGATTTACAAAACATGTTTTAAAATGGGCAAGTTAACCACCAAGAGATCAAATACGGTACATGTACATGTCTTGTTGAGAGACTGGATTCTGCACTAAACTTGGGCAAATCCTCTTAGGAGAACACATTATTGGTAAACCATTCCAAATAGTTTATCTCCCTGTGTGATTGAAGATATGCATGATTAAAACCAACCTGAGTAAAAGTCCGCTCCGTACTTCGTCTAAATTTTAAGAAGAAAAAACCACTTAGCCCTGAACCAAGCTCAGACACTCAACTTTGCAAGTGGAGTAATGAAAAACTTACATGTTGTAGAACGTGTTAAGACTCACTCCGTTTTCCGCCGTTGTGAAGATCAGATGGGGCTGTTTGAGGGACATTCTTTCCGGAAGCCAACGCCAAAAGGATTTAAGCTAAAACCGGGATAAAACCATGATAGAAACGTGTTCAATTGTCGGCATACTTACATGTACATAAGAGGTAGGTTGTATGTATATATTTAATAAACAATTGAGGAACTTCAAATTGTCACCGAAAACGAGGGTCTAGGTGCGTTCTTTTGTAATGAAATTTGCAAATAAACAGACGTAATACAATGGCTCAGCATCTGAAACGATGCCAGTGATGATTTGAAATTTGTCAATAATGGGCCCAGAATTGATCCATGTGGTACACCGACACTTAGAGGCAAAAAGGCCCATGACATCAAATATTGACAAGAAAAAAAACCTTACTCAAAGTATTGATAGCAAACACAACATGAATTTATTTATGTTAAAAATAAATTAACTGAAGACTGTTTAAAAATTATTTTTATTTTTTTATTATTTATTTATTTTTATTTATTTATTTATTTTGTTTACCAATCACTTAACACAAAAACTATGCATGACATCTAGAGGTTTTCTAAAGCATTGATGTATCTATGTAGATGAAATTTGTGCAGGCTAGTTTACCAATGTTCTTCTTTGGATATGTTATGCCCTTATTTCAGGAATCCGTAAACCGTTTCATCTTGTAAATCTGTTTTGCCTACCTGCTTAGAACTGAGAATGGAAGAGTTGATTTCGTTCAGCACGGCCGGAATACCGCTTCTAGTCGCTTTGATGGGAGGCGTTAAGCCTAGCTCTCTGATGCTCTGCTTGAATTTTGTGTGGTACGTATCGATGACAGTACGAGATAAGCCTCGGAACTGGAAACCGATCTAAATGGAACGAAAAAGACGCAAGATTTGGGGGACGATTCCGACATTTCTGATAACATTTCCCGGTAACGAAAAAACATGGACATCACTAAAAGCCGTGTCCGCATTGGACTAATTTTAATAAAACTTACGGAGATTGTCATAAATTTTACCAAATTTAGTCCAATGCGGATGATCAGAAAATGCCCGAAATTGTAAAGTGTCAACTGTCCATTGTAATTTTTACGGGGCAAGCCGGGTCGTGGAAGAAATATATTGGCAGTTTTACGTCGCAGAAAAGTCGCGTGCAAACGGGCATTGTAATGTAAAAACCAATAATACACACGTCGTGGTCATGTAACTTGTGTGGACCTGAATGAGGTGACGCATTTTATCCAAGTTTTACGAAGTGGAGAACATTCTGTGGGCCCAAAATAAATCCACGTGCGGACGCACGGAAGAATTACCACGATGGAATGTTAACAGTGACTCGCGGAAACTTTTTACAAAAATTAGTCCAATGCGGAAACGACTAAAGATAGAAAAAAAAGTGAAATTTTTGACAAATTGTCTTAAAATCTTAGTTTTTAAGAGCAGTGTACTTACTGTTAGCAGAGCATCTGGTGTGACTGGAATGTTTTGAACAAACTCTTGAATCGCTGACGTAAAGTCGGCAGCATTTGGAAGTTTTCCTAACAAATGAAAACATGAAATCCGAAAATAAATAATTTTCTCCAAATACAGTAAAATCTTGTTACAGAGCTCTTCAGGAAACTAAAATAATACAAGCGCTATATTCAGAGGGTGTTATAACCAATGGACACAATTGGCGTGTTTCTACTAAGCATGATAACCATTTTCGAAATGCTTTGGAAACGGTATCCTTCTGGTAGAAACGGTTTTAAATGGTAATTTGCCGATGCACACACTGGCAAATTAAAACCCACCCGGAGGTTTTTTTTGCGGTGTGCGCAACAGTATTTTGCCAGTAGAAATGGCTAATAACACTTTTTTTATGGAGTGTCAGTTCTGTCAGTCCAACTGCCACACATATGCGCCAAATAACTGGTATCTCCAGTAGACGAGATAACGGTTAGGTGTTGCGCACCGTATCAGAAAACAACTCCATGAATAATGGCCAGGACTTTAAAAAAGCTTTTTACAAAGTTGTTTATCAGGGATTGTTATAACGAGAGTTTACTGGGAAAGAATTGATAATTAGTTGATCATGGCTTCAGTCCTTGTGTGCAAAACATATGAGACAGGCTGAAAAATTTCTAAATGTTTCCTCACAAAATCGTAAATTTTTCCCACTCAAAGATTTGGGGTTTTCTATCAAATCTACACTAACCAATGCTTGATGAGTCATTTAAAAAAACAAAATTCCGATCAACTTCTTAACTCTCACCGTTTTACTGTACATAGCTTATTTATTTGTGTTGTAATGAGTCTCCTTCTGCTAGAGTGTCAAGTCAAACTGTCTTCGAATCCTAAGTCAAGTCAAATCATTTGACACAAATGCTGAGTCAAGTAGTCACGACAGTAACTTTGTTCAATCTAATTTCAAAATAAGTCTAAGCGCTGAAACTTGCTCCATGTTTAAACAAAGCTTAGTCTTAGGTTTCTGAAGTGCTGAAACATAATTCGGTCCTCAAAATGGCAGACTCGAGTCCAAGTCATTTGAGGTTCGAGTGAAAATCAGGACTTGCGTCACACTGGTTGTTACAACACAAACTGTATTGACTACCGTACCTTTTCTTTTCTTAATGAAAAGCTGAAGTATTGCCAAAGCAACACGATAGAAAATCTTGAGACCTTCCATGAGGTATGCATCCATGACACGAATCTGGGACAAAAGATGAACTCAAAACTCATTAGCATGTCACAAAGTAAATCAGTTTGGGGCTATCTATGTCATTGATTTAATTTAAGTGACTGTAAACAATTTTTTGACTGTTTTGTCAAAAGTTAGACAAAGTACGGAGCTGATTTTTGCTCAGGTTGGTTTTAATTATGCATATCTTCAATCACACAGGGGAATAAAACTATTTGTAACGGTTTACCAATCATTTATACTATCTTTAAGACCCAGGGACTTGTGAAGGCTTGTGACGACTTGTGATCGACTCGACTACAACCCTGATGAGCATGGATCTGCTGCAGATTTTCATCTTATGGTCGCGAAAACTCCACCTAGCCTGCACGACTTACAGGCCTTTTTTTTGCAAAGCGGGTCACATTTTAAAGGCCCAGTGGATCATTTGCAATGACCCCAAAAAGTAATCGACGATTTTACAGGGGAAAAGTTCTGAAAGTAAAGATTGAATTAATAGCAACTACCCAATGAAAGGTTTCCGCTAAAAATGATATAATTTTACCAGAAAATAGTCCGTAAAGATGAAACTATTTAGATCGTTTGCAAACGATTTACTTATTTTTGGTTCGCATCTACGCGGTCCAAAATGCATAAGCGCTGTGTACTCCGTGTGCTGTTCCAACGCAATGCATTTTTATGGATCGCGCGCACACGCAGTATATGATGTGCGCCACAGAGTGCATGACGCAAGCCACATAGAACGAATATTTGAAACACCCCGCCAAGACCAGGAAAATGCATATGGATTTTCGTGGTTTTTTTAAACGTGGTACATTTGACAAAGCTGAAATTTCTTCGGATGAGTTTGTTGATGTCTTTCTTTTGATTTATAATGGTTTTATTTGCAGAATCGCTCAAAAACAGATCATCTACAGGGCCTTTAACAAACGACCATGACAAACATTTTTAATGGATTCCATGTTTTTCATTATAACATCTTTCCGCTGTATTCATTTGTTTACTGGTCTATAGGTCTGCATGAATATCTTACCAGGTGCAGGAAGGGAAGATCCTCCAAGACCCACCAAATCCAGTCTTTGTAGACGAGAGCTGGATCAATACCCTGTTTAGCAAGTAGAGAATGCTTTTGGCTCTGAAAGGTCGGCAAATGCGACAAAACAAAACAGAAAACAAAACAAAAATGTGCAAATCATAAAACGTGCCGGTGATTTTAAAAACGAAATTATGGTGCATAAAATACAATGGTCTTTGCATAAAATAAATAGTGTGTTCGTGACAGTGACAACTTGCAGTGCAAAAAAATAAAATGTACAGTAAACTCTCATTATAATACCCCCGATTTAACGCTCTTTGGGATATGATTTCTTTTCTAAATCCCAGCCATTATTCCATTCATTCTGTATGCATTAGTTATGAGGTTTTCCTGATTTGTAAGGCCAGGGGGCAATTTCATAGAGCTGCTTAAGCATGAAAAACTTTGCTCGATAAAATTAGGTTACCAGCAAATATTTCATGAGATTGTCATGATAATAAAACAGTCCTCTAACACTGGTCATACACTACTTCTATCACATGAGGATTTCACTGGTAAAATTCCTAGTAAGCAAGAGTTTTTTGAGCTTAAGCAAATATTTGTGCTTAAACAGTACACCTCTATGAAATTGGCCCCAGGTCAATTCAAATAATTCAATATTCGAATATTCTAACCAAACGTTTGATCGAATATCAAATACTCGTTCAGTCATAATTTGTTTGCGGTAAATTTTCAAATTAGCCTATACCTTGGTGGAAATTTGAATGGAGTAACTAAATTTGCTCAATCTAGATATGCACCGAGTTCGCTGCTTACATTTGGAGCATATACCATTATTGTACTAAAATTTGTATTCGAACATTTAGTTATCGATCGAATATATCTAAATAAATAAATAAGTATTTGGTGCTGCAAAATCGGAAAATAGTATGAGGTAACGACAATTTCATGCTAAAGCACTTTTCGCCTTGCACTCATCGGAGCAAAACGCAAGAATGGCGTGGTGACGCTAACGAACAAAATACTTGGCACAGCCCTACTCGCTTGAGTTTGGTCCCTTGAAGAGGGCTATAACGAGAGTTTACTATATCACAAATATACAAAGCATTTACCATGACCAAAACAAGTACAAATTAAACAAAATGAAATGCAATGCTTGTGCAAAATACAAATAATTTAGACCATAGTGCACTAAAGTGGGTTTTCTTGTGCAAAATCGACAATTGGAACTAAAACTATAAATTCCATGTAGTTTAAACTGAGGCTCTTCGTGTCAAGTCGGCAGTACGCACGTGCCACAAGTACAGTATTGTACAGTGACTGAGTGTGTACATGTGCTGTTCTGCGTGGCATTTAGGAGTGTGCATTCACGTGCGTACATTAGTTCACTTCAGTTGCTAAACACGAAGAGCCTCGTTATCAAACCCGGAAGTGCGCAGACCGGTCTCAAATTGGTTAATTTGGGATTCGTCTATGGTTTGTACTTTAAAGTGAAGTCGAACCTCAGTTAATAAGAGCACTATTTATTCTGCTTAAAACCGAAAATTTTATGGTCCTAATTCATTGTTTTCCTGATAATACAAGGTTCCTCTTAAAACAAGGTAATCTGCAAAGTCCAAAAAAAACCTCTTATTAAAGAGGTTTGACCATACCATTTCACTCATAGCATATTTTGCAAATCTTACGGCAAATTTCTTGGCAAGTTTTGTGAAGCTCCCCTTGAACGCTTCATACTCCACCCAGCTCTGGTCCAGATATTTATACTTGTGGCTGCCGAGGAGGGCCGAAAGACAATCAAAAGCCCTCTCTGCATCCATGTAATGGAGTAAGAGACTTGCTATGGGTTGCAAAAGGGGGCAGAAGTTTATATCGGGCCGCGTGTGCGCGATAACACACAGCAAATGGGCTAGCTGGTCCTGGCCGTCTGGTCCGAGGTTGTAGTTCGCCAGATGGTCGTCGTTTCCAAACGTCGGGTAATCCTGATTGAAATTCTCATCTGCAAATAGTCATAAAACTGACAATTATATGGTTTTTGCTCAGGTTGATTTTAATCATGCATATATCTTCAATCACAAAGGGGGATAAAACTATTTGTAACAGGTTACCAATCACGTATACTATCTTTAATGCCTGTCTGAAACCAAATTTCAATAAGTCAGTTACACTCATAATATATGACCTGTGCGTCGTATCAAATTGCACTGCCTACATGTAATTTGTCGACGGCAGTCTGCCAGGATATACGATAAATTATTTAGCAATGCTGGGAAAGTGTGTAAAATTAAATACTGGGTATGTAATCTAACTCAATGCAAATATTGTGACAGTGTGTGATAATGGTATGAGATAATTAGTCCTATGTGTATGACACACTAAAATAAATACAAAATGTTTTTTTTTCAGGGTGCACACAACTAAATAGGCAGAGGTCCGTGCGCCGAGCTCATGAATATTTTTTATGCCCTCAAATTCTTCTTTATTAGAGAGAGTTGCTAGCTGAACGAGTGTGGGCCAGTGTAGAAATTGGCCATCATCGTAATGTGGGGTATTTTTCTTCCAACTGTAAACATTTTGGACAATCTAGCTTGCAAAAGTGGCCCTATTTTGCCCAGTAGTGATGTGACTTTTTCTCAAAATGGACGCTGGTTGTTGTTATGTTAATGAACTAATTCATATATGTTGGCATTCACATATGCATTATACATATGTTGATTTTCAAATCAAGTTAAAACTTATCAAAAGTGAAAACAGTGAGCTAAGTTAGTTTCATTTTCATCTAAACTAATTCATACACACAGGCATATGCATTATGCATACAAGCTACATTTTGTAATTTAATAAACTCCTTAGGAAAATTAAATTACCAACTAAACAAACTATTATGTAATATCCACTTTGGTCACACCCGTAGTTTTGTCAAAAATTGACCGAAGGGTTTTTAGTAATTCTTGGTTCCAAACTGAACATTAACATGCAGATTTTCTAAATTTAGGAGGGAAAAAAAATTGGGAGGACAAATTTAGAAGGGAAAAGTTTTTACAAAGAAATTGTTTTCACACTGTTGGAAGTGATGGTCTGGTACTAAATTATACTGGAAGTCAAAAGAATTTGTCAATTTTCAGCAGAAAGGTCAAATTGGGCAGTTTACAAATAGAGAGACACTCAAGCATGCCGTGCTCAATTTCGGGTTACTAATTGACCACTCTCACAGACGCCATCTTCGTAGGAAAAAAGCTACTGCGTATTAAACGGCATTAAGTACGCGCCCGCACACCCCGGAAAATGTTCCAAACACGCGCGCGTGTTTGGAACAAATACTGTTCGAAATATTGTTCGAAATATTGTTCAAAATACGACGCAACCAATGCGCGTCACAAAAAATTTCACTCAAAATCCTGATGCATGTGACAATTTGTAGGAAGTGACGTCATTTGAACGTGATCAATAGGTGAAATTAAAAAACAAAAAAACACAATGGAAATTTCAGATGGAGCACGGATATTCCAGGCGGCACTGCCAGGAATTTCCATTGTGTTTTTGTATTTTAATGAGCGTGGATCCGCCACAGATTTCTACTTATGGTCGCGAAAACTCGAACTAGCCTGCGCGAATTATGCTACCTTTTTCCAGAGTCATAAATGTTTTAACATACATGTAGATGCATACAAATAAAAAGAGAAATATCTTGATAAGTTTCTTTTGATGGTCGATATATTTTTGTTTCTTCCCCGAGCGTATCATATGTAGGGCATTATATTCTATAAACATCCCAAACCATTATATGACCTTGATTTTATATAGTTTGTTGTATGAATTGATGAATCAAACTTGTTTCCTGTTCAATCCAATTGACTTCCTCTTGTGGTCAGAAATATCATTATATCCCAAAGTGGAAACTGGAAAGTTTAAACATAAACATCACATGACCAATTGTTTAAATGGAAAGTTTGTTTAAAGGAGCTTCTTCGGATTTTTCCAGAAAATGAATTTTGGTCGACTATGTTCTAACCTAAAAATCATATAAAATACCTCCCCAAAATACTATCCATGGGAAGAAAAACAGAAAATTTGCAATCTCCAATTTGGATGTGGAAGCAAAAAGGTTGGTGTAAACACTGCACTGCTTTATGGAACCGGGTAAATTAGTTTACAAAACACTTTTTTTTATGATATCCTTAAAAATATATGTATTGAGAGCGCAAACATTCAGAATGGTAATGAGAAAAGTATGACAAGTGATATGGTATCAAAATCTCAACACCCGTGGGGAAAAGAGGAGGATTCAAAAATGTCATATATGGACACGCTTTTTTATAGGCGTTGCACACCGCATCGGCAAAAACCATTTAAAGGAGCGTGACCAGATCACGTTTTGAGGCCCCTTCTTTTTTCCATGGGCGTTGAAAATGTGATACTATATCATGTGTCATATTTTTTTCGTTATCATTCTGAAATTTCATGCCCTGAATCTGTATTTTCAGGGTTTTTATCATTCAAAAATGTACAGAAGTTTAGTAAACTGATTTATCAAGTTACAGAAAGTGCAGTAATTACACCAACTATTTTGCTTCCACATCCAAATTGGAGATTGCAAATGTCATGTTTTCTTCTCATGGATAGTATTTTGGGGAGGTATTTTATATGAAGAATCCATTTTACTTTTTGTTTTTAAAAAAGTTTATATAAATAACCTACTGTACCTGAACTCTGACCTCCTCCAAATAAAGCTTTAGCCGTTTCTGTGTACACACTGCCTGCAACGACCACATTCTGCATACAGATGTGGTGCCATAGTTCCCTGCGTATGGGGTGATTCACAGGCCACTGGCCCTTCCGAACAAACTTCTTCAAACGGACGGGGTCCGTCGGCAATGCGAGGCTTTGTGTGGAGCCATTTTGCTGGAAATCGGTCTTATTATCCTGGATTTTGGAAGTGTTGACCCACGGCATAAATCCTGCTGAAGCTTCATCCGCCATGTTGGATTAAACTGGATGATTTGTCAATCTGCTATCTTTAATGCAGTAAGAAAAACAACAGAAATATGACGACAAATCACATAGGCCTATAACATTGCTAACACTATAGGGCGGTTTCACGCTGTCACAGGTCACTAAACATCTCCCGTGTTTGTCCTCCAGATCGGAAGAGAATAGACCCTCATGCTTTTCTGCTAGCAGCCACGTGCATTTCTGGACATGGCTCTTCTATTGTTCTCTCCCCGATCTGGAGGACAAACACGGGAGGGTTTAGTGACCCATGACAGCGTGAAACCGCCCTATCCATCTGTCCATGTATGATGTAGCATTGTGTAGTAAGTACATGATGTAGGCCTAGTATAGTAGTAGTACTATATTAGTAATTTGATTGATAACCTTGTCATGCCTCAGTCATGGTCATGCTTGTCAAATCAACAAGATCAAACTTTATAAGCAGACCTATTTGATTCATTCTTAAACCCTAGGAACATGCAAAAGAGAACTTTCAAATGCGAGGCAAAATTCTTTGTTTTTCATGCAAAACAAAAAAAAGTTTTCTACTTCACTCGAGAGATCACAAATCACTGGAAGCAAAAGTGACTCGTTCTCAAGCTCAGTTTTGACATCAACTGTTATTGAGTGGGCGAAAATCCAACATTCTAGGCCAAAAACATAACCCTCTGACAGAACTCGCGCCCTGTTTGTTTACTTACCAGCTTACGGTGTTCCGCATCAATGATTTTTTTATTTTACGGGTGCGGAGTACGAGTTTACCGTACACATTCAACATTCGCTCAATGCTCATGGCCGGTCATGCACTTGCAGATAGTAGGTCTGATGCTAGAACAAATGCCATCTGATTACATTGCCTATCGCGCAGAGCACCAGACTAAAAATAACAGCAATATATCAACAGAGGGCGCTAAAGCAATGAACACTTGCTGAACTTTTTTTGCAAAATCGAAATAACGTCCCAAACGTTTATTAATGTTATAATACTACATTTCTATTATAATTTTTAAAATATTTTGCACTGGTCAAATTAAAAAAACAGACAAATTTTACAGCCAAATAAGCCTCCGAGAAACTATTGAGGGCGTACTACTACAAACATGCTGCAAGACTAGTGCGATTGCGCCGTGTATGAAACATGTCAAATGACCACGTGGCGTAGAAGTTACCCCAGGAATGGTTTAACTCAAACCATGGAGGAAGTCTTCCTCCATGCTCAAACCAAATATTTGTGGTGCTGGTGGGAGAAGACAAACACGGACAATATACAAGCAGGAATTACGCAGAAATTGCAGGTGGGTGGTGCTTTGTAATAAATTAAAAAGTAAGACTAAGAGGGTTATGATCAGAAATTGTTTTCTTTAAAATGACTCATCTAGCATTGGAATGTGCAGATTTGATGGAAAAAACTCAAACATTCGTGTGGGAAAAATTTAAGATTTTGTGAGGAAACACTTAAACATTTTTCAGCCTGTCTCATACGTTTTGCACACAAGGTCTGAAGCCATGATCAACTTCCCAATTCTTTCCGATAACTTGGGACTCGAGGGCCATTTGACTTGACTTTAGCAACCAGGCCATTTCATTTTCAAATAATAAATTAGCAGACCTATAAGTTTGTATGACAATATGGAAATTTTAGTTTTGCATGAGAATACTGCCTTTGTAAAAGATATATAAAAATACATGTAACGGACTTATTTTGATTTATTCCTAGTTGTATTTAAGTTTTATTTCTCTTTTTTCACAGGGAATTTACACTTTTTATCAAGTTAAACTACAAACGTATGTAATTATTGTAAATGGACCTTATGTGTGTGATATGATGGTAGGGCAAGGCTTTGTAGTTTGGTACATTAAACTACACAAAAGGTATTTTTTCCTTATACATTGAACAAAGATTTGAATGAAATTACCTCCTGGGATCAACAGAACATCCAATTTTAAGATATACTTCCCACTTGCACCTTTGTCGCAAATGTTGCATTTTTGAGATAAATAAATGATAAAATTACTGCATAAAGTAATGCACAAAATTACGGTGCGAGCGGTCTGTGCGTAAGCACGACAACAGGGGGCGCTGCGTGCGCGCGGGAATGGTTATCTTGTGCACTAACTGAATGCAATTTTTCTACAGAAAAGCAACATTTGCGACAAAAGTGCAAGTGGGAAGTATATCTTAAAATTAGATAATCTGTTGATTCCAGGAGGTAATTTCTTCCAAATCTTTGTTCAATGTATACGAAAAAAATACCACACAAAATGGTGCACAATTTGTGGTTATAATCTAAAGAAAAAACAAACCATCTAACATAGGTGGATCCAAAATATCTTGTAAGGGGGATTAAGGGGGAAGGGGGAAAGGGGTGGGGGTGCTAAGTCAAAATATTTGAAAAAAATCCTGTCACAATGTGAAAAACATATTTAGGGTCCAACTTACCTGGACTACTCCCATAGACTATTGGGAGTGTGTTCTTCCCTCTCTCTCTCTCTTTCACGCACCACCCCCACGTTTATTATTTTTTTACACAATTTTAGGGGCGGGGGAGCTATAGCCCCTCAGCTCCCCCCAGTTATCCGCCAATGTCTAAAATGGCTTCTATACATTAGGTCTATTATTTATACACAAAGTAAATTGATATTAGGCTCTCCCAACATTGTTAGAACTGTCCCAACAATAGTTGGGTCAGCTTTAACTTATTGTGAGGTCTTGACAAGTTGGAACTGTTTGTGCAGTTACATGTAGAACATAACAAACCTTCCGTAACACTTAGCTACTGCTAGATGCAAGCATTTCAAATTCACTCTTTTATCTCTACAAAAATATTTACAAAATTGGATAAAAGTTACGTGTACATTGTATTACTTGATTACATTAGTATGTGTACCTTTAAGAACTTTCAAAGAAAATATCACACAAAATATTACACAAAAGACAGGGTTCAGAATTTTGCATAAAATTGCCAAAAAACTACGTGTTTGTAATTTACAGTCCGCCAAAAAAATAATATATACTATTGACATGAATTCTGAGCTAGCTGGTAAATGCAGGGGATGACCTAGCTAAGATAATCTCAGCTCTTGCTTTATCATTTTTCATTGGGATGTGGTCTTTTCACCAGTAGAGCTGAGAAGCTTTAAGAACATGAACACGCTATCACAAAACAAATGTGTCATTTTGTTATTTTTAGATCACGTCTGGTAACCAATGCGCATTGGTATTCCTTTGTACACAGACTAGACAGATAGACTTTTTGAACACAACATAACAACCAGACAACGGCTAGGCTGTGAGCATACCGGTTTGTTTCGCTGGAATTGTTGGCTAAATATTCATCGTGGCTGGTTATTTCCCTGCGTAGTGGTTATGCCTGACAAGGTTTGGGTGAGTCCCAGGGGGAATTAGTGTGTCACGGTGACAAAATGACATTTGTTTTGTGATAGCGTGTTCATGTTCTTAAAGCCTCTCAGCTCTACTGGTGAAAAGACCACATCCCAATGAAAAATGATAAAGCAAGAGCTGAGATTATCTTAGCTAGGGATGACCAGGATGAATGCCCTATCCAGTTGGTAGTGACTGCATCACACGCGTATGCACCTATTAGTTTGTACATTACGTCCGGTTCCAGCTGGAACCGGAACTAAACACAAATCAATGGTGCGCGTGCCGCGTGTGATGTTGCACTTACGAACCAGATTATGGCTGCCAAACGACCGTATGGGTTCCAGAAATCAGTAACTGGTCAAGTCCGGTTAGTGTTAACACCTGAAATTGTAAAAAAGAAATCTCATCTGAAACACACAGTAATTGAGTATAATGAGCATTGCTCTCAATGTACTATGTCCAGTTGCACTCCCATAAAACACCGAGAGAAAAATTGGGTTCATATGGGGGAAACCTGAGGGAGTATACGTGCCTCATACAGCTGGTAGAGCATCTGCCTGGTGTGTCGGAGGTCTTGGGGAAAACCTGAGGGAGTACTGTGCCTTATAGCTCAGCTGGTAGACAATCTGCATGGTGTGTCAGAGGTATTGGGGGAACCTTGGAGAGTATACCACTGTGCCTCATAGCTCAGCTGATAGAGCAACTGCCCGGTGTGTCAGAAGTCTTGGGAGGAAAACCTAAGGGAGTGTGCCACTGAGCCTCATACACATGTAGCTCAACTGGTAGAGAATCTGCCTGGTGTGTCACAGGTCTTGAGGGAAAATCTGAGGGAGTGTGCCACTGTGCCTCACAGCTCAGCTGGTAAAGCATTCTGTCCGGTGTGTCAGAGGTCTTGGGGAAAACCTAAGTGAGTATACCACTGTGCCTCATAGCTCAGCTGGTAGAGCATCTGGCCGGCGTGTCAGAGGTCTTGGGGGGGAGGGGGGGTGGGGAACATGAGGGAGTGTGCCACTGTACCTCATAGCTCGGGTGGTACACCATCTGCCTAGTGTGTCACAGGTCTTGGGGGGAAAACCTAAGGAATACCACTGTGCCTCATACCAGTACATGTAGCTCAGCTGGTAGAGAGCATCTGCTTGGTGAGTTGGAGGTCTTGGGTTTGAATCCTGAAAAGGCCCTTTTGATTTTTCTCTCATCCCAAGCTTGGTTATTTCATTTCAATGGTGATTACTTAATATTATGTTTGTACATCAATGGAAAAGACTCAACTATATAAAACATTTTGTTCAATAATTCATTCTTACCTTTGTGGCTGGGTCATAGGCAAAGTTTCCTGCGGGAACTGCTTTGTTGTTCCATGTGGCTCTTTGAGGTTGCGTCTTTAGTCCCATAACTTGGATAGTCTCAAATGCCAATGGGTAGGGATCAGTGTTCTTGTTGACTCTGTTTTCAATTTTCAGAGTGCCCTGTGTGTAACATTTGGTATGAAATTGGAAGATAATTGGAAATTGGAAATTAATAAATCATAATGACTTACCACCATTAAATGTACATTGTAAAACAAACAATTTTAGCAGGGAAAACAATTTTTTTTAAATTCCTCTCAGTCCCATTATGTTTTGCATACATATCTGACGTAGCGTCCATTTACTGAGTACTTTCCCAAGTTTTAAAACTCCTAAATTATCTAGACAAATAAAATAAACTTTTAATGAAAAATGAGTAGGTGACTATCTTTAATTAGTTTTGAGCAGTATAAAGTGATATCAGATCGTGTTCATTGCATTTATTGAAATTAAAGGAGTGTGTTCAGATCACATTTTTGAGTCCCCCATTTTTGCCATGGGTGTTGGAGATTTTAATATATCATTTGTCATATTTTTCTCATTACCATTCTGAAATTTCGCACTCCCAATCTACATATTTTCAAGGATATCTTTAAAAAACGAAACAAAAAAAACCCACAGGTATGTTTAGTATAAACTAATTTATCCAGTAACGTAGAACAGTACAGTGATAACACCAATCTTTCTGCTTCCACATCCAAATTAGAGATTGCAAATTTCCTGTTCTCTTCCCATGGATAGTATTTTTGGGGAGGTGTTTTATATGATTCTTATAGGTTAAACTGAAATTCATTGCTGGAAAAATCTGTACAAGGTCCTTTTAAAAGTTGTTCTAGGATTCATTGTGCAAGTACACCCAGATTTTTAATTTTGTTTACCTCTCCATTGTTTTGCGTTGTTACGGTAAATTCCGTCAGTATATACTCCTCCTTAGATACGGTGTCTGTGAAGAAAAGGGGGTAAAAGGAAACAAAAATGTCCAGAAACTAAGCACTTATTTGACATTATTACCACTGCCATCAGGGAATCACAGAACCATTTTGCTTCAACTACATGTACTGGTATAGGTGGCTGCCTGGCCAAGGGGCATGACTGCCGCCATCAGCAATAAGATTGTGGCATTCCCCCTAACAGCTTCCCGAATATCATTTGAGTTGATGAGGCAATTAAGAAGTGTCGCATACACACATTGGCACAAGTGGGGTTCGAATCCATAACGCCTCGATCACGGGCACAGCTGTGTACCCACTATACGTTGCTAAGGCTGTGCCTAACAAACAAATATTTGAATATTCGGTCGTCCATCGAATATTCGAATAGCATTTTACCAAATCGAATATTCGGTATGTGCTTTTACCACTCATAATCAAAAATGTCTTTCAGCTAGGAAGAATTAAAAACCCTTTTCCTTTGCTGAAACGGCTGCTTTGATGTCATATTTGCGTCTAACCACGAGTCCATGCCGTGTACAAGGGCCGACGATAATTTCTGCAAAAACCTCTTTAGGCGAGAGACTGCTATGCAAGTTGCAACATGAAGTCTATAGTTTGAGCACAAACTTTTTTTGAGGCGGCAAATTCGGCAATAAAAAGGCTGCTGTATTCCTGTGAGCCGAGTTCTGATGAGCCAAAATCAATTAATTTTTCGGCAAACTTTTTGGTCAAAATCTTAGGAAAAAAATTCACGCATCGAATATCGAATATTCGATCGAAAATTTAACTGATTTTTTGAATAGTAAATTATTCGAAAATGCACAGGCCTAGACGTTGTTCTCAAACCAGTTTCAAAATGTACATGTAGTTTAATTTATACATATACGCTTAAAATTTACAATATTTGTAAAACGTACCTCGTGATTCGCCGTCGTCCCAGAACAGATTCCCAGTGGCTTTCAAATCATCATCCAGAGCCACTATCAAACCCATGGGTTTCTTTCGACTTGATGAGGCAATTAAAAGACAAATCGCAAATAATCATTTAAGGTCGTTACTTGCATGCAGGACAATTTATTTACGCATACATCTAAACCACCCTTTATTGAAATGTACCCAACAGTATGTAGTTTTTTGTGTGCGTTTGGCAAAGGAGCAACTCAAATTAGAGACGTATTACATGATTGGAAAACTTTTAAAAACAGTCTAACAGCATCACATAACTAATGTTGATAAACTGCCTTGTAGAAATTTTAGCCACATGCAGTTACACTTCGAAAAACCTTAAAAATACATGCATGGTTTTGTGTTAAATGAATGGTAAAAAAAGTATCTGCAAGTGATTTTTTTAAAAGCACCTTTAGTTGGCCATTTTTCACACAAAGGTACACCATTTTACACAAAAATCATGTGGTGTTTGTTACAAGTACATCATGTACATGTACCGTACTATCGCTATCAACACTTTTAGTTGGGTTTTTTTTGTCAACTTAAAGTCAAATTTTGGGTCACTGCAAATGATGTATTGGGGTTTTTAACAGTTTGTAATGGTTTCACATTCTGTAAGTGTTCAAATCAACTGACCTATACACAGTGTTGTTAGCTGGTTGTTGGAAGGGTAGAACATAGCCCCCTCTGATATGAAGATTGATCGTGTATAGATCAGCTTCAAGGGTATTCACCTTACCACGTGCTGATGCATCTACCTCCATCCCCTGGCAATTGTCAAATTTGATATAAAATAGATTTCAGATACGTCCATAAATTTGGTATTTTTCCCGTATACATTGTACATTGAACAAAGATTTGAAGGAAATTACCTCCTAGAATCAACAGATAATCTAATTCTAAGATATATACTTCCCACTTGCACTTTTGTCGCAAATGTTGCTTTTACGTATAAAGAATTTTTTTATTTTCTCCTTTAGAAATTGCATTTAGTTAGTGCACAAGATAACCACTCACGTGCACACGCGATTTATTTTTCACCGGTAGATTTACCAAATCATTGCGTTTGAAATAATGAGCGATCTCAAAATGAAAATATGGCGTAAAATAAACTCACGTCATAGTAATTGTACCATCTCGCATTCGGGATGTACGCATCAACCGTGGTCTGCTTCTGTACAAGAGAATAAAATGTATATTTGTTGGTCAAGTACTTCATTATAAAATGAATGACAATTGGCCGTATCCTAATGATGTGTGTGGCTATACATACATACGTCTTCAAATTGCGTACACACGAGTCTATGGAAAGTAATCAGGCCGGCTACCTACATGTAGCGTCATGTGTAATTTCAAATACTAATAGGCGTATAATTCTGACGCCTTTTGCACGTTTCATGAGAATAGACCTTTATCACGGTGCGGCCATCTTCCCTTTTCTTCTATTAAAATGAACGTAACCAAAGCGAAGCTTGCAGAAAAAATAGTTTGGTCCCGTTTTGAAATTGTTCATTGTGTGCATCACAATGGCACAGGCGTTGCGCCATCAAGAGAGCGTGCAGCGTGGACAGTGATAGAATGCACGCGCTATTACACGGTAGCGCAGACGCACTGATCGTACCCGACACGTACTGTAGGGAACAATACAAAGATGGACGTGGCAGACGTGTACACGGAAGGAGTCCTGGGAATGGTTTATACTTTGATGAATGTCACTAATTACCTCATAAAGAACTGGGGAAATTAGGAAGGCGGGACCCCACAGGAACTGAAGATCAATGTTCATGCCAAGGGTCTCTGGAAATCTACACAAGAGAATTAAGACAGATGATAGGAAAACTTTTAAAAACAACACTAGCATTACATAACTGAAGAATGTTGACAAACTGCCTGAAGTAGAAATTTCAGCCACATACACATGTAGATGCAGAAAACCTTTAAAAATCTGTGTACTTTTTTAGTGTTGAATGAATGGTAGGGCCAAACAACTTTTTTAAAGCACATTTAGTTGGCATTTTCTCTCACAAAGGTGCCATTTTACACAGGAAGAAAATCATGTGATGTTTGTTACCATTGCTATCAACACTTTTAGTCGGGTTTTTCTTGTCGTCTCGTGAAGTAAAATTTTGGGTCATTGCAAATGATGCAATGAGGTTTAAGGAGAGGAGAATTGTCTTTAAAACTAAAACTTAACCACTTGATGCTGGAGGAAGTGTAAACACGTTCTGGCAATGTATAGTCGCAGGGGGCGGTTTACAAGTTAAAACGTCAGCTTTGCCGCTGTCTTCCACAGTCGATGTATAAAAACGTCACTTGTCCACCATTCATTTGTACACACCGTGTTTTGAATTTTAACTTGACAGCTGTGGACGGCCTGTCATTGTGGCACATCTCGCTCTGTGGCGGTCGCCCCAGAGTTTTGGTGAGAAAATTCACACAATGAATGTAGAAATGACTCTCAAGAGTCGGTATTTGTGGTGCTTGACCTGGTCTTAACTTTTGGCCAATCACATGTGTTTTTTTGGGACAAAAATAATCCCAGGGAAAAGGAGGTTGATGTGTTTCTGAAATGGCAAGGAACATACTCGTGCAGTATTGGTCTTGCAACGGTCGTGCCTTTTGTGTTAGCCTCGTAGAATAGCGTGTACAAGAATGGGAGGAGCTTGTAGCGAATCTTTAGGACCTTTCTTACGCTGTCAGTGAAGCTATCGTTGAAATTTGTGGGATGTTGCGGCTAAAAGAAAGAGAAATATTTATTTTCTGAGGTAACCTGCAGAGAAATATAACCGTACCTCATAAAATTCCGAGCTGAACACATAACGAGCCGCGTCAAACATAATTAGAATCGGGTCGGCGTAGTCGTTCTTTCCTCACCTTCCACTTCTGTGGCCCTGGTTCGAATCCAATCCGGGTCAGTATGTGGATTGGGTTTTCAGTACCTGCTTGATTCCGTGGGTTCCCCCACACGTTCGTGTGTGTGTGGTGTTTTCCTCCAACATCTAAAACTGAGCATTTCTTCCTGTTTTCTCACACTTCGTGGCCGAGCTGAAGAACCTCCTAGGTGGCTACAGGGCAACGACTTAAGTCGGCTAATCTCAGCAACCTGATTTCTTTTAAGTATCATACAAAAAAAGAATGTTTTTTGCTATGCTAAAGGCTCTTTTGTTATAAGTTGTTTAGCATAATACAGAATGTGAAAATGTTGAAAACTTACGGTAAAATCCTTGGCATTGTGATTACGTGCAAACGGGTAAAAAGCGCCAACTTGACTCCATCGCAGACACATTTCATATGTTGTTTCGCCCCAAAAACCGCAGATGTCAGCCCCGGTCTGACCGTAAAAATGAAAAGAAAATGGTATACATGTAAACCGTGAGGAATACGGATTCAATGTGGTGATGGGGCCAAATGTCATGGCGCCGTTTAGCAGCCTATTTTGTGCTAACAGAGGCTCCGGCTATTTCATGGAGACCATATGCACTGCTAAATGTTTGCTAGCTTCAGAGGCAAAATTTGCTAATTACTAGTGACGCAACAATGCCACGTTTCCAAGCACGCGCAAAAGCACGTCGTGGCCATAAAATAGCGGTAACATTAGCACTTGTGCAAAAAGTTGTAACTCTTAATTCTGCAGTAAGCACACGTTTTCAGCTAGTGCTTAAGCAGTGCCATAAAATTGACTCCCTCAAGCGCTGCCAAATGGATACTATACGCCCGTGCCTACTAAAATAACACCTCGCATTGCAAAAAGTTGGGTTCGTAGGGAAAACAGGCTAGATAGGCCTCCACTGTAGCTCAGCTAGTAGAGCACATACTGTACCAAGAGAGTCAAAGGTCCCAGGTTTGAATCCTGATGAGTACCATATTGTTTTTTCTCTCATCCATGATCCTATATTTACAAGTTTAGTAGTGTTGTACTTACGTAAGAAAAACCGAAAAGGCTGAATTCCAGCATTCCTGATTTAAAAAAGAAAACATTTCATTTAATAGGGGGCCTATTATTATTTGCCTTTATAACCAGTTAACGCCAGGATTATTTCAAACATTGTTGTCCATTGGCGCGGGTTTATTTTTAGTTGAAGCATGGAGGAAGGAAAACAACTGAACTCAACGGGGTAAAGTATTATGTCGATACACTGTCATTGTACACCTCAATGCCGCTTTGTTATAAATTGTTTTGCCCGTTTCCCTTGTAAATTACTGCGAGTGTAGATGTCAAAAGCAGTAACAAGTAAATTTCCCCTAAACGTGTTAACGAGTCCTCCGTTACACCGATGCAGAAATCTTGCGTGTTTAAACGTCCTCTGGCGTCAAGTGGTTAAATTGTTAAGACGTCAAAGGTTTTTTTTGTGGTAAATGAAGGTGGTGGTCGTCAGTTTTTTAGTGACAATGAAAAGATTCTTGTCTTTGGCCATGTTTATTTCGGACGGATCCAGATCGGCACAGATCTAAAGTCAACTTGTTCACTTTGTGCAGATCCTGATCGTGGTTTGATCTCTGGGGTCCTTCTCACGAGGTAGTTCAGCGGGAGATCCAAAATGGCAACATAAATTTTGCGAAGATTTTCGGGTGAGTAAATCTGGTCTTGTACATTCTCGGTGACGACACACGATACAAACAAATTGAGGCTGTTTGTTAAATTTACGATGAATTTCATGGGTGAAATTTGATTTGACAAATTGGGTAAATAAAGATTAACGTGACTTGAGATCCTTGTTGAGAGCAATTTTGTTTGTTTCTGTGCAGTGACATATCTCGAGATCTGGATTCAGCTCAAAACAAACAATAACATGCCCTTAAAGATAGTATACATGATTGGTAAACTGTTACAAATAGTTTTATCCCCCTGTGTGATTGAAGATATGCATGATTAAAACCAACCTGAGCAAAAACCAGCTCCGTACTTCGTCTAACTTTTGAGAAAACAGTAAAAAAAGTGTTTGCAGTCATTTCGCCCTAAAACCACTTCGCCCTGAACCACGGCCTGTGCACGAAGTGGGGCGAAGTAGCATTTGGGCGAAGTGATTTGGGGCGAAATGGCACTCGGGCGAATTGGTTTGGGGCGAATTGAATTTTCGTCTCATGAGACGAACACTAATTGTTTTACTCATTTCTCAAAGACTATAGCACTTCAGACAAAACCATTTCAGGGGAAGTTTTCTACGGTCATCCTGTTTATATTGTGTAAGTTAGGCGTAAATCTGTGAACATTTTTGATTTTCGAGATACATGTACTAATCATGCCTTTAAACCAATAAGAACTAAGTTGAGAGTCTGCAGTAATTGTAGCCAATTATAGGTCCAAGCCATTGTTTGGTTTAATTGGTTCCATAGTTACCGGGTATACTCCATGGTAGATGTGGCCATTTACTCTCATTATCTCCAAGCCAATGGCCAGTGTAGGCACCGCTACTAACGTAGGTTGAACGGGAGAGAACGATGCTTCGCTTGGTTGGGAAAACTGTCTTCAAAGCCCTGAAAACGTAACAATTTGATCACTGAAGCTTGCAAATTGTTTCATTTTATTTATCTCATAAAAATGCACTAGTGAGAATCTTTTCGTCTCTGCAGGAATTTAAAAAAAATGTATAGGTCCTATTATATTTGTTTCATGTGAACATAAAAAATAATATAGGCCTATCCTGTATGTTTCAGAAAAAAACACATTTACATATCTGGTACTGAAACCACGGTTTCCTCAAAAGCGCCCATATTGCACTGTCGCTCGCAAGCATGAGGAAACCCATAGGCATAAGATGACGAATTAGAAACGGCCAGAGACACCGGGGAATCCCCTTGCTCTTCACGAAAGAATGCTCCGGGGTCTTTAGAGTGCGTTACCGATACCTAACACACTGGACCAACTCAGGAGAGGCACTTCAGGCAGAGTGGCGCACCCTGCCTCAGCGGCTCTTACAGAGGCTGGTGCAGTCAGCCTTGCTACAAGAGGTGATCATTACTGACCAATATAAAATGTTACAGCGCTCAGCCTCCTTGATATTTTTGTTGAGTTCAATTTGCTTTTCTTTTGGTTGTTGGGTTGTTGGGGTTGTTTGTTTGTTTTTTTTTTTAAACTACATGTATTTGTATATTACAGTATTACTCACTCATATGTGGCCTGGGACATGCTGTGTCCATACAGACTGTGTACATCATAATGCTTTCCCCAGTTCTGTTTGGCATCCATACAAATTGTTTTCTCGAAGAGACCACGAACCTCGACACCGTTAATGTCCATAAGACGACCAAGAATTTCTGTCAGATAAATTCAGACGATTCATTTAAATCAAATATATTGACAATTGAACTACATGACATGTACATTGGCCTATAACACTTAAAGACACCGGCTCTTCAGCAATGCGTGCGCACCAAATTCGTGCCACAAAATACGCAGCTCCATAGCAAAGGCATGGAGCTGCGTATTTCGTGGCACGATTTTGGCGCGCTCGCATTGCTGACGAGTCTGTGCCTTTAAGCTTTTAAAATTGCTACAATGATGTACATGTGGTAAAATATATTTAGGCAAATTATAATTTGCAAAAATTATAAATTTGCAAAAACAGATGAAACAAAAAAATATTTACCCGGGATGTAGGGCGGGTTGTTAATTTTGTTGTCGTCGCACCCCGTCAATGATCCTGCAACAAAATTTGAAGGCTCATTCATATCCTGGGGGAAAATAATAAAACTTTTTAAGTTAAAAAACATCAAGAAAATAAAATCCATGCCATACCATTACAAGTAATTGCCAACACTTTAGGGGCCACATTTTTATGGTTCTACAGAGCGTATAATTTTTCAAGACTCCACTCGTCCCTCACTACCGTGAAATGTCAACATTTTACAGTGCATTAAAGTCCTATGCCGCCCTTGGCCCCTCTCCCCCTCTCCCCCTTTCCTACAGGTACGCTCTGTAGTTCCGTGAAAATATTGACAACTTTGGACGACCCCTTAGTTTAAGCAGAGCTGCCAACCCTCCCGGATTTTGCAACAGATTCTTCAGAAAATGACTAATTTTGTGAGTCCTGACATGGAAAAAAAACCTCCTGGATTGTCAATTAACAGTCTTGGGGATTTTTAGATGTGTTTGGAGTCACGGAATGAACCTGTTTTTCAGATGTTTTCCCCAAAATCTGGAAGGGTTGGCAGCTCGGCTTCTAGTGTATTTTCTTGATATTATTTCACTATTTTATCCAATGGGGCGACACTTTGTGTGTAGAGAGCCCTATTAGGGTGACCCGCTCTATTAGGGCGACAATTTGGTGTAGCCCCAATATTTTGGAAGTCAAAATCAATTTTTTTAGGTCAAAATCCATCTTTTTCAAATCGAGAACCATCTCTCTTAGGTCTGGAACCATATTCGGAACCTCTGGTTTACAGAAATTTGGGGTCCAATCGATGTCTTTTAGCCGAAATTTCGGTGGTAGTTTGGCAAAGTCTTTCCGGCGGGTCGCCCCTTTGCAGCATTAAGAGATATTATTATTATTATTATTATTATTATTATTTATTTAGCCATTCCTGCAATACACAAAATAGGCAAGGAGCAACAAAAGTAAAAATTACTGTGATCCAAGGACCTGCTGCCCCAAAAGGACCTGGGGCCAATTTCATAAAGCATGTTAGCAGAAATGTTTGCTTAATCAAAAATTTGTTTGCTTTATAAAAATGGGTCAATAATCGAAATTGCATGTCAACTTGTGTTTTTCACAAGAATATCTGCTATTCTTGCTAAAAACACAAGTTGAAGTACAATTTTGTTTATTAACCCATTTTTATAAAGCACACAAATTTTTGATTAAGCAAAAATTTCTGCTAACATGCTTTATGAAATTGGCCCCAGGTCTACTTACAATCCACAAAGCATCGTAAGCGATTTTACTGTGGAAATCATCGCACAACTCGGTCCACCACGCAACTGCGCTGTATGTAAGTGTAAAGTCTGGATACACGCTGCCATTTTTGGTATCTGGCCACACCTTTTGGGGAAGAATATTGGTGTGAGAATATACATGTAAGTGGGTCTTTCCACAGTAAAGGGGGCATTTTGGCAACACAGACCATATTTTCCAGAACATACCTTTGTCTGGTCTCAAAATAAAAGAAATAAGTTTGTTGTTCTGAAGAGATACATGTAACTTAGGCCCAAAAATGGTTACAAATTGTGTGACAACATGCCTTTCTAAAAACACTGTGTACAAATTTCCAATATACGCTCGTAACCGGGACGGACACTTGTTACATATATTGGAAATTTGTACACAGGGTTTTTAGAAAGGCATATTGTCACACTATTTGTAACCCTTTTTGGGCCTAAGTTATCTCTTCAGAACAACTGAAACTTATTTCTTTATTTTGAGACCAGACAAAGGTATGTTCTGGAAAATATGGTCTGTGTTGCCAAAATGCCCCCTTTAATGTGGAAAGACTAAAGTGTGAGAAGGTGATAATTAGACAAAATTAATAAGAATAGAAACGTAAACTCTACAACCTTTTTTTATGTAAAGAAGTCGGATTATAGAAAGATAGAAGTGCTTTAAGAGTGCTGGAAACAAAGCCTAAAAAAACTAGGGAAAAAATAGATCTGGCATAACGAAACTTACTCAGGCCAAACAAAATAAATGGTGTGTTTACGGTAACCCGACCTACATGGAATTTTTAAGGCCAAATTGCAGACCTCACACTTTTTATTGCCAATTTTCAAGTTGGAAATTATTGCAAATAGTGCTCATTTAAAATTATCAACGAACATAACATTTTCTACACTTGTACATGAACATGTTTAATATTGTTAATAGCAAGTTTCAAAGATTGCAAAACGACACGCAAATGCATGAACTGAAGTGTACAACAAAAAAAAGACAAAATAAAATTATTTTCCTACCTACCTACCTGGATTTTTTTTAGGTCGTTACCGTAAACGCACCATTAATTTTGTTTGGCCTCATGAAAAGCTGAGAAATTGATAATACCGGTACCTTTCCAACGAGGTCAACGTCATCCTTGGTTTTGATGAATATATCCTCCTTAACACCATTATCATATGGTGGGTAACCAATCTCCTTTCCAATACAATGATCCTAAAAATTAAAAAAAAAATTTCATACATGTAACTTTACTCATTTTAATTGAAAAATGTTAGTCGACTAGTGTCATATTCAAATAAATACTTAAGCCAAATAGAATTTTACTTAGTTTTTGGCTGAAGCAAAATTCTTAGCTAAAATTGGTATTCAATAAGTTTTTTACTTAAGAACATTTGGTATTCAAATGGTTCTTTTTGAAAAAGTATTTGCTGGTCCTTAACTACAACTCTGTCCTGCAGTATCCCGAAATAATCACTTAGTACCGTAAAATGAACCCACAGCCCAGCTATACTGGAGTGCAAAATTCATGACAGTTGAATGGTTTGGGAAAAAAAAAAATTGATCTTCAATAAAAACATGATTGTACCCATTCCATTTACCAAAATATGAGCCTATACTAAAGACACTTATGTAAAACACACCAGAATAATGATGTAGTGCATTCCTTTCTCGTGAAGTTCGTCCACAAAATTCGACAGATTCTGTGTGCCAAAAGATGTTTCATTCACAGTGAAGTCCATCCATCGGGACATGTAATCAATATCACCGTATTGGACATCCTGGAAATAGATTATATTGATTAGTTATTGATCATATGAGAGGTACATGTAGTTCAAGACCAATCATGGATTGTCTGTTCACTTAAAAATGATTACTCAAACAAACATTTTGATACTAAATGTATAAAAAAATATGCATTTACTCAAACCTTTTAAATGTTATTGCCAAAATAACCCACCAAAACGAACTTCTTGAATTAAATTTTGTTTTAATTTATTGTGCTTTTTGGGGGCTTTTTTAAAGACTGTATTATGGGCGTGTGGTCTGGTGCATTGTCTAATTCTACCAGTTTCATTCTACGAGTTGTGGGTTTGAATCCACCAAGGTGTTTGTGCCCTTGGGCAAGGCACTTTACCATGAAAAACCTCTCTCCACCCAGGAGCAAATGGGTACCTGTGACAGTAGTATGAGGTGTTGTGTGTTTGATTAGCTCATAAGTGCCTAACAGGCAGCCAGGGCTGCATGCTTCTAAGGGATTTGAGAAAGTTTATTAACAAAATGATATAAACTCCTCAAAAAAAGTTCGGAAAGTCAAGTTTGACTGACTATTTCTCTTGTTACTGAATTTGGTATCATTGGAAAGCCCTGTTATTCCTCTTTACAGTGATGTGTCATTTGTTATGATTAATCAATTGGGGGATGTTTGACTGACGATTTCTCTCTTAAATTGTTACTAAATAATTTCCCTTGAATTTGGTATCATTGGAAAGCCCTGTTATTCCTCTTTACAGTGATGTGTTATGATTAATCAATTGGGGGATGTGCAGAATAGCGGAATACAGGGGTGGGTGGAAAGTGAAAGGTCACAAAATTCACTGCTATTGTCAAAAAGTGCACTGACACATTCCCATCCTCCAAGCAAAAGGGGAATGCACTGCATGGCAATAGCAGTGAATTTTGTGACCTTTCACTTTCCACCCACCCCTGTATTCCGCTATTCTGCACATCCCCCAATTGATTAATCATAACACATCACTGTAAAGAGGAATAACAGGGCTTTCCAATGATACCAAATTCAAGGGAAATTATTTAGTAACAATTTAAGAGATAAATCGTCAGTCAAAATTGACTTTCCGAACTTTCTTTGAGGAGTATAGTTGAGCCCAGTGACAAGGGGTAATGCTGTGTCTTGAGCACCTTGCATGGAGGATTTGTATGCGATATAAGAACTTATTTATCGTGTTCAGTGATTATTGGATGTTTGTAGTTCTTTACCATTGGCATTTCGGCATCGATCATGTCTTGCACAACGCGTTTCACGCGATCCAGTGAATTGTAGTTCCAACGGCTGAGTTGAAAGCCCAGAGACCAATATGGCGGCATAACTGGTCGACCAATTGCCTTGACAACCATAAAAGAAATTTGTCATATAAACATAAAGGATGAACAATTAATACTTTTGAGTTTTTTTTTATACATGCAACAGCGAGAGAAAAATTGGGTTCTTGGGGAGAACCTGAGGGAGTACAATGTATACCACTGTGCCTCATAGCTCAGCTGGTAGAGCATCTGCCCGGTGTGTCAGAGGTCTTTGGGAAAACCTGAGGGAGTGTACCACTGTGTCTCATAGCTCGGCTGACAGAGCATCTGCTCAGTGTGTCGGAGGTCTTGGGGAAAACCTGAAGGAGTATACCACTGTGCCTCATAGCGTCAAAGAGAGTCCCAGAGAGTCAAAGGTCTTGTGTTCAAATCCAGACGATGGTCATAATTTTTCTCCCAATTTTTCTCCCATCCTAACATGTATGTTTTGCTTTTTGTATCACACAGAAAACAAACAGACTGAAACTATGAGCAACGAAAGGGGTTTGGTCTTGTGGCTGTCAGCCAGGGCAAAAACCTGGAAAATTGTGAGGTAAGCTAATCAAACCATGTTAAATCTCTTGCTGGTGATAACAAGATTTGGATATTGTCGATCTTGCCATGTATAGTGTATTTTAACCAACTCTGCAGTTCAAAAAACAAACACAATATTCTCAAAAGATCAATTCTTGATCAGAACAGAAGTTTTTTGAATACAGTGAACTTGTGGATAATAAGGCACTGATCGACCAATCACTTTGGAATCGCTTTCAAGACTGTTCTGATTCAGTGATTTCCTCCAGGTCCAAGAGGACCTGTTTAAACAAAGTGATTCCCACAGTAATGAAGTGAGAAATCTGTGCAGTTAAGGGCTCTCAGAAAACCAATTTTGTTGTGTTCTCTACTTGATTGAACCTGCATGGGATGAGCTGACTTCTGGATCCGCACATCTCCCAAACCAGCCCTTGAAGTGCAGGAGAGCTCAGGGAGGCACTTTAGGCAGGGTGGCACATCCTGCCTCAGTGGCTCTTACGTAGGCTGGTGCAGTCAGCCTTGCCACAAGAGGTGGTCATACACATTACTGACCAGTAAAATATTACACTTCTCTGTCTCTTTGATCTTTTGATCAGACTATAAGTTGCGTTTGTTTATTTTGAACCGTATACGTTTACGAAGCATACCTCTGTGTACTGAGTAACTAAGTTCTCCGGAGTTGGTCCAAAGAAGATATAAAAATCTAAAACACCTCCAATGGTGCGATATGTCAATGCTGGTGTTGGTTGTAGGGAAACCTCTGAAGAAGAAAAAAAATCCAAAGTTTAAAGATTCTAGACTAGTTTTATGTATGACCTACTTTGAGATTAACTCACAAAATCATGCAGCTCTATCATTAGTTAATTAGTAAGTGCAAATAAAAGCTCAGTGCCGATTGGCTAACTGAATATGAGTTCTTACAATATCTAAATCTGATTGGTTGAAAGTACAAGATGGCAGCCCAAAACTAGAAACATGCTATTGGTTCTTGGGTAATTCCCAAAATTAGGGGTCCAAAAGTGTGACATGCTTTTTAAGATTTCCAAGTGTTTTTAATGACAAAGTGGTTTCCCAGTAGAAAATAATTATTTTTATTTAAACAAATGCCGCTCAAATTTAATGTTTGTGTGTAGATATGGTACCAAGGTTAATGCAAACTCATTTTACAGCCAATTTTCATTGGCGTAGGTAACCCGGGACACCAAACTCCTATCCAATACCGTGGAACAAATTATAAGCCTTTATGGTCTTTTGTTTTAAATATTTTTCAGGAATCAGAAAACAAAATAGTGAAGAAAATGATGCTGCCCCCTATAATCACAGGCCACAGTCCATTACTGAGAATTTGTGATCATGAGTGGTGATTTTTGAAGCAGAGAGTGTCGTACGTAACTGGGACACCAAACATTTTGGACCCCTAATTTTTTGGGAATTACCCTCTTACCCATTGCGTTGCTGTTTAAGAGGAGAATACTATGCGCAATGTTGCGGTCTTCGATGCACATGTGGTATGGATGGTGTCCGTACAAGTTCCAGTGTCCCTTTAATTCAGGAAATGAAGAAAAGGTTTTGTGAATGGAATTGGTTGCAAATGTCGTTTTATAGGTGTACGTACCACGGAGCAACATTTAAACTGTCTTGAAAGTTGACTGTCATAGGCTCATTGTGACTTGGGTTCGTCTGACAAAATATAGGAAATTCAAATTGTGATTGAAACTGTAATCAAAGTTGAATCGCTGATTCTGCGGAGTGACTATGTGGAGTGCTATGGCAGAGCGGTCGAGTGGAAAGTTGTGGGTTCGAATCCCGGTCTAGTCCATCCATGGTACATGTACGTGTGCCCTTGAGTAAGGTACATTGCCATGTATTGCTTCTCTCCACCCAGGAGTAAATGGGTACCTGAGAGGGTATAGTGAATGTTGATGTGTTTGATTAGACATTGAGCGCCTGAGGCAGCTGGGGCTGTATACTCCCCAGGGAGCTGAGATGGTGTATATGGAGTGATTTAAAGGAGCCCTATGATCAGGGGTAATAACCTTGATCGGGGTTTCTAGGATAAGTGCGCAGTGTATGGTACATGTAGGTCCACATTTTTAATAACATTATCATCATTATCATGTCAGAAATATGATTTGTGAAAACACATGGTCCTTAGTTTAAAGGACATGTCCAGATCACATTTTTGAGCCTCCAATTTTCCCCATGGGTGTTGTTGAGATTTTGATAATGTCATTTGTCATACATGTATGTATATTTTTCTCATTACCATTCTGAAATTTCGTGCTCTCAATCCGTATATTTTCAAGGATATCGTCAAAAAAACACTAAATGTTTTGTAAACTAATTTATCTGGTTTCATAAAGCAGTGCAGTGATTATACACCAACCTATTTTTGCTTCCATATATCCAAATTGGAGATCGCAAAACTTTCCTGTTTTCTTCCCATGGACAGTATTTTGGGGAAGTATTTGGTATGATTGTCGGGTTAGAACAAAATCCATTTTCTTGAAAAATCTGGACAAGCTCCTTTAAATAAAAATAAAAATAAAATTGAAAAAAGCCCTACCCAGGGACCAACATCTCTGGTAAACATGCTCCATGTTTTGTAGTTAAGGTCATGAAGGAACCTCTTGTGGTTGTGTTCCCCGAATCCATAGATGTACTTCGAAGGTAACTTGGTGGATATTTGTAGAAACTGATCTTCGAATGTGAAACCTCCGACTGATGAATCAAAGCTAAAGGGAAAATAGAAATTAACCACTTGACGCCAGGAGGACGTGTAAACACGTTCTGGAAATGTATAGTCACAGGGGCAGTTGATGAGTTAAAACGTCCGCTTTGCCGCTGTCTTCCATCTGTCCATGGTTGACGTGTCAACACATCCATTGTCTATTCATTTGTACACAACGTGTTTTGAACTTGAACTTGACGGCTGTGGACGACCTGTCAGTGTAGCAAATCTTGCTCCATGGCGGCTGCCTCAGAGTGCTGCAAAGTATGATCTTTTGGTGAGAAGACTCATACAATGAATGTAAAAATGACTCTCTAGAGTCGGTATTTGTGGTGCTTGACCTGGTCTTAACTTTTGGCCAATCACATTTGCCTTTTTAAAAACTGGTATGTTTTGCCAAAAGATATAATCCCAGCATTATTTGAACTGAAGTTTTCATAAATATCTTGGCTCCGCCCCTCACATTTGTATTGACCAACAGACGATAGATGGAAGACTCTCTACACTATCAGATTTTTGTCTACATGTAGCTGTCGGACAATGTCTGTCATGTCTGTCGGACAAAAATCCATCAGACACTGTCAGACATGATCAAACTTGTCTGTCAAAAGATTGAACATGCAGCTAAATTCTGGACAGAAAACGGCCAATCAGCTTGATAACATGTGACCTTTGAGGGGCCCACATGATTGAACAAAATCGTATCAAACATCATCAGACTTGTCTGACAGTGTGGACGAAGTTTTCAGACAAAGTTCAACCATCGTCCTCCATGGTCAAACAACATCATTCAAACAATTATCTGTCAGACAAAAATCATGCAATTCAGCCTACGGGCTGCGAATTGAAGTTCATTAAACCCATTAAAAAACCCAAATTCGTGAGATAGTGTAGTTGCTATACTCACATGGTCACATTAGTGCTTTCCCGTTTGATCTGAAGACTAAACGGATTCATCTTGTAGCTGACTTCATACATGGGGTTTGCAGCTTTGCGGGTTGGCGTGGCAATGTTGACTGCGGCTTTGGGAACCTCGTAGCGGTCTTTTTTGGCATCCGTGATCTGTGAATCAAAAGAAAAGACAATATGTGACGGGTTTCAGCCACAAAGATGCAGTAATACTTCAGAAAGCCCGACAACTTATTTTTGTAAAGCACCTTCAGTTAGCAATTTATTGCCAACTGAAGGTTCTTTCATTTGGCATTTTTTGGTTGACATTTTTCTTGTCAACTCGTGCAAATAAAATTTTGCAACATTGCAAATCCTGTATCCATGCTAATTTTGCTTTTGGCTCATTTTTGCCATGATGATATGTGCAGGTTTTGGTCATTTGACACCAACTTTGATTGTATGAAAGACAGGGGTACCCAATATTATTTTCACGGTCTGCTGTCCCATACAGTTAGATTTTTTTGCTGCAATACTCGTTGTTTTTTTCTCATGGCAGTTTGTGCTTAAACTTGGTTATCCAAATAGTGTTTTGAAAATTGACAAAAGTTGTATCAACTCTGAAAATAGAACATACTCGAAAACAAGAGCACTGCATGAAAACCACAAAAGAGAAGTTATCAAAATTAAAGGTAGAACACATGATTGGTAAACCATTAGAAATAGTGTCATCTCCCTGTATGATTGAAGATATGTGGTGGAAATCAACGTGTGTATGGGTTTACGGTAGCACCATGTGAATCTCATTTGTATATGTGTGGTTCTGAAGATATGCATGATTAAAACCAACCTGAGCTCCGTACTTCGTCTAACTTTTGAGAAAACAGTAAAAAAAGCTGTACAGTCACTTCGCCCCAAAACCATTTCGCCCTGAACCACTTTGCCCTGAACCACAGGCTGTGCGCGAAATGGCATTTGGGCAAAGTGGTTTTTTGGGCAAAGTGGTTCAGGGCGAAGTGGTCCAGGTGGAAGTGGTTTTGGGACAAAGAAAATTTTCGTCCCACGAGACGACAAATTAATTGTTTTACTCATTTCTCAAAGACTATAGCACTTCAGACAAAACCATTTCAGGGGAAGTTTTCTACCGTCATCATCATGTTTATATCGTGTACGTTAGGTGTAAATCTGTGAACATTTATGATTTTCAAGATACCAATCATGTGTTCTACCTTTAAGTGAAAGTAAGAATCAATATAAACAAAATGTTCAAAATGGTTCTTGCAATAATTAGACTCGCCTTGAAATGCAGACGATAGTCCTCTTGAAACTCGACGCTGAGTTTAAGAGTTTCGATATCAGCCATGTAACGACTAGGAAAGTTGGGTAATCTAGTCAGAGTCGCTTCCCAGCCTAAGTTGGTTATTTTAGGTTGTGCAGACATCTTGTAAGTTCCGTAGTTCAGAGGGTAAACACAATCTGGAACATTTTTTTCTCCATTAGTATTCCATAAACAACCACGCGCTTCGCAAAGCTCCTTGGTAGCTGGGCCAGGTATTTTGCCGTCGGGGAAACAGTCGAAGCTGAGGATATAAAGGAAAAAAGGGATTAGCCTGTAACACTGGAATGTCCGTGAAATTGGCGCCGTTAGAAAGGCGTAAGCTTGATGACAGAAAACATTTTACAATTTTATTGGTTACAATTAAATGAGTGTGTCCAGATCACATTTTTGACCCCTCTATTTTTTTCCATGGGTGTTGAGATTTTGATACCATATCATTTGTCGTATTTTTCTCATTACCATTTTTTGAAATTTCACACTCTCAATCCATACATGTATTTTCTAAGATTTTGTCAAAAAAAGAACACACCGATGTTTTGTAAACAAAAAGCAGTACAGTCATCACACCAACCTTTTTGCTTCCACATCCAAAATTGGAGATTGCAAATTTTAGAGAGGTATTTTATGTGATTATTAGGTTAGAATGAAATCTCTATTCAAGAAAATATGAACAGGCTCCTTTAAGACCTGTGATTACTCGCTGGATCGATCCCTTTTGCAGCACCTATGCCTGTTTTTATTGACAACCATTTACCGGATAGTGCCAGAAAAGACGAAAAATGTGCTCAGTAGATAAAGGTCTTATCCGCTATTTTCAAGTAAATGGCGGGGAGGATTTTTCCCGGCAATTTTCATTTGTGGAAGGAAAATGCCGGGGAATTTATCCGGTAAGCGCCAATAGAAACATGCACCGTTCCGCCCGAGTGCGCATACAGGGGAGAAAATGTAAACATGTGACCGCACAATTACTGATCCAATGCACGTGTTTGACCCCTGCATGTGACCTTTACCCGGGAAATCCATAAAGCGTGATGGAAGGCCAGCAGGCTCGGCTATTTTCTGGATAGAGCGGCTCAGTAGAAACTTCGCGTTGCCCGCTATTTACCGGCATGTTACTGGTAAATGGGTTTACCGGTAAAATTCCGGATCTTCAATAGAAACACGCTTGTGACTTGAAATCTATTCCCTCATGGATCAAGGCTGTGATAAGTCCTACCTTTCAATACCTGCTGGCAGTTGTTTTGTTGGCGATTTATCCGACTGTTCCTCATTGTTGCGTTGAGTGAGGTACACGGGCAGAAAGACACCTAAGAAAACGACTATCGCTATGACTACTGAGCCGACTGCGATTACCACTCGGTTGACCATCTTGATGCGCACGATAACAAGACGATTACAACACGTAGGTGACGATATGCGCGGTGTAAACCTTACGATCAACGCTTTAGATGCAAGCTCGTAGAGCGATCTATGGTTTTATGATGTATTTGGTTCTCACTTTAGTGAAAACTGCACGAACATATCTCTCAATAGTTTAAAGCGTTCTAAGCGTCTAAAGGTACCGCTGTGTCCATGCAACACGCCCTTGGTATGAAGCCTGGTAAAAACTGTACAAGTTTGGGACCTATGAACTTTATCCATTAAAATCATCGAGTAATTATCTAACTTTATTCATGTTTATATCAAAAACAAAGTTCTGAAGTCCACAACTGGTTGATAACGCCTCACTTTGGACATGGCGAATCTCGTTAACTAGAAGATAAGGCTTTGCTCCTTAAAACTTGAAAATAAGGTCAGCGCAGAGTTTTTATTTTCAGTATGTTTCAAAAGAACAAGATTTTTCCAGGTCAGTGTTTATTTAACTAAAACCCAATACTGTATTTAAAAATATGCAAAGTGGCAGAAGATAATTTTCATGGATCAGTTAAATTTTTTGATGTATGCCACGGAATCTTCAGTTTGGGAAACATTTCGAATGTTGATTTAATTGCTGAAAAAGAAAAGTTAAACGAAAGAAAATTCTAAGGCATGAAGATAATAGACAGAAAAATGCTAAAGAGTTGAGTTTTCATTATTTTATTTTCATGCAAAATCTGTTAAACATGTTTAATATAGACCTATCAACCAGTGTCCATAAATCTGTTAAAGGAGCGTGTCCAGATCAGTTTTGAGCTCCCCATTTTCTCTGGAATTTTTTTTATTACCATTCATTTCTGAAATTGTATGCTCCCAATCCACATATTTCCAAGGATATCGTCAGAAAACCACTGATGTTTTGTAAACTAATTTATACGTTCCGTAATAACATCAACCTTTTTGCTTCCACATCCAAATTGGAGATTGCAAATTTCCCGTTTTCTTTCCATGGATAGTATTTTGGGAAGGTATTTTATATGATTGTTAGGTTAGAACGAAATCCATTTTCTGAAACAATCTGAACACGCTCCTTTAAATGCAGCTTCAATACTTGAACAGATAGAGGTTACATTAATGTTAATATACTTGTCTCATAAATTGGGGTGACTTCACAATCAACTTCCGTTTGTTACCGTATCTTGAAAAGAGAAATAAATCCCATAAAGATTACGACAGAAATGTCCACGAGTTTGGGAAATCTGGATGCAGTGAAAAACAACTTAACTCCACTAGGATTCGAACCGCGGACCTTCTACTTAACGTGCAGACGCCCTACCAATTGAGCTATGAAGCCAACTGGTGGTCTCGAATCACGGTATTGCAGTTGTTCCTCAGTGATTGGGATTGGCTATCCCGTGAGCTTAGCAAGCCCTACAGAGGGATAAACCCTTCAATGAGATAACCACCCCTCCCAGAGATCACTTAAAATACGACCGAAATCCCCTCCCCGGCTTGCCCCAATATTATATAATGACCCAGGGACCGCCGGGGTGAATAAAGATTACATATACTTACATTATTAGTACATGTAAAAGTTAATATTTTTAACTATCACAATCTCATGCTTATTTTAGATATAAAATGATTTTTAAATAAATGCCTAAGTTTTAACATGAAACTAAGTAAACTTAGCACAACTACTGTAGTTACTAGATGGTAATACGTCTACTCTGGACACACTGGGTTAAGCCATTAGTCCTCAAAGTGCCCAAAACCGCCATGTATTTCTACCATGTTTCTGCAAACACACCCTTAATAGACCGATCCAGTAGGCTCCGCCCATTCAGAAATTGCCTAGCAACATGCCACACATGTGAGGCACATGTGCAGTAGAGTCGCGTGGGTGTGGGTGCGTCCGCGCCCTGGTCAGCGCGTATTGAAACACGCACACGTAAGAAACTGCACGCTCGAAAGCAAAATGTGCACTTAAGTATCCAGTGCACGTACAACACGCACATGCATTACACGTAACGCGCGCGATCGAACAAAAACATCTTGACACGCATCTAGAACGCAGTGAATGCACAACATAGCAAAACGACAAGCTAATTTTGGTGAGTTTTACCGATTTATACAAAAACACATTTATGAAGGGATCGTAAAAGTAGGTTTGGATCGTCTTATACCGGTACAAATCGTTTTAAACCGGCTAGGGTCCTCTGCGCTGATAAAAATGATATTTATGGTGTTTTTGCGTCACTCGTGCTACATTTCGCTGTAACTCTGTGCACACAAATTTTAGGACTCGGGTAGCCAAAATGGCGATCTACTTTTTGGTAACCTGAGGCTGTGATTGGTCAATTCCAAAATGGGCGGAGCTTACTGGATCGGTTAATTGATAGGCATGTACTCATAGCTTTACTCATCCTCTTTCAAATCTTGTGTTCAGGAAGGGTGGGCTACTTTGGTCATTGACCTTAACAAGGAACATTTCCAAAAAGCTCCGAGGAGTAATAAGACGCTACTTGTTACTAGTAAGTGCTATTGGATTAGAGGCCCAATGACTCAAAAATCGTAGTTAAGGAGTTGTTTACAGAAAACCTTACTCAAAATTATGGCAACAAATACCCTGTAAAATTTATTCCACCTAAGGTGGTTTTTTTCTTGTACATGTAGATGTTTTTTGTTTTTAAATGGTGCACATTAATTTTAGTTTTTTATGTTCATGGGCAGTACATGGGTTCATTGCAAACATGCATGGATTTTCACAGTTCTAATAATTCTATGATGCTGACATTTTCTAGGATTAGTCTACTGCAAAGATAATATAGCCCACTCATTCAATAGTGAAGTACGAAGACACCATTTGAGTAGGCAAACTAGATGCGCCTCGTGGTGTAATCTGTTTTGTGGCAAAAAGTTACAGCAGCATCCGCGACAGGCATGTTAAACAGACACAGGACGCGTGTCTAGTTTGCTTACCAAAATGGCGCCTTTTCGTACTACACTTTATTGAATTGATTTTGCACGCGAGTGGTCTATCTTGTGTTTATAGACCGTATCGAATAGCCGCCATCTTGTGGGTCAGTTTCTTTGTTCCTTGAGGACATGCATGGTTGCACATATTGTGTTTACATTGTTGAACAGTTTAACACAAAGTGCCCCATAAGATGGCAGCTATTCGATACGGTCTATGGCGCTATATCATCTAACTAGTGTATCTGGGTATTTCTATAAATTAGGGGTCCAAAAGTGTGACATTTGGTGTGCCCCGTTACACCTGATATGTGTTATTTTTCGTACAAAAATCATTAAAATGGCTTTTAAACCATTTTGTATGAATTGTACTTTATGTACTCACTCTTTGAGATGTAAAGTATTTAAAGAATGTGTCCTGAATTTACAAAAACAAGATGTAAAATGTAACGGGGGACACCAACATTGGACCCCTAATTTATAGAAAGACCCATCTGCAAATAAGACGGTACAATGGCCCTTAAAGAATAAAAGTACAGTAAATTCTTATTTATCGTCCCAAAATAATTTTCAAAACATGTGAACGTGATATTTTTCTCTCATCTACATTGTAGCATTACATGTACCTGAAACATTTAAAAGGCACTTTTTGTCAATACTGAAGATTCATATCAGTAATTATATACCTCATGCGTAGATTCCTGTCATCTGATTGGTTAAAAGTGGGGGCATTGAATCGGCTAGACCCGGCGCGTATATGCCCACCGGGCAATAGTCTTTGCCATGCCCCGGGCATAGTCATTTAGCGGGTTCCGGACGCGCGCATTACATGCGTTAGCATAGCTGTGCACCAACTATGCAGCTGGGCGCTTCACGTAAACATTGATCAGAACGGTAATGGCGGAATCTCGACGAAGTCATTTTGTCGTCTGTCGTAGATGATGAAGTCCTTAAGAAAGTAAGAGAAGTGGCCTACATTGAAAACTGTGTCAGGTGAAATGTTCTACTAGAGTGCCAGGTGATTATGCTACAAAAGTTTGCTGTAAATATACAACTTTTCCGCCGTAGACCAGCTTCCGAAATCGAAACTCGAAGGACCACTGTCATGACTGTATGATGTATCGTTACTTTTAACCAACCAGATGAAAAAAATCTACACATTCGGTATATAAAACAAATATTGACTGCTGTTTATTCGGGTCATGGTTAAGATTATAGGCCCTCGGTGATCTCGAAGCCATGACTATGCCCCTCGGCTTCCGCCTCGGGGCATAGTCATGGCTTCGAGATCACCTTGGGCCTATAATCTTAACCATGCCCCTCATTGCAGTCAATATTTGTATACTCTTTACCAGTCAATAACATTTTCATGCTTCCTTAAAACAATTACATGTATAACAATACAGGGGTGTCCCCAAAAAATATCCAGGCCAAACTAAACAACCTGAGAATCGAGGTTTCCCATAATCCTGATAGGGAATCTTCTTACGTGCATGAAATGACATGTGTGGCTGACTTGGCTTTAAAGGCACAGGCTCGTGCGTCAAATTCGTGCCTTGAAAGCAGCTCCATGCCTTTGCTATACGGAGCTGCGTAATGTGGCGCGCACATTGCTGACGAGCCTGTGCCTTTAAGCATCTGTATGTGTAGAGAGGTTTTGCTCCATCATGGATACGGATATGTCATGAATTTATGCGCTTTGTGTGATGCCTAATGTTTCCATATGCATGGACAGTTATCGGCCTCCATACGCGTAGCATAAAAACGGATACCGTTATGCAGATTTTTAACTTTGTCCTTAATGAATCAATAAGTTGCATGCATTTTCTTTTTAATGTATATTCCGTGAAGATCAAAATGTATGAGTCATGCCCATGTGAAAGCCAAAAGAATCTGCACAGAGCAAATTTAGCATATAAATGTAATGGGTACAAATGCGCATCAACGGTTGCCTATATCATATTCATAACCGTATTAGTCCCCTTGCAAAACCTAATAGATCCACAAAGCACCTACTAATGCATGGTGCACAGTGACAATGTGAATGGCCCCTAAGTAAGATGGCCACTGATGTTTCTCATTTTACAAGATATATTCGCGACCTTATCACAAAACAACCCTGTTTTTTCTGTGCCTATTCACCGTCTATTTCTGCTCTGCCTTTCCGTATTTCTTACTCGTCGTCTCAACTTTCTTCTGTCGTCTCTTGAGCTCATTGGGAAACTTGTCGTAGCACTTCTTGCAGACTGGTTTCAGATCAAACTCGATGAACTTGCTCCTGGAAAAACAGGACAGGACAAGACAAATCAAAAGCTGTCAAATACATGTACTTGCAGTGACCCAAAATGTTACAAGAAAAACCCGACTAAAAGTGTTGATAGCAATGGTAACAAACACCACATGGTATACCCCCGTGTAAAGTGGCACCTTTCTGGGAGAAATTGCCAACTAAAGGTGGTTTTCAAACTAGTTTATCCGGTTACCTGGTTACACAAAGCAGTGCAGTAATTACACCAACCTTTTTGCTTCCACATCCAAATCGGGTATTGCAATTTTCCTGTTTTCTTCCCATGGAGAGTATTTTATGTGATTGTTAGGTTAGAATGACATCCATTTTCTGGAAAATCTGAACACGCTCCTTTAAAGTGCAGATTTTTTTAAACAGACAAGTGATTAATTAACCTGTATTTTAAAACGATCTTTGTTTTTTTAAGAATAGGTTGGCTCTGGTTTTTAAAAGAAAGCTGAAATTGATGATAGGTGGACTTACTTCGCGGACATGAGCGTATCGCAGCTACTGCAAAAGAAATGCTCCTCGCACCATGTCTTGTTCATAGTGCACATCACTGGAGGAAAGAAATCACAAACAATCACACTCAAAATGGAGTCTGTTTCATAACGGACAACTACAGTATTTTGTTAAAGGTAAAAGTAGCTTCATTTTGGACGTGAATTAAACGGGAACATTTCATAAAGCTGTTTAGCAGGAAAATTTGCTTCATCCAAAGTTTATATGTCAACTTTTGTTCCTGGAAAGAGTAGCCAGTCAATTGTAATAAACATCATATAAGATTTTGACTGAAACCCATTTTTATAAAGCAAACAAATTTTGGATTTAGCACATTTTTCTGCTAAATGGCTTTATGAAATTGACCCCAGATGTTTCAGGCTTTGCTTGGAAGAAAATCACAAGTCCCTAGATCTTAATTCAAGTCACAATCTTTTGTGCATGTTCATCCTTTGCTTCTTGTTACTGGACTTGTGATTTCATCGGCTCTTGAATTGTGATGAACTCGACTACAACCAGGCTGCGACATACAGTTATCTACATCTTTGGGGAAAAGAAATGACAGCAATTAAGTCGGATGAAATCGAGGTAACTTACTTTCTGATGTGATAGGCTTGTTGCAGTAGAAACACATGTTGCCAAAAAGCTGCAAATATACAAACATTTCTCAGATGTCAAATTTATTCGATACAAGAAGGTCCGGATCCGCGGTTCGAATTCCGGTGGAGACAAGTTGCTTTTCATTACATCCAGATTTCCAAAACTCGTCGACATATGCATCGAATTTATTCACCCCAGCGGTCCCTAGGTCGTAATCCCTAAAATAATCACTCATTCATGTCAAATAAATGACGATAAAATTAGAGGAGCCTCGTTTTCACATTTTGAGTTGCCTTTGAAATGGGCATTTTAAGGGGAAAAATTTATCAGGTCATCCAATTTTGTAATTTTTCCTTATTTCAATTCTTCCTCATTTAGATAAGTTAGGGGGGAAAAGTGATAGCGGTGTAACTATAGCCTGTGTCTATGATCCCGTTCACAGAAAAACCGCTTCGTTCGACGAAGATTTGACAATGAATCAACGATGTTTTGACGAAGAGATTTCCTGATGTGAACACACTGCCTCTTCATTCGACAAAGATTAGAATTGTTTCATTCCATGAAGCGAAGATATTGCTTTATTCAGCGAAGCAAAATTGTAATGTGTACACACCCTTGGTTCGACAAAGCGATTTGATACGTAACGAGATGGGTGCATTGCACAGCATGATTCGATCTTGGTTAGCAGTTGCCTAATGCGACCGCTTTGTGAAGTCATGCTTCATTAACTAATGACGATTAACCCTTAGCCTGCTGTTATACTTTTTTAAAACTATTCCTGTGCTGTTGAATATATTCTGTAAAGCATTACATTGCACAGTGCATGCGGGTGACTCCAGTCACGGACATCGTGCAGGAACAAAATTTGTTTGGCGACTCCTATTGCCGACAGCAGGCTAAGAATTAACTAATCTTTGTCGCATGAAGCAATTCTGTAGCGAGGACAGGATCTATTTTGTAAGAACCTTACTCCAATGTATATTACCTGATTGTAGTGGACCTCGCAGTATGCCTTTCCATTACGCTCATAGTGTTTGTGGCCTAAGAACGGCTTCTCACATCTGGCACATACAAAGTGCTGCGGAAAGAAAAACATGTCACTCAAATATTTAAAAAAATTAAGACACAGACGCAATATCTGACATGGTGCCTAATCGTCATTGAAATAGAACAACCAAACTTGGGATGAGAGAAAAATCATATGGGACTTATCAGGATTCGAACCGGAATCCTCCGACTCACCGGACAGTGCTTAAAACCCCAATACATCATTTGCAGTTACCCAAAATTTTACTTCACAAGTTGACAAGCAAATCCCGACAAAGTGTTGACAGCAAACGCCACATGATTTTTTTCCCCATGTAAAATGGTACCTTTGTGGGAGAAATTACCAACTATTTTTTGTTTTAATAAATTGTCTGCAGAATTTTGTTTACCATTTATTCAACATAAAAACCATGCATGGATTTTTCAGGTTTTCTGAAGTATTACTGCATCTGCGTGGCTGACATTTCTGCAAGGCTTATCAACATTATTCTTTAGTTAAGTAATGCTGTTGTTCCTGTTTTAAAAGGTTTTCCAATCATGTAATCTGCTTTAAATGTTCAGACACTGCAGATAGGGATCCCTTGGTTGTCATGGCACGGCAGGCAGTACAAATCCTGGGTCAGGTCAGGTCAAAGGTCGTTGACTCACCTCAACATGCCAGTGTTTGCCCAAGGCCGTTACAATCCGTTCTTCAATGGGTCGGTGGCAGGCACTGCAGATTGGGATGCCTTGCTTGTCATGGCACGGCAGGCAGTACAACTCCCCTCGAAGCTCACGAGCACTTGGAGTCAACTCCTCCCTGCACAGAAAAATGGTACTGAGCTTCAATTCATGTACAGTAATTTTGGGACTATAAGCCGCGGCTTATACGTTGATTTTGCTGCGGCTTCCTGCGGCTTTGTGATACGGATGATAATGCTCCATCTTTAGGAAGCAGGTCTTGGCTTTTCATCTCGGCAACACAGCCTTCCACTTACCCACACTTGCAGCAGTGATACGGATGATAATGGTCCATCTTTAAGGAGCAGGTCTTGGCTTTTCATCTCAGCGACACTGGCTTCCACTTACCCACACTTGCAGCAGTTGAAGTGATACGGATGATAATACTCCATCTTTGAGGAGCAGGTCTTGACATTTCATCTCAGCGACACTGGCTTCCACTTACCCACACTTGCAGCAGTTGAAGTGATACGGATGATAATACTCCATCTTCCACTTCAAATGTTCATCCTCTTCGATCAGACCACTGAAATCGGAGAAATTCAAGTTTTCTAGTTTAAAATGTGTGCCAGGGTTGTTTTATTAAGGTTTGCGGAAACGAATTTTCACCAAGTTTATATTCTTCAACAAAGTTGAAGTGATAAAACGGTCCTCTTTTTTTTCCCTGACTGAAAGTTTCACTCCAATAGGAGACTTTCAGATGTTTGATGGCAGCAAACAAACCGGTCCTTTTCCTTTGTTTACATCACATTTGAGCTAAAGTGCGCATGTAATATGACGTAGACAATGGAAAAGGACCGGTTTGTTTGCTGGTTCAATTTGCAAGGCCATGCAGAGACAACAAAAGAAGGAAATGTCTACTCACTGGCATTTAAAGCAGATGTATTTCCCACTGCCTGCAAAAACAAAGAATTACAAAACAATTTACTCTCCTGACGACGGCTAGAATACTCTTGTCGAAATGTTGATGAAAATTGGTTCCTTTCGGAGCCACACATAAATAAGACATTAAATTGCTGGTGTCATACAAATTAAGGGCATATTCTAGTGCTGGTATTTGGGGTGTTTCATAATAACGTGAAGTATCCGTCAACCAGAATTTTCACATTTTAAGTGACTTTAAATAACCATATCTCTACTGATTTAAAACCAATTTACACCAAATCTTCTGAGAAGTTGCAATGTATTTTTCATCAGGGTCATCATTTTTTTCAGATAATAGATATCAAAGCGACAAATCAGCAAAATTTGTGATTTTGTGTTATGCATGGGACATTCCCTGGTTGACGCGAAAAGTGTTACGCATGGGACACATGTACATTTATTTCCAAAACGAAATTTCTAGAATGAAATTTGTGTGTGCACATAAGCTTGGCAAAGCCCAACATACAAGATATTTTTTTTTTAAATGGTGAAATAACTGACAATTATTGCTAAACAGCCGGTTAAAGGGCATGAACATGAACTTTCACTTTATTTTAAAACTCCCCATCTCCACTGTGCAAAGCCTAAAAACCTATAAAAATGTATAACATTTCCTGGCGAATATTGATTTCCTGAAGAAGAAAAAAAGGTGAGAAATTTTTGTTCTTACCTGCAGCCTTTTCCTTAAGATGACACGGACGACACAGAGCTCTACGTGGGATAAAGGGTAAGAATTAAATTATATTATATTGCTTCATCGAACAAAGCTATTTTACTCTTAGTTGAGTGTGCCGTATGTTCACATTTTTAAAAAATCCATCGAATCTCCGTTGAACAATGTGATGTTCTTGAACAGTCTATAAAACATTATCACGGAAAAACCACGCTTGCACTTTGCGCTTACCGCATTGCATGAGCTCCCAATTGCCGATCTTTCAAAAATAGAAAATTCCTACCCCGGTAATTTGGAGCTTCTCTAAAACCACATTGGCTCCGCATTGGAAAGGTCACATACCGCGGTCAAAGTTCACAACTTTGACCCAGCTCAAAGCGTTTTGCGCATCGCGATAGGATGCGCACAAGCAACAAACCAGCTCCTCTACAAACCAATAGAACAGGTGCGTGCAAACCCATTTTTCCTCGATAGTGCGAACGCCCCTTTAGGCCTACATGACCATTTTACTGCAACAGTCAAATATGGGAACAGATTTTAAGCAAGACTCTTTCACGCACCTGCCTCTATTTTTAACAAATCCAGTGTCAGCGAGCACAGCGGTGCATAATTCACATTTGAAGCAATCAACGTGCCAGTTGTTATTCATGGCCTTGATCACTCGGCCAATTACAAACTCTCCTACGTCGGAAAAAATAGAAAATGGTAAAAATGATTCAATTTGACAAAATTATTAGAATATTTATGAAATTAAGAGTTGAGTGTATATTTAAATTTATTACACTAAGGCCCGCTTCAAACGTCGCGCTTATGCCGTGTCGAATTAAATTCAACTTGGCACGACGTTGGTACGGTGTAAGCACGGCAGTGGCTTCAAACGTCAAACTTAAATGCAAACTTCCAGTCGAGCTTAAATACATCCAACATGGCGGGTGAGTCGTGTGCACGTCATGGACGTTGTGCACGTGCGTTTTCCATTCCGTCCACTGTACGTCGCCATTTTATTATTTTGATGCACTTGTTTGTTGGTTATTTCTTTACTCACATACGCGCTGCGAGCATGCGCATTCCTAGTTGTGAACAAAATGCTGGACCAACTTCGAACTGGAATTATATTCGACACGGCAGAAGCACGTCGTTTAAAGCCAAGCCGTGCTTGTGCCGCACTAAATAGAGTTAGCACGGCAGCCCTGTCGAGCTTAAATCTTCTGCCGTGTCGAACTCATTTTGCCGAGCCAAATGGCTTCAAACGTCGTGCTTGTGCCATGTTGAATTAAAAAAATCAAGTTTAATTTAATTCGACGCGGCATAAGCGCGACGTTTGAAGCGGGCCTAAGAGCTTTGCCTTGAAATTGTTAATTTTAAAGGCCCATTGTATCATTTGCAGATTTTACGATTTTACACAGGAAAAATCATACGGTATTTGTTACCATTGCTACCAACACTTTTAGTCAGGTTTGTCTTGTCAACTTGTGAAGTAAAATTTTGGGTCACTTCAGACGATGTATTGAGGCTTTAATCCGCTCTGCTTACCGCATTTTCCACAGCAAGGCGCAAACAGAACTTGGAAGTCATGTTCACAATATCTTCGCCCCTCAAACTGAAACAAAAGATAAAATGTTGAAAGTCCACATTGTTATAAATGCACTTTTGTGTGGGGGGACGGGGTAGCATTGTTTTAAAAACCAATTAAACATTTGTTAATATAAACATAGAATAGAGCCTTTTGCACGTTGGCCATGACAGGGGGCAGTCACATTGTCACCGTGTCATGCATGAGTAGGTGCTTTGTGGTTCTATTGTTACATCATTTAAATAAGAAAACCTGCCCCCTGTCATGGCCGCCGGTGCAGAAGCTCTATAGAGTCATTGATGAAGAAAAGAACTTGGGTTCTATAAACCACGTCAGTGAAACTGTGGTCGACTAAAGCCGTGTCCGTATTGGACTAATTTTGGTAAAACTTACGGAGATCTCCGTAAATTTTACAAAATTTAGTCCAATGCAGACGGACGGAAAACACCCGAAATTGTAAAGCGCGACTGTCGATTATAATTTTTACGCGCCGTCGCTGTATTTTTTAAGGGGCGAGCTGGGTCGCGGAAGAATTACATTGTATATTTTACACCGGTGGAAAGTCCTGGGCGGACGGGCATTGTAATGTAAAACCAATAGAGCACACGTTGTGGTCATGTAATTTCTGTGGGGACCTGAATGATGAGGTGACACATTTCATGTAGGTTTTACGTGGTGGAGGGCATTCTGTGGGCCAAAAATAAATCCACATGCGGACGCACGGAAGAATTACCACGATGGAATGTTAACGGTGACTTGCGGAAACGTTTTACAAAAATTTGTTCAATGCGGACACGGCTACAAAAGAAAAAGAAAATCACTCTTACTTCAAAGAATGTTCCCTCAGGAAATGGGCGAAAACACTGGGCACACCTTCACAAAATAAAGAGCATTATGTAAGCACAAGGTAAAAACATGGTATTGCCAACTCTACTGGATTTAGTGTGTGGACATTGTATTAAATTTGGAAGATTTATAGTAGAACTGTAAGTGTTTTTTTATCGGCTAATGGCTGAGCGGTGATTCGAACTCAAGATCTTAGTTAAATCTGCAGGTCGTTGGTTCGAATCCAGGTCTGCCTGCATCTTAGACAGAATGATAGAACTGTCCCTACTGGATTTCCTGTAGGGACAGAAGGAACCCCTTTCATACAGTGGATTGTTGTCATTTTGCCTCGAAATTAGAATCACACCCAAAAATTTCCTCCTAGCTGTGTCCTGTGGTTTGAGATGTCCATAATTGGAAATGATTTTTAAAAAAATACTTACAGCACTGTTTTTGAAGCCAAAATTTGCTCTCACGTGCAAACCGGACGAGCATTTTCTTCGTAACTTTAAATTTTGGACGCGAGAGGGCGCTTTGGCTGTGGCTATGCTGCTGCCATGGGCAGACAATAAAGGTTCTTAGAAACAGCATAGTAACAGCCGCAGCCACAGCCAAAGCCACTAATTCGTAACAGCGCCCTCTCGCGTCCAGAATTTACAGTTACGAAGAAAATGCTCGTCCGGTTTGCACGTGAGAGCAAATTATGGCTTCAAAAACGGTGCCGTAAGTATTTTTTTTGAATCATTTTCCAATCATGGACATCTCAAACCACTGCAGGACACAACTAGGAGGAAATGTTTGGGTGTGATTCTAATTTCGAGGCAAAATGACAACAATCCACTTTATGAAAGGAAAGCTCAGACTACCTGCATCTGTAATGCATGTGCCCTTGGGAAAGGCACTTTGAATTGCCTCTCTCTACCCAGGAGGAAATGGGTACCTGCGAGGCCAGGGTAGTGAAAGCCGATGTTTGGTTAGTCCCTTTGCGCGTAAGCTGCACAGGACTGCATGCTCCCCAGGGAGCTGAGAAGGATTAAGGAATATTATTGAGCCCAATGAGCGGGGGTAATAGTCTGACAGTGCCTTGAGCATCCTTGGGATGTGCATTATATTAAATGTCTCCATTATTAATAAAGAACAGCCCAACTTACACAAAACACTCCTCGTGCCACATTTCACCGCTGGAGTTGACGATTTTTTCATCCTCTCTGAAACTGTCATTGCACCGAGTGCAAATGGCCATCCCTGGCCCTCTAAAGGACATTGTTTGCTGAAAGTTCAAGCAGACAAAACACGGACGTAAGTTGTATATTTTGTAATTGTCGGATAAGATCTAGCATAAATGTGTGTTATAGACCATATCGAATAGCCGCCATTTCGTGGGCAGTTTCTTTGTTCCTTGAGGACATGCATGGTTGCACATACTGTGCTTCCATTGTTAAACGGTTTAAGTAACAAAAGGTGCCCCACGAAATGGCGGCTATTCGATACGGTCTATACAGGGTGTTTAAAAAAAAAAACGGTAATCCAAATTTGAAAGGTTGTTTTGACTAGGCTATAAGTTTGCCAGTAAAAAGCTTGAAAGCATCTTAAAGCAGAGGGTATGGGCTTTCCAATGATACCTTGATTACTTTCCTAGGGTCATGCATCATGATCACTGAGCACCATTGTCTTGAAATTTAGGTGCAAAATGGGGGTTGGTTCACTTTCGTCTCGAACAAAAATCGAACAAAATTGAACTTTGGAGAAAGGAGCTACATGTAACCTGGAGGGTCATGGTGAATAAAAAAATGAAACCTGTGTTGGCAAGTGTGAATTAATAACATTCAATTACTGAATAAGATTGTCATTTTGTGGCATAAAATGGCGGTGCCGGTGTCCACGCAAGGTAAATTTAGGATAAACATTTGTCCTCATTTGCCAACTGGGGCGGAATTTTCTCATCTTTTTTTCGGAATATGTCTTTCTAGAAATTTAGTGTCAACATGATACTTTTTATTTGAATGAATAACGGAGAAATAAACTCTGATTGCCTCTATAAATAAACTTTACAGGGCCGGACATCAATGCATTAACTTGAGCTCAAGAAAGACATCACATATGACATAGGCTCTAAATAGGATTTTTTTTTTCCAGTAGGTCCTAGCCTGTTTCCTTCCTCCATGTGAACAATTGAACACATCACTATGCAGGATCAGGTATTATAGTTTATACAAAACATTGTAGCCAAATCCTGTCTACAGGAAATGGGTTTAAATTACACGCATTGTGAACGATGGCCGGAATTGATGAGTCTTCGCGTGTGGAATGCGAAGAATGCGTATTACTATCGCACAAGTCGCAACCAACACAACAGTGTACACAATCCGCTACATTCTCACGACAAATTCTGCGCTTGTAATCACACATCAAAGGGAATCACTCAGTCTCCCCGACTTCTAAGAACATATTCTTCATTGTAAAGTTCACAAAAGAAGGAAGAATTCGGTTAAAAAGGACAAAAAGAGCACTTACTGTGTCGAGCATTCGGGGTTCGGCTCTCGTATTTGACACCCACACGTTCAAGTTACAACGCCCTCTGTTGGTGGCGCCTCGAACACGCGGAGCCACGGTGGGCGGAGCCTAACTGTGATGGGCAGAGCTATTTTCCAGAAAAAAAGGATTCGGTTTTAACCTAACAATCATTAAAAAAATATACCCCAAAAATACTATCCATGGAAAGAAAACATAAAATTTGCAATCTCCAATTTGGATGTGGAAGCAAAAAGGTTGGTGTAATGACTGCACTGCCTCATGAAACCCGATAAATTACATTTCATTCAACATCACCCATACAGAAGCTTTTAGGAAATTGAAGGCGCCGAACGTTGAATTTACAATGAATTTATAATAGGTTAAGTGGCCAACCCTTTTAAAACTCGAAAACGGCAATTAATATTAATATTAATGTTGTTCTATGGCCTTAAAATTCGCAGAATGGAAATAACCATATGCACCACCTATGTACACGTTGCGAATGTGGTTGCCTATAATTGCAAATTCTAACTTTTGTTTTGTTTTGAAGTAATTATTGCACATGCGCAGCAGCATCTAAGGTAGGCAAGGAGAAAATACCGCTAACCCATGCAATAGACTGTTTAATCGACTCCCTGGATGTTGCAACCGTCCGTCACCTTTAATATTCCAAAAAGGCAATGCCGCATAGGGACCAGTTATACTACGTTCACTAGAATACATGTGTTATTTACTCGACCAACACAAGCAATAAGTGGAAGGCAAACGATGACATAGCCTTGACCAAGGCGTTGGGCTTGTCTTTTAGACGGCCCGCTGAAGATAAAACTGAACAAAGCGCTTACGAGCTACGGAATCTGTTGCACGTATAGGCTCACAACGCGCCGCGCTACGACTATGCACACACATGCACGTACATGTATCGGTACGGATCGAGCTAGGCCAGGCCGTACGCAGCTAGTACGCAGTATGTATTGCCGTACGGGTTTACTACGGACGTCGTTATCTCAAAGTGGCTCGTTTTGATGCCGTGTGCAGTTTGCATGCGCTAGACTAAATATTCCCTCGTACAACAAAAAAACCTGCAGACGGCCTTGGACAAGGCTAACGATGACAGGGAAGCATTCTAGGAAAACACTGTCTTGCCTGCAGTAAGATGGCCGTCGAGTTGCTTTATTTATTGTCGCATGGGCATCTGTTGTAAAACCGTCCATTGTGTAGAGATCAGTGGAAAAGCAGACTGCTTGATTGATAATGCATATATATATGGACCGGGAAGCAGTCTAGGGAAAACATTTCTTCTGTAGCAAGATGGCCGACGCGTTGCTTCAATTCACGCACAGGCATCTGTTGTTGTAAAAACAGTCCACCGTATAGAGATCAGTGGGAAAGTAGACTGCTCGATTGATAGGGGTGCACACAACTAAATCAGGCCCCCATAAGAACCAATGCTAAATGCCAAACTTTGAAAAATCATTTTAAAATACATGTAGGCCTACTCAACTCTCTCGGCATCTCAGGACAACAACCAAATTACTCATTGAAGTCTCATCTTTTCAGTTCTGTTAAATTTTATAGGGGTAATCCGTCACTTTTATTCCTAATTTTCACTTGAAACAAAACTACCTCTGCAAGAGTGAAAATTGCCAAACAGACCAGCGTCCATTTTGGAAAAAGTCACATACGCTACTGGGAAAAATAGGGCCATTTTTGCGAGCTAGATTGTCCAAAATTGTTTACAGTTGGAAGAAAAAATAGCCCACGTCACGATGATAGCCAATTTCTACACTAGACCACACTCGTTTAGCTCGCAACTCTCTCTAATAAAGACGAATTTGAGGGCATAGGCCTACAAGATATTCATGAGCTCGGCGCATGGATCTCTGCATATTTAGTTGTGTGCACACATAGTGCGTGTATTGGCCTAAGTAATGCATGGGGTGTGTATACTTGATACGCATACTCTATGGACAGACAACTCTGTCATGATGCAGACGACCACACATTGGTGAAAAAGCGCGGGAAAATGGGCTCCAAGTTGCATCTTCCTTCTTGTATGATAGACTTTAAATTTCTTGCTTTATCGGGAATCATTTTGGTAACTTGTATTGGTGACGGCTTGTCAATAGACGTGTGGACTGGGGGAAGTATTGCGACTGTCCCGCCGCTCCCAATGGGTAAGTTTGTAAGCGGCAGTGTATTCGAGTCCATTACAAGTTCATCACAAGTCCTCACAAGCCTTCACAAGTCCACCACAAGTCCCTCAAGCTATTCAAATGAACCCCAACAAATGCATTATTTCGTGCATGTTCACCCTTTGCTTCTTGTTACTGGACTTGTGGCGGGACTTGTCACAGACTTGTGATTTTATCGGCTCTGGACTTGTGATAGGCCTATACTTGTGATGGACTCGACTACAACCCCGGTAAGATGAACTCCTTATACGGGGAAAGAATGTACGAAGGGAAAGGAGGCAAAAAGAGTGAGAACCTTCTGAATAGCTCTTTTAGAATCAAATATTGATTTGATATCATGATATTATGTGTTTCATTCTCATTGTGTTTTGTTGTGGGACATTAAAGGCACAGGCTCGTCAGCAATGCGCGCGCGCCAAATTCGTGCCTCGAAATACGCAGCTCCATAGCAAAGGCATTGAGCTTTTACTTCAAGAGTTGACAAGAGAAACTTGACGAAAAGTGTTGATAGCAATTAATCGTATAACAACACCACATGATGGTTTCCTGTGTATGTAAAATGGTATACCTTTGTGTAAGAATTATTGATAACTGAAGGTGATTTTAAAAAGAAAACTCGTTTGCAAACGATATTTTTTCAACAATCTTTCAACATCAAAACCATGCATGGGTTTTCAGGTTTTCTGAAGTATTCATGCATGCGCGCGTCTGTACCTGAAATTTCTACAAGGCGGTTTATCAGCGCAGCATAAAGGCAGAGGCTCTTCAATGCGCGCGTGAGGCCAAACTCGTGCCACGAAATACGCAGCTCCTTATATAGCAAAGGCATGGAGCTGCGTATTTCCTGGCACGAATTTGGCCTCACGCGCGCATTGACGAGTCTGTGCCTTTAATCATTATATATGTAATGCTGTTGTTTCTGTTCGTAAAAAAGGTTCATTTGCAAATGATACTGAGTGGGCCTTTCGGTTGAAATTATTGTTTTACTGTAGAATGTGTTGCAGCGTTTACTTTCTTCACATTCGGCTTGGTGTAGCTATAGTGTTACATGTATAGCCTATAAGTCTGTTTTCAATACTGGAGAGACTTTTTCACCAGGATCATAACTCTGTGCAATGCCAGTTATCTTCTCTCAAATTTTTTTAAAAAAAATCTTAAGACAGATCTAAGAAGATAACTTAAGCAACAAATAGTGCAACAACATACCTTTCTGAAAACCCTGTGTACAAATTTCCTATTTAATGTATATGTGACATTTGTTGGTGTCCTTGTTACACGGTATATTGTAAATTTGCACACAGGGCTTTCAGGAAGGTATGTTGTGGCACTATTCGTTGCAGTTCTTTAGCTTAAGTTATCTCCTTCGATCCATCTTAAGATATTTCTTTTGTTTTGAGAGAAGATGAATGACATTGTACAGAGATATAATCCTGGAGGAAAAGGTTACTCCAGTATTGAAAACGGACACATACTTTCCTCGCATTTCACCTCCGTGGCCCTGGTTCGAATCCCGTCGGGGTCATTATGTGGAGTTATACCGAGTCTGGGTTTTTACTTTTGGCGCCGCCGGTCAAGGATCAGGGCAGTGAGATACTTTTGGCGCCGCCGGTCAAGGAGGGCAGTGAAATATAACGTGCAGTGCCACTGTCATCTATTGTAGTTTCCATGGTAACTGATTAATTATCGTTAATTTGCCAGATTGTGTTGTCACTCCCGAACGAATGCCCTTGAACACTAATTGGCTCTGCAGCTCGATCCCTGCAAATTCAACTCTAAGGCCTGCATTATGTTTGGTGCAAGTGCATTCCGCCTGGGCATTTTTCGATGGAGGCAGTCGACCTAATTACGATTTTAAACGTGGATTTAGCGCTAATTAAAGGCTTTCTTAATTGAGCTCACTATGCATGATTAACTTTGTTTTGTAGTAAACAGCTGTGTTAGATTAGGATCATCGAGTCCGGCTGGACCTGGGGATGATCGTGTAAGTAAGTCATATGGAGACCATAGGAACGAGAGTGAAGTCCTGTCGTTTCTTGGGAGCTAAACGAACGGATCTATTTGTTTAAGTGGCATTAACTTTGACCTCTGGGGAATTTCACTTTTTTAAGCAGGGTTCGAACCACCAAAATGCTCTTAAGTTGTAGATTTTGTGTCTGACCCGTGGGATGTGCAATCTGATAATTTGTTATCAGTGCACTCAATTTTTTCGTGGGGGGAGGGATGTTATAAAGGGCTGCCCTCTCCCAACGCACCACCCGGGACACTTACGAAAGCCCGTTTGGAAGATGTCTTCAACCAATCTCACATTGGTTGACACTTCAACCAATCTCACACTTCAAACTTTTTGCACTCAAAATTATGATGAAATCCTGCTGGGCTCTCGGATTATAGAAGGAGACTTTTATACATTTAATTTAAATTTTTTTAAACGAAATCCATGAACAACAGCATTACATATCTTATGTTGATAAACTGCCTTGTATTTCGGCCACATAAACTCCTCGAACAAATTCGGAAAGTCAAGTTTGACTGACGATTTCTCTCTTGTTGCAAAATAATTTTCCTTGAATTTTATATCATTGGAAAGCCCTGTTATTCCTCTTTACGACGATGTGTCATTTGTTATGATTAAGCAATTGGGGGATGTGCAGCACAGCTGAATACGGGGGCGGGTGTTAAGTGAAACTGTCACAAAATGCATTGCTATTGTCAAAAAGTGCATTGACACATTCCCATCCCCCAAGCAAAAGGGGAATGCACTGCATGACAATAGCAGTGAATTTTGTGACATTTCACTTTCCACCCACCCCTTATTCCGCTATACTGCACATCCCCCCAATTGATTAATTATAACAAATGACACATCACTGTAAAGAGGAATAACGGGGCTTTCCAATGATACCAAATTCAAGGAAAATTATTTAGTAACAAGGGAGAAATCGTCAGTCAAACTTGACAACAATACTTCAGAAAACCTTAAAAATCCAAGCACTGTTTTTGTATTGAATGAATGGTAAAAAAAAATGTTTGCAATTTCTCCCGTATACACAGGGGAAAAAACATGTGGTGTTTGTTGCCATTGCTATATCAACACTTTTAGTCTGTCAGGTTTTTATATCTTGTCAACGTTTGAAGTAACATTTTGGTGAACTGCAAATGATGTATTGGGCTTTAAATATTGTTTCGATATCGTGAAAACTGCACCTTTTGATAAGTGATCCATAAAGCGCACGCCAACCCACCCATGCACCCCACTGAAGGAATTAACCCCGGGAATTAACCGAAATACTCCATCTCTGAGCCTATACGTTATCCGTGATCTGGGGATCTGTCTTGACAATGTCCTCAGCCTGAACACTCATGTCTCCAACATATGCAAAAGTGCCCACTACCATTTATGGAACATCCGCAAAATCAGAAAATATCTCACAGACTCTGACGCTGCCAAGATAGTCCATGCTCTTGTCACATCAAGGATTGATTTCTACAAAACTGTAATGGCTGGTTTTCCAGATGTCTCCATCAATAGGTTGCAAAGAGCACTGAACAATGCAGCACGGGTTCTTGGACGGGTCAAGAAACATGACCACATAACACCTATGCTTAAATCACTCCACTGGCTGCCAATCAGGAAAAGATTTGAATTTAAGATACTCACTTGCCTACAAAGCCCTCCATAACCATGCCCCGGATTACATCAAGGACTTGCTGCAAACTAAGGACACAGTTTACTCAATCCGTTCATCCTCATCAACGCATCTAGTCGTCCCTAGGTCCAGGACAGTACACTATGGTGACAGAGCCTTTGCACATATGAGACCAACTCTTTGGAACAAATTGCCAAACTCTATCCGGAACTCCTCATCTTTGGACATTTTTAAAAGGGACCTAAAGACATTATTATTTAAGCAAGCATATTCTAACTAGTGGTTTCCCTATTTTTGTTTCCTTCCAGCGCCATGAGTAATTGTATTAGAATGTGCGCTTTATAAATCTTTATTTTTATTATTATGTACTCAATCATCCCCATTCGTGTAAAAACCTCCGCTAAAACTGCAGGTGTTTACATAAAGGGACCGTACCATCAAGAATCAAACACGAATCGCCGACATAGATAATATTTAAACATTTGCTTTGCTGCCCCAAATAGTCGCAGTATAATACGTTTCTTTCCAATTAAGATGTTAATTATTTTTCTTCTTTTTCATTGCGTGCCATAGTGCCCCAATTTTTGCAATTTTCTGAAGCCTTTTAAAAAGGATTGTCACCCTGAACTAGTTCTTAACTCGTTTAGACGGTATAGTTAAAAAGCAATTTCTGAAAAGATGGAAAGAGTAAAGATCATAAATAAGCCTGTGCCGAATATTCGAATATTCGAACATTCGATCAAAAATCGGATATTCGATTTTTTTTTTTCGAATTCGAGTTGATACGAGTTGATACGAGTTGTTACAAGTTGTGCCCGAGTTACACAAGTCATCCCGAGTTGTCCCACGAGTTTTCCCCAGTTTTCCTGCCGCTCGCGCCTGAGATTTGTCCGTGTGTGTGAGGCCAACATTTTTAAAACGTTGGGTGGGTTTCAATAAAACGGTCTTAAGTCTAATACACATCATATTATGTCATAACTGTCCTTAGGTTTGTGTCTCAAGATACAAGTTATGACATGCACAATTTTTATTGCAAGACAAAATTAATATATGAGAAATCGCTTCATTCGACGAAGATCAGTTATAATCATCGTTAGTTAATGAAGCGTGCGTTTAATTAAGCCCGGTATACACTGGCACTTATTCGGCCGACGCGACTCGACTCGACTCAACTAAACTAAACTGGAGCGAAACTAGTTGGTGAAGGTCGGTAAGTGTATACCACTTCACGATTCAAATCGGTGTAATGCAGTTGCTTCTATATAGTCTGAAGTTGTCTTAACTATAGTTTTACAGCAGTGTTAGGCCCGACTGACACCAACTCTAGCCAACGAGTTAAGTTGAGTTGAGTTGAGTTGAACTATAACGAAGATAGAATTAAGGTACGCGCGACGCCCCTATCTCATTCGTCGAATGAAGGGAGCGTTCATATTACAAATTCACTTCGTCGAATGAAGCGATCTCTTCATCGAATGAAGCGGTCTCTTCATCAAATGAAGCGATCTCTTCATCGAATGAAGCTATTCTAATCTTCATCGAATGAAGAGGCGTGCGTTCACATCAGGAAATCTCTTAGTCGAATCATCATCGAATCTTCGTCGAACGAAGCGATTCCTCTAATGAGAACGGGGTCTTAGTTAAGACGTTGAGAGTTATAAGACATCTTAACTTTCGTTATTGCAAACTCGGGTAAAGTTTGACCCCACCGCCAATAAATTATCGTTAAAAGTTCCAGTTAATCTTGTAAATTGAACGAAATTAGCTTAAAAGGTCTTGAATTTCACGGATCAACTTAATTGCATTCTCATTCAGACGGCACAAACATCACTCCCCAAGGCTTAATCGTTTATAAAAGGACGAGTGGATAATTTAATAGCCTGGCGAGATGTCGGTCAGTTTTGAATCTTTTTCAAATTAAGAGAGAAATCCCTGCAAATCGGCACGACGTCTCCATGGCATCCGGAGTACACAAAACGTCAAGCGTTCTCCAGTAATTTAAATTTAATTTATTGGAGCAGCGAACAGTTCGTATTTGTAATTAGTGTCAATTTGGGCGGCCATCTTGTGATTGAAAGAATTATTATAAGATGCCTTATATGGCTTCGGAAAGGCTGAATTTTCTATAGGTGCAGTGGAGCAAATCTAATCATATCAATTTTGCGATAGTTTATACGGTCATTGCGTGTTAGTAATTGCTTGTGCATAATTTATAATAAATGCAATGGTTAATCCTGCTGCAGTATATATCTGAGATATATTGCTCCGTTGCGTCATTTTGATTGGCTTGTGGTTACGTTAAAGGATTGGATAACACTTGTCCAGTATTCAGTCGGTGTTTATACGCAGATGGGATCCGTAAAGCCGCCGAGAAGTGGACTTTTTTCGTATTGGCTAGCTCCAATTTGCATGTCCGTGAGCCACAACACCGATTGTGTGTAGGCCTACGGGACAATCTGACTATACAGTCTACATTTCAGACAATCTCGACAAAGTAGAAACTTGTGACAGACATCGATTGTTGGACATGGCCGCGTCGGTGCCAATGATTTTAGTCTTAATGGCTTTGATGTTGCATCTTGCGGGCAGTTCAAGTCATCGGTGGCCGAATTGGAGAAGTCGTCAACGGCGTCGAGTTAACCCATCCACGGCGAGATACGCGAAATCCACTCGACAGTCGCCTGTAACCGCTACATCGGTCGCTCCGACCGAGAACGCGGTCCATGGGTCCTCGGTATCGACCCAAGACCCGCTCGGCGAACCAACCTCGGTTCAAAAGTCCTCGGTGCCCAGTGGGAACGCGACTCTTGGGTCCTCGGTAGGGACTCGGTTCCCGATTGCAGAATCGAATAATGTAACCCAAAATACGACCCAAGCATTATCGGTTTTGGCTCAGAACTCGACACATGAATGGAACACCCTGAGCGAGGACCTGGTCCTCGGATCCTCTGAATTGAGTACTCAGTTTGATAATCTGGTTCCGTCTGCCGTCCCTTATGGTTTGAACACCACTGTCTGGGCGCAGACGCAAAGTCTCCTGAATATCACATTGGAAACGGGTGAGTTTTTAAATAATAAAAAAAGAAAACCACATAAGATTATCGATGTGTTCGGGGTTCTTTTCCTTTTGTATGAAATGTCATTGTAAAGGATTGATGCAATAATAATTTCAAAATCTGTGCTCAGGATCGAATGAATGTACATGTGGATGGAGAGAAAACAAATAGAGGAAAATTGTTTAAAGGCAGTACATGATCTCGAAAATCAGAAATGTTCACAGATTTACGCCTAACTTACACAAATATAGCCTAAACATGATGACCGTAGAAAACTTCCCCTGAAATGGTTTTGTCTGAAGTGCTATAGTCTTTGAGAACCGAGTAAAACAATTATTTTTCGTCTCATGAGACGAAAATTCGCCCCACAACTATTTCGCCCAAATGCCATTTCGCCCACAAACCACTTCGCCAGAGTGCCATTTCGCCCCAAATCACTTCGTCCAAACACTACATCGCCCAAATGCTATACTCCACCCCAAAACCACTTCGTACATATACACAGGGCGTGGTTCAGGGCGAAATGGTTCAGGGCGAAGTGGTTTTGGGGCGAAATGACTGCAAACTTTTTTTGATGGTTTTCTCAAAAGTTAGACGAAGTACGGAGCTGGTTTTTGCTCAGGTTGGTTTAATCATGCATCTTCAATAACACAGGGGGGTAAAACTATTTGTAACAGTTTACCAATCGTGTATAGCCTACTATCGTTAAGTTTTATAGATTTGGACGAAAACCCTCTTAGCCAATTACCGTCGGGGCAACACGTCACACTTCGCCTGTCTATCTTAGAACAGACGAAAACCAAAATCCACAAATGTGACTTTCGTGGGTTCACACCCTTGGGTTCTGCTATAGGCAACGATATATATACACTGGATGAAGTATGCAATAGCAGTTGGCTATACGAGAATTGAAGCCATGCGCCTGCCGCCATTGTACCCCACGAACAATGCTTGGCCTAGACTACTCCCCGGTCCATGCGATCGCTTGCATTCCAATTAACACATGTAGACCATGACTAGTGAAGACAGTATGACCAGTCTAGGCAAGGCATTGTATTAGTAGGCGGGGTACAACGGCGGACGGTGGCTTTAATTTTAGACGTCGTTGCTTCATCCAGTGTATATATATCAATGCATGTACACGTAATAACAACAGAGGCTGGATCCGAATTAGTGGATTTGGCTGTGGCTGCGGCTGTTGCTTTCATTGTCCGCCCATAGCAACAGCATAGCAACAGCCATAGCCACAGCTAAAGCCACTAAATCGGATCCAGCCAGACTTTCTAAACTCCGCTTCCATTTTTAAAGTGAAGAATTTGAGGCGTCAGCCTATATGCAAAATAATGTTACGCGCAAACAGGCTAATTTGAATTAGATGCGCTAGACTCGGCCGTATAACCCATGGTATAACCAACATAATGAATGCATGGTGGACTTCTGTCGCCTTCCTGTCACATATAATGTCCGTTTGCTTTAATTTCCGTAGAAGACCTCAAACCCGTAGAAGACCTCGCCGAGTAATGCATTAAGTCGACATTTTAACGGTCTGCCAGAGCTCGTTAACTTATCGAAATGTCATGAAATAGTGTTTAAACTATTTATTAGCCTGACTTGAAGGTTAAAAGCCATTATAGCATTTTGCAAATTAGAGGGAAATACCGGCTTTGTTGGGCTATTAGACCCGTATACATGATTGAGGTTTTCTGGGTGTTGATGTGGACGAGAGAATCTCTCAGGTTTTCGCGTCTTTGCTTCGCGGCGATAAATAATATCCGAAGAAAAAAACAACATATTGCGGACGTTGGGAAGACCTACTAGTTGCTTTCTCGAGTCGCGCTGACCTGGGGGAATCATGCAAGGTGTGTCGAACGCCACTTTTTTTTACAAACACATGATACGTAATACATCGCCGTACGGCTGGTAAAACGTATAGCCCAACATTTGGTCTCTTTTGTTAATTTTAAACATTTCTAGTTAATTACGTGACATTTTTATAATTTTTTTTCTCACAATGACCTTCGAAAAATAGACAAGTTGCGTGATATAGATTTGCATAGATCCTAGAGTCACGCCTTCGCGCTATATGGTGCTCGTGTACGAGTAGTCAAGCAGCTATACCTGGCAAATCCAGGTGGTGCATGCTGGTAACCAATCTAAAGGTGGCCGCATTTCGGGCCCGATTTTCCCAGCCTCACTTTCCAGCCTCAGTTTTACACAATTGACCTTGTACAAGAATACATGCACTGCAGGATGACGAAAAAATTGACAAGATTTGCCGCGCAACTGTTTATTTGCGGAACGAATTTTCGTAAACGGAACTAAGAACCCAATTTTTTTTTATTTCAATTTAAAATAAAGATAACAATGTTTGCATTGCTATGATGGCCTTCATTAATAATGTTGACATTAATTTATTACCCTGAATTGTTTTCCTACATATGCATGTAGTAAGTCCATTTATAGCTCATTTTGGTCCCTTTCCAGAAAAGTGTACCTCACGTGTTGTTGATGTCGTTCATTTTTATTGCATAAACGTAAAGAACACATCGGGGGGCACACTTAATTTCCGTGCCGGCTTCAGCCTCACACTAATTGATGCCTAATTAGAGCATTAAAGGTTCACCATTATCGAGTCTCGAGTACGTCCATTCATAGCTTATGTGTCCCTTTCCAGAAAAGTGTACCTCACATGTTGTGGATATCCTTCATTTTTATTAAATTAACATGGAGAACACATCGGTAGGCACACTTAATTTCCGTGCCGGCTTCAGCCTCACACTAATTGCTGCCTAATTAGAGCATTAAAGGTCCACCATCATCACGTCTGGAGTACACCAATTTATAGCTTATGTGTCCCTTTCCAGAAAAGTGTACCTCACATGTTGTGGATATCGTTCATTTTTATTCCATAAACATGGAGAACACATCGGTAGGCACACTTAATTTCCGTGCCGGCTTCAACCTCACACTAATTGATGCCTAATTAGAGTATTAAAGGTTCACCATTATCGAGTCCAGAGTACGGGCATTCATAGCTTATGTGTCCCTTTCCAGAAAAGTGTACCTCACATGTTGTGGATATCGTTCATTTTTATTCCATACACATGGAGAACACATCGGTAGGCACACTTAATTTCCGTGCCGGCTTCAGCCTCACACTAATTGCTGCCTAATTAGAGCATTAAAGGTCCACCATCATCACGTCTGGAGTACACCAATTTATAGCTTATGTGTCCCTTTCCAGAAAAGTGTACCTCACATGTTGTGGATATCGTTCATTTTTATTAAATAAACATGGAGAACACATCGGTAGGCACACTTAATTTCCGTGCCGGCTTCAGCCTCACACTAACTGATGCCTAATTAGAGTATTAAAGGTTCACCATTATCGAGTCCAGAGTACGGGCATTCATAGCTTATGTGTCCCTTTCCAGAAAAGTGTACCTCACATGTTGTGGATATCCTTCATTTTTATTAAATAAATATGGAGAACACATCGGTGGACACACTTAATTTCCGTGCCGGCTTCAGCCTCACACTAATTGATGCCTAATTAGAGCATTAAAGGTTCACCATTATCGAGTCTCGAGTACGTCCATTCATAGCTTATGTGTCCCTTTTCATAAAAGTGTACCTCACATGTTGTGGATATCGTTCATTTTTATTAAATAAACATGGAGAACACATCGGTAGGCACACTTAATTTCCGTGCCGGCTTCAGCCTCACACTAATTGCTGCCTAATTAGAGCATTAAAGGTCCACCATCATCACGTCTGGAGTACACCAATTTATAGCTTATGTGTCCCTTTCCAGAAAAGTGTACCTCACATGTTGTGGATATCGTTCATTTTTATTCCATACACATGGAGAACACATCGGTAGGCACACTTAATTTCCGTGCCGGCTTCAGCCTCACACTAATTGCTGCCTAATTAGAGTATTAAAGGTTCACCATTATCGAGTCTCGAGTACGTCCATTCATAGCTTATGTGTCCCTTTCCAGAAAAGTGTACCTCACATGTTGTGGATATCGTTCATTTTTATTAAATAAACATGGAGAACACATCGGTAGGCACACTTAATTTCCGTGCCGGCTTCAGCCTCACACTAATTGCTGCCTAATTAGAGTATTAAAGGTTCACCATTATCGAGTCTCGAGTACGTCCATCATAGCTTATGTGTCCCTTTCCAGAAAAGTGTACCTCACATGTTGTGGATATCGTTCATTTTTATTCCATAAACATGGAGAACACATCGGTAGGCACACTTAATTTCCGTGCCGGCTTCAGCCTCACACTAATTGCTGCCTAATTAGAGCATTAAATGTTCACCATCATCACGTCTGGAGTACACCAATTTATAGCTTATGTGTCCCTTTCCAGAAAAATGTACCTCACATGTTGTGGATATCGTTCATTTTTATTAAATAAACATGGAGAACACATCGGTAGGCACACTTAATTTCCGTGCCGGCTTCAGCCTCACACTAATTGCTGCCTAATTAGAGCATTAAAGGTTCACCATCATCACGTCTGGAGTACACCAATTTATAGCTTATGTGTCCCTTTCCAGAAAAGTGTACCTCACATGTTGTGGATATCGTTCATTTTTATTAAATAAACATGGAGAACACATCGGTAGGCACACTTAATTTCCGTGCCGGCTTCAGCCTCACACTAATTGCTGCCTAATTAGAGCATTAAAGGTCCACCACCATCACGTCTGGAGTACACCAGTTTATAGCTTATGTGTCCCTTTCCAGAAAAGTGTACCTCACATGTTGTGGATATCGTTCATTTTTATTCCATACACATGGAGAACACATCGGTAGGCACACTTAATTTCCGTGCCGGCTTCAGCCTCACACTAATTGCTGCCTAATTAGAGCATTAAAGGTCCACCATCATCACGTCTGGAGTACACCAATTTATAGCTTATGTGTCCCTTTCCAGAAAAGTGTACCTCACATGTTGTGGATATCGTTCATTTTTATTCCATACACATGGAGAACACATCGGTAGGCACACTTAATTTCCGTGCCGGCTTCAACCTCACACTAATTGATGCCTAATTAGAGTATTAAAGGTTCACCATTATCGAGTCCAGAGTACGGGCATTCATAGCTTATGTGTCCCTTTCCAGAAAAGTGTACCTCACATGTTGTGGATATCGTTCATTTTTATTCCATACACGTGGAGAACACATCGGTAGGCACACTTAATTTCCGTGCCGGCTTCAGCCTCACACTAATTGCTGCCTAATTAGAGCATTAAAGGTCCACCATCATCACGTCTGGAGTACACCAATTTATAGCTTATGTGTCCCTTTCCAGAAAAGTGTACCTCACATGTTGTGGATATCGTTCATTTTTATTCCATAAACATGGAGAACACATCGGTAGGCACACTTAATTTCCGTGCCGGCTTCAACCTCACACTAATTGATGCCTAATTAGAGTATTAAAGGTTCACCATTATCGAGTCCAGAGTACGGGCATTCATGGCTTATGTGTCCCTTTCCAGAAAAGTGTACCTCACATGTTGTGGATATCGTTCATTTTTATTCCATACACGTGGAGAACACATCGGTAGGCACACTTAATTTCCGTGCCGGCTTCAGCCTCACACTAATTGCTGCCTAATTAGAGCATTAAAGGTCCACCATCATCACGTCTGGAGTACACCAATTTATAGCTTATGTGTCCCTTTCCAGAAAAGTGTACCTCACATGTTGTGGATATCGTTCATTTTTATTAAATAAACATGGAGAACACATCGGTAGGCACACTTAATTTCCGTGCCGGCTTCAGCCTCACACTAATTGCTGCCTAATTAGAGCATTAAAGGTCCACCACCATCACGTCTCGAGTACGTCCATTCATAGCTTATGTGTCCCTTTCCAGAAAAGTGTACCTCACATGTTGTGGATATCGTTCATTTTTATTAAATAAACATGGAGAACACATCGGTAGGCACACTTAATTTCCGTGCCGGCTTCAGCCTCACACTAATTGCTGCCTAATTAGAGTATTAAAGGTTCACCATTATCGAGTCTCGAGTACGTCCATTCATAGCTTATGTGTTCCTTTCCAGAAAAGTGTACCTCACATGTTGTGGATATCGTTCATTTTTATTCCATAAACATGGAGAACACATCGGTAGGCACACTTAATTCCCGTGCCGGCTTCAGCCTCACACTAATTGCTGCCTAATTAGAGCATTAAAGGTCACCATCATCACGTCTGGAGTACACCAATTTATAGCTTATGTGTCCCTTTCCAGAAAAGTGTACCTCACATGTTGTGGATATCGTTCATTTTTATTAAATAAACATGGAGAACACATCGGTGGACACACTTAATTTCCGTGCCGGCTTCAGCCTCACACTAATTGATGCCTAATTAGAGCATTAAAGGTTCACCATTATCGAGTCTCGAGTACGTCCATTCATAGCTTATGTGTCCCTTTCCAGAAAAGTGTACCTCACATGTTGTGGATATCCTTCATTTTTATTAAATAAACATGGAGAACACATCGGTAGGCACACTTAATTTCCGTGCCGGCTTCAGCCTCACACTAATTGCTGCCTAATTAGAGTATTAAAGGTTCACCATTATCGAGTCGAGTACGTCCATTCATAGCTTATGTGTCCCTTTCCAGAAAAGTGTACCTCACATGTTGTGGATATCGTTCATTTTTATTAAATAAACATGGAGAACACATCGGTAGGCACACTTAATTTCCGTGCCGGCTTCAGCCTCACACTAATTGCTGCCTAATTAGAGCATTAAAGGTTCACCATCATCACGTCTGGAGTACACCAATTTATAGCTTATGTGTCCCTTTCCAGAAAAGTGTACCTCACATGTTGTGGATATCGTTCATTTTTATTAAATAAACATGGAGAACACATCGGTAGGCACACTTAATTTCCGTGCCGGCTTCAGCCTCACACTAATTGCTGCCTAATTAGAGCATTAAAGGTCCACCACCATCACGTCTGGAGTACACCAATTTATAGCTTATGTGTCCCTTTCCAGAAAAGTGTACCTCACATGTTGTGGATATCGTTCATTTTTATTCCATACACATGGAGAACACATCGGTAGGCACACTTAATTTCCGTGCCGGCTTCAGCCTCACACTAATTGCTGCCTAATTAGAGCATTAAAGGTCCACCATCATCACGTCTGGAGTACACCAATTTATAGCTTATGTGTCCCTTTCCAGAAAAGTGTACCTCACATGTTGTGGATATCGTTCATTTTTATTCCATAAACATGGAGAACACATCGGTAGGCACACTTAATTTCCGTGCCGGCTTCAACCTCACACTAATTGATGCCTAATTAGAGTATTAAAGGTTCACCATTATCGAGTCCAGAGTACGGGCATTCATAGCTTATGTGTCCCTTTCCAGAAAAGTGTACCTCACATGTTGTGGATATCGTTCATTTTTATTCCATACACGTGGAGAACACATCGGTAGGCACACTTAATTTCCGTGCCGGCTTCAGCCTCACACTAATTGCTGCCTAATTAGAGCATTAAAGGTCCACCATCATCACGTCTGGAGTACACCAATTTATAGCTTATGTGTCCCTTTCCAGAAAAGTGTACCTCACATGTTGTGGATATCGTTCATTTTTATTCCATACACATGGAGAACACATCGGTAGGCACACTTAATTTCCGTGCCGGCTTCAGCCTCACACTAATTGCTGCCTAATTAGAGTATTAAAGGTTCACCATTATCGAGTCTCGAGTACGTCCATTCATAGCTTATGTGTCCCTTTCCAGAAAAGTGTACCTCACATGTTGTGGATATCGTTCATTTTTATTAAATAAACATGGAGAACACATCGGTAGGCACACTTAATTTCCGTGCCGGCTTCAGCCTCACACTAATTGCTGCCTAATTAGAGCATTAAAGGTCCACCATCATCACGTCTGGAGTACACCAATTTATAGCTTATGTGTCCCTTTCCAGAAAAGTGTACCTCACATGTTGTGGATATCGTTCATTTTTATTAAATAAACACGGAGAACACATCGGTAGGCACACTTAATTTCCGTGCCGGCTTCAGCCTCACACTGTACTGATGCCTAATTAGAGTATTAAAGGTTCACCATTATCGAGTCCAGAGTACGGGCATTCATAGCTTATGTGTCCCTTTCCAGAAAAGTGTACCTCACATGTTGTGGATATCCTTCATTTTTATTAAATAAATATGGAGAACACATCGGTGGACACACTTAATTTCCGTGCCGGCTTCAGCCTCACACTAATTGATGCCTAATTAGAGCATTAAAGGTTCACCATTATCGAGTCTCGAGTACGTCCATTCATAGCTTATGTGTCCCTTTTCATAAAAGTGTACCTCACATGTTGTGGATCGATATCGTTCATTTTTATTAAATAAACATGGAGAACACATCGGTAGGCACACTTAATTTCCGTGCCGGCTTCAGCCTCACACTAATTGCTGCCTAATTAGAGCATTAAAGGTCCACCATCATCACGTCTGGAGTACACCAATTTATAGCTTATGTGTCCCTTTCCAGAAAAGTGTACCTCACATGTTGTGGATATCGTTCATTTTTATTAAAAGATAACTGCGAATGTATCCCCTTCTATGATATTAGACATGTCTCGGTTTTGCATGAACAAAACACCAGCAGTTTACGATCTAAGGACAGTCGTCGTCCACGACGGAAAGTCATTGCAAAGTGGACATTACCGGACATTTGTGCGAAACGCTTCTGGTACTTCGTTTGTGGAGTTTGATGACCACGTAGTCAATGATGTCACCGTTCATCGTTTCACCAAGGACGTTACAGAAGCGGGGTACTTGTTTTTTTATTCAAAGTCAGCAGTAGATCCAGATGAAAATCAAAATGAAAGTTGCTATGTGGTAAATGAGGCAGATGAAAAATTCGTTCGTCTCGTGTGGCAGTCACTCGATGAAAAGAACATGCATTCCGTGTCACTACGAGATGAAATTACCAAGCATTTTCTTTCATTTCACGATCTTGCCTCAATTGACGCTAATCCAAAACCATCAGTGAGCAAAAGATTGAAATATGTCTACGAAAATTATCAGCCAGGTTGGTTAAGCGATGTTGTTGTTGATTTTTATATAAGTCAAGTATGTAACGAAGCCACCAAAGGAAATGAACATAGATTAATTGGGACCCTGGACTGCAACGAAACAAGAAAGATTCTCAATAAGGAGTATACTCCACATACATTTCGCGCCGTAACCAAAAAAGTATCAGACGGTAGTAACTTTTTGGATGTGATGTTATTTCCACTTCTTCAAAATAGACATTTCGAGCTGTATGTTTTTGATAATGTTCAGAAACATATTTCCTGTTTCGATTCTTTAAGCTGCAAGCGTGACAACAGGCAAAAAATGGTGCGCCACGGGAACCTATTTTACGAATTCTTCCGAAATGGCACGACTAACAGATATTGGAGCCGTATGCCTCCTGTATATGAAAACTGGGAAAAAAATCCAATTGTTCAAGAAAAGTGTGCGCAGCAAGAGGATTCAGCAAGCTGTGGAGTCTTCTGTTGCTTATTTGCAGAACAGATTTGCTTCCCAAAGAAGGAGATCAAACCGTGTGATAGCGCAGACAAATTGAGATTGTACATTGCTACACAACTCGTAAAAAGATCCAGGATTATAGATCCTGAACTTCTGAGACTTTTCCGTTCCTATCAGCAATAATTTGAAGCGAGCTTGATAACTTAGGTACGTCATAATTTGATCTTGGCGCATGGACATTGCTTAGCCTGCGAAATTGACTCTATTGGGATCATGATGTGATAACGCCCGAACAGTTCTTAAGAACTTTGGTCGGTTCGGGAAGAAATGAATGTCACTCAAGACTTCAACATATTAAACAAAAACAAGAAATTACAATTCATTAGATACAAAAACATTGATTGACTAAGCATTAACATTTAGAGAAAACATAAATGTCACCGCAGAGCAAAAACATGTTGTTTTGTTTCGCCGAAATGTTTCGGCAGCATTTTATTGCATCCATTGCAAGAGAATATGCATCGTTTCTCAACTGCTGTACATTAACAACATTGTACCATTCACATGAATAATATTTCCCCAAGAAAAATGACGTCGTTTGTCTGACAAGGACACAAATTCGAAAAAGATATATATGTACGGAAACGTAATGCCGCCACTTGAATAAAACTAATTTGGGGGTACTTATCGTGTATATATACAATTCGTACAAAGCTTTATGGCAAGACAGAATGCCTAACGTTCGCCCAGCATTATGTATTCCGCTCAAGACGCCCAATTATCCAACATTTATTAATTTGTACCCAGACCTCCTGCATACTAAACCACTAGACCACCGAGCATGCCGATGGCATGTTGCCGGTTAAAAAAGTCGTACACCGTGCAAATGTAACTGTACTTTAACTTTTCTTGAAATAGGCCTATACACGGAATTTTTCGCACTATATATACTAAATGCGGATTCCGAAAACACGATAAAAACTCTAAGCGTGCTCGGGCGGGACTCGAACCCACGACCTCTTGTTTGTCAATATGTATTTCGGCCTTTGCAATAAACAGAAAGTACACCACTAGCCTGAAAAAGTCATTATAGACATAATTCATCGGTGGTCCGTTAAAAATGAAATCACAGTTAAAGACAGTAAAACTAAATGTATATGTTCATCGGCTTAATTCAAAGAAAAGGGTAAGCGCGCATGACTTAAAGGGACACACCGGCTTACTGTTTACATAATGTAGCAATCTAGCATCCTTGACAATAATATTTCGATGGTCGTTGTGAAAGAAAAAAATCAATATGTCACGTAAATAACTATAAATTTTTAAAATTAACAAAAGAGACACTGTTGGGGATGTGCTATACGCTTTACCAGACGTAGCGATATATTATGTAAAACAAAATTAAAATAAAGGTGGCGTTCGATATGGGTTAACACGTTTTTAACCTCGATTCCTTGTTTTCCCTGAGTCATCACACCTTGCATGATCCTTTAGGTCAACGCTGACTCGAGGAAGCAACTCGGTGTCTTTAGTGCCCTGAATTGACCTAGCTGATTTGTCTTCGCGAAAATTATTTATCGCCGCGAACGCAGAGCGAAGACACGAAAATCTGAGATATTATCTCGCCTCGTCCTTCTCATGAAATACGGTATGTATACATAGTGTTCGTAGGACGTTATTTTCCAACAAGATTATTTATAAGTACATCGTTATTCAACGGCAAAATGTTCCGCCTCGGATCCATTATCAAACGCTTTTGCGACACAATAGACCGTATATAGGCCTATATCGAATAGCTGCCGTCTTGTGGGCAATATTTTTCAGAATTGGTTTTGGTTAAAATGTACCTCGTCTACACTGGCAAACACTTACAAACATTATATGTTTGCAAACATCATCAAACAAGCTTGTTTGCTGATGTTTTAATATGTGCCTATATACATTGGCAAACAGAATCAAACTTCTGAAACATTTTTTTGGGCTGGCTCTAATCACATGACCTGAAACTGGTTCCTGATTGGTTCAGACATAAAACACGAGCAAACATGTCCAAACACCGTCAAACACAGTTTGGTGAAGTTTGGTTGTAATGTGTTTGCTTATGTTGGGCTGTCCACACCTGCAAACTTTACTACAAAATATGACCAAAATTGATGTTTGGTGATTTTTTATGTGAAATGTTTGCCAGTGTAGACGAGCACAAAATGTGCAACTCTGTGTCGTCACGGAACAAAGGAACTGCCCTATGGCAGCTTCTCAATAAAGTATATAGGACATTGACTGCATTTTTATACAAAACTCTAATAAAGCTTTCTGTCCTGTGATTTGCGTTTCGATGGTTCAGTATGTAAAACCATTACAGCTAGAGTAACATCTAATCCGACGAAGGCACATAATCTTGAACGTGCATGGACATAGCAGATGAGATTTAAAAACTGAGCAGTAATAGCAGTAATAGAGCACGCTGCGCTGTTTTGTTAATGGAGTTTGTTTTTTTCGACATGCCTTATTATATGTAACTTGTATTCGGCAATCTTTGTTTCATGCATGCCTGTCTTGATTTTTAATCAACACTGACCCGGCGAAAAACCTAACACAGTTGCATTTATATTGTTGACGTGTGGTTTTTTTAATTACTAACTTAGATTTTTGCAATTTCTAAGCTATATTGTTTTTTGTTTTTTTTGTAAATGTTTCAGATGTTTTGGAGAATCCAATGAAAATAATTCCATATAATGTAGCACCATTGTTATGTTACTTCATATCAGCATTTTTGTTTGAGTAGATATGGTGGAATATTCTTATTCTTAATAAAAAACAAAAATGTATTTTTCTTTCGTTTAGATTGAACGCGGATTTTGGAAAATGTATATATTGGAATACAACGCTTACTATTGAATAAGCTATCGGTTCTGTTATATAACTTTTCCTTCAATCTAGAGCAAACAAAATACAAAACAGATGATTTGTAGGACATAAGCGAAGAAAGTTTTCTTATACAAAACTCTAATAAAGCTTGTTGTTCTTCACGTTTATGCAATAAAAATGAACGATATCCACAACATGTGCGGTACACTTTTCAGGAAAGGGACACATAAGCTATATGAATGGACGTACTCGAGACGTGATGATGGTGGACCTTTAATGCTCTAATTAGGCATCAATTAGTGTGAGGCTGAAGCCGGCACGGAAATTAAGTGTGTCCACCGATGTGTTCTCCATATTTATTTAATGAAAATAAACGATATCCACAACATGTGAGGTACACTTTTCTGGAAAGGGACACATAAGCTATGAATGGACATACTCGAGACTCGATAATGGTGAACCTTTAATACTCTAATTAGGCAGCAATTAGTGTGAGGCTGAAGCCGGCACGGAAATTAAGTGTGCCTACCGATGTGTTCTCCATGTTTATTTAATAAAAATGAACGATATCCACAACATGTGAGGTACACTTTTCTGGAAAGGGACACATAAGCTATGAATGGACGTATACTCGACTCGATAATGGTGAACCTTTAATGCTCTAATTAGGCAGCAATTAGTGTGAGGCTGAAGCCGGCACGGAAATTAAGTGTGCCTACCGATGTGTTCTCCATGTGTATGGAATAAAAATGAACGATATCCACAACATGTGAGGTACACTTTTCTGGAAAGGGACACATAAGCTATGAATGGACGTACTCGAGACTCGATAATGGTGAACCTTTAATACTCTAATTAGGCAGCAATTAGTGTGAGCCTGAAGCCGGCACGGAAATTAAGTGTGCCTACCGATGTGTTCTCCATGTTTATTTAATAAAAATGAACGATATCCACAACATGTGAGGTACACTTTTCTGGAAAGGGACACATAAGCTATGAATGGACGTACTCGAGACTCGATAATGGTGAACCTTTAATACTCTAATTAGGCAGCAATTAGTGTGAGGCTGAAGCCGGCACGGAAATTAAGTGTGCCTACCGATGTGTTCTCCATGTTTATTTAATAAAAATGAACGATATCCACAACATGTGAGGTACACTTTTCTGGAAAGGGACACATAAGCTATGAATGGACGTACTCGACTCGATAATGGTGAACCTTTAATGCTCTAATTAGGCAGCAATTAGTGTGAGGCTGAAGCCGGCACGGAAATTAAGTGTGCCTACCGATGTGTTCTCCATGTTTATTTAATAAAAATGAACGATATCCACAACATGTGAGGTACACTTTTCTGGAAAGGGACACATAAGCTATGAATGGACGTACTCGAGACTCGATAATGGTGAACCTTTAATGCTCTAATTAGGCATCAATTAGTGTGACGCTGAAGCCGGCACGGAAATTAAGTGTGCCTACCGATGTGTTCTCCATGTTTATTTAATAAAAATGAACGATATCCACAACATGTGAGGTACACTTTTCTGGAAAGGGACACATAAGCTATGAATGGACGTACTCGAGACTCGATAATGGTGAACCTTTAATGCTCTAATTAGGCAGCAATTAGTGTGAGGCTGAAGCCGGCACGGAAATTAAGTGTGCCTACCGATGTGTTCTCCATGTTTATTTAATAAAAATGAACGATATCCACAACATGTGAGGTACACTTTTCTGGAAAGGGACACATAAGCTATGAATGGACGTACTCGACTCGATAATGGTGAACCTTTAATACTCTAATTAGGCAGCAATTAGTGTGAGGCTGAAGCCGGCACGGAAATTAAGTGTGCCTACCGATGTGTTCTCCATGTTTATTTAATAAAAATGAACGATATCCACAACATGTGAGGTACACTTTTATGAAAAGGGACACATAAGCTATGAATGGACGTACTCGAGACTCGATAATGGTGAACCTTTAATGCTCTAATTAGGCATCAATTAGTGTGAGGCTGAAGCCGGCACGGAAATTAAGTGTGTCCACCGATGTGTTCTCCATGTTTATTTAATAAAAATGAACGATATCCACAACATGTGAGGTACACTTTTCTGGAAAGGGCCCGGACACATAAGCTATAAATTGGTGTACTCCAGACGTGATGATGGTGACCTTTAATGCTCTAATTTGGCAGCAATTAGTGTGAGGCTGAAGCCGGCACGGAAATTAAGTGTGCCTACCGATGTGTTCTCCATGTTTATGGAATAAAAATGAACGATATCCACAACATGTGAGGTACACTTTTCTGGAAAGGAACACATAAGCTATGAATGGACGTACTCGAGACTCGATAATGGTGAACCTTTAATACTCTAATTAGGCAGCAATTAGTGTGAGGCTGAAGCCGGCACGGAAATTAAGTGTGCCTACCGATGTGTTCTCCATGTTTATTTAATAAAAATGAACGATATCCACAACATGTGAGGTACACTTTTCTGGAAAGGGACACATAAGCTATGAATGGACGTACTCGAGACTCGATAATGGTGAACCTTTAATACTCTAATTAGGCAGCAATTAGTGTGAGGCTGAAGCCGGCACGGAAATTAAGTGTGCCTACCGATGTGTTCTCCATGTGTATGGAATAAAAATGAACGATATCCACAACATGTGAGGTACACTTTTCTGGAAAGGGACACATAAGCTATAAATTGGTGTACTCCAGACGTGATGATGGTGGACCTTTAATGCTCTAATTAGGCAGCAATTAGTGTGAGGCTGAAGCCGGCACGGAAATTAAGTGTGCCTACCGATGTGTTCTCCATGTTAATTTAATAAAAATGAAGGATATCCACAACATGTGAGGTACACTTTTCTGGAAAGGGACACATAAGCTATGAATGGACGTACTCGAGACTCGATAATGGTGAACCTTTAATGCTCTAATTAGGCATCAATTAGTGTGAGGCTGAAGCCGGCACGGAAATTAAGTGTGCCCCCCGATGTGTTCTTTACGTTTATGCAATAAAAATGAACGACATCAACAACACGTGAGGTACACTTTTCTGGAAAGGGACCAAAATGAGCTATAAATGGACTTACTACATGCATATGTAGGAAAACAATTCAGGGTAATAAATTAATGTCAACATTATTAATGAAGGCCATCATAGCAATGCAAACATTGTTATCTTTATTTTAAATTGAAATAAAAAAAATTGGGTTCTTTGTTCCGTTTACGAAAATTCGTTCCGCAAATAAACAGTTGCGCGGCAAATCTTGTCAATTTTTTCGTCATCCTGCAGTGCATGTATTCTTGTACAAAGTCAATTGTGTAAAACTGAGGCTGGAAAGTGAGGCTGGGAAAATCGGGCCCGAAATGCGGCCACCTTTAGATTGGTACTGGTATATTATTGTCAAGGATGCTAGATCGCTACATTATGTAAACAGTAAGCCGTAATTGTTTTAAACGAATAAGCCTTATACGTATCTGGCGGCCATCTTGAAAATAGCGCCACCATTCGACTTGTTGGAGACAGTCAAAGGGAACACTTTGGCTGCTGGCGCTCGTGGATTACGCACGTTTGTATGGTCATAACAAATATTAGGTAGGTTTATTGCCAGATTTTGCAATTTATGCTCATTGTGCATGCCTTTTGTGCCAATTTTTGAGTTTGTACGGTAATATAGAAGGAGTAAAAGCAAATTTTATCGACTCATTTTTTGTAATTTAGACAAAAACGTGGATCAAACAAATAGTTGTTTTGCCCGGTTCCGCAAACGAAAATTGTCCGAGGCGCCCGGCCGCACAAAAACCTACTTTTATGGAAAGGTAATCAGCCAGAAATATCCGGAATTTATTCAGCTATCCAAGACACTAAACATTTTTATAACAATCGGTTGGAAAAAATGCTTCCGAGCAATTTTTAGAGGTAGGAAGATTGCCCGGTTTCGCAAAAGTTTGCCGGTTCCGCAAATAGCGCCTTAGCATATAGAAAGTCTTGTATTTCCGACATGGCCGGTCGTGTGCACGCTCGCGCGCGTGTCACGGTAGCTCAGAATGGTCATTGCTTCATTTGGTATTTTTTTTCGTATACATTGAACAAAGATTTTAAGGAAATTACCTCCTGGAATCAACACATAATGTAATTTTAAGATATACTTCCCACTTGCACTTTTGTCGCAAATGTTGCTTTTCTGTAGAAAAATCACGTTTTCTTCCTCAAAAATTGCCTTCAGTTAGTGCACAAGATACCCATTCACGCACGCGCGCAGCGCTCTCTGTTGTCGTACTTACGCACAGACCGCTCGCCACGTCATTTTGTGCATTACTTTATGCAGTAATTTTATCATTTATTTATCTCAGAAATGCAACATTTGCGACGGAAGTGTCAGTGGGAAGTATATCTTGGAATTGAATAAGCTATCGATTCCAACATATAAATTTACCCAAATCCGTGTTCAATGTATATGAAAAAAATACCCTTCAGGTCAAACTCGTGCATTTTGCCGGGATGTGATTCCTCTGGATTTTCCTGAAACTTAATTTGTTTTTTTTATCATTTTTGTAAAAAAATACTTAACCAACAAGTTGATGTGATGTTTCCTGATGGAGGCTTTGCCAACTAAATATCTATCAGATTCAGATTTGGTGGCGACTTTGGGGTTGCCAAAATGCAGGGATTTTAACAACTATATAATGCTGGTTATTTTTAGCAAGTCATGTAGCCTAAACTTGTACTTCATCCATGCTTTATCTCTGTTTTATTCCAGACCATCATTGCAGAGGAATACCGAACATCATCAGGATTTGGTGCAACTGCTTTCCTGCATTTTTAGAGATATTATCAGTGGAAATTTTCACTCCCAAAACATGGGGAAGATGCTGAATTAGCCATTTGCATGTTTACATGAATACTTCATTTTTATACATGTAGTCATGTACACTAATTATCTACTTCACCAGACAAAAATGTTGTTGCTATGTGGAGGCTATGCAAATGTAACACTCAAAAGGCCAATTGGATGAAATGAAAACAATTTACCTCTGGCTATAACAAAAGAAAAATAGAAACAAATGCACGCTGCAACAATGAACGATGCATGAAAACAAAGCGTAGAGTATCATATTAGTACCGTGTATTATGTAAAATGTTTGATTTAAGATAGAGACACATTAACAGAATTTATAAATCAAGAAACGGTCACCAACAGTATAAATGGAATGTAATATGTCTTGTAGCTGTTGAAAGTTTTAAAATGTTCCGACACATGTATATAACAGCACTCTAAAATAAATTTAAAAGCACACGTTGGAGGAACATTGTCTAGTTTTTCTATTGACAGATTTTTTATTCTTTGACCGTAATATATGTTGTATGAAATTCTTTAATCAAACCAACTCGTCTTAAGGGTAATAATGTTTATCTCTCCATTAGAAGTAGCTATGCTGTCGGTCTATACAACTGGAATCTGAAAAAAATAAAATAATAAAAAGCTTAATATAATAGCAAATTGTATGCTTCATCATTCAGGTCGCACACGGGTTGTCGTGTGCAGCTACAAGACTTTATATGCTAAGGCGCTATTTGCGGAACCGGGCAATCTTCCTACCTCTAAAAATTGCTCGGAAGCATTTTTTTCCAACCGATTGTTATAAAAATGTTTAGTGTCTTGGATAGCTGAATAAATTCCGGATATTTCTGGCTGATTACCTTTCCATAAAAGTAGGTTTTTGTGCGGCCGGGCGCCTCGGACAATTTTCGTTTGCGGAACCGGGCAAAACAACTATTTGTTTGATCCATGTTTCTGTCTAAATTACAAAAAATGAGTCGATAAAATTTGCTTTTACTCCTTCTATATTACCGTACAAACTCAAAAATTGGCACAAAAGGCATGCACAATGAGCATAAATTGCAAAATCTGGCAATAAACCTACCTAATATTTGTTATGACCATACAAACGTGCGTAATCCACGAGCGCCAGCAGCCAAAGTGTTCCCTTTGACTGTCTCCAACAAGTCGAATGGTGGCGCTATTTTCAAGATGGCCGCCAGATACGTATAAGGCTTATTCCACGAAAAGGAGCACATGACTAATAAATAATGTTGATAAACACAACTGCCCTGTAGAAATTTCAGCCACATAGATGTAGTAATACTTCAGAAAACCTTTAAAATACATGCATGATTTTTGTGTTTAATGAATTGTAAAAATAATGTTTGCAAACGATTTTTAAAGCACTTTTTAGTTGGCAATTTCCCGCCATTTTACACGGGGGGGGGGGGGGGGAAATAACGTGGAGTTTCTTATATCAACACGTCTTCTAGTCGGGTTTTTCTGGCCAATTCGTGAAGTAACTCAACCTTTTGCTTTGTACATGTTATGTTTTGTTATAATAAGCTCCATAAATTCAACCATTTTTGTATGTTATATTGGGGCGTTAACTATGTTCGTGTATTTTTTCACTCATAATCAATATTTAAAAATTCACCAAACTCGAGCCCGTATAGCTAGGCAGGTAATGAAACATTAACAATTCTGACTTTACGGTTGAAATACACTTGGTTGCGGAAGCTTAAAATAAGTGATTAATATATTATGGGGGAAATGCAAATGGTCATTTGGTGCGTGTAGATTAATTACCTCTAAGTACTTACCAAGAAATTATGGGCAATACGGCAATATAACTGTACGTTCGAGGAGCGTCCTTGGGCAACCCCACGTCTCTAATTCGAGAGGCCGAGCAGGGTTTGTGATGGCTTACTCGAGTTAGCCACGAAAATGACGTCATACTTCCTCGAACAGGGCATATGAAAATCCAACAGAACATTTCAGTGGACAACCTATAGGACAATCCCTCGAACACCGAAATTACCCATCGTTCGAGGGACACTAGTCGACTACATTGTATATATAATGGTCGTTCAATCGAACTTGGCCCTTATTGTGACGCCAGGGTCTAAATAATAGCTGGTAATCTGAAGACAAAAGTTCACTGGTTTTGGTGCATAGACCCAGTAAACATGCATATGGTGACGTTTCACTTTATAGTTCTATATGGCAACTGCTGGTTCGGGGTTTTGCCATACGCCATGCGTTTGCACGAACGTTACCAACGTTCATCACTGGTTACAGTGCTTTTGTGCACTCGTCTATGAAAAGCCGGGTTCCTGTTGTTGGTGAACGTTGCAAACGTTTGCAGTGTTCGCGCATTTTGAACGCAGCCAAGGAATGGTGGTTGCCAGCAGAGCGCCGCAACATGCACGTCGTGAAAGGACGACCACTCCCTGAGCAGTGATTCGGCTAACCGTCGTTGATTAGACTGCGTTCGGGCTGAAATGGCCGAACTCTATCGGCGCTGCTCAAACTTGCTGATGAAGTCCCAGTACGTAATTTTACACGAATAAACATAACCTTTTTTTCCTTTTCGCTGCCTATATTGTTTTATTTTTAGCACCTATACCGAATCCGACTAGTCAGTACAAATGGTCATCTAACCACTGAGACCTGGCCATGCATTTAAATCAAGTATCAGGTCTCGCCAGTTAGTACAAATTGTCAACTAACCACCGAGACCTGGCCATGCATTTAAATCAAGTAACAGGTTTCGTGAGTTAGTACAAATTGTCAACTAACCACTGAGACCCGGCCATGCATTTCAATCAAGTAACCGGTCTCGCCAGTTAGTACAAATTGTCAACTAACCACTGAGACCCGGTCATGCATTTAAATCAAGTATCAGGTCTCGCCAGTTAGTACAAATTGTCAACTAACCACTGAGACCCGGTCATGCATTTAAATCAAGTATCAGGTCTCGCCAGTTAGTACAAATTGTCAACTAACCACTGAGACCCGGTCATGCATTTAAATCAAGTATCAGGTCTCGCCAGTTAGTACAAATTGTCAACTAACCACTGATACCCAGTCATGCATTTAAGTCAAGTATCAGGTCTCGCCAGTTAGTACAAATTGTCAACTAACCACTGATACCCGGTCATGCATTTAAGTCAAGTATCAGGTCTCGCCAGTTAGTACAAATTATCAACTAACCACTGAGACCCGGTCATGCATTTAAATCAAGTATCAGGTATCGCCAGTTAGTACAAATTGTCAACTAACCACTGTGACCCGGTCATGTATTTAAATCAAGTAACAGGTCTTGCCAGTTAGTACAAATTGTCAACTAACCACTGAGACCTGGTCATGCATTTAAATCAAGTAACCGGTCTCGCCAGTTAGTACAAATTGTCAACTAACCACTGAGACCCGGTCATGCATTTAAATCAAGTATCAGGTCTCGCCAGTTAGTACAAATTGTCAACTAACCACTGATACCCGGTCATGCATTTAAGTCAAGTATCAGGTCTCGCCAGTTAGTACAAATTATCAACCAACCACTGAGACCCGGTCATGCATTTAAATCAAGTATCAGGTATCGCCAGTTAGTACAAATTGTCAACTTACCACTGTGACCCGGTCATGTATTTAAATCAAGTAACAGGTCTTGCCAGTTAGTACAAATTGTCAACTAACCACTGAGACCTGGTCATGCATTTAAATCAAGTAACCGGTCTCGCCAGTTAGTACAAATTGTCAACTAACCACTGAGACCCGGTCATGCATTCAAATCAAGTATCAGGTCTCGCCAGTTAGTACAAATTATCAACTAACCACTGAGACCCGGTCATGTATTTAAATCAAGTAACAAGTCTCGCCAGTTGGTACAAATTATCAACTAACCACTGAGACCCGGTCATGCATTTAAATCAAGTAACAGGTCTTGCCAGTTAGTACAAAATAATTGTCAACCATTGCCACAACAACGAAATGAAGTCCCAGCATAGCCAAAATGTCATTTTACATGAATTAACGTAACCTTTTGTTTTCTCAATTCGCTGCCCATATTGTTTTATTTTCAGCACATACTGCATCCGACTATAGGACATGTCTGGACGTGATGACGTCAACTGGTTTGAACCAAGATGGCTACTTCTTTATCGATCCCGATGGTCCCCATGGCGTGCCTCGGTTCCAAGTATTGTGTCGACTCAATCCCTCCGAGAACAGAAGAGGTACATAATGGATTTCAGACCCTTGATAATTCAGACGGAATAAAGTGAAAATAACCCAAACTATAAACCATTGCTTTTTGGTCTCATTCTGTTTAAGGAACCACTGCTGTAAGAACCACGAGTAGTGACACCGTGTACGTCCGTGAAAGCGCTGAAGTTGACATTTTGTACGACCACGATATTGACATAGAGTCCATCCGGGCACTTGTCAGAGCCTCCGAGTCGTGTCATCAGCGTTTGGAATACACTTGTTATGGCGCCCCTATGTGGTGGAATGGAAGCCAACAAGTGGCCTGGGTGTCGTGGGACGGGACTATCATGCCGAACTGGGGCGGCGCTGCCACTGGATTCCCGGGCTGTAATTGTAGCGCTGAAGAACCGAACGGTAAGTTAGTTCAAAATGTATTTTAAACCAAAATGGGAAAGAATTGAGTATTGTGTGCAAAACATCTTACATTTTTCTCACTCCCAAGTTTGGGTTTTTCCATCAAATCTGTGCTCATCGATGCTTCCTAATCATTTTAAAGAAAAAAAAAGATCAACTTCTCAACTCTTACCCAAATTGGCATGAGTTAGACCAAAGCGAATTTCATGGTGCTGTAAAGTAACAACATTCGACTTAGCGCTCAAATTATTTGGCCTTAAATTGCCAAAATGGGTTGCCAGGCAAAATCGTGATGTGTATTTACTATATCATATGCTACTATTTTAAGAACACATTTTCACATACGATTTTAGCTAGCCTATAGTAAATAATTGGCCCCAGAAGCATTTCTGACGTCATTACTTTTATATTTTTTAATGAGCGTGTTTAGATTTTAACAAAACAAAATACTGTCCATGTGAAGAAAAAACGGGAAATTTGCAATCTCCAATTTGGATGTGCATGGAAGCCAAAAAGGTTGGTGTAATCACTGCACTGCTTTATGGAACCAGATAAATTAGTTTACAAAACATCGGTGGTTTTTTTGACGATATCCTTGAAAATATACGGATTGAGAGCGCCAAATTTCGGAATGGTAATGAGAAAAATATCACAAATGATATGGTATCAAAATCTCAACACGCATGTGAAAAATGAGGGGTTAAAATGTAATCGGGACACGCTCCTTTAACCTTTTCGTGATGCCCTATACAGTTTGCTCCGACGGAGGCCGATGCCACTGTGATTCTGGCAAGGGTACCGATGCTGGACTGATCACCGATAAAGACACACTACCCGTGGCCAAGCTAAATTTCAACTTTGAGGATGAGGTTTCGGAAAGTCTACAGGCTGCCCAAGGCGTCTTGGGAGTATATACAGTTGGTAATCTCAGATGCACGGGCAACGGTGAGTCTGATATTACACGTGTAGGATTTTTACCACGAAGGAAGGGTAGGGCATATAGCACACATATATACCCGTAACGAGGGCAATATCACACCCATACATGCCCCTAACGAGGGCAGTATATAGAATAAATACTGTAGCGAGGGCAATAGCTCTCTCCTATATGTAACACAGAAGATTTGTTGTTATATGTATCGGAACCACAACTCACAATAAGTGGGGTGTATGTGGGTCTGTCCACAGTAATGGGGTACATTTCTGTAACATTCAAGATCTTAGGTCCGTGTTCACTTCAAATGTCTTAATTTTATCTTTGAAATTATCAAGCTAAACTGAGGAAATAACTTTTTCACCAAGGAGTAAGAAAAATAATCCTACAACATACATTTCTGAAAACCCCGTGCACAAATTTTCCTATTACGCGTGTAACAAAGACGGAAAAAAATGTCACAAAATGGTCTGTCCACGTTACCTACGTAATAGGAAAATTTGCACACAAGCTTTTCAAAAATGTATGTTGTGGCAGAATTTTTTTACCTTTTTGGGCAAAAGTTATCTCCTGAGAACAAAACAAGGACATTTCTTTAATTCTGAGATAAACTAAAGACATCTGAAAGGAATTATTGACTTACTTTTCAAATGTACCCCATTACTGTGGACAGACCCATATACGTATAGATATTTTATTGAGTGTATGCATTCTGCTTGAATGATTTTGTATATGATTAGACAATTGTACCTGCACGACAGACGCACCTTGTCACATGAATATGTAAAAACAGTCATTTGAAGAAAAACAATCAAAATTGAATCACACCATATCCCCAACTTATTGTGACTATAGTGTATTACACGGATGGGCATCTGCAGTGCTTGGGTGTGACTGAGTCTGTATATGGTTCTGAGCGCAAACTTTACAAGGGGATGGAAAGTGTAATGTTTCCCATTTAGAAGGTGTAGTTCCCCCAGGTGAGTTTTTGTTGTCAATTTTCATCAGCTTCGGCAACTAAAGCCCTTTATGCCATCAACTACACGGTATTAGCCTTTACTTATTAGTCAACTTATTAGTCAACTTTAGATGACGAAAAAGGGGATGCAGTTTTAGAAGTGGGAAGAAAACCCTGGGGGAAATCTCCTCGGGAAAACCCACGCGGCAAGTAGGAGCTGCAAACCCAATCCACATACACGACCAGGAATCGAACCTGGGACGCCAGAGGTTAAAGGCAGGGGAAGAACCACTATATGTCAACTCGACGTTGTAGACCGTATCGCATAGCCGCCATTTCGTGGGGCACCTTTTGTTACTTGAACCGTTCAACAACAGAAGCACAATATGTGCAACCATGCATGTCCTCAAGGAACAAAGAAACTGCCCCACGAAATGGCGTCTATTCGATACGGTCTATGATGCCATATAGTACTGCATAGTCATTTCATGCTCATAATTTTTGAATGTTGCCCTAAGCCATTATTGATCGTTTTAATTAATCCAATCTAATTAAAACTTATCCAGTAACATGGCACTATGGCAAGACACTCGCCTATTCACGTCAAAGTAAAATTAAAGAACGTTACAGACCATTTCATCGACCCATCTTAAACACAGCAGAGTCATTTCACTTGGAGCTGGTCTTGCAAACGCAAGGGTTTTTGGACATTATATACGAGACATCAGATAGTTCCCGCGCGTTGGTTTTATTGAGAGCGGGCGAGCCCAATCATACCATGGGGTCTTTGGAGGCTTTACACGGTCGGCCTCTCTGCGTTTCACGCTGTTGCTCCGTCTTGTTCGTGGTTTGTTTCTTCGTGCCATACGGGGCCTATGGAGCACCGCGTGACTCAGACTTAGATGCCAAGACAATTCCCCCTATAGATTCGGATGTGTATGTAGTGTTCGTCAACATCAACGTGGAATGTAAGTTTCGTAAGTTGGGATTTGAGGTATAAAACGACAAGTTTAATCAAAATATGAAAATTTATAATTAAGTTGACATCGAAACTCTTCGAAATAAATATGAAATGTTCTCCAAACACTGTACTTCGGTATGGCATAGTCTTTTGTTGCCGTTGGCAAAGCAAGCCTCACCATGGAGTATAGCTATTGTGTGTGGAGAGTATTGTTCGCCTTTTTTGCTCGGTAGTTGTGAAATGTTATATTCGTCTTTGCGTGAAGATGTGCTTTTCCACGGTCGTGTTTTCGCGATGATAACCACAAACATGTTTCTGACGTAATGACTCCTCGTCCAATCGGTTATCAGCTTTACTGACGATCGAGGCCGACCATTGGCTGAATCATACGTCATGCAGAAACATATTTCTTGTTATGGTCGCAAAAACAGGCTCCAGTCGGATCCAAAGTACATTTAGTACCAAATAATGCATTAATAATAATATATTACATTTCTATAGCGCACATTCCATATGAGCATTTTCACATGCGCTGTACATTATTATGAGTTTACAGAAGCTTAGAAGTATCTTCCACCTAAACATCGAGATACATAGGTGGGTGGCGCCATTGGCAGCCGACAGCCAGAGACATCAGGGAATCCCCTTTTACGCTTTACGAAAGAGTGCCTCTGGGATCTTCTAAGTGCATTACACAACACACTGGACCAACGGATTTACATCCCTTCCGAAGGATGGATCAATTGTGGTTAGATGCCTTGCTCAAGGGCACAGGTACCATGGCCAGGTATCGAACCCGAAACCCGGTTTTTACCCGAGTATTCCGATCAATGACGTAAACCACTCGGCCACTGTACCCCACAAAAAATATCGTTTTGTCTTTAAAGTTACTAAAATATTTTGATCAACGCATATAACTGTTTTTAACGCATAGGCTATAACTGTTTTAATCATTTTTTTTTCTGGCACCGAACCGCAAGTCTCCGACAATTATATACCGTTATCCACAAATTTGGTTGTTGGGCGTCATTATGTTATTGATCTTAGTAAATTTAATTATACAGCTCTAGTCAATACTTGTTCCTAATTTGCAGCGTGTATACCACATTGGACTATAATGCTGAAAGATGTCTTTAAAATCGACCAGTGCCTTGTGCGTGCACTGAGAATGGCGTCTACTCTTTACAGGCTGGTCGTACCATATGCGTTATATATCATTTGCATGACTTTTTGTGAAATACGAATTCCATGAACAATTAACAGTATTACATAACTAAAGAAGAATGTCGATAAACTGCCTTGTAGAAATTTCAGACGCTTACATGCGGTAATACTAATTCTGAAAATCCATGCATGTTTTTGCGTATGAATGAATGGTAAAAAAAAGTTGTCTGCAGACAATTTTAGTTTGTTTTTTTAAACCACCCTCAGTTGGTAATTTCTCCCACAAAGGAAAACAAATCATGTGGCGTTTGTTACCATTGCTATTAGTCGTTTTTTTCTTGTCAACCCGTGAAGTAAATTGTTAGCTAACTGCAAATTATGTATTGGGGATTTAAAGTCATTTGACGGGGGGAGGGGGCGGAGGGGGGAGTAGGGGGAACTATATCCCCGGGCAAACTCTGTTCCGCCACGGTGAAACAATGAAAATCGTGTCACCAAATCCAACTACAGAGATCCTCCTTATGACTCTTTGTTCACGTTATAGCCGCATTAGTTGTCTACCCAACTACCGACGCTCCATCGACGACACCAGCCGGGGAAACGACGTCAGCCGGGGAAACGACGCCAGCCGGGGAAACGACGTCAGCCGGGGAAACGACGCCAGCCGGGGAAACGACGACAGCCGGGGAAACGACGACGGCCGCGGAAACGACGACGGCCGCGGAAACGGCGCCGGCCGCGGAAACGGCGCCGGCCGCGGAAACGACGACGGCCGCGGAAACGACGAAAGCCGGGGAAACGACACCATTGGACGGTACGACCAGCCAGACTACGACTGCCGCTGACGATGCGTCCACGAAGTTACCGGAAACCACTGCCAACGATGCACCAACGACACTGCATCATAGAACGACTGACGACCCGGCAACTACGGCAGATACAGACACAACGACTGACGGACCAACAACCGGACCGGGTTCGACTCCTGCCACGACTGCTGCTGGTCACCTGACTACTCGGGGTGAGAATATTATCTCTTGGGGAGAGTGTGGGGTTATGTTAACGGAAGATTATCGACAAAACGTCTTTATAGTATGGATTAGACCAATCGGAAGTAATGTCCCCAAAGGTGTGCTGCAGAACAAAAATCGCGAGCGGCATGGTTGGGAGATTTCAGTGCAGAGCCAACACTTTGGCAACGGCAAATAATTATGACGTATGTCCTGCGACCCTCTACATCTGATATTAAGGTGTAGTTGTTCATCACATACATTGACAATTTTATCTAGAATTTTAGTTTTGAAAGCCTTAAAGCCGATTCATACTTCTGAATGTCCAACATTTTCGCGGCGAACATTTATAAAAAATTTAAACTGTAGATAGTTTCAAATTCGCGCTGCAAAAATGTTGCTGTGACATAAACGTGTTCGCTTTCGCTTGCACGTGATGTAAATTTTTCGCGTGATATATATGTGCATATTTTGCATATTGTTTGTTAAAAGTATAGGCCTAACAATTTATTTTTAAAATTCTCGTGTGCATACCGCCATAGGCCTCACAACACAAGATACGAAGACTACATCATCAGACGTAAAATCAGGCATCCGCGAATTTGAAGCAGCACTTGAGAACAAACTATCCAAGTTCAAGATATCTCCTGGAAACACGTCTACGACTGCTCTCAAGAACGCAACGGAAATAATTCTTGGAGAAGTGTGGAATTTTGTTTTATTTAAAGACAACGCTGTAAGTTGAAAACTCCTAAACTTGTGCTCAAAAGATTTAGGATGTTAAATTAAAACATTTTGTTTATTTTTTGCAGTTTACTAAAATTTATTATTTGTGCAATTATCTAAAAGTGTGTGATGTTTTTTCAGTGAATGCCATTAATCTTAAACAAAAAAACTCTGAAATCTCGAATACAACTCTTTCGTTCTTTAGGGAATTTGTTTGTTTTCGATTTATATGTTTTGGGGAAAAAAAACCAATCCCGCTTGACATGGCCAGCAAGTGTTTTCCCTGAGGATTTTGAAAGCTAGATTAATTTGGCGAGGACAAATTTCCGTCGTTTTGAGAATGATTTACGACACGGTTTTTATGTTCGGAATCTTTTTTCCACCACATTGATTTATTCTTGTTAACTCTCCCGCCATCAATCGTCTGATTTCCCGTAATACCAGAGCGGATGTCAACCACGTCCGGTTATTTCTAGATTATGCGTGGGTGTGCTTTTTCTTATACACGTATATACCGTAAATTAGCAGTCTGCCTCTGATTAGAGACCTAGAGAGAAATATATATGTCTCTGCTCTGATATAACAACCATCCCTGTACCATAAAGCCATCCTATTGGTGCAATGGAGCGCGTTGCGCATATCAAAAGACAGCGCGTGCACGCACGTCGCCCCACCAATGATATATCGGCTAAAATCACGCATGGGCCCGATTCGGCCACAGTGCTCTGTGATTGGGCCATTTAGTTTTGCCTGAACAATTCGACCAATCAAGTGTCTGCTTTAATTATATCTTAGGACGACTCGACCACATTGTCCGTAGCGACGCTTCTAGAGACGTCCATGGTCAAGATTGCTTTGGGTCTTCAGGAGAACGAGTCGGTGAAGTTGACACGGGCTGACACGAGTGAGTAGATTAACAAGAAAAAAGGGGGCGAAAAACATACACGTTCGCCAGTTGAGGTTCAAAAACACCCGCTGTCGGAGTTGTTCGCGAGAGGTTCATCTATACTCCCTGGCCCTGTGGCAAATGGTCCCGAACTCCCGAGGTATTTGGCCACAGCATGGGCTGCTTTCGAGCGCTCGTCCCTGGTGCTCCCAGGTGGTGGAAACGTTACGTCACACACATGCTTACACACGCTTTCGGGCGAGCACCATGGAGCACCTGGTGCCGCGCTCGAAAGCAGCCCAGGATGGAGCCAATGGTGCCCAACCACGGCACCATGACGATGCATTTTCTCCCCCATATTTTCTCAGAATATTAGCATAATAATTAAAGGCACAGGCTCGTCAATGCGCGGGTACGGTGAGGCCAATTTCGTGCCACGAAATACGCAGCTCCATAGCAAAGGCATGGAGCTGCGTATTTTGTGGCACGAATTTGGCCTCACGCGCGCATTGCAATATTGACGAGCCTCTCTGCCTTTAAAGCCCGCCGTACACCTTTGCGATTTACCGGATCATTGGATCATCGGACCACTTACCGGAAAGGTGTGCGCTGAAACAATTCGGGCCGGTCTAATCGTACACCATAGACCGGAGCAAATCAAACTTGTTTGATTTTTCCGGATCCGATGGTCCGGTGTCCGATGGGCCGGTAAATCGCAAAGGTGTGTTTACATTGTATTTCTTGACTGAAGAGTTTCATCGCAAAACGCTGCCTCATCATCCATTTTTGGCATTATGAGAAAACTGCCATTTTGCATTACAACTAAGCACTACAGTCAATGGCAAATTCCAATTTATAAGTGAAACAGTTTTTTTGTAGGATATAACAGTTTGTCAATAATCTATTTTACAAATGTATAGGACCACCAATTAATGTGCTGACACCATAATATTTTTTTAAATATGGCCTATAGATGTATTGTGTTTTGCAATGAAACTCATCATGTGTGATTTAACAAAATGGATTTAGCAGATTTTTGATGAATTTAGCAGATTTTTGATGAATCTAGCAGAATTTTGCAACTGGTCACACTTTAAAGTCTGCAATTTGCAAATGAAACATGATCCAAACGCATCGGGAACCATCAAAATATATTGCAGTGCCATATTCGTCATTAATCATTGTAAATAATGAGTAATTCCCAAAATTAGGGGTCCAAAAGTGTGACATGCTTTTTAAGATTTCCAAGTGTTTTTAAAGATTGAAAGTGGTTTCCCAGTAGGAATAATTATTTGTATTTGAACAAATGCCACTCAAATGTAACGTTTGTGTGTAGATATGGCACCAAGGTTAATCCAAACTCATTCTACAGCAAATTTTCATTGGCGTAGGTAACCCGGGACACCAAACTCCTATTCAATACCATGGAACAAATTATGAGCCTTTAAGGTCTTTTGTTTTGAATATTTTTCCGGAATCGAAAAAATAAAATATTGAAGAAAATGCTGCACCTAGTATAATCACGGGCCACAGTCCATTACTGAGAATTTGTGGTCATAAGTGGTGATTTTTGAAGCAGAGAGTGTCGTACGTACGTAACTGGGACACCAACAATTTTGGACCCCTAATAATTATTTTGGGAATTACCCTAATACAAAACACAACACAGGACATAGGCCTATATATAGGCGTAATTAAAAGTGGTCTGATCATGTGGAATAACTTAGCCAGGAAATTTGAGTTTTTAAATACCAGTTTTGTCTCCGCATTCTTGCAGAAGTCGAGTTGATATCTTTTTCATCTTCTGAGTTTCTGGATAATTACATCTTCAGTGTGGGAGGAGGAGGAGAAAGGAATGGGAATGAAGACAAAGACGAGGAAGTTACGTTGAAGATCTCCATTCCGTCAATCTCCCATAGCGAAGGTTGGTGGTTTTTACTTCTTAATTTTATTTAATGTTCCTTTGATTTCAGGCCCGTAAAATTCTAGTGGATAGGTCGTTTTCGTTATGTATCAAAATTCATGGATGTTTTTTGTGACATTGACTAGTGAAATGTCACAAAATGCATTGCAATTGACACATTCCCATCCTCCAAGCAAAAGGGGAATGGACTGCATGACAACAGCAGTGAATTTTGTGACATTTCACTTTCCACCCACCCCTGTATTCCGCTATACTGCACATCCCCCAATTGATTAATCATAACAAATGACACATCACTGTAAAGAAGAATAACAGGGCTTTCCAATGCATAATGATACCAAATTCAAGGGAAATGATTTAGTAACAAGAGATAAATCGTCAGTCAAACTTGACTTTCCAAACTTTTTTTGAGGAGTTTATTTTATTCGGAATAATAAAGACTGGTAAGAGTTGAGAATTTGATTATTAATTTGTTTTTCTATAAAATGACTCATCAACCATCGGTAAGTGCAGATTTGATAGGGAAAAACACAAATTTAGGAGTAAAAAAATTGAAGATTTTGTGAGGAAACGCTTAGAAATTTTGCAGCCTTTCGCACATGTTTTGTACACAAGGTCTAAGGCCATTATCAACTACTAAATTCTTACCCAAAAATATTGTTTTGTAAGAAAATCTTTAAAGGTAGGGTATATGATTGGTAAACTGTTACAAAGGGCGTTATTTCAACTCGTGATTATAAAAGTCATGTTGATAAAACTGCCGTGTAGAAATTTCAGCCTCATAGAGGCAGTAATACTTCAGAAAACTTGAAAAATCCATTTAATATGGCTTTTGTGTTGAGTTGAATTGAATGGTAAAAAAGTCTTTTGCAAATTTTTTTTTAAACCACCTTCATTTGTTATTTTCTCACACAAAATACCATTTTGGACAGAAATAAATTCATGTGGTGTTTGGTACCATTGTTATTAACTCTTTTAGTAAGGTTTTTCTTGTCAACTCATGAAAAAACAACATCTCATTCTTACCGGAATCAGTCTTTGAAAAAAAAAAATATCTTTTGAGATTAATGAATATAAATACTAGTGAAGCTTATAAGATTTCATAATGCGACTTCCATCCGATATTTATAATAATCAAATTACCCAGATATGTTGGTATTTAGTCATTTTAAGCCGGGTGATATAGCGGAACTTGTCAAATTGGATTCAACGAAATCATCAAGATGCCTTGTCTCACTCTAATGGACAGAATTTGACCATTATCAGATAAATTATAGATGGTTATTATCCTTGGCAGGCAAGGCCGACAAAATCCTACCTAGTCATGTGTTAAGCCAAGGGCTTGCATGATTAATGCATGTAGTCTAATGGGCTAGGTGCCTTTTGTCTGTGTCCTTGTTAAAGGAGCGTGACCAGATCACATTTTTTGAAGTTTTGAACCCCCTCTTTCCCCCATGGGTGTTAAGATTTGGATACCATATCATTATGAAATTTTGCACTTTTAATCCGTATATTTTCAAGGATATCATAAAGCTGGCAAGTGAAGAGAGAATCGTTTGCGACAAAGTCGTGAGTCTCGCGCGATAGTGAACGACTGGTAAAGCATATAACCCGACTATTTTTTGTTAATGTTAAGCTTTTAAAGTTAATTACGTGACACTTCGATGATATTTTTTTCAAAAGGACCATCAACAAATTATTGTCGATGATGCTACATCACTTAATTATGTAAACATTGTTCCGGTGTGTCCCTTTAACATTACACACATGGCATTTGGGACCAAAGACAGGTGCCCACTAATGAACACAGTTGCTATTAACTCATATAATCCAATGTTTGTTCTTATTCCCAGTGCACACAGCTTTTACCACTTTAATACACCCTTCGTGTTTTTCATTATTAAAAGCCTTTCGGCATTATGCATATTTAATTACATTTGATTAGCTGCGCTGTTGTTTAACAGGCAAAAAGCTCGCCGTCAGAGCTAGGCTAGAGTGGTTCATAGTATCCATAATGTCCATGGTATACATGATTGGTAAACTGTTACAAATAGTTTTATCCCCTTGTGTGATTGATGATATGCATGATTAAATCCAACCTCTGTGTCAGAGATCTTGGGGAAAACTCGATGGATATACCACTGTGCCTCATAGCTCAGCTGGTAGAGCATCTGCCCGGTGAGTCGGAGATCTTGGGGGGAACATGAGGAAGTATACCACTGTGCCTCATAGCTCGGCTTGTAGAGCATCTGCCTGGTGTGTCAGAGATCTTGGGGAAAACCCAAGTGATATACCACTGTGCCTCATAGCTCAGCTGGTAGAGCATCTGCCCAGTGAGTCAGAGATATTGGGGGAACCTGAGGGAGTATACCACTGTGCCTCATAGCTCAGCTAGTAGAGCATCTGCCCGGTGAGTCAGAGATTTTTGGGGTAACCTGGGAGAGTATACCACTGTGCCTCATAGCTCAGCTGGTAGAGCATCTACCCGGTAAGTCAGAGGTCTTGGGGAAAACCTGAGGGAGTATACCACTGTGCCTTATAGCTCAGCTTTTAAAGCATCTGCTTGGTGAGTCAGAGGTCTCGGGTTCGAATCTTGATAACAATTTTCACCTCATATTCCAAGTTTGGATGTAATAATTCAGTAATATACCTCCGTTTTTTTTTTACTCGAATGGGTGTCGATTTAATTTGTTAAAGTGCATATTGCGCAATGAATATCTGTTGGTTGTCGAGGTAACGTTGTGTTATTTCAACCTGAATGCACATTCAATCATCTTAAATCCATGAGTGAAACGATGCGTGTAAATCTGCAAAATTGCCATTTGTCTCAAGAGAATTCCTTTATAGCATTATTGTTAGACACATGAGTGATTTCAATTTCCAAAATGAGATCGCCGGATATGAATTAACCGCTTTTGGATTCTCTTGGTGTTGAAAGGTCCAGTGAAGGTCGTGGTTGTATACCAAGGGGCTGTGAACCAGACAGGCGGAAGAACGGATGAAGAGGAGACGAACACCATGTAAGGATGACAAACATGAGCTGCCAGTCAGCAGAAATTTGTGTCATAGCAATTTATACGGCAATATAATTCTTTTTGATAGAACTTAAAACTTTATGATAAATGTTATAAAATTAAATAAAATTGCTAAATAAAAGAAAGTTTTTGATGAATTTATAATTTTTGCATTTAAAGGAGCGTGATCAGATCACATTTTTGAGCACCCCATTTTTCCCATGCGTGGTGAGATTTTGATACCATATCATGTGTCGTATTTGTCTCATTACCATTCTAAAATTTCGTGCTCTCGATCAGTATATTTCCAGGAATATCGTTAAAAATATGCCAAACTTTAGTAAACTAATTTATTCTGTTACATTAAAGCAGTGCAGTGATTACACCAATGTTTTTGCTTCCACATCCAAGTTGGGGATTGCATATTTCCTGTTTTCTTCCCATGGATAGTATTTTGGGGAGGTATTTATGATTGTTAGGTTAGAATGAACTCCATTTTCTGAAGAAAAAAAAATCTGGTCACTCTTTTAACTCTTTTTTCGAAATTTTGTATTTTCAAGGACACCATCAAAAATCAACAGTGGCGTCCTAACTTGCAGTGTGCTCTCTGAAGGGCACCCTCTAGCGGTAGGATTGGACTTTTCGCTACAACACCAAATGGTAAAAAAAATGCAACCTGAACATTATGGCAATAGACCGTATCGAATAGCTGCCATCTTGTAGGGCAGTTTCTTTGTTCCGTGAGTACATGCATGGTTGCACATTTTGTGCTTACATGGTTGACAAATTTAAACAACAAAAGTTGCCCTACAAGATGGCAGCTATTCGATACGATCCATAAGTCGACGTACTGATGACGTCACTCTTTGTTTACAAGTACGTTTTTCGATGAGAGTATGAGAAACTGGATGATTTATAGCTCCATCGAAAAACATGTAAGCATTGGTAAATTTAGTAGGGCTTAACAAGCCCTACAAAGCGATAAACCCCTCATCCCAATCTGAGAGGAACAACTGCAATACCGTGATTCGAGACCACCAGTTGGAAGTCCGTGGCTCGAATCCTGGTGGAGCCAATCTGTTATTCACTGCATCAAGAGCCACGTATTTAAATGTGTTAATGTCAATGACAAGTAAACCAAAAAAGCTAATCGAATTGTTGTTTGTTTTTCAGCATTCAGCCGAGGGAGATGTCAGCAAGCTTGTAAAACGTAGCTGTGTCTTCTGGAATACAACACAGGAGTAAGACATTCTAGACAAAATATTGAAAAGATTAATGCTGATTGAAAAAAAGAAATTACAGCCAGTTGTGTAATGTTCTTCATAAGCAACTTGGATAAAACCTTGGCTGCTTTCGAGCGCGGCTCCATGGTGCTCCATGGTGCTCGCCCGAAAGCGTGTGTAAGCATGTGTGTGACGTAACGTTTCCACCACCTGGGAGCACCAGGGACGAGCGCTCGAAAGCAGCCCTGATGGTTGAAACTCCCATACACTATGTTATCCGACTAACAAAATAAATGCAAATTTTCAGTTCAAAATTGTAACATTTCTTTTTTGTAAGTACCGGTAAGTTGACTTCAAAATATTCACATAACAGCTTCATTATGCATGACTTCAGTGTGCTGAAAATTCCCACTCTCAGATTGACTGCTTTTTTTTTTTTACCAAAAGTGTAGAAAATTGTTGCGTTTCTTTTGTTGTTTGCTATATTTACCCCGATTCCTTAACACCTTTTGCGTGCAATGCGCATAGATAAAACAATGGAAGAATTGTGATGAAACGTAAAATGTGTTAATGGTCTTTAAAGTAAGGAGACATCCAAAGTTTTACAAAGCGTAGGAAGGGGGTTCGCGTGTCGAAAGCCACGTAGGACTTTACATGCACTGTATACCGGTATATTGACATTTCATGGAAGTGACCCAACAAATGTTGATAAGTAGTATTTTGGGGAGAGAGGGCGTCTAGAAAAATACTACACTCTGTAGAACTGTAAAAATGTTGACAACAGTTTTGACGGCCCCTCGGGATGAAAATAGAAATTTGATTAATTTTAGTATCTTTTATGACATTTTTTTACCAAATACGAATATTATCATTTCGCAGAGTGTTGAGTGCGAATTGTATTGTCTGTTTTTGTTTTTTATCAAACTTAAAGAAAATTGCTAAAACAATGAAATGTTGATCAACATCAACAGGCAATGGTCAACGGATGGTTGTCAGATGTTAGACTCCACTTCAGGCATTTCATCCACCAAGACCTTCTGTTCTTGCAATCATAATTCCAGTTTTGCGGTATTACTCCAAGTCTCGGAGCGCCCTATCGGCCAACTTAACAAGGTACATTAGCTTCAAGTTGAAATCACGCTAGTTTACACATTTTCTCATCTGCCCTTTTGCTCAGGTTTATACAAGTTTTCTTAAAGGTACCTGGGATCTATTTCACAAAAGTTAAGATGAGTTCAATGAGTCCTAATTCCCATACCAACGTACCAAGATAAGAAGAGTGACCCTTCCCAATACATGTCTTAGAGCTTTGTGAAATTGGCCCCTGGTCATGTATTTAAATACCAGGTATCGATTTCACAAAAGTTCAATGCGTCCTAATTCCTGTACAATGCAACGTCCCAAGATAAGAAGAGTGACCCTTCCTAAGACGCGTCTTAGCGCTTTGTGAAATCGGTCCCTGGTCATGTATTTAAATCAATTATCAACTAGCCACTGAGACCTGGGATTGATTTCACAAAGAGTTCAATGCGTCCTAATTCCCATACGGTCCAACGTACCAAGATAACAAGAATGGCCCTTCCTGAGACGCATCTTAATTAGGGCTTTGTGAAATTGGCCCCAGGGCATGTATTTAAATCAACAGGTCTTGCCAGTTAGTATACAAATTATCAACTAGTCTTCTTTTAACCTGTAATGAGCAAATGGTACATAAAACATTAAAAAATAATGTGCCACTAAGCTTATTGTGAATACAACAGATTTGGGCGTCAGTATTTTTAACATTTTTTGTTGATGTGCGTTCATTAGCATTTTGCGTCTAACATCTGCATAATGGTCGGCGCCACAAATTCTTCACTTTCAAATGGGGATGCAGTTCAGAAAGTCACATACTATGCTGTTGTTGCTACGTAGTGCACACTATTGCCTAGCAATCAACAGTCTGGTTGCTTTATGCCATTCTATCCTATGGTGAACACGGTATTGATTCTGTACTTCACACCTGACGCATTGCGTGTCGCCATTTTGACGATAACGTGTGAGCCATAGCAACAATGTCCAAGGGGGCGGGGTTAACTGGGCAAAATCGGAACTATGCATTACTAAAAGCCATGATATATCTTTACACCTTGTCTGTAGAATTCGGACGTTGACTACATCTTGAGTGTGCTAAGCACCGTCTTGGGGGTGCTGTCCGCCTTCTGCCTTGCAGCATTGCTTATTCTGTATGCCTACTTGAAGTAAGTGACACGTTGAACATAATATCACATATGTGACCTGTCACAACGAAATAAGCGTCAGAATTGTTTCCAATGGCAGAGTTATCAATTAAAATGGATAGTTATCAAATCTAATATTTCTGATTCAAGTTTTCTTTGGTTGACATTTTTTGACAGATTGTTCAAGTTTCTGCAAATCAAAGTCCACGCTAACCTCGCCGCGTCGTTATTCATCGCACAGATCTTGTTTATCACTGGGGTTAATGCTACCGAGAACCCTGTAAGTTATTTCATATTATTGTAAATAAATAAAAAGGGAATGTTTAAAGAGAAAAGTTCTGTTGGTAAGGTCAGGGTTTAGAAACTTAAATTGATAAAATGAGGAATTATCGACAAAATTTAAGCCTCATTACATCATTTGCAGTGACCCAAAATGTTACTTCACGAGTTGACAAGAAAAACCTGACTAAAAGTGTTAATAGCAATGGTAACAAACACCACATGATTTTTCCCGTGTAAGATTGTGAGAGAAATTGCCAACTGAAGGCGTTTAAAAAAAATTTGCAAACAATATGTTTTACCATTCATTCAGCACAAAAACCATGCATGGATTTTTAAGGTTTTCTGAAGTATTACTGCATCAATGTGGCTGAAATTTCTACAAGGCAGTTTATCAACATTATTCTTTAGTTATGTAATGCTGTTGCTCCTGGAATTCGTAAAAAAAGTTCCATCTGCAGAAGACAATAATGGCTTTTAAATTTTCTTTTCTAGGCCGCTTGCCGTGCTATCACAGTATTGCTGCAGTTTTTCTTCAGCGCGACTTTCTCTTGGATGTTGGTAGAGGGCGTGCTTCTGTTCCAGAGAGCGGCGCTAGTATCCAAGCAACCGCCAAAGATGTTTCTGTTGTTGCTGATTGGCTGGGGTAGGTCACATGATAGTGGGCGTGGCCATTTTCTCGTATTTTGAGAGAACTTTTATCTTCTACAAATTAACTTTGTTTTCAGTTTCTCCCAAACTTTGGATGAGGGAAAAATTGCAAGGGCCTTATCGGGATTCAAACCCGAGACCTCTGACTCACCGGACAGACGCTTTACAAGATGAGCTATGTCGAGGCACAGTGGTATACTCACTCAGGTTTCCCCAAAACCTCTGACACACTGGGCAGATGTTCTACCAGCTGAGCTATGAGGCACAGTGGTACACTCCCTAAGGTTTCCCCAAAACCTCTGACACACTGGGCAGATGTTCTACCAGCTGAGCTATGAGGCACAGTGGTGTACTCTCTCAGGTTTTCCCAATTGACCCAATATGTTCATTTTCTCCCATAATGGTAGGATCATAGCAATCGCTATTTACATTTTCATTTCGAAACAGACTTGGCTTAGAAATGTTTCTTTTTCACCAATGAATGTCATTAAACAGATTACCTTTTTGTATTTGTTCAGGTATACCACTTCTCCTGACTTTGGTGTCTTTCGCCATTGGATTTCGTCATTATGGCTCTTTCGGGTACGTAGTGTTTTGTTATTTCATTACTAAAAGAAATTGACATGGTTATTTTTGTATCCAATTGAAAAATGAGCACTCTTCTTGAAATGACATTTTGAAATAATACACTACTCACAATAAGTTAGGGATATTGTGGCCGGGGTGTGCGCAGATATTTTATTGAGGGTATGCATTCCGCTTGAATGATTTTGTATATGATTAGACAATTGTATCTGCATGACAGACACACCTTGTCACAGAAACAGTAATTTGAAGAAAAAAAAAATACAAATTCCAAGAAACTTATTGTGAGTAGTGTATTTCCATAAAACCTTTTAAGTGTGGTTAGTATGAAAATAAAGTCTATTATTACAAAACTGTCTTCTTGAACGTTATAAACTAAATTACCAAGTACATTTTCCAAGTGCCCATAGTGCAACGAAACCATAAAAAAGTGAAACATCTGTCGGCATTTTGGCAGCACACAGACCTAAAACCTCACAACTATACACAAAGTCCTGCAATAATTACTAACTAAATTACTAAATTTGCATATTTACCTTACTGTATTATCTTCTTTTGTAGAATATGCTGGCTTGTTTCTCGGTATGGTCAAATCTGGGCCTTCCTGTCTTTCGTTATCATTGTCATTTTGGTAGGTTTCTAAAATTGTTTTCTAAATAAGTTTTCATGAGTTTTTTTCTGCAAATATACTGCTCAAAATTTTATGTAAGAAAGATCAAGATCACAAGAATTGAACATCTTCCATAATGCATAGTTCCGACCTGTCAATCAAGCCGAACCCGCGACCAATCACAACAGAGCTAGCAGACGGCGCCCACATAGGCCGAAGTGATGCAATCATCACACAAATCACGCGATTTTCTGCCCATACAGTTTGTATGTTGTACGCGTCAGTGACCGGGTGAATTTTGGTTTCAATGTCAGGCGATTCGCTGTTCAAAGGTAGGAAAGCGCATTTTTATGAAATATATGTTATCCCTGCATTACTAGCCCTTCGCTCAGTGTGTGCTACGGTACCTGTCGAACCCAAAACATAAATACTTTTGATTTTTCTCCAATGAATCTGTGCTTTTTATGCCGAGTTCCGTTGCTTTGTACGTTAATGTCGCCATTTTTTTGCGATGGCTTGTGAGCACATAGCAACAATATCTAAGGGGCGGGGTTAACTGGGCAATCTCGATACTATGCATTTTCAACGATCAGTAAAGATTTTTGTATCCAAATTAGTAGATGATCCAATTTTTTAGTGGTACATTTTGCCAATGCCAGATTTCATGTTGATGTATAAAGTGTTGCAGTCGGGAGACCAAAGTGTGTATGGCATTTTGACAGTCATTTGGAAGAAATATGTATCAACTACATCATGGGCGAGCGACTTCAAACCGATCACCCAACTTGACGACCTCGGCGTCAGGTGTCGCAGTTCCGCTTTCATGAAAACGGCACACACCCAGCACTAAACCAGCCTACGCCCATGTACATCGCATATATGGCATGGCATAGCACTGTTATATTAGGCTTTTTTGCGCATACATTTGGCTGCTGTTGACACAGCCGGGTCTCGAACTTCACGACGACATCAACGTTGCCGTCTTTTCCCTGTACTTTTGGCCACAATGCCCCTGGATTTTTCGGCAGTAAATACTGTTGGCTTCATATCAACTGGACTTGATTGCTTGGAATCCACTTACACAAAAAAAAAAAGCTGCGTCACCGCATCATTTTGGGAGACTTGAACTTCCGCTAAGCATAGTTCTTTTTTTTTGGCCTAATATTTAACATACGTTTTTTTTCTTGAAGTTAAATTTGAACTGTTTTTAACAACAGGTGAATACTGCTGTAGTGGTTTTCGTCATGAAGACGTTCCTGTCTCTTAAGATGAACACAGACAAAGATAATACCGCGAGAATAAGGTAAATGTGCTAGCTTCTTTTTCTGAAGTAATTTCAAAAATATCTGCAACTCGCAAAATAAGCTTTGATTTTCTGTTTTGGGCTTGTTAAAAGCTCATTGGTATTGTATCAATGCAATGAACAAAAATTGTGTTTATTGTGACTCGTAAGATACAAGTTATGACATACATTTTTTTGGCAAGACAAAATTAATATAAACTCCTCAAAAAAAGTTCGGAAAGTCAAGTTTGACTGACGATTTCTCTCTTGTTACTAAATAATTTCCCTTGAATTTGGTATCATTGGAAAGCCCTGTTATTCCTCTTTACAGTGATGTGTCATTTGTTATGATTAATCAATTGGGGGATGTGCAGTATAGCGGAATACAGGGGTGGGTGGAAAGTGAAATGGCACAAAATTCACTGCTATTGTCATGCAGTGCATTCCCCTTTTGCTTGGAGGATGGGAATGTGTCATATGCACTTTTTGACAATAGCAATGCATTTTGTGACATTTCACTTTACACTCGCCCCCGTATTCAGCTGTGCTGCACATCCCCAAATTGCTTAATCATAACAAATGACACATCATCGTAAAGAGGAATAACAGGGCTTTCCAATGATATAAAATTCAAGGAAAATTGTTTTGCAACAAGAGAGAAATCAAACTTTTTTTGAGGAGTTTATAATGTCTCAGTCAAGACGTCTCAAGAGTAAAGACGTCTTAACTTTCTTTATTGCAATCCGCCCTAGCCTACAAATGTTGAGACAAACTTCTTGAAATATTCCCTTTTTTCCCCCCATCAGAGCCAGCGCCCGTGCTGTGGTTGTTTTGGTTCCCATCCTTGGTCTTGCCTGGGTGGTCGGGTTTCTTCAAGACATCTCGCCAGTTTTTCATTTTATCTTCGTCATTCTCAACGCTTCACAGGTCGGTTACAAATTCCAGTTTTATAAAGTTGGACAAAGTTCAAAATTCAAAAACTAGTTTTGAGAAACACAAGCTAAAAATGATACACATAGCTTCATCACAATTCTTACTTAACATATATGTAATAAATACCATGTTTCGAGACCACCGGTTGGCTTCATAGCTCAATTGGTAGGGCATATGCACGTTAAGCAGAAGCTAGAAGGTCCGTGGTTCTAATCCCAGTGGAGCCAAGTTGTTTTTCACAACATTAAGATTTCCCAAACTCATGGACATTTGTCCACATAGCTGTCCTTGTGATCGAGGGGTTATTTTTTTAGCCCCACTTGTGCCAATGTGTTTGAGTCCATGGGCAAGACACTTAATTCCCAATTGCCTCGTCAACCAAAGCGATATTTGGGGAGCTGTTATGGGGGAATGCCACAATCTAACTGCTAATAGGGTTGTGCGCCTTGGCCAGGCAGCCACCTAGTTGAAGCGAAATGGTTCTGGTGATTCCCTGATGGCAGTGATAATAATGGCAACAGCACCAGGAGTATCCTGTAGGGTAGACATGTGCGCTATACAAGAATCCACCATTATTAATTATAAAGCAGACAGATTTCTTATATTCTGATATTTTTTTTTTTTCCTACAGGGCATTTTTGTGTTCATATGCCACGGTTTGATGAATATTGAGGTAAGAACTAAAATCGAAGAGTCGCTAATTTCAATCTTATTTATATTTGATGAGAAACTTACAATAGAGTTAGGTTTGAGATTTTGATACCATATCCTTTGTCATATTTTTCTAATTACCATTCTGAAATTTAAGTAATTTATCCCCTCCATAAAGCAGTGCCGTGATCACACCAACCTTTTTGCTTCTACATCCAAATTGGAGATTGCAAATTTCTTGTTTTCTTCCCATGGATAGTATTTTTGGGAGGTATTTTAAGTGATAATTAGGTTAAAACGAAATCCATTTTCTGGAAAAATCTGAACACGCTCCTTTAAACCTGTCTCGTTTCCCAAGGTCCTGAAAGCACTGAAACGGCGACGAAGCAACAAAGTTTCCGCTTGCTCCAATTCCGGGAATGAAAATAATCACTCCCGCATCTCAACTAAAAAGACTGGTTCCACAGTGGCTACAGAACGCTCCACAAAGGAAGACAGGCTGTAAGACCAGGTCAAAGGGCAAATCGCATATGTGCAATCAATTTGAGCAATTTGAACCCTCGAAGGCTAGGCGCAAAGGGGAGCTTTCCGGAAGGCACTGTTTTGTAATTTTTTAATTACTGAAAAAATTCTGCTCAAACTTTATGTAATTCTAAATCGAGTATAGTCTGTGCCCCTCTAGTTGCCTTTAATGTTGAGTTCACTTGCCAGTCAGGTCCACCCTGGGAAATCTTGGCCTCAAGCCTAGGCCCATTGATTTGTGTACAAACATATGTACTTTCAGTAAGGCCCTTTTAATTGCTGCTGTGCAAACAAGCAGCTATCAATCATCCTATTGCAGGCCCAGTAAACAGCTGTGTCTTGAGGGGACCTCCATTCATCTATTTAGGACATCATAGAAAGGATTGTGTCTGCTAAACAGTGTTATTTACGCGTTATACAAAGTGCCTTCCGGAGTCTCCCCTTAGAGCCTCCGTGCAATTTTTTGGGCGGCGCATCTCCGAGGGTTAATCGTATATTTCTTCTTATTTAGTATATTCACTTGTAAGTATAAGCGCATAACAACATTGTTCAGTTTCGTGTGAAAACAGTCAAAAGATGTCTACTTGAAATGTATATTTTAAATACGATTTTAGATTTAGAAGAAAAAAAACAGAGCCCAGAATTTTTACCAAGCTACAGATTATATATTTTATAGACGAATCCCAAATTAACCAATTTGAGACCAATCTGCACACTTCTGTTGCTTAACACGAAGAGCCTCTTTATCAAACCCGCACTTGAATTAGGGGTTAAAAGTAGGTTTGGCCAATCTTAAACACACGTTTAAAGCCAGCTATAGGGGTCCTGGGCACTGATAATGCCCGAGCCGCCAGGCAACTTTTGTTGGCAATTTTTCCCACAAATGTATACAATTACACGGGAAAAATCATGTGATGTTTAAAAGTTTGTTATTGTTATCTACACTTTTAGTCGGGTTTTTCTTGTGTAGTTGTGAAGTAAACTTTTGGGTAACTGCAATAGAAACTGCAGTATATATGAGGCTTTTTTTCTAGCCTAATTTTCCTGGCCCACATGTAGAGGATTTTGTACTAAAGTGGCCATATATTAGTCAACAAATTTAGTACACCTGCTTTTGTTTGAACTAAAAACTGGCTTTATGATTTTACCATGTAAATTTTTTCTTAAATACCAATAAAATACACAAAGCACACTGTGTCTTTATTTGACTCCTTTTTAAGGTTAAGAGCTCAGAAGTAGATAAGAGTCATCTCGAAGACAAAATCTTATCAACTTCTCAACTCTTTCCAACTAAGCCACGCACCGTACGACTGAATGCGTGGCTAGTGCAGATACCCCGGGTATTATTGCGCGCTGGTGCACTGTGCACGAACATGCAGGTATATTAAAATGACTATGCGTACATTGCGCGGACAATTTTCGAGAATCGATTCCCGGCCGTCGAATATTCGGCGCGCTTGGCACACGTGATTGACGAGCGCTGCGTCCAATCAGACTAGGTGGGCGGAGCTATACTTCCCTCAAATTTCTGAGGGAACTTTCACAAAGACTGGGTTATGAATGCATGACGTAATGCCCAGACCACCCCCCAAGAAAAACCACAATTTTTGTTTAAAATTGGGGGAGGGTTGCCAGTCATATTTTACCCCCCAAATCCCCCTCTGGATCCGCGCCTGCATTAATTGTCTAGGCAGGGTATTGTTTGTCATTTTCGCTTTGCATGTACCGTACGCGCTCCGGCCACCCGACCCACCGCCCTAAGCTGGGCGCTATAGACTGCCGAAGTGAATACGTCACCTTTTGTTGGTTGCCTAGGCAATTGGATCTAAACAAAAAATCACTCAACCGTGTCCCAGTGCTTTTCCAATGGTACTTTTCCCGACGGCCATGATAGTTTAGATCCAATCGCCATGGCAACGCACGTCACACTTCGGCAGTATAGCCGGAAGCGTATTTATTTTTAGGAGGGTTGAGGGTTGCAGACAAGTAAATAGGGCTCCCATTAGAACCAATGCTAATGCCCAATTTGCAATTTAAAAAAAAATACTCAACTCTCTCAGGACAACAACCAAAATACTCATGAAGTCTCTTCTTTTTTAATTCTGTTAAATTTTATTGTGGTAATCCGTCCCAAAGTATGGAGCAAAGGCACTATTATAATATAGGCCTATAGGCCACTTTTAGGAGCTACATTGTCCAAAATGTTTATACACAACACGGCGATGGCCATATTTTACACAAGACCAGGGGCCAATTTCATGGCGTTGCTTAGCACGAAAATTTGCTTAGCACAGGATTTGTTTGCTTTATAAAATGGATTACAAGCCAAAATTTTACACCAACTTGTGTTCTTCGCAAGAGTAGGAGAATACCTTTCAATACACATCACTTACGATTTTGGCTGGCAATCCATTTTTGCAAAATAAAGCAAACAAATCCTGTGCTAAGCACATTTTCGTGCTAAGCAACGCCATGAAATTGGCCCCCGCTCGCATCTCTCTCAAATAAAGAAGAATTTGCGGGCATACAAAATATTAATGAGCTCGGTGCACGGATATGATCTCTGCCTAGCCTATTTACTTGGTGCACCTTTGATTGAGAGTATATACCTTTGCACGGCGGCCATGACATGGGGCAGTCAGATTGTTACCATATGTGTCCTGCTGAGTATTTTGTGCTTTGTGGTTGAATTCTATTGTTACATAATTTAAATAAAAAACCTGCCCCCTATCATGGCCGCTCGTGCAGAAGCTCTATTGAGAATTGTATCTGCTTCTGATTGGTTCAAATGAATATGAATATGAAATATGAATATTCCGATCTATACAACGCCCTCAGGAGTTGTTTAAAAAAGGAAGAAAACGAGGTCTAGCGAGTTGATTGGTAGCAGTCTAGTGGTAAAACGTAGGACTGTCAATCAAGAGTTGCGAGTTCGGATCTGCTCTCGTACACATATTCCACATATAAGCCAGTTCGGAGTCTCGACTGCGCATGCGTCTCCCGACTTTGGTTTGAGATAAACAAAGCGGTATGCATTGTGTTTATCTCAAATGACCTGTGTTTATCTCAAATGACCTTGACACAATCCCATAGACGTTCATTGCGCGCGCGAGATTCCGAACTGGCTTATTAGGAGAATATTTTCGCAATAAGCGATGGGATCGGAAACCAATCTAGTATATGAGGTCCTGAAACCAGTCTAAACTCTTAATCTTGAGGGCGCTGAACAAAATCGACTAGTAAAAAGCTGCACCCACTCAGTCTTGATCAAGTTGTGTAAACAAACGCACGTGTATGTTCTCTTTGCCTTTTTGGACTTTGAACAAGATTCTCGTCTGATAACACAAAAGACAACAACAAGTTGGCACGATCGATTTTGCTTGCATTCGTTCATCTTCGTCAACGACGTCGCGTTCCTACTCTCCAGGATAAAGTCGGCGCCTATGCACTGCAGTTTCGCAGCCTAGTCTAGTCAGAATCAGGTAGGCCTACGTTGACATGGTTGATATTTTCGAAGCAGGTCGTTTCGTACCCTGGTCGTTTCGTACCCAAGTCGTTTCGTACCCTGGTCGTTTCGTACCCAAGTCGTTTCGTACCCAGTCAATTATGATGCACAAAGGAGATTAAGCCAGTCATGCAAACCCGCTCCTGTTAGTCACCGACGCGCGGCATCATCATAGAGATGTACGTATCAAGTTCCAAGCAGGGATTAAGATTGCGTCCTACAGTACTGGCGCTGGCTGTCTGTTTCACTGTCAATCATTCGAATCATTCATAAATATTCATAAGCAAATTGGAGCGCGTCATTGGCCGATTCAGCAGCGCGATTGGGAATTAAAAATGCTACGCGCCCAGGTGACGTCAGCCCGGTGAGTATCCAACTGGCTGCCGTGCGGTAGTTTTTTCTGGTAGCACCAAAAATTCCCTCTGGAACCCGCGTCGTAAAAAATGTATTGGAATCTTCACGGAACCAGACTAATTCAACTCTATTGCCATGGTACGGACCTCTGCAGCTCATAAACAACAATGGCAACATTTCTGAGTTTGGATTACAACGAAATAATTGTTTGTTGTCATTGTATACTGGCCTTGAATCTGTTATTTTGTCAATTTGCTCATGAAAATTTCCGAGGTGTAGTAAAACAAATACAGCATGGTTTATTTCTGGAAAGTAGTAGGAATTACTGGTCCCTTGGTGTAGGTCAGCTTGACTACCTCCCTCCACTTCGCGTCGGGAGGTAGTCAAGCTGACCTACACCTCGGGACCAGTAATTCCCACTACTTCCCCTCAAACCATGCTGTATTTGTATACTACAGTACTGGCGCTGGCTGTCTGTTTCACTGTCAATCATTCGAATCATTCTGATGAAGTCTCGACCAATGCGGTGGCGCGCATTCACGCACAGTAGCTACCGAATGTGGGCCCTCTAGCGGCGAAAAATCCTTTGGGAAAACACATTTGGTTCCCGTTTTTATTAAGGTTGTTTTCCCTTTTTGAATTTTTAAAACTCATATTGAAAGAATATAACACTGGAATAACACAATAAACCAAACTGAACACATTGAAAAGCATTAACAAATTTCAAAACTAGTGATTTGCATTTTATTACTCACAACAGTTTTTTGAATTGAAATCAAAACTTGATAATTATAAAAGAGTGAAAACATTAACACCAGGGTAGATTCAGGCATTGAACATTTTAAAAACTCTTGAATTGCACTTTATGACAGTTTTTAATTAAAGTCAAAACTTGATAATTATAAAAAGTACAATTTTTTAAAAAACCAAGAGTGATTGACAGTAGCATTGTTGTTCAATAGAAAAGGATTTGGAACCCTTTGTCACGTGTGCAATGAATCCTGGGTGCGAAACGACCTGGGTACGAAATGACCTGGGTACGAAACGACTGGGTACGAAACGACTGGGTACGAAACAACTTGGGTACGAAACGACCGACATTCGATATTTTTATACACGGAAAAAAATTTAAAAGTTGATCATGCCTTCATGGATTCAGACCTTGTGCACAAAACATATGGGATTGGCTGAAGTGCTTTTTAAGAAAATCTTTCATTTTTCCCACTTCTAAATAAATGTTTGTACATGTAGGCCTATCCCTATCAAATCTGCACTTAACTGGTGCTTGATCAGTTGATGAGTAATTTTAAAGTCATGATCAATTTCTCAATTCTTACCGTCAATTTAAGAAGGAAATAATATAGTGATGTCCAACTTGGACATTCTTACCCACATTTAGAGAAAAAAAAGGCCAGCATTCCCATTCAGTTCACCGCGTGTATTTAAAGTTATTAGATTTTAAACACGTCCAAGTGCCATTTCGCCCCAAATTACTTCGTCCAAATGCTACTTTGTGCATAGGCCATGGTTCAGGGCGAAATGGTTCAGGGCGAAGTGGTTTTGGGATGAAATGACTGCAAACCCTTTTTTGACTGTTTTCTCAAAAGTTAGACGAAGTACGGAGCTGGTTTTTGCTCAGGTTGGTTTTAATCATGCATCTCTTCAATCACACAGGGGGATAAAACTATTTGTAACAGTTTACCAATCATGTATACTATCTTTAACACTTGATGTCAACCATGTCCACTAATTCTTACTAAAATGTGGACATGGTTAACATTCATTAAGTGTTAAGTAATGAAACAGCCGTCGGGAAGCGCAGCCAAGTCATTTCCTCTCTGCGTACAGCGGTAGCGGCACGGAAAGGACTAGTCAGTCAGCTTTCCTTTCACAGTGGATTGTTGTCATTTTTCCTCCAAATTAGAATCACACCCAAAAATTTCCTCCTAGTTGTGTCCTGCAGTGGTTTCAGATGTCCATGATTGGAAAATGATTGAAAGAAAATACTTACAACACCGTTTTTGAAGCAAAATTGTTTCCCCAAATGCAAACTGACCGACAGATTTCCTCGTTGACGTGTTAATAATTCTGGAGTTGAGAACCAGCGGAGCCTAGCACGAAATTCGGGCCGGAATTTCGGCTGGCCGGATTTTGTACATATTGTTATTTTTACGGCTTTCGGAAATGCTCGAAAGGTCGATGGAAAGTTAGGCACAATTCTACGCACAGATGCCGCGCTTTTCAAATGATTTTGTAAAATCGTAAAAAGGAAAAATTCTAAGTTTTCCCATGACCAAATCTTTCGGGGCGCTTATAAAATAAACTTGAGGATGTTCTTTATCGATTAGAAGAAAACAATTGTGGAAATTTTCCTTTTTACGATTTTACAAAATCATTTGAAAAGCGCGGCATCTGTGCGTAGAATTGTGCCTAACTTTCCATCGACCTTTCGAGCATTTCCGGAAGCCGTAAAAATAACAATATGTACAAAATCCGGCCAGCCGAAATTCCGGCCCGAATTTCATGCTAGGTTCCGGCTGGTTCTCAACTCCAGAATTATTAACACGTCAAGTTTGCATTTGGGAGAACAATTTTGCTTCAAAAACGGTGTTGTAAGTATTTCTTTCCAATCATTTTCCAATCATGGACATCTCAAACCACTGTAGGACACAACTAGGAGGAAATATTTGGGTGTGATTCTAATTTCCGGGCAAAATGGCAACAATCCACTGTATGAAAGGGGTACCTAAGCTTCTGTCCCTACGGGATACCCTTAGGGACATAATCATTCTGTCTAGGAAAGGACTGCGTACGTGTAAATTTATTTTTGCCCGATTAATGATCAGGCTTGGTACAGTCTTTCAGCATTTGGTAGCTGCGCAGTCCGAACACTGGCCGAACTGTATCTTATTTTTACGGAGGAGAGCGCCCTCCCACGTTTTATTAAAACTATTATTAAAACGGCGACGAGAAAACCTGTCGTTAAGTTTGCACGTGGGAGAACATTTTGGCTTCAAAAACGGTGCTGTAAGTATTTTTTTGGAATCATTTTCCAATCATGGATGTATCTCAAACCACTGCAGGACACAACTAGGAGGACATTTTTAAGTGTGATTCTAATTTCGAGGCAAAATGACAACAAACCACTGTATGAAAGGGTTGTGTTCTGTCCCTACGGGATACCCATAGGGACAGAATCAATCTGTCTTATAATGTAAAGTCTGCCTTGGGGTGTCGGTACACGGTAATCAACCCAACAGTAGAAATGTTATCCTAAACACAATCGTATGCATCATTGAAATAAGTTTTTAAAAACGACCCTAACCCTGCCCTAGGAAAAAGTACCATACACCATCACCAGTTCAGACTACTGCACTAAGTCTATGGAGAACTAAGTGTTTTCAAAGGAAAACTTGAAATTTTCTCACTGCTAAATTCATGTTTCCTCACTAAATTTACACTTTCTGGGGCATTATCATGTCATATTAGGAAGAATTAGTGGCGAAGATGTATGTTATTTATACCTAACCCTACTCCCCGTAGTGGACGCTTGGAACCCCCTGCCCTAATACATGTAGAGCGTGATCCAAAACTGGTAAACACTGGATGAAGATTTCTAAATTTATTAAATTACAAAATAATACCTCGATCTGTAAAGAAATGTCCATATTTTACAATCATATTACAAAAATTAACAGAATAAATTTGGCTGGGCACACTGTGCCATCACATTTTCAATAAAAAGTTCAATGTAAAAAATTGGGTGTTTTTTTTCAATTTTATTGATTATCTGTCCCTCACCCATAAAAACAACCTCCGCATAAAACTGTAAAGTCAATTTCAACATTAGATAAATTGGGTGTGTGTATTAACATTATTAGCAGGTAAACTGTTGTTGACTAAGGAAAGGCATTTGTATCTTGATTTCTGTCCCTCATGCGTCGGAATTGAATCACGCTCTGTACATGTACAACATACAGACATACTTTACACAATCAGAAGGTGGAATAAGCCTTTCATTTTTATATTAATAAAAAATCCTTGTCACTCTCGTCTATTACATACATCTCATTTTATTAACTGTTCAAAAGAACAATTGTGACCTGCCACAGCATAATGAGGAATGTCCCCCAAATTTGACTTTTTGAGGTTTATACATGAGAAGAAAGACTAGTCCTTCAGCTTTCCAATAACACCAAATTTATTCCTGTAACTTACTGCATTTTGGAAATACATGTATGACACAGCAAAGATGACTCAGCGTGCCGTGGTTACCAGAAACAACAGGTTTATTGAACATTTTAACAAAACCAACCACTTTAGGATGAATCTAGAATACTTATGCTGTGCAAAAAACCCAAAATCGATTGGGGACAAATTGTTCACGTATATTTAACTTCAGGCGCCGATTACGTGGTTTCAATATTTGGGGGACATTCCTCATTTTGCCGTGGCATGTCACAATTTACACTCTGCATTAAAAATACAATAAAGATTAAAACAACTAAAATTTCCTTTACATATTAATTTGACGATTGTTTTTAATCACAGTTGCTAATTTTTGTTTTTGTATTCACAGATTGGAGATGGAGCCCACAGACTGGAGCTTTATATTACACACTACAAAAATGGATGTGTTGCCATGGATACTGAAAACACAGGAGAGGTGAGTTTTTGCCATCACTCCAATTTTATTACAGTGGAAATTCGCTATAATGAACACATAAAGAACATTCTGCTACAATGAACATCGATCGTGGCTCCCATCTATTAAAGTATTTTAAATACGTATTCCATTTGTTTGCATCAAACACCTGCACCAAAATACATGTAAACACTTGTTATGGTTCAGATACGATGCTCGTTTATGATGACTTTCCACTGTAGTAAAACTTGTCTATAGCTTCTGCTTATAGGCATGCATGGGAAGGGCTTCCTCAAAGATGATATAGCAGCAAAAGGGCAAGATAGCCTACCCATGCGAAATCAATTCAATAAAGTGAAGTATGTAAAGGGACCATTTTAGTAAGCAAACTAGACGAGCCTTGTGTCTGTTTGATATGCCTCTCGTGGTGTATCTGTGTCGCGGCGAACAGTTACAGCAGCATCCACACTTGGGATGAGAGAAAAATCATGAGGGCCTTATCGGGATTCAAACCCAAGACCTCTGACTCACCGGGCAAACGCTCTACCACCTGAGCTATGAGGCATAGTGGTATATCCCTCAGGTTTTCCCCAAGACCTCTGACACACCAGGCAGATACTCTACCATCTGAGCTATAAGGCACAGTGGTATACTCTCTCAGGTTTTCCCCAAGAACCCAATTTTCTCTGATTGTTGCATGGGAGCGTAACTGAGCAAAATAACGAACACAATATTTGGTATGGTGCCTAATCACCATTGAAATGAAACAACCAAACTTGGTTTGCTTACTAAAATGGCACCTTGAATTTCTACGGAGGTCAGGGTAGAGTAGTCTATCTTGCCCCTATGGTGCTCTTTGGGTTTCAAGTTCTGGACCACAATGTAACACAATGTCAAATGGCCCTATGTATCATTTGATAAAACGTTTTACAGATTCGTGGAATAAGAGTGTAACATATCTAAGAGGAATGTTGGTAAACTAGCCTGAAGAAATTTTAGCTACCGTACATATACCAATATAGATGCATCAATGCTTCAGAAAACCTTAAAAATCTATAAGGATTTTGTGTACAAGTGAATGGTAAAAAAGTCCCGTGCACGTGACTATTTTTTTAAAAACCACCTTCGGTTGTCAATTTTCAACATGAAATACCATTTTGGACGGAAATAAATTTGTGGTGTTTACCATTGCTATCAACACTTTGAGTGAGGTTTTTCTTGTCAACTCATGAAAATTAAATGATACAATGGGCCTTTGAGTGTAGTATTCCATTTTTCATATTCAAATTTATGCAAGTAAGTGCTTAATTTGCATGTTTCTGCATAATTAATCAATACTGACATCTTGATTTAATCAAAATTATTCCAACCTGCTGCTACTTTACATGTCACTGCACATGCTAATAAATATACTATTGTACCCTTGCTCATGTTTATTCATAAATGGTATCCCCCCCCCTCCCCCCTGAAGCTGAGTTTCAGTTTTGTATTTTCGAAGTCACATCATGGCCATGGTTTCATCATGATGTTACCCAGAATGCCCAATACACTCATTGCTCCAACACATGTTTTCCCTTTGCCCTTTCTCATGAATGGTGTCCCCTTGAAGCTGAGTTTCAGTTTTGTTTTTTAGAAGTCACATCATGGCCATGGTTTCATCATGATGTTACCCATAATGCCCCAATACACTGATTGCTACAACACATTTTCTCTCTTGCCCTTGCTCATGTTTATTCATGAATGGTGTTTTCCTGAAGCTGAGTTCCAGTTTGGTTTTTTAGAAGTCACATCATGGCCATGGTTTCATCATGATGTTACCCATAATGCCCCAATACACTGATTGCTACAACACATTTTCTCTCTTGCCCTTGCTCATGTTTATTCATGAATGGTGTTTTCCTGAAGCTGAGTTCCAGTTTGGTTTTTTAGAAGTCACATAGTGGCCATGGTTTCATCATGATGCTACCCAGAATGCCCCCAATGCATTGAATGAAACAAGTTAATACTGACATTGGGTGTACTCTCCTTACCTTAATCAAAATCCTAATTTAAAAAAAAAAAATGCTCATTTACATACATGTACCTGTATACTGCAACATGTTATCTCCCAAATATCTTGTATTTGCTTCTGCAAAGGCATAATTTACTTCCAGGCAAAAATCTGAAAGATTTAAATGTACACCGTTCAAAGATTTTTGTTTTTAAATTTGGTTGATTATCAATCACATATCTTTGTTACTGTGTTATTAGCATTGTGTGCTACATGTATATATCATTGGAAAGCCTGTTCATTTCTCAAACAATATGTCCCATTTCTTATAAACATTGTATTTGTGGGAAAAATCTTTTCCTGAACACAATGTATTGGCACATTCTGTTAAAGACCCACCCGTATTCACAACAGAGTTGTTGAATTCTGTTACAAATGTGGTGTCATTGTGAAAGGCAATGAATGAGCTTTCCATTGATATGCTGCATAATATGAACGGGTCACAAATAATTGAGATATAGGTGATTGAAAACAAATGTCCAAATTTTTAAGGAGTAAATTTTACATACCGGTACTCATAAATGCATTTCACTTGATTTCCTTTTAACAGGACCAGTTTGTAAAGCTCCCTTGTGTTGCTGCCCATGCTTGGCCTCACCTGGACTATTGGACTCCACGTACATGTCTCTCTCCTGTTATAATTCATTTTTCATCGTGAGCAGCTTTCAGGTATTGTAATGATCAGCTTGTTACTACTTCTCTACATTAGGAATAGCTTGCTCTTTCTCAGTATAATCTGTCAGCACCTTTGCTCAGTGCTTTTTCAAGAACTATATCAACAATTTGCACTTGGATGGGATTCGAACCCACAACCTTCTGCATTCTAAAGCAGTTGCCTTAACTACTCAACCTCTCGGTGTGCTGGTGTCAAAGGGCCTGTTTGATTCTTGCAACATTTGGTATTACAACTTATCCCTTGCCCATTTTAGACAATTTATAAGAATGATTAAAAATATCAAAATGTGCTTGGGTGGGACTTGAACCCATATCCTCCAACAGTTGACTTGACTACTCAGTGTGCTGGTTCAATTCATGGAGCAGTTGGGACTGGAACCTAAAGCAGTTGTCTCACTCATCGACCACTGAGTGTGCTGGTCTCAAAGAGCCAGTCGGTTTCACAACTATAATCCCTTGCCCTTTTCTGATGCAATTATCCGCACTTTATGCTCAGTGCTTTCTCAAGAACTCTGTTAAAACCTGTGTTTAGGTAGAACTTGAACCTGGAGCAGTTGTCTTAACCATTCATTCACTCAAGTGCATTTTTGTCAAAGGGCCTGTTCGATGTAATTTTTCAGCACTTTGTGCTCAATGCTTTCCAAATGTGCTTGGGTGGACTTGAACCCACAACCTTCTACATTCTAGAGCAGTTGTTTTAACCTTTCAACCAATCATTGCGCAGGTGTCAGAGGGCCAATTTAAATCATTGGAAATTTCTTGCCTTTTTGCTTACATAATTAATCAGAATTGTTTATGCTCAGAACTTTCCCACAAACCATGTTAAAAACTTGTGCTTCGGTGGGACTTGAACCTGAAGCGACCATTCGACCACTCAGTGTGCTGGTGTCAAAGTGAGCCAGTTGGTAGCACAATTAATCTCTTGCCCTTTTCTGATGCAATTTACCAGCACTTTATGTTCAGTGCTTTCCCAAGAACACCGTTGAAACGTGTGCTTGGGTGGGACTCGAACCCACAACTGTATTCTAGAGCAGTTGTCTTAACCACTTGCCCACTCAGTGTGCTGGTGTCGGAGTGTCAGTTTGAATGATTAAAAACCTGTGCTTGGGTGGGACTCGAACCCACAGCCAAGCAGATATTATAAGCACTTTTGTAAGGCATATTTTTGTAAGGCATATTTTTGTAATTACTGAAACACCTGTGGGCCAATTCTACTTAAACTCCTTATAATTTTCAGGCCTGTTGTCTGTTTGTTCTTGGATGCCGATTTGGCACCGTCATATTTAGTTAGATGATAGCATTGCTGCGGTTGTAGCAGTGTGGATGAACTAGCTAAAATAAACCGTCTTTTGTTTAAATCAAATCCGCTTTCATCAAATGCATTAAGTTCATTTACAGCTCCACACATTTTCCACTTGAAAATGAAGATGCATTTTTTTTACTGTTCAGTTTTAAGTCTTAGCTCTGATTTCTAAGTACTGTAACCGAGTTATCTTACAGATTGTATTTCCCTTTCTTTCAGTCTGTGGCTGCTGTTCCTATGAACCACCCATCATCTTGAGATTCGCTGGGAGAAGAAATTTGGCCAGTGTTGACCTAAAGTATAGGTAAGTCACAGTCCATTGTTCTGTTCATCTTTACTGCAAATCCATTTTGGGACAATATTTTTTGCCAAATTTGTTTAATAGAACATTTACTTTTTAAAAAATGTCTCAGAAATTATCAGGAACAAAATTTAAGCCCGTTTCCAACCTGTTTTGGTACGTTTCAAAGTTAAATTCTGAATCTTTGTTGTCTTTGCTGAAAAGCCATACTGATGTAGGGTCGTCTCTACCATCCCAATCAACTCTGATTGTGAATGTAGCCTGCAGTTTTTACAGTGAACACTCATTGGGGAAGATTCCACTACACATTCAAATATTTGCAGAAATGCCTCTCATCTTGCATTTTAATTGCTCCACACTTCACGTTAATTTCTCCAAAGCAGTTTATTTGTAAACTCCACCATGCGTGAGGCAATCCATGATTTTAAACAAAATCAGATGTGAATCGTTGTCATCAATCTAACTTGTCTTCATATTTCCAGCCAAATTGAAAAATTGTTTATTTATAACTATCCACCTTTAAATTTTCTCTAAACTTTTCTAATGATATATTTTCTTCATTGTGACAGGTGAGACACGTTGAAGACATCAAGTGGACTGAACCTTCTGCTCAACCTACCACAGAGTTCCTGAATCTAACAGTCAGTTCTCAACTAATTCAAAAAAATTACTATCAGTTTGTAAACAAACCAATATTTGCTCAAATTATTCTCTCAAAAAATGACTAACAGTTTGTAAACATTGAATCTTCTATCCATCCTTCAGTCAGTTCCTAAGCACACAACTCTTTAGTGTCTCAAAAATTACTATCAGTTTGTAAACAAACCAAAATTTGCTCAAATTATTCTCTCAAAAAATGAATAACAGTTTGTAAACATTGAATCTTCTATCCATCCTTCAGTCAGTTCCTAAGCACACAACTCTTTAGTGTCTCAAAAATGACTATCAGTTTGTAAACAAACCAAAACTTGCTCAAATTATTCTCTCAAAAAAATGACTATCAGTTTGTAAACAAACCAAAACTTGCTCAAATTATTCTCTCAAAAAAATGACTATCAGTTTGTAAACATTGACTTGTACTTAATATTCTTGTCTTCATTTAGCAACAACCAATTGTATTTGATTTCTTTTGTAGCATTGTTAAATGTACTTTAACAAATATAGTAATGTTTGTAAACAATCTTATTTAAATAGTGTTATATAGTTAAAGTAACTTCCAAAGTCAAAATAAAAGTCACTGACAACCAAAGTTTCATTTGTAAACAAGTCTCATTTTATTCTGTACTCCAATAAGTAAACCAAGTAATATGTTCATTAACTTAATTTATGCAAGGTCCTAATTGCCATTGTCTTTACAGATAGTCCAGGGTTCGGTGGTCCAAATTTATAATTTGAAAATCGAACAGGGGTTGCCCCCTGTCCGATTTTCTAACGTATTGAAGTGGAGGTTTCCCTCTTCTACCTGTTAAAGAAAACATTAATAAAAATGGTGTACAAAGAAATGCGATTTATTAAACATCCACTGTAAAACAAGAAAATATAATTACAAACGATAACTGCAATTTCAAGAAACAAATCAGTAAAGCACAACATTTGTAAAACTGAAAATGTGATAAATGGACTTTCTCAAATTTTCTGTCTACATACCCAATTGACTCAAAATACTATCGGCACAAAGACATCACTCGCGAAAAGATTGAAATGCGAATTCCAGCAAGTTGTAGTCGAGTCCGTAACATGCAAAGGATGAGCACGCACAAAATAATGCCTTTGTTGGATAGCTTGAATAAAGACTTGTGATGGACTCGGCCTCTGGAGCTCCCATTTCTGAAAAAGAAAATTACAAAAATTAATTTCAGATCAACACAATTTACAATGCATTTCATACCAAGACAGTTTTCAGTTAAAATTTACCAGTCATGAATACCAAACATGTCGAGTTTACGTGATCACAGGAAAATTTCAACATGTTTAGTTTGATTAAAGTGTACAATGTATTGCATATTAGTTATTAGGGTCATTCCGTGTCAATTCAACGAGCTTTTGAACCTGACCATCACGGATTGAAATGAAATTTGGTGTGCTGATTGCACTCCTTGAGAAACCCCCCGAGAACTGAAATTTTATGTAATTCGGTCAATTAATTTTTGAGATATGGGTCAACGAACTTTGGACTAATTAGCATCCTGACCTGCTATGCTTGTACAATTATATAGATCTCTAAAAGTAATGGACCTACAGGGATAAACTTTACATCATTTTAAAGCTCTTGAAATGGCCTTCATTTTATAAAATAACATCAAAATTGTATCTCGTACCACAAAAAGCTATGTGAATTTATAACCTTTGACCTTGATTTGCAAAAATGCGTAATTTTTTTGTATTTGTTAGCTTAAGATGCAAGGAACATTTCCAGAAAGATTTGGGATGGGCAGTTTTTGAGTTACGATAATTTAAACAGCAAATACCATGTAAATAACATGTAACTGTGTATGTACACATGGCATTTATATGTTATTTAATGTTTAAATTATCGTAACTCAAAAACTGTAAAGCGGGCCTCCCACTGTGCGATTTTTGCCACGAATTTTCTACGATTAGCTACGATTAAGTACGATTGTGTGTAGAGTCTACAGACAGTCTCTGGTAATCGTACCAATTCGTAGGAAATTCGTGGCAAAAATCGCACAGTGGGAGGCTTGCTTCAGAGTGCTCTTTCTGGAAATGTTCCTTACATCTTTAGCTAACAAATTAAAAACAATTACGCATTTTGAAAAATACACATTTTTTTGCAAATCAAGGTCAAAGGTTATAAATTCACATAACTTTTTTTGTGGTACGAGATATAATTTTTATGTAAGTTTATAAAATGAGGGCCATTTAAAGAGCTTTAAAATGATGTAAAGTTTATCTCTGTAGGTCCATTACTTTTAGAGATATAATTGTCCAAACATAGCAGGTCATGCTAATTAGTCCAAAGTTTGTTGACCCATATCTCAAAAATTAACTGACCGAATTACATACAATTTTAGTTCTCTGGGTTTCTCAATGAGTCCAATTAGCACACTAAATTTCTTTTCAATCCGTGATGGTCAGGTCTAAAAGCTCGTTGAATTGACACGGAATGACCCATTATCTAATCTTCTCAAAAAAAGTTCGGAAAGTCAAGTTTGACTGACGATTTCTCTCTTGTTACTAAATCATTTTCCTTGAATTTGGTATCATTGGAAAGCCCTGTTATTCCTCTTTACAGTGATGTGTCATTTGTTATGATTAATCAATTGGGGGATGTGCAGTATAGCGGAATACAGGGGTGGGTGGAAAGTGAAATGTCACAAAATTTACTGCTTTGGTCATGCAGTGCATTCCCCTTTTGCTTAGAGGGGAACTTTTCACTTTACACCCGCCCCCGTATTCAGCTGTACTGCACATCCCCCAATTGCTTAATCATAACACATCATCGTAAAAATGAATAACAGGGTTTTCCAATCATATAAAATTCAAGGAAAATTATTTTGCAAAAAGAGAGAAATCGTTGGTCAAACTTGGCTTTTCGAACTTTTTTTGAGGAGTTTAGAATACATTTAATTATGAAACTCGTAAAATTTTGGTTTGATGATAAAAACACAAACATTAGGAGGGAAAGTGTCTAAAATTTACACCAAAAAAATTGTATTTTTGAATGAAGAACTTTTTAACTGATTCCTGGCTTAATAAAAAAACATTATTGGAAAGAGCTACGTACAATCATCACTTTGTCCTAAATAAATATGTAACTATCAGAAGTTGCATGGGGTTCATTACCATGCACGGACACCCAGGATTTGCTTTTTTATGATCAACAAACCGTGTAAAAACACAAACAAAAAGAGGGAAAAATTTCTGGATTTACTAAGGAATTGTGTCACAGGTTTAGTGCGTGGGGTCCCAGTGGGTGTACGTGCATGGTAATCTTTCCTATACTAGTGCTCAGGGCCAATTTTACTATGAAATTTGGATATCTAAACAGTCAAGTGTCATTACTCCTGAAGACGAACAGAGCACGCTGTTCGAAACGTTGAGTTCACACTCACCAGTTCTTTTCAGAACCAATATACAAATGAGATTCACATGGTGCTACCGTAAACCCATACACACAAGTGTCATTAACTCAATACATTGGTTAATGCATAGTTCCGAGCCGTCAATCAAGCCAACCCACCGACCAATCACAACAGAGCTAGCAGACGGCGCCCACATAGGTCAAAGTGATGCAATCATCACACAATCACGCGATTTTCTGCCCATACAGTTTAATTGTATGATGTATGCGCCAGTGACCTGGTGAATTTTGGTTTCAATGTCGGGCGATTCGCTGTTCAAAGGTAGTAAAGCGCATTTTTATGAATATATGTCATCCCTGCATGAATCGACTAGCCCTTCGCTCAGTGTGTGCTACGGTAATTGTCGACCCCAAAACATAAATACCTTTGAGTTTTCTCCAATGAATCTGTGCTTTCCATGCCGAGTCCCGTTGCTTTGTACGTTGTGTCGCCATTTTTTTGCGATGGCTTGTGAGCACATAGCAACAATATCTAAGGGGCGGGGTGAACTGGGCAATCTCGGAACTATGCATTCAAAAGGTTGTAGATGTGCCTTTGGGCAAGGCATTTTACCGTAAATTGCCTTTCCACACAGAAAAATTTGTACCTAATTTGGTAGTGAATGTATAAAACTCTAACCTAAGAATTGCCCAGATATTCATGGTAAAATTGGCTCCAAGCACAAACAATCATCTTTAAAGTTACAATAGAGACTGATACTTACATTTAAACTGGACCCTTGGCTGGTGATCAAAACCTGAGGAGAAAAGACAAAGTATTGCTGTTAATGAAATAAATAAAAGGTTCCCAAAACCCTTGCCATGATCATTCAAAATGGCCTCATTTTGTTGAATTATTGTTTTGCGGTAATTTAAGTGTTTCTATGTGGATTAAATAAGAGAATTCTTGTAAGAGTTGAGAAGTTGATTATAATTTGTTACTTCTTTAAAATGTACAAATCTAATGAAAATAATTTTCAAGGAGCGTGACCAGATCTTTTCCTAAAAATGGATTTATCTCTAACCTAACAATCACATAAAATACCTCCCCAAAAGTATTATCCATGGGAAGAAAACAGGAAATTTGCAATCCCCAATAGACCTTATGCATGGCGTTCATGACAGAGGGCAGGTTTTCATATGATGTGACAATAGACCCACAAAGTGCCTACTCGTGCATAACGCACTGTGACAATGTGACTGCCCTCTATCATGGCTGCCGTGCATAAGGTATATTTGGATGTACGTGGAAGCAAAAAAGTTGATGTAATTACTGCACTGCTTTAATTATCATGAATTAGTTTACTAAACTTCGGTGAATTTTGGACGATATTCCTGGAAATAAAAAGATTTGAGGGCACGAAATTTGTAGAATGGTAATGAGAAAAATATGACACATAAATGGTGATATGGTCAAAACCTCAAGACCCATCCATGGGAACAATTTGGGGCTAAAAAATGTGATCTAGGATTACTTGAATTCCACGGATTTGTTTTCATATACATTGAACACGGATTTGGGTGAATTTATATATTGGAATTGATAGCTTATTCAATTCTAAGATAATACTTTCCACTGACACTTCCGTCGCAAATGTTGCATTTCCGAGATAAATAAATGATAAAATTACTGCATAAAGTATTGCACAAAATGGCGTGCAAGCGGTCTGTGCGTAAGCACGACAACAGAGGGCGCTGCGTGTGCGCGTGAATGGTTATCTTGTGCACTAAACTACATGTAGGCAATTTTTGAAGAAGAAAACGTGATTTTTCTACAGAAAAGCAACATTTGCGACAAAAGTGCAAGTGGGAAGTATTATATCTTAAAATTACATTATCTGTTGATTCCAGGAGGTAATTTCCTTAAAATCTCTGTTCAATGTAGACGAAAAAAATACCCTTCCCACTTGCACTTTTGTCGCAAATTTTGCTTTTCTGCGCGTAGTCTTGAGTTTAAACGGATTCGCAATTTACCTGCTCGAAGAAGCCACCGTTAATATCCAGGACACGACTCCAGTCTGAAAGAAAAAACAACATTAACTTCATTAGAAAGATGGTTACTTGAATCTTGTTCCTATAACTAGGCCCCGCCCCTCCAAGAAAGGAATCACAAAACAAGTTTACCCATTTCACTCAAACCACGTATCTTAAATCCCGAACCCCACAGAGTACATGTACTTTTACCTTCTTCAAGTAGGTTAAAAGACCCAGAAAAAAAATTAATCTCTACCATTCTTCATAGCATGAAAACATAGGATAACTGTTGCAATTATACAATCGTCGAATAATAAATTCAGCCTAGTTTATGTACGCACCTACGGTTTCCACCACCACTATAGGCATAGATTGTCGAGAGTCCCGGGCCCGTATCACCAGCATCCTGACCGGCCGTCGGCAGTTCGTCTGTTGCAAAATCTACCTGCTGCTTCCACGGTTCATTGCGTCCGGAATGCGGTGGTTACGTAACCGAAGAATGGACACTTGGGCGACTCCAGCATTTTCGGAATCGACTCCAATTTCACTCGGAATCGATTCCATTTTTGTTGGTTTACGGTACCAAAATAATTGGCACCGAACGGCACTAGACATCCATGAAATGATATCGGAAGCCGAGTGCTTTTGTAAAAGCCGTGTATTTTGGCTATGGAATTGCTAGGAATCGGCAGGTCGTCACTAGGGATCGAATCTAGATAAGGGAATCGATTCCTACTAGGAATCGATTCCTGAAAGTTTGGAATAGTGATTCCGATTCTCAAAGTGGAATCGATTCTACTCGACTCCAGCGTGGAATCGCCTCAGCGATTGTCCCTCCGATCCGATCCAACAACCACCTGTTTAGCAAGCCCGCAGGTCGTAAAGAAATGCATGGGGTATTCAAGACGCCGCTCGAATGCGTTACTAGACCTCTATAGCTTATTAAACGGCACAAAATTGTGAACGGGAATGTTATTGTTGCTGTCAGAATGTTCCTGGGAGTGGGTGTTGGATGGGGGTTAGTCCAGATTCTGGACTATATTATAGCGATATTGGATCGTAGCGCGACCGACTATAGAGGGCACAAATATAGTCCTGAATCTGGACTACGTCGGTCACTGCAGCGTCTACAATTCATAAAATAGAGATGTGGTAGCATATCACTCACAATCAGTTGTTGATTCCAAAAGACACCAAGGGATCTGGGGCATTTCTCCTTCTTCGTCATCTCAAGTTGATAATATAGTATAGTTAAAGCTAAAACCGTATAGTTAATGGCATAAAGGCCATGCAAAAGGGCCTTAGTTGCCGAAGATGCCATAAAATATACAACAACAACAACAACACCAAGGGATGCATTCTATTGTTTTTTTTAGATCATTTAGGTCAGTTTCCAAGTTAAATTTCTAAGAAAAACGGAAATTTTTGGCAAAAAATATATAATTTTCAAAATTTCATATTTTATTCCCTGGATGAGCAGTCAAGGTCAAATTCAAGGAATATCATCTATGGATTCTAAGCAATGTTTCCTGCAATATTGAACAAAATCTAAATCTGAACATTTTGGGCCAAAAATGAAAAAAATCACAAGGGGTTAGTCCAGCCATTTTTATCAAAATTGACTTTTTAAAAAATGTCTCATAAATGCCTCCTAACGAATATTTAGCCCATTTGGCACCTACTTCAGCAGTTTCCAAGTAAAATTTCTAAGAAAAACGGAAATTTTGGCAAAAAATATATAATTTTCAAAATTTCATATTTTATTCCCTGGATGAGCAGTCAAGGTCAAATTCAAGGAATATCATCTATGGATTCTAAGCAACGTTTCCTGCAATATTGAACAAAATCTAAATCTGAACATTTTGGGCCAAAAATGAAAAAAATCACAAGGGGTTAGTCCAGCCATTTTTATCAAAATTGGCACAAAATTGACTTTTTTGAAAATGTCTCAGAAATGCCTCCTAACGAATATTTAGCCCATTTGGCACCTACTTCAGCAGTTTCCAAGTTAAATTTCTAAGAAAAACGGAAATTTTGGCCAAAAATATATAATTTTCAAAATTTCATATTTTATTCCCTGGATGAGCAGTCAAGGTCAAATTCAAGGAATATCATCTATGGATTCTAAGCAACGTTTCCTGCAATATTGAACAAAATCTAAATCTGAACATTTTTGGCCAAAAATGAAAAAAATCACAAGGGTCCAGCCATTTTTATCAAAATTGACTTTTTTGAAAATGTCTCAGAAATGCCTCCTAACGAATATTTAGCCCATTTGGCACCTACTTCAGCAGTTTCCAAGTTAAATTTCTAAGAAAAACGGAAATTTTGGCCAAAAATATATAATTTTCAAAATTTCATATTTTATTCCCTGGATGAGCAGTCAAGGTCAAATTCAAGGAATATCATCTATGGATTCTAAGCAACGTTTCCTGCAATATTGAACAAAATCTAAATCTGAACATTTTTGGCCAAAAATGAAAAAAATCACAAGGGGTTAGTCCAGCCATTTTTATCAAAATTGACTTTTTAAAAAATGTCTCAGAAATGCCTCCTAACGAATATTTAGCCCATTTGGCACCTACTTCAGCAGTTTCCAAGTAAAATTTCTAAGAAAAACGGAAATTTTGGCCAAAAATATATAATTTTCAAAATTTCATATTTTATTCCCTGGATGAGCAGTCAAGGTCAAATTCAAGGAATATCATCTATGGATTCTAAGCAACGTTTCCTGCAATATTGAACAAAATCTAAATCTGAACATTTTGGGCCAAAAATGAAAAAAATCACAAGGGGTTAGTCCAGCCATTTTTATCAAAATTGGCCCAAAATTGACTTATTTGAAAATGTCTCAGAAATGCCTCCTAACGAATATTTAGCCCATTTGGCACCTACTTCAGCAGTTTCCAAGTTAAATTTCTAAGAAAAACGGAAATTTTGGCCAAAAATATATAATTTTTAAAATTTCATATTTTATTCCCTGGATGAGCAGTCAAGGTCAAATTCAAGGAATATCATCTATGGATTCTAAGCAACGTTTCCTGCAATATTGAACAAAATCTAAATCTGAACATTTTGGGCCAAAAATGAAAAAAATCACAAGGGGTTAGTCCAGCCATTTTTATCAAAATTGACTTTTTAAAAAATGTCTCATAAATGCCTCTTAACGAATATTTAGCCCATTTGGCACCTACTTCAGCAGTTTCCAAGTAAAATTTCTAAGAAAAACGGAAATTTTGGCAAAAAATATATAATTTTCAAAATTTCATATTTTATTCCCTGGATGAGCAGTCAAGGTCAAATTCAAGGAATATCATCTATGGATTCTAAGCAACGTTTCCTGCAATATTGAACAAAATCTAAATCTGAACATTTTTGGCCAAAAATGAAAAAAATCACAAGGGGTTAGTCCAGCCATTTTTATCAAAATTGACTTTTTTGAAAATATCTCAGAAATGCCTCCTAACGAATAGCCCATTTGGCACCTACTTCAGCAGTTTCCAAGTTAAATTTCTAAGAAAAACGGAAATTTTGGCCAAAAATATATCATTTTCAAAATTTCATATTTTATTCCCTGGATGAGCAGTCAAGGTCAAATTCAAGGAATATCATCTATGGATTCTAAGCAACGTTTCCTGCAATATTGAACAAAATCTAAATCTGAACATTTTGGGCCAAAAATGAAAAAAATCACAAGGGGTTAGTCCAGCCATTTTTATCAAAATTGGCCCAAAATTGACTTATTTGAAAATGTCTCAGAAATGCCTCCTAACGAATATTTAGCCCATTTGGCACCTACTTCAGCAGTTTCCAAGTTAAATTTCTAAGAAAAACGGAAATTTTGGCCAAAAATATATAATTTTCAAAATTTCATATTTTATTCCCTGGATGAGCAGTCAAGGTCAAATTCGAGGAATATCATCTATGGATTCTAAGCAACGTTTTCTGCAATATTGAACAAAATCTAAATCTGAACATTTTTGGCCAAAAATGTAAAAAATCACAAGGGGTTAGTCCAGCCATTTTTATCAAAATTGGCCCAAAATTTACTTTTTTGAAAATGTCTCAGAAATGCCTCCTAACGAATATTTAGCCCATTTGGCACCTACTTCAGCAGTTTCCAAGTTAAATTTCTAAGAAAAACGGAAATTTTGGCCAAAAATATATAATTTTCAAAATTTCATATTTTATTCCCTGGATGAGCAGTCAAGGTCAAATTCAAGGAATATCATCTATGGATTCTAAGCAACGTTTCCTGCAATATTGAACAAAATCTAAATCTGAACATTTTTGGCCAAAAATGAAAAAAATCACAAGGGGTTAGTCCAGCCATTTTTATCAAAATTGGCCCAAAATTGACTTTTTTGAAAATGTCTCAGAAATGCCTCCTAACGAATATTTAGCCCATTTGGCACCTACTTCAGCAGTTTCCAAGTTAAATTTCTAAGAAAAACTGAAATTTTGGCCAAAAATATATAATTTTCAAAATTTCATATTTTATTCCCTGGATGAGCAGTCAAGGTCAAATTCAAGGAATATCATCTATGGATTCTAAGCAACGTTTCCTGCAATATTGAACAAAATCTAAATCTGAACATTTTTGGCCAAAAATGTAAAAAATCACAAGGGGTTAGTCCAGCCATTTTTATCAAAATTGGCCCAAAATTTACTTTTTTGAAAATGTCTCAGAAATGCCTCCTAACGAATATTTAGCCCATTTGGCACCTACTTCAGCAGTTTCCAAGTTAAATTTCTAAGAAAAACGGAAATTTTGGCCAAAAATATATAATTTTCAAAATTTCATATTTTATTCCCTGGATGAGCAGTCAAGGTCAAATTCAAGGAATATCATCTATGGATTCTAAGCAACGTTTCCTGCAATATTGAACAAAATCTAAATCTGAACATTTTTGGCCAAAAATGTAAAAAATCACAAGGGGTTAGTCCAGCCATTTTTATCAAAATTGGCCCAAAATTTACTTTTTTGAAAATGTCTCAGAAATGCCTCCTAACGAATATTTAGCCCATTTGGCACCTACTTCAGCAGTTTCCAAGTTAAATTTCTAAGAAAAACGGAAATTTTGGCCAAAAATATATAATTTTCAAAATTTCATATTTTATTCCCTGGATGAGCAGTCAAGGTCAAATTCAAGGAATATCATCTATGGATTCTAAGCAACGTTTCCTGCAATATTGAACAAAATCTAAATCTGAACATTTTTGGCCAAAAATGTAAAAAATCACAAGGGGTTAGTCCAGCAATTTTTATCAAAATTGGCCCAAAATTTACTTTTTTGAAAATGTCTCAGAAATGCCTCCTAACGAATATTTAGCCCATTTGGCACCTACTTCAGCAGTTTCCAAGTTAAATTTCTAAGAAAAACGGAAATTTTGGCCAAAAATATATAATTTTCAAAATTTCATATTTTATTCCCTGGATGAGCAGTCAAGGTCAAATTCAAGGAATATCATCTATGGATTCTAAGCAACGTTTCCTGCAATATTGAACAAAATCTAAATCTGAACATTTTTGGCCAAAAATGTAAAAAATCACAAGGGGTTAGTCCAGCCATTTTTATCAAAATTGGCCCAAAATTTACTTTTTTGAAAATGTCTCAGAAATGCCTCCTAACGAATATTTATCCCATTTGGCACCTACTTCAGCAGTTTCCAAGTTAAATTTCTAAGAAAAACGGAAATTTTGGCCAAAAATATATAATTTTCAAAATTTCATATTTTATTCCCTGGATGAGCAGTCAAGGTCAAATTCAAGGAATATCATCTATGGATTCTAAGCAACGTTTCCTGCAATATTGAACAAAATCTAAATCTGAACATTTTTGGCCAAAAATGAAAAAAATCACAAGGGTCCAGCCATTTTTATCAAAATTGACTTTTTTGAAAATGTCTCAGAAATGCCTCCTAACGAATATTTAGCCCATTTGGCACCTACTTCAGCAGTTTCCAAGTTAAATTTCTAAGAAAAACGGAAATTTTGGCCAAAAATATATAATTTTCAAAATTTCATATTTTATTCCCTGGATGAGCAGTCAAGGTCAAATTCAAGGAATATCATCTATGGATTCTAAGCAACGTTTCCTGCAATATTGAACAAAATCTAAATCTGAACATTTTTGGCCAAAAATGAAAAAAATCACAAGGGGTTAGTCCAGCCATTTTTATCAAAATTGACTTTTTAAAAAATGTCTCAGAAATGCCTCCTAACGAATATTTAGCCCATTTGGCACCTACTTCAGCAGTTTCCAAGTAAAATTTCTAAGAAAAACGGAAATTTTGGCCAAAAATATATAATTTTCAAAATTTCATATTTTATTCCCTGGATGAGCAGTCAAGGTCAAATTCAAGGAATATCATCTATGGATTCTAAGCAACGTTTCCTGCAATATTGAACAAAATCTAAATCTGAACATTTTGGGCCAAAAATGAAAAAAATCACAAGGGGTTAGTCCAGCCATTTTTATCAAAATTGGCCCAAAATTGACTTATTTGAAAATGTCTCAGAAATGCCTCCTAACGAATATTTAGCCCATTTGGCACCTACTTCAGCAGTTTCCAAGTTAAATTTCTAAGAAAAACGGAAATTTTGGCCAAAAATATATAATTTTTAAAATTTCATATTTTATTCCCTGGATGAGCAGTCAAGGTCAAATTCAAGGAATATCATCTATGGATTCTAAGCAACGTTTCCTGCAATATTGAACAAAATCTAAATCTGAACATTTTGGGCCAAAAATGAAAAAAATCACAAGGGGTTAGTCCAGCCATTTTTATCAAAATTGACTTTTTAAAAAATGTCTCATAAATGCCTCTTAACGAATATTTAGCCCATTTGGCACCTACTTCAGCAGTTTCCAAGTAAAATTTCTAAGAAAAACGGAAATTTTGGCAAAAAATATATAATTTTCAAAATTTCATATTTTATTCCCTGGATGAGCAGTCAAGGTCAAATTCAAGGAATATCATCTATGGATTCTAAGCAACGTTTCCTGCAATATTGAACAAAATCTAAATCTGAACATTTTGGGCCAAAAATGAAAAAAATCACAAGGGGTTAGTCCAGCCATTTTTATCAAAATTGACTTTTTAAAAATGTCTCAGAAATGCCTCCTAACGAATATTTAGCCCATTTGGCACCTACTTCAGCAGTTTCCAAGTTAAATTTCTAAGAAAAACGGAAATTTTTGCCAAAAATATATACTTTTCAAAATTTCATATTTTATTCCCTGGATGAGCAGTCAAGGTCAAATTCAAGGAATATCATCTATGGATTCTAAGCAACGTTTCCTGCAATATTGAACAAAATCTAAATCTGAACATTTTTGGCCAAAAATGAAAAAAATCACAAGGGGTTAGTCCAGCCATTTTTATCAAAATTGACTTTTTTGAAAATATCTCAGAAATGCCTCCTAACGAATAGCCCATTTGGCACCTACTTCAGCAGTTTCCAAGTTAAATTTCTAAGAAAAACTGATTTTTTTGCCAAAAATATATAATTTTCAAAATTTCATATTTTATTCCCTGGATGAGCAGTCAAGGTCAAATTCAAGGAATATCATCTATGGATTCTAAGCAACGTTTCCTGCAATATTGAACAAAATCTAAATCTGAACATTTTTGGCCAAAAATGTAAAAAATCACAAGGGGTTAGTCCAGCCATTTTTATCAAAATTGGCCCAAAATTTACTTTTTTGAAAATGTCTCAGAAATGCCTCCTAACGAATATTTAGCCCATTTGGCACCTACTTCAGCAGTTTCCAAGTTAAATTTCTAAGAAAAACGGAAATTTTGGCCAAAAATATATAATTTTCAAAATTTCATATTTTATTCCCTGGATGAGCAGTCAAGGTCAAATTCAAGGAATATCATCTATGGATTCTAAGCAACGTTTCCTGCAATATTGAACAAAATCTAAATCTGAACATTTTTGGCCAAAAATGTAAAAAATCACAAGGGGTTAGTCCAGCCATTTTTATCAAAATTGGCCCAAAATTTACTTTTTTGAAAATGTCTCAGAAATGCCTCCTAACGAATATTTAGCCCATTTGGCACCTACTTCAGCAGTTTCCAAGTTAAATTTCTAAGAAAAACGGAAATTTTGGCCAAAAATATATAATTTTCAAAATTTCATATTTTATTCCCTGGATGAGCAGTCAAGGTCAAATTCAAGGAATATCATCTATGGATTCTAAGCAACGTTTCCTGCAATATTGAACAAAATCTAAATCTGAACATTTTTGGCCAAAAATGTAAAAAATCACAAGGGGTTAGTCCAGCAATTTTTATCAAAATTGGCCCAAAATTTACTTTTTTGAAAATGTCTCAGAAATGCCTCCTAACGAATATTTAGCCCATTTGGCACCTACTTCAGCAGTTTCCAAGTTAAATTTCTAAGAAAAACGGAAATTTTGGCCAAAAATATATAATTTTCAAAATTTCATATTTTATTCCCTGGATGAGCAGTCAAGGTCAAATTCAAGGAATATCATCTATGGATTCTAAGCAACGTTTCCTGCAATATTGAACAAAATCTAAATCTGAACATTTTTGGCCAAAAATGTAAAAAATCACAAGGGGTTAGTCCAGCCATTTTTATCAAAATTGGCCCAAAATTTACTTTTTTGAAAATGTCTCAGAAATGCCTCCTAACGAATATTTAGCCCATTTGGCACCTACTTCAGCAGTTTCCAAGTTAAATTTCTAAGAAAAACAGAAATTTTGGCCAAAAATATATAATTTTCAAAATTTCATATTTTATTCCCTGGATGAGCAGTCAAGGTCAAATTCAAGGAATATCATCTATGGATTCTAAGCAACGTTTCCTGCAATATTGAACAAAATCTAAATCTGAACATTTTTGGCCAAAAATGTAAAAAATCACAAGGGGTTAGTCCAGCCATTTTTATCAAAATTGGCCCAAAATTTACTTTTTTGAAAATGTCTCAGAAATGCCTCCTAACGAATATTTAGCCCATTTGACACCTACTTCAGCAGTTTCCAAGTTAAATTTCTAAGAAAAACGGAAATTTTGGCCAAAAATATATACTTTTCAAAATTTCATATTTTATTCCCTGGATGAGCAGTCAAGGTCAAATTCAAGGAATATCATCTATGGATTCTAAGCAACGTTTCCTGCAATATTGAACAAAATCTAAATCTGAACATTTTGGGCCAAAAATGAAAAAAATCACAAGGGGTTAGTCCAGCCATTTTTATCAAAATTGGCCCAAAATTGACTTATTTGAAAATGTCTCAGAAATGCCTCCTAACGAATATTTAGCCCATTTGGCACCTACTTCAGCAGTTTCCAAGTTAAATTTCTAAGAAAAACGGAAATTTTGGCCAAAAATATATAATTTTCAAAATTTCATATTTTATTCCCTGGATGAGCAGTCAAGGTCAAATTCAAGGAATATCATCTATGGATTCTAAGCAACGTTTCCTGCAATATTGAACAAAATCTAAATCTGAACATTTTGGGCCAAAAATGAAAAAAATCACAAGGGGTTAGTCCAGCCATTTTTATCAAAATTGGCACAAAATTGACTTTTTTGAAAATGTCTCACAAATGCCTCCTAACGAATATTTAGCCCATTTGGCACCTACTTCAGCAGTTTCCAAGTTAAATTTCTAAGAAAAACGGAAATTTTGGCCAAAAATATATAATTTTCAAAATTTCATATTTTATTCCCTGGATGAGCAGTCAAGGTCAAATTCAAGGAATATCATCTATGGATTCTAAGCAACGTTTCCTGCAATATTGAACAAAATCTAAATCTGAACATTTTGGGCCAAAAATGTAAAAAATCACAAGGGGTTAGTCCAGCCATTTTTATCAAAATTGGCCCAAAATTGACTTTTTTGAAAATGTCTCAGAAATGCCTCCTAACGAATATTTAGCCCATTTGGCACCTACTTCAGCAGTTTCCAAGTTAAATTTCTAAGAAAAACGGAAATTTTTGCCAAAAATATATACTTTTCAAAATTTCATATTTTATTCCCTGGATGAGCAGTCAAGGTCAAATTCAAGGAATATCATCTATGGATTCTAAGCAACGTTTCCTGCAATATTGAACAAAATCTAAATCTGAACATTTTTGGCCAAAAATGTAAAAAATCACAAGGGGTTAGTCCAGCCATTTTTATCAAAATTGGCCCAAAATTTACTTTTTTGAAAATGTCTCAGAAATGCCTCCTAACGAATATTTAGCCCATTTGGCACCTACTTCAGCAGTTTCCAAGTTAAATTTCTAAGAAAAACGGAAATTTTGGCCAAAAATATATAATTTTCAAAATTTCATATTTTATTCCCTGGATGAGCAGTCAAGGTCAAATTCAAGGAATATCATCTATGGATTCTAAGCAACGTTTCCTGCAATATTGAACAAAATCTAAATCTGAACATTTTTGGCCAAAAATGTAAAAAATCACAAGGGGTTAGTCCAGCCATTTTTATCAAAATTGGCCCAAAATTTACTTTTTTGAAAATGTCTCAGAAATGCCTCCTAACGAATATTTAGCCCATTTGGCACCTACTTCAGCAGTTTCCAAGTTAAATTTCTAAGAAAAACAGAAATTTTGGCCAAAAATATATAATTTTCAAAATTTCATATTTTATTCCCTGGATGAGCAGTCAAGGTCAAATTCAAGGAATATCATCTATGGATTCTAAGCAACGTTTCCTGCAATATTGAACAAAATCTAAATCTGAACATTTTTGGCCAAAAATGTAAAAAATCACAAGGGGTTAGTCCAGCCATTTTTATCAAAATTGGCACAAAATTGACTTTTTTGAAAATGTCTCACAAATGCCTCCTAACGAATATTTAGCCCATTTGGCACCTACTTCAGCAGTTTCCAAGTTAAATTTCTAAGAAAAACGGAAATTTTGGCCAAAAATATATAATTTTCAAAATTTCATATTTTATTCCCTGGATGAGCAGTCAAGGTCAAATTCAAGGAATATCATCTATGGATTCTAAACAACGTTTCCTGCAATATTGAACAAAATCTAAATGTGAACATTTTGGGCCAAAAATGTAAAAAATCACAAGGGGTTAGTCCAGCCATTTTTATCAAAATTGACTTTTTTGAAAATGTCTTAGAAATGCCTCCTAACGAATATTTAGCCCATTTGGCACCTACTTCAGCAGTTTCCAAGTAAAATTTCTAAGAAAAACGGAAATTTTGGCCAAAAATATATAATTTTCAAAATTTCATATTTTATTCCCTGGATGAGCAGTCAAGGTCAAATTCAAGGAATATCATCTATGGATTCTAAGCAACGTTTCCTGCAATATTGAACAAAATCTAAATCTGAACATTTTGGGCCAAAAATGAAAAAAATCACAAAAATTGACTTTTTTGAAAATGTCTCAGAAATGCCTCCTAACGAATATTTAGCCCATTTGGCACCTACTTCAGCAGTTTCCAAGTTAAATTTCTAAGAAAAACTGAAATTTTGGCCAAAAATATATAATTTTCAAAATTTCATATTTTATTCCCTGGATGAGCAGTCAAGGTCAAATTCAAGGAATATCATCTATGGATTCGAATCAACGTTTCCTGCAATATTGAACAAAATCTAAATCTGAACATTTTTGGCCAAAAATGTAAAAAATCACAAGGGGTTAGTCCAGCCATTTTTATCAAAATTGGCCCAAAATTTACTTTTTTGAAAATGTCTCAGAAATGCCTCCTAACGAATATTTAGCCCATTTGGCACCTACTTCAGCAGTTTCCAAGTTAAATTTCTAAGAAAAACAGAAATTTTGGCCAAAAATATATAATTTTCAAAATTTCATATTTTATTCCCTGGATGAGCAGTCAAGGTCAAATTCAAGGAATATCATCTATGGATTCTAAGCAACGTTTCCTGCAATATTGAACAAAATCTAAATCTGAACATTTTTGGCCAAAAATGTAAAAAATCACAAGGGGTTAGTCCAGCCATTTTTATCAAAATTGGCACAAAATTGACTTTTTAAAAATGTCTCAGAAATGCCTCCTAACGAATATTTAGCCCATTTGGCACCTACTTCAGCAGTTTCCAAGTTAAATTTCTAAGAAAAACGGAAATTTTGGCCAAAAATATATAATTTTCAAAATTTCATATTTTATTCCCTGGATGAGCAGTCAAGGTCAAATTCAAGGAATATCATCTATGGATTCTAAGCAACGTTTCCTGCAATATTGAACAAAATCTAAATCTGAACATTTTTGGCCAAAAATGAAAAAAATCACAAGGGGTTAGTCCAGCCATTTTTATCAAAATTGACTTTTTTGAAAATATCTCAGAAATGCCTCCTAACGAATAGCCCATTTGGCACCTACTTCAGCAGTTTCCAAGTTAAATTTCTAAGAAAAACTGATTTTTTTGCCAAAAATATATAATTTTCAAAATTTCATATTTTATTCCCTGGATGAGCAGTCAAGGTCAAATTCAAGGAATATCATCTATGGATTCGAATCAACGTTTCCTGCAATATTGAACAAAATCTAAATCTGAACATTTTTGGCCAAAAATGAAAAAAATCACAAGGGGTTAGTCCAGCCATTTTTATCAAAATTGACTTTTTTGAAAATATCTCAGAAATGCCTCCTAACGAATAGCCCATTTGGCACCTACTTCAGCAGTTTCCAAGTTAAATTTCTAAGAAAAACTGATTTTTTTGCCAAAAATATATAATTTTCAAAATTTCATATTTTATTCCCTGGATGAGCAGTCAAGGTCAAATTCAAGGAATATCATCTATGGATTCGAATCAACGTTTCCTGCAATATTGAACAAAATCTAAATCTGAACATTTTTGGCCAAAAATGTAAAAAATCACAAGGGGTTAGTCCAGCCATTTTTATCAAAATTGGCCCAAAATTTACTTTTTTGAAAATGTCTCAGAAATGCCTCCTAACGAATATTTAGCCCATTTGGCACCTACTTCAGCAGTTTCCAAGTTAAATTTCTAAGAAAAACAGAAATTTTGGCCAAAAATATATAATTTTCAAAATTTCATATTTTATTCCCTGGATGAGCAGTCAAGGTCAAATTCAAGGAATATCATCTATGGATTCTAAGCAACGTTTCCTGCAATATTGAACAAAATCTAAATCTGAACATTTTTGGCCAAAAATGTAAAAAATCACAAGGGGTTAGTCCAGCCATTTTTATCAAAATTGGCACAAAATTGACTTTTTTGAAAATGTCTCACAAATGCCTCCTAACGAATATTTAGCCCATTTGGCACCTACTTCAGCAGTTTCCAAGTTAAATTTCTAAGAAAAACGGAAATTTTGGCCAAAAATATATAATTTTCAAAATTTCATATTTTATTCCCTGGATGAGCAGTCAAGGTCAAATTCAAGGAATATCATCTATGGATTCTAAGCAACGTTTCCTGCAATATTGAACAAAATCTAAATCTGAACATTTTTGGCCAAAAATGTAAAAAATCACAAGGGGTTAGTCCAGCCATTTTTATCAAAATTGACTTTTTTGAAAATGTCTTAGAAATGCCTCCTAACGAATATTTAGCCCATTTGGCACCTACTTCAGCAGTTTCCAAGTAAAATTTCTAAGAAAAACGGAAATTTTGGCCAAAAATATATAATTTTCAAAATTTCATATTTTATTCCCTGGATGAGCAGTCAAGGTCAAATTCAAGGAATATCATCTATGGATTCTAAGCAACGTTTCCTGCAATATTGAACAAAATCTAAATCTGAACATTTTGGGCCAAAAATGAAAAAAATCACAAAAATTGACTTTTTTGAAAATGTCTCAGAAATGCCTCCTAACGAATATTTAGCCCATTTGGCACCTACTTCAGCAGTTTCCAAGTTAAATTTCTAAGAAAAACTGAAATTTTTGCCAAAAATATATACTTTTCAAAATTTCATATTTTATTCCCTGGATGAGCAGTCAAGGTCAAATTCAAGGAATATCATCTATGGATTCTAAGCAACGTTTCCTGCAATATTGAACAAAATCTAAATCTGAACATTTTGGGCCAAAAATGCAAACCCAATCCACATGCACGCCCCGGATTCGAACCCGGGACCCCAGAGGTGAAAGGCGAGGAAAGAACCCGTACGCCAACCCGACCGCCCCCTTTTCGGAAATTGAGGACTGGGCGGCTTATATATGACACGGCTTGGCTTAAAGGGCCTGTGACATGCTAAACAACTTTGTGCCTAATCTTTGCTTTATAATGACGGATTACTTGTTCAGCAAGACATGCTATTGTTCGTTTGGATGTAAAATCAATAAAAGGTGGCCTTTTTCAACTTTGAAGATTTCATTGCAATAAATCGAAGACAGAGGGCGCTGTTTGGATTGCACACGTAAGGAAGACAGAAGGGAAAAGTTAAGAAAAAACAAAAGACTTCAAGTTGGACTTGTGGCAAATTGCTGCAGTTTCTACCCCCAGTTTTGTCATGGCTTACAGCAGGCAACATGTGAAACAAACTCAAACAGCCAAGGATTACAAAAGTTGAGAAAAAAGTGGAATAATTTGTACAGTTGAACGTGATTTTCATGTGTTTGCCTCTTGTGACATCATGACCTTGGTCATGAATATGCATATTTTCATTAGCATACAAACTAAAAACATTTGTTTTAACCACCAAAGCAAGCTCCAAATAGGATTTTTATGACTTTAACTGAGTAGAGTGGTTTTAAAGCATAGATTTCATTGATAAAAATCCTAAATAAGCCCTTTAATTTGGCGGTATGCAAAGGCCCAATCTTACGCGGTTATGGTCCGAGGAAAATATGTCATTGCCAACGTCGCAGGAGGCTTGTAGTTGACTGGAACATATAGGACGAAGTCGATTGTGTTGTTTCCTCTCGTTGGTGAAAAGTTAACTTGCTGCAGGTTGTGGGCAGTCAATGAAAGACATCGTCAGTGGCGGAACCACTGGAGACTGGAAGTCCACTGCCCGGGTGCCACTTCAGATCACTTTTTTTTACCCATAACTCCCCGGGACTTACCTTATGGGTCATGAGATTTTTATATCATAACATCCGTTATATTTTTCTGATTACGAAACTGAAACTCCCGCGCTTCTAGGCCGCATATTTCCGAGGATATCGTCGAAAATCCACCGATTATTTGTAAACTAATTTTCCAGTATCAACGTTTATCCGCTGAAAGCCGACTCGATAGTTTTGTTCAATTTTTTACTGGAAATTGCGAATGTTTTCGGGTTTTTGGGACATGTGAGGTGTGTATGGGAGTTACTTGATAATATTGGTAAGTTACATCGAAAACTGTTTTCCAGAAACTCTGGTCACGCTCCTTTAAAATCACCAACAATGCACATGTTGTTGTAATGACGTGCAGCATTGTCTATGGAGTCAGCAAGGGCGCGCCTAGCGCTTGGACACCACTGTTATTAGGTAGTACTCTGTAGAAGACGCCAAAGAGAATCTTTGACCACGTGTTCCCAGAATTCAAAGCGAGACCCTGCTGTGTCGTCCGGGGCTTCCCCCCGGTGTAAACCCCCTGTTACCCGGTGTAATTAAGCGTCTTGAACACCCCTATTGTAATTTTTATCTGCTGTTGCAATCCCGTAACTATAGTTACGGTTAATACGCGCGGTCCTCCAAGCTGCATGTGCATGGACAAAAAAGCAGGGGTGTAATCCACAAAAAATCTGGGGAAAAAAATCTGAAACTGCAATCGTGAAGCTGAAATTTCGAGCGCGAAGCCCAAAAGGAATGCATGACCAGGGTCCTATTTCAGGTCCCAGTGGGTGGTTCACAATTTGTACAAACTGGCGAGACCTGTACTACTTGATTTAAATACAATGACTTGGACCGTTTTTACAAAGCACTAAGACGCGTCTTAGGAAGGGCATTCCTCCATGGGAAGGGTCACTCTTAAGTCTTATCTTGGGACGTCGGTATGGGAATTAGGACGGATTCAACGAGTCTTAACTTTTGTGAAATCGATCCTAGGTCTCAGTGGCTAGTTGATAATTAATAACTGGCGAGACCCGTTACTTGATTTAAGGTGAGACATTTTATTCATTCAGTTCCCAAGGGACACCATAAGCTGCCCGACTATCTCTTACGATTTGAGCCCGTCCCTGAATTTTTAGGTCATGCCAACAGTTATTTCATGAAAAAAGGCAAAAATTAAAAAAAAATCTTGAATTTGTTTTAAATATTATCATTGTACACAAGCAATTAATCAAGGTAAACTTTTTTATTATTCGTTTCCAAAGTTACTTTTAATCTCCAGTCCCATCTACTGGTCAATTGGCCACATTACATACTTTCAAAACTGAAAAGAAATATTTTAATAAAACATTGAGTTCCTGAGATCATGCAAAACAAAATGAAAGTTTAAAATAGAAATAGCCTAATCTTTAAGACCCCCAAAACAGCAGTCCTAATGTTCAAACGCCTTTAATCCATTAATTAATCCATTATATTAAATTGCATCGTCCGTTGTGAGCGTAAAGGGCATCTGATCTACATCAGATGAGATTTTGACAGCGTCGCGGACAGACGTGTGCATCAAAAGAAAGATATCAAGACATTCTTCTTTTTTTTGTATGCAAAAATGTTTGACTGATGACAACTATTCCTAAATGTCAATTTCACCTATTGGTATTACCTGAAATTGAGCATGACATGCTCGAGTGCCTCTCTACCCAATTTGACCTTTCTGCTGAAAATCGAAAAAAAGTTTATTTTGACATTCAGTATATAATCTTGTAGTCTCCAAGTATATTGTAAAAAGGGATGAATTATAAACTTTATTTTGCAAAAATATTTTTTTAAACCATTGCAGAAATTATTGAAAAGTTGGTTGTTGTACGTTTTGGGAATAATTTGTTAATGCAAATTGGGTACAGAAACGAAAAAATTGGGCAAAATTTGTTTAAACATGCAGTTCCTGTTAACTCTTTCAGTGCCAATATCGTACATACATATTGTATCAATTTCCAAAGAATTTCAAAGGATTATGAAAAACGCGAGAATTGGGGCACTGAAAGAGTTAAGAAGAAAACAAACACTATAAAGTACTACTACAGACACTACATTTGAAATGTTTGCATTGAAATGGCATTGCCAAATTGAGTATAAAACCAAAAACATAATGTTTTTGTTTATCTCACAGCTGCTTGGTGTCAACAATGGGAGACTATTAAGACTCTTGGTGGCGGCAAACATAACGGGTCCCACGTGATCCATCAAATTTTGTCTGCGTCATTTTGAGCGTGCGCACTTTAGCTTAAGAGTGGCATGAAACAAACATGGACTGGTCCCATGGGACTGTTACACCTCTCGCGATAAGTTACGAATACTGGTACGTTGTAAATTTGGGATTTTTTTTAAAATGATTGTTTTTACCTATTTCAGGGATGTAATTTGTTCCGGTTTTTTCCCGGAATAATCTTTGTCACAAACCAATCAGACAAAAGAAAGTTCCGGGAAAAACCGGATAAATCACATCCCTGCTATTCCTGTGACAAGGTGTGTCTGTCGTGCAATTACAATTGTCTATTAAATCATATACAAAATCATTCAAGCGAAATGCATACCTTCAATATCTGCGTACACCGTACAATATCCCTAACTTATTGTGAGTCGTGTGTGTTTGCTACCACAAAGCGTCCCAAAATCTCCCATTCTTTGCAATAAACAATACACAAATTTTCCATACAAATATTTGAAAAAAGGGAAAAAAAAACAATGAGAACAATTGCCAGTCGGCTAACGACACAATAATAGGGACCCTAGGCTCCGTTTTTACAACAATAATAATAAAAATAAAAAATAATAAAATTACGCACTGGAAACTATTTTTTTAACTTTTGGAGTTTAGGAACATGCTGGAATGTCAAAAAAGGATGTAATTTGCCCTAAAATGAATAAAACTCTAAACAGAAATAAATAAATTTGAGAAAAAAAAGATTCAATCAACTGTAATTCAACCATTTCGGGTCACAATGTTCTCAAAATACCAACCACACGTAACATTACAAATCAAAATCTGTTTAAATCAAAATAATTATAATCAAACAACAGATTTAACTGAAGTTGACTCAAAGACATTTAAACTCGATTCATTGCAAGTTACTTCAGAAAGAGCAATTCCTTGCCTATACTACTTTAACAAAAATTCGTTAAGTGGAAAACATAGGATCTTGCGGACTACGGACCAGTCTATACAAAGCAATTTGTTTTAGCAAGATGGCAGACACATTGTTTCAATTCTTACACAGCCAGCCGCTGTTGTACAACCAATCCAATGTGCACATGTGGAGATCAGTGGTTACATGCCATATCCATGGTTTAAATATAGAATTTATGGTATAGATCTATGGTCTAAATTTACTGGAGATACTAAAATACATGTTAGTGTAAAAAATGCGGGAAATAAATATCGTGTTGCTCGCGGAGAGGTATGTCAAAATTGTTTAACTGAAGTTGACTCAAAGACATTTAAACTCGATTCATTGCAAGTTACTTCAGAAAGAGCAATTCCTTGCCTATACTACTTTAACAAAAATTCGTTAAGTGGAAAACATAGTTTTATACAATATTCTTCAGCATGTTATGTTAATTTAAACATCTACTCCAGCAGTTTTTGAAACATCAATATCATACAACCAAAAACCGGAGAGAGTGCTAAATATTTTAATCTTGTACACGTTTTCTATTTACAGACAACCGAATAAACAATATTCCACGACTTTTTGTAAAAATAGGAATTTGTGGTTGTCGATTTTCAACTCTGACCTATCGTGATAAAGAATACATTCTATATTAGTTTAAAATGCCCCTTTTTAATGTTTACCTATTTATCAAGTTATTTTTGAAATACACAGGTTCACTATATCTTTTCTAATTCAAAATTAAACCACACTATATTTTTTTGCAAAAAGTCTACATCTGTATTTTACACTGCAAAGTTTAACATTATATTATTTTTAGAATTTCAATTTTTCAGGAATCAATGTTTCCTTAAATATGTTATTTTTAATTTGATCGTGGTACCAACAAACTTAGGCTGGATCCGAATTAGTGGCTTTGGCTGTGGCTGCGGCTGTTGCTATGCTGTTTCTAAGGACTTCCATTGTCCGCCCATAGCAACAGCCATAGCCACTAATTCGGATCCAGCCTTAGTTTTGGATTGATTTGAGAATTCTGATTTGTGTATTTTTGTGTTGGAGAAATGCTAAGAAAATTTAAACAGGAAAAGATATTTTCTTTGCTCAATTGAATAGTGAATTAGTTGAACGGTAAATGTTAATATTATATGAGTAGTCACAGCATTTTGGCGTCATAAAAACTTGTGCAGTTCAACAATTGATTTTGCGCATTTTTATAAAAATGTCTGGTTCACTGACTTCTTAAATGGTTAGGTATTTGACAAAATGAAAGGGCCGGACCAACAACTGAAGTGTCGCATATTGCCGAGTGTGTCAGAATATACTATTGTGCCTCACAGCTCAGCTGATAGAGTATCTGCCCAGGGTTTCAGAGGTCTTGGGGAAATCCTAAGGAGTATACCACTGTGCCTCATAGCTCAGCTGGTAGAGCATCTGCCCGGTGTGTCAGAGGTCTAGGGGGAAAACCTGAGAGAGTATACCACAGTGCCTCATAGCTCAGCTGGCAGAGCATCTGCCTGGTGTGTCAGAAGTCTAGGGGGAAAACCTGAGGGAGTATACCACTGTGCCTCTTAGCTCAGCTGGTAGAGCATCTGCCTGGTGTGTCAGAGGTTTAGGGGGAAAAACCTGAGGGAATCCACCACTGTGCCTCATAGCTCAGCTGATAGAGAATCTGCCCAGAGAGTTGAGGTCTCGGGTTCAAATCCTGATGGCCCACCATTTGAATTTTATCCCAAATTTGGTTGTTTCATTTCCGTGTTGATTAGGCAAATATTCTGGGCTAAGACCGTGACGGATGTCACATTTTCTGGTGCTTCCAAAAATCTGCCTGTATTACAATGTAAAGAAGTCAATGTAGCAGACACTAATTACACAACTTGCGATAAGTTAGGGATATTGGTATGTTGTCAATTTGGGATTTTTTTTATAAATGACTGTTTTCACCTATTCCTGCGACAAGGTGTGTCTGTCATGCAGATACAGTTGTCTAATCATAAACAAAATCATTCAAGCTGAATGCATACCCTACACAAAATATCTGCGTACACCCCACAATATCCCTAACTTATTGTGAGTAGTGTATCTTTAAACACAAACCTGTTGAAGACTTTGACTCTAAAATCCGAGTGGATGATCGGCCAGTAAGCCACCCATTTTCACCATTCCCTTGGAAATCTTTGGGATAGCCTCAAAATTCTCTAGGCTTTGCTTGTTTTTGAGAGCTTTGAGGTTGTCGTTGACTCGCTGTGACGCGTCGTTGCAGAAAAACTGGCACATTGTTTTCTCGTAGTCGGAGGACGCGACTTTGTTGGTCAACGACCGAGAGGCCCTGTCAAAATACAAATAGAGTGAAGTAAATTATCACTTAAAGGCAGTATATAAACATGACCATAGAAAACTTCCTCTGAAATGGTTTTGTCTGAAGTGCTATAGTCTTTGAGAAATGAGTAAAACAATTATTTTTCGTTTCATGAGACGAAAATTAGTTTACAAAACATTGGTGGTTGTTTGACGATATACTTGAAAATATACGGATTGAGAGCGCGAAATTTCAGAATGGTAATGAGAAAAATATGATACTTGATATAGTATCAAAATCTCAACACCCATAGAAAAAAAAATGGGGGCTTAAAAATGTGATCTGGACACGCTCATTTAAGCCCAATGCCATTATGCAACTTCTGACATACGACTACTGAAAATTGTTCACGATGTTTGAAGACAACTAAAGTGCAACATCAGTTTTGAGTTACCAGAGTAACTGGGTCTAAACATTCACTGGTAATCTGAAACATCCGTTGGTAAAGCACAGGGAAACAGTTCACTGGTTTTTGTGTAGACCCAGTAACCTTGGCAAAACACAAATGGCATCATTTTCACTTTATGGGCTTTAGTTTGAAAAGACTTCTGGATAAGAGTTGAGAAGTTGATCAAAAATTTAGGAGTAAGAACATTTTAAGATTTTGTGAGGAAACACTTAGAAATTTTTCAGCCGATCTCATATGTTTTGTACACAAGGTCTGGAGCCATGATCAATACTCAATTCTTTCCGACTTTTGGAGAAGTAGTGGCGCTACGCTACGTACCTCGACAGGGTGGCGACCATAGCATAAATATCAATAGCAGCATCTGCGAGTCGCCACAATTCCAACTGTTTATGGACGACATTCTTGCCGTGACTGATGAGAATTTCTTCAACGGCGGCTGAGAAATCGCTAATGGCCTTGGATGCCTGGTTAGCCGAGGTCTGGAGTTCTTTGTGGCAGTGTTCACCTAGCGACGGTCCCGACCCGATACCAACCATCCGTCGGGCCCGCTTATTGGCTTCTTCCATGATTACGCCGAGGTTGGTCGCCGGGCTTTTGAGGGCTTTTTGGAGTTCTTTCAATCGCTCTCCGGCATTCTAGATTGGAAAAGAAATAAAGAAAAACCTCAATAATAAGAACACGGGGGGTTGGTGTAGTGGTTATTTTCCTGCCTTTCACCTCTGGTGTCCCAGGTTCGATTCCTGGGCAAGTACGTGGATTGGGTTTGCAGTCCCTACTTGACCGCGTGGGTTTCCCCTGGAGATTTCTCTTGGGATTTTTCTCCCACTTCTAAAACTGCATCTCGTTCTTCGTCATCTCAAGTTGATAATAAAGTATAGTTAAAGCTAATACCGTATAGTTGATGGCATAGAGGGCCTAATAATCACCAAAGATGCCTTAAAATTAACAACAACAACAATATAATAAGAAAACTGTTAATACACCCTTCTGCAGAAGTAATTGAGTGGATCTCGTGTACAAGAGTTTTCTTACAACTCCTAAATATGGGTTTTCCCATCAAATCTGCACCTACAGACAAATGTGATTTCATGGTTGTGAAACTCAACGTTTTTTGTTCTCACAATGCTACTTGTTTTACCAGGTTCTAAATCATAAGGTAATTTGAAGGGTTTAAAAGGACACTACATCTGTGTCTTACCATAAGTCCAGTGAGAGAGATGAAGAGACGAAGAATGTCGTTAGTTCCTTCAAAGATACGGAAGATCCGTAGGTCTCTCATGACACGTTCTAGGCCGGCATCCTGAGGAGGCAAGATTGACACCAGAAAATATAACTTAGGTCGTAAAAAAGACTGTGCCAGATTTGAAGTCTTGAAGGATTCTCCTTTCAGACTTTTTTTGGCTGAGCGATTAGCATATCAAACTGAAGACTGTGTCTAATTCGAACGGTTGTAGGTTCGATTCCCAGCCAAATTCATAATTTGTGTGCCCTTTGGCAAGGCACTTTGCCATAAGCTGCCTCTCTCCACCCAGGAGTAAATGGGTACCTGCAAGGGTTGCGGCCCCCGAGTGCTTGTGTCAGGCTGCTGGGGCTGCATACTCCCCAAGGAGTTGTGCCCAATGACCAGGGATACTAATGTTGTAAAGTAACATGAGTATCCTGCAGATCTATAGATATATGCAATATATAAGACTACAACATTGTTATTTGTAATACAATTAATTTGAAAGGCATTTTAAATTATTGCCAGCTTCAGTTTATTTTAAAAACAATTTTTAAAGTGCCGTTAAATGTAAGTTTATAGAATAATGGTTTTGCTATGAAATGAAAGCAGAAACATGAATTAAAGGCCCTTTACCGTCATGAATCCCATTCCACCGCAGAGTTGAATCGTTTCATCAGCCACTTCCCATGCTGCCTCCTGCAAAACAGAATTGGATACAGTGACCAACTTGGAATAAACCCAATTCAAAGAGTTCGACACAAAAGAAATTTAAAAACTTTCATGCAAATATTGAACCCAATTGGGTCTTTCCACAGTAATGGGGCATTTTGGCAACACAGACAATATTTTTTGAGAAAATACCTTTGTCTGGTATCAAAATAAAAAAAATAAGTTTAAGTTGTTCTGAAGAGATAACTTAGGCCCAAATAGGGTTACAAATAGTGACAACATCCCTTTCTATTTTTAGGCCTAAGTTATCTCTTTAGAACAACTAAAACTTGTTTCTTTTATTTTGAGACCAGACAAAGGTATTTTCTGGAAAATATGGTCCAGACAAAGGTATTTTCTGGAAAATATGGTCCGTGTTGCCAAAATCCACCTTTACCATGGAAAGACTCATTTCAGAATTTAAACCAAGAGATTTGACCCAATTCAGAATTCAAGGCCATTATCCCATTTTAGAATATCTAAACAAGGAACCTAAATAAGGTTTCAACTTGCTTTAACCATTTTTAAACTCAAGGTAGATGTTACCCAATTGCCAATTCAACCCAATTCAGAACCGATTTTCGTTCTTACCGAAGCGAAGATTTTCCCGATTGCTGCTTCGATTTGGAACTCCGTGGACCCAGCGTCCATGTTAGCACAAATCATATAGGCGATGGATTCAGTCACGTATTGCTTGACGGCCATGCGAGCTAGTTTCTCCTGAATTGCCCCAAACGTGTCAAGTTTCTCTCCGAACTGAGTGCGATTTGCAGCGTGATCCACCTGAAAAATATTACAAACACAACTCTCAATTCTCTATAACCCAGGGTTGTAGTCGAGTCCACGACAAGTCCACGACAAGTCCACGACAAGTCCATGACAAGTCCATGACAAGTCTCTGGGTCTTAATTCAAGTCACAAGCTATTCAAATGAACTCCAACAAAGGCATTCCGTTGTGCGTGTTCATCCTTTGCTTCTTGTTACCCGGCAATTGTAAAAGTTAGTGGTACAGAAATTTGGCGATGTTTTGTATCAGATTTGTAAGATCGTTTTTAAATTTTAGTACCAATTGTTTTTTTAAATGAAATCAACCCAGAATGGAATCAAGATATGAAAAAGGTAACGGCTTCGTTATTTTGTCTTTTAAATGCATTTAAACACAACACAGTGGATTTGCGGCTTTACATCCCATCTAAAGGATGGAGCAATTCTGGTTAAGCACCTTGCTCAAGGGCACAAGTACCATGACTGATATCGAATCAAAGAACCTCTGAATTTTTTAGCAAGTGATTTTGCATTCAGTAATTTCAACCACTTGTCCAGGGTACCCCACTATAGTTCTTGAAAAAGCTCTCTGGATCAACTTTGTACCAGGAATATGATTTTTTTAACTGGCACCCAACTGAACATTATTTTTTTTTATTTTAAAGATAAATGGCAGAACTTACGGCTTTCTTGATCAGTCCTTTCATAGTTCCTGACAAGGCTGCGGCCATGCCAAAACGGCCGTTATTCAATATCTTCATGGCGACTTTGAAGCCAGCACCGGGTTCTGAAAAATGCAAAATTAAATTGTCACATACAAGTTATTCTACGACAGTTTTTTAAAGTTTAAATTTTTGATTTGGATTGTGCACAACTTTCGTCAATTTTCACTCTTCAAATGAATTAATAGCAATTAAAGCTAATTAACAAAAACAAGAAAACTTACAGAAGCACTGGCGATTAAAATTAGATCTCTGGGAATTCAAATAAAAGTAAATTAAATTGTCTTTGTGATTGACACTTTTTAAAGCAAATTACAATACAGTAGAACCTCGATAATAAGAGCATTGTTAAGACAACATTCTGCTTATAACAAGGAAAATATCAGGTCCTAATTCTTTGTTCCTCATTGTTTTCATTCCTGATAATACAAGGTTTCTGTTATAACAAGGTAATCTGCAAAGTCCCAAGGTCCTCTGATTAATTTTACCGTACATAGTATGCATTTTCAAAATTGAATTGGTAACCTTAATTTCTGGATCCAAGTGCATACAGAATGCAAATTTACAAACTTTAGTGTCTTGAACAAAGAGCCAAAATTAGAACTTTGTTTTCCTTACCTCCCAGAATGTTTTTAACGGGAACTTTGACATCATCAAAGTAAACCTCGGCTGTGTTGGACGCCTTAATACCCATCTTCTTCTCAGGAGGGCCGCTGAAACAAGAAAGAAAAATTAAATTTGTATCTTAAATTTTAATTTTAACACTCACAACTGCAAGCCCAAGGAGCAATTATATAATTTTGTGGGGTACCTTGGCCGAGTGGTTTGGGTCACTGACTCGCAACACTCGGGTGAAAACTTGGGGTTGCCGGTTTGATACCCGGCCTTGGTACCTGTGCCCTTGAGCAAGGCACTTAAACACACTTGCTCTATCCTTTGGAAGGTCTAGTGTGTTGTGTAACACACTTAAAAGATCCTCTCTTTCGTGAAGAGTAAGGGGATTCCTAGTGTCTCTGGCCATCTGCCAATGGCGCCACCCACCTATGCATCTCGATGTTTAGGTGGAAGACACTTGTAAGCTTTATGCAATTCAGCCTACGGGCTGCGATTTTAAGTTCATTAAAGCCATTTAAAAATATATGTGAATGGTTCAAATACAGTCAGTGGTCAAGTGGTCAAAATGTCTGCCTTAAATGCAGAAGACTGTGGGTATTCCCTCATTCTGATAAAGTTGTTCACGAAAATTGTTTACCTGGAGACTCCTGGAAAGCTTCTTTCAACGATGAATGCCGTTATCTTGTCTTTGGTCACACCGTCGACGTTGGTCACAGGCGTTTGGGCAAATACGGTGAACACGTCTGCTATTCCACCATTGCTGATCCTGAAATTTTACAAGACAAATTTTAAAAAATATAACGCTTTAATTACTATCATTAACAGCGGCATCAACTGGCAAGACTCCCAATGTCACTTGCAATGTGACCTGTGTGATGCAGTGTTGTAATAATTCGGACTTACGACTCGAGTCCAGATTTTAACTGACTTAACTTGAGACTCAAACCTCAAATGACTTGAGTTGGACTTGAGTCACTGTTGCAGTTTGACTTGACTTGGGACTCGAAGGCAATTTGACTCGACTTGGGACTCCAAGGCAATTTGACTCAACTTGGGACTCGAAGGCAGTTTGACTTCACCTGTGTGACGTGACCCACGTGACATGACCCGTAACACGACCTGCAATATTATCCGCAATGTACCCCATGACGCGACTTTTAACGCAACCTGACCCAACCCAATTCACTCACCATAGCTTACTGCCATTCATGACAAAATGTTTCCCATCATCCGACAGCACAGCTTTTGTCCTAATCGACGCCGCGTCCGAACCGCTCGACGGTTCCGTCAAACAGAAAGCCGCTATCTGGTCTCCCTTTGCCAACGCAGGCAGGTATTTCTTCTTCTGTTCCGGCGTACCGAATAGCGTAATTCCCTTGAAGCCAATGGACTGATGAGCTCCGAGCACGATACCCACGGCCAAATCGTATTCGCCAACCACCTCGACCATCCGTGCATACTGTAAAATATTTATCAATAGAGTGTTTACGTAATGTATTCAAATTCCATGCATACTAACTCAAAGGATCTTGTCCAGATTTTTCAAGAAAATAAATTTCGTTCTAACCTAACAATTATAAAACACCTCCCCAAAATACTAACCATGAGAAGAAAAAAAATAATTTGCAAAAAAAAAAAGTTGGTGTAATCACTGCACTGCTTTATGTAACCGGATAAAAATAACATTGGTGGTTTATTGACGATATCCTTGAAAATATACGGATTGAGGGGTGAAATTTCAGAATGGTACTAAAATATGACAAATGATATGGTATCAAAATCTCAACACTCATTGGGGAAAATGGGGTGCTCAAAAATGTGATCCGGTGACACTCCTTTAAACAAAAAAGGTTGCTTTTAACGACCACAAGGCTTGTCCGGGCTGTATGCAAAATGAATTCCAACCATAGAAATCAAATTTAAAGTAACAGGTGAGTGAAATAGTTTTGTACAGTCCTCAGAGTGGCCACTAAAGACAACTTTGCCTGTACCATACTTTCTGTTTTTTTCCTGTAACATACCTGCGTGTTTGTCAGGCCAAGTCCCTCATAATCCGTGGGGACCTGAAGACCAAACGCTCCCATTTCCTTTAAGCCCTGCATGGTGTGCTCTTCAACTGTCTCCAAAGCGTCGTTTTTTGCTGCATCATTAACCTCCTAAAAAGAAACAATTTTTGATATACTAAACATAAAATCAATAGTCTAGTTCAATGCAGGCCAGCCACACACTCCAAATCCCCAAGCTGGAACATACTAAGATTACTGAAATTTTTGACTGAATATGTATTTAACAAATTACTGCCTGAATTTCCGATAATGGCTTGAAATTTGGTCTAGAAGTGCAAAAAATTGATGGAAATTCTAAGACAGATCACATGATTGTAAAGCTTTACAGCATTACATTAACTAAAGAATAATGTTGATAAACTTCCTTGTAGAAATTTCAGCCACATAGATGCAGTAATACTTCAGATAAATACCCTGAAAAATCCATGTATTTGTTTGTGTTGAATGAATGGTAAAAAAATTGCATGCAGAAAATGTTTGTTGTTGTAAAAACAGGGGTCGAAATTAACCTGAATTTCATGCTGGTCAGAAGGACCAGTAGAGAACTCTACTGGTCCTGTGGAAAATTTGGTGGTGCACTGGTGCTTTTCAAAATGGCACCAAGATAATGCAACACTTTCTGGTTTAAGGTCATTGAGTGCAGGAGGGATGGGATTGCTTTTTGATCCAACACTGGGGCATGTCTGGAGAGATCGGAGAAAGAAATCTATAGTTATCTGAAAATGTCTAAAGCGATCGGGAATTGTTTGTGGTATACCAGGAATTCTTCGCATTGACTAAGAAATGTTTACTGTTTCCATGAGTCAGTAAATGTTTTCACTGGTCCAACGGACAAGCGTCTTTGACAGATCTACTGGTCCTTCTGATTTTTTACTGGTCTCGGACCAGTGTTAATTTCGACCCCTGAAAAAGCACCTTCAGTTTACATTTTCTCCCATAAAGTTTCAGTTGACAGCCTACCTGGAAGAATTTATGCGTTGGTTCCATGAACATGCGTGTTTCTTCGGCCATTTCTTGAGTCAACACTGTAAAGTAAAATATTTCAATGACAATGATTATTGCCGAGTCAATTCGAATAATTTAGTATTTAATTATTCTAACCAAATGTTCGATCAAATATTAAATAAAGTTTAGACTGATTTAGTCATAATTAAGTGCACATTTTGCTTTCAAGCGTGCAGTTTCTGTGTGTGTGTGCGTGTTTCAATAGGCGCTGACCAGGGCGCGGACGCTGACGCACGGCAAGGCCACGCGACTCTACTGTACTGCACGTGCCTCACATGTGTGGCATGTTGCTAAGCAATTTCTAAATGGGCGGAGCTTACTGGATCGGTCTATTGGAGCATATACAATTATTGTAGCAACTTAGAGAATAGACCTTTATCACGGTGCGTCCATCTTTGTCTTGTTCCCCATAGTACGAGGCGTACGCAGTGATTCTCTTGTCCGTGCTGTACGCTTGTGCCATTGTGATGCACACAACGAACATTTTCAACCAAACTATTTTTTTCTGCAAGCCATGCTTTGGTTACGTTCATTTTAATAGGAGAAAAGGGAAGATGGCTGCACCGTGATAAAGGTCTATACACATAAAATATTATGAATTATTCAAATATTTAGTTATTGATCGAATATTCAAATTTTCGAATAATCGGCACAACCCTAATTATTGCTGACAAATTTGTGAAGAGAGAGACACATTTTCTATCATTGAATCTTTTTGTTATTAAATCTTTAATTGTGGATAGTGCTGGTAGGCTACATATTAAAAAGCTTCCTACTAGACTATTTTAATTAACAGGCCATGTGGGTAGCGAGCCACTGGTACAAAATTTCACTACCAGCGAAACCACTGCGAGCATGTCCTTTTGTTGTCAACCAAAATATGAGATGTCCACACTCCAAACATGTTTGACATGCTTTGAATTTATAAAATGCCGTGTCCATATAACTGCCCAATTTATTTTGTTTAAATACAAAAAAATAAATTACAAAATAAGCCGAAAATTTCATGTGTTTTACAGTTAATGTTCATAAATAGACTAATTTAAAAAAAATGCTTTTCCCTTTACTAGGGATTTTAAGCTCGTTACCAGAAACATTCTAGTATTTTTTTGTTTATTTTAATTATTTGTTTATGTATTTTTAGCTCTAAAACTGATTTAGTTTTTTTACCTTCAGGAAATGGAAAGACTTCTTGCAGGTGGATTTCGCCCTTGAAAAGACCCATTCCAAATGACCGCGACTCCTGGAATAACAATAATAATAAAATTTTAAAAAAACACACTAAAACCACAATTCTGTCAAAAATGTTGCATTAAAAAAAATTAATTTCCCTGACAAACAAATGACGAAATTACTGCAGAGTAGTGTGCACAACACAAACCAAAAAGGGCCTCTGTGATCCGTACGTAGGCGTAACAATAGAGGGTGCTATATACACACAGAAAAAAACTAGTCCAACGTAATTTTTCTTGACATTTTCGAGCACACTCGGGACAACAGCGACATTTACCACATGTTTAGAGATAAGCAGTCATGGTCCAGATAGCCCGCCCTCTTGTGGTCATCTCATTGTATGACGTCACTAGCAGTACAATGATCTTTTGTTCGTCTGTATGGTTGTAAACACGGCTGTTGTCCCGATTGTGCTCGAAAATGTCAAGAAAAATTACGTTGGACTATCGGGAAAAACGGACCACGGTACTACATTCTGGAGATTCCAGGTACTTCCATGGTATTGGTAAGTTTTTCAATGTTTAATTTTGACTGTATTGGTGAACTATAGTTTGGAGTACGGCGGCCATCTTGCCGCGTGCAGCAAAATGTAAGATAGCGAATGGGGTTAAATTGGTAAGGGGCTTAAAGTGTTATATAGAAAATTATAACTTCCCAATATAAACGTAAAAAAAACACTTTTAGCCTTCTAAAAGTATAAAAGTACCATTTGAGTAAGCAAACCCGACGCGTCTTGTGTCTGTTTGACATGCCTGTCACAGAGGCTGCTGTAACCATGGAGGTAGGATGCTGTAACTATTTGCCACAACACAGATTACACCACGAGAGGCATGTCAAACAGGCACGAGACGCGTCGGGTTTGCTTACTAAAATGGTGCCTTTTTGTACTTCACTTTATTGAATGAGTGGTTTATCTTGCGCCTACGATACTATATCATCTATGCTGGAAACTGACCCTTGTTTTGGGCGGGGTCTGTTGTGATGCCTCCTGCTTGGGCTGTGCCATGCTTGCTTTGCCTCGACGTTGGACACTCCATGACGCTGTGGTGGATCTGTAATTTAGGTAAGAATTGAGAAATTGATCATGAATTAAAATGAAAGATTTTCTTTGAAAACACTAGTCTGAAACCATGATCGACCTTTCAAATTTTGTCTGAAGATTTTTTTTGCAAAGAATTATGTTTACTGGTCGCCACTATTCTTCTATAAAGTGACTAAATAACCACCAAAACGTGTAAATATTTTGAAAAGAAGTGATTTAATGAGTAAAAAACATTCAACAATTTCCTTGAAAATAAGAACAAACTTTTTCTGCCCTGTTCCATAGACTTAACACATGGCGCCTCAGTCAGTGGTGACCAGTGAACCGAATTCATATCATAGGCTACTTCTTTTTTTTTGAAATATTTGTTAAAAAGGTTTTTTTTACTGTTAAAAACACAATTTCTTATAAGAATTCCACTTTTTGGTGGTTGATAAGCTGTAATATTAACGAAAACATTGTGCAGGTATTAAAGTGAAATCTTAACATTCATTCTTTTTAAAATCATTACTCGGCAAAGAACCAGAATATGGGGCGAATTTGACCTCATATTGCACTGTGCATAAGCATGAGAGCGGGGGCGAATTGATATAGGCTAGGCCCATAGAGTTGTATAAGCCGTAAGCTTATGGCTAGGCCAAATGCTCAGACAGTCATTCATCTGTTATACTTTATACTTTTTGAGTTTTAGTCATAATTTTATAAATTATTGTTACCGAACTGCTGTGGCACGGAGACTTCCACCGATGGTTTCACGAAGAACGGGAATTAGTTTGGCAGAGCGAAGCATTTTTACAGAAAGAATGTGGATTTAGCGCTCCGATTTAGCAGCAAAAACGGCCCAAGCCAAGCCGACTTGCTTTTTTTGCCGGTACGGTATGTTGTTGTGATGTCCCATCGTCACGTGCCATGAATTATGACGTAATCACTTTTCTTTTGTATTTTTAATGTATTTACAGATTCAGAATTTAATTTAAAACCTCTTTGAAATTAGATCTTGGATCTTACAATATTTTCTTTATTTGAAAAAATGATTTAGTGAATAGTTAATGTTTAAAAAAAATAATCTCGTCCTGTGCGAGATTTGTATGCGGAAGTGTGGCGGTAATTCGTGAGACATTTAATCCCGGAAAACAACACGATGTTTTGTCGTGCGCGCCGGCTGTAAGTTTTCTTTTCGTCTCTTTTATGTGAGGTTGCAGGGGTTGTCAAGGTAAATTTGATTGAATTTCTTGAAATATTTTCATAGAATGATACATATATGCTATAATTTTTTTGCAATCTTTCTTTGTTTACTACTCTCGCGATCGATCGTTTTCGACCGATGACACTTGACAGTTTGCATGGTTTGTGCACGCCGATGGGAGGGAGCAAGGCCCTGGGGAGTCGATTAGGGGCGGGCTAGTTTTGTGACGGTGGGTGGGGCGAGTTGAAGGGGGCGGGGCAAGTTTGGGGTTCATTACCATATGCACGGACACCTAGGATTTGCCTTTTTATGATCTATAAACCGTGTAAAAATGTTAGTTTGATGATATTGAACACAAAACTAAAACTTAAAGGGAAAAATTTCATGATTTTACTAAGGAATTTTTGTTTTTTAGAGTTGTCTCATAGGTTTAGTGCGTGGGGTCCCAGGGGCCAGTGGGTGTCTAAAAAGATTACGGTAAAATGCGAAACTGCAGTGACGTCATACAATTTGCCTAATTTTAACTTGATAAATTTCTTGTTTGTTTTTAAACCCTCAAGACTCAAGGTATTTCCATGAGGTGAGTCCGAGAGGCTTGCGAGTTAAAGCAGTCATGTCTGGACCCAGCCCCATCACACCTCAAGCACACCCCTGGTATCATGGGAGCATTACCCGACTCCAGACTGAAGAATACCTAACGCGTGCCAATAAGACGGGTTCGTTCTTAGTGCGGGACAGCGAGTCGTTCAAAGGAGCCTACGTGCTGTCTGTTTTGTAAGTCAACAAGTTGGTTTTTATAGACTTTATGCACGGCGGCCATGATATAGGGCAGTCACATTGTCACAGTGCGTCATGCACGAGTAGGCACTTTGTGGGTCTATTGTCACATCATTTGAATATGAAAACCTTCCCTCTGTCATGGCCGCCATGCATAAGGAGTATTAGTGTTGGAAGAAACTGAATATTTTGAAATCAGAATATCCGGTTCTTGCAAACCAAATATCTGAATATTTGATCTTCCAATTTTGCCAAACTTTTCCACGTGCATGAGCACCAAAGCATTCAATAACTCTTTACAAATGTACCACCTGCTTTGGTGATGCACTGTCCCTTAAACAAGATCACAATTCTACTTGCAGAAGAAGTATTTTATCTTATTCTTGGTTGCCGGTTCACCAAGCAAAGATGAGTTTGGCACCGTCTTATTTTGTTGATGATAGCACTACTGTGGTTAGAGCAGTATGAACTAACAAATGATGAAAATAAGTAAAATTTAAATTTCTTTTGTTTGGATAAATTTTGCTTTTGTAAACTTTATTTACATCTTTTTTTAAATTTTTTTTACTTCCAGTTAAAAATGAGAGACTTTTTCCTAAATGATCATATCTCTATGATCATAAATCTGAATGGGGTGCTTGATTATCTTCCATAATCACGTTCGACAAACCAAGTAAGCAAAATGCCGGATCTGTTACAAGGTTCAGTACAGAGAACTGACGGGCATGCCAATAAAAATAATAAAAATCGCCCACGCGTAGCTTTAAAAACTAGGTTACATGTATTTCCTTGTTTGAATGACATATGTTGAATGTCTAGTGCCTGTAGAATAGTGAGTTCAAATCTTCAGACCTTAATGAGTTAATTTGCTCCAGAATACCAATAGTATACAAGTCCCATGCGAGTCCTCACAAGTCCGTCACACGTCCCTGCGAGTCCTCACAAGTCCTCACAAGTCCATCACACGTCCTCACAAGTCCTCACAAGTCCTCACAAGTCCTCACAAGTCCTCACAAGTCCTCACAAGTCCACAAAAATCCGTCATCACAAGTTAAAAACCTCCCAAAGACCACCGAAACCCAAGAAAATTATATTAACGGGATGAATGACTTGGGTGTATGTAAAAATGTATTGATTTTGGAGCATTGAGGGTTGTTAGAGTTAAGAATATTTTAAGCAATATTTGTTTGCACTGTAGCACCTTGTTGGGAATTATTTATACCTTTCAGTTTAAAGATAGTATACATGATCGGTAAACTGTTACAAATAGTTTTATCCCCCTGTGTGATTGAAGATATGCATGATTGAAACCAACCTGAGCAAAAACCAGCCCCTTAATTCGTCTAACTTTTAAGAAAACAGTCAAAAAAGGGTTTGCAGTAATTTCGCCTCAAAACAACTTCACCCTGAACCACTTCGCCCTGAGCCACGGCCTGTGCACGAAGTGGTTTTGGGGTGAAGTGGCATTTGGGCGAGGTACTGTTTGGACGAAGTGATTTGGGGCGAAATGGCAGTTAGACGAAGTGGTTTGTGGGCGAAATGGCAATTGGGCAAAATAAATTTACATCTCGCGAGACGAAAAATAATTGTTTTGCTCATTTCTCAAAGACGATAGAACTTCAGACAAAACCATTTCAGGGGAGGTTTTTTGCCGTCACCATGTTTATATCGTGTAAGTTATGTGTAAATCTGTGAACTTTTCTGATTCTTCGAGATACCAACCATGTGTACTGCCTTTGAGCATGGATATAAGACAATTTGTGAGTTATATTTTGTGAGGCACTATTTTGTTTCAAATTCACAGGTGTGAAGGGCGAATTTATCAGTACCGAATCTTACCCGATGATATTGGATACCTCATTAAGGTGAGTACAGTGGTCAAACTTAAAGGGCCCCTTATTTGGGATTTTTATCAATGACATCTATGCTATAAAACCAATATACTCAGTTACAGTTATAAAAACCCTATTTGGAGCTTGTTTTGGGGTTAAAGGCACAGGCTGGTCGGCAATGTGCGCGCGCGCCAAATTCGTGCCACGAATCACGCAGCTCCATAGCAAAGGCAAAGAGCTGCGTATTTCGTGGCATGAATTTGGCGCGCGCGCATTGCTGACGAGCCTTGCCTTTAAGGTTTTTAGCTTTTATGCTAATGTATCATGACGAAGGTCATGATGTCACAAGAGGCAAACACAGGAAAATCACATTCAACTGTACACAAAAGATTCCACATTTTTTTTCTCAAACTTGCTGAAACTTTGTAATCCATGGCTGTTGGAGTTTGTTTTACACAATGTTGTAAGCCATGACAAAACTGGGGGTTGAAACTGCATCAATTTGCCATAACTCCAACTTGAAGTCTTATGTTTTCTCTTTACTTTTCACTTGTGTCTTCCTGAAGTGATGCACTCTAAACAGCGCACTCTATCTGTGATTTACTGCAATGAAATCTTTAAAGTTGAAAAAGGCTACCTTTTATTGATTTTACATCAAAATGAACAATAGTAATGTCTTGCTAAACAAGTAATCCATCATATGAAGCAAAGACTAGACATAAAGTTGTTTATCATGTCATGGCCCTTTAACATGTATCGGGTACGTAGCAGTGCATTTTAGACGCTTTTTCCTGTTTCCTTGTTTCCACAATGGTTGGATGGAATCCAACACATTTCCTGTTCAGTGTATAATATGCACAATAGTTTAGAAAACTGTTTTTTTTGGTAAATTCTTGTGAAATTGGAGTAACAGAATTTACCATGGTATTCTATTGAAAACACTGAGAAAAATAAAAATTTGACACTTCAAACCGTGAGAATTTTTGATGTGTAATACAATGTTTTTGCTGCCTGTTTCAGTTTCACAGTAATGCAACTTTATATTGAATATGGGCCATTCTATGAAAACAGGACACAATTTTCCCTCGCGTCATGAAGTTGATTTTATATAAATACCATGCTTCAGAGAATGATTACCCTCAGCTTATCAGTGTTGTAATGACTCGGACTCGAGACTCGGACTCGAGACTCAGACTCAGACTCGGACTCGAGTCGACTCGAGTCCCGATTATCACTGACTTGACTTGACCTGAGACTCGAACCTTAAATGACTTGACTTGACTCGGACTTGTAAATTTTTTTGACTTGGGTCTGCCAAAAATGAAATTAAACTTTTATGCATTTTTTGTCATTTTGAGGACCGAATTGTTTTTCAGAACTAAAGATTTCTTTTAACATGGAAAATTGTTGGCCACAACAACAAAAATAACCATTATGAATGCGAGATTCAGGGTTTGAACTCATTTTGAAATTACATGTAGCTTGAACAAATACTACGTGTACTACTTGAACCGACTTGACCAACATCCTTGACTTGACGAGACTTGGGACTTGGAGGCCATTTGACTTGACTTGACTTGGGACTCGAGGGCAGTTTGACTTGACTTGACTTGGGACTCGAGCAGAGGGAGACTCGTTACAACCCTGCAGCATGTAAGCAGTATATGGCCTCATGAATCGAACACCACCTTTACCTGTTGATAATACTCAAAATATGACGAGAATGAAACTAGTGTGATTTTCTAAATGCAAGTGTGACATTTTGATTTATTAACATTTCGCTCATAATGTAATTTGAATCGATAAAGTACAGGTTCTGTTGGGTGAGAAAAACTAGCAGCTACCCTTTCCAGAAAGAAACTGGAAAAAAAGACTTGAAATATAATCGCAAGAGTTAACACAAAAAAATGCCTTGGTATCCCCTTTACAATTTTCTCGAATAATATAAAAACTATAATAATAACAATGGTAGATCCTTGTATAGTGCACATTCTTCATGAGGGTAATTAGGGCGCTGCTGCCATTATTACCGCTGCCATCAGGAAACCAGAACCATTTCGCTTCAACTAGGGAGCTGCCTGGCCAAGGCGCACAACCCTATCAGCAGTTAGATTGTGCCATTTCCCCTAACAGCTCCCCAAATATGGCTTGGGTTGACGAGGCAATTGAGATTAAGTGTATTGCCCATGGACACAAACACATTGGCAAAAGTGGGGCTTGAACCCATAACCCATCGATCACAAGCACGGCTGTGTACCCACTAGACCACACATGCTATTATACAGCATTTGGAAATTGCACGAAAATTTTATAACAACTGTTGGTCACTTAAAAAAGCCATTTTACAAATGCACCAAAATGTCACACTTTGGCTCCTGTTTTTATGGAAAGACCCATTTTTATGAATTGTCCACTGTTAATTTCTTGTAACGTCTTATCAATGAAATACAAAAATTAAAAGAAACCCACCCCATCAAAGAGACAAAATTTTGCTCTATATTTTTCAGTCTTCCGACGCCACGAAACAACACACATTCAGCAACATCCCGGAGTTAATACAGAGTTACAGCATCACCAACAACGGGCTCTGCTGCCCCCTCAAATACCCAACTGAAGGACAGAAACTGGAAACGGAAGAGGAACAATTGGACACAGGTACTTAGGGGACGACACTCCCAGTTGGTAGACACGCTCTAATATGACAGTGCCCCACCATTACTTCTTTCACTACGGCATGCCGCTCACAGTGGCTTGAGAATAGTCTACTTCCGGCGGAAAAGCGGCTGCTAGCAGCTCGCGTTTACACATAAACAAATGGTGGCCCTTAATTAATTACGTCGCAGACCTTGAACAAATTCCGTAGTGACAGAGTTAACCAATAGATCATAATAGCTGCCATCTTGTGGGCAACTTTTGTTATTTAAATTGGTCAACAATGTAAGCAGAAAATGTACATGTCGTCACGGAACAAACAAACTGCCCTACAAGATGGCCGCTATTCGATACAGTCTATAGTGACCCGTACTGGCAAACAGTCTAGGCCGAGATTTCGCAACCATAACAAGTAATCAGCAGTGGATCCAGGTCCATTAAAATGTGAAAAATGGACATTCCAGGCGGTACCCGGGTTTACAGTCATAAATACATTTTGATTACACGTACAAAATTCTATTTAATTTCTTTTTTTCCCGTTAAGATGACGATGATGATGAACCTGACCCTTTGTCAATGGCTTCGACGGCCGATATCGCGCTTCACGTTCTACGGTCGCGTCTCGACCACCTCAACTTGGGATCCGACGGCCATTTCTTAGAGCAACTCCAGGATTACTTGGGCATCAAGGTCAAGCAAGATTATGAAGACATTCGAGCTGGAGCAACGATGGCTGTTAATTTACGGCAGTTGGTCTTAAATGCCGCCAAAGATCTGACGAAGTAAGTACAACTGTACATGGAGTATTGTGACCGAACTGTTTGGTGAATTGTACACAAGACCAGGGGCCAATTTCATAGCTCTTAAAGGAGCGTGTCCAGATATTATTTTTGACCCCCTACCCCATTTTTCCCCATGGTTATTGAGATTTTGATACCATATCATTTGTCATATTTGTCATATTTGTTTTTTGTTTTTTAGTTTTTTTATATATATATTTATATTTATATATATATTTATTTGTGTTTAATTTCTTTATGATACCTGTAAGTGGCGGATCTCTGCTGTTGGATATCAAATAAATAAACAAATAAACAAATAAACAAATAAATAAATTTGTCTCATTACCATTCTGAAATTGATGGCCAAGATTGAATTGGATATGCTAAACCCGAGTGACGAAACTTAAAAAAGTTAGCCCAACTTTTTCAAGTTTTGCTGCGCATGCGCAAACCGCGACACAGCCCCTTTAAGCCTTCTCAACTCCCTCGGGAGTATGCAGCCCCGGCAACCTGTTAGACACTCATGAGCTAATCAAACACATCTTCTTTCACTGCCCTCACAGGTACCCATTTGCTCCTGGGTGGAGAGAGGCAACGTGATATGGCGACTGATTAGTATAAAGTGTAAATAAATTAATATTTTGCCTGTTGTTACAGACAGCTGGATCTGTTTTTGACGAAGATGGAAGCACTACAACAACTCTTTGAGATTTCCTCAATCCCAAACAAGACAAATCCGTCGGAAAAGGTAAACACTAAAATTCATTTTCAAATTTTTCTAATTCTAGACTATTAATACACTACGCCACTTTTAGTCTATGTCACACTATGTGACATTAAAGGCACAGGCTCGTCAGCAATGTGCGCGCGCCAAATTCGTGCAATGAAATACGCAGCTTCATAGCAAAGGCATGGAGCTGCGCATTTCATGGCACGAATTTGGCGCGCGCGCATTGCTGACTAGCCTGTGCCTTTAATTCATCATGCTGCATGCTGACGTTAGTGTGTGTAGGCCATAAAGTGTGCTTACGTTTTTGTTTTAATTTCACTTTCGGATAGTGCTACAGAGCACAATGTTTGTAATTTATAGGAATAATTTTTTTTGCTGTAGTTTTTTTGGGCAGTAGTTTTCATGCAGTTAGAATAGTCAATAACTTCACAACATACTCAACTTCATAACTTTACAACGAAATGCGTAACATGTTCATGCTATTGCATACCTGCCAACTAGTCCAATTTTATCGTATTTGTTCTGATTTATAAGTGTTAAAAGTGTTGAAAATCGGAACGGTCGACTTGACCTGACTTTCCGTGCGTGCCGCATGTGTTGTGTACATGAAAATGGGCGCAGTACTATGTCAACTTGACCGATGTACCAACTCGACCGTTGCAAGTTTTACTACAGTCCGATTTTTTTACTCGGCAATGTTGGCAGGTATGCTATTGACCTTTATCACGGTACAGCCATCTTTGTCTGGTTTCCCACAGCACGTGTTAGGCACGATCAGTGGGCGTCTGCTCGCCCGCGCGATAAAGCGTGTAATCTACCGTTGTTGTTTTAAGAGAATCACTGTCCGCACCGTGCGTTTTCTTAATCGTGCCACGCCTGTCATTGTGATGCGCACAATAAAAAATTCAAACGCTGGACCAAACTATTTTTTCTGCCAGCCTCGTTTTGGTTACGTTCATTTTTAATAGGAGAAACGAGAGGATGGCTGCACTGTGATAGAGGTCTATTCATTCATTACTTTAACCCTTCAATATCTGTACTGCTCACGAAACAAAAATAAAACTTTCATTCCCTATTTGGTTATCTCGTTTCTGTAGTAATTTGGCGTTGTGCCAAATATTGCGTTCATATCGAACTATAATTGGGCTGAAATCCTTCAACTTGGTTTTAAAAATCTCTACTACACTTACGCAATGCGAAACTTTCAATTACATTTTTTTCAAACCTGGTTACTGTTTTAGACCCTTCGCACCGGCGACCATGACAGGGGGCAGGTTTTCATATTTAAATGATGTGACAATAGTATACACATATGGACTGGCAATGAGGTCACTAGTGCACGTCTATCACGAGGGGCCCATAGACGTGCACCAGAGACCGAATTATGCCAGTCCGTATGTGTTTTATAACACGCCTCAGGCAAAAATACACACATGTACAGGTGAAATTCAATTTAATACATTAACAAGCAACCTCCAGAGGGCGCAATAACCGGTCACTAGTTTTTGAGACTAGTGACCAGTCGGGAACGAGTGCCTGGCTTATAGCCTCTTCCGGTCGGGAACACTAGCAGGGAATCAAGCGCGCGTGAAGTCTTAACGCGCGCGCCCGAAACTTGATACGCGCGTCTAGTACACGCTGGCGCAAATTTCATGCACTAGCCTAAATTAGTGAACCTCACGTGACTGCATTTCAGCCAGTCAGGATTGAGAATCAGAAAGCGGCGTGTTATAATATACACATATGGACTGGAAATGAGGTCACTAGTGCACGTCTATGGGCCCCTCGGGACTGTGAGTGACCAGACTAAGGGGCACATTTTATAACACAGTCCATATGTGTTTTATAACACGCCTCTGGCCAAAATACAAATGCAATGAAATTTGGCAAGAAGCAATCCAACAATAGCACAGGTTTTAGAACAAAAGGGCAGGATTTTGAACTTTGAACACTTCAACAATCAGAAATACATGTGTTATAAATCCACAGAGTGCCTACTTGTGCATGAAGCTTGGTAACAACATGGAGCTATAAAAAGGATAGCTCCATGGTAACAATGTGACTGCCCCTTTCATGGTTGCCTGTGCAAATTTCCTAATGACATAGTTTGCTGTCAAAAGTCTAATCTCTGTTGCCTGTAAAAAGAACCTTCATTATAACACTGCATAAAAAGAAAAGAAAAAGACATTTAACTGGTGCTAGCATGGAATTAGGGGCGTCTAAAGTTGTCAACATTTTCACGGAATGGCAGAGGGCCGTGTACGACTTTACATGCACTGTAAAATATTGACATTTCACAGTAGTGACAAGGGAGGGGGACTTGAAAAATACTATGCTCTGTAGAACCGTGAAAATGTTGACAACCTTTCTATGATTTAACGCTTTCACTGCATAATTTTTTCGAGGTCTGTGATGTCATTAACTGAAGGCCACCGTTTGTTTATGTGTAAAGGCAAGCCGCTGGCAGCCGCCAGAAGTAGACAGTTCTCGAGCCGCTGTGAGCGGCACGCTTTTGTGAAAGAGTTTTAAACAATATTGACAGTGTGTAGGGCCATTTTCACCTCATAAAGTTGAATAATAATAATCAGCGTTCGAATTAGCACTGGTCCGTTGGCCAAATGACAGTTGAAATCATCTCGGGCCAGTTGGAAAGCCTTCCCAAATGGTCCGGCTGTCCAGTTGAAATAAAACTTGTACTGGGGAGAACCTCATGACTAGTCTACCAAATGGTTATTGCAAACATTAAAGGTCGACTGTGTGTAAAAAGAACCACCAACATTTTTGACCGGGCCACTTGAAATGCTGATAGGCCAGTGAAGAATTAAGCCAACTGGCCCTGTTTGCCAGTTGGGGAAAACGTTAAGGGAAAACGCTGATAATAATGGTGGATTCTTATATAGCGCACATCCGCCCCTGCAGGGGTGCTCCTGGCGCTGTTACCAATATTACCGCTGCCATCAGGGAATCACCAGAACCATTTCGCTTCAACTAGGTGGCTGCTGGCCAGGCGCTCAACCCTATCAGCAGTTAGATTGTGACATATTCCCCTTAACAGAATACTAGAAATCATGAAGCAAAACGTTGCAGTCTGGGAGTTTGATGCAGGGTTTACACCTGGCACTATAGTTCACCCATGAAAACTGTTGGAGACATGACAATTGAAAACTTTTCCCTGTATGGTCTGATGCGCTACTCACAATTATTCAAACATGTTGAACTTTGGCAAACAAAGATATACTGCTAAAGTGTGACATCAGTTAATACCAGGCTAACTGGGTCTAAACATTTGCTGGTAATCCAAAACGCCCATTGCTAAAGTGCAGGGAAACAGTTCACTGTGGAGACCCAGTAACCTTGGCAGCACACAAGGGGTGACGTTGCTATTATAGTACTCTATTGGTGAAATTGGTGAAGGTGAAATTGTACCCGACCACAGATGATATGCTTTGAATTAGTCAAAATGATAGATTTTTTATTTCATGTTTTACCTAAGGCTGGTAAAACGAACAGCGACTTGAAGCATCTATTCAGTCGCTTAGGGGAGTGCCAAGCTCGCGTCACGACCTTGGAAAACAAGGTGAGATAACACTGACCTTTGACCTCCGGATTCATTAACCTTTGACCTTTTCACGTTTGTGCAAACTCATTTGCTTTTAAAATCATCTCAAATTGCTATAAATTGTAAGAATAATTTGCTTAAATTGTGTTTTAATCTTTCAAATACATGTAGTTAAACATTCTGCTTAGCTATACACAATCATGCTTAGTCCTGCAAGCAAAATGCTGACTAAATTTCAAATGAAATGCAAAGTTCACTTTATGAGCACCAACATTTCTAAACATTCAATCACACGATTTAACCAAACAAATTAAAACATATGTCGAAAAATGTTTATTGATTTTGTTTACCCACTAGGCGGTTGCCACTTTTCTAGAACTTGGGAAGGCCTCGGTTCGAATCCCTGTTCCCCAAGGCAAAGACGAACAAGATGCAGCACCCCCAGATACCATGGATACTGTTACTATGGAAATGACAAGCAATGGATTGGACACGCTCAAAGTTTCTCCTCTGACGACCCTAAACCTCAACATGTCCACAATGCCTTTTGAGGTAGAAAAACAAATTTATGCACAATTATGCACAATTATGCACATTTATGCACATTTATGCAAATTTTGCACACTTGTGCAATTGTATGCAAATTTATGCAATTTCCAATTTCTAGCTACACAATCTATTTTGACAATGGTGTTTGTTTATTTGTTTGTTTTTGGATCTTAGGTGAAAGTTGAGGGGTTAACCGTGGATGCTCTCAAAAACACCAAAGTGAAATTGACGGTTGACGTTTCCCTGGGTAACTTGGCGATCATGAAGCATTTTGGGAAGGAAGTAAAGGAAGAATTGACTTTATACACGCATGACCAAAGTAAGTACATGTAACTTGAATGATTTGTCATAATCTGCCAAATACTTACAAATTTTAAAATCTTTTCTGACGTATTCAACTCATATGGAAATCCAGCATTTTTCATCGTTCATTTGAACATTTTGCATGTTACATGTACATGTATGTTCATGTAGGTGCAAAAAGTTGAATCGGGGGCTGCGTTCAGGCATACAGTTCTCGCTACTTCGGAGTTATGCGTGCGCATTGCACTCGGGTCACATTACATGGCTGTCAAGATGGCTGTCTCTTGCCATGCCTGCACAAAAGACGCTGTTTCACTGCTCACAAGAACTGAAGAAAATACAAACTGTAAGTCGTGAGAACCTTCGATGCCGTCTGAAACAAACCTTAGTGAGTTGTTGATTCAGTTATCCAGTTCACACGTTGAGCAAATTCACCAAAAATCCCACCCATATTCCGCCATCTTTGTACAAAATCACATAACACTCGTCCGGAGTAAGAGCACACTCCCCATTTGTCGGGGAGTAGCGCGAGCATACTCTTATTGACCCAAGTGTCGTTAATTTTGCTGTTAACACGAGTACACGCCCGAACGCAGCCTTATATTGTATTATATTTTGTTTCTTTTGTATTCTATTTAAATTCACTAAAGTTATCCAGCTCATAAAGTCACGAGTCAACAACACAAAACTCCTGATCCGGCTTTCCAACGGCAAAAAGAAAGAGTACAGCTTTGAAGACGCTAAGGTATGTAAAGTTGACGAATAATGAATCTTATCAACTATTTAATGAAAAGAGTATGAATAAGTGATTATTTTTAGGGATTATGACCCGGGGACCACTGGGGTGAATAAATTTGATACAAATGTGGAAAATGTCCACGAGTTTGGGAAATCTGGATGCAGTGAAAAGCAACTTGGCTCCACCGGGATTCGAACCGCGGTCATTCTGCTTAACGTGCAGACGCCCTACTAATTAACTATGAAGTCAACTTATTCGAGACCACTGGTTGGCTTCATAGCTCATTTGGTAGGGCGTCTGCAGGTTAAGCAGAAGGTCTGCGGTTCGAATCCTGGTGGAGCAAAATTGCTTTTCACTGCATCCAGATTTCCCAAACTCATGGACATTATTTTGTCCACATTTGTATCTAATAAAAAGAGTGTAAGTTCTTAAAACTGCTGCAATTCTTTTTGTTTTGTCTGTTTTGGGACAATTAAGAGGTTTGAAAATGGTGCCCAAGAAAATGACTATGATCTTCAGTAAAGTTTTACGAGATCAAAGATGTTGAATTAAATAAGAGGGTAAACTATATCAGGATGCTCGAGCAATTCTCAAATGAGACTACTATTTTAATATTTGAAAAGAAAAATGTTACAACAAGAATATTTCCTTAACCCTCGGAGCTGCAAAGGGGAGTTTCCGGAAGGCACATTTTATTATTTTTATTACTGAAAAACATTTTGCCAAATTCCGCTCAAACTTCATGTAATCGTCAACTGATTACCCTAGTCTGAGCCCCTGTAGTCACCTTTAATGTTAAGTTCACTTACCAGTCAGGGGCCAATTTTATGGCGTTGCTTAGCACAAAAATTTGCTTAGCACAGGATTTGTTTGCTCTATTTTGCAAAAATGGATTGTCAGCCAAAATCGTAAGTGATGTGTTTTGAAAGGTATTCTTCTACTCTTTCGAAGAACACAAGTTGGTGTATAATTTTGGCTTGTAATCCATTTTATAAAGCAAATAAATGCTGTGCTAAGCAAATTTTTGTGCTGAGCAACGCCATGAAATTGGCCCCAGGTCCACCCTGGGCAATCTTGACCTCAAGCCTAGACCCATTGATTTGTGTGCAAACATACATGTATGTTCTTTGAGTAAGACACTTTTGCCACCGTGCGTAAAAGCAGCTATCAATCATCCTACTACCTAGTAAACAGCTGTATCTTGAGGGGATCTTCCATTCATCTATTTAGGCCATTAGAGAAAGGATTGTGTCTGCCAAACAGTTTTATTTACGCGTTATACAAAATGCCTTCCGGAGTCTCCCCTTTGGGCCTCCGTGCAATTTTTTTGGGGCAGTACATCTCCGAGGGTAACGACATTATTTGTAAATCTGATTTTGTTATCCGATTTTCGAAATCCGACCTTTATGTCGTGTTTGTATTTTTTAACAGAAAAGAGAGACATTTTGTCAGCTGATTCAGTACATGAAGATGACACACACTAACAGCAAGGAACTCGACCAAATCTCCGTATTTATCGGCACTTGGAACATGGGTAAGCATTTTAAATTCTTCCAACTTTCTTAGCCCCTCGTGAAAGTGTTTGTTTGTTTGTTTGATTTGCTCATGAGTGCCTTACAAGTAGCTGGGGATGAATACTGCCCAGAGAGTTAAGATTAATGAGAATATTTATCAGAATGATAGAATTGAGCCCAGTGACTAGGGGTAATAATAGAATGTGCCATGATATGCGTGATGTGTGTGTTAAATTTTTACATTATTAAGGTGTCACTGTACTATTTTGTCACAAATTGAAAAATCTTGTCAACTTCTCAGAGTAAGAAATCTTGCTTCAAACTTATAAATATCGAGACAGTTTTTCATGAGCTAAGTATATTTTTTTGGGGGGCAATTCCATAAATTCAAATTTACATTTCAGAGACTTTGAGGGCTTGTAATGCTTCACGTATTCAAGTTGTTTGATTTTAAACACACGTTCTTCAAGCATCCTTGGTGGAAGTGTTATTCCTTAAAAAATTGTTAAAAGTTATTCAATATTCAATAAACATATGATAGGTAAAAAAACAAACCTTTGTTTCAGATATACTCATTAATTCCTTTAAAAACCGAGGGTCTTTGGACCTACCATGTTTTTTGAGAATGGCATTACAATTGCTTTTTCAGGAATTACACTTCCATCAAGGATGCTTGAAGAACATGCATTTAAAATCAAACAACTTGAATACGTGAAGCATTACAAGCCCTGAAAGTCTCTGAAATGCAAATGTAATTTTCTGGAATTTCCCATTTATGCTTTTGGGGTTTCACTTTGAAGGCGCGGCTATACCACCGAGTAGCATTACGTCATGGCTGACGTGCCAAGGCGAGGGTAAATCACGCGATCTCACTCTCGCCGGAATGCAACACGACATTTACGTCATCGGTACGCAGGAATTCAAGAGCGCCGCTATTAGCGATAAGGATTGGATATGCAGAGTCAAGATGGAAATCTGCCGACTGAACATCGTGAACAAGAAGGAATACGTCGTGGTAAGGGGGACAAAAATAATCCTTCGCTCCCGTGGCAATGAGATGATAACACTAAAGGACCACAACAGTCTATCAACAGTCTGAATGCATAGTTCCGAGATTGCCCAATTAACCCTGCTCCCCTTGGATGCTATCATCAAAATGTCCACACACTGCACAAACCAATATACCCAGCATGATATGTGGCAAAGGGATTCCCCCTAACGCCCCTATACCTCAACACACTCTTCCCTTTTGTTAACGCACCAATCCCCCATAAAAACTGAAAGGAATTCCTTGGAAATTCCTTGGATGTTTCAGACACAATGGGGGAACAATGGTAGGGGGGATGCCTTCTGCCACATATTGTGCTGCATATTGCAAACCAATGGGACTTTCAACGGAAAGTACAGATTCATTGGAGAAAACTCAAAGGTATTCATGTTTCAGGGCCGACAGTTATCTTAGAACACACTGAGTAAAGGGCCAGTAATACAGGGATGTCATATCATCATGAAATGCGTGCTTCTTACCTTTGAGCAGCGAATCGCCTGGCCTTGAAACCAAAAATTCACCCGGATCACAGCATACAACACTGTACTAACTGTATGTGGAGAAAATCGCTTGATAATGTTGTGAGGCAATGCACTTTGACCTATGTGGGCGCATGTCTGCTAGCTCTGTTGTGATTGGTTGGCGGGTTCGGCTTGATTGACAGATCGGAACTATGCATTGCTTCAATTGCTTAAATTAAACCCCAAAAATCCTGAATTAGGCTTGGGTGAAATCTCTCTAGAGTCGAATAAAAGTAATTCCATGTTGGGAATGGGTATCACGATTCCGGCTTTGGGAGGAAATAATTCCCATTATTATGGCAATTCCAGGAAGTACCCAGCATTAGACCATATTCCTGAATGCGTATCCCTGAACTGGGGGTGACTTGGGGGGAAAAATTGGGAAAAAGTCACATACGCGTAGCGCTGGCCCAGTTTGCTGTTGCGGGAGCCGTGGCACGGGCACGGATTTCCTGATTAAAAGCATTTATAAAAAAAGTTTGAAACATGTGCGTAGCACGTTTTGTGTTTTAACACAACACACAAGATAGGCGTGGGCCACTTTAAGCGCCCTCATGCAATCAGGAATACGGTCCATTCTGAAAGTTAATGTATGCAGAAATTTCAATCCGGTTTGTGAGATCTTTTCCCCCCCAAATTTTAGTGCCAACTTTTGCTATGAAAATGAAATCGAATCTGAATGGAAATGCAATATTGATTAAAAAAGTTGGGAAAATCGCAATTGATTCCAAAAATGCTGGAATTGGCTAGATTGTTTACATACACCATAAGAAGTTCAGATTAATAAATAAATGAATGAAGAGTACCAGCTAAATTGAATGTGACATTGCTTTCCTTAGCTGTTTGTCAGTTAGTTTAGCTGTATGGTGTGTGTATAGCTTCCAGCTGGTTCCCTGCGTGACGTGCATCAAGGTTACCGGCTACAATGACATATGATATGCATTGCTCTCAACTGGTACTCTGCTTTACTTCACTCTGTGCTAAAGCATCTTGTAACCTTGCTGATAGTTTTCTTAAGCTCGCAACTGAGAGTTTTCTTAAGCACACAATATAATGCCATGATAAATTTCTATGTTAATGAAAATAGACTGCCAGTAATTCCCCTTTCTTATTTATCTAATCTGGGCACAGGTCGCCATGGTTTCACTTTGGGGTTTGCGCCTTGCAGTTCTCGTGAACCCAGACCATGAACACCAAATAAGTCACGTACGAGACTCGTTTGTCAGAACGGGAATCGCGAATACTTTGGGTAAGTTTTGACAACTTTAAATAAATCAAGAATTTTTTTTTATTTTTTTATGAAATCAGCATTTACATATTTTGTTTGTTTTCTTGTTGCTAGGAAACAAAGGAGCAGTGGGCGTGTCGTTTCATTTCAGCGGTACTTCGTTTTGTTTCATCAATGCACATCTTACCTCGGGAACAGAAAAATGTACAAGGTATGACTGGATAGAGCACTTGTCTGGCAGACCAGAGGTCTCTGGTTCAAAACAACATAGGGATGTATCGCTCGGCTTGGAGAGCACTGGTATGGCAGACCAGAGGCCTGGGGTTCAAATTCACATAGGGCTAGATAGCTCAGTTGGAGCACTTGTATGGCAAACCAGAGGTCTCGGGTTCAAATCCACATAGGGCTGGATAGCTCAGTTGGTAGAGCACTGGTATGGCAAACCAGATATCTGGAGTTCAAATCCACATAAGGATAGATATCTCAGTTGGAGCACTTGTATTGCAAACCAGACATCTCGGGTTCAAATCAAGCTGGATACCTCGGTTGGTAAACAACTGGTATGGCAAACCAGACGTCTAGGGTTCAAACCAACATAGGGCTGGATAGCTCAGTTGGTAGAACACTGCTATAGCAAACCAGAGGTTTCAGGTTCAAATCAACATAGGGATGGATAGCTCAGTTGGTAGAGCACTGATACGGCAAACCAGAAGTATTGGGTTCAAATCAACTCCATATTATTCATTTTCCAGGCGGAACAACAATTATCATGACATCATCAGGGGCTTAGCGCTAAGCTCGAAAGGACTGAGTGGTTTCGACCTCACGAATCAGTTTCATCATGTGTTCTTCCTCGGCGATCTGAACTACCGAATTGAATGGACAATACCGGTAAGATCGTGCGAAAAACAAACAAAATAAAACCCAGAAGAAAAAAAAACGAAACAAAACAAAAAAATTAGATTACTCATGCCATAACTAGACTTGTTTTATTTATTTATTTAATTTATTTATTTACCACATCCAACAGCGGAAGGACCGCCAATTACAGGAATGGGATCAATTAACATAGATATTCAAATATCAACTTCTAAGTTGAATTAGAGACACCAGGGAATCTCTCCCCTTGCTCTTTACGAAAGAATGCTCTGGGATATTTAAGGTGCGTTACTGTTACCTGACACATTGGACCAACCGCTTTACATCCCTTCCGAAGAATGGAGCAAGTGTGGTTGAGTGCCTTGCTCAAGGGCACAGGTGCCACAACCCGTCACGGCCCGGAATCGAACCCACATTCTAGTACTGGTACAGGAACTTGAGTTCAACGCACTAGACCGCTCGGCCATGACACCCCACTTTTACCAATCCACTGGGCATTTTAACCGTGCAGTCTTTTGTTTTGGATTTTAGGACATACTGAAGCATATCATTGAGAAAAACTACACAGTCCTGTTTGAGCATGAGCAGTTGAAGCGCGAGAAAGACAAGAACAGCATCTTAGTGGATTTCGGTGAGATTACGATTTTTTTCTTGCCCAACTTGGAATTAAAGCCAAATTAACCCCAAAAATCTTTATCCTCTTCCAGTGGGTGTGAAATCTCCGATTTTTGTTGTGCGCCCCATATTTTATTTTCCTTTTTTTTCCTTACCAACGGGCCTTTTTTTTTTTAACAAGCATAAAAAGGGCGCCCTCAATTGATTCAGTAATTTCGCGAAGCCAACTTGTGCAAGTCTAGTCACCAAGCAAGTGTCATGGCCTACGGCGCTTATATACTGTAGATGCTTAATGCGTGCTACGACTGCAATTAGTGGTGAAGCAGACTTGTACAAGTCTAATCCATAACTTAGCAAGTGCCATCTTTGCATCGCAAACTGGCAGTGGCTGTGCATACATGCATTGCATACTACATTTGTGCTAGGCCAAGTAGGCTGCATGCATGGGGCACGTGGGTGCGCGATCGATGCAGCGGGCAACGAACCGATTTTTACTGGCCGCTTTCGCTGACCCTAGATTCTTTGTTATTATCCACACTTGTACAAGGTAAATATTTAAAACAAAACTGGTTCTTGTGATTGTTAATTTGTTTTTGACATTGCATGATTCAGGGGTGAGATTGGAGGAAAACAAACATTCCGGAAGGGGCGTGGCATTGGAGAGACGTAGAGACAACAAAGATTACAACTTTTTGGATCGTTTAAAACACCACCATCGTGCAAATTGCAATGTCAAAAACATTTTAACCAGGTATCACAAGAACCAGTTTTGTTTTAAAAATTTACCTTGTACAAATGTGGATAATATTAAAAAGAATCTAGGCAACATCGATCGTTGAAGACAGTGAAGCGAAAGCGGTCCGTTGCCCACTGCTTGTCGCATATCATCAGCCGCGCACTGCACATGCACGCATCACACAACACATGCAACGCACGACCGTTGCCAGTTTACGATGCAGGCAAAGATGGCGCTCAGGGATTAGACTTGTACACGTCTGCTTCGCTACTCGTTGCAGTCTCGGTCTGCTCGCTGAGCGGCACAGTACATGTACATACATTTACATGGTACAGCGCTGTATGTCATGGCACTTGCGTGGTAAAATTCCGGAAATCCGGACAAATCTCACTCCTGATGATTATGGTGTAATTTAAAAACGATCCCAACACTCGTACTCTCTACGCCTCTCCCCTGCCCCCTCCCCCATTCCCGCCCCCTCCCTTCCCCCACCCCAATAATTTTTTAAAAGCTCCGCTAACACCCCTGTTTTCTTAATTTTGCATTTACAGATGAGGAAGAAATTACATTCCCTCCAACATACAGGTACAAGCTGAGGACTAGGCTGTGTTACGACTACAAGAAGGTGAAAGCTACCACTGTAAGTACGAAGTCTCCCTGACAGTTTGTTAGTTTCCATGGCATGGAGTGACTAGGAGCATTGCTACTCCCCCTGGATGGGATGCCAGTCCATCGCAGGTTTACCCCCAGCAGTTAGTTGAGTTTCCCCAACAGGTTGTTAGTTTCCATGGCATGGAGTGACTAGGAGCATTGCTACTCCACCTGGATGGGATGCCAGTCCATCACAGGTTTACCCCCAGCAGTTAGTTGAGTTTTCCCCAGCAGTTAGTTGGGTTTTCCCCAGCAGTTAGTTGGGTTTTTCCCAGCAGTTAGTTGGGTTTCCCCAACAGGTTGTTAGTTTCCATGGCATGGAGTGACTAGGAGCATTGCTACTCCCCCTGGATGGGATGCCAGTCCATCACAGGTTTACCCCCAGCAGTTAGTTGGGTTTCCCCAACAGGTTGTTAGTTTCCATGTCATGAAGTGACTAGGAGCATTGCTACTCACCCTGGATGGGATGCCAGTCCATCGCAGGTTTACCCCCAGCAGTTAGTTGGGTTTCCCCAACAGGTTGTTAGTTTCCATGGCATGGAGTGACTAGGAGCATTGCTACTCCCCCTGGATGGGATGCCAGTCCATCGCAGGTTTACCCCCAGCAGTTAGTTGGGTTTCCCCAACAGGTTGTTAGTTTCCATAGCATGGAGTGACTAGGAGCATTTCTACTCCCCCTGGATGGGATGCCAGTCCATCACAGGTTTACCCCCAGCAGTTAGTTGGGTTCCCCAACAGGTTGTTAGTTTCCATGGTGTGGAGTGACTAGGAGCATTGCTACTCCACCTAGATGGGATGCCAGTCCATCACAGGTTTACCCCCAGCAGTTAGTTGGGTTTCCCCAACAGGTTGTTAGTTTCCATGGTGTGGAGTGACTAGGAGCATTGCTACTCCACCTAGATGGGATGCCAGTCCATCACAGGTTTACCCCCAGCAGTTAGTTGGGTTCCCCAACAGGTTGTTAGTTTCCATGGCATGGAGTGACTAGGAGCATTGCTACTCCCCCTGGATGGGATGCCAGTCCATCGCAGTCTTACAAACTTACGTATGTAAGGATAATATGTAACTTTTACTGTCAATTTGTTAAAACAGGTGCGAATTAATGAGCCATCGTGGTGTGACAGAGTCATATGGCGGTCTTACCCAGGGATGCACATCTTCAACACATCATACGGTAAGGGTTGAAGGACAGATTTAATACATGATTGGAAAACTTTTAAGAACAAGAACAGCGTCACATAATCACATGTTGATAAACATTATTGTAGAAATTTCAGCCACATAGATGCAGTAATACTTCATCTACAGACAACTTAAAAATAAAACGGTTTATAGTGACGTAGCATTAAATGGATTAAATATTGAACGACACATGACCTGCTATCGTCCAATCGGATGACAAGGATCTACTTGAGCGTTATATAAAAGACACTGTGGTATTCTCCCTTATTATAGCAGTATTGTATTAACTGTACATTATTCTACTGGGATATTTCGATTGTTTCTTTTTCAGGCTGTACCACTGACATAACTACAAGTGACCATTCGCCGGTTTTTGCTACATTTGATGTCGGCATTTCAGCGACTGCGGTCATTCCCAAAGGTCAGTCTAGTTTTAGTCAATTTACCTGATAATTTACCAGTATTTAAACTGTTGGCTTTATTTTTGTAACGTGTAAATATATGTACTACAATTTAATTTTTTTTAAGTTTTAAATTTTTTTAATGCTACATCATGCTTCTCAACACGTTTCTAATCTAGATTGTTCATGCCGTCACCTAACAATTTTCTTCTGAGATTTAATCGTTAGTTTATTTTATTGACAAATTTTAATCAATTTTACCAACTCTGTCACAGAAAGTAGCCAAGGTGAGCTTTCATAGGACGGTGAGATAATGAATGAATGCAGTGCATGATGGGATTGATATGCCTGCAGTGCATGATGGGATATGCCTGCAGTGCATGATGGGATTGATATGCCTGCATGGCATGATGGGATGGATGCCTGCAATGCATGGTGGGATGTGCGTGCAGTACACCGTATTCATTTTTTTAATATAACTATTTAAATGTGAAAGTCCCTATGTTTGTGATTATTCTACTTTAATTATAAGGAAAGTGTTATACATAACAGGGGGTGCGCTAACAAGAGTTTACTTAGGGCGTGTTTGTTTTATGACAGATCCGAATTCAGATCCCGAGTTGTTTTACCGCGCAGAAACAAACAAAACTGTTCTCAACTTGGATCTCAAGTCACGTAAATTGCAATTTATTTACCAAATTGTCAAATTTTGTGCTCCAAATTTCGCCCACGACATTCGTCGTAAATAAACAAGCAGCCTAAATTTTTTGAAACTTGGGTTGCCTCTGAAAATTGAAAACTTCGTTATGTTTACGTCGCCATTTTGGATCTAGCGCTGAACCATCTCTCGAGAAGGATTCCACAGATCACAGATCTCGATCAGGATCTGCGCGAAGTGAAGAAGTTCACCTAAGATCTGCGCAGATCTGGCTCTGGATCCATCTGAAACAAACACGCCCTTAGAGTCCCTTGACAGAGAGAGTTGCGACAACTTGCAGTCATGGAGGCCGCCATCTTTGTTTCCTTAGCAAGGCACAAAATGTAATTGAGACTCCAATATATTTAACAAGGAGAACAGGAAAGACAGGTGCTATTTTGTAGGATATTAAATTTTGTTTAGGATAAAAATTAAGCAATGGAAACAAAATGGCGTTTTGGAAACAAAATGGCGTCGGTGAACCTCTCATGTCGCAACTCTCTCTATCAAGGGACTCTAAGTTCACTTTACTTTTTTTGTGCAGGTAGTAACACACAAGACGCCAAGATAGTGTTTGTATCAGCCGAAGCGACCATTAACACTAGCATGTGTGGAATATTCTACATAGAGTTCTACTCAAGCTGTTTGGAAGGTAAACCGTTTTGCAAATATTAACAAATGAGCGTCTTTCAATTGGTCTAATTTTGTGACATATACCAAGTTTTCCAGCCCAGCTTCATGTACTTTTAGTCAGCACAATCAAACGTCGTTAAAAATAGGTATAGAGACTTTGCAGATTACCTTGTTATAACGGAAACCATTTTTCCCCTTTGTTATAAGGGTCATTCCATGAAGTTGGGATACGGCGTCCCCCCGTTACCTACATCAGTGACCTTTTTTGCCATATATTATTAGACAATAGTACACAGAAATACCAGCTGCTGGGTGAGATAAATTAAAAACCTCCATTATTTTTAACAAAATCGAGAAGCAACATTCAATTAAATGGGGTTTTGTGCAAATGCAGGGAAAATGCAGGTGTGCCATTTAGTGTTTTTAGTGTAAAAGTGATTGTTTACGTCAAGAACAGCATGCTGATGTCAAATTGAACAAGATGGCATGACGTCCCCGTTACGTCAGTGACCATCATTTTGTCAAATAATTCAACATTGCCAAAGAATCTCAAGACTGAAGATGAAAACAATTACAGAACAGGCAAAGCAACTAAACTCCTCAACAAAAGTTCGGAAAGTCAAGTTTGACTGACGATTTCTCTCTTGTTACTAAATCATTTCCCTTGAATTAGGTATCATTGGAAAGCCCTATTATTCCTCTTTACAGTGATGTGTCATTTGTTATGATTAATCAATTGGGGGATGTGCAGTATAGCGGAATACAGGGGTGGGTGCATGAAAGTGAAATGTCACAAAATTCACTGCTATTGTCATGCAGTGCATTCCCCTTTTGCTTGGAGGATGGGAATGTGTCAATGCACTTCTTGACAATAGCAATGCATTTTGTGACATTTCACTTTACACCCGCCCCCGTATTCAGCTGTGCTGCACATCCCCCAATTGCTTAATCATAACAAATGACACATCGTAAAGAGGAATAACGGGGCTTTCCAATGATATAAAATTCATTTTGTAACCAGAGAGAAATCGTCAGTCAAACTTGACTTTTCGAACTTGTTTTGAGGAGTTTATATCGTGCAACATTATATAAATGACGACTTGTTGTTAACTAATTGGCCACTTTGTTTTAAATAAATAAATGTCACACTTTGTGCCCCAACTGCGTGGAATGACCCATAAGTAGAATGTTGTATTAATAATGCTTTTATTATCAAAATTTGATTGTATCTTTTTATGAATGTCGATGTTTTTGAGAGCTTTATTTTTGGCAAGATTCGTAAGGATACTAAAAATTCTTTGATTTCCTTTAACTTTCTTAAAGCTGGAACAGCAAAGAGCGGAACAAACAAGACTTGTTCTCAAGATCAAATCGGCTCCAAAGTCTTCAAGATTAGGCCATCGTGGTCTTCTAAAGAACTACCCAAGGTATGTTAAGCCTGATCCCAAATGCATAGTTCCGACCTGTCAATCAAGCCGAACCCGCCGACCAATCACAACAGAGCTAGCAGACAGCGCCCACATAGGTCAAAGTGCATTGCCTCACAAACAATCCCGCGATTTTCTGCTCCATACAGTTTGTACAGTGTTGTTTGCGGTGATCAGGGTGAATTTTGGTTTCAATGTCGGGCGATTCGCTGTTCAAAGGTAGGCAAGCGCATTTTTATGAATATAATGGCATCCCTGCATTACTAGCCCTTTGCTCAGTGTGTGCTACGGTACCTGTCGACCCTAAAACATAAATATCTTTGAGTTTTCTCCAATGAATCTGCTTTCCATGCCGAATCCCGTTGCTTTGTACGTTGTGTGTCGCCATTTTTTGCGATGGCTTGTGCGGGGTTAACTGGGCAATCTCAGAACTATGCATTGAATTTAAAACTTCACAAAGTGTAAAACTGACTATCAAGTATTTTTGTGCAGCATATAGTGTTGAATTATTTCTGCTTTGGCGTGCCTTAGTATGGACACAGTAATGACGGATATGATAGTTGTTGATGTCACACGTATGGCATGCCAAAGCAGAAATAATTAAACACTGATAATTCTACCATCAACCCTGAAAAAAACGAGTCAACATTTTTAAAAACTTGCCAACAAAAGCATGGTATGCCGGTTTCAAACAGTATGCCGGGTTCAAATAGTCATGCCTACCTTTTTTTTTCTTGCGCAACATTTGCAAAAATATGCGTCAATATTTTGTTAAAATTATTTTCGCTTTGGCGTGCCATAGTATGGACATAGTATTGGCGGATAGCAACCGGTTGTCAAGAAAATGAAACCCAAGAATACTCAAGACATTGTGCTAACCAAATTATATTTTCTCGCCCTCATTTCTGGATGTCATTCATTTTTTTGCCGACAGCTCACCCCGATTCTGTCGGACTTTGACTACTTGGAAGAGCAGCATATCCTTGTTGCAATCAAAGCTAGCGACAGTGAAGAATCGTACGGTAAGTTCTTCATAATTCTGCCACCTTATTTTTGTTAGTGTGATTCTTTTGTCTGTGGCATGTTTAAATCGTCTTGTGCCAGAAATCTACCTGGCAGAAGGACGTAACTGATTTTTGGCACCAGAGTGCTTTAGGGGCCGTCCCCCCCTCCCCCTCCCCCTCCCCCTCCCCCATCCCCCTCCCCCTCCCCCATCCCCCCCCCCCTCCCCCCTCTCCTCTCCATGCAGACCTACTAATATGGATGGCCCCTTGCTGTGAATTTCAAAGCTGAAACTTGTTCTGCATTTCTGCGGAAAAGTCTTTGTCTCAGTGGTTTGTGACAGACTTTTCTGTGGAAACGCGGAACAGATTTTCCCCCTGGAATTTGGAGAATATTGGAGCAAAAATGTAACTGTATTTTGCATTGAACATACCTACAAATGTACCAATTGTCTATTCAAATTGTTTTACTGTTTAGGTGAATGTGTGGTGTCTCTTAAGGATAAGATAAGCTCCATGCCTGTACCGTTCCAAGCAGTGCTTACACATCAGGGCCACTGGACAGGGGAAATAAGGTTTGGCAAAATCGTCAAACTATTTAAATTGTATCAAACAGAAAACATGAGTTTTATTCCGACCAATTGATCACGTTCAAATGACGTCACTTCCTACAAATTGCCACGTGCATCATGAATTTGAGCGTATTTTTTTGTGACGCGCATCGGTTGCGCGGTATTTTGAAAAAATTTCGAGCAAAATGCACTCGTGTTTGGAACATGTTCGAGCGTGTGCGTGCGCGTACTTTATGGCATTTAATATGCAGTAGCATTTTTCCTACAAAGATGGCGTCTGTGAACGTAATCAATAGATCGATGAGGTTGAGAGATGTAACATTTTATCGGTCAATAACGTGTATGATTACCTCATGTGGACATGCTGACTCACCAGCTTCATTGAGGCAGGAGGCGCCACTCTGCTTGAAGTGCCTCCCTGAGCTCCTGCACTTCTAGGGCTATTTGGGAGATACGTACGTGGATCCACAGCTCTGCTCACCCCATGCATTGTTCAATGAGGTTGAAAACCCAACAGAACTGGTTTGTCAGAAACAGAAAATGTCACATTTCATTACTGTGAGAATCACTTTGTTCAAATAGGTCTACTGGACCTGGACGGAATCACTGAAGCGGAACATTCTTGAAAGCGATTTCAACAAACTGTTCTAATAAAAAATTCATATTTTAAAAAAACTTTGTGTTTATTTTTGGAAATAAGAGTACATTACCAATACCAACGTTTGAAATTCTAATTTTTAATTTTATAACGGCGTCTAATTTATCAAAGCTGTCAGAATATTATCATAAGCTGTGTTAGTGTTTTATACTAAAAGGCAAGAGTTTTTTGTGAAGACTTTTTAAGAACTTTGGACAGAGGTATTTTTTAGTTGTGCTAATTGTGTTTTTTTTCCCCCTCATACGTACAGAGGCAGTTTGCACGTTAAGGCAAGGGATGAGAGTTTGTACGGAGGCTTCAGAAAGAGAAAAACATACGGTGAGCGAAAACAGATTAACCAATTAAGCTGGCGATTGTTCCAAATTACTTAGCCAAGTCTTGACTTATAAACACATGTATTTGGGAACTGTATTGGGGTTTGAACGATGTTATTTGTTTTTAATGGGGTACCGTGGCTGGTGGTTGGGGTCGTTGACTCGCAAAATCGTGGTGAAAACATTTTTGGTTCGATACCTGGTCTTGGTACCCGGGTTGTAGTCGAGTCCATCACAAGTCCTCACAAACCTTCACAAGTCCCTGGGTCTTAATTTGAGTCGTAAGCTATTCAAATGAACTCCAACAAAGGCATTCTTTTGTGCGTGTTCATCCTTTGCTTCTTGTTACTGGACTTGTGACAGACTTGTGCGGGACTTGTCACAGACTCGTGATTTTATCGGCTCTGGACTTGTGATGGACTCGACTACAACCCTGCATGGTACCTGTGCTCTTGAGCAAGTCACTTAACCACAATCGCTCCATCCTTTGGAAGGGATGTAAAGCCAGTGATTTGCATAATGCACTTAAAGATCCCAGAGAACCCTTTCATCAAGCAAAGGGTGTCTCTGGTTGTTGGCTGCCAATGGCGCCACCCACCTACATGTATGTATCTCGATGTTTAGATGGAAGACACTTGTAAGTTTCTTGCAGTTCGCAGCCTGTAGGCTGCGAACTAAAGTTCCATAAACTCATTAAGAAATAGTTTTGGTTGAAAGGTAAATTTTAAAGTGATTTTTTTTCTTCAGAGTTTGTTTCATTTGAAGAGAAGGAAAGAGAAAAAGCTGATCAACCTCTCTCGCCAGATGCTCATGGTAAGTTTAAGTTTCTAATGAAAGTGCCCTTTCATTGCCTGAGTATAGACAAAATCCCATGATTTTTTTTTTTGAGAAAAATTCTTTATTGATGTTTTTGTGTGTTTACAGGGAGGGCAAGACCAAAGAAATTTCTGCCAGGAAAAGCGGCGGCGCAAGACAAGTCAAGCGACTTCTCGGATGCTTTGTTGAATCCGGTCAACAGAAGGAAACTAAACGGCGACCTTATCACATCGATTAAAATACCCACGGATTTGATCCTCATGATTGGTCAAGACGATGGGGATGGCTTGGCCCCTCCCCTACCTCCACCCAGAAGGGGGGCAAGCCCGGTTACCCCAGACGCTGTTCTGTTAAATGAACACTTTCCAACAAGACTTAAACCTCCTAAACAACTCTCGCTCGACCCGATTTTGACGACAGACTTGGGCAAGCCACAACTCAGGTCGTTTTTTTCGAACCCCGGCGATCGCGATGTGGACAAAACTACGTTATCATCACGCGCAAAGTCACCGCAGACACCGCGGGACGAGCGGCGTACACCAGCAGAGCGTCCTTTACCGGGCTTACCGGCGGATTTCACCGAAAGCGCACAGAGGACTGACTTCGGCCAGGCTAGTTTGCCGATTGCAGTACCGGTGCCAACTAGCGAGGTACCAAGGAAACCAGCGCGACGGCATTCGCCCGGGAAGGTTTTGCAATTGCGTGCTCAGTTCGAGAAGAGCGGCAGTTCGCTGGATGAAACTAACAAGCCACCTTTACCGCTGCGAGTTGGGGAGACGCGACCTTACGAGGATAACACATTATTGATTGAAGGCCTTCCACCACCCCTCCCGGCCAAAGCTAAAACGCCGCCAAAAAATCTACAAGGTTTTGAAGTAAGGAATTATGTCATTTTCTCCTGCTATAAAATTAATTTCATTCTAACCTATCAGTCAAATATACTATCCATGGGAGGAAAACAGGAAATTTGCAATCTCCAATTTGGATGTGGAAGCAAAAAGATTGGTGTGATTACTGCACTGCTTTATGTAACCTGATAAATTAGTTTACTAAACTTTGGTGTTTTTTGTTTATACAATACCCCCAGAAATATACGGATTGTGAACTTGTAAATACATGACCAGGTCTCAGTAGCAGTGCAGGGTTAACCACTTGACGCCAGAGTACAGTATGTGTAAACACGTTCTGGCAATGTATAGTCACAAGGGGTGGTTGACAAGTTAAAAAATGTCAGCTTTGCCACTGTCTTCCATGGTTGATGGGGACGTTTGTCCACCATTCATTTAATAATAGGCAGTTCTTATTTAGCGCACGGAACTCCCAATGCGCTTTCTGCATTATTACTCCCTGGGGAGTATACAGTCCCGTGCAGCTTATGCGCAAAGGGACTAATCAAACACATCAGCTTTCACTACCCTCACAGGTACCCATTTCCTCCTGGGTGGAGAGAGGCAATTCGTGGCAAGGTGCCTTGCCCAAGGGCACGCACCATAGACGAGCCGGGGTGGGATTCGAACCACGATCTGTAGATTCAACACGCCACACGGCTCGGCCATGCTACACCGTGTTTTGAACTTGACGGCCTGTCAGTGTAGCAAATCTTGCTCCGTGGTGGCTGCCTCCGAGTGTTGCAAAGTATGATCTTTTGGTGGGAAGAATCATACAATGAATGTAGAAATGACTCAAGAGCAGTATTTTGGTGCTTGACCTAGTCCTAACTTTTAGCCTCAATTTGCCTTTAAAAAAAAATATTGTTTTTAGCTAAATAATATTCCCAATGTCAACTGGTTAATGAACATTTCTTGTATTAACCTGCAGGAGTACGAAGTCTTGCGTCCGCCTTCGACCATCGCAGAATGGCTGATGAATCTTGGCCTACCGCAGTACGGTTACCTACTCTTAAGCAACGGTTGGGACAGGGTCACGTATCTAGACACATTGACAGACAGAGATCTGCAGGATTGTCAAATTGATGAAGCGGATCATAGGCTGAGGATGTTGGATAGCATAAAAAATATGGCCAAACTGAAATGTTGGCCCTACGTGTAGGTAAGATTTGAACCCGAAACCATTATACAAATTGTTTCAGGTTCAATGATGACATGAATGCATAGTTCCGACCTGTCAATCAACCAATTACAACAGAGCTAGCAGACAGCGCCCACATAGGTAAAAGTGCATTGCCTCACAAACCAACATCACGCGATATTCTGCCCATACGTCCAGGTGAATTTTTGGTTTCAAGGCAATTCACTGTTCAAAGTAAAGGTAAGAAGGCGAAATGTTATGAATATATGACATCTCTGTATCACTGGACCCTGAAACATGAATACCTTTGAGTTTTCTCCAATGAATCTGTACTTTCCATTGAAAGTCCCATTGGTTTGTGCAGACATTTTGATGATAGCGTGTGAGGCATAGCAACAATATCCAAGGGGGCGGGGTTAATTGGGCAATATCGGAACTATGCATAGCTGTACAAAGTTTTATAATCATTGTACAATAATGAAGAGTGGTACTATTCACATTAGGTGCCCGCTAACCAAGATTGAATTAAGCTGTGCAGTGCCACACTGGCCTGGGGCCAATTTCATAAAGAAGTTTAGCAGAAACAAATTACTTACCCGGTACATTTGTAATCCAAAATTTGTTTGCTTTATAAAAATGGGTTAACAGTCAACTTGTGTTTTTAGCAAGAATATCAGTCAGTTGTAATAAATATCCCATAAGATTTTAACTATTAACCCATTTTTATAAAAGAAACAAATTTTGAATTAAGCAATTTTTTTGCTAAACATGCATGTCAAGCATCAATTATGCTAAGAAAAGTATTGAACACGACATCTGGTATGATCATCATTGAAATGAAACAATTAAACTAGGATGAGAGAAAAATCGTAAGGACCTTATCAGGATTTGAACCCGAGACATCTGACTCACTAGGTAGCTGAGCTACAAGGCACAGTTGGTATACTTGTTCTTCTCTCAGTGTTGCATGGTGGTGCAACTGGGAAAAGTAACGAACACGACATCTGATATGGTGCCTGCAACACAGAGAGGAATTGGGTCTATAAGGAAAACCCGTAGCACAGCTGGTAGAGCATCTGCCTAGTGAGTCAGAGGTCTCAGGTTCGAATCCCGATAAGGCCCTTACTTTTTTTTTAAACTTGGGATGAGAGAAAAATCGTATATGACTCAATATTTTAGCAGTTCCCATGACAAATTGCATACATTGAAAATAATAAGCAGAAATGTCTTTTCAGAGTATATTACTCAAAATCATTATTGTACACTATCAACCACAAGTAATTTTAAGTCATTATTGTAATTTCGTAAATTGAGCAAAGACGATTTGTATTAAGAACTGAACACTGTACGTACAACTACAAACTAGTTTTCTAATGTAAAATCAGTAACAATTTACTACATGTATGCCCTGTAAATTAATGCAAAAAATTCTTAATGTATTTACATGTACATTGTACTTGCATACAAATTTTACAAGATGTTTTGTAGCAACCCAAAAGTAATTTAGTCAAAATCATTATTGATGGCTAATATTTTGAAAATCAATAAATATTTACAGAACAGGTACTGAAATATTACCTAGGGTTTGCAAAGATCATACAGAATATTGACAACGTCATTTAATCATAAAAATTACAAATATCAGTTATGCAAAATTTACTCAATGTATACCGGTACCTTTCTTTATTTTTGTACTTTTTTATTTCAATATGTTTGTATAGTGTCATTTTTGTTTACTCAACTACCGTATTTTTGTAAGATAACATGTAAATAATTTTCCTGAACATGTTAGAGAACTATGGAATATATACTTGATACCCGATTTATAAAACTGTACGAAACTAAACAGTTTGATGTCAAGTTTGAACGATTTGTTAGCAATTGGGGATTATTTACGGATACCAGTAATAGAATGCCGAAGTGAATGTCATCTTTTGTTGGTTGCCTAGACAATTGGCTCTAAACTATTGGCTCTAAACTGAACCTTGTCCCTGTACTTTTTCTAACGGCCATGTTAGTTTAGAGCCAATTCATAGTTCCGACCTATCAAGCCGAACCCGCCGACCAATCAGAGCCAGCAGACATCGCCTACATGGGTCAAAGTGCATTGCCTCACAACATACAGTTTGTGCGGTGATCCGGGTGGTTTTAAGGCCGGACGATTCGCTGTTCAAAGGTAAGAAAGCATGTATTTCATGATGATATGACATCCCTGTGTTACTGGCCCTTTACTCGGTGTGCTCTAAGATAACTTTTGACCCTGAAACATGAATACCTTCGAGTGTTGTCCCATTGGTGTGTGTGTGGACATTTTTAGGGATAGCAACAATATCCAAAGGGGCGGAGTTAACTGGGCAAACTCAGAACTATGCATTGCCATGGCGTCACACTTCGGCCGTCTATTACTAATTTCTGGATTTTAGTTCAAATTCATAAATACCTTAGAAAGATTATGCATCCCTGTGGGCAGTCTTAAACGGACGATAAAGGCCCGGCCAGTCTTAAACACTTGAGCCTGGCTCGCGGCCGCGCCCTATTCAGTTTCAGCACGTGCATTTACCTGGCCGTGCGCATACAACACGCGTGCGATCGAACAAAAACAACTTGATGCACAACATATTGAACGAAGATGCTCTGCAAAATGGCCAAAGAACTTTGGGAGTTTTACTGATTTACACAAAAAGGTATTTACATGTATCAAAGGGAATAAAAGTGTGTTTTGCCAGTCTCCTGGGGCCAATTTCATGGCGCTGCTAAGCACAAATTGGCTTAGCACAGGATTTATTTGCTTTATAAAATGGATTGCAAGCCAAAAATATACCTTTCAATACACATCACATCAAACAAATCCTGTGCTTAGCAGCGCCATGAAATTGGCCCCTGGAGGTTGATAATGGCCTACGGCTTGGGCCATTATCAGCCCTCCAGGTCCCCAGCCAGTATTAAACATAGTTTAAGACTGGCAAAACTCTTATTCACAAGTTGATGACTAATTTTCCTTATGGATTACTTTTACAGATGATCGTCTTCGTAGGAAAAGTACTACTGTGTATTAAACACCACTAGGTACACACACGCACATGGAAAATGTTCCAAACAAGAGCGTGTTTTGTTCGATATACGGCGCAGCCGGTGCCGTCATAAAAATATATGCTCAAGATTCTGATGCACATGGCAATCTGTAGAAAGTGACGTCATTTGAGAGAGGTCTGTAGCTTACAGACAACTAAAAATGAGTTGGAAAACCATGAAATTCAAAAGGAAAAAACTTGACTTTTTACGTGTGCACAGCTTGTGAATTGGTACATGCTGCCCCGTGGTTGTGAAATTACAGCATTCGTACCAATATCGACAAATCGTAAGGGCCTTATCGGAATTTGAACATGAGCATTTGAACCCATGTTCCAGTATTCTGCCATATGGGAACTTGAGTTCAACGCACTGGACCATTAACTATGTATAAGGGGTAATCTACCAAAAAAAAAAAAAAAAAAAAAAGGTACTCTGAGACTACCATTTATTTCCTCTTCGCATATTTGCCCCGCCGCCTCGTCCCGAATTGTAAGGTCCACCCCAAGACCTGTAGCCAGAAGATGACCCATATCTGTCCCCAAAGCCAGGGACAAAAGACCCTTCCATAAGAGGTCTCTTTGTGTTCTTGTCTAAATCCCCGGGTGATATCAGCAACTTGCGTTTCATGAATGATGCGTTACCTTTCTTATGCGCCTGCATGGTTGGATTAAAATCCCCATGAAAGAGGTTTTTACTGTCCATCGGAAGCGCGATAAAATCCTCGTAGGTTTCCCCTTCGCGCTGTCGGAGCTGCGCCATACAGATGTTGCGTCGCGTCGCCGTTGAGCGAGCTATGACGCGCGCCGAGGCATCCGCGACCGACTCCATGCAGTTTTGGATCCCGTCCATAAACTGCATCACGTCGTCTTGTTGCTCGTGCGGCGTTTTCTCAAGAATGTTCCGTACCGCGTTTACCATGAACGCGGCGTGGGAAGACGCGCGGATCGCCATCCGCGCCGATTCGTCGCATTTCTTGAACCCGTTCTCGCAACCCTGAAGCAGCGGGTTTCGGATCGCGTTGCTTTTCTTGATGCGAGGACGTCGTCTGGGCGGACCGCCGTAAGTATCCGATTGCACCCGCATTGCTTCCTTTTCCAGTTCAATGCAGAATTCGCGATCGATTGTTGAGGATTGACAGTACTTCTTGAAATCCTCATTGCTTATCCAATATCTCTTATCATCCAACTTCCGAAATGGGGAAATTTGACTGGATTCCGCAAGCTCCTTATTCACGTCTTCCCATCTCTCCTTGATGCATTCCGCAAGAGGCATCATCGGAACTTCATAAGTCAGCTTAGTGTTTCCTTCTTTGTGAGTATTCTCTTCAAGAACAAGACCAGGGTCGCATATATCAGGCAGCTTCTTTATTAACTCGGCCCATTTAGGATCGAAGAGTCTCTCCAACTCTGTTTTGTCAACTGAGCCATCATCTTCGTAGCGACTCTCTGCTTCATCTTCATAGCCTTCAAAATCTTCAACAACCCTCATTCCGGTGTCGTCTTCCGATTCCTCCATCTCTTCAAAGTGCGGAGTAGCTTCCAACTGGGTTGGCTGTTCAGAAAAACCAGCGGCATCTCTGTTTCTTTTAGAAGATTCATCTCGACTCTTCACACCTTCGCTATCACACAACTGGCTTGCTCCTTCCGCAAATTTGTCATCCTGGATATTTTGTTCCGACTCGACAAACTCCGATTTAAACTCAGATTCCGAAAAGTTTTTCTGACACCTTCTGTTTTGGTCGGCCATCTTGGTTCAAACTAAATGAGAAACTCTTTGCACAAAGTTATCCAAAGTGGATTTCAACAAGAGAGATTCTTTGAGATACTACCGACTTTCAGAAGACCAGGAAAATCGGGTTGCTCAAAATTTGAACCTCAGTTCTCCAGAGTAGATTTTAAGGATGGTTAAGTGTCAAAAGACGGTGTCTGACGAATCCAGAGGGATATTTTGAGTTGCTATTGGCCTTCACAGATAGCTTTGAGCTCATTGAGTTCACTTTTGAGGTGTTCCTGGCGATGGATGGCCATTTGGGTGTCTCGCTGAGCGGAGTAACTTGAACCTTCGTGTGGTTGACCTGTTACAGAAGAATACAATATTTGGTAAGTTGCCTAATCATTAACCATTAAAATGAAACAACCAAAGGGAGATTCAGAGGTATTGGGTTCCAATCCAGATGAAGCCCATTTCTTCTCTCATTCCATGTTTAGGTGTTTCAAAGAAAATGCCAACATCTGGCATCTACTTACACTGATGCAACTACAGAAGGGCGACCAGATCACATTTTTGACACCCATCTTTCCCATGGGTGATGAGATTTTGATACGTCATTCTTCTCATTACCATTCTGAAATTTCGTGCCCTTAATCTCTATATTCATGGGGATATTGTAACATAAAGTTGCAAATTTTGGAAATTGGTGGTATCTAGCCCCGCGAGCAGTGCTTTGGGTGGGGAAACCCTCAGCCCTGTCTTCTAATATACACCAAATCTGTGGCAAACTCACGCAAATGAAATTTGTCCCATGGCTCCGATATTTGCTCAATAGGTGCACTCACCCCAGTTTTTAATATTCCGAAGAGTACGCATCGATCCGATGTCTAGTTTCGGTGAGATCGTGGGGAAAGTTTGAGCCTCCCTGTGCGATGAAATTCCGACTTTCACCATGCGCGAGAGCGGAGAGGTCAACACTAGACTGGTTCCACATCCTCAATTTACTTCCCTTCGTCGTAATATGAGGGAAGTAAATATGAGGACAGCGAACCAGTCTAGATTGTGTTGACTTCTCAACGCACGGAAAGTCTCAAACTTTCCCCTTGATTTCACCGAAACTAGACATCGGATCGATGCGTACTCTTCGGAATATTTATAAACTGGGGTGAGTGCACCTATTGAGCAAATATCAGAGCCATGGGCCAAATTTCATTTGCGTGAGTTTGCCACAGATTTGGTGTATATTAGAAGACAGGGCTGAGGGTTTCCCCACCCGAAGCACTGCTCGCGGGGCTAGGTGGTATCCAGCTATGGAATTCTATCCAATATGGGTTCGTCACCAACCCTAGCCTGGCTTTAGTGCATAAAGCAGAAATTGCTTACCAGTTGCAACTTGTGACAAGTAGTTGATTTGCTCCAAAAGCGATTTCTCCACTTTTTCCAATGTCTTGAGAAACTGTTTGGTGTGGAGTTCTGCTAAATGTTCGTTTGGCTTCTCTTCGCTCAACTCACCAATTGCACGACCTAAACAAAGAAAAAGTTAATTAGTAAAATTACCAATCACTGGCTATTTTTGGTAGGCCTATTTCCCACAGAAGTGCAAGTGGAAAGTTAGCCCAGGTTGGACGTCGTCTTCATTGCATTACGAGTGACGTCCAGGTCACGATGTCTCAAAACAGGGGGATTGAAACTTGCACATAATTATTTGAGCTCTTTTAGTGGACGTCAAATTGATGTCCGTATATCCTTGGCGTCTTCATTTACAGGATCGGAAGGTTTAAAAACCATGTACACCAAATTTGATGAAAATATGCTGGATTTTAAGCACGAACCAACGTTAAATTCCAGGAAAAGCTGCCGGTATCATCAACTTTGGATAAGCGCGTGCCACGCAATGCCATTCACGCGCGCAGGACTTGCGTAATCAGTAATGCGCGAGCGCGGTGAGAACAAAAAACGCATTGCGCGTTTTGAGCCGGCTATATACCTTATGTGTTGGGAAAATTTGTGCACACTTAGTGCACATTTTAGCGTGACTTTTCACCATTTTCCTCCGGATTATGCATTTTGGTGCTTTGTAGAGGATTTAAAAACCCAGCAATCCCAAAGATAAGGACACGTGGAACTTTGTTAGCACATTGCCGGCTTCCAGCACAAGGTAGAAATATTGATTTTTTCTGTTACAAAAATTTTCACCCTGTTTTTGGAACTTCGTATCCTGGACTCCGTATCCCTAGCTAAGATAATCTCAGCTCTTTTTTATAATTTTTCATTGGGATGTGGTCTTTTCACGTGTAGAGCTGAGAGAAGTTATGAACATGAACCCGCCATCGCAAAAACAGGACAAAACAAATGTGTCATTTTCTCACCGTGACACACTAATTCCCCCTAAAACTCACCCAAACCTTGTCAGGCAAAACCCCTACGCAGGTCCTTGAGGGAAATAACCAGCCACGATGATTATTTTGCCAACAATTCCAGCAAAACAAACCGGTATGCTCACAGCCTAACCGTTGTCATGTTGTGTTTAAAAAAATCTATCTGCCTAGTCTGTGTACAAAGGAATACCAATGCGCATTGGTTACCAGACTTGACCTTAACGTCTGGACGTTAAGGTCAAGTCTGGTAGCCAATGCGCATTGGTATTCCTTTGTACACAGACTAGACACTTGGTTGTTTTTGAACAAGACAAAAACGGCTAGGCTGTGAGCATACCGGTTTGTTTTGCTGGAATTGTTGGCAAAATAATCATCGTGGCTGGTTATTTCCCTCAAGGACCTGCGTAGTGGTTATGCCTGGCAAGGTTTGGGCGAGTTTTAGGGGGAATTAGTGTGTCACGGTGAGAAAATGACACATTTGTTTTGTCCTGTTTTTGCGATGGCGGGTTCATGTTCATAACTTCTCTCAGCTCTACACGTGAAAAGACCACATCCCAATGAAAAATTATAAAAAAAGAGCTGAGATTATCTTAGCTACCGTATCCCCATGTAGTATGCGGTACGGAGTCCAACCTGGGCTAGTGGAAAGTAGGCCCTACATGATGTATATCTTAAAATTGGATGATCTGTTGATTCCAGGAGGTAATATAATAATTTCATTCAAATCTTTGTTCAATGTCAATCACTCAATGTATCCTATACGGACAAAATACCTTTTTTTAGGCCTTAGGCCTATTTATTATTATTTTTTTTTTGTAATTAAAGTGTATTCAAAATCACAATGACTTGCCATGGACCTGCTAACATCAAAATTTCTAAATGTTAGCCTCAGACACGATTAACTAGCACTGCGTGGTCCGGAAGGTAAGCAGTAAAACACATTTTTTTTTAACACCACAAGGTCAGCCGTGTTCCGCCGTCATGGCGCAACCTTTTCAGTTTTGTCACAAAATCTACGTGTATGACCACCCCCAAAAACCCCGAAATTTCGCCCTTAATACCAAAGTTTAATCCACAAAAATACCCATTTGAAACGGCCCAACAGTTTCTACAAGTCAACAAATATACTGAGTTTTATTTTACCTGCGTTTAAGACCACATTTGCGATGTCATTTTCGATAATTTCTAGTTCCTTCAGACGACTTTCTGTTGGAGAAGTCATTCTTGAACGGGCCGGGATATGGAAACGGCTGTTCAACATACTACATACATGGCATGCATACAACATGCACCGCGTCCCTACAGCGCACACTGCATGCTATGTAGTAAAATAAAACAATCGATATGCGCTGCGACGGCCTGCACAAGGGTCGTCGTCTGTAAATACTGGAATGTTAGAATAATTGTCAAGGTATCACTTTATAATTATTCAAACGCAAGACACACATTTCTTTTCTATTTATCCATCTGGAGTGCAAATTGTTAGCTACATTTATAAAGAAAGATTTAACACAAATCTAATTTAACTCTTTGGCAACAAAATGTGGGTAAATTATCCATGTAAATATTTCCTAATAAGCAATGTAGGTATTTCCTCCCTCTTTAACAAAATGGTATAAACCGCGGGAAAAATGATGAAGTGTCGGCTGAAACTATTTTACAAAAAGGGGGTTTAATATTTTTTATGAGGAATAATAGATAAAGAACTTCATAAATTAATTTCTATTTCAGGCATATATGTATGTTTTAATATTTTATTTATTTATAAACGTTTAAAATGCTGCAAAAAAACTAATTTAAGTTAAAGCAAAATACCACAAATATATTAACTTACCCTTATTATTATGCTATGTCTTGTTTGGACTGAGCCCGTGCGCCAATCGCTAGGAGCGTATCATCCGTCACTCGTTGCATAAAATTTGCATATAAAATCAACCAATCACGTTTTGCGTACCTCACGGGGGAAGATTTCCATGTACATCGTTCAAAAATCGGAAATGTAGTATGTATACGTCCAGAAGGATGCCGTAAAACACCCTAAAATTACTGCCTTTCCAAGTGTCTAAACGTTAAATTAAGTAAGTAGTATGAATGTTCGTTTATGAAACTTACTACTGTTGGATTTTTGTGGAAATTCCTGTTGTGGTATTTTTTGTAGCGAGGTGGGAAAATGGGGGTAGGGTGTATCGGTCTGAAGCGTTGTTCATCGATGTTCATACCGTCTGCACGTACGGACGGCACTGCATGCAGCAGCACTGACATGACTGATGGTTTGTTTGCGCACCGTCCACGGCCGGCCGGCCACGGAAAAACAGTGTGGCACTTGCCCTTATGTTTTCGTCCGTTTTCGGGCATTCATCCTCATCGTGTCGTGCTGTCTGTAAATATAGGGATTGTTGTTGCGACTTTATATTAGGTTTCGGCCAAAAGTCCCATTCATTTTCAGCAGGCCTGCACACGTTTCTGTTCTGCTCTGTGTTCAGACAGTCAGGTCAGAGTTCTCCAGAGTGGAGAACAGTTCCATATATGATGTCATAATCATGTACGTAGGCCTACTGGGCAGCAGAACCCTGAGTAAACACCCTTTCTTTTCAGGTAGGCCTATATTTTGTTGCACAAAAAAGGTAAGTAATACTAGGCTATGTTATAATTCTAAACTCAATAAACCATATCGACGTTCTCAATGCATCATGGGATTGGATGACAAATAAGTGCCTAAACCTATGAAGCGGACACTAACTCTGCAACCTTTTTTACTAAATTTCACGAAAACCAAAAAGAGTTCAAGAATCGACCTCTTACCACTCTCACCACCGTTTTTTACATATCAAACATAGGCTACTGACAAACATGTTGCAAATGTGAGAAATCATGGTGGATTCCCTCTCTAGGCCTAGTGGGAGAGTTCGAGTTCCGCACTCCAGAGCCCTAAATACCGGAAAATGCCAGAAACACCCCCGGGAAAACACCCCAAAACCTAACGCAAACCGACACCTTAAAACCACATAAAAAATTTAAAAAATGACTAGGAAAACTCCTGATGTTTTCCGAAAAACACCCAAATAGTATTTTAGTGCTACCGATTCTTGAGTCGTGGGGTATTCTACAATCGACTCCATTTAGTAGTTTACTAAATATTGAATGAGGGAAAAATCGGAAAGAATTGAGAAGTTGATAATTGTTTCAGACCTGTGTTCAAAACATAAGTGTTTCCTCACAAAATCTTAAAATTTTCTCACTCCCCAAATTTGATGAGTCATTTTAAAGAAAAATTAATTTTGATTCAACTTCTTAACTCTTACCGAAAAATCATATGGACAAGTCTAACTTAGTGATTGTTTGGTTGTTTTTACTTAGGTCAGTTTTCCCGATAATGAACAGCCAGGCAACTCCACTGGCCAGCAGTGGGACTCCGGCCACTACCCAAGCCAGCATGGCCACTCTGGCCACATCGCTGGTCAGTTCGGACACCAAGACCAACAGCAGAAAGCCTGTAAGCAACAACCCTAAGGTCGTAGTTCAACCGGTCAATCCTCCAATCAACATTGCGTTGCCGATGGAAACGCAACAGTCGATGTTCACAATCACGCAGCATAAACACGCCATTGGGACTGAAACAGCAAAACTTCCTATATCAATCTCTGCTACGGTGAGTACAGGAATTTTGAATATTGTACAATATTTGAGATAATTTACAAACAGTTACACATGTCTTTAAGGCTGTCTTGGTATAATAGTTTTGATAATATTCAAGGAAATTGTTTAATGATTAAAGTGAGAATTTTTTTTTGCTGTCAAGATTTATTAAATGTTTTTGTGCAGTTGAAGGAAAAGGTAACTGCTAGTTTTACCCACTCTATAGAACCTGTGCTCCATCAATTCAAATTACATTAAGAGTGAAATTTAAATAAATCTTTTTAAAAAGTTTTAAAATTTCACATTTTGAGTTTGGAAGATTGCACTAGTTTATTGAATTATTCTCATGTTTTGGGTAATATCAACAGGTGAAAGTAATGTTCGATTCAAAAGGCCATATACTGTTTATATGCTAAGGGTATTAATTCTCTGAAGTCTGGTATTTATTTTTAAAAATCCAAACATTTTGCAACATAATGGGACAATGTGTCCTGTTTTCATGCAACGACCCATTTTTAATTTGCATATTTATTCTGTTCAAAACAGCCTGCCACAAAACCACCTCAAATAGTCTCCCGGCCAGCCATACCAAAGCCTGCAGTCACTTCACATCTACAGCCAACCGCTTACATGGTCCCTAGCACCCACGCTTCGCTCGGTGCACAACGGACACCAAGTACCCAACCGGTATACAGCCGGTCTCCGCCAACCGGTACCCACATCATCCAAACTACGGCAACAACCATACCAAGCACGCATCTGCTACCCGCGACGCACTCGGTCCCCGGTGCCCAGTCCTTACCCGGTTCACAAGTCCGTTTACCGCTCACTGGACTTAACGTTGCTGCAGCTGTTACGAAGACCACAGGTGTCGACGTCCATAACATCAAAGTGACCGGTCCGGCGGTGCAAGTGGTCAGTACGACGCCCCAGCCGCATATCGCCGGTAGCCCGACTGGTCATTCGTTGCAGTACGTTCGTGGGCTGCCCATACATCACGGCATGATCCCCGGTTCCCATGTGGGTTCCGGACAATCGCAGCAACATGCATTTGCTCCACATCTACCAAGAGGTAAGTGGGATACCAGTCACAAGGCCCTGCAAGTTCTTACAACTCCATGAGTCTCAGTGCTGTAATCAAGGCTTTCACTAGGCCATCACAAGGCCCTGCAAGTCCTCACAACTCCATGGGTGTAAAGTTACAAGCTGTTTAAACTCAGCAAAGGCATTTGCAAAGCAAATCTCTTGTGACGAGATTCCTGAATAAAAATTTTAGAAAAATATCTAAGAGAATTCTAAACTATAATTCTTGTTTTTTAAACCCACAGGTGCAGTAGCTGCAGCTGCCATGTCAGTTCCAAAAAGTGGCATGACGACGGCCATGTTGAGGACCACCTCCCCCGTCTCGCAGGCTCAGTTCCCAAACACTGCCCCCTCTATGGCTTCCGCTGCGGCGCAACCTCAGGCTCTTGGCACCCAACAGGTGAGGAGGCCTCGACGTTATGAAAATAAGGGGCAGTAGGCCTGTGCATTTTCGAATAATTTTCTATTTGGTTTTATTTTCGATCGAATAATTGATAATCGATAAATGCCGTGGAATTTTTGCAAACATTAATCTCGGCTCAAACTATATACTTTATGTTGTAACTTGCATAATGGTCTCTCACCCGAAGAGTTGCAAAAATTGTCGTCATCTCTAACCATAGACCTTGTGTTCAATGTGTTGTATCTTGTACACTGCGCTCGTAGTTGGACGCAAATCAAAATGGTCATTTCGGTGATGGAAAAAGAAATTTCACCTCTTCTTATTAAACTGAATGGAATGTTTGGTTTGGAGTGGAAAAGCTCATACCGAATATTCGATTCAATAGGAGCTATTTGAATATTTAATGGACGATCAGATATTCGAATATTTGATTCGTTAGGCACAAAAAGTCTGCAAACAACTTTTTTACCATTCATTTATGCACAAAAACCATGCATGGATTTTTCAGGATTTCTGCAGAATTACTGCATCTATGTGACTGAAATTTCTACGAGGCAGTTTTCTCGACATAGGCTTTTAATCACGAGTGGAAAAAATTCCCTTTTTAACAGTTTACCATTCGTGTATTCTATCTATAAATACTTACCTGTCGTATGTTTTAGCGGCATCACCAGCCGTCCCAGGTTCACACCCTTCCAGCGCAGCAGCACCACGTCCCCGGCCGCCTCCACTCCCCTGCTGGTCTAGCTGGAGTGGCAGCTTCACCTACCGGCCTGCCTGGGATGACTCGAGCTAGCTCGCCAGGCACTGCTCCGAGTAGGAACCAACATCATCCTAGCAGTACGGATGCACACAGGTAGGTTGAGAAAAATCGAGTTAGAATTTTGCCATTCACTCATTTCCTCGTTAGTTGTAATTCTCTACAAAAAACAAATAATCAACAAATCAATACTTCATCAGCAAAAAAAATTGCTAAAAACAATGAAAACAATAAAAAAATGTCTGTACTTTTAAAGACAGTATTACATGATTTGAAAACTTTTAAAATCTGCAACAGCATTACATAACTAAAGAATAATGTTGATAAACTGCCTTGGAGAAATTTCAGCCACATGGATGCAGTATTATTTCAGAAAACCTGAAAAATTTTGCATTGTTTTTGTATTGAATGAACAGTAACCAAAAAGTTGTCTGCAGACAATTTTTTTTAAACGCACAAAGGTACCATTTTACACGGGAAAATTTTTGTTTGTTACCATTGCTATCAACAGTTTTAGTCAGGTTTTTCTTGTCAACTTTTGAAGTAAAATTTTAGGTAACTGCAAATGATGTATAAGAAATAGTGCGAAGCCACTGTCCTATTTATGCTGGTTCTCTGGCTATAGACTGTTTCGAATAGCTGCCATCTTGTAGGGCAGTTTGTTTGTTCTTTGAGGACATTCATGTTTGCACATTTTGTGCTTGCATTTATTATTAATAAAAGAATGCGATTTTACTTGCATTGTGGCGACCAAATTGTTGACCAATTTAAGCAACAAAAGTTGCCCCACAAGATGGCAGCTTTTATATATGTCTACACGAAACTGCACGGTAAATCATCCATACTGCCTAAAAAAATGCATTTGCACAATTTGTTTTCAATTAGTGTTTAAGTGCAATCATTTTATTTCAATTGAAACCACTTTTATCTTCCTTTTGAGTAATGTTTTTTGGTCAAATTTTTGTTTCAAATCCTGTATACGGCATTTACGTTGATATTTTGTTATTTTTTTGTCTAATTTCTAACAGGCCGATACCCCATACATCCCTCCCACAACCCCCTATTCAAACCGCTGGTCACCCCTTCCGCCCCGACATCAAGCAACTACCGAAAAATCAAGACAAAAAACCGGACGGCAAACCAGAGGTCAAATTAGTTGACCCCAGTAAACCGGAGGTCAAACTTGTTGACCCTAGACCAAGTTACAGCTGGGTGACCATTACACAACATGGCACCTCCCAACCACGGACACCACCCATGGGTGGACCCAAACATACCTACATCACTACTGGGGGAATGCAGAGAGCGCCACACCCACCTCCTCCCCAGGGCGTGGGGCTACCCGCAACCGTCACTAGTCAGGTTCCGGTCTCGCATGGTTCTGGTCATGCATCGAGTAGTCTGGTTACGGCCACCACGTTGTCGCATCACACAGTACCCTCTCAAAGTAAGTATATTTATGAGTGGAAATCACTTTGTTCAAATCACTGAAGCATAACAGTTTTGAAAGGGATTCCAAAGCGATTGGTCGATCAGTCACAGGCAGATCCAGAATTTGTTTTAGGGGGTGCTAAGAGTCAACATTTTTCAAAACTCTCGTCCCAATGTTAAAAACATGATATTTAGGGTCCAAGTTTAATATCTGGACTACTCCCATAGACGATGGTAAGTGCGTTCTTCCCTCTCCCACCCCATCACCCCCACCCCCTCCCCTCCCCCTGCCCCCCCCCCCCCCCCCCCCCGCACCACCCCCACTTTTTTTGTTTATTTTCATTTTTTGCCCCTCTCCCCCAAATCCACCAATGTCAGTGTATTCAACAAATTTCTGTTCAGATCAAGATTTTTTATATTGTTTTACTCTGTAGTTTATGCTGTTTCGTTTTTTTATTTGCGAAGTTCCTAATTGATTAATTTATATCTCATACTTTTAGGCATAATCCATAGCAGTATTCGTACGTCAGCCATCACCGTGACAACACTGAGCACCCAACCACAGAGCGTCACGACGACGTCAATTCCAGTCGGTAAGTATACATCATTGGGAAAAAGATCACTTTGTTTCTTAAAGGAGCGTGTCCAGATCATATTTTTCAATCCCTTCGTTTTTCCCATGGGTGTTGAGATTTTGATACCCTATCATGTGTCGTATTTTTCCCATTACCTTTACTGAAGTTTCATGCTCTTAATTTATAGTTTCAAAAAAAAAATGATGTTTTGTAAACTAATCTATTAGGTTCCATAAAGCAGTGCAGTAATTACACCAATCTTTTTGCTTTCACATCCAAATTGGAGACTGCAAATTCCCTGTTTTCTTCCCATGGATAGTATTGTCAGTGATCTCCACTGCTGGTTTTGCCGACCGGACAAAACACTCTGCCGCCCGGACAAAAATAATGAATTTCCCCTCTAAAACACTGTGAAAGTACAGCAAAGTCATTCCAAAATGTGGTATAAATTCACCAAACATGATTTGCTTATTATCGATCACTTAACACACAAATCTATCGCAACAGCGTCGATATAATGGCCATGACAGTTGCCTGCATTTGTTTTGAACAGCGCCCTCAAGTGGCGAGTGTGTTCATCTGTTGAGGGCGCTGCATGCTCAGCGGCGTAGCAAGGTGGGTACAGGTGGATCGTTGTGTGCGTGGCCCATTTGAAATACTCACTGCCTCGCACCTCCCCCCGCTGAGCGACATCGGCGCGCTCGTACAAAATCTGGACCAGTGGAGAACACTGTATTGTGGGGAGGTATTTTATATGATTGTTGGGTTAAAATTATTTTTCTGAACACGCTCCTTTAACCCTTGAGTTAAACCGCCCGAACAATCCATACTTTTATTGATTTTTAAGTGATTAAATATGTATTACAATGTAATACAGTTGCTAATGGATCAGCAGCCGATTTCACGAAAGAGTGCGCAGCTTGCGCAACTTTTGAAAAATGGCGCAAGCCCCATAGCTTGCGTGTTATCATCGCTAAATTGTTGCACAACTTACGCAATAAAACGTTGCGCAAGTGGGCTTTCGCAACTGCGTAAGTTTCGTGAAATCGGCTGCAGGACTCATTTTATAATCCGCAGAAAAGGGGACAAATAATTCTCAAACAAACTTACTAATTGTTTTCTCGCTTTCTCCCCCAAACAGCCAAAGTCTACCCCCGTCAACAAATGCCACACCCGCCCCGCCTCGCTACCTCTTACGCCACCGAGACCCCCTACATCCCCACCCACGGTCGAAACTCTTCCAGTACCCCTGCTGCTACGACAACGTGCCCCACGTTGCCCCCTACAGTGACAGTGGGCGATAACCGAAGTGAAAGACCCCCTCAGTCAACCACCATGGCGCACACGGGATACAGTCACTCGCCGTTTTTCTACGATCCGATCAGTAAGTCATTCCAAAATTTGTCCTGGTCACTTCGACAAAATATCACAATTTTACTTTAGCTTGCAGGAAATTATAATTGATATGTAAGTGCTTGCAGGAACTTGTGAGGACTTGCAGGAACTTGTGAGGACTTGCAGGAACTTGTGAGGACTTGCAGAGACTTGCAAGGACTTGCAGGGCCTGTAAGGACTTGCAGGGCCTGTAAGGACTTGCAGGTCCTGTAAGGACTTGCAGGGCCTGTAAGGACTTGCAGGGCCTGTAAGGACTTGCAGGGCCTGTAAGGACTTGCAGGGCCTGTAAGGACTTGCAGGGCCTGTAAGGACTTGCAGGTCCTGTAAGGACTTGCAGGGCCTGTAAGGACTTGCAGGGCCTGTAAGGACTTGCAGGGCCTGTAAGGACTTGCAGGGCCTGTAAGGACTTGCATGTACTTGTGATGGACTTGCAGGGACTTGTGAGGACTTGCAGGGACTTGTGAGGACTTGCAGGAACTTGTGAGGACTTGCAGAGACTTGCAAGGACTTGCAGGGCCTGTAAGGACTTGCAGGTCCTGTAAGGACTTGCAGGTCCTGTAAGGACTTGCATGGACTTGTGATGGACTTGCAGGGACTTGTGAGGACTTGCAGGGACTTGTGAGGACTTGCAGGGCCTTGTGAGGACTTGCAGAGACTTGTGAGGACTTGCAGGGCCTGTAAGGACTTGTGATGGACATGTGATGGACTTGCAGGGACTTGTGAAGACTTGCAAAGACTTTCGAGGACTTGCAGGGCCAGTAAGGACTTGCAGGGACTGTAAGGACTTGCATGGACTTGTGATGGACATGTGATGGACTTGTGATGGACTTGTGATGGACTTGTGATGGACATGTGATGGACTTGCAGGGACTTGAGAGGACTTGCAGGGACTTGGGAGGACTTGCAGGGACTTGGGAGGACTTGCAGGGACTTGAGAGGACTTGCAGGGACTTGGGAGGACTTGCGGGGACTTGGGAGGACTTATGGGGACTTGCAGGGACTTGTGGGGACTTTCAGGGAATTGTGAGGACATTAGAATGAATTTTTGTGTCTTGTTTGTATTTAGATTATCATCACCCCATGATGAGTCCATATGTAACACCTCATTCATTCGGCCCCATGTCGGCAGCTGGCGTCCGCTCAACACTTGGTATGTTTGAACCACCCCCTTGTCAAATAAAGTAGAAAAACATGGTAGTCATTATGATTTTAATTCTTATTTTTGTTAAAATGTTTAATAATTTTTCAGCGGAGTCCCATATGCAGCACACCTTGCACCCCACGGCTGCCCAGAACAGCTCCGTGGCCGCGGCGGTTGTTGCGGCGGCCCACGCGGCCTCCGGCCGACTTAATCAGGTTAATATGATGGTGGACTCCAGACGACCGATTCCTGTCCACAACACGATGGGTATAGCGCCCTCGTTAGAAGGTACGTTGTCGAACATTGCATTAGAGCATCATATGTGTGCACATTAAAGCAAGTTTATCTGGAAAGTTAAAGCAGGTTTTTATACAAGAGATCAAAATTTGTCCAAATCTGAGTGACAAAAACTTTGTTCACTTTTCTGTTACAGGAAGCACGTCTGCGTCACTGAATACGTCCCAAAACGCGTTAAATAGCTCGCCAAATCCTAATGCATCGCCACGACCGAGTATTCTTAAACGGAGGATTAATAATGACAGGTAACGCACACTAGCAATTTCTTCAAAGCATTGACAGTTTCTTGTTATTTTCTCTAAACGTGGAGATAACATTGTTTGTAACAGTTTCCCAATTTTCTAGTCTTTAAATTTAAGCCCTGTAGGTTATATTTCATAACACTGCCGCTTTGACGTAATCTTGCTTTGTAACATCCTCCAATTTCCCATTACTAATTCCTCTTGTTTTTCACACTTGAATTTCAGCAACGTGGTCCGTAAACTCATCCCAACCACTAGTAGCCGACCCAGCAGTCCAAAAACAGAACTTCCGAGGTCGACGACAAGTTCACCAAAACACAGGTACAAAGAAATTAAATAAGTATACCCATGAAACAAAAAAAGTTGCATTAAACAAGTGCACCTCATACATTATTTTTATTTAACAAAATTAGAAACATGACACACTGAAAAGTGGATAAGTAACTTCAAAAGACTAGCAATGCATAGTTCCGATTTTGCCCAGTTAACCCCGCCCCTTGGATATTGTTGCTATGCCTCACACGCTGTCGTCAAAATGTCCACACACGCTGCACAAACCAATGGGACTTTTAACGGAAAACACAGATTCTTTGGAAAAAACTCAAAGGTATTCATGTTTCAGGGTCGACAGTTATCTTAGAACACACTGAGTAAAGGGCCAGTAATACAGGGATGTCATATCATCATGAAATACGTGCTTTCTCACCTTTGAACAGCGAATCGCCCGGCCTTGAAACCAAAAATTCACCCAGATCACCGCATACAACACTGTTCAAACTGTATATTGTTGTGTTGTGAGACAATGCACTTTGACCTATGTGGATGATGTCTGCTAGCTCTGTTGTGATTGGTCGACGGGTTCGGTTGATTGACAGGTCGGAACTATGCATAGAGTACTGAATTGAAAACGTCACCTGTTGTGTGTTGCACAGGTTACTGGGTCTACACCAGAACCAGTGAACTGTTTCCCTGTGCCTTAGCAATAGACATTCCAGATTACCAGGGAATGTTTAGACCCAGTTACCCTGGCAATTGACGTCACACTTTGGTAATCTATAAATGAATCTTGCCAACCTTTGAAACCCCAATACATCATTTGCAGTTACCCAAAATTTTACTTCACGAGATGACAAGAAAAACTTGACTAAAAGTGTTGATAGCAATGGTAACAAACACCACATGATTTTATTCCTGTGTGAAATGGTACCTTTGTGGGAGAAATTGCCAACTGAAGGTGCTTTTTTTAAGAAAAAGAAAAAAAACCATGCATGGATTTTTCAGGTTTTCTGAAGTATTACTGCATCTGTGTGACTGAAATTTCTACAAGGCAGTTTATCAACATTATTCTTTAGTTATGTAATGCTATTGTTCCTGTTTTTAAATGTTTTCCAATCATGTAATCTGTCTTTAACATTTCAGCGATTCTTTAGCGAGTAGCCAACAGTCCATGGACAGCAACGCGTCCGAACTGAGCCAAGATGCGACATCATCCGCAGTCAAGGTCAAACAGGAACCAGACTCGAGCCACGCCGAGTCTGGTATCCAGGCTGCCCTAGGCAGAGACCTCAGTCTGACCAACTCGGTAGGGGAGTGTAGTCCTTCGCCAAGGAAAAAACCTCGCAAGCAACAACACAAGTGAGTCTTTTCTATTGGCTGTTACGCTCACAGATGCTATTAAATTGAAAAAAAATCTCAGTTTAAAGGCGAGAGAAAAACCCTACACCCATGTATTATGGCGGGACCCCACAAAATTAAGCAAGGACTGAAAACCCAATCCACATATTGACCCCGACAGGATTCGAACCAGGGCCATAGAGGTGGAAGGCAAGGAAATACTGCTACACCAACCCGATTCCTCAAGTAGAGACTGAAAACCCAATCCATATATTGGCCCGAATGGGATTCGAACCAGGGCCACAGAGGTGGAAGGTGAGGAAAGTACCACTACGCCAACCTGATTTCCCCTAAGTATTGAAAACCAAATCTACATACTGACCCAGACAGGATTCGAACCAGGGCCACAGAGTTGGAAGGCGACGAAAGTACCATCATGCTAACCTGATTCCCCAAATTGGGACTGAAAACTCATTTCATTTACTGGTGTAAACAAGATTCGAACCAGGACCACCAAGATGGAAAGCGAAGAAAGTACCACAATGAACCTGATTCCCCAAGTAGGGACTTAAAATCCACGTACTGGTGTAAACAGGATTCGAACCAAGACCACCCGCACCAAGTTGAAAAGTAAGCGTTTTCAAGAAAACTCCAAGTTACACTTTGAGTTTTTTTAAATATTACCATCGATCAAAATAGAACCAAAACAAATATTGGCTTTTAATTTTGGTCATTCAGGGTCGCCACGGAGCACCACGATATTTTGGAAGATCAGTCAACGGACGAAGAGACGGAGGTCAAACACAAACACTTCAGAGTCAAGAAAGAGAAGAAAGAAAAGAAGCCGACAGGTTGGTTAAAGCAGTGTCGCAAAATTTGATTCAAACATTTGATCGAGAAAAAAACATCACTCAAATGGAATATAGAGATAGTTCAAATTCTTGTGAACAATGTGTTTTTGTTTGTTTGTAGTCTCGGACATCGATCACATGAACGTGGTACATTACTTCAGAAGGCCCTGCTTAAGACTGATAGACTCTTACAGGCAGTCTTGGAAACCAACGCATAACCACTTTGAGAGGTATTCGGACGTCAGGTCGAAAGGTAAGACTTAGGGTTTCTGAAGCTCATCAAATAGCGCAGGAGAGGAAACTTCGGAATTCGAACCCGAGACATCCAGTACTCGTCAGAATTCGAACCCGAGACATCCAATACACCACGCAGCCCTACCATTAAACTAAGCACAGAAGTATTTTATCTTCAAGTTTTTCCCCGAAGGACCAAAGATGTTTAGTGTTTTTCATGTTTGTGCGACTCTACAAACTTGCTTCTGAATTTGTAACCAATGATTTCTAAAATATTACCAAGTTGGTAATTTACCAAATGCATTATTCAGCACGGTGCCTGATTGCATAGAAATTAAACAACCAAACATGGGATAAGAGAAAAAATATGGTCCTCGTCGGGATTTGAACCCAAGACCTCTGACTCACCGGGCAGATGCTCGACCAGCTGAGCTGTGGGGCACAAAGGCATACTCGGGTTTTCTGTAAAATGCCACTTTTTATCTTGGTGTTGCATGGATGCGCAACTTGGCAAATCGTAACATTTTTAAGAAACCTGTGAAGAGAAGACAATGAAGAAATGTTTTAGAGTTGTCAGGAAAACCCACAGAATCAAGCAGGGATTGAATACTCAAGCCATGTACTGGCAGGAACAGGATTCGAACCAGGGCCCACAGAGGTGAGGAAAGTACTGCTACGCCAACTTGATACCGATTAAAGTTTAAGACTTCAAATGGTTTATAACATTGGGTTAAATATTGGGTTGGAATTTGTTTTTAATGTTTTTTTTTTATATTTCTTTTTTTAAAGAACTTCTGAATCTTTCAGCATTTTCGTTCACAATTTATTGATCTTTATTTTTTTCTTTTTCGTTTAGATGAGAAAAAAGTGTCTATTCACGAGATAGCCAACCAACGTGGAATTGTTAAAAAGACGGACGGATGGAAAATTAGGCACATCACTTACCAGTTTGAAGATCTCGTAAGTAGTCGATAAAAAAACAAAAATTCAAATTCATTGTCTTAGTTTTGCTTTCGTTGAATGCACAGCTACCAACCCTACAGACTTTGCAACAGATTTCCTGGAAAAATACTGATCTCGCGACTCCTGACACAGATAAAAAAACCTCCTGGATTGTCAATTAACAACCTCAGATTTTTTAGATGTTTCTGAAGTCGGGAGATCAGCCTATTTTCTTGGCGTTTTCTCCAAAATCTGGAAAATTTGGAAGCTTTGCTTATTGTTCATGATTGAAATTTCATTTAGAAATATTAATAGGACCATCTTTTTATCAATTTCATTGAAATTGTTTTATTTTTCAGAGCGGTTTGGAGTTGGATGTGTTCAATGAAATGAAAGAAATAAAAGAAGGAATGGCTCCTTGGCAAAATTTCGAGGAAAGTGACACGGCAAAAATATATGAACTAATACAGGTGGGTTAACATTATAAGGTTGCTGTCGTAGTCGAGTCTGTCAAAAAACTCAGTCTTGGGGGCTTTCCAAAGTGGTCGACATTTTCATAGTTCTACAGAGAGTAGTATTTTTCAAGACCCCCTCTCCCTGAAATACTACTTATCAACATTTTTGTCACTACCATGAAATGTCATTACCATGAAACGTCAACATTTACAATCCTATGCGGCCCTCGATCACTCCCCCTCCCACTCCACCCCCCTCCCCCTTCCTACACTTTGTAAAACTGTGTAAATGTTGACAACTTTAGAAAGCCCCTTAAAACCTGTATAGGGCGCTTTCACATTGGGTCAAAAGGTCACGGGTCACTGTTGCTTGTCCTCCAGATCGGGAGAGAACAGTAGAGCCACATGCTTTTCTGATAGCAGCTACGTGTGTTTCCCTACGTGGCTCTATTGTTCTCTCCCGACCTGGAGGACAAGCAATAGTGACCCGTGACCCCATGTGAAAGTGCCCTATACAGGAATTGCAATGTCCCAAAATTTCAATGAACCATTTTAACCGGTAAAGCCTTACTCAAATGGAAGATAGAAGTGGTTCCAACTGTCCAATGCAATGATACCTTTTCTTGAAAAAAATAGTACATGTATTAAGATGATTTTATATATAAATGAGTGTGCACATGCATTTTTTTACAAGGGCGCCCTTGCGTGAACAAAACTAGGCACAAAAGAACAAACTTATAATAGACTCGACTGCGACACGGTTTTTCAGTCTGAGGAATTTCATGTGTGTTATTAGTGTGTTTTTTCCTGCGGAATTGTTAATTCATGTGTGTTATTAGTGTGTTTTTTTCTGCGGAATTGTTAATTCATGTGTGTTATTAGTGTTTTTTTCTGCGCAATTGTTAATTCATGTGTATTATTAGGGTTTTTTCTGCGCAATTGTTAATTCATGTGTGTTATTAGTGTGTTTTTTTTCTGCGGAATTGTTAATTCTGAACTTTATAATTATTTTTCTTTTCAGGGCAACCTCCAGCGAAGTCAATACGTCATGGAGCATTTAGAAGAAGCTAAAAACACCATGCTGAAACTCCTCGAACATAAACCCAAAGTCATGTCAATAATAAAGAACCACGCCAACAAACGACATGCGAAGAAGAAACACAGCCCTTGAATGGAACCACATTAAAAGAAAATTGAGTCTCAGTACACTTTAAAATTATCAGAAACCGGCAAAACATCAAGATACATAGGCGGGTGCCGCATTCGGCAGCCAGGCTAGAAACACCGGGGAGAATCCCCTTACTTTTACAAACAAATGCTCTGGGATTTTTTAAGTGCACTACACAATGCTGGACCTATGGCTTTACATCCCTTCCGAAGGATGGAGCAATTGGCGGATCCAGGATTTTCCAAACGGGAAGCCCGAACAGCGTGGGTTCCAGCTTAAGGGCCCTGGAAAGTTTTGGATTCTAGATGCTGTGGTGTGATCTCAGGCAATATTTAACCACTTTTTAAAGTGAAAGTGTGATGTCATATGAGGCAGATACCCCAACGGTTGCGAAAGTTAACGATAAATAAAATAAAACGTATCATTTTTTTATTTTTTTATTTATTTATTTATTTTTCTGTTAAGAAAAGGGGTTGGGGGAGCATGCGCCCCATGGATCTACCCGTGATTGGGGTCAAGTGCCTTGCTCAAGGGCACAATCACCTCAAGTGGAAATATGCGCACAAAAACAAACATACTGGAGTCTAAATCCAAATTGACTTATATTGCCAGAAAGATAACGATTGATTGTGGCTCAATTTTTGTTGGTCTTTGAATGGTATTTATAAATGTACATAATGTAAATATGTAAAAAGAAAATGGGATTAGGGATACTACAGTTCTTATTTATATCAGTGAAACTAAATTCGTTTGAAGACACACGTGTGGCGTTTTTAAAACTTAGTGCGCTGGACACCTTTGCGATTTATGAAATGCCAACCATACTTCGTAAATTGCATTCATAACTTCACGCACATTTTTATCAATTTTGTTTCAAATTGAAAATTGATTGTTTTTCCATTCGGTTGTGAAATTGGATAGTAATGTCCAAACAAAATATCCGAAAACTCGTTTCAGATCCCAACACTAGTCTAAATGTTTAAAATGGTTTCAGTTCTGAGGGTCAATAGGGAGGTTTTGCAAGGTGACAGATACGGTTACGAATACGGATATGATAACGGTAACCGTTCACGTTGACGTGGCTGCACACTAAACTTGGTTCAGCACTGCATGAATGTATGTGTACATTTATCTGCTAAATCTGGTCTTGGCGCTTTCCTCACTTTCACGTGGGCATGACTCATTAAATTTGATCGGTGTTCATGGAAGATACATCGTAAAGAAACAAAATGCATACAACTTATTAATCCATCACAGAAAAATCTTCATTATAACCCATATCCGTGCTATGCGTATGGAGGCCGATAACCGTTATTCACACGTATGAAAACATGTGTACTGTGGTTGCGCATCACGAGTAGTGCATAGTCATGACGTATCCGTGCTAAACCTCTATTGTTTAAAAACCAAAATGCATAAATGATGAAACGTCACTGGTTACCAAAGGTCGTCAATACACTCAAATCTTGCACACAATGTGTTCTCGTTTGTGACAAATTTGAGAAAGTGCCGTTTGTTTTCAGACTGTCTTAAAGCATATTTTGTATACAAATCTAGAAATTGGCCATGAATACGAGATGTCATATAGTACAAATGTATAGAGACGTGCATGTGTCAGCAATGTGGATATTGTAATTTTATTACTGATAAATAATAAATGTGTACAGACCTTTGAAAAGGTTGTTTTATATATTTTTTTATTTTCTGCTCGGTTCAAGTGTAACGGCATGTGTTCTTGAAAACAAAAAAATGTATAACTAATCTGACTGAAAATCAAAGAGGCAACGTTTTATCGGTCATAACGTGTATAACCACCTCTTGTGGTAAGGCTGAGTGCACCAGCCTCTGAGGCAGGGTGCGCCACTCTGCATGAAGTGCCTCCCTAGGGCTGTTTGGGAAATGAGCAGATGCAGTGGTCAGCTCATCCTACGCTGGATCAATCGGGTTGATAACCGAAAAAAATTGTCATATTTAAGTCTAACCTAACAAAATTGGTTTTCTGAGAGCCCTCAACTGCAAGATTCTCCCAGAAACATAACATGTCAAATTTCATTACTGTGTTCAAACAGGGTCTTCTTGGACCTGGAGGAAATCACTGGTCAATCAGTGCCTTGTTATCCACAAGTTCACTGCGTTCAACAAACTTGTGTTCTGGGGCCAATTTCATGGCGCTGCTAAGCACAGGATTTGTTTGCTTTATTTTGCAAAAATGGATTGCCAGCCAAAATCGTAAGTGATGTGTATTGAAAGGTATTCTCCTACTCTTGCGAAGAACACAAGTTGGCGTAATAATTTTGGCTTGTTATATCTTTTATAAAGCAAATAAATTCTGTGCTTAGCAGTACCATGAAATTGGCCCCTGGTCATGAATTTATGTTATGAAAAATCAACCCCAATTTTAACACAATTCTTCTAATTCAATAAGATTCACTTTCACCATCAACAGATATATTTTATTCCTTTTTAACAGACAGTCACGGCGTTAAACATTTACCAATAAAAATAGCCATTAACACGAAGATGCTTACAGTAATTTTTTTCTACTCAAGAATCATACATGTACATCCTCAGTGGCAAGCTAGTAAGATTTCACTTCGTTGTGCAACAATTCAAAGGAGTAATTTACAAGTTATTTTATTTTTACATGTTTGATAATAGATTCGCAAAATTAAATACCGTGAATCACCAACTAAAGCGAACTTGTGGGCAGAAATATTCTGGAATTGAAATTGATGGCAGTATTTTTTTTATTTTGCCATAACTTAATTTTGGAAGGAGGCCTGCTCCTAAAATAAAATCTTGCTTTTCCAAGCTTTTGTTCTAAGAAACTACTGTACTCGCCGCGTACCGATTTACCTCTTCAAAGATTTAAAAGTCCAATTATCAGACAGAATTCTATAGGTATTTTTTGCGCCAGTGGCCATTTTTGTAAATAAGTGTTCATTAACCAATTAGCAACTGTTAATACATTGTATTTATTTACTGAGGAATCAGTAAAAGTTTGCATGCTTGGGCAGTTTTGGGCGGTGCAAACCGGTTTAGTTCTGTAACTAAAATTTCAAAATGTACCAGTTTTGGGCAGTACATACTGGTATAGCAGTCACAATCAGAAAAATAATTTTCATATTACAACTTTCGCCGAATGGAGTGCGGGGAAAATGCCAGGTCTACTGCTGCACGTGGGTAAAAAAGGTTTTCAAGATGGCTGCCTATGCAAAAGGCATATAGCTTGCAGGGTAAGAATTTTGCTGTCTTAATATTCTATTATCTACAACTTGTGTAGCAAAGTTACAGTGCAAAAATGCCATACACAATGACCTTTGACATGACGGTACTTTCAAAATGGCCGCCCCAGCAACATGTCTCTCTCATGTAGCATTTTCAATATATTACAAGCACAGTGGGGAAAAGCCATACGCAACACTGGTAAATATGTAATTTTTAGACGCCACTTTAGTTTACATACAAATTAATTACCCTTAAATCCATGTGCTTAGTTACATGTACTCTACAATGCCGTGGATACACTTAGGGCAGATTAACATCAATTTAAACTATGTTAAAACAGTAATTAAAAAATTGGACCTCATTAAAAGGTAGAACACATGATTGGTATTAGAAAGGTTCACAGATTTACACATAACTTGTGCAAGTGAACATGATGGTAGAAAACTTCCCCTGAAATGGTTTTGTCTGAAGTGCTATATTCTTTGAGAAATGAGTACGAACATTCACTTCGCTCCAAAACCACTTCGCACACAGGCCGTGGTTCAGGGCGGAGTGACTGGAAAGCTTTTTTGACTGTTTTCTCAAAAGATAGACGAATTAGAGCTGACTTTTACTCAGGTTGGTTTTAATCATGCATCTTCAATCACACGGAGATAAAACTATTTGTAACGGTTTACTAATCATGTGTTCTACCTTTAAATTTCACAGCAATGAATTGATAGTTTTTAAAATTTAAAAAAAATGCAATTCACTCTCTGAATTTTTTTAAGTGAACCGTTGGCTAGTTCAGAAACTAAATGAAGTGGGGCCATATGGGTTTAATAATAAGAGCACTGTTAATACAACATTCTGCTTATAACGAGGAATTTTAAGTCATAATTCATTCCTGATAATACAAGATTCCTGTTATAAGAAGGTAATCTGCAAAGTCCCGAGTTGTTTTAATGCTTTAGGTAAACCATGGAGGTAGGGTAAACTCCCAAACAAAAGTAGTTGATTATAATTATGCCGTAAATTGTCTGTACATTAAAAAGTAACATGAAGTCGCAAATGTGGATGTATAATCCGACCTTCTGCTAATAAAAAAGTTCCCCATAAATTTATTGAAATTACCATCAACTTCCGAAGAAGCCATTGAATCTTAAGCCATGTCCGCATTGGACTTGTTTTTCAGGAGGTTTTACCGAGAGGATGGTAAAATGAAAAATGCCTAAATTACACTGCTGTCCGCATTTGGACTTTTTCGACACGGGAAAATTTTACCGAGACCGTGGGAGAGCATGCGTAGTTTCCCTTCGCAGTATGACCTTCATGGCCCCGCACATACGCTTCCAGAGTGCTTTTACCGACTCGATGAGTCCGCATTGGACTAATATCGTCTCGGGAAAAGTTACCTGGTCAATTTTCCCAGGCAGCAGTTGGCCAGGAAAAGTAACCGCTGGATTGAGAGGAAAATTTCCTAGGCTGTTCGCATTGGATTAAAAATGGGAAAAGTAACCATCGTCTCTGTAAGTTTGACCCAAAAAAGTCCAATGCGGACAGGCCTTAAGGCAAGTTAAATTCACAGGCATTTACTACATTTTAGTCTGTGCATTATAGTCTATACCTACACAACAGTTTCAAATTGAGAAACCTTTACATTTTTTTTCCCTACTGTATTTAAAAAACACCAAGGTAGGGGCTGTGTAGGACTATTACATTGTGCTACATTTCAGTGAATGACATAGCGTGTCAATATAATACATTCATGTACTTTTTATTCATTATTCTCTATCTAACGTTAAGTGACATATACATTTATATTACACAAAATATAATTCCAATTCGAGGGACTGTAAATGTTGTACGGATATCAGACAAAAATGTCATTTGACACCCCCCTTTTAGTCCCCAAAGAGTACTTTCAGATTCTACGTATGAATTCAATTTTGTATTTGTCTAAATTTTGAGGAGCATGACCCACATTATAAACGGACTGTAAAATCGCAAGCATTCATTTTGCCGATTTTAAATTTGCTTAACATCATTTAAGAAAGTCATATGCAAGTGAATGAGGTGTCATTTTAGAGCTTAAAAAATACTGTTTTTATAGAAATGCAGAAAACTCAGTTTGTGTCAGTCGCGGCCACGTCACATCCGGTAGGGCTGGAGTGAAAACAACAGTGTGCCCATGGTGACGAGCGAAGGAACAAAGGCGTTGTCTACGCAAAACGTACACGTATCCAAGCATGAACAAATTTGTTTTCACTCCACAGTCACAGTGCTATGCCTGTATACAAAGGCATATGACCCCAGGATGTGCGACCGACCGAATATGAAAAACAAAAATACATAAACGCATTTCACAGGAACAATGTTTGGTGGAATTTTTGTTATTATGTCAACTATTGACAGCTCAATGAAGGAAAAAGCGATTGTGCACACTTTAATACGTTGCGATGTGGAAAAATCATACTCCATTACTCAGTTGTTCAAGATTTCAAACAAAAGACGAAGCCTAAAAATACTGGAATATATAACCACGAGTTAAAAAATTATATAAGTTAGACTCCAAAAATACTTATAGTATGGTGGTAGAACAAAAAACTCCTAATGCGTAGGCGTGTTTATAGATTTACACGGCAAAACCTGCCGCATTTACATAAAAATCACAAAGTTTCACAGAAATAAATTATACTCTTGCACCATACGGCCGTCTATTAAAGGAGCGTGTCCAGATCACATTTTTATCCCACCCATTTTTCCCATGGGTGTTGAGATTTTGATACCATATCAAATGTCGTATTTTTCTCATCATTCTGATATTTCGTGTTCTCAATCCATATATTTTAAAGGATATCGTCAAAAAACCACCAATGCTTTGTAAACTAAATATTTATCTGGTTCCATAAAGCAGTGCAGTAATTACGCCAACCTTTTTGCTTCCACATCCAAATTGGAGATTGCAAATTTTCTGTTTTCTTTCCATGGATACTATTTGGGGATGTATTTTTAATATGATTCTTAGGTTAAGATGAAATCCATTTTCTGGAAAAATCTGATCACGTTCCTTTAAATTTGCCGTCTGTCACCACGATACAATCCCTGGTGCTTTGTGTTTCCATGGTAACCACTAGGCTTCGGTACCCTCGCCTTCCGCGCCGTGCAAACGCAGTCTGGCAAAATCCTCAAATATGAAGTCTTCGTCCTGGGGCGTTGATCGTTCCGCTTCGCTGCAAATTAACAAAACATGAATGAAATTGTCTTAAAAGCAGAGAGAACATCAATCACTAAATAGTCCGAGCATATATACCTTCATGATGAAATGGAGATTAATTAGATGGATGAATGATCACACATGTTGGGCCAATTTCCAAATTTTAAAAAAAAATGGTTTAGCAGTCAACATTGTGTTGTGTATTACAATTGACTGCTTACCCATTTTTAAAAGAAAATAAATTCAACAAAATATGTAACCTGCAGCCGATTTCACAAATCCTTTCGTACTGCGTAAGCTTGAGCAAATTTTTATTGCGTAAGCTGCGCAACATTCCTGTGATAATTACACGCAAGCCTATGGAGCTTATGCCATTTAAAAAAATTGCACAAGCTACATGTATGCAATTTTTCGTGAAATCGGCTGCAGGCTTGGTCGAGTTTTCGCGACCATAAGAAATCTGACGGACATTCTAGGCACCGCCAGGAATTTCCATTGTGTTTTTGTATTTTAGTGAGCGTGGATCTGCAGCAGATTTTCTCTTGTGGTCGCGAAAACGTGACCTACCCCGACTTTTTTTGCAGAGCGGGTCATATGAAATTGGCCCCTGGTGCTGTGCTAAGTATTTGAGTTTTCATATAATGATTTAAGAAAACAAATATTCACAAAAGTAAACATGTGAGCAGAAAAATTATTGCCTTTCTAGAAATGATAGTTATTTCTGGCAATTAATGCCAATTTGATAGGCTTGGGAATCCTCTTTGGCGTCGATAGAATCAATTCCAAGTTAGGAATCGGAATTGCAATTCCGTCTTTTGAATTGCAATTCTAAATGTTTTGGATGCACAGCAAATTACAAAAAATTTGCAGTGTTTTGAATCAGGTTTGCAAGAATTGTTTATCTAATTTTAGAGTCAACTTATTTTTGAAAATGAAATCAAATCTAAACAGAAATGCTATTCCGATACAGAAGAATTCGAATCGCTTCCAAAATTGTATTTTAAAATATATTCACAATTGAAATTTGCACAGCATTAGACGGCTCCTGTTATTCTTGCTAAACCCCTAACCTTTAAAACTTCCAGCATTTTCGGCGCATTTCAGTAGAATATGGGTAAATATACCATACGTTATAAGAGTACATAATGTATGCATAATGTAGATTGGTGAACTATTTAGAGATATATCATCAGGGTTGAGGTCAAATTTAAACCTGTAACTAATTTTTTTAATAACAAAAAAGATAAATTTCTTGATTTGCTATATTATACAAATATTGACTGCTCATGAGGGTGGTGGTGCAAACTATCATCTTGAGATGGCAGTCCTCAGTGATATTGCCCTCTCAAGATCACCGAGGGTCGGTAGTTTGCACCATCACCCGAATAAAGAGCAGTAAATATTTGTTTTATATACCTCATACATTGATTTTTTTGGTGTCAAATTTAGTTTTCTGAGAGCCAAGCCAAAAAGCACATTGTCCACGTGAACGTGAACACCACTACTAGTTGCCTCACACGAACGCCCGCACGCTGGCACACACATGCGCAATATTCTGTACGCGCTGGAAATAGTACTTTAAAAAGTACTTTCCTATCCTTTGACCTATGACGCAAAAGGTCAAACAATAGTACTTTTTTTTCAGTTGTGCACAGAAATGGTTGAACTAATCCATGTCGCGTGATAAGCGTGATCCAATTCCGTCCCTCAGGGACAGAAATCAGGAGACAAATGCCTTTCCTTAATCAATACAACAAATGAAAACTAAAGTGAACCTGTATGTTTACCTGCTACTGATGTTAATACACACACCCAGTTTATCACATGTTGAAATTGCAGTTTTATGCAGAGGTTGTTTTTATGCGTGACGGACGGACAATCAATAAAATTGACAAAAACTACAATTTTTTTACATGCATTTTCAACTATTTCTTGAAAATGTGATGGCACAGTGTGCCTAGCCAAAATTATTCTGTTAATTTTGTAATATGATTGTAAAATATGGACATTTCTTTACTGAAATTTTCATCCAGTGTTTACCAGTTTTGGATCACGCTCTGATCTGCTTTTAACCAATCAGTGAACGAGAATCAATGTATAAGGTATATAATATATAATTACCTGCAGCTGATTTCACACAAAAATATTGCGTAGCTTGCGCTAATTTTGAAAATGGCATAAGCCACATAGGCTTGTGTGTAATTTTCACAGGAATGTTGCGCGGCTTACGCAGTGCGTAAGGATTCGTGAAATCGGCTGCAGGGGTTAATGTGAAGTACCGTGATACGAGTGCTATATAAATACATGTACATGTAACCACATTATAATCTTGCAATGAAAAATTTGTCTTTCAACTGAACAAATATTTCACCCACTGCATTTCAAATTTTAAATGCAATGTTTTCGCAGTGAGTGCTGATTTTGCCATGCAAGTGATTAAGCAATTTAAAGTTACATGAATAACTTTATACCGGTATGCTTATGTGTGTAATTTGCTATGTGCAGGGCCTTTGATATTTTGAAATGCAAGGTCTTAATATGTAAAATATCAAGATTGATTTGCATTTAACTATTGTGCAAGTGATACAGGCAGGCTATGTAAAGCAGAAATGATTATGTATGTATGTATGTATATATATATATACACGATACATGTACTGCTTTGCATAGATGAATATGTATATGCATGAGTGAATACAAGACTTGAGTTTTACATGATGGCCCAATATATAAGCAATGCTTTGCAAACGATGAGCAACTCTGCTTTTAAAGACAAATGACAGGATTGAAAATATGTTGTGCGATTGAGGATACTGTATATATAATAAGAAACCAACCTGTGTGTAAGTCTGCTCAGTACCTCATCCATGTCACGAGAAAACGCTACATGTCTTGAAACGTCTTAACTTTTTTTCCCCTTCATTTAACCCACACATTAACAATTTTCTTGCTAGTATGAGATGCCTAGAGCATCTTAAAAACCTGTACAAAATTCAATGATGCTGTACCATAGTACCTCAAATTCTCTATTTATGCGTGAGCGTCTGCCTACATACGTATGCAGTCTTGTTTACATGTTTCGTATGACCAGAGAGTGCGATGACCATAAGAATATACACACAATGACGGCAAATTGAACGTCTCTGTTACCAGGACAATAAATTCTTAAGTTGATAGGTGAGTCTTTCCACGGTAAAGGGGGCATTTAGGCAACATATACCATATTATGCAGAAAATACCTTTGTCTGGTCTCAAAATAAAATAAATAAGTTTCAGTTGTTCTAAAGAGATAACTTAAGCCCAAAAAGGGTTACAAATAGTTTGGGATTTTTTTTCATATACATTGAACACGGATTTGGGTGAATTTATACATTGGAATCGATAGCTTATTCAATTCTAAGATATACTTCCCACGCAAATGTTGCATTTCTGAGCTAAATAAATGATAAAATTACTGCATAAAGTAATGCACAAAATGACGTGCGAGCGGTCTGTGCGTAAGCGCGACAACAGAGGGCGCTGCCCACGCTCGTGAATGGTTATCTTGTGCACTAACTGAAGGCAAGTTTTGATTGAAACATGATTTTTCTACAGAAAAGCAACATTTGCGACAAAAGTGCAAGTGGGAAGTATATCTTAAAATTACATTATGTGTTGATTCCAGGAGGTAAGTTCCTTAAAATCTTTGTTCAATGTATACGAAAAAAATACCATAGTTTGACAACATGCCTTTTAAAACCCTGTGTACAAATTTCCAATATACGCTCGTAACCGGGACGGCTTAAAATGTAACAAGTGTCTGTCCCGGTTACGAACGTATGGAAATTTGTACACAGGGTTTTTAGAAAGGCATGTTGTCACACTATTTGTAACCTTTTTGGGGCCTAAGTTACCTCTTCAGAACAACTGAAACTTATTTCTTTTATTTTGAGACCAGACAAAGGTATTTCCTCGAAAATATGGTCTGTGTTGCCAAAAAGCCCCCTTTACTGTGGAAAGACCCAGGTGCGAAACTACAGTCAACATGAGCGTGAAAAGTGCTGAAGCAAACGGTTATTATGCAAAATGGTTTGCCGATTGTAAACAATGAGAGAAAAATCGTAAGGGCCTTATCGAGACTCAAACCCGAGACCTCTGACTCACCGGCCAGATGCTCTACCAGCTGAGCTATAAGGCACAGTTACAACACCCAATTTCGGTGATATACATGGATTTGTTTTGTTCGGACTGCTGATGAAATTTGACAGAAAATATTGTGCTACAAGCTACTTCAAAATCCTTGCTACAATATTAGACCCAATGTAATATCGAACTCATAAAACTGATCAAATTTGGCTTCAATGCAGCTGTTTTGAAAATGTCGAACCTATATCTCACAAGAACAAAAAAATTTGGTAAGGAATATGAAAGTTTACGCATTGCACAAGCAAATTATATGCCAAAATAAAAAGACAAACATCTAAGGCAGGAAAGGAAATATATAAGGGAAAGAAACTAGGAGTGAGCTTTGTGATGTTAGCAAAACATTCACTCAGCATTTGGTTAGTTTGCAGCAAAAAAGTCTGCAAATTTGAATTTTTGTTTTCCCGAACGAAGTATTTATGTTATTTTAACGACAAAACATACTTTGTATTTTAGACATCAGCAACCCTGTGAAAAACGCTGTTTTTATACGGCTGTTTTTGCGCCTTGTTCAGGTCTGGTCTGTGGTGCATTGCGTGCAGTGCCCCCTCTGGATTGGTGGACTGTCAAATCTCTTTTCTTCTGTCTCGGAAGACTTTCCAAGACAGAGTAATCAGATTGGACAGGCTACCGGTCCGGAGGGCGCACTGTGCGCTGCGCATTGCAGACCGAGATCACACTTGGGCAAGTCTACGCCTTGAATTATTGGCGGACCGCCAATAATTAAAAATATTGACAGTAATTGTTCCATAACTAAATGTCGGGCGATTTTTTCGTTGATGTCTCATTTGTAAGCGAATAACGTTTAAGAGTCTAGAAAATTATCAATTCAAAAAACGTTTTTATTTTTCGAGGTGCCACACCCAAAACGCACGGACTGTAATATCTTTAAGCTGCTAAATTCAAATGACTTGTCACTAAACAGTTTTCTTTTTTGGCTTAGCGTACTAGTATTTGGTCTGCAGACACAGTAACATATATCCGATAAACAGAACAAAATCCATTTCCCACTTAGCAGTTTCGTGAAATCCACCTGCCTCTCCCAGACAAGCTCATTCATGTCATTATTGCGAGTCGGCCCAGGCCCCGCGAGTCCCTCAACACGTATGCGGAATGCAATCCCTTTCGCTCTGCACCTGTACATGTACGTGACACACTCATTACACATTCGGCTAAGCCAGCAATCAGGATTTTGTTCCCCTAGGTGGACGTCCATGCACTAGATAATTCAATTCATTTGTGATTATTTTGTGCAAGCATGCGAAGAAAAGCAGTCTGTTAAGCGTGTGTAGACCATAGTTAGGCTAAAACATTTTACTGAATATAATGGAAAAACTATATTTTTTTCGACTATGTTATTTTTCTATTACATCAGTACTAGGAATTTGAATAATGAATTGTGTGCCTCAGTTTCAGATATATTCATTAAGTACATCCGAAACCGAGTGATTGTTTTGTTTTTTTGACGTACCACGTTTATTGAGAAAGGCATAATCAGTTTTTAAGGAATTACACTTCCATCAATGATGCTTGAAGAACATGTGTTTAAAATTTAACAACTTGAATAAGTGAAGCATTACAAGCCCTCAAAGTCTCTAAAATGTAAATCTGAATTTATGGAATTGACTTAAAAATGCAGAAATACAACATATTGTAGTTAGATAAAGCCTGACCTATTCTTTACTATGTTGTTTGTTTGTGTTTTTAAAAAATCTGTATAAGCCATTTTAGATATTATTAAAAATTCTGTTTCCATTAACATTTTGAATTTTTTAGGCAATTAATTGGAAACATTTCCCTTTATACGTCCCACGGCCTAAACACTAGCCAGCTGTGTCAACTTAGTGGCAGTAATTCTACAGCAGTGATACAGTGGGTGTGAGTGAGTGTGTGTGGCATTCGCATGCATCAATGTTCTTTTTTACTACCTGGCATTTAGCATGCTTGGGCGATAAGTCGTGCCCACACAATATTTCCCAGCCCGACGGTTCGGATCATTCCTAGTAGGGGGGAAAACGGTGGGAAGCAAAATGGCAGCATGCGTGCCACAAAAAATAAACAACAGAAAAAGCCAAAATGTTAATCGCTGTTAGAGGGTAAATGGGGAGAAGTATTAGTGGGAAGGGTAGGAGGGAAATATTACGCAAATATTGACTACTGGGGGAAATAAAACACTGTTTCCCTCAGAAATATTAAGAATGTTAAGACCTTCCGGTCTAGTGCACTGAAGAGGGTATCAGAAAAAAGCATTAGTGGAAGCGTAGGAGAGAAATATTATGCAAATATCGACTGCCGGGAAGGGGGATATAAGACTATTTCCCTCAGAAATTGTAAAGTTGATATGACCTTCCAGTCATAAAGGGCATAACATGTGTGCCCTTAAGCAAGGCACTGATTAACCCCCTGTTCAAACTGTCATGGCCGTTATCGATCACAGATTGCGTCGCTGATGCGATAAATATGCGTGGTTAGTTAACGATAATGACAGCAGTGGCCAGCGAAACATGTTTAGTGACTTTACGCCTAATTTTGGAATGACTCAGCCGTACCTCTAAAGTGTTTTAGATGGGTTATTTTTGTCTGGTCGGCCGAGTTTTTTGTCCGGGCGGCACGCCCTTAAGCAAGGCACTGATTAACCCCCTGTTCAAACTGTCATGGCCGTTATCAATCACGGATTGCGTCGCTGATGCGATAAATATGCGTGGTTAGTTAACGATAATGACAGCAGTGGCCAGCGAAACATGTTTAGTGACTTTACGCCTAATTTTGGAATGACTCAGCCGTACTTCTAAAGTGTTTTAGATGGGTTATTTTTGTCTGGTCGGCCGAGTTTTTTGTCCGGGCGGCACGCCCGGACAAAACAGGTAAGTGGAGAACACTGCTCCATTATTAAGGAGTTAAAAAATGCGACCATAATCGGATCCTCTTTTTTGGACATATTTATTATTATTATTATTATTATTTTCTGGTATTCATACCAAGGATTCCTCAATAGTGCTCATTGCACTGTCACTCGCAAGCGTGAGGAAACCCAAAACTATGTCCAAAACTTAAGTACCATGCTTATTGAGAAAGGTATTACTTTCAATTTTTCAGAAACTACACTTCCATCAAGGATGCTTGAAGAACATGTGTTTAAATTCAAACAACTTGAATATGTGAAGCATTACAAGCCCTCAAATTCTCTTAAATGTAAATCTGAATTGGGAGGAGGGGGGAGGGGGCATAGTTTTTAAGGAGTAACAGAAAAAGGGCATGATAAGTAGGAAAACGAAGGGGTTTATTAGTAACATTCGTTGGGAACAGGGATTTAAATTAAGGCAATCCAAAATGCATGTAACAAGCAATGCAGCCATGAAGAAAATGAAAACAAAAAAAATAATTAAAATGGTTAGAACATTCAAGGAAAAAGCAAACGATTTAAGTACTTTAGCCTTAGTTAGGTGTTAGCAGAAACGACTAAACAGGCTTATTACAAAACTTTGGATATTGTACGAATTTGGAAATATTGTACTTTTCGGGAGGTTTTACCGAGACAATAGTAAAATGAAAAATTGATAACAGGGTTTAAAAAAAAAAATTTGGTACCATGTATAGGGTCTAGAAAAAGGAAATGTACTATTAATTAATTGAGTAACCCTAACGTGTAATTTGGTTATCGTTTCCCACAAATGTTTGCCTGATGTATCATAAAAAAATATATATATAAAAAAAAGAACTTACTTGGTGTCAAAGTTGATGAGGTTTGTGTCCAGTGCATCTTGGGGCACTTCTGTTGGAGAAGAAAATCAGAGATAGAAATTGATTAAAGGGACAATCTGCCTTTTTTCCCACTTCCCTAATTTACCTCATTCACAGCAGACTGTTAGAACTTATTAGGCTGCACCTTTAAAAATGGATTACAGTGAAACTTGTCTATAACGGCCACACTTGGAATCGAGAAAAACTGGCCATTTTATAAGGGTTGATTTAGCATTATGCACATGGCATTTTGGACCAAAGATGGCTGGCCACTATAAACAGGTGGCCTCTTTATCTAGTGGCCACTATAGACAAGTTTGACTGTGTAAATTTGGAAATGAGAAAAAATTAAATTGGGTCATCCTGCAGTGTTAACTTTTATCAAGCTGGTAAAATGATCAATTCTTCTAAGGAGTTTTTCCTTCGGAATTACCGTCATCTTAGAGAATTTTTAAATTTATTTTGACATACATGTACATGTATATTTGCAAAAAGATTGAACAAAGAATTAAATTAAATAAAACAAATCCATGGCAAATTAATAATTCTTAATTTTGCTTGATGTCATAAAAACATTTAGCATGAAATTGTTAAGTCGTCCGTGCATTATTAAAGACTTAAAAATGATGTGGGCATTACTACATGTAGCCACATGTTATTGTGTGCAGACTACCGACTACATGTACATTGTCTCAACTGGTATGCAAATAGTCAAATTACGCATTCGTCCCAAAAGGTCTTGTTTACTCATGAACCGTAGATGTTGCGGGTAACCAGTGCGCCGCGAGGAACTTATTTACAGCACTCGGGAACGCTATCGCAATGCTCAATCTACGGACTAGTCCTTTTATCGCGATTGCAGCTCGGATTTGACACCTGCGACCTCAGGGGGAAAATGACATTAAGGTCTCGAGTCCAACACCTGGTGTCCGTTAATTGATCCACTTATCACCGTTGGACACTTTCAATCTGGCAGACTTTTTACACCTTTCCTCGGACAACCCGTTCTGAATAAGTAATCAACTCGGCAAATTTATTATTGCAAGGACGGGCGAAGATATACAACAACCTGCCAAGCTCTTTTTTTTGCTCTATATTTGCTCAATCCTGACGTTGGTAAACAGATTCGATGAATACTGGGCTTCATTGAGTGTGCCGTGTTTCCGTAGCAACCAATTCAGGCTGGTCGAAGGATTATTATTGTTCTTTATTTCAATAGAACATCCACAATGTTGTACGTGATTCATTGGAGTTTTTGCAATGTTCTGTGTGCCTCTTGCTCAAAGCACATACATGTAGATAATCTTTGGACCCACAAATAAAGTTACATATGGGTCTTTCATGCTCAAATGAACAGTTGGTTTTTTTCCACAGTAAAGGGGGCATTTTGGCAACACAGACCATATTTTCGAGGAAATACCTTTGTCTGGTCTCAAAATAAAAGAAATAAGTTTGTTGTTCTGAAGAGATGACTTTAATATCTCTCATAGGCCCAAAAAGGGTTACAAATAGTGTGACAACATGCCTTTCTAAAAACATGTGTACAAATTTGCAATATACGCTCGTAACCGGGACAGGTTAGTAGGGCCGTCCATAAAGTACGTACGCACGGAGGGTGGTGGGGTTATTTGGGGGGGGGGGGGGGGGGGGGGTGGGGGGGGGGGGGGGGTTGAGGGCGGGTTGTTGACATTGCGTACACCATGCGTACAGGGGGGAGGAGGTGGTCCAAGCCAATGCGAAGATTTGCTTCTAGTAAATCGGGAAAGGATTTAGGTTCTTTTTCATTAAATCTGTATATACTGAATGATGATTGATGTGTCATTTTAAGTTTTAAAAATGCACAAGAAATATATACATTTTGTCATTTATTTCAGACTTTGGAGGCGACATGCGAATCATACATGTAGCACTATATGCATGTAGTACTGAACCATCTACCAATGCTTTATTACCAATGCTGAGGTATATATGGAATGCGTATAGGGGAGAGGGGGGTTGGAGCCACTGCGTATGACATGCATACAGGGGGAGTCTAAAAAGTGGGCATTTCATGCGTACGTACTTTATGGACGGCCCCTTACGAGCGTATATTGTTACGAGCGTATATTGGAAATTTGTACACAGGGTTTTTAGAAAGGCATGTTGTCACACTATTTGTAACTCTTTTTGGGCCTAAGTTACATGTATCTCTTCAGAACAATTGAAACTTATTTCTTTTATTTTGAGACCAGACAAAGGTATTTTCTGGAAAATATGGTCTGTGTTGACAAAATGCCCCCTTTACTGTGGAAAGACTCGCGTACTAAAAGCTATCTGTTTTGGGCCCAGCATGTTCTTGAATTATTAATTTTGTTGTCATGAAATTTAAAAAGCTGACCATGGATTTACTAAAACTGACATTTAAATGGAATTAGATATGTTTTTGCGTCTCATTCAATTCTCAAGTGTAACAGCGACCTTTAAATAAATGTCTTTTGAAGATTAAAATAATGCACTGGCTATCAGACGTTACATCAGAAATGATTGGTACAAGTCATCAGCTTCATGTGATGTAAGACCATTATGAACAGATTAATAACAAGCGTCAGATTCGCGATAGAAGTCTGAAATATAAGGATCTGTGAGACGGTAAATAAGAGGTCCTTGGGATAACTAAAAAACTTGTATTATCAGGAACGAAAAACGATGAATAACAAAGTATGGGACCTAAACCTTTCCTTGTTATAAGTAGAATGTTGTACTAACAACATTCGATTGTAATTTCTCATTTGGATAAAATAAAAAGAGTAAAATTCATTAATTTCCAACACACATTGAAATCAAAACGTTCCTCTCGAGACAGACATGAATTATTATTATTATTATTTCCCTCGGGTACTGAAACCAAGGATTCCTCTAAAGCGCCCATTGCACTGTCACTCGCAAGCGTGAGGAAACCCATGATGAATTAGAAATGGCCAGAGACACTGGGGATCCCCTTGCTCTTCACGAAAGAATGCTCTGGGATCTTTAAAGTGCGTTACCGATACCTAACACACTGGATCAACGGCTTGTGATTAAGTGCCTTGCTTAAGGGCACAGGTACCCCAGCCGGGGCGAGTTTAAAACCCTAACCCCAAGTTTTCACCTGTGATTGCGAGTCAATGACCCAAACCACTCGGCCACAGTACCTCACATGACTAAGTTTGAAAACTAATTTCATTTCTGAATCAAGAAATGAGGAATAAATCATAGATTGGTGTGAAAAAAAATATTACAAACTTAACCAAAAATGCAGAAATCTGCTACATACTGAAGGGAACCTTACCCGTTTCCTGTTTCGGCGGTTTCGGCTCCGTGGCGGCCGGGGGTGGGTTAGCATCCGTGATTTGTTTGGGTTTGGGATGCGTTAAGACGAACGGCAATAGCAGGGATGTGGGTCTGAAAACAAACAATAAACAAACAATCAAAAACTAGTCAACGTGTTGTGTATGGGAAAATTACATCCATTTAACAAAGTTTTGCTTTTATTTTCAAAGTTTAAAGGAGCGTGACCAGATTTTTCCCAGAAAATTTTAACCTAACAATCATATAAAATGGGTCATTCCGTGTCAATTCAACGAGCTTTTGGACCTGACCATCACGGATTTAAATGAAATTTGGTGTGCTGATTGGACTCATTGAGAAACCACGAGAACTGAAATTTTATGTAATTCGGTCAATTAATTTTTGAGATACGGGTCAACAAACTTTGGACTAATTAGCATGACCTGCTATGTTTGTACAATTATATCTCTAAAAGTAATGGACCTACAGAGATAAACTTTACATCATTTTAAAGCTCATGAAATGGCCTCCATTTTATAACATACATAGTAACATCAAAATTGTATCTCGTACCACAAAAAAGTTATGTGAATTTATAACCTTTGACCTTGATTTGCAAAAATGCGTATTTGTCAAAATGCGTAATTCTTTTTTATTTGTTAGCTTAAGATGTAATGAACATTTCCAGAAAGATTTAGGATGGGCACTCTTACAGTTTTTGAGTTATGATAATTTTAACATTAAATAACATGTAAATACCATGTAAATGTAACTTGTGTTACATCTCAGGCCGTCCCGGTTACGAGCGTATATTGGAAATTTGTACACAGGGTTTTTAGAAAGGCATGTTGTCACACTATTTGTAACCCTTTTTGGGCCTAAGTTATCTCTTCAGAACAACTTAAACTTATTTCTTTTATTTTGAGACCAGACAAAGGTATTTTCTGTAAAATATGGTCTGTGTTGCCAAAATGCCCCCTTTCATGTGGAAAGACTCATTTGTAAGTCACAGAGAAACACACTGGTTTTCTGCTTATAAACACATTTCTGTTTAAATCCTGTCGATATGCCATGATCTAGTTTTTTTAGTTACAAAGAAGACACCTTTTTTCCCCTCACCTTGCCAGCATAAACTCCAAAACCACTTTGATCTTGTACTGAACCACAATGCCGTGAATGTTCTCCAAATCCTCTTTCCCCTTTTCACTTGGTTTGAACCTGTTTGACAAAAAATACAAAAATTAAACAAAAAATAAACAATTTTAATACAGCAGAGAGCTCTGCCAACCCTCCCGGATTTTGCAACAAATTTCCTGGAAAATCACCGATTTCGGGGGCTCCTATCTCAGATGAAAACCCTCCTGGATTGTCAATTAATGACCTCAGAGATTTTCAGATGTGTTTGAAGTCGAGAGGTCAACATCTTTTTCAAGTGCCTTCTTTAAAATCCTGGAGAGTTGGCAGCCCTGATACAGTACTGCAAAATTCACAAACCCATGCTTATGATTGAGAAGTCATGGGTTCGAGCCCTACTAGAGCCAAAATGTGTGTCCATGAGCAAGACACTCAATCGCCTCATCAATATTTGGGGAGCTGATAGGGTTGTGCACCTTGGCCAGGCAGACATCTAGTTGAAGCGAAATGGTTCTGGTGATTCCATGATGGCAGCGATAATAATGGCAACAGCGCCAGGAGTACTCTGTAGGGGGAATGCTACAATCCAACTGCTGATAGGGTTGTGCGCCTTGGCCAGGCAGCCACCTAGTTGAAGCGAAATGGTTCTGGTGATTTCATGATGGCAGCGATAATAATGGCAACAATGCCAGGAGTACCCTGTAGGGGGAATGCTACAATCTAACTGCTGATAGGGTTGTGCGCCTTGGCCAGGCAGCCACCTAGTTGAAGCGAAATGGTTCTGGTGATTCCTTGATGGCAGCGATAATAATGGCAACAGCACCAGGAGTACCCTGTAGGGGGAATGCTACAATCTAACTGCTGATAGGGTTGTGCACATTAGCCAGGCAGCCACCTAGTTGAAGTGAAATGGTTCTGGTGATTCCCTGATGGCAGCGGTAATAATGGCAACAGTGCCAGGAGTACCCTGTAGGGGGAATGCCACAATCTAAGTGCTGATAGGGTTGTGCGCCTCGGCCAGGCAGCCACCTAGTTGAAGCGAAATGGTTCTGGTGATTCCATGATGGCAGCGGTAATAATGGCAACAGTGCCAGGAGTACCCTGTAGGGGGAATGCTACAATCTAACTGCTGATAGGGTTGTGCACATTAGCCAGGCAGCCACTTAGTTGAAGCGAAATGGTTCTGGTGATTCCATGATGGCAGCGATAATAATGGCAACAGCGCCAGGAGTACCCTGTAGGGGGAATGCTACAATCTAACTGCTGATAGGGTTGTGCACATTAGCCAGGCAGCCACCTAGTTGAAGCGAAATGGTTCTGGTGATTCCATGATGGCAGCGATAATAATGGCAACAGTGCCAGGAGTATCCTGTAGGCGGAATGCTACAATCTAACAGCTGATAGGGTTGTGCGCCTTGGCCAGGCAGCCACCTAGTTGAAGCGAAATGGTTCTAGTGATTCCCCGATGGCAGCGATAATAATGGCAACAGTGCCAGGAGTATCTTGTAGGGTAGACATATGCGCTATACAAAAATTCAACATTATTATTTTAACACAGAGGGTTTTTACTCACAATGTTGAACTGGCCAGATTCGTGTCCTCATGTTTTAGTTTTCCGTCCAGCGCCAATCCTCGCTTGTTTTTGTTGTTTTTCAACAAGGGAGTGACGTTAAACACTTTAGACAGAGAGTGACTTGGCAACACGGGGAAACCATCAGTGGCTCTGGGGAAAAACGAAAAATTTAAACTTCGTAGAAAATATGTCAACACAATATTCTCACACATTTTAGGAAGAAGTGAGTACAGGTCCTTTGAGAACAATAGAAACTAAATTTTATACAGTGTTGCATAATTCCATAGTTTTAATCATTTAAAGGCAGTATACAGGTACATGATTGGTATCTTGAAGAATCAGAAATGTTCACAGATTTACACATAACTTACACGATATAAACATGACGACGGCAGAAAACTTCACCTGAAATGGTTTTGTCTGAAGTGCTAGTCTTTGAGAAATGATCAAAACAATTATTTTTCGTCTCAATTTGTCCCAAAACCATTTCGCCCAAGTGCCATTTCACCCCCAAACCACTTCGCCCAAATGCAATTTCACCCCAAATCACTTCGTCCAAACACTGCCTCACCCAAATGCCACTTCGTGCACAGGCCGTGGTTCAGGACGAAGTGGTTCAGGGTGAAGTGGTTTTGGGGCGAAATGACTGCAAACCCTTTTTTAACTGTTTTCTCAAAATTTAGACGTAGTACGGAGCTGTTTTTGCTCAGGTTGGTTTTAATCATGCATCTTCAATCACACAGGGGGATAAAACTATTTGTAACAGTTTACCAATCATGTATACTATCTTTAACTTACTTGTCTGTTTCGAAGTAGGCCACACTGCACTTGTAATTAGCTTTGTTGAAGAGGCAGATGTCCGCATACTGTTTGACGATGATCTTAATCTTCTTAACTTCTCTTCGTGAGTTGTTTGTGATTTGGATGTTGATGCCTATGCTCTCCCCGTGGTAGAACAGCTTGATATAAAATAAATAAATAGGGAATTAAAGTCATAACACAGATCATAGTGAGGATTGGGCACAAGTCGCATTGTAAGTCAGGTTTTATAAATCGTGTTACAAGCTCCGTCCCAAGTCATGAACCAAATCCCAAGTCTCATCTCTCATCTCTCATCTCTCATCTCTCATCTCTCATCTCTCATCTCTCATCTCTCATCTCTCATCTCTCAAGTCCCAAGTCCCAAGTCCCAAGTCCCATCTCTCATCTCTCAAGTCCCATCTCTCATCTCTCAAGTCCCAAGTCCCAAGTCCCAAGTCTCATCTCTCAAGTCCCAAGTCTCATCTCTCAAGTCCCAAGTCTCATCTCTCAAGTCCCAAGTCCCAAGTCCCAAGTCCCAAGTCCCAAGTCCCAAGTCCCAAGTCCCAAGTCCCATGTCCCAAGTCCCATCTCTCAAGTCCCATCTCTCAAGTCCCAAGTCCCAAGTCCCAAGTCCCAAGTCCCAAGAATAAATACCGTCCCAAGTCCCAAGTCCCAAGTTCTATCTCAAGTCCCAAGTAAATTTTCATCTCGCAAGTACTGCTATGATTTTTTGATATCATTATTTGTTTTACCATTATCCCAAGCAGTACATGTACTTACCCCTTTATCAAGTGATGATTCCAGGCAGAGGGGCTGATCCGGGTAGAAGGGGAACGTCTTAGTAACCTCTTCAATGGGCCTAGGGACTTGGGTATCAGGGTTCGCGTACGTCACCTTGCGGATGGCTAAGTTGACAGAATTCCTCTTGTGTGGTTTCTCATCAATCGAATCTGCAAACACCGAAAGAAAAGTTGTATTCTTAGGGGAAAACATGAGGGATATACCACTGTGCCTCATACCGGTAGCTCAACTGGTAGAGCATCTGCCTGGTGTGTTAGAGGTCTTGGGGGAAACCTGAGGGATATACCACTGTGCCTCATAGCTCAGCTGGTACGTAGAGCATCTGCCTGGGGTGTCAGAGGTCTTGGGGGAAAACCTGAGGGATATACCACTAGCACTGTGCCTCATAGCCCAGCTGGTAGTGCATCTGCCTGGTGTGTCACGCGTCTTGGGGAAAACCTAGGGAGTATACCACTGTGCCTCATAGCTCAACTGTTACAATATTTGCTCAGTGCATCAAAGGTCTTGGGTTTTAAAATTGATCACCTTGCATTTGTCTCTTTTCTGTGGTGATCAGACACCATGTTTAAGAATGGTCCCTTCTATAAGAAAGACAAATTGTCTGAGGGTGATAGTAGCAAAATTGTAAGAACTCTGGATGCCGCAATAGGGCGACATTTCAGGAAGACTCTCCCCGGAGACCACCAAAATTTCGGCAAGAACCACTCAAAATGACACCTTATTTTGTTACCCAAAGCTTCCAAAAATGCTTCCAGACCTAAGAGAATCGGTTCCAGACCTAATAAAAATGGTTCTCGATTTAAAAAAAATGTTTTTGACCTAAAAAAATGATTTTAAAAAAAATTATCGCCCTATTGAGCATGTCGCCCTAATATAGCTTTTTTACACACAAATTGTCGCCCTATCCTAGCATTCATAGTTTTTGTACACATCACAACATATTAAAGGCACAGGCTCGTCAGCAATGCATGCGATCCAAATTCGTGCCACGAAATACATAGCTCCATAGCAAAGGCATGGAGCTGCGTATTTCGTGGCACGAATTTAGCACGCGCGCATTGCTGACGAGCCTCTGCCTTTAAATGAATTGGTTATCAAAAAGTATTTTCAATTTGAAATTACATTTTAATGATTTTTAAAATTTCCTGACGTGCCTTGGGGAAGTGTGTTTAGATTCACTTCATTGACTCAGCTGGCCAGGTGTTATTACTTCTCATTCAATAAAAACTACTACCACCACAGGGGAACACAAAATGGCCACTTCGCCGTTTGATTTAAAACAGGTGTGGTCACTACTGGACAATTCGAGGAAATTTCGGGCATTCAATATTAAAAAACAGAAATCTAGATTATTGAATTTTTGCTATAAAACAGGCAAGGGGGAGAAAAAAGTGGTCTTGTGGGGGTTTGTTTTGTCCTCGTGCGTAACAAATTTCAGAATAGACTTTGGACCATAAAGGGCTAAGCACATCGGACTCAACTTTTTAACCGTCTCCCCAAGGACATTTGGCCTAAATTCAGGCATTGCATGTTTTTACAAGTGTGATCTCCAAAACTGAAAAAGGGCCGTTGTGTTCAGAAGAGATCAATAAGGTTTTGTTAGTTGCTTTGAAAATATATTTGTGACTGGGTCTACAAAAATAGGTTATATTTTAGTATTGACAAAGAAGAAGAAAAAAGGCATATTTTTAGAAAAATTTAATAAATGAACAATAGCATTTCTTGGTACAATTTATGGAAATACATGTAGGAGTCCCAAGAAAGTTGATAATCAAATTTAAAAAAAATAAATCTGATTAGTACATGTAAGATATTCTTCCTCTAAGCTACTGGAAAAATAACGTCCCATGATAACAAATTTTATATGTATTTTAGGTCGTGCTTGTAATTACAAGCCGGAGTAGGGCCCATCTCTCTTAGCTAGGGGGCCAGACTCCTCTTTCGAGTTTGTTGTGGGGGGTTCGCCACTCCTCCCACACAGCGAGTCTGTTTACCTTCCCAGCATGATGCTGGTACCCATTTATCATCTGGGTTGCAATTCATGGCAAAGTGCCTTGCCCAAGAGCACACGCACCATGGACGGGATTCGAACCCACGACCTGTGAATTTACCAAAGTATTGGATTCAGTACGCTACACCACTCGGCCATGATGCCAAATAGTACCATGGCTTAATGTTGTTAGCAGATTCAAATGAGACAAATTGTCAAATTTATTCTTTGTTATTCGCTTTCTACAAAAACTGTCAAAGTTGATTACCTCTGCTATGCTGAAAGCACAACATAGAACTTTATAAAAAGAGCCATAGGCTGTTCTTTTATTAAGGAAAACAAAACAATTCCAATATTTGACAGGTTGAAAAATTGTAAAATAATGAGAAATGTCACGCTGTGAAACAGCACCTTGGGGATTGTCTGATAGATTACAATTTATTTCCCAATCAGACGCCAGACATCAAACATGTTTTTGTCGTTTTTCCCTTGGGGGCTTGTGTTTGCTTTGTTTTATTTTCGTTCTTTTTTTTCCAACTTGAGATTTTGCTGTAAAGCACTGCAGCCGTATTTAAAGGCGCACTGTATCATTTGCAATGGCCCACCATGTTTCCGCCCGAGAGGACAGAATTTTACCGGAAAATAATAATAATAATGGTGGATTCTTATATAGCGCACATGTCCACCCTGTGGGGTGCTCCTGGCGCTGTTGCCATTATTACCGCTGCCATCAGGGAATCACCACAACCATATCACTTCAACTAGGTGGCTGCTGGCCAGGCACTCAACCCTATCAGCAGTTAGATTGTGGCATTCCCCCTAACAGCTTCCCAAATATCGCTTGGGTTGACGATGCAGCTTGGATTAAGTGCCTTGCCCAGGGACACAGACACGTTGGTCATAGTCATTTGCAAACAATTTAGTTATTTTGCTCGCATCTAGGCGGTCCAAAACGAGAGCTGTGTACCGGTACTAGCTGCACGATTCAGGCTTCGCACACTTTCCGTAGGTAGGCTACACTGGGCATGTGGACTGGACTGGTCGTGCACACAACCAGTATAATGCAAGCCACATATATACATATGCGACCGACTGAGAACGAAGAGACAAATTTAGAATAAGTTAAAACATCTCATTAAGAGCGGCAAAACACGCATGGATTTTTCATATTTTTTAAAAACATAGTGCATTTGACGGAGCTAAAACGTCTTTAGATACGTTTTTTGATGTCCTTTTAATTTATAATGGTTTTGTTCCCAGAATCGCTCAAAAACAGATCATCTTTAAAAACAAAACAAAACTGTCATTATACTATTACAAAGAAAATAAACAAAAATTACAGCGAAAATAAAGTCAGCTATTATGCCAAGTGCACAGAACATTCAGGTAATTTATACCATATGGTTGTTTTAATGACCGTATGTCCTTTCAATTTGTTTGAAATCCATTTTATCAGAAAGACTCTTTCTTTGTACATGTATATTTCATGTGTTTATCCACTTTATAGACAAAAATCTGTTTGAAATCTTCCCTCAGTTTAAATGTCACCTCTTGGATTTTGTCTCCCATTCTTTCTTCTTCTGTGTTTCAACACGCTTGATTTGCGATTGCATGCACTCTAAGTGCCTTTTACCCTTTACCCAAAGCTGCTTTCCATTAAAAAATAATCACTTTCACTGTCGTTCTACGAAGCTGAAAATGGTCCCAGCAACAGTACGGCAGATTGAAACGATGGCTTTCCATAAAAAATGTCACCCTGTCACCCCTCTAAAAGGCCCATTAGCCCCGCCCCCTCTTAGAGTGAAAGAAATAAGCCAATTATTTCTAAGATGCTCCCGGTAGATTCTTGCACCTGCTCTTTTCTTATCTATCGTTAATTTGTTTTTTCGATCCTTTTATCAAAATGCTGTTTGGCAAAACCTTTCCCCCACAAAAAAAATTGATAAGGGGGCAAAAACACGACAGGTGCTGAACCATTTGTTTTGACAATGGATTTGGGGCATACATTTGGGAAGTTATAAGGCCTAGTCTCTGAAAATGTACGTGGGATATTCAGAAAAAAAGTACTTAAAGTTATGTCCATAGTTCTCAGCAAATGCATTTTTTTTTATCCGAACAAATTTTTAAAGCATTTACTTTATTTTAACCAAAATAAATTCATACTTTTATTTTAGACATTTTTATACGGCTGTTTTTGTGGCTTACCGTGAGTTGAATTATTGGCAGACCGCCAATAATTCGAAATATTGACAGTAATTGCTCGATAACTAACTGTTGGTTGATTTTTTCGTTGATGTTTTATTTGAAAGTTTCTTTTAAGTTTCTAGAAAAATATCAATTTTCGAGGTGCTACACCCAAAATACACAGACAAGACATCTTTTAACTATAGGCGTATTTATATGGAATGTCTGGAGTTTTACCAGTAAACCCATTTACCGGTAAAATTTTTAAAAAGTGATTTCTAATTTGACTAACCTGCAACGTAAGTCCTTAGTTCGTAGTCAACCCCACATGGCTGGCACTCCTTGTCCTCTGGCGATGGTTGTAACGTGACAGAGGCCGGCGAATTCTCCGGCAACTAAAAATGGGGAAAAAAGAAGAAATGTTTATTAAGGTGCGAAGTACAATGTATCACTGTATTGTGAAAGCCACTGAGGCAGGGTGCGACACTCCGACTGAAATGCCTCCCAGAATGCCTGCAATTCTTGGGCTGTTTGGCAGAAGCAGTGGCCACCTAATCCCATGCAGGTTCAATACCCAACAAAGTAGGTTTTCTGAGAGCTTCACAATTCTCCCAGAAACAGAAACAGAATCACTTTGTTCAAACAGGTCCTCTTGGATCTAGAGGAAATCACTGAAGCTGAACAGTCTTGAAAGCGATTCCTAAATGACTGGTCGATCAGTGCCTTGTTATCCACAAGTTCACTGTATTCAACAAACTTCTGTTCTGATAAAAAATTGATATTTTAAGAAAATTGTGTTTCTTTTTGAAAGAGTATATTAAGATGTTTGCTTAGTATGCAGGAGGTCGTGAGTTCGAGTCCCACCCGAGCATGCTATGAGTTCTCAGCATGTTCTCCGAAAATGCACTTAGTACGTCGTGTATGGGCAAATTACACCATTTAACATTCATGTACTATTTTACTTCATTTTTATAGTGTGGAGGCACTCTACACAAACTACTGAGACATAAGAAATGCAAGACGCAAAAATGGACCAACCTGAAAGAGGAAAGGGTATGCATTGCTTCCAAGCTTCTTAATGAGTCTTTCTTGGAGACGAGTCAATGGTTTCTGGTCCTCTGGAACCGGAGGGTACACCTGCAAGAAAGGTAAGGAACAAAATTCAAGTTGAACACAAACATTTTGCACTTTGACGTTATGAAAATATAGGGCAGGTCACTTCGGTCTTGATTTTGTCAGAATTTCAAGGGGCACTGAGGCCAACTGGAGGGGCACCATGGCCAACTTGTTCCAAATGTGTACTGGTTATTAGTGTATACAAGCCTCATGAAAGGCATGAGGCTATTGGCCTCGGTGGCCTTGGTTAATGTCAAGGCCCGGGAAAAAGTCGTACTCTACATGTACGGCAAGACCACATGTACTGTCTAAATTAATTATACCTGCATGGACGCCAAGTACAGATCCTTGCGAAACGTTAACCCAAGCACGTCCAAATCTTCTCGTCCATAGCGAAATGCCGACAGCACGTGAACGAACACTTTGCGGTTTTTCACGTACTCAGTGTCAACCAGTACGACTCCATCTGAGAAACAAAGACATAAGACATCGGTATAGCACTTTAAGTGACAGGGTACCAATCAAAGGTGCATTATACAGATGTATAGCTTGTAATCCTTTCTTGCAAAGTGCAAATTTTCTGTGCTAAACAGTCAATCACAAGTCCTCACAAGCCTTGACAAGTCCCCCACAAGTCCCTGGGTCTTAATTCAAGTCACAAGCTATTCAAATGAACTCCAACAAAGGAATTTTTTGTGCGTGTTCATCCTTTGCTTCTTGTTACTGGACTTGTGCGGGACTTGTCACGGACTTGTCACAGACTTGTGATTTTATCGGTTCTGAACTTGTGATAGACTTGTGATGGACTCGATTACAACTCTGTTGGACTGCTAGACCAAGTCCAGTAATTTAAGCTTCGGTGTAGCACTTTCTGCAGTACACAAGAGTAATGGTCTTAAATGGGGTTTTTTTTTTCGTCTCTTTTCCTCCCCCTTTTTTCTCAATTTAAACAGGAAATTAATTATACTGGATGTGGTCTTGTAACTAAAAAAATATCTTCGGTCCAGCAAAACCTTTAATTCTTTCACTACAATGCACTGCTCACAATGGCTTAAGGAACATCTACCTCCAGCCAGAAAGCCGCTGCCAGCGGCTCACTGTAAAGCTAAACAATTTGGGCCTTCAATTCATTACGTCACAGACTTTGAAAAAATTATACTTATCCCGTGTTCTAGTAGAATTTTACCCCTTAAACAGTAAAATTGTCAGAACCACCAAAATGATTTTAAAAAATAAATAAATAAAATAAAAAATAACATACTGATTCTCTATTAATTACCCTCTTTCCTTTACTATGTAAATTACTTCAAAATGCAAATCAGAACATGAATAATTCATGAAGCAACTCACCTATTGGGTCAATGTGTGTCATGTGATCGAGAAAGTCCCTCTTTCCAAGGTACGTCGTAATCTGCATGAGTGATTGAAAACAGTATTTGGTTAGCTGTTATACGTCGTTACGCGTCGCGGCAAGAGCCTTATTACATCAACGGAATGGCTAGTTTCGCTAGCCCTGAAGCACGTCAGGGAAAATCAATACGAATTGTGCAACAAACAACATGCTCTACAAAACAACTCAATTTGGGCACAGTAGAAAAAGGAAAATGTGTCACTGCTGTTGGGAAGAATAATTCATTAAAAATGCATGGACCTTTTGTACACAATTACAATTACTATCAATGCTAGAATAGGGCGACAAATCGTGTGTAAAAAAGCTATATTAGGGCGACCTGCTCAATAGGGCGACATTTTGGTGTCGCCCTAATATTTTTGAGTTTAAAAATCATTTTTTTAGGTCAAAAACCATTTTTTTTTAGGTCGAGAACCATTTTTATTGGGACTGGAGCTGTTTCTCTTCGGTCTGGAAGCATCTCTGGAAGCTTTGGGTAAAAAAATAAGGTGTCATTTTGAGTGACTCTTGCCGAAATTTCGGTGGTCCCCGGGGAGAGTCTTCCCGAAATGTCGCCCCATTGCGGCATCCAGCGTTGTTTAAATATTCAACATTATTTTGTATTATTCCTCTGCCATATGCAATTTATATAATTATTACATGTAGTCCGGTACATGGCATGTGGTAAGAAATTAAGGCCTGTGGGCATCGGATAATTAGAAAATGCCACATACATGTACATGTAGCTACATGTAGATGTCTTAATTACACCCCAAGGAACAAGAAAAACCATGTTGGCAAAATCTGAGGGGTGCACCCAAGTAAATAGCAGAGATCCGTGCGCCGAGCTCATGAATATTTTGTATGACCTCAAATTCTTTTATATTAGAGAGAATTGCGAGCTGAACGAGTGTGGTCTTGTGTAGAATATGACTATCGCCGCGATGTGGGGTATTTTTTCTTCCAACTACAAACATTTTAGACACTGTAGCTCCTAAAAGTGGCCCTATTTTGCCCAGTAGCGTATGTGCCTTTGTTCCAAAATGGACGCTGGTTGCAGGGATAGTTTTGTTTCAAGTGCAAATTAGGGAATAAAAGTGAAGGATTACCCTCACAATTTTTTTTTTTTTAAAAGCAGTCAATCTGAGAATGGGAATTTTCAGCAGTCATGCATAATGAAGCTGTTATGTGAATATTTTGATGTCAACTTAATTACAACAACAATTTTTAAATTTTGATTAAACTGAAAATTTGCATTCCTTTTGTTGCTTGGTACAGTTTATACATGTATGTGTACATGTAGTCAGACTTTAAAAAAAGAAAGATAAGTCTGTAATGTAATAAATATGGCAATTCTGTATACATTTCCGATAGGTACTGCCAGCCCTTTGGCTTTGTCACATGTACACACACAGCGACTCTAAAGCCAGTTGTTTGCGCAGTTTGCGACAGTGGTCACGCCAAGGCCTTCAGCATTCGTTCTATTAACGCGACGTGCAACATAATATGCACGCTCTTCCATGTTTGCCATTTTCTGTTGCGGAAGGGATTGAATTGCACTGGGGACGTTGTTACGGGTGAACATCTCATCTTGGATAATACAAATTCTGCTTTAATTGTGCTTAGGGGACGGGGCATAGAAAATGCGAGAGCAGTTGGCAACGTTTTCAGACTGTTTCTAAGCTAAATATATTTGAAACAGGAAAAACATCAACCATTAAAAAACCACTGTACTGTTGCAATGACTTAAAAAGTTAATCATTGAGTTGATGACAGGGAAAACCTTCCTCAAAGTAAAGATTGAACTGGTAGCAACTATCCAATGAAATGTTTCCGCCCGAGATGATATAATTTTCCATGAAGATGAAATTATTTAGATCGGTTGCAAACAATTTACTTCTCATCTCGGCGGTCCGAAATGGGCGCTGTGTACTGCGTGTGTTCTGTTTCAATGCGATGCATTTTCTATGGGTCGCACGCACACGCAGTATGACGCATGCCACAGAGTACGCAACCGACTGAGAATGATTATTTGAAACACCCAGCCAAGACCAGGAAAACGCATATGGATTTTCATGTTTTCTGAAATTTCTTCGGATGAGTTTGTTTATTTATTTATTTATTTTTTCACCACATCCAACAGCGGAAAAACCGCCAATTACAGGAATGGGATCAATTAACATAGACATTCGACTAACTAGAATTAGAAACGGCCAGAGACACCGGGGATTCCCTCCCTTGCTCTTCACGAAAGAATGCTCTGGGATCTTTAAAGTGCGTTACATTTAACACACTGGACCAACGGCTTTACATCCCTTCCGAAGGATGGAACAAGTGTGATATGGAACAAGTGTGATTGAGTGCCTTGCTCAAGAGCACAAGTTCCACAACCCGTCACGGCCCGGTATCGAACACACATTCTAGTACTGTCACAGGAACTCGAGTTCGACGCACTAGACTGCTAGACGGTCTTTCTTTTGATTTATAATGGTTTTATTCCCAGAATCGCTCAAAAACAGATCATCTACACTGTATAGGGCCTTTTAAGCTAATGCTTAAAAATATAGGCTGGTTCTTTTGAAGATACATTATCTGATGCTCTGAGTCAATTTCAGCCTTAAAAACTACATTTGTGAGCAATTAATCTGAATAAAAATGACCCTGTAAAATAACGACCTCATGTTCCAAACCTGACAGAGTCCTCATCAAAGGAGAAATGACTGGAATATGCACACAAAAAAACAGCACATTAAAACTGGGAGGAACACAAAGAGAAGCATGAAGTCAGGCAGAAAGATGGGTTGGAGTGGAAAGCCAATTAGGGGAACAAAGAGCAGGTCTGGGGCTGGAGGTGAACAAAACAGCGATTAGGAGCACCAGGAAAGGGGAGAGTTGGAGAACAGGACTGTGGAAGGAGATTAGAAAAGGACAAACAAGGAGTGGAATGGACAGGTCTGGGGCTGGGGGGTGAACAAAATGGGGTGCTGAGGAGTTCCATGAAAGAGTGGAATGGGAAAAAAAGGACTGTTGAGGGAGATTAAAAAAGGACAAACAAGGAGTGATGGGGGAGGTTGTAGGAAAAACACTGAAAAAAAATTGAGATTTTTCACACAGTTATTGGCTTTCAAATAACGCAATGAAATTATACCGAGCACAACTGAGTGCAAGTCTGAAATTATGTCTACATTTTATGAAATGTCCTTTTTGCTCCTTAAAACTTGGTTTTCCATTTTTTATTAGTCAAATATATTTTTCAAGTGTAAAATTATTAGATATGTGACAACCTGCCTCCCAAAAAATGCCCACAGCATTTTTGCGGCCACAAGGGACACGCATCTCATCAAGGCAAAATGCATCTATCGCGGCCGACGTTTCGGCTAGAGCAAGACAAGCCATCAACACCGCAAGGCCAAATGTCTTAATGGATGCGTTATCTCTGCATTATGATGCTATTGCATACGCGGATGCAAAGTAATACACTCGTTGTTTATGCCAGTCATGTTAAAACAGGGCTACAGTTTCCATGAAAAATGCAGCAAATATCGATCCAGTGTAAGTCACTGTTTAGTGACAGCATAATTCTACTTAACAAAAATACATTAAAGAGACATCTCTTGCATACTGGGTATAAAAATTTTAATTTATTTTTTAAAATTTATTTATTTAGTTTTGCTAATTATCTGCACTGCATCCGCTTATGCATGGAGCATAAAATGCGAGATAACACATCCATTAAGACATTTGGCCTTGCGGTGTTGATCACTAATTGAGGTGTTGATAATTAGAGCACTGTTACAACATTCTTCTTATAACAAGAAACATTTCATGTTCCAATTCTTTGTTCTTCCTTATTTTTTATTCCTGATAATACAAGGTTTCTGTTAAATAGCAAGGTAATTTGCTACATGGGTATTTCCACAGTAAAGGGGGCATTTTGGCAACACAGACCATATTTTCCAGAAAATATCATGACTGTACTTGGACATTTATATAATATTGGATGGCTTTGAGGGTGATATGGGAATATACCGCACGAGTCATGAAAATATTGAACGAGCCGAAGGCGAGTTCGGTATTTTCATGAAATGAAGCTTTGTTTTGAAAGATTTCCGCGAGATTTTTGTCTGTTTGGCGTCTTCAAAAATTATTGTTGTATATTTTTTGTTACTCTTGCGCGTGTAGCACACACGCGCAAACTATTCACTCGATGCACAACACCAGCGTGCATGCGCATTAGATTGGGGATCTGTGCTGCACGGTGTCCGCAAAAGCTTCATTTTTTATAATAATATTGTTTACCGTCCTCTTTTCTCAAAAGGATATTTTTAATAGAAAAATCACCATCTGGTGCACAGTATTTCTTTCAAAATAACAGTCTGTGGTTACTGCCTAATTAACAATAAAAGGAAAAAGGACACATCAATAACAACCCAGCAGGCTGGCTCCATACATGTACATTCAATCTTCCGATTTTAACTGTCACTGGCAGTTTATACTGCGTCATTAAGATTTTAAGGCTACTCACAGCCTGTTCCATTGTTGGATTTCATTTCAGGAAGGTGAAAAGCGAGGCCAGTGACCAGAATATTAAAAAGGCGTAGTGTGCCTTTCCTAGTATTCGTTGCCATCGTTATATATTAAAAAAGTGCGAGCTACTTCATCAGAATAAGAGAAGGCTGACATTTGAGTGAAATGAATGATTTCGTTATCGGCTATAATTACCACTTAGGCATTCATGTATGAACTGAAATTAGGTTCTCTAGAACACTACACCTTAATCAACCCACAAACCGATGTTAGAGTTTGGAGTTTGAAGTGAATTTTTGAATATTCAGTTTATTTTTTACTATTAGGCTCCACATTTGGAAACCGAACATCCAAAACTGAATTGCAAAAAAAACCAAAAATTCAAATGGAAGCGAAATTCATAAAGAAGTGTACGGAGTTATGAGTGCAGTTTATAAAAACAGAGTTTGTACAAATATTTGTTTGTAAAAATGTTGACCAGACTAAATTTTTGTTAGTGTGTGGTGCATGCAGCAGGTGTGACAAGTACAGAATCAATACCATATTAACCGATTCGCCGCATGAGGGCACAGGAAGAACACTGGATATGTATATTGCAATATGGCGCCCTGTTGCTGTACTGCACCCCCTCACAACCCTCCCCCCCCCCTCCCCCCCCCCCCCCCCCTCCAACCCCCCCAAAGTCTGCAAGGTACAGGTATCATGATGCAAGTACCATTACCTTATTACAATTCTGACATTTACATGTTGAAACCTCTAAGTGATGACTTCTCAATTTCGAGCTGTCAAGGACCTAACAGCCTAAGTGCTTATACAAGGATCACCTGCCAATTATATTCTGACACGTCCATTGACAGCGAAGAAATGAACAAGGCTCTGCTGGTTAATTTACCCCAATCATTCAATATTGATGATTCTTTTATGAAAGATTATGACATCCCATGCATTTAGCCACTGCTTGTTAACATGGACTTAAGTTCCATGAATACGACCTGAGGCATCCTTCAACATGTTTGTCAAATTTTTATTTTTATTTCTAGTTTGCCGAATCACATTTCAATTTAAGGTTATTAAAACATGAATTTACATGTATTTTCTGGCCAAGACGCGAAATTTTTATTTCCAAACGACATAGCATAGGTAGATGATTATGTGCCTTCTGATTGGTGCATTGTAAATTAATATTCATACTCTCTACATAGCGCCCCCAAGAAGTTGTTTAAATAAAGGAATAAATGAACGAAAATCAGTGGCTTTGGCGAGTTGCTTAGTGGTCTAGTGGAAAAGAATAGGACTATAAATCAGAACGTCACGAGTTCAATTGGGTAATTCCCGAAATTAGGGGTAAAAAATGTTTGGTGTCCCATGCAGTTATGTAGGACACTCTCTGCTTCAAAAATCACCACTCATGATCACAAATTCTCAGTAATGGACCGTGGCCTGTGATTATAGGGGGCAGCATCATTTTCTTCAATATTTTGTTCTCCGATTCCTGAAAAATATTTGTGTGTAGATATGGCACCAAGGTTAATGCAAACTCATTCAACACTTGCAAATGGTTACCTAACTCTGTATGCTTCATGTAAGTCACCATCTTTTGCAGTTCGGTGCTCGGACTTGAGAGGGCGTGAGTCAGGACACAATAGATTTTTACATACTTCACGGCATATGGGAGTTGGGAAACTTGACGTCATCCATGCAATCGTTGCATGGTTGACGTCATCATCCCTTTTAAAATTTAAAAAATGGCGCAGCACATAGTTGCAGTTTATCATTAAAATTAATTGTGTTGGCGACGTTGAACACAAGATTCTTAAATTTTATGAAGGTTTATGCACCGGGCAATACATCAGTAATATTTTTGATTAAATTCGTCGATAACTTCAAACAAGTGTTGTCCCTTCTTTTAATAAAACATGCAGTTGTTCACATCACTAAACACAATTGTTGAGTTATAAAATGTATCATGGATGGCTGTGTTCTTATTGCCTAATTATGTGGGCAAGGACGGTTTTCCTTCAGAGCGTAAATTATTTCAGACGGCACCGCAGACCTTGGGAATGCATACATGTACATGTAAACATTATACGAAAGACAATTTGCCTGAAGCGCGCACCAAGCAACCTCCATTTGCCTTGGTTACTCTACATGTACCGATCCTGTACGTGTACGTCCCTCATGTAATGTTTATTAGAAACTGCAAACGGCCTTTAAAAGCGTTCTTGACAATCGGCCAGCTACCATTTATGCCGCACAGCTGCACATTAAATTATGCACCGCTGCTCACTAACGGGCGTTAATTTCAAATTGAAAGGGATGGGGAGCAATATTTCTTATTTAATTCATGCTCAAATGAACAGTTGGTTTTTTCCACAGTAAAGGGGGCATTTTGGCAACACAGACCATATTTTCGAGGAAATACCTTTGTCTGGTCTCAAAATAAAAGAAATCAGTTTAAGTTGTTCTGAAGAGATAACTTGGGCCCATTTGAAAAGGGTTACAAATAGTGTGACAACATGCCTTTCTAAAAACCCTGTGTACAAATTTCCAATATACGCTCGTAACTGGGACGGACAGTTGTGTTCCATTTTAGGCCGTCCCATTCATTCAACACAAAAACCATGCATGGATTTTAAGATTTTCTGAAGAATATGTGCCTTTACGGTTCCCCCACAATTCCCTGTGCGCTGTAAATGGGGTAGTGCATGATGGGATGGAATTCTCTTATTCTAGTACAACGCACAGAAGCGCTAAGTTTGATCGTTTACAAATGAATGGGATTACCAGTTAACAGTTTGTGTCAACAACACAAATTCGCCACGTTTTATGAGTTTGAAGCGGCCGAGAGCTCCACTCCTCTGCGAAATCCCATTCGTTTGTACACGATCAAACTTAGCGCTTCTGTGGAGTGTACTAGAATTCCATCCCATCATGCACAACCCAATATACTGGGCACATTGAATTGTGGGGGGAACCGCAAAGGGACGTATTACTACATGTACATGGGTCATTCTATAAATTTGGGGTCCACTTTTTCTGTCCCCGTTACATCTGACATCTTGTAAAATGTTGTAGTTTGTAAATTCAGGACATACGTGTATTCTTTAAATGCTCTCTATTTCAAAGAGTGATTACTTAAAGTACAATTCATAAAAACATGTTTTGAAGGCATTTTTAATGATACTTGTATGGCAAATAGCAGTATGTCAGGTGTAACGGGGACAGAAAAATGTCACACGTTGGACCCTAAATTTATAGAATGACCCACATGTACATGTAGCTGAAATTCCTACAACATAATTCTTTAGTTATGTTGTTTTTCCTGGAATTCGTAAAGAAGTTTCATCTGCAATATATAAAATGGGCCTTTAAGAAACTTGACCAGATTCCAATCATTTCTTCCAGTCGAGATACATTTCCCTTGAACCACGGCCTAACAGCCCTGGCTTTCCCCAGGTTTTTCTTGCTAAGCATCCTCATCCCAGATGTTGTTTTGAGACGCTGACAATTACATGTAGGCCAGTAAATGGATGCGCGTACTAACAGCATTTCATCCATTCATTACTCCTCGTGTGGTCACAGGCAGTGAATTGGCTCTGGGGGATAATAGAAGTATGAAAAGGCCAAAACCTTTAAGACATCACAGAGCTAAACCGCATCTTATTGCATGTATTTACTGTGTGGGCTGCGGTCGCTCTTTATTTATTAGATGCTATTTTTAACCAATGCCGGAATCGCTTCCATGTTACCAAGCTTATTTCCTAAAGAAGTACAAAAAGTCAGGTACCGCCGTCAAATCAAATAGGGTTCACCGAGTGTAACCAAGCAGGCGCAAATTTCCCGTACAAAAATGGTCTACAATTATTTAGATGCTCTCTGCATCAGCAATAAAACATGCTTACGTACACTATGGATTTTCATGTGTTGAATTCAAACACGAGAATTATTAAAACAGTTGATTGGCTAATGTTTCCAAGATATTAAAAGCCCTAAAGTACAATGTACATGTACATGTACCACATTTGCAGTTACCCAAAATTTTGCTTCAAGACAGTGTTCTCCACTGTCGGTTTTGTCCGGGAGCGCCTCCCGGACAAAATCATCACAGGTATACTACCGTTAGTGCCCGGACAAAAAATTGCCGCCCGAACAAAAAACTTGGCCACCTGGAAAAAACAAAAATTAATGTTCCCCTGTAAAACGTACAGCCATGCCATTTCTAAGTTAGGTTCAAATTCTGCGAACGTGATCTACTAGCCACTGGTGTCATTATCATGATTATCCTTAACTTACCACGCATATCTATCCGATCGGCGACCCAAATCCGTGTCGATAAAAATAACGGCCATGACAGTTGCATGGATTTTTTTGTGAACAGCGCCCTTAAGTGGTGATTGTGTTTACTTGTTGAGGGCGCTGCATGCACAGCGCAGCGGCGTAGTTACGGGGGGCATATGCAATTCTTTGGACACGAAATTAAACACAAAAACCATACAATCTGAAGGTACGGTATGTTTATGTGAATCGTTATATTCTACTTTTTGATAATCTTTCCAACCATATGTCCATTTCATTTTTGTAGCCTAAAAGCGCCCAATCCAAAGCAACATGTCCCTTTAAACTCGTGTTCTTATCAAAAGTCGAACAACACCAGTTAACCCCATTACATGTACACATTTCATTTTGGCTGATAACCTATTTTAGCAAAGCAAATGAATTTTGTGCTCAACAATTGTTTTTTTTAGCATCACCGTGAAATTGGCCTCATTATAATAAAACAACTACCGGTATACATGATACCGTACATCCACCCATAATGACCTTTACTTTTAAAATACTGGTACATTTTTTTCCCTTAACCATTCGAGATACACTCTCTCTTCCTGGATCAAATTATCCTAGCAGTATAAACATTCATGGGGAGGAACAACTGAAATAACACTACCAGTATGTTTTCAGAACTTCATGGTGACATTTGAGTGCTGTGCACAACAAAATGCAACCTAGTACTCTGCGGTATAGATTGAGGGAAGAAGGCTCGTCGTGAATATAGAAATTGGTTGACGTACAGAGCATTGCAATTTTAGTTGGAATAGGGTGTGTTGTTGTTTTTAATGTAAAATTGGCCTAAAAGGTGTCATGTACTGTATGTGAAAATGGTGTGATTTGTGTCAATGTGTGTAAATATGTCACACATCCATGAATACTAAAAATATGGGAAAAATACAATTTTGTGTTTAATTTGGGAAGAATTCACAGAAAGTATTAATATGTTTCAACCACTCGAAATATGCTTTTTTGGGGGAAAATGGCCATAGCTGACAATGAAAAACGAGGGGAATCATTACGTCCGTACGTGGGGGAAAAGTCGCGTATGCAGAGCGCGGGCCCGTGGCGCGGGCATGTTGATTTACATTAAAAGTGAACGCTTGGAAGGCGTGCGCACTACGTTCGAACATAACGCACAATGGGCGCGAGCCACTTGACAGCACCCTCATGCGTTCAGGAATACGTACGGCCTATTGCTTTCTCTAATGATAATTTAGCCTTTGCAGAAGACTCTGCTCGGGTCGAAACATGGGGCCAGTAATTTTACCGTGTGAAATATCAATTAGATTGTTAATAGTATTTCAGCATATGTAACAAACACGTAAAAAGACAAAATAATTGATTGAAAATAACCTCACCTTTCCATTAGGGCAGCTTTTCTTGAATACTCTGTTGGAAAAAATACATAAAAAACAGAGATTTAGAATTGATAAACATAAAACAATCATTATAAAAACCAGTGTTTTATTTTGTTTTTGACATGCATTTGTTCAGAACATCAAGTTTCATTAAAAACCGAGTTCACTACATTTATGCACTGTACCGAAAACTATCCGCTAGTCCCATACTGTTCACTTCAGCGGCGCGGCACTGAATAAAGCAAGACCGTGAGGCCACACGATATATAAATAACGTCAAATCTTTCCCATTTAAAAATCTCCAGGTCAAATCTTTGTTAATTTAATACTCTCTCATCAGTTTCTCAAATTAGCATTACATTTCTCTATTTGGCAGGGCCTGTACGTGCCCGACGTACACGCTGAACGACTCAACACACGCGCAAATCAATGCGACGTTTATTAACTTTCAAAGGGAGTTGGTTGTTTTCACAAGATAAATTACCCTTAGATTCAAAGCGCCTTTTTTTTTCAAAAAAGGGTTTAGGTTGAGAAAAACAGAGGTTTATTTTAATAATGACACTGCTGATAAAGATGCCGTCTTTACAATAGGGGGACATGATCAGCATGGTTGAAGTACAAACAAGCCAAATAAATTCGAGGGAAAAAGTCCTTGGACAAGGAGCTTTGCTACATGTATAAATTGCTTCTCCCCACCCAGGAATAAATGGGTACCTGCCAACATTGCCGAGTAAAAAAATCAAACTGTAGTGAAACTTGCAACGGTCGAGTTGGTACAACGGTCAAGTTGACCTAGTACTGCACCCGTTTTCATGTACACAACACATGCGGCGCGCGCGGGGAGTCAGGTCAAGTCGACCGTTCCGATTGCTCCGATTTTCAACACTTAACACTTAAAAATCTGAACAAATACGATCAAATCGGACTAGTTGGCAGGTATGGTACTCCCCAGAGATGAGAAGGTTCAATGATAAAGAATGCTAATTGAGAGCCAAATGCGCAGGGGTAATAATGTAAATACCATGAAACACATGTGGTATGTGCACGACAAAAACATCCACATTATTACAAAAATAACAATAACCTTAAATAGTACTAATATTGATTGATGTCGCGCATTATCGACCGGTAATGTGAAATGAAATGTAAGCCGTACAATTTGCAAGTTTATTATAGAGTGCCCTCAAGTGATGAAAATATGAGATGCAGCCGTGGTAAATCTTTGACCCATGAAGAACAATGAACGACCAGACATCATGTAGAAAGAGAAATGGATGTTGCGAAACCAGCCCTCAATAAATTCTTATCAAAACATTTCTTTTAGCTCTTTCACTACGGCACACCCCTCACAGCAGCTAAAAGATAGTATACATGATTGGTAAACTGTTACAAATAGTTTTATCCCCCTGTGTGAGGGAAGATATGCATGATTAAAACCAACCTGAGCAAAAACCAGCTCCGTACTTTTGAGAAAACAGTCAAAAAAGGGTCTGCAGTCATTTCGCCCTGAACCACTTCATCCTGAACCACGGCCTGTGCACACAGTGGTTTTGGGGCGAAGTGGCATTTGGGCGAGGTAGTGTTTGGACGAAGTGATTTGGGGCGAAATGGCACTTGGGCGAAATGGTTTTGGGGCGAATTGAATTTACGTCTCCCGAGACGAAAAATAATTGTTTTGCTCATTTCTCAAAAACTATAGCACTTCAGACAAAACCATTTCAGGGAAAGTTTTCTGCTGTCATCATGTTTATCGTGTAAGTTATACCTTTAAGAAACGTTTACTTTCAGCCAGAATGCTGCTGCCAGTGGCTCACTGTCAACAAATACATGTGGCCTACATTTATTTACATCACAGACCTTGAACAAAAAAATACGTAGTAAAACAAATAAGGTGTTTGGAAATGTGCCAGTTATGGATTATTTTTTTAAAAGGAAATTGTAAAGTTGCTCAATTGATCATTTGATTACAAACAATTTCTGCATACATGTAAATTGCAAAGGTTGGCTATTTGCTTGTGTATACCCATGGAGGAAGGAAAGTCTTTCCTTCCTCCATGGTATACCATAGGGAAATAAACAGAATAAATAGTGTATTAATTTGATCTCAAACAAAACTTACGGTACATTAGAACTTAAATTACGAGCAATCATGGAAGTCAAATTTTTATTTTATGCTGACAAACAACCTCAAAATAGGGGGGGGGGGGGGGGGGGGGGGGGTGAGGGAAATAAATCTACATGTGAACTTTCTGAGTGGACATCCCCTCGGGGGAAGAAAAACAAATCAATTTTTTTATTTATTGTACTCTTCTGACATTTTGCAGGCAGGCTAAGCTATGAATTTTTCATTTCTCAGGAAATTTACATTTTATCCGGGTATGGCCTTTTCAACTTGTAATACTGACTTCGCATTGTATTTTTGACAATGGCCTTCAGTCATTTTTCTCAGGTCTAGAATGTTTAGTTTCTTAGTTAATTACGGTAGGGATGCTAGTTCAACGCGTGTCCCCCATTGGACTTAATTTTGTAATTTGACAACCATGGACCATGAGTTTAATAAAACGGGAAAATTGCAATTTCCAATTTGGATATGGAAACAAAAAGGTTGATAGGCCTAAATTAGTTTTAAAAACATTGGTGGTTTGTTTACGATATCCTTGCAATTATGTAGACTGGGAGCACAACAATTCAGAATGGCAATGACAAAAATGTGACAAATGACATGGTATCAAAATCTCAACACCCATGGGGAAAAATGGGGAGAGGCTGTAATCTAGACACACTATTTTAAAACAGCACCCTAGACCAAAGATTCAAAGGTGTGTAGATGTTAATGGAGTCCTATCAACAGTATTTATTAATGGTGTGCTTGAAGTGCCAACTGTGAGAAAAATGTAAAGGAATAGAGTTGGTTCATTGTTGTGTTGTTATAATACAATTCAAATAGCTAAATTTCATACAAAACAGACAACATTTTAGGAGTTAAATGTGTAAATAATCATAAATGCACGTTTTAATGTTTAAAAAGACAGATTCGCATACCGATCTGAAGAGGAATGAGGCTTTGAATCCTGCGAACTCGGATCCCCCATCGTCGTTGACAAAACAGGAGATATGATAACACAGCACACGGCAATAAAAGCGCAAGAACTCTCAAAAAGGACGGACTGGAAAATCAATGACCCTCTCACGACGCAGAAGAACAAACAAGAGCCACAAAGTAATCGGAGCAATTTGGAGATGTGAAATGGCCGACTTCAACTCAATGCTCTTGCTCTTAACAAAAGGTCGAAGTACGATGTCAAAACTGGCCGACCAAAATCCAACGATAGACTCTCTGACCCAATGCAAGTATGCAACGATGACTAGCCTATGCGAAACAAGTAGGACGTATACTGGAAGTGTTTGCAAGACTCATTCACGGCTCAACAAAATCTACAAGGATCCGAGGTAAGCCACGAGGGAAAAGCGCCGACACCTTTCGGACCAAGTTCAGGTGTATAAAGAGTTCAGATATTTCCAATCAAACTTAAGGGGAAAAAATGCGAAAGATAGAACTCCTTCAGTAATAAAAAATAAACATGACACTTATTCTAAACGTGAGACTTGTTGAAATATAAGACTGAGTTTTGGAGCTCTCATAAGTTGTCTATAGCTTACAGTAACTGCAAGAAAACCGCAAATGCCACAAAGCAAAATTGACAGTCTTTTATTATTTCTAAACAGCCTTTCGGGTGGGGTTCTTGGTAACGTGACTATACCCTATTATGTGTACCGTAACTTGGTAGCAGCGTCTCGAATTAACTGCTATTGGCTACCGCCATAGATACCAACGACAGCGGCCTTGACAGTTTCCATGGCAATGCTAAAATTAACAATTAATGCACATTCATCACGCACTAATGGTTAATTAGAATTCTTGCTCACTGCGAGAGCATGCGCTGGAGAGATGTGCAAATGAACTACGGATTCTATAGATAACACTTGAAGATGAATTTGAGAAACACTCGCTGCATGGTCTCGCGTTAATGGAATTACATACTCCTTTAAGGTAATCAGACACATGTGGTTAAATTTCTAACTTGATGCAAGATAAGAATCGTTGATTGTTATCCTAAATCAATTTTGTGATTCTTGAAACAGTACCTGGTAATTATATATTTGTGTGTGTGTGCAGTGCTTCTTAAAGGAGCAAATTATTAGTGTGAAGGTGAAATGTATGCATTTTCCACACACAAACTTTAGATAAAAATTATGGAAAATTAATACTTTTAAAGACTGTATACATACCGGATTCGCAATGTCCTAAAATATTGATCAGAAAAACCTTACTTAATGGTAGAACACATGATTGGTAAACCATTACAAATAGTTTTATCTCCCTGTGTGATTAAAGTCAGCTCTGTACCGGTACTTCGTCTGACTTTTGAGAAAACATCTTTCCAGTCACTTCGCCCTGAACCACTAGGTCCCAAGAACGAAACTAGGTCCCCGACTCGCGTGACATTATGGCTCCTTCAATGCAGTATAGCCAGGGAACCAGCCTAAATAGGACGGCAGCTTTGCACAATTTCTTGAAAGCATACACACAGTTTTTCGTTGTTTTCACAGAATGTAGATAAGGTATATGTGCCGACTTATACACAGGTTGGTTTTTATGACCCACATTCTAAATCACACTTTCTGTAACAGTTTTCCAACCCCATAATCTACACGTAGCTTTAACAACACAACTCCGTCTCTTCAAACTCCAAAATCGGAGCGCAGTCGCAATAGGTGCTACATGTATTACACATACACATAAGAAATGTCCAGATTGATTTTTCTGCCTTTCAAGGTATCCAAGTTCACGGCACTGGAACATGCAGCAGTACTGCACAGTCTGTCCACCCACTCACAACGATGGACTGGGATGCGTGTACATACCAGTATGTCACCCAATGCGTGTGTGACGCATCTGATTAAAGAGGTAAGTGCATATATACAATATTCATGTGCTTAAAGGGGGCAAGTACCCTGTATATTAAAGGCAAATTTTAGGTTTTGTGCACAGTTTGAACGACTCTTCCACAATTTGGGGCCAAAGGTCTACTAGCATTTTTATTACCACACATGCACGCACAGCTACATGTACATGTATACATGTACATGTAAATGATTATAATAATTTTTGCATTATAAATAAACTAGCAGTCCAGCAGCCAATTTTATGCAACTTTACGCAATGGTGCAAGTTCACTTACTGTATGAATGCCATAAAAGCGTGATCCAAAACTGGATGAAAATTTCAAAATACCGTAGTACCTCGAACAGTAAAGAAATGTCAATTTTTTACAATCATATTACAAAAATTAACATAAATTTAGCTGGGCACAACTGTGCCATCACATTTTCAAGAAATAGTTGAAAATGCATGTAAAAAATTGTAGTTTTTGTCAATTTTATTGATTGTCCGCCCTCACGCATAAAAACAACGTCTGCATAAAACTGTAAAGTCAATTTCAACATGTGATAAACTGGGTGTGTGAAGCAGGTAAACAAATAGGTTCACTTTAGTTTTCATTTGTTGTATTTACTAAGGCATAATTGTCTCGTGAACAACAGAATTGAATTATGCTCATACATGTAAGTTATTGCAACTTCCGGAATAAATTAGTGTTTCACAAAGTTACGCCAAATTTTCAGAATCGGAACAGATTTTAGATACCTTGTATAAGATATCAAAAATTATGCATTACTGTGTGTTTCTATTAGTAAAAAATGGCTTTAAGTTTGCAATTCTTTCAATTGTCGGTTAACCGTTTGGCCGACACCAAAGATTTTTGCTGGTGTTTATATGCATTTGCAATGCACACAATACCCTATCCAAAATCATCGTTGCACCTTTATCTGGTCAAAATTTTATTTCAACTTATTTCAATTTCATGAAGTCATTACAAATAACCCTCTGAAAACTATTGCAAATTCTTTAAAATATGGTTCCGTTTAAATGTTCCTGCAAAACTGGTTTTTAACCGGTTAAACGTCTAATCCCTACTTTAAAGCCCTGCGAAATCTGTGACATGGGGAGTCAATGCGCACCATGACACCGTATGTAACGTGGGAAATAAAACAATGTACATTTCATACATGTATGCAGTGTAAACTTCAAATAGTCGTAAAATAGTCGATAAAACTTGAATGTTGCTAAAAATTGAATGTTGCATTTAAACAAGTCGAGTTTCGTGAAATAAATTTTATGTTATTTTGCAGCTAAGCCGTAAATTTTGCACCATATATTGACCCTTAACCTTTTAAGGTGCAAGCTTCGGTTTCATGAAATCAACTGCTGTGTTAAAATATGTCAGCATACAGGTGGGTGTGTAAAATCAGCTGAGAGCAAATGCTTCATAAATAAATTAAAAACAGACATGTTCAACCACTGACAAAAATCAAATATTTTACAAACTATTAAAATAACCTCCAACTTACAATCCTCTCTCCTTTGGAGCTGTCATATCTGCACCTGTTTATCGCTCACGGTGTTTAGCTAAGGACCAATCAGATTGCTCAATTACACCTGTTCTTGTCAATGCTTGCTGGATATCATCAAGGCATCAAAATTAACTCCATGCAGTACAGTTATGTCCCGGTCTAACTCGGATGCTGTTTTTATCCTTTCTTGTTTCAACAGGCAGTTTGTATTTCTGACAAGAAATATTTAAGCTTTCATATTTTCTCAACTTATTTCTTGGAGTTATACACTGTATTTGTGCAATATTTTTGGCAATCCACGTGCATGCTAAAATCGGCTGTGTAGATTTAATCCTCACGAAGAATAGAAACGCCCACAATTCTACTTTCGATACAGATGAAATGTACACTCTGCAACCAATCCGTCAAACATTGTAGCATGCACACAAACTGTTCATGCATAGAAGCTTTTAAACCACCATCAATAGTTAAATTTTGTTCGACTCCAAAACCACCTGTTTTTAAATCATCGAACTAAGAGTGCAAGCGTCCAAAGTCTACATCCTTCTTGCGACCATAACAGCAACTATTGACAAATTCTACCCAAACTGCAGTTCCTGTGAAAGCCAAATCGATTGTAATCGCTCTCCGTCAAAATTCGTTCTCTTGTTAGTCTTGAAGCCAGCCTAACAACACATGCAGTCCAAATGCCCTTTGCTCCCAATAATGTGTTTTTTCTCCCTATAGTCTCGGGCTCAAGCCCTTTGATACAATATCACCAAATTGTGTGTCCTTTACACTGCAGGATATTATGGTCACATCCGCATGGTTAAACAAAACAGGAAATGGTCTGTGAATTTTGTTGATAGCATCCAAGGGCAGTCATTCCTGGTACATGTACAGGACATGTGAATTGCGTAGGTGTACATGTGTATACACAACTGTACATGCACAGTCCTTGGATGTGTTGGTGTACAGTACGTACTTGTCCGGATACCAAATACATGTAGGCTACATGTTGTACATGTGCGCTTAATTGTTCTCCCAAACAATCGTCCGCGATTGGCAAGCGAACGTCCGCGATTCACTCCTGTACAAAACCAACGAGAGTAAGGAAAAATAGACTATGTCCAAACAAAAGAGGAACAAAGGGACGTCCGCGATTGTATGTGGATTCGCGCCGTCGTGTGTATGTTGTATGCAAATCCACGAATACAACGCAATGCACACAGACAAAAGGTTTAACCATTCACAAATCAAAACAGCAGTTACAACACCTGATCATATCCAACATTTTCACGCTAAAAAACATGAATTCCACGTTTACACAAGGTCCCACTCACAACATGACACGATGAAAATATATACGCTTCTTTTTTGCATGGCAGCATTTAATTAGGATTTACTTTTTCTCAGCTAACACTAGTAACTGCACATAACCACTTGCAGTCGCAACTTAAGAGCAAGAAGACTCAGCATCAAATGACGGTGCTTATTCCTAAACTTGGACGTGCAGTGCGACGTCCTCATAATAAATGCGCATGAGGAATTCTCCAAGCATACTGGTACCTACACATCCACACTACGATATAATCAGGGCGGGAACCTATGGTACTAGACTAGGGGAAATGCTCGACTCTTGAAGTGCAAGAACTTTATTGTAAATAACCGTAGCGCTGCTTTCAGATCCTTGAAAGCCGCGCTGAGGGGGCAAGAGGCTGAATCCAAGATCTTTGAGTAAACACGCACCTGCGACATCGTTTATCCCTCCCTGATGATGTAAGATTAGTGGCCAGGCCTATAAAGTAATAAAAATCAACCTGGTGACGTTATTGCTGATTTCAAGTAGCTAGATGACTATGTACATGCACTGAACCAAAACCATTTTTAACTTGTATTTTATTTAAATCACTGCTGTATTAGCCACTCAAACCGCACTTACAGGACATGTATGGCTGCCGGTGCTCTGAAGTACCGGTAATATGTATTATTCATTTCGTATTTTTAATATTTTAAAATTGATCTCTCACACTACAGTGTTCTCCGCTAGTCCAGAATTTGTCCGGGCGCGCGCACCAACGTTGCTCAGCAGGGGGGCAGGGGGAGCAGTAGTTATGATTTCTAATGGGCCGCGCGCGCTCTCAGTGATTCGCCCGTAACTAGCTCTGCCGCTGCACTGAGCATGCAGCACCCTCAAGAGGTAAACACATTCATCACTTGAATGCATGCAATTGTCTAGATTGGTTCCCAATCCCATCGCTTATTGCGAAAATATAGGGATCGATAAAGGGCAGCCATGACGGGCAGAATTCTGCCCGGTCACGTGGTTATTATTATTATTATAGTGCGTATATTTGGCATTGACATTTGTAACCCTACCGTGCGTTTCAAACATATCCAAATTAAAATAAAGTACATTGCCTAAAGCAAAGGGCTTCACCAATTGTAAAATATAAAACATACAATGCGTACGTGCGAAGACGACCAATCACAGATCAAGATGAAGCGCCCTTTACCTATCCCTATATTCTCCTATGTGGAATATGTGACAGTGGATGGGAACCAGTCTAGCAACTGTCATGGCCGTTATCGAAGCTGAGACGATAGATTTGTGTGGTATTACTGAACGATAGCGGCTATCGAATCACGTTTGGTAAATTTACAGATAATTTTGGATTGACTTGGCTGTACTTTAAATGTTTTAGGGGGAAATATTTATTCATTTTGTCCGGGCGGCCAAGTTTTTTGTCCGGGCGTCAACAGTACCTTCGAGGATTTTGCCCGGGCGGCGCGCCCGAACAAAACCGGCAGTGGAGATCACTGTACTACCCGTAAATATTTAATGAAAACCTCACAAAATCAAGACATGAATTTAATTTGTAAAATTCCATGTATTTCAGGGTGACATGTGCATACACCTTTAAAGCTCATGCACTACTCACAATAAGTATTGGTATATTGTAAATTTTGGATAAATTTGTTTCCAAATGACTGTTTTCACCTATTCCTGTGACCGGTGTGTCTGTCATATACATATAGATACGATTGTCTAATCTTATACAAAATCATTCAAGCGGAATACATACCCTCAATACCGTAAAATATCTGCTTATAAAAAAATAATCACTACAATATCCCTAACTTGTGAACACATGTATTGTGAATAGTAAAAAATATATAAACCTCATATATTGAATTTTTAATATCCTAAGCTTTTAGTCAAGAAAACGTTAAGATGAATACATGTGTTATTGTTATGAACTGTATCCAGCTCACGGTAACCCATAGACATTTCTACAGTAGTATGTACATGTACCGGTACGTGCAGATACCTGTACAACTAATATACATGTAGAAAGCTGCTTTCAACAGCACTGTGCAATCCGGATTCACCGGTACCCAACGCGCCCCAAATTGTGCCAGATTGGCAGTTAGATCATTATCATATTTGATCCAGAAATCTGGGGACCAACTCCCCATAGCTCCCCACACATTGGTTAATGCCTCATAACCCGAACAGACAAGCCCTGAGTGCATAAAAACTCATATGGCACATGTACAATGCTTGTAAAAGGATTGTGCAATATGTGGGATTATCTTGTGTAATTTTACGTTGATTTCCCCCGGTGCGACCTCATCAAATTTGCATATTGATGGCGTCGCAAATTGTGCGTCAAAGTGGACAACTCCAGCTTAGCATACGGTAGCATACATGTACTATGTAGTGGCTTGAGGACAGCAAAAAATGCTGGAATTGAGAGCGAAAACATTTTGTTTCGTTTTGAAAAATTAATGGCAAAAATTTAATCCCAATAAATGACATTAATTTTTGTACAGGTCTACAAAAAACACTTTTTACGAAAAAAAAAATCATATTTTGCATTTAAATGTTGGTTTCTTTCTTTGTCATTTCCCCCCAAATTAAACAACTGTTTATTTTTCTAGTTGTGGTTTACTAAAAAATATGTTTGGTTTAGCAAAACATTTGAGTCGATCATTCAAGCCCCGAGTTAAAATAAAACCTGCATTTCCTAATGTATTGTTGTTGTACATGACATGTAGAGTTGAGCAGTATCAAATTACGACATACGTACAGCCACTGTGTTGTGTGCACGTATTTCCTGAAGTCGGAGCAGCTATGTACATCTCAGTATGCTAATATGAAAAAAACTGAATTAATACGACATCAAGCACTTAACACTGTCGGAAACTGAACAGAACTTATGAAATGCTTACTGCATGCATCATATTTATTATTCACTGTACACATAATTAATGCGGGAATATTAATAAAGACTGAACAAATATGGTACAAAATTTCGGCTAAAAGACATCGATTGGACACCAAATTTCTGTTACCCAAAGGTTCCAAAAATGGTTCCACACCTAATAAAAATGCTTCTAGACCTAATAAAAAATAGTTCTCGATTTGAAAAAGATGGTCTTTGACCTAAAAAAATTGATTTTGACTTCCAAAATATTGGGGCTACGCCAAATTGTCGCCCTAACCAACCGCGTCGGCTCTCTACACAAAAAGTGTCGCCCCATTGGATAAAATAGAGAAATAATTTTACATACAGATCACCTTGGTTACGCATATTTACACACAGATTGATGATCACTTATGTTATGTTGCTGGTAGTTTGTGGTAGGCCTGTGCATTCTCGAATAATTTACTAATCGAAAAATCGGTTTCATTTTCGATCAAATATTTGATATATGATGCATTAATTTTTTTCCTAAGGTTTTAACAAAAACATTTCCGTAAAATTAATTGCTTTTGTCTCATTCGAACTAATACTATAGCTCACAAGAATCAACAGCCTTTTTATTGCCGAATTTGCCACCTCAAAAAATTATCTGTGGTCAAATTATGGACTTCATGTTGTAACTTGCATTGCAGTCTCTCGCCCAAAGAGGTTTTTGCAGAAATTATCGACGGCCCTTGTACACTGGACTTGTGGTTGGACGCAAATATGACATCAATGCAGCCATTTCGGCAAAAGAATTAAAGGTTTTTTACTTTTTCCTAGCTGAAAGACATGTTTGGTTTGGAGTGGTAAAAACACATACTGAATATTCAATTTGGTAAAATGCTATTCAAATGTTCGATAGACGACCGAATATTCAATTTGTTAGGCACAGCCTTAGTTTGTGTGTTGACATTATATTTTGTTTTACTAAAGAAAGGGTTAGCACTTTTAGCAGTGTTGTCCAAAAGCGCCAGCTGCCGGCGATTTCACCGGCTGCTCTGTCATTTGCTGCCGGCTACTTTTTTGATTTTACAAAAGAAATCTTGTATCCCTAATTAGTATCAGAATTACTTACTAATCTCTTGTGTACACAACCGACAACTCATATTTTTTCACCCATTACTCCAAAATCTCTAGACATAAGCAACACTGGGCTAGGGGTATAGGAAAAAAGGGTCTCATACAAGTCATGTACACTACATGTAGTTTACATGTATAATAAGTTAGGGATATTGGTGTGGTTCCATTTTGTCTTTGTTTTTTAAAATGACTGTTTTCACATATTTCTGTGACAAGGTGTGTCTGTCATGCAGATACAATTGTCTAATCATATATAAAATCATTCAAGCAGAATACGTGTACGCTCAATAAAATATCTGCGTACACCCCATAATATCCCTAATTTATTGTGAGTACATGTAGTGTAGCTCAGCTGGTACAGCATCTGCCTATTTTGTCAGAGGTCTCAGGTTTGAATCCTGATGAGGGCCATCTCATTTTCACTTATGTATGGGTGTAATTAACCTGAATAATTTGTCTTTTGCCACTATATGCCTAATTGGCCACAATAGACCTTTTACACCGGCATCCATGTTAGGGGCCATGCAAGTTTACAATACATAAAATGGCCGTCGTGTAGAGGAAACCTGGAATACCGAAAGTATTTTAAATTCCACTTCCAATGTGGACATTTGACCTACATGTAATGTGCATGTCCTCAACTCAGTTAGCTCACTGCAACACAAGAGGGCGGTATACTGCTTTTCCTTGTCATAAATTATTAAAATGTTGAGTGGCATTATGAGCACTAACAATACGGAGTACACGTACTAGTCATTCCTGATAGATATGCATCCTAGGAGAGAAGCCCATTTGGTAAATTAAATGTTCTCACAATAAACATGATAAAGGCAAGATTTTGTTCTCATCAGTACAAATTTAAATTATACATTTTTAACTTTCTGGATGAGCTATCGTCCTTTTCTGTTCAATTTATACCAGAAAAAAGGTATGCAACTGACATTTTTATAGGTATTCTCATTCCTAAGCTAGCAGTTAATACTATACATGTAGTAATAATATGGTGCAATTTTAGTTTTTTTCATGTTTTTTTAGAAATGCACATTGCATTTATTTGCAATTTGAAAAAAATCCACAAAGCTACAGTAGAACATGCTTTAAAAGTGTGTATTTATAGAAATACTGTATTTAATTAAATTTACTACTGTATTATCCTACAGTATATGACCAGCTGTTAAGGAATATACTGTGTGTTCAGGGATTCATGTACCAACATGTATACGTACATGTAGGTAATTACAATTTTTACCTTGCATGTACATGTAGCTGAAATGTGTATCCTTGCACTTACATACATCATGTACATGTACAGTAGCACAATATTTGGTGGGTAAATGCATGTATGTTTAGTATTTTACACAATGTAGTTTCCATGTACACTGTAAAAAATACAATTCAGAATAAGAAATCTTTGTATTTTTTGTACTCTGTGTTTTCAGTATAAATCTTTACAAACGATTCAACTCAGAAAATGCTTAAATTTACGTTTGGCCTATTGAATGCTGAACTACCACAAAATGGCAGAGATCAAATATTATACTTTTGACACGTCTTGTGAAAAACTGTGCAACAGTTCTCATACATTGGCAGACCATGCACCAATAAAACAGGTGTGAGCTAATACGACAAACCATAAATCACGCTTTTTAACAATTAGTCTGTGACAGAGAATTTGCGGGGTTATTAGAAAACTTATAACATTTGCACCAGATCAGTAGCAGACAACAGGGCACTAGACAAACAACAGGAGTAATAAAATGATTTCCAATGCACGCATCAAGGCAATATTTCACTGGCAAACCACTGTGTAGCTTGGTTACGCCACTGCTGTGCATGCTCGCCATTTTAATAATTGATGCGGTGGTTGTTTGCCATTAGCATCCATGGGTGTCTCCCCAGACATACGGTACATTGCATGCTTTACGCAGCAGATGAAATTGCAGGCAAAGGATAAGGTCCATTGACTATGGGTTTAATTTCCGAGCAACAACTGACGTGCATTAGTAATTACACAAACACGCACTAAAAGAAATTATGCATATTATGAAATAAATGACAATTTCGAAACACACCATAGAATCAACAATGAGGGTAAAAGGGGAGGGGAAAATCACGCCCTTCCCCTGTGAACTCCCTCCCCCTCCCATACTCACATTTAAGAAAAACCATCATTATTTATAAATTAATAATATCCTGTACAAGTTTTTGCTCTAATTATTATAATTTCTTCAAATGTCTTTGGAAGACAAAATATGGGTGGTGCATCAAACACAGAAAATGTCATGCACCATATCTACGAATTAGAATTTATCTGTGTCGTGTACGGTGCCGACAACAGTCTGGTTTTTAATGCCAAATTGTATAAACTGATATTTGGGAAGTATGTCTAGCACCAAGTCGAGAAAGACCGAAAACAATTTAAGAGTGTCCAAACTAAACAAAATTGTTTTGGAAGCGTGCATTAGCAAATGTTAAAGGTGAAATCTTTTTGACTAGCAATCTTTGCTGTAAACACAGTACGAGTAAATCTGAATGCGGTACATGTACATTGTCAGGATTGTATAGTTCCAAGTGAATATAAAAAATCGGCAAATCACCTTCATGATAAAGGTCACGTAGCCACACAAAGCTTGAACAATTTCCAGATTTTCTCTTGTTTACGATTGCATGAGATGTCAATGTACAATTGTTTTGGTGCACTCTGGGAAGGGAAATGGGGCAAGTAGATCTGCGAAAAATATGTTCATCCTGTAACAGAAGCTAAGGTCACTGTCCAATGCTTTAGCAATGGATTTACATTACATACATGTACATTGTTAAGTCTGCGTTCTAAAAAATGTGTGCGCACACACTTTTTAAAATAAATCACCTTCAATTTGGACAAAAACAAACTCATGTGTTTGTTATACCGTTGCTATTAACACTTTGGGTTAGGCCTTAGGTTTTTCTTGTCAACTCATGAAGGAAAATTCTGGGTCATTGCAAATGATTTAATAGACCTTATGCACGCCCAAGCCCAAGCCCTAGTGTATGGAACACGCACACGCTCATGAAAACTACAAGCCCCGAAAGTAAAATGTGCACTGTGCGTGCGCGTACAACACGCTTGCATTACGTGTAATGCGCTCGATTGAACAAAAACAACTAGACGCAATGCACAGCAGTTTGAATAAACGCGGTCGTCATCTACATTGTATGATAACTGAAAATACATATAACAATACATTTTGGTGAGTTTTACCGATTTAAACAAAAAGGGCATGTAGTTTATGAATGGGAATGAAAGTGGGTTTGGCCAGTCTTAAACAATCCGTTTAAAACCAGCTGGGGTCCTGGACGCTGATAACGCATTATCACTCGTCCAGGCCCCTAGCCATTTTTAAACGTATGTTTGAATATAAATTAATGAAAAACAGAATAATTTATGCAAAAGAAACTGCTGTCAACTCTCCATTATTCTGTATGCTATTAAACTTGCATCATTTAAGAATTTTACATTAGCCGCTTTGAAAAAATAAAATTTATTTGATAGCATAATATTAATTAACGCCAAGGTTGTGCATTTTTAATTTCCAAATCATACGTCAATTTGGCCAGTCATAATCCCATCATGATGCATAGTCTGACTGTATTAGTAAGGATTTTTTCTTCATTTACCAGTATTACCCCTTACACTAAATTCTCGCATCAGGTCCCATTTGTTGCTATAGCAACAGTACTCAATTGGTTTGCTTTTAAAAGCATGGAGAAGCCATAATGAAATTATTGATGCTCAATGTGTTTAAAGGAGCGTGACCAGATGACATTTTGTGGCATTCCCATTTTTGTATAGACCTTATGCACGGCGGCCATGACAGAGGGCAGTTACATTGTCACAGTGCATCATGCTCGAGTAGGCACATTGTGGATCTATTGTCACATCAATTAAATATGAAAACCTGTCCTCTGTCATGGCTGCCGTGCATAAGGTCTATTGGGTGTTGAGATTTTTATCTCGTATCTCTTTGACCGAGTTTACACTGGTCCCGAGCTCGGGATCAAGATTGATCCCCTGATAACAATGCGTCAGTGCTAACCGCAATGATCCTGAGTGCCGCGTTTACATTCTGTAGTTGATCTCGAGCGCGGTGCCAGAATTCAAAGGTCATGCTCTGTGTGTGTTTTACTGATCAATGTGTGCATGGGTTGTGCATGTACAGTGTACAAGGTCACTTTAATTTCGCGTTCTTTTTCCCCACTACGGCTGTGAAGCGGATGTGGCAGGATGCGGTAAAGATTAATTGCTTATCTAACCGCAAACTGATCCCGGAATCGAACCCTCCGCCAACGCAAGACCAAAATCTCGGGGTCTGATCCTGGGCCAATTTGGTCCCGAGAGCGTTTACATTCAGTTTGTGATCAGGGGCTCGGATCAAGTGTGAATAGCGGGATTACTATTCTGAAATTCCATGCTCTCAATCTGTAGGCCCATATTGTCGTTAAGGACAGTTGATCATGGCTTCAAAACATGAGACTGGCTGAAAATATTTTTCAGGAAAATCTCTGATTTTTCTTACTATTAAGTTAGGTTTTTTCCCATCAAATCTGCACACTTTAAAGTCATTTTAATGGGAAACAAATCTAATCAACTTCTCAACTCTAACCCCTTTTTGCTTCCATATCCAAATAAACCCTTTCACGGTTATCGACGCCATCTTGTTCACGGGGCACTTCGAACACGCGTTGCCGTGTGCGTGCGCGGATCGTAGCTAATGCACAGTGACCTAACAATGCATTCGTATACGATTTGCGCACACACACAGCAACGCGTGTTCGAACTGCCCCCTGAACAACATGGCGTCGATAACCGTGAAAGGGTTTATTGGAATCTTCCCGTTTTCTTTTCAGTGTTTTGGGGAGGTATTTTAAATGATTGTTAGGTTAGAATGAAGTCCATTTTCTGAAAAACAATTAATACAGCTCCTTCTTTAAAGATGACATTTGTGATATGGGCAATGAAATTCGTCTCCAAAATTGACAATATAAAATAATTCATTGCTGCAAAATAAACTACCTAATTAAATTATGAATCACTTCAGATTGTTTATTTCTATTTTTTATTCATTTAATTTAATTTTTTTCCCATTTGTCCTCAGATGTTACACCGCACCCTTGATATTTGATCGCAATAATGACAAGCAAAAATTGACAAGAGATATTTACCGAGTTCCCTGTTTTTTGTTATCCGCACTCTCATCTCCAGCGGCCGGGCCATTGCTGGTGGTTTGCTCCCCCGTTGTGGCCGGGGGAGTTTTCGGCTGGGGTGCCGGTACGGCGCTCCCGTCCTCTTGAACATGTTGGTCGTCCGTTGATGCGAGTAATTGGCCGACAATTGTGGTCATTTTGCCTCGTCAATCCGGAGAAAAACTCCGGTCTGGATGTAATCGATTTGCTGATGTTGCGCTGCCGATCGACTGAAATCCAGTTTTATGGTGACTTTTTGCGTGAGAAATTGCGTACACTTTGTGCACTGCGAAATCAGAAGGGCCCGTGACAGCAAAAATCAGTGCAAGGGACCTCGACGGCGACGACTGAAAACTCGCAATCGCGACCCTTGATCTCGCCCAAAAGCGAAGGAGAATGGAAAGTAATTGCCACGGCCGGAATATTGCTTCCGCTCCGTGGATTTTTAGTCGAACTTGCGAGAAAAATCAACAACAATTTGGATACAATTCACGCAAAAACGACCCTTCCCATTGACCCTGTGTACGACATAATGGCAAAATTGGTAGGCTGGTTCCGGTGCTCTTCTGTACCGTAATCCATACAATGTTAGAGTCGGGCATTCGACCCAATCATTAAAGTCGATACACGTTTGTGCAAGTCGCCTATCCGTCGGCCAGACATCAATATTTAATTATTTTAAACAATTTGAATAAAAACCACAATGTATTGCATATTTTGCTGAATAATTTAACATAGAAAAGTTGACAAATGTTTCTATGCTTATCATATTCGGCAAAGGACGAAGAAAAATCGGTCATTTTATTTAAATTATTTTACTGTTAAAGGAGTGTGACCAGATCATTTTTTTTTACCCATAACTCCCCGGGACTTACCTTATGGGTCATGAGATTTTTATATCATAACATCCGTTATATTTTTCTGATTACGAAACTGAAACTCCCGCGCTTCAAGGCCGCATATTTCCGAGGATATCGTCGAAAATCCACCGATTATTTGTAAACTAATTTTCCAGTATCAACGTTTATCCGCTGAAAGCATACTCGATAGTTTTGTTCAATTTTTTACTGGAAATTGCGAATGTTTTCGGGTTTTTGGGACATGGGATATATATGGGAGTTACATGATAATATTGGTAAGTTACATCGAAAACTATTTTCCAGAAACTCTGGTCACGCTCCTTTAAACATTTTTATAATGAAAAATGGGGTTGCAAAAAAACTCTCTAATCTTGATAATTAGTTGCAAAAATATAATTAATATGGATAATAAGCTGAGGAAAACAAGTCCGGTGGCGCAAAAAGGACAATAGGTACATATGCACATGTTGTATATAGTAGCGCAATAATGATCAAGCCCCACCTCCAGCCCTGTATTATTTATTTTGCCACGCCCACCCGAAGACGCCCGGCCCACACCCATTGGGCTAAAGTTCAAATGAATGCATAGCATAATACAGTGAAACTTGTCTAGAGTGGCCACCCTCGGGACCGTAAAAAAACTGGCCATTATAAAGATGGCATTTGGGACCAAAGGTGGGTGGCCACTATATGCAGGTGGCCTGTTTATCAAGGTGTACCGTTAATATACATGTATTATGCACCTATCAATTGTTTCCCCATCACCCTCCAAACCGCCCCGCCCCCCACAACCCCCCCTCCCCCCCCCCCCCCCCCCGCCCCCCGCGCTGCCCCACCCTTAGGTGGGGGGTTTGGTCACGTTTTTCGTGCCCCAGGGTGGGGATTTTGTCACGTGAAAAGTGACAATCCCCACCTCTTAGGTGGGGCAGGGGCGGGGGGGGGGGGGGGGGGTGGGGTGCACGTGGTGAAACAATTGATACATGTAGGTGCTTAATAAAACACTGAATATTATTAGTCTTCGCTTTGTTTGATTACATGTTATATCATTCTTATTAATATTAATGAATTTACCATGTGCAGAAGGTGGTGTTTTTGAAGCCCCACCCCTCCCTATTTGGTGGGCCGATTCCCAACCAGTTTGGTTTACATTTGAACTTATTTTTATACTACATGTACAACAAATCGTTTTCCTAAACCAACTTATCAATTTGTTAGAATATATTGTCTCCTACAGTATTTTAGTCTTGTGAGTGAAGGGGTAATTTAGAAAACTTTCCCAACTTAAACAAGTTGATCCGGGGGTAGAAAGTGGCCCGGAAAGTGGGGAGGTAAAACCTCCAGAAGTTCTGCAATATTGGGCCTAAGCATTATGCTTTCTTCCTCCATACTTCCGTCAGAAAATTCATTTCTTTTCTATTTATACCTCATGTGAGACGAGAAAAGGACAAAAACAGGTCAAATGTTTCCAATGGTGAACAGTGGCTAGGTCGTTGTGCGAACCTTGCTGTTCGATTTATTTTAAACTCCGCTAATCAGCTTGATTAGGATCGATTTATATGCACAAATGTAATATCCTTCAAATGTGGTTGAAAACAATAATTATACGCGTCTGGTGTAAGCCGTATTAAAGGCCTATCGATTTAGAGGCTATCAAACTAGCATCTGAACCAAGTTTGACGTATGAATTACGAGCTGTAAACAAATAAAAAGGTTCAGTGTCTAGGTCTCGACAACAAAGTGTCGAAGTTCAATAATTATCACCGTGCTAAAATCGGTCAGAATCAATCAAGCTGAAAGAGAAAATAAAACACGTGTGTCGGAACTGGAACTGAATTCGGGTCGAGTGTCGGACCAGCACTGTGTGCTGGCGCTCGGTGGCCACGAAAAACCCCCAGCCATTGGAGGAAACGTGGGTGCATCCAGGGCACTCGACAGGGGTGCACTCCCCCGGTCCGAATTCCGATTGAAGTGGGAAAATGGGGTGGGCGGGATTGTACAGCAAAGTTGACACGATTGACCGAGAGTGAGCTACTGAAGTGAACGTGGCGTTTATATAGCCAGTTGTTATGTAATTCTATTGTGTTCAGTGTGAATACACTGGCACCTGTCGTTCTAAAACGAAAAGAAATTTCACTTTCTTCCTCCATACTTCCGTCAGAAAATTCATTTCTTTTCTATTTATACCTCATGTGAGACGAGAAAAGGACAAAAACAGGTCAAATGTTTCCAATGGTGAACAGTGGCTAGGTCGTTGTGCGAACCTTGCTGTAGTCTATAGAAAGTCGCAAAAGAAAGGGCAAAGGGGAAACAAAAAACAACGAAGGTAAAAAGGTATTAAATAACAAATTACGATTGCCAGTTCCGGTGTGGAAAGATCAACAATTAAGCATTGTGAGATTAAACTTTGAACGATGTGCTCGATGCGAAATATTGGACGGACAAAAATAAAATAAAATAAAATAAATCCGCTGTCCCTCAAATCGAATTCGATACCAAACGATCGAATAAAATGTGTTATAAACTCAGTGCCATACGACTGGGTATACGCAAATGTCTATGCCGCCTCAAATAGACGTTTACTGGCCTTCGGTGCACACGGAACGCGGAAAAAACAACCAAGGTAAAAAAGGTATTAATTAACAAAATTACGATTGCCAGTTCCGGTGTGGAAAGATCAACAATTTTTAAAACATTGTGAAATTAAACTTTGAACGATGTGCTCGATGCCAATATTGGACGGACAAAAAATCCGCTGTCCCTCAAATCGAATTCGATACCAAACGATCGAATACAATGTGTTATAAACTCAGTGCCATACGACTGGGTGGACACAAATGTCTATGCCGCCTCAATTAGACGTTTCTGCGATGTACTCTTTCACAACTCCCCAGCCGAGATCAGAACGGTCAGCAAGTCGTATGAGCTTTTGACGTTCCTTGATGGACTTCACGGCGGCGTTCCAGTCGGTCTTGGCCGAGTCGATGTCAAGGCTGTCAATGTTCTGAATGGCCGACTCGACAAGCGAAAGAAGCTTCTCGCAGTGCTTGTGCTGCTGTTGATGCCGTCGCGTTTGAACGTCGGAACGTCTGATAAGCGTTGCTTCTTGCAAGCCGATTCGACCTTGAAGTCTAATGACTTAGAAAGGGCCTGGATAGCGTTCAGTATCTGATCACTGCTGGTACCGGACTCCGAACCGCCGACGCCCGGTTCGAGGGACATGTTCGATGCGGTGCGTGAAGACGTGTGTAGAATAGGATTGTACAGCAAAGTTGACACGATTGACCGAGAGTGAGCTACTGAAGTGAACGTGGCGTTTATATAGCCAGTTGTTATGTAATTCTATTGTGTTCAGTGTGAATACACTGGCACCTGTCGTTCTAAAACGAAAAGAAATTTCACTTCTTCTTCTTTCGTATGATCCCCTAGAGGGGATCTGGTTGCTGAGATTAGCCGCCTGGACGGGATTCGAACCAGGGCCACATTGGTGGAAGGCGAGGAAAGAGCCGCTACGCCAACCTGACTCCCCTATGCATTATGCGAATAATGGCCAATCTTTCAAGTTTGAAATACCAGGAATGAAACTACATTTGTAGCTTGTTCAGATTTGTTTCCAGAAAATTGATTTTTCGCTCTAACCTAACAGTAACAATCATATAGAATATCTCCTAAAGACATTGTATACGGGAAGGAAATATGAAATTTGCAATCCCCAATTTGGATGTGGATAGAACTTAAGCGAAAAGGTTAGTATACACTGCTTAAATACACAACAACATATGGATTATGAGCGCGAAATTTTAGAATGGTAATGAGAAAAATACTTTTAGTACATGTAGTATGTTTCAATTTTAGAACAATATCATATCACTTAATTCTGCCGAGAAAAAAAAACAATAAAGAAATCAACACAACAACGTTCTCTACCCCCAACGTACGCCGTCTTCAGACCCCGCCCCGTTTAATTGGTGGAGTCGAGCATTGGTGGCGCTCTTTAAAAATAACTGTCTATCAGATTTCCAAGATGGCGCGATCCGTAGATGCCATGCGGTCAGTGATGTTGGGTGTTTTCAAACAACACGGTAGTTTGTCTGCAACTGATTCTCCAGTTGATTTGCTCGAACAATTTATAGAAGAGTCAACCGAGTTGCAGCTGTTTTGTTCTGAAGTGAGGTTTCTTTCTTTTTCTATACTTTGAGTTTCCACATTGCCACCCCGCCCCGCGGCCGCACACGTCACTGCCACTTTTACTACTGCCACTTCGCCCCAGGCCCACTGCCACTTCGCCCCATCAGTTCGGATCCCAATCGGCAATCGCACCATCGCTGCTTCATCACTGGGTTTAAGTAGGCAGTGGGGCAACACAACACATTTCCGGGAAAGAATTGAGAAGTTGATTATGGGTTCAGTCTTTGTGTATTAGGAGACGGGCTGAAAAATTTCTAAGTGTTTCCTCACAAAATCTTAAATTTTTCCCACTCGAAATCAAATATGCACATTCCAATGCTAGATGAGTCATTTTAAAGGGCCCCTGAAATTGTGTTTTTATCAATAAAATCTGTGCTATGGAACTAGTCCATTAATTTACAATCATAAAAACCCTACTTGGAAGTTGTTTGGGGGGTTAAAATCAAGGTTTTTGATTTTTATGCTAATGAAAATTTACATATGCATGAGCAAAGTGGTGATGTCACTTTAGGAAAACACAGGAAAATCTCATTCAACTGTGCACAAAAGTTTCCACAATTTTCTCCAACTTGCTGAAAATTTTGTAACCCATGACGGTTTAGGTTTGTTTTACATGTTGCCTGTTGCAAACCATGAAAAAACTAAGGCTGGAAACTGCAGCATTTTTCCACAATTCAAGTTTGGAGTCTTATGTTTTTTCTTTGCTTTTCTGCTGTGTGTTCCTAATGTGAGTTTACGTGAAGAAATTTTCAAAGTTAAACAATGCGACTTTTTATTCATGGGACATAAAAATGAACAGTAGTATTGTGTTTCTACACAAATAATCCTTTATATGCAGCAAAAACTGTGCATAAAGTTATTGAGCATTTCAGGGGCCCTTTAAAGAAGAAAGTTGGGAAAGAATTTCGTTTACTGGTCGCCACTTATTCTCCTTATAATAATAATGACTCAATAACCACCAAAACATGTAAATATTTTAATCATCAATGGGAAGTGGTTTTAAGAGTGAAAAACATTCAACAATTTCCTTTAAAATGCTTAGTGGCCACCAGTGAATGGAATTTATACCAAAACTTATAATTTTTTGGCCAGGTCCACAAAAATGGTTAAAGGTGCAGACATTGAATTAAAATCTTTCTGTAACTGTACTTACCCAGTGCCTGGATGTGAACTTTATTCAACACTTTCTGTGCTTACCTATTTTTGATTTCCCCCTAGAAACATGGTGACATTTCCAGTTGGGTGGGCCACATCAAAAGCTGCTTAAACTCAACAAAAACAAGGTAAACAATAGCCAAACAATTTAGTTCCCAATTACCGGTATCACTTCCAGGAGTCTGTTCAGATTCCCATTTTTCCCATTGGAGTTAAGATTTTGATATCATAATTATTTGTCATATTTTTCTCATTACCATTTTGAAATTTCACACTCCTAATCCACATATTTCTAACGAATCGTCAAAAAAATTATAATGTTTAGTAAACTAATTTATCCGATTACATAAAACACTACAGTGATTACACCAACATTTTTGCTTCCACATCCAAATTGGAGATTGGAAATTTCCTGTTTTCTCCCCATGGATAGTATTTTGGGGAGGCATTTTTATATGATTGTTTGGTTGGAATGAAATGAATTTTCTAGAAAAAAAATCTGAACTAACTCCTTTAAGACCTTGTGTATAAAAATGTCAATACTGGCTGAAAAAAAAATCTCTTTTGCCCATTACAGATTGGAAGGCGTCAGCCTGCTGAGAGTGCTAATTAAGCAGTGTCCGTCCGATATTTTCCAGCAACAATGTGCATCATGGATTAGATTGCTCACACAGATTCTTCAGGTATTTTCCAGAACTCTTGTGACATCTCTGTTATGCCTCAACTATGCCAGTGGTATCAACATATTGTTCAGTCATTGCCAACAATAGGACTGTCCCAATGATAGTTGGACCAGCTCTAACATTGTTTGAAAAGCCTTTACAATAAATTGGAACCGTTGGCGTAGTTTGGGGCAGGGTTGTAATGCTCGAACTCGAGACTCGGGACTCGAGTCGACTCGAGTCGTGATTTTCACTGACCTGACTTGACTTGACTTGACTTGAGACTTGAACCCCAATGCCTTGAGACTCTAACCTCAAATGCCTTGAGACTCGAACCTCAAATGCCTTGAGACTCGAACCTCAAATGCCTTGAGACTCGAACCTCAAATGCCTTGAGACTCGAACCTCAAATGCCTTGAGACTCGAACCTCAAATGCCTTGAAACTCGAACCTCAAATGCCTTGAGACTCGAACCTCAAATGCCTTGAGACTCGAACCTCAAATGCCTTGAGACCCGAACCTCAAATGCCTTGAGACTCGAACCTCAAATGAATTGACTTGACTTGAGACTCGAACCTCAAATGAACTGACTTGAATCAGACTTTTTTACTTGAGTCTGTTAAAAATAAATTAGATCTTTTATGCATTTTTTTTGTCACTTTTGGGACCGAATAGACCTGTTTGGGGTTTTACGAACAAAATGGAATTAGCATATCATTAAAAATTGGTACCGGTACAGCGGACCTTTGACATTTATAGATTGGTTCCCGCTGGAAATGGCATTCCGCAATAAGCGATAGGATTAGGAACTGGTCCATAGTATGTCAAAGGTCCGCTGTATTAAAAATACATGAATATGCTAATTCCATTGTCTGCGAAAAACCCCGAACAGGTCTATTGTATTTCAGCACTACATGTACAGAAACCTTGGCCAGAGCAACATGATTGTGAGTTTCAGCATTTAGACTCATTTTGAAATTAGCTTGAACAAATTTATTGTCGTGACTACTTGACCAATATGCCTGACTTGACTTGACTTGGGACTCGAAGGCAGTTTGACTTGTCTTGTCTTGAGACCCGAAGGCAGTTTGACTTGACTTGGGACTCGAAGGCAGTTTGACTTGACTTGACTTGAGACTCGTGCAGAGGGAGATTTGCTACAACCCCGAGTTGGGGCGTAACATTCCTGTTAGCAAGTCTATTGTACTTGCCATAAAAGTACAGAAATGCAGAGTATCTTATGGATATGAATATCTTCTTTTTTCTCTCTCTCACTTCAATCCGTAGTCTCACGACCCTCCGGCTATCGTATATCTCACATCCATTGCTCTGAAGGATATCCTGAAGGATGCATCGCAAGTCGCAGAGTTGTCGCGGGAGGTGTCCACCTCCCATATTGGCACTCTCGTCTCAGCAGCACTTGAGATGAAATCACAGGTAACGTCAACAACCAGAAACAAAAGAGTCCCTCTGTTTCTGCTCGGTTGATAGATCATTGTAAAGCCAGGTTCATACTTCGCGCGAGTGTGAACCTGAATGCGGATTTGACATTACAGAGACGTTTATACGCTGCATATTCACAACTTACATGGATGTTTGCTGTGAAATGTCTGATGTCAGATTTACGACAAAATTGCGTTCATGCTCTCTTTCGCGTGAATTATGAAGCGGGGTTAAGTCTTGGCATTTTACATTCAGTTGGATCAATTTTTATGGTAAAGTCTTGGAGGAAAACAATGAATCTATCAATCGTCAGTTTGCAGTTTTTAAATTTGAAGAACAATTCAAGTACAGTTTTTCCTACCAATCAAAGGATTGACGTGTGCAAAAGAATGCCTTGGAATTGTAAGGACTTGAATGGACTTGCAGGGACTTGTGGGGACTTGTGGGTACTTGCGGGGACTTGCTGGGACTCGCGAGGACTTGCAGGGACTCGTGGGGACTTGTAGGGACTCGTGGGGACTCGTGAGGACTCGTGGGGACTCGTGAGGACTTGTAGGGACTCGTGAGGACTTGCAGGGACTTGTGAGGACTTGCAGGGACTTGTGAGGACTTGCAGGGACTTGTGAGGACTTGTGAGGACTTGCAGGGACTTGCAGGGACTTGCAGGGACTTGTGAGGACTTGCAGGGAGGATTTCAGTAAATCTAGCAGTGTGAAAGGACTAAATTAAACACCATTTCTCTTTGACTTTATTATTAGTACCTAAACTCGTCAGTGGAGATCCTCAGTGCCTGTGTGACGTACTTTCCTGGACGGTGTGGCACTTTTCGCTCCCGCTCCGAGAACTTTCTCATCCAGCTTATGAACTCTGACGCAAATGGCAATGTTGCGATGGTAAGAAGCCACCCACATGTAATGTTTTTCATGTCGTGTAGCCAGGGAACCAGCCTAAATAGGACAGTGGCTTTGCACAATTTCTTGAAAGCATGCACACAGTTTTTCATTGTTTTCTCGGAACATAGATGCGGTACCGAGCTGACTTATACACAGGTTGGTTTTTATCATACACATCCTCGATCACACATGGAGATAACGCCAACTGTAACAGTTTTCCCAATCTATCTTTTATCTTTAGGAAGCCAGCCGATGTTTGGCCCTTCTTCCGAGGGTTGGGGGTGGAGGGCAGGGAGGCATTAAACACACAGAGACGTGGTCTTACTACTGTCACAAGGTGTTGGCGAGCATCGACCGAATTCTGGCCCAACTCTACAGGCTTCCCGAATCGGGTAAAAAACTAAAAATTACCTTAATGAAAGCTTCCCAAAAGATTAAAACCTACAAGTATTACAGCTGAAATTTTAAAGAAACTATTTCCCCTTGTTTGATCTAGTGTCAGCTTTGCTGGCTTCTGCAATGCTCTTCCATTAACTTTTGATTTTCTAACTGAAGTGTCCTTTGCAAATATGCTTTTTTTTAAATCTCAACAACAACAAAACCGCACATCTACTGTCATCTGTCAATTTCAATTCAATTTCTTAAAAGTTACGTAAGACGTGTCTGGCAGACCCAACAAGGTCACAAGCCTAGACAATTGGTGCAGATGAAATTTACAATGCTTCACAAGAATGGTGTGAAATGTCGCTGCTCCGTGGTGGCTAAATTGCAAAATATTGGCAGTTGCAAAAATGTGGGGGATTTTTTTCATTAATTTTTTTTATAATTTTTTCATTTTCATTTCTTCATTTTTTTATTTAAGTGGTTTATTACTGAAAGGGCTAGCCAGGGTGGACAACATCTTGCTGTGAAATCATCATTATTAATTCTTTCTGGTACTGAAACCAACGATTTCTCCAAAAGTGCCTAAGGCGCTGAAGAAACCTGTGAAGAGAAGACGATGAAGAAATGCTAAGTTTTAGAGGTGGGAGGAAAACCCCTACACAATTCTGTATCGGGGAAATCCACGTAA